>CM072898.1:0-1499167 GCA_037013685.1 Acridotheres tristis | reverse complement strand
GAAGGGATTGGCATTTCTGTGATGAACCTTGGGCTGAATTTGGCCTCCTTTTCCCAGTGAACCAATGCATGCTTCAGGTCAATATGTGAACTGGCAGTGCTCCAACAGCCTCTGCTAAAGCCCACGCACCACGTGCCGGGGGAGCCCCTGCCTACAATAACTGCTCCCTGTGGACACTGCAAGGACACGCACCCAGTGCCCTTGAGCTCGAGCCCTGGCAGCAGAGCTCGGCTTTGTCAGGCTCCCAGTCTCGCCTTGAGCCTGCAGGGCAGAAATGCTTTTAGCAGCGAGCTCTGCAGCCGCACCAGAAACTCCATGTCTTCCCTCTCAGCACATGGAGCCAGCTGAGGATCTGCCGAGTGACCGCAGCCGGCAGGATGGGGGCGGGGGAGGATGGGTGGGAGGAGGAAGAGGAGGAGAAGGAGGAAGATTCGGAAGATTCGGTTCTCAGCGATCACTTACCATTGGCTCAATGGAAAAAATGTCATCAGAGAAGAGCATGGGGTCTTCTTGCACCTTTTCCATCTCCTCCTGGACCATGTAGCTCAGGAGGGCAGTGTGATCTTCACTAGAGCCTTCCTCCTGCTCTGTATCTTCCTCCTCGATGAAGTTGTCCGGTGGCACCTCTTTCAGTGGCTGCAGCAAACAGCACTGCCTGCAGCCACAGGGAGAGACAAAGCCAGCAGATTGTTTAATAAGCCACATACTTGCAGAGAGAAGTGTGAGTGCAGGAGAGCAAAGCACCTGGGGAGGAGGAGCAGCAGCAGCTCCCCAGCAAGGGCTGACCCCAAGCCATGGGGATCCCAAACGGATCAGAGGATAACTTGTCCACTGGCACAGCAGATAGTTTTACTCCACACTTGCTAGCTCAGGAGAGTTTTGGAAAGCCAGCATCCCTCAAGAGAACCTCCTGGCTCAAAGCCTCTGCCAAAACTGAGGGAGAATCCACCAGTCACCTCAACTGGCTTTTCCTACCACTGAGCTGCTCGGGGGAGGCAGATAAAGATCACGGAGCACCCACTGCAGGACTTTCCTGGGAAGGGGAGACGATGCTGGGTTGCAGCTATGTGTTACCAGCATCATCACTCTTTGTTTCTTCCATTTTGGACCTGCCCCGTTCCCTGCTCTGTCTTTCACCAGAGCATCCCAGAGCACTTCCAAAGGAAATGGATGAATTCAGGCACCGCATCCCTTCAGTGACATTCAGGGTTTTATATGCATGAAAAGAGAGGCTCTGAGAGGGGGTGAGACTTGGTTGTGCAGGAGGGAGACAGCAAACTCCTAGAGAGACCTTTTCATGATCCAGAGCTTTTTGAGTCCCATCCCAGTACATGGTAGTAGAATGTCCTGAGAGGGAAAGGATCCTGCACTATCTCCTCTCATAAACAAGTCCTCTCTGCTCTGTGATCCCAAAAGCTTCTGTGACAGCAGGACAGTGGCTTTGGAGCTAAAACCATCCCTAAGACTGGAAGTCAGGACGAGCAAAATGTCCTCGTGACAGTCTAACTGGCATGAAGACAGATGTAATTGGGAAAAAACCCACAAAACCAAAACCAGTTTGAAGTTGACCTTGAGGAAACCTAGTTGCTTCTGAGGGGAAAATAGATCACCTGGGGTCCAGGCAAGTGGGAAAAATGGAAATAAGCAGCCCAGGGAAGTAGCCAGAGAAGGTAATGGGATTTTCTTTTAACACAGAGAGCTTGTATGGAAGTCAGACACTGTGTGAGTAGATAGAGAACAGTGGAAAACCAAGAAACCCAGGGCACTAAAGGACCCTCTTGCCAGTCATTCCATCTCCCGGTCCTTTGCAGGCAATTTAAAATGGCTCTGGGGAGTGCGAGAGACCTGGCCCGAAGGAAACAGAGGCTTGCCACGGCAATTTGGGCACGGTAGTTTTGCACAGAAGTTTTCACACGGGAGTTTTGGCACAGTTATTTTGGCACAGCAGTTTGGCACAGCAGTTTGGCACAGCATTTTTGGCACAGCAGTTTGGCACAGCAGTTTGGCACAGCAGTTTTGGCACAGCAGTTTGGCACAGCAGTTTGGCACAGCAGTTTGGCACAGCAGTTTTGGCACAGCAGTTTGGCACAGCAGTTTGGCACAGCAGTTTTGGCACAGCAGTTTGGCACAGCAGTTTGGCACAGCAGGTTGGCACAGCAGTTTGCTCGGTGTTGTTTCAGTTTCTGCACAGCAGCTCACACAAACACGCTGAGCAGAAAGGGAGCAGCCACCCACCCTCCTTGTGTAGTGAGTTGTGTCTTTTGGCTTGTTGTGAGGTGATTGCATGTTTTTTTCTTTCTTTCCTCTTTCTGCTTTTTTTTTTTTCCCCAGCAATGGTTTACAAATGATTAAAAGCCATTGCTGCTGCCAGCAAGAGTGTACTAACTCAAACAGAATCCCCCAGGAAGGACACAGCTGTCCAGGCCCCTGGCTGCAGGGAGGGTCTGAGCCTGGTGTTAGTATCAGAGGATAGTGCAAGAGACACCTGCGTGCAGTGTGAGCAGGTGAATGATCTGCTCTGTCTGGTGGCAGAGCTCAAGGAAGAAGTGCAAAGGCTGAGGAGCATTAGGGAGAGTGAAACAGAAATTAACTGGTGGAGTTACACCCTTCCAACCCTGAGAGAAGCTCACTGGAGTCTGAGGAGCCCTGCCCTTCTTGTGATCAGGCAGAAAGAGGACACCTAGGAGACAGTGGGGAATGGAAATGTGTCTCTGCTAGGGAGATAATAAAATTCCATCCTGACCCCCATCACCTACCCAGGTGCCCTGACAGGATTGGTATGAGGCCCTGGATCCAGAGGGTCAGGCAGATGGCACTAAGGAAAAAATTCTGTCTGGAAAGTCTCCCAGTTGCTCTTCATCTGCCAGACAGATCACAGCCTCAAGTATTAAGAAGAAAAGAAGGGTAGTGGTAGTAGGTGACTCCCCTGTAAGGGGAACTGAGAGCCCTGTGTATCAACTGCATTCATTCCACAGGGCAGTCTGCTGCCTCCCTGGGGTCTAGGAACTAGAAAATTCACCAGGAAATTCCCTAATAACTAATGAACTTCATCTGCTCACCACTGTCTCTGGGGTGCAGTGACCATGAAATAACAGAGTTCTCAATATCTGGTGAAACAAGGAAGGGGCATCAACAAAACTTCCACTCTGGACTTCTGGAGGGCAGACTTCAGCCTGTTCAAGAGACTGGTTTGGAGAGTATCTTGGGAAACAGCCCTTAAAAACAAAGGGGTCCAGGAAGGATGGACATACTTCAAGAAAGAAGTCTTGAAGGCACAGGAGCAGACTGTCCCTGTGTGCTGAAAGACGAGCTGACAGGCAAGACAGCCAGCCTGGATGAGCAAGCAGCTTTTGAAGGAACTAAGGGGAAAAAAACAAAAAAAAAGAAAGAGGAAAGAGGGGCTGGCAAGTCATGAAATGTTTAAGGATGTTGCCAGGTCATGTAGGAAGAAGATTAGAGAGGAAAAGCCCAATTAGAACTTGCGGAAATCCAGTCATTGCAATCAACCTTTCCTTCCCAAAATGCCATCCTTGGTTGGAATAGACATGGAACTGCAATGCTCAGTGCTGAGTTCCTGAAGCCTAGGACACACACCCTAGTGCCAGAGATGGTTTACTTGGCCTAAACCATTCAGAAGCACCAACACCCCCCTGAGGCCATATGTTAGTTTTAGTCTTGGGCCATGTATCTGACTGAAATGCATTTTTCAAACCAACCTCCTCTTCTCTTCATTCTCATCTTCCTCAGTAGGAAAAGTCTTCCACTGGAAGTGGGCTGTGATGTTACTCCTGTTCTCAATGAACATGGTTGTATAGTTTGACGTGTTGATAAAAGTCTTCCCAATCTTCACGGAATATGTGCTCAACCCAATGTTGGCATCTACAGCTTCTCCGTGAAGGTTTGTCTGGATGCTTTTTTCACCTGGAACAAAGCAATGAGGAGTCTTTGCTCAGCTCACTTGCTGATGGAAGCACAAGGAGCAGAGCAAACAACAGGTTGCACTAGAAAGTGTCACAGCTTTTAGCTGTATTAGCAGTTCTATGGATCAGTACATTTGTCACATCCTGACAGCTCTGTGTGTACAGCGTGAGGATGTCCTGGGCACCTCCCTAAACACCTTATTTCTGAGTGTGTTTGTAGAGATTTGGCCCCAAGCTGACAGTAGGTACAGTGAGATTGGTCAGATGTGCTCAGGTGACCCACTCAGATCACTGGGATTTCTGCATCAAAGTCCTTCAGGTGACACTGAAGGAGCCCTGTTCAGTCCTGCCTTGCCCAGGGTGTCCCTTGGGTACCCCACGAGACTCCTGTCTCTCCAGATCCCTTGGATCCTTTGTTGCTGACAAGCAAATATGCCTGGGGGCATGTGGGCAGAAAAAAGAGGCCCAGAGGAACAAGTGAAGTGACAGCCCACCGAAGGAGGGGACACGGGCAAGGAAACACAACCAGCCCGGCTCTGCAATGTGACAAACCACTACAAAATGAACACCATGAAAATCATCATCATCTCCCTGTCCAAACCCACAGCCACATCAGTCTTGAAATACTTTATATTGTTCTGATCTCAAAACCCAAGCTGGAGCATTTAAAATGAAATAAAAAAGAGACAAAGGAAATATTAATAAGTACCGAGCAGCTTCTATATGAAGATTGAATGGGATTTCTCAGTCTAGAAATCAAATGGGAGATAGATATGAGAGGTCTGCAACAGCATGAATGGCCTGGGAAATGGGGACGAGGAAAGATTTGTCCTGATTTGTCACCAAACAGGAACTTGAGGGCCTGAAAATGTTATTAGACAGAAACTAAATATATGTGTAGAGGGCAACATAGAAAAAGGTCTGTGACAAGCCAATGGAGAAGCAGCATACGGGACAGAGGTGTGCAAGAAATACATTGCATTGGAGAGAGTCTGCTGGAGACCTCACACCTCACATACAGCACTGCTCAGCAATAAAATCAAACTTCTCCCAGGCATAGCCACACGATAGTGGAGAATCAGGGTTCCTCCTTCCTCCACTCAGCAACTGCCAGCAAAACAGGATTCCAAAAATCTTAGCCCTGTTAGAGGGGATCCACTTTATCAACCCCCTAAACACCAGTGAGTTCTTAGTTTTCTTTAGGGTAAAGCTGGAACAGGGGAGGGGATTGCTGGAAACATTGCTGGAAAGCTGGAACATCTAGAGGGAATTGAGGAAGATGTGACAACAGGGAGTGATGTGGAGAACTGTCCTGTGCCCTGTGCAGGGCCCAGCACTCACCTGTGTTGCAGCACACTGCCAGGGACCCGGAATGGTCACCAATAGTCAGCGGGTGAAATTCCACTGTCACCTGCATGGTGTCACCGGCGCCCAGAGTTCCCCTGGCTGGAACCACGGAGAAAGGACTGCAACACAAAGACAGGGATCAGGACTCAGGGGGACATCTGGGGATGGTACTCCTTCTGCAGTGCAGGTCACTTCAGCTCACTTGGGCAAGCAGGGAGCAAACAGATGACAGTCAACAGAAGACAGACAGAACAGACGGGATCAGAAACAGCTACTGACCCACTTGTGAGGAGATCCAGCCCTCAGAAGATCCTGTGGGATAAAACGACCTCATCTCCCCCATACTCTGGCAGGAGCACATCAAAGAAGCAGAACAGGAGGTTTCTGTGTATTTACCAGCAATGCAGTCTGGGACTCTGCAGTTCGCTTGGCCCACCAGAGAAACTGTGCAATGTGTTGGAAATAATTATGTAAATGTGTTGGTGCACTTTGGATTTAGCAGAAGCAATTAGGATTGGTCACCAGGTAAAGAGCTCTTGAGCCTGACAAACACAAGACTCTGTGCTTTGATGCTCAGGGACAGCTCAGGTGAAATGTGCTTCTGCCCAGCAGCTGCTGGGCTTGGTGCTCTTCTACAGCCCCACTGAGGAAACAGAAGTTCCTGGCCTTGGTGATTTGCTGGTGATCAATCTGTCACTTAAGAGTGTGTTCTGGGAGTTTGGTGATGAGTGCATCACATGCAAAAATAAAGAGAACATCTGGCAAGCTGAACTTTACTCATGTCAGTAGTGACAGCTGATGAACTTGCTTCAGGTTCTGCTCATTAAGGACCTATGGCTGCAGTTATGGGCCTGACCTGTTCCCATTACCACTAGTGAGAACATTGCTACTGGCTGATGGAGAAGCCTTGGGCCAGCAATGTTTATGTGCTGGACGAGAGACTTTGGAGAGAGGGCAGGAAAGACAAAGCCCCAGCAGCCCCAGAGCCAGACTGAGCCTGCCCTCAAATGGCAGGATGGGAATAACAATCCTGGAGGTGACTTCAGGGGTTGTCTGAGAAAGAAAGTATCTTCTTACTTTCAAATTACCAGGAGAAGAGGATCCAGCCAAATTCAGGACTCAGTTGTCAGGACTGAAAAACTGAGTGCAAATCAGCCCCTGCAACTTCTACATCCCACCCCGGGCTGTACCCACCAGACTCCTCTATTACTGCTGTAGCAGCCATCTCTCACATAGACCTGGCTCCCCAAGACCCAAGCACACAAGCTCTACAGTTAAACTTCACTCCTCTGATTTTCAGCCAACATCACTAAGCTCTTCCCTGAGCCCACACATAGAAGGGCTGTGAAGGAGACATCCCTGACACTGTAATAACCAAATGAAAACCATTTGGTTGGGGCTGGCAGGTTAAATTTTGGCCTTTTATCTGTTAGTTGTGAGTTGTTCTTTAAGATAGTTCTCATCCTGTTAGATCTACCCTATCAATGAATCACTACTGCACCTGACAGTCAGAAAAGATAAGGCATGGAGATATGGAGGGGGTTTCAATAGGTTGAATAGGTTTTCTTCTCTTTTTAACTAGGACCATTTGCATGCTTGTTTTCTTGTATGGCATCTAAAGACAGGTCCAGATCTCCCAATGGCACCTTGCAATCCCCAGACACTGGTCTTGCTTTGAGCAGTGTGTCTGCTCAGATGATTTCCAGAGGTTCCCCTCCAGCCAAAGTTATTCTATACTTCTATCTTCTAAATCAGCCCAATTGCTTTTCACATATTCACTAAATGTCTCATATTTCCTATACACCTGTGCATGTACCTATGGGCATGTGGTATATTGACAGGCATTAGAGGAGCTCGCCCTTTATGAAAGTTGCCAATGAAGAATTCAGGATCTCTTGGCAAACATTTAACACAAACCAAAATGAAAAAGCAGCAGAAACACAGGAACTTGGGAGTATTTAAAAAGAAATCTCAAAGAAAGGGGGAAAGACCTTATTCAGAGATTTAAATCATCCCTTTGAAATTTTCAAGTGGCTTTCAAAGGTTTGTCATAGAACAGAAGAGGTGACTGATGCCCTCAGCTGACAAGGGAAATCAGATCAGCTTTAAGTACCAGGACCTGCACCGGCTGCCCAAACATAGCTCATGTTGGGCATCTGATGCAGGGACCACTGGAAAGCCACGTGCCTGTGGCCTCCCAGAGAATGGGTCTATTTGGCTGACAGTGGGGAGTAACCATTTCAGAAGCTGCTTGTGCCCAGGAAGGTGCAAGCCAGCTACTAACATGTTCCAGCAGCCTGCAGGAAATCTGGGACAGAGAAAGCTCAAAGGCTGCATCCTGCATAAAACACGGGAAGCAAGAGCAAATTGCCCCACATGTCCTGCCCATTTCCAGCCAGGGCTGCAGGGCAGCAGCTCCGATGCTCCGGTTCCTTTTGTTGCTCTTGACCAGCTCTGTTGTCTCCCAAAGGGGTTTTGCACAAGGACAGATGAGCTGCCTCACCTCTGGGTGCTCAGCTGGTAATCAGCTGCCAGGTTCCCGATGTTGTGAACCAGCAGAGTCTTCTGGGTGCTGTACTTGACTGGGCACTCCGAGAAGTCCAGCTGGTCAGGGAAGTGCAGGATAGCTCGGGCACCAATGGCCCGAATTGGCACAACTATCCGTTCCCTTGCAGTGAGGCAGACGAGCTCGTGGCAATAATTCTGCAGGAAAAGAAACTAGCTCAGCACAGGGCATTTAGTGCATCCCCATGGCAGAAAAAAACCCATTTCCTATAACCCTTCAAGGGCATCAATTTACCTATTCCACCCCAAAATGAACACTAAGTTCTACTAATATGTCACATTTGAAAGGCACCAGTGCACTTTGCAAAACCTGTCTCAGTGGCATTAAGCTCTTGTGTCACTTGGGTCATACAAAGAACTGCCCTAGGCCACCACAATTTTTGCTCTAAATTTTAATGATGTTAAATAATTTCTAAGTCCCTTCTAAGGAACATGGAGCTAGGGAACACAGGACGTTCCTCTTTGGGCTTCTATTCCTGCTGTTTGAGAATAGGACAAAGTGTTAAACTGACTCTAAGCAGCAAAAGGAAGATGAGAAAACAGCTGCACCCAAAGCACCTCTGACCTGGTGTAAAAACATCACTTGGCTCAGAACTCCACTCTAACTTTGCCTCTCCAACCAAGTCAGGAGAAGAACAGTGCTAAGAGGTAGCAGGATGCTGTTGGAAAGAGCCTCTCTTTGTTTCCCTGCAAGGCTTCCTGCCTTCCATGATGCCAAGTCCTAAACCCTTCTGCATGAAAAAGCCTCCAGATCACAGCACTGAGATCTGACTTGCCAGGGCCTCAGCACTGGTATTCAAACCTCCACATAAAAGCTCCTTTGGCACAGAATGGGTGCCAGTTGACAGAGTAACCACAGTGACAGGCATGAACACAGAGCCACAGCAGTGTCACTGCCACAGGCTCTGGGGTCACAGGTCTGCCTGCAGGTTGTACCTGCCCTACACGAGCTCTTTCAAGCAGGCGTCCAAGTCCCCTGCAGCTCACCAACCTCCTGCTGGCTAAGGGCCCCTAGAGCTCAGTGTGCCTGTGCCAGGCTGGGCTCACGGGCACAGCACATCCTCTGCCCTGGCCTTGCAGCTGTGTCGTGGTCAGTTGGGCTCTGGGACAGCACAACTGCAAGGCTGGAGAACAGAGGCTGTGCAAAAGCACCGTCTTTGCTCCAGCCCAGGGTGAGGCAGGGAAGCAGCTGCCAGTCAGGAAGGAGGAAAGCTCTCTGACCTCTTTGTTCCTCTAGTGTTTTCCATAAGAATTAAACCCTTTCCACTGTACCTAGAGATGGCCGAACATCCATCAACATCCCTTGTGGGACACATATTGAGAAAGTAAGAAAATTACAGCCTGAAAAACATTCCAGGCTGGAGCTTTTCAGCTCTCTTCTCAGCCGATGAGCTGGTCCAGCTCAAGGCTAGGGAGAATTTCTCCCAGGGTGATAATTTGGTCAAAATAAAAAGGAATTAAGAACAAGATAGAACACCTGTTGGGGTACGTGACCAGGCCCTAAGAATGGGGTGTCTTCTCTCTGAACCAATCACCTTTTCTCTACTCTTGGGGTTGCGAGTCATGCTATAAAACCAAGTGTGTTTCTGAATAAACTTGTCTCTTTCTTCCTGTCATGCCAGACGACCATGTAGCTGCGCATCTTATTTCCGCCTCACTTAAAGGGTTAAAACCCCTTTCCACGGCTACACACCCCTCTGTCATTTTCATACTGTTCCCCGTTCATCTTCCCTCGGGAATGCTGAGCAATGTGCAAGGAGAGGAGGCAGAGCCTGTCAGGCCTGGGTGCAGTGCCTGACACCACGTGCCAAGGTGTGAGTGGCTGCAGGCTGCCTGCCCACAGCCTGGAGCCAAGCTCACAGCATGGAATGGGCCGTTGCCAGAGTGCAGGGAAAACAATGGCTTTGGAGATAATTCTGTGGTTTGGCTCCTCCAGTCTCACCTTCATCTCGTCGGGGGTGAAGCGGATGCGCAAAGGGGAAGATGTGCCTGGTGGCACGATGTGGAACACATCATTGGGGCACATCAGCTCAAAATGAGGTGATCTCTCCATGGAGACCTTCACCGGCCGAGGAAACTGCAGGAAAGACATGAAACAATGATCATGCAACTTGTGGAAACAGGACGAGAGGAGAACTGTCCATGCCCTGGTGACCCCTTTTCCAAAGCTGTGGAGGTAGAGGTACATAATTCACGGGGGTGAACTTGAATCCCTTCTGTCTGCGCCCAGCATTTTGGCCAGGGGCAGTAGGGCAATGCCTGGTGGGAAGGAAGGGCCAAGCAGGTCAGCACCAGCAGGATGGAGACAGAGCACCTGAACCAAGTCATCTGCATATTCAACAAGGCCAAAAAACCTGCTGGCATGTGCCCGCACACAGCCACACAGTCGTGTTCCAAAGGGGGAATGTGCTGCCTGAAAGCAAAACAGCACATTATCCTGGGGGAAGGAAGAAATTCCCTGCTAGCAGATCAGGTTTGGGCAGGGCACTTCTGGGGATACAGTCATGTGGGCAGATCAGCAAGAGAGGAGACCAAACACTGTGGCCTTACTGGGAATAAAAGCAAACCTGAAAAGCAAAAGAAGAAACACAGCAAGACAACCCCTAAACCAAGGAGATGACAAAGAGAATTTAAATGGGCAGTAAAGCAGCAAGGAAGAATCATAAAACGATGAGAGCAATCAGCTTGCCAAAGGTGACAAAAAACACAGGCTGTGCCTCTCGACTATGGGCTTCAAAGGCATTTTCTGCCTGGAGGAACATGACCAGCACTGACTCACAGTGTGGTTCCAGTATCAAAAGCCAGTCTTGGCTCTCCAGGGGTTCTTGCTGCCTATGCAGGCAAGCTGGGCTGCTGGGCATTCCTGACAGGTTCTGCCCTCTGGAATACACAGACACAGCAAACATGCATTTTCTAGCACATAGATATCGAGCCTGAGCACCAAAATGCTCTCAAAAAGTCTAAACCAGATGATTTTGAGACCCTCCTGTCTCTTCCCACAAGCCCACTCTTGGCACAAGCCTCATTTGAGAAAATGTTTCCCTGACTGAAATTCAAATGGTCTCAGTTTTCCTCTTTACGGTGGAACACAACTGCTGACATTGTTCAAGTTTTTTGCTCTCAACTCTCTTGGGAAACTGCAAAACAATCACCATTTCTTCAAGTGAAGCTGAAAACCTCCAGGCGCACATGGCTTTGGATGTGCTGTGGTTCTCCAAAGGGAAAGCAGAGCACCACATTGCATTTGGAAAACCTGAGCAGAGCCGGATGAAGCTTAGCAAGAACCTGAAGTGGCACCTAAAGGCCTCCTGCTGCTTCTTCTGCACAAATCTGATTCCAGGGCTGTTTCAGAACACTTTTCCTGCACTGCCAATGCCATTAATGATAAGTGATTGCAGCATCAAGTGGTGAAGACTCAGCCTCTGAGCCTTGACTGTGAGCTGCACAAAGGGAGCCAAACAGGCTGAGAGAGACAGAGATTCCTACCAGGAGCCAAGATTAGCCAAGGAGACACAGGATGTGGTATACACTCAAGGCAAAGCATGAGAGCAGGTACGAGCTGTACAGCCCTCAACATTCCTATCAATCCAGAGCTTTCAAGAGAAGGAAACTCCTTTGGGATAGATACCATCAATGCATTCCCAAAATCAGGCGAGAATTCCCTGCACAGGAAGATTTCCACCATCTTGCAGGACAAAGGCGCTGAGACATTTTCTTCTGGATGTGCTGCAGCAGATAACTTGCTTTGCTGTACACTATGGGAATGACACCACTCTCCTCTCTCAGCACAGTCTTAAAGCTCCATGTCCCAGCACTTACCTTGTCCTTATTTACGAGAGACAATACCATTTCAGAGACCTCCTGAGTGGCGAAGTTCTCAAATACCAGCTCTGGTGGGGAAACCTGGAACAAGCTCTGTTTCTGGAGAACTGATGGCAACTGGAGAGGCAAGAGAGAGCAGGGAGAGGTTCAGCTGCTGGGAAGAAGGTTCATGAAGGAGACCTTTACACTGAGCCCCAGTGAAGTACAGACTCTGGGTGAGCACGTCTGCCCAGGCCACACTGGGGAAACAGTAGCTCACCCACCTCAGCTCTGAGCTGATCATGAGCTGCTGGGCCACACAGAGCAGGCTCAAGCCAAGCTGCTCTTTTGGCATGTATTTCTGCAGGTTTCCTCTCCAGAATGGCAGGCAGCACTTACCTTAAGCACATCTCTGTGCCCACGGAGTCACAGAGCTCTGGGGCACTGACTGAGCACTCATGGAGTAAGTAAAACCCATGAATTTACATCAGACTCCATGGGAAACAATTTTAGAATGTCCCTTACTCTAAGAAACTGAGGCCCACATAACTACAAATATCTTCTTTGGTCTAGAACTTAGACATCAGTAAAAAGAGAACAGTACCAGAGGAGGTGTGGGAGATGAGGTGATATTTTGCTGAAGCCAAATGTTACTAAGTGAAAGAGTGAAAGTTGTTGGTTCTATGTGTTTGGATTTGTTCTGGTTGTTTTGTTGCATGTTGCTGAGTTGGGAGAGGGATGGGGTTGAAGACCTGACTAAAAAGATGCAGGATGAGAGGGGAGGGGGCAGGAAAGTTGGCGGTCGGGAGAGAATTTGAATTCCCGAGTGCCCATCCAATGGCAAAGGGGACAGGGACGACTCTAGCCAGGTAGAAAGGGGATAGAAAGATTGGAGGGTGTGTTTGTTTGTCTGGGGTGGGAGCAAGAGATGCCTGGTTCAGCTTAATCGTTACTAATAAACAGTTTTCTTTTGCTTCGATGATTTTGTCCCCTATACTTGTATTTAAGCATTAGTGCGTTTCTAACAGAGGTAAAGGCAAACATAAAGTAACACAGAAGTTGGGAAAAAGACAAATGAGGTGAATGCTGAACGAGGATAAGGTTCAGTTCTTTTAGCAGCAACTTGGGTAAGAGTAGAGTTGCTATCTCCTTTTTCCATGAGCTTTAAATGGGTGCTTTCTTGTAACCTATTATTGCTATCTTATTTGATATGATTGTAGAGGCACGTCTGGAAGGACACAACAGCAAATGCTTCTGGAGCAGACGTTGCTTTGAGAAAACTCTCCCCTGCTTTGTCTGCTTTCTCCAGCCACACTGCTGTCAGTCCAGAGACACAAGCAGGTCTCCTGTGTGACCTCACAGGAGACTCAGTCTGCTGAAGGGAGTGGCTGCAGCACGCTTGTCCCTTAGTTGTGCCCCTCTCTGAGGTGTTGCTAAGGCCCCTCTCCAGGGCAATCCTTAACCAGTTTGTTACATGTCTCTTACTGCCAATTTCCTGCTCAACAGCCCACCTCGGTCACCTACCCATTTCGTCTGTGCTTTATACTGAGCCAGTCCTGCAAGAAAAGCAGCTTTAGACACACCTCTAAGTAGGCTCGGATCCAGATAAAGCACATCCATTCCCCTCTGCCCAGGGCAAATCCCCTGTACATCTGGCAGCCTGCAAAATCTAACATCCCATCAGAGTCCCAACACGTTGCTCCAACCCAAGGCATTAATGCAATTAGTTTTGTTAAATCTGAAGGAATTACTGCAGGTCCTCGGCCTTCAAAGGCCAATGCTGCCACTCTGGAGGGAATCCTATGACCCCAAGCATTTGATGGTGACCACACCAAAGCAAGAGGTGGCTATTTCAGCAGGAGAATGGCAAATGGTAATTTTGTGCCTTTGTGTCCTCAGCCTTCCCCCTGTTGTTTTAGCAATGGCAGCTACACTCCAACAAATCCCAGCAGCTTCAGCAGAGGTTATTTGTGTTGGCTTAGTGCAGATCAGGACTCCAAATCCACCACCACCAGCAGTTTGCAATGACAACAGGACCTAGACACTGAGGTATTTTGCTGGAGGCAAGCCTGTCAAAAGCACACGCCCTCTTCAAACTTCACATCAAACAGAAAAGAAAAGAACAGGAAAAGGCTACCTTTTCATTAGTCCCACTCATGGGTAGAAATGGGCCAATTCTGGGCAGAAAACTCACCCCATTGCTGACCTTCTTCTTCACGTTGAGAAACTTCTCCTTCAGGAATCTGGAGGGAAGCAGCTGAAAGGCAAAAAAACCCAGCTAGAGCCTCAGAGATGCACTTGTTCAGAAAGGCTTTACTTGAACAAGTGGCACTGGTGAATAATTTGTGATCACATCGTCTAGGACAGTTCCAGAAGCCCCGGAAGTTACCTGCTGAAATACTTAGCATCAGTAAATTAACAATACAGAGTGCAATACACATACTCCAACCACATGGCTCTGTGCCATTAGCTTCTCCGTGATTCGATGTGACATATTTGGGGATTTCTGCTCTTTGGGCATTTGTTTCCTCTTTAGTTTCATTGGATTGAGGCAGTGACCTTTTCAGAGAGTGGGGAGGAGCTAGCTCTCAGAACTCCCCTAACTCCATCCCTGCACAACACTCAAAACTCACAGCGAGGAGAGAGCACTGCTGAGAGAGTCCAAGAGATGCATGAAAGCAAAGTTGGCCCAAGAGTGAGGTGCACAGGAAGGTGTCCAAGTTTTAGTTCTTTCTGTTAATTAGCATTTGTGTTCTCCTTCTTGGCTCACAGACCCCTCCACAGAAGAAACCAAAGGGATCTCCTTGACAGAGCCTCAGCAGTGGGGCATCTTCAGTCAAGTGAGCTGCAGCCAGCCAGGGGACCTTTGTGGCCCTGACTCCACTGGTGTCTGCAGGGCTGGATCTGTGCCCCACACAGGAGATGAGAGAGAGCAGCTGGTTTGGAACCTCTTCTAGCTGGGACCAGCCTTGTCTCTCAAGTCTTTGGGCAGAGTTTGAGCTTCCCCCCCACGTCACACGCCCAAGGGCAGGTTGGTCAGAGCAGCACAGGTGAGTGTCCAGCCTGACAGGAGGAATTACTGTGACAAAGGGAAAGGGAGAGAAGCACATGCTGAGGGCTTCAGCTGTACATTGGTTTACCTTGGCTCCGGTGGCACAGCCAGGCAAGATGCTGGAGTGTCCCTGAAGCAGCACACGGTGTTCCCTACTGCACCAGGACAGCCCCCACCCACAGGAGCACGGCACAAAGAGGTGGGGAGGGGTCTGCAGCTTCACAGTGCTGCTGGACAACAGGCAGGGCAGGGAGAGGAGGGACACGAGGGGAGTTTCCAGCCTTAACACGGCCCCAGTGGGTACTTACACTAAAAGACTTCAGTCTTTCCCTGGACAAAAGACGAGGTGTCGATGACTTCTCCGGGAATGCAGAAGCCATTTTGGTGGGAGGATGTCACAGATGAGAGACAATTCCTCAACAAAACTGGAAGGAGCAACAATGGAACTCTGAAAATCCAGAACCCAATTCATGGCAGACTCAAGGGATATACTGGTGCTAAAAATTTTAAATTCTTTGAAAGTAGCTAAGTGCTTGTTTGGCATAAGCAGCCAGTGTTCTAAGGCGTCTAGTTGGACTTTCTTTGAACTATATGGCTACGTTTTGCAATTCAAAGATGGATCATACTGAAACCCGGAGCTAAAAATCTGAACATTAATAATAGTTAGAACAGACAAAGCTGTAGTTTAAATATTACTTTAAAATAGCTTGAGTTGACCTCCTCTTCTTTAGGCTAAACAACCTCTACTATCTTAGCTGCTCCTCACAAGACTTGAGAGACTGGAATGTTACAGCTAATGGCTTAAATATTGTTATAAAGGACTTTCTGCCCATTGTGAAAAAACTGTATAATGAAGCTGTGACCACCAAAGCCCATCCCTCCCTGAAAATGCCTCCTGACTGGAAGTTTGGACTGTGAGTTAAGCCACCTAAGGGAACTTGAGACAAGATAAAGGTGACTCTGTTGTCCTATTCTCTCAGGTCTGGGGAGAAGTAAACAAGGCTGAGGGAGAAAAATGTATCCACAACAAAGCCAAACCCAGCAGCTGTCCTGAAAATCAGCCCTGTCTGGATTCAGGCTGAGCAAATCATAGGCACAGACTCATCTGCTGAGGCCAGGTTTGCACACAAACCTCCCATCAACAGAGGGAGAAGGAGGAAATTTTCGGGGTATGGCATAACCTCTGGTAACAGGCAGTGGACACCCATCCTCCCTCACACAAACTGGCTCGGCTCTAAAACTGCCCAGCCCAGAAGGCCCCATCCAGGGGATTCCCATGAGGGGCAGCTGAGGAGGTGGCATAACCCATCAAAGTGCCCCCAGACCCATGCCTGAGGCCTTGAACCAGATGACTGCATGGGATGCAAAGTAACACAACAGATCTGAAAATACAGAACCCAATTCATGGCAGACTCAAAGGATGTACTGGTGCTACAGATTTTCTATTATTTGAAAGTAACAAGAGACAGAGTCAATCTTGTCCCACCTCAGGGAGGTATGGTGATAATTTCTATTTAATCATCTCTGTCACTCTCTTTCTCCCTCCCCTTCCCAACCCCCCTTCCCCCACTCCTCCTTTTTCTATTTATTTTTCTCTCTCTCTTCCTCACATTTACTGTTACATAAAATCCAGGCTTTTGACTTTGGCAAATGGTCTCGTTTGCACCTTAATTCAGAGGCATCTCCCTAATAATTTTGGTAACCAGATCATAACAACCCGCTGAAACTTGAACAGAACTCATTCATCTTTAAGCAGGTAAGTAATCACTAGAGGGAAAAATGTATGGACGAATATATTTAGGAAATGTTGCTTTTCTTCAGTGAAAAAAAAAGCCCCATCAGTAGACCATCTATTGTACATCCACTCAGCTGTACATGCCACTGAACTGCTGCACCCGAAGACTGGCATTATTCACATCCTGTATTTCCCTCTGGCATTCTCTTTCAGAGCACAGATGTGACAAAACCAAAAAGTACAACGTTAGTCAACCTTTACCTTCAAACCTAATCCGGGATTCGCTTGCAGAGCCCAATGCTCTGCGAGCTCAGGACTCACAGAGACCAATGCTCTGAGAACAATTCGCTTGGCCACTGGCGCAGTGTAGCCGTCCGCACACGCTCAGGCTGCCAACAGCGGGCCAGGAGCGCGTTCTGCGGGAGCTGAGGCCGCAAAGCCGCCACAGACGGTGGGGCCGCGTTCGCGGTTACCGGGCAACCACGGCACCCGACAGGCGGGCCGGGGCCGGGCCGGGGCCCGGGGGCGGTGGAGCTGGGCGGGCCTCGGTCTCTCCTTCGCTCCCGCCTCCGTCCGCTCCCGATCCCGCCTCGTTTCCCCCTCGGTCGCGCCTTGTTCTCCCTTCGATCCCGCCTCGTTTCCGTCTCAGTCCACCCTCGATCCCTCCTCGTTCCCCCTTCAGTGCCCCCTCGATCCTGCAAGTAGAAATCAGCGAACTGCAGATCCTGGACTCCCTCCAAGACCCAATAAACTTTCCCTCAGATTTCCGTACAAAGACGGGTCCTTTGTCTCTTTCGTCAGACAGTTTTTGTTTTTAGCAAGCGTGCTCCGGGCTCCGAAAGCACAGGTCGCTCCCAGAGAGACCCATTGAAGTGCACCGCTTCAAGGGGTGCCCAGACAAGTACAGGAAGAGTCTCTGTGAGCGACTCCTGGGACAAATTGGCTGCACCATTGTCACAGGAAAGAAGACGCCTTTGGGTCAGCCACAACCCTAAAGCCAGACCGGACTTATATCAGGGCTCTCTGAGGGGAGAGTTGGCACCCTCCAAGCGGCATGAGGACCAGCTTTGGCTGACGACGCCCACGGGACATTTTTCAAGACCTGTACCCGGACCCGCCGGAGAGGGAGTTGCTGGGCAGGCGCCTGGGGTTCAGGATTGTTGGGATTGTTTTGTCCTGTGAGTGAGAATCCCTTTTGATCAGGGGCAGTCATGGGAAGTGCTCTTACCAGGGCTGACGAGGATGTATACGTTCGGGTTAGGCAAGTTCTGAGGGGAAATACGTTCGTAAGGGGAGCTTAAAATGTTTTGTTCATTGGTTGTTTAAAGAGCAGAGGAAGGGGAAATACAGGTTGTATAAGCTCTGCTGTTGCCTGATACTGCTGCTTAAATTTAGGGATATTGAGCCTTTACGATTTTTATCCTCCCCTCTTTAGTCTTTCCTTTTCTTATATACCACAAGACACTAGGCTGTATAGTTTCCATCCTACATGCACATTATGCTTGTCTTACAGGCTTGCAAACCCCACTGCTATGTCATTGAAGCAAGAAAAGGAGTGATTCCTGCTAGGGGCAAGACTCCTGTGACTATCACAGCAACCCTGGATGACACTGGGCTTCTTGCTGACACTATCCAGCTGTTCACTGGAAACAGCCTTTGGACCGCATTTGTGTTGGTGGCTGTGGGCACTGGCACCACAATTATGATAGACAAACCATTCGCCCCAGAGCTCAGCTTGGGATACCAATTCAGGTAGGAGATCTCCCCAGCTCTCCT
This sequence comes from Acridotheres tristis, assembly GCA_037013685.1. Taxonomy (NCBI): domain Eukaryota; kingdom Metazoa; phylum Chordata; class Aves; order Passeriformes; family Sturnidae; genus Acridotheres; species Acridotheres tristis. The sequence goes on along the minus strand of CM072898.1, from coordinate 1,480,971 downwards.
GTCTCAACAAGGAGCAGTTTTGCTGTAGTTCTTCAAGAAAAAATCTTCTTCAGTGTTCAAAGTCCTGACTCCTTCCCTGAAGACAGAGATTCCTTTAGAAACATGTGATGGCCAGTTGAGAGTTGTTAGATACCCTCAAAAGCCACTGAAAGGGAAACCAGTTGCTAAATGGCCACTGAATTGTCTTGATTCCTAATGCTTTATGTCCTGACTTGATCAAGGAATGCTCTCGCAGGCTCCCTCAGAACAAGAGGTTCCCAAAATGGCGCCCGGATGAGGCAGTCCCTCCGTGTGGCCGAGGGACCAAGGGAAGATGGCATCACACCCTTCCCTTCCAAAATGGTGCCTCCCAGGCAAGCAGGGGCCCCGGGAGCAAAGAGACAGGAGGGTGACAACCCCCACCAGGAAGGCAGGAGCCCACAGAGCAGTTCCAGAGGCAGATGGAAACTTGCTGGTTTGTGTGGGCTCAGCAGCACCGCTGCGGCCACTTGCTCGTGCTGTTCGTGGGCTGTGCTGCTGCCGTGCTCTGCCCAGCACCTCGCTCGCCACAGTTTGCAAAGTTCACTTTGAAACAGTTTCTAATTGCAAATGGCTACAAGTGCAAAAGTTTCTACAGATGGCTACCAGTGCAAAACCAAAGGTGCTGCGAACAGGAGAGGCCCTGCTCCCCTGCTTTCCTGTCCTGGAGCAGGCAGGCGATTTTTACCAGCTTGCTGGGATCATCCAGAAAGTGCCTCCGAGCTGGCTTTCAAAAATGCCTGCAATCATACCCCCACAAACAAGGTCCCAAAGTGCAGGATCTCAAAGATTCAGTAAAACTTTTGGGCACATATTGATACAAAATACTGTAACAGGATGAATCACCCCAGAGCAAACAGTTTGCAGGAAAACACCAAGTCCCGTTAGCCTGGGCTGGAAAATGCTGCACTACCGTTATGAACATGTTTCTCTTTGCAATAATGACATCAGAAGGGCAGCTTATCAGACACTGTTTCTGATCCACATTAAGAGCTGCAAATTAAGACAGTGTCCAAGCTGTTACCATCTCAAATTGCTCATTGGGAGCAAACTGATGACCAGGGAAATAGCTACTCCCATACTATTCTCCATCGTCTATTCTAGGCTCCTTCCCTGTATTCGTTGGTTCAAAGTAACAAACAGGGGCCACCATTTCCAACGGCTCTCCTGGAGTGTGCAGCGTCACAGCCCACCTGAGGAGGAGGGCCAGAGAGTCTCAGCCCTCAGTAGCCCCAAGGCCGAAGATGATTGCCAGAGCCCCAAATGTACCAACCCCGTGTTTGGGCTGGAGCCACCATCGATGGAGCTGCAGCCAGGCGAGTCTGTGGACATGGTGCTGCGAGGCTTCTCCCGCATCACACAGGTGAGGTTCCCACCAAGGGCTGAGCCTGGGGAACCATCAGATCCCCTCCCCTGGGCTTGTTCCACAATGCCTTGACATTTGCCTGGGAAAATGACATGGGGCCTTCCAGAAACTGGTTTAAGGTCACACGTTTCTGTGGCAGCACCAATTGCTTTCCTTGCTGGCCACCATCAGACCAGCTAAGGCTTTATTGTGATTCCACAGTGCCAAAACCCAGTGCAGTTCCCAAAGTAGGGGCCGAAGAAAATACTGCTCTTTTGGGGCAAACAGTGTTACATGCTTAGGCAGCAAAGAAGGGCAGAGAAATGAGTTACACTTAGACTGGGAGCCCAAAAAGAAAGTGAATTAAACAAGTGCCAAGTGATTTATCTGGGGTAAGCACGGAGTAAAACACAAGCCATGTGAAGGGAGGGAGTTTCTCACAAGTGCCTTTTGTGGTTATCGGGGTGCTGTGTTACAGACAACTGAGTGTAGAATAAATAAGCTGCATCACAGGAAGAAAAGGGGGCAGTGACTGTAACTCTGAGGCAAGAATAGGGCTTGTGGTGGGAGGTGGGTGCTGAGCCAATGCAGGGCATTTACTGGATGCCCTGCCACCACCCACCGGTGACAAGTGACTCTTGCATGCAGGAGATGCAGGATTATGCAATGTGTGAAGCTGTCATTGGATCAGCCAGCAGGAGAGAGAAGATAATAGAAACAACCATTGCCTGCAAGTTTGTTGATCCTTCTATAGAATTATCAGCCAGACAATTCTCTTTCCGGGTGGAGAAGGTAAGTCTCTGGATTGCATCCTGACATTTCACAGCATGGCTGACGGTGGTGTGTGCTTGTGTTAAAGCCCCTCTTTAGCCTTCCTGAGGCACTTTGTGAAGTGAGTGAAGGTGCTTGTAGAGATGAGACTGGTATTTCACATCCCCAACATAAAATTGCAGTTACAGCTGCACTGCCAAGGGGGATCATGGCCACTTCTAGAGAAAGGCCAGTTTCTCTGCTCACTGTAAAAGGAGGTTAATGAGGATCCTCCAGGGCACGATGATGTCTGTACACCGATGCTGTAGGGAAGCTGGAAAAAAATGGAGATTCCTGTGAATTCCTCAGGCTGACAAGGAAAAAAACCCATCATCTCCTGTGTCTCTTTGCCTTTCTTTGCTGTTGGCATAGGTGCTTTATGGTATAGCTATATGGTATAGATCTGTGCATTTCCTGAAGCCTCACCTGCTTCAAAGGACCCCCAGACATCCTGCAGCTGCAGTGATGATAACACTGAGGCAGAGCAGGTGCCCTTTGGCTGCCTCCTCTTAGGGGCCTATTCCCTCATCTGTACCTGGGAGTGTTTCTCTGTCCCCCAGAGCATCCTGTGGGTTTCTAAACACGAAAAGCATCTGCTATAAAGAAAAATATCCTGGAAGGGTAGAAACAAATAGAAAGGGTAAATAGTGATGTATGCATTTCTGGGGCTGAAAAATGTGAGATGCAGCAGAAGCAGAAGGAGGTCTGTGGCTAGTTGAGGTTGTTTTTCCTTGTCTCCTGTTCCCATAGAAACCCAGTGATGTCCTGGCTCTGCAGTACAAGCCTTTGGCTTTAAAAAACACCTCCTCCCTGCCACTTGACCTTACACTGGACTTGAAGCAGCCCTTTCTGGTCTGTGATGTGGACCAGCAGCCCCTCCCAGATGGCCAGGTGAGCAGCCCTGGACTCCTCCAGTGGGGTCTGAAGAGGAGGAATGTGGTGGAGCCTTTCTGTGGGAAGGTTCTTGAGTCAAGAAATTTATTCTGTAGCATCAGTAGTGGGCTGGCCTGAGCTGCAGCAGCAAAGCTGCTGAAGGAATCAAAATCTTATCTGAACTGAGAAGATCCATCCTGGCTTTAAGGCACAAGGAAAAGGAGCAGGCAACTAGGTCTGGGCCAGCCATGCAGTAAAGGTGTCTCCTGGAAAGCATCCCAGCTCTCCAGCAGCCACCCCCTTGTATTGCTGCTGAGCACAGGAACATGGGCCTGAGGGAATCCTGGACTAGACTGTGGTGCCTGCAGTCAGACCCTTGCTGTGAAGAAATGATCGATGAACCGAGGAGCCCATGCTGGGGTCACACTTCAAGCATTTACTGTTTCAAGCTGTCAGACCTTGGGACATCATCCCACAGGTGATTAATTACTGTTCATCTCCTTGCAGCCTGTGACACTGGATGTAGGGCAGACCTGTCATCTCTACATCACATTTGACCCAGCTAATGAACTGGATTTTAATAGCTGGAGGGACAAGAAGGTTCTGAAGATAAACATGGCCAACGGCCATCCTCATGTGGAGCATATCACCCTTCAGGGAGAAGTCCACTTCCCCAATCTCCAAATCCATCCCAGCAGCCTGGAGTTTGGCTGCATCCTGGCTGGCACTGAAGAAGTGCGTTCTCTGCAGATGACCAACTGCAGCTCACTGCCTGTCCAGTACCACTGGTCATTCCCTTTGCACAGCCAGGTGAATGAGGTATGTGCACCTTTGCCCTCTCCTTGAAACTCTCCTTCCTGTTGTCCTGTTTGTACTTTGCAAAGAACAAAGCTGATTGTGCACTGTACTGTAACAGTGGATAACAACTGGACATAGCCAGTAGGATAACTGGCTTTTCAAACTTATTCTTAGTATTCATTGAATTCTCATCCTTCTCTACAATGCAGCTCTGCTATAAACTTCTGATACATGTTTTCACAAGCTTCTAACAAGTTAGTCTGAATCTATAATTACTGAGACCAGATTGAGTCAAAATGCCAAGCGGGATGACTCCTTCTCAAAGCCTGCAGTCACACAGAATGAAGCAGTACATAAATCATCGTGTGCATCCCCATACACAAAACAGTCCAGTTACTGACAATACTACTTACAAAGGGAGATTCAACATGTGCAATAATTTTTTTACTTTTGCTACAATTTGCCTAAAAATAAGCTACAAATAACATCTTGAACGTGTTTAAATTTAGGAATGGCATTACAACACCCTAAAAACTTCTAAGGGTACCCGGTTGTTTTGGTTTGAAAGACAGGTGTCTGCCAAGAAAGGCAGGAGCCTCTTTCTAAAATGGAGAATGTAAATCCCCTCCCTCCAAATCATTATAATTTTGAAGTTGAGGGGCTGGCAGGCAAAGATATGGGAATAAAGGTTCTGTATTAGGAAAATTAAAATAGAAATACAGTATTACAAAGAACAAACCCAAAACCACTGACACAGCCAGAATACAACCTGACACCCCATCAGTCAGGTGTTGGTAGCAGTGCCATTAATGGTGGCTGCAGTCCTCCTGCAGTGACAGATGTGGTTCAGTTGAAGCAGTGCTCCTGTAGAAGGGTGCAGTTTTCCTCCAAAGGTCCAGTGATGATGTGGAAAGGTCCGATTTTCCTCTGGAATCCAGTGGAAAAAGGCTGCCTTGATGTTTCAGATCTCAGTTTTTATCTAGGTAGGAAAGGCTTGGCTCCTCCCCCTGGCTGGAGCATCTCCCAACGAGATGATGTAATTTTATCAGCCATTAAGTGGGAGTCAATAGGATGATGTAATTTTATCAGTCATTCAGTGGGACTCAATGGCCCATTAACAGACGATATCGTCCCGGAGGAAGGATGGGTTGTGGAAAAGATAAGGATGACTGCCCCACCTGGTTTTAACAGATGGCCCATTAGGAGAGAATATCTCCCACAGAGCTAAGAATCACTGCCCCACCTGCTTTCAACAGATGGTGATAGAATACATACTTCTGGTCACTTCCTGTACTGCAACCCTAGACACTGGTGTGGTGCAGTAGTACAAGAGAGCTGTAAGTGTGTATTACTAGTTGGTATTCATATTAGGTAAAAATGGCTCAACTCAGCTCTACAAAGCAGGAAACAAGTCCTGGAGAGTTGAAATGAAGGCGTTGGGACATTGTAACCAGTCTGCTTTTTTGTGAGAGATGCTCTTAAGTAGTAGTGGTAGTAATGTACTCATATCATGTAACTTTGCTCCTTGTGATCTATTATCCACCTCTGCAATTTTTCCTGACCTTTTTTTTTTCTTCATTTCTTCAGTTGAGTGCCAAAAGGATACACAGAAGTTCAATGCTACTACCAAAATAATATATATTTTTTTCAAAGTCAAAAATACTCAGAGCTTTTATAAAACACAACAGAAGTGTTGGAATGTAGAAACAATAGAAGATATTGACCAATATTTTTACATTATACTACATCAGCCAAACAAATGGATAGTAGGGCTTGAGGAAAAAGGATGTAAATGATGTTTTGTTAAAAAGGCTTGTTTTGGTCTCTAAGTGATAACTGTCGTCATCATGATGTAAATACTTCACAATCTATTTCAATTTTCCTAAGTTGTATTATTTCGTGACCAGCTACGATTTATTTCATTTCTGTTGTACCCATCACTGAATTATCTGAGCACAATCCCTGGACAAGACAAGTGGTAAAGTAGCAAAGGGCTGTATAACTGAGCAGCCAACAGGATAAGTCATATGGGCATATATTGGCTTTGCAAAATCCTCTGTGAGTGCTTTCATTTCTTTTCCTCTTTGGTGTAAAATGCAACACATTTTCATTTCTTCTGATGACTCACCTCTGGAAGAAAAAGGCAGTAGCTGTTTTCGGCAGGGTAAGTTGCATTTACAAAGTGGCTGACATCGTTGGCAGCAGAACTGCATTTTTTCTTATAAAAGCTGCTCATCAGCTTGAGTGGGGAGAAGGTGCAAAAAGGTGAGAGAGGCTGATGGAGCTCTGATGGTCTGAGGATCCAATGGTGCAAAGAGCTGGAAGGTGAAATACCATCTCTTGAGTTCAGGGTCATTAGGGAAAAGGAATGTGTGCCTGAGAGCTGGGGTCTGTCAGCCACATTCACCTAGTAAAAGGGTTTTCTCCTGCACCCGTGTGTGTGGCCAATGCCACGGGATGGCAGCTCTTCCTGCTGTGGGGACATTGCAGCCTCCAGCTGCAGAGTATGCAATCTGAGCTGTGTTGAAATGTGTTCCCCAGGGCTCCGTTTTGGGGCTGCTCCTGGTTAACGCCTTAATCGATGATGTGGATGTGGAGTTTGAGAGCAGCCTCAGTAAATTTGCAGACTCCCCAGTTGGGTGGGAGTGTGGATCTGCTGGAGGATGGGAAGGTTCTGCAGTGGGACTTGGATAGACTCGATCCATGGGCCAAGGACAGCGGTGTGAGGTTCCACAAGGCCAAGTGCCACAGCCTGCAGGTCAGCAGTCACCTCAGCGTGAGCCCAGGTGTGCCCAGGTGGGCAAGAGGCCAATGGCACCTGGGCTGTATCAGCAGCAGTGTGGGCAGCAGGAGCAGGGCAGTGCCTGCCCCTCTGTGCTGGGCACTGCTGACGCCACACCTCGAGTGCTGTGTCCAGCTCTGGGCCCCTCATTTGAAAAAGGACATGGAGGGGCTGGAGTGTGTCCAGAGAAGGGCAACAAGGCTCATGAGGGTTGGGAAAATGTCCCGTGAGGAGTAGCTGAGGGAGCTGGGTTTGTTCATTCTGGAGCAGAGGCTCAGGAGGGCCCTCAGGGCTCTCTCCAGCTCCCTGACAGGAGTGTGCAGTCAGGTGGGGTCGGTCTCTTCTGCTGGGCCGGCCGTGAGAACCAGAGGAACTGGCCTCACGCTGAGAGAGGAAAGTCAGGTTAGATTTTAGAAAAAAATTGTCACAGTTCAGGCCTAGGAACAGGTTGGCCAGGGAGGTGGTGGAGTTGCCATCCCTGGAGGTGTTAAAGAGGCCTCTGGATCTGACACTGGGAAATGGTTTCTTGGTTTAGGGTTTGCAGTGGCAGTGCTGGGCTGACGTTGAACTGGATGGTGTTAAAGATCGTTTCCACCCCTGATGGTTCTACAATTGCAAGCGCTTCCCGCCGGGCTGAGGGGAAGGCTCAGCGCTGTCCCGAGTCCGAGGGCGGCCGCGCCCTGAGGGGCCGGGCCGGGCGCCGCCCTCAGCTCCGCGGGGCCGCCGCTGCCCCTCATCGCGGCGATCCCGTCCCTGCCAGCCCGGCCATCCCATCGCTGTCAGCCCGGCCATCCCGTCCCCCTCAGCCCGGCCATCCCGTCCCTCAGCAGTGCGGACCCGCCTCGCTTCGGGGTCTGCCCGGAGCCACCCGCACCGCCGGGTCAGCGGTACCTGAGCCGTGACCCATTTTCTCCCTCGGGAGTCGCCAGCCCTCCCACCGAAGAACGCAGCTACTGTTTCATCTTCAGACTGTTGCCTTCCTCACACCCCTCCACCCCGCCTTTTCATTTTAAAATTTTGATATGTTCTTTCCTTTTTATATTTGGGCTGATGTGGAGTGCTTGCTAAGACTTCAAAGCGGAGCTCCGATAATGAGCTGTAAATCACACACGGCTGATCTGAGGGAGGAGGGTGGGGAGGAGCTGAAATAGGCCAGGACACCCCCAAGTCCTCACGGCCTCAGCTGCCTGTTGTGGGCTTTGGTTTCCACAGGGCACCAACAATCCGCACTTGTCCCCTCTGGCCTTTGGTCCCTGCGTCCAAAGGATAAGTGCCGCCGAGGCTGCCTGGTCTACTGACCGTGCCAGCCATGTGCTCCAGTGCTGCTGAACACACACATTGACAGTCTGCACTTCTCCGGGAGTGGCTTTTGAGGTTTGAGGGCATGTGACTGGGTTCTTTTCCATAGCTGATGGAGAGGAGGTAATCTGTTTTATGTGCAACAATTGACAGGTGCTTGTTGAAGCAAATCTAGTTGCTTGTCTTTCCACCTTACCTTGTGATGCAACATCAGAGGTGAGCTATTTGCATCTAATGAATGTAGGCCGGCTTATAAATACTATTTTATGTACCTTTTGTAGGTTGCAGAAGTTAAAGATCCAGGTAAGGTCAAGATGTATTCTTGTATACATACAGTTTTAAACCCCTTGTGCTTCCTATATTGTATAATTGTATAAAGATGTATTAAATTAAACTCTTCTGAAATGCAATTAGCTCCAGTGTGAAGTCATTTTTACAGCCTTCCTTTTTTTTGGATGTTTTTTGTTGCTCCTTAGGCTGTTGGGGTGGTAGCAGTAGGACAAATAGCTGAGGAAGGCTCGCAAGCTTTTGCCTGTTGTGGCAGGGTTGGATTGCAGGAAAATGAAATGCATGTCTGTTATCACTTCTGAAAGGCTAAAGGGAGATGAACTCTCTAAATTCTCCCTGTCTGATGGAAGCAGCAAAGGAAAGGGGACGATCAGTAACACTAAACAGAAAGTAGGGCTGGCTGTCTTCATTAAGATGACAATGATACTGCTTTGAGCCTTTGCTCCACTTTGAGAAGGAAAACGAATCCATTATTAAGCTGGATTCACCCGTGATTGAAAGTTTCTACTTGGAGCTAAGCAATTTTTTGAGAAAATGTAATGGGTTACTGTGATGCTTGCATCACCTTTTTTGTTTGGGACTTGGGGCATGTTTGAGGGACCTTCTTTCTGCCTCCAAACCTGAATGTCAGTCTGCTGTTCTACTCTGAGGGGCTGCCACCTTGGGTTTGTGAAGGATCAATGTTGTGGGATTTTGTATGTTACATGGTTCATGTAATATGACCATGTCTTTTGTGAATTTAAGTAAATTCTTTCTGTAAGGAATATGTCTCTGTGCTCATTGCCTTTGCTTTGATCGGTACTATGAGAACCATGCTGATGGCTTGGTGACTTCTTGAGCAGCAGCAGGCTGAGTGTTTTATAGTGTTCACTCCCTAAGTAACATCACTTGGTCTTAGTGCCAGTTGTTGGCTGATGTCAAAGCTGGCCACTCTTGTAAAGAAAATTGGATCAGCTTTGTTGTGATCAGTGACACAGAGCAGGGAAAATTCTTTACTGACAGTGCCCCTCAGTGGTAACATAGAATGACCTGATTTCTGTAGAATGTCCACTTTCAAAAGATGATAACCTGGTAGTTACAAATGCAGGGTTATTATAAAATACTCTATTTCCCAAGGAGAACTTTGCCATGCAAGAATACATTAAACTGCATGTGTGTGAGACGACAGAGTAAAAGCATAGAACTGGAAAGAGTGCCTTTTAGAAAAATGATGTCATTTATACTGCTAATCTGAACAGAACTGAACATACTTTTTTCCTTGCTGTTGTAGAGCAAGAACAGAGATAAAACAAAAATGAACACTCAAAAGGTGCAGAAAAATCCGTGTGGTAAGATATCTAATATAATTTGTCATTATAATCTGCATCAATTTTACAAAGTTTTAGTAGACTGTGGTAGGCCTGTCATGGAGTGGTGAGCAGTTGGGAAAATGTTCTTTTCCTTGTTGCCAAATTTTGGATACTGTATTGGATATGCAAAGAGTAAATCCAATGACAAACCTACACGTAGTAAAGCACACAACCACAAAATCTCCTTTTTTTATTTTTAAATTTGCTAATATTTATCCACATTTTTATTGTATTTTCACTTCTTTAAGAACTCCCAAACCTTACATGTAAGGGTTTACAGTGAACAATTCCTTCTGTCACAGTTAGAAATAATTATCAAATAAGCCTTTTAGTTATACCCGAAAGACTAAGAAACAGATTTTCCAAGTGTGTTTACCCAGCTAGGGTTGTGTGTAGGTGTCCAGAGAATATTTTGTGTTGCATCTCTTACCACCCGATTGAGTGCTCTGCTGCTGCATGATTTATGTCTCCTGTAACTCAGTATCACAGAGCAGCCTTGTGCTCTTGGCTCTTTCCTTACTACTCCATAGATTTTCAACTGTATTTGCACTCTGAATATTTTAACGTTTGTGTATTATTTACACTTAATGCACCTTGAAATTGTGAATTTAATATTTAGTAGTTTATATCACGGTTACTAACAATTACTTGTAATTTAAGACCAGAAATATTAAAGGGAGGCTGTTACTCTACAAGGGAAATCATGCTGAAATAGCCAACTATGTACAGAAATATTTCTAGGTTTGTTGTTTGTGGGTAAATAGAGGTGATAAAGCTCCATTTTGGCTCACTTTCCCCTCTTTTTTAAAATACATGTACATACTACATTTTGGGCAAGTTTATTCTAATATTGACTAGATTAATATATAGAAAATATAACAATTTTAATGGAGTTTTTTTGTGTTTGCTCCTAGATATGAAAACAGATCTGAACTTACTGCTTGAATGCCTTAAATATCAGATGGACTGCCCTCTGTCTCAGAAAGAGGCTTTGATCACTATCTATTCCATTTGCCAACAAAACAGTAAGAAATGCTTTCCCTTAGAAACAGTGCAGTCATTTATGTTCACCACGTATGTTAAGAAGCTGGGGGGCACTGTAAAAATGTTATCTAAAGGATATAAGGTTTGAGATGTTGGAAAATCTTAGAAGCCTTTCGTTTTGCAGAGAAACAAAAGCAAAAGTTTCTGTTCTTTTTTTTCCCCTTGTAGGTGAAGCAAGCGAGTACTTTCGAGAAATTGGTGGTTTGATGTTTATAAATGACCTTGCCAAGTCGAGTGTTCATTGCATCGTAAAGGAAGCAGCTTTATATACATTGGGGATTATTATAGAGAGTAATGGTAATAAAAATAAAATTTCTTGTGTTTCTGAGTGTGTTATGGCCCCCTGTCATTACCTGTGCATGTGCTTTGTCTCCATTTTCTTTTGGTCTCACAGAATGAGACTATAGAATTGTCACTTGGAGCAAGGGGCAATGAAGGTGCCCCGGTTACCCTGCCCATCCCCAGATTTGATCAGTTCCTTGTTGATTTGTGCCCACAGGGTGTCTTTAAGTCACCAGACACCTGTACTCCCCCTTTCCCTCAGCAGCAGGTGTTAAATGACTCCTGGATTGTTCCAAAGCTTGCCAGGGTCCTGGTTGGTATAGAACTCACTGCGAGGGGGAAGCCCTCAGTCGCTTCATAGTCCTGCCTTGTCTTCACTCCCCATGTACTTGCCACAAGTGAGACTTAATAATTTAGGATTATGGGTAGCTTACTTCAGGACTTAATTGTTTTCACTTTCTGTTTTCAGTATATTGTCAACAGACTTTGTGTACTTCTGCATTATTTGAAGACCTCATTTTGTTTTTAATTAAAAAGGATTCTGGTGTGAACTTGAAAAGAATGTCTGTTTATGTCATCTTAGTACTGGTTTCAAATAATAGTAAGTTGGGTTTTTTCTGTGTTACTGTAACACTCTTTTTCTATTTACCAATCTGCAGTACAAAATTTAGAACATTAAATAAGTAATGTTTTGGTGAAGTTAATTTATAAAGATGAATATTTGCATGTAACTGAACTTGAATTGTCTAAGTTGCTCATTAGGATTTCCTTAAACAGCAGAACATGATTTAGTTCTAAAAAATATAGTTTGCAAATGCAAACCCATAGAGTGTATAGACAAAGAGAGCATAGGCTATTTACCAATATATTGATATGATTTTGTATTGACTTCAGGGGAGGATATGTGCTTAGGAAAGGGAATCTATGTATGTAAATTAAACTTGATGTTAAGATTTTGTCTGCAATTGCACTTGTCTTTGGAGTCTTGTGTGTGTTCTCTTTTAGAAAATGGGCAAATCTATGTCAGAGATACAGGCTGCATCAGCCTGTTGCTGCAGTTATTCAGGTAAACAGGGTTGCAATTCAAACAGACAAATCATAGATTAGTTAGCAGCTATGTTTCCTTGACTATTTGGGACTTGTTTGCATTGTCCTTAACAGAACAACTCTCTCCACCTCTGAGAAGAATGTGTCAGATGAAAACACTGATCCCTGCTATCAGCTCTGGTCCTCAGTGTGCAGCACTCTCTGTGCCTGTGTTAACAACCCCCAGAATGGTACGTGTTGCTCTGAAAATTGTGAAAGAAGTTTAAAGATATTCTCCAGATTGGTAACACTTAGGTTTAATTTCTACCGTTCAGCTGAAATTTCATTTCATTGTTTTGATTTGGGGTAATTTGTTTTTATTTTTCCAGAAGATAATCAAAACATTTGCTGTTCAGTTTTTCCCTATGCCAAAGAGTGGCTGGAGAGCTGCACAGAGCCTGGGATAGTTCGTCCCATTTGTTCATTTCTTGGTCACACAGTTGCAAATAACTGTAAGTGCAGCTCCAGCTTTTACAGGTTTGCATTTGATAAAAGTAAATTAGGTAAATATTTCTTTCTTTCTTGTCAATCTCTACAAAGTCATTTGCTGTTCTTCCAACCTTTACTCTAACAACTGTATTCCACCATCTTTACTTACACTGCACTGTGCTCAAGTCCACCAATAGCCACAATCTGGTTACATTTCACAAAGTCAGTAAAACTATTTGGAAGCTGTCTTGATTAAAAGTATTTCTAAATAAAATTCATTGTTACATGACTGAAAAAAATTACTTAGGTAAAACTCAGGCATGATGTTTGCCATTTGTGTGCACATATTAGGGTCATGTTTTCCTGTAACTATTTTATATGCAGTTACTACATTTCTTGAGATTAATGTATATCCAGCTTGTGTTGTATAAGAAATGTAATGACTAACATATGCAGAGAAAAACTGTGATGGACTTACTTGGTGAAATGCTAAAACAACTTGCAAACTCTGTTGCTTAAATCACTTTTTCCCCTTCCTGTTTTTCACTAAGCATATGTGCAGAAATATTTTGTTTCTATTGGAGGATTGGATACATTAGCCAAAGTTCTCCTTGAGCTTCTGCGTGATTCCTGTTTGAGTCTCTCCAGCATGAAACTTGCAGTGGTAGTAACAAAGACAATGGATGCCTGCATTGCTGATAACTGTGAGTGAAGACGTTTATTATCTATGGTAATTTTAAAATGCAATTTTTGAAGTCTTGTGCTGGTGGAAAAGTTGTAAAAATGGATGCTTAAAGGCAGTTAAGTTAAATACATCCTAGCGGATGTTGCAGTGTTTTTGAAAATTCAAAGGTGTAAGTTGGGAGTGATTCAGTTCATCTAAGGTGGATTACTGTCCCATTGTTGCTAAAATAAATACAGTGTATTTTAAATGCTCCTGAAAATTCAAATTAAGATGCCACAGCTAGTCCAGGGTAAGTAAAGCTCAGCTCTGGGCCTGGATTTGGCCAGTCACTTTGGATCCTGGAGTTAGACCTATACCTGAAGAATAAATTGTGTAGCTTTATGAAGCTTTAGTAATTCAGAGGTGGAGCTGAACAAATGTGGTGTTTCTACACAGCACACCTCTGCTCTGGTTTGCTGGCTGGGTGCTGCTTTCCTAAGGGGTCTTGTGTATTCCATCAGAAGGTTTGGAGAAACCTGTGATCCTGACGAGCCTGTGCTGTGGCCATGGTTGGTCTGTTTCCCACTTTTGCCATAAGAGCTTAAACAGAAGTTCACAGAAGTTTGAAAGCATGAGCCTGCACTAGTTCTGGGTGTAGTTTCAGATCAGTTGGTGTGTGCCAGGACTAGGCCTCAGCATGGATGGACTGTAGTGTTCCCAGTGCCAGGAAGGGCTCGAGCCCTGCTCTTTTTATGGCAAATACTCTGTGTGTCAAAGCTTATTCAACTCTCTGGCTCCATGCTGGAGCTGACAAAGGATCTGGAGAAACTCAGCAGGGATCTCCAAAACTTGCACAGTGCAAAGCCCTTGCTCCTCAGATCTTCTGCCTCATCTCCATGGAACACAGGCTGGAAGGATGGGCAGGGCTGGATTTGGGAGCAGCACAGGAGGGGTGGGGTAATCTGGACTGTTAAAAGGCAGAGTAGGGCAGGGCTGAGCAGGCCCAAGGCTTTGAGGGGTCTGTAGGGCTCCCTCAAAACACAGCATTTTATCCTTGGATAATTCCTGTACACTCATTATCTAGTTTATTTTCCTTCCAATTATTTTAATGAACAGCTGCTATGGGTGTTGTCTTGGCAAAGTATCACACTGTGTCAGAGCTGCTGAAGCTGCTGTCCAATGAGACACTGAGCACAGAAGAAAAAGTCAGTATTATTTTAACAATTGGACACTGTACTGAAGTTTGTGGTAAGATTTACTTTTTCTTTTTCCTGTCTGTCAGCTTTACCTAAATTCTCATATACTGACTCCTCTAGTGGTGTTATTTCATCAAGACTGGAACACGAGGGAGAGTTCTCTTAAATAACATTTCGTCAATATTCAGAGAGAAAGTTTTCTATGATGTTCCATCTTTAAATTTTAAAGCTTGTTAGCAGGAAGTGTCCTTAGTAGCTTTGAAAAAGTAGATTTATATGCAAGAATTTAGAGCTGGGCTTAGGGATCTCAGGGAATAATTAATCCCGACCTGAAAGCTACTACAATACAGACAGCAAATGAGCTGTCTTGAGCTCTCTTTTCATGGTCTCTGGCCCATACAGCTTCTGTCCACTGCTTACAAGGCCAGTAACATTTGTAGAAGCCATGTAAGAGCGTTGGTTTTCAAGACACATAAACAGTAGGTAGCCCTGAAATGTTTTTGTCATGTTCCTCAGGGCTTGCCCAAGCATATCTGGTTACATACAGCACTTCAGTTGGTATTTTGTGGTAGTGCAAGCAAATAGAAAGGAAAGTTCATTTGTACTACTGTTTTTTCTCATGTATGTTTAGATAAACAAGAGAAAGGGCTTATGTTCAAAAATTCTGGTTGGTTTTCATCCTCCGAGTGCCAGTAACGTTTAATAATTAGCTCAATGGGTCTTAAATTTATTTGAACAGACTTTTTTTTTATGAATTATTGAAATAAGACTTAATGGAAAATGTCTTTTGAATAGAAAAATGATTAAACCAACAGAAAAAAGCTTTCTCTTAAAATGTCAACACTGTCAAGATAAAAATATTTACTTTTTAAAATTCTCTTTAAATGTAAACAAGAAAACTTTTTTAGCAAGTTATCAGTTATATGAATACATATGCAAATAGATCACTATAAAAATTTAGCTAATTAAATAATAAATGAGGAGCAATAGATTGGCTAGACCAGGATTAAACTTGTAATTTCATTTTTTTAATTATAAACCTTTAGATTTTGATATTTATGCATCTCAGGCCTCACAGAAATGTAGCATATCTACTCCAAGAGCAGGTAATTGAAGAAAAGAAATACAAAAGTCATTATTTGAATGTTTTAGGCCACAATTAAATGAGCTTGGAACTCCATACTATAATTTGTGTCAGTCGTCCTTCAGTTTTTCTATAGAAATCTGAGTTCTGGTCAAATCATCCTGTGTGATGTAAAGTTCTCCTGATGTCACTTCAGCAGTCTTGGGTCTGTAATGAAAATCTCTTTTTCTACAGAAACTTTCAGAAAGTTGCCAGTATTGGCTCCTAAAATTACTGTGAGGTTAAAGTGTGTGTGGCTGAATCTGACCTATTTTCCTTTATAATGTCCTGTTCTAGAAGAAAACCAGTATGAGCTGCTTCAGAACAATGGTCTGCCACTTATGATTCAGGTATTGACAGAATCTCAGGACGAGGAACTCATAAAAACTGCTACTTTTGTGCTGCAGAACTGCAAACAAATGAGTAAGCTTGCTGGTATTGCTTTAAAAATGACAGTGATTATTTCCATCTCTGTGTTCTGATGATTCCCCACGTGCTTTTAATTGTTGCACCTTTGTAATTTTGTGTCCTCCAATAGATGTTTGTTTTCTGCACAGAAAGTTGCTTATTTGTCATCAAGAACTGACTTAGGCAGAAAAAGAGGGAAGTAAAAATTCCAACAGTGTTGCAATAATTCATTTGTGAGACCTCTCCATGTAGGGCCAGTTCTTAAAGCTTTCCCATCTATAAACTCTGTGGAAAATAGGAACTTTGCCATTTAACACCCAGTGGATACTCTCTTCCTGGGGATGTACCAGAGAGAGAGTATAAACCATGAGATAAGCAAGCCTGAAATCACTGTGACTAGATTAATTTCTAATATTAAGAAATCTTAATTTATTTTTTTTCTGAAGTAGGATGTATTTTTGGTTCCCTGTTTCCGTATTTTATTAATTACCTGTACAATACCACCCATGAAACAGAGAGACCTTGTCCTCTAATCTCTAGAGCTGGAGGGTGTGCAATTTCTAACAAACCTGTATCTACATTTTTGTGCTGTAGGCACAGCTGAGAGGTTTGTGTAAGATAAGAGGGTGTGGGGATTTGTAGTGTCCATTAATATGGAATTGTTTTTTAAAAAAGCAAGACTCGCACTGGTAAAGGACCCAGAGTTAAACCAATGAAAAAGTCTTTTTTTTTCACAGCATCATTGTGCAAACTGTTTATAGTAACTATAATTGCAAGCTCAACTCTTGTAACTCCAGTTTATATTTCAAGTGTATTAGCATTTATGTATAAATTTAAGCTTTATAAAAATTGCTATTTAGCATTAAATTATTTGGGCTGTCCCTCAGCATACTAAAATACAATAAATACTTTAAAAATGTCAATTGATACAATTTTAAATATTAATGTTGTTTTATATTTTATAAAGCTGAACAGCTGTCTCTGAAATTATATGATAACTCATTAACTGTGAAGAGTGCAGAAGAATTGGATGTGCAAGTCAGAAAAAGTTGTCTACAAGACTACTGGAAGAAAGCAAAAGAAATTTTACACAGAATAAATTCCTTTGAAAAAGAGCATGATGAGGTTGGCCTATTTACCAAAGTAGGATAATACTAATCACATCTTTCTAGAGTTTGAGGAGAAAGCAAAAGTAAATCCTTAAGATAATTTCAATGTGAGCAAAGAAACCCAGGAAAAATGTTGGATTTGTTTGCAACTTTTCTCATTGTTGTAGATCAGACTGACTTACAGGTGTGCAGAGAATGGAAGCATCTGTATTGTATGAAGTATTTGAGTTTATTGTAAACCCAGATTTTCTATGAGATGGAAAAATAAATTGAATTTGTTTTTGTTTGCCATTCAAACCTATAATTTTAATATTTGCATGCATGAAATGCTCAGGGTTGTTTGGCTGTGATGGGATAGATGGTAAAGGAGAATGTGAACATAAGCTGAGATAAAGTTGTTTCATATTTTCCTTGTGCTTCAAAGCTGTTAAGTATCTGTGGGTTTGGAACAGCAGGTTTGAGTTATTTAGATGGCTCTTAAGTTCTAGCAGTGCCTTGCATTAGTAGGAAATTCCTTGCTTCAGCCTGAAATTAGAACTTAGGAAGTAACCCCTCAACACCTTCAGTGGCATTGCTGTCTTGTTGGCTCTCAGCTCAATAAGGGGGTTTTCTGAAGCTTCTCTGGAGTTTGCTTAACCCTCAGAATTAGACTATCTAGGTAATCCTGTTACTGGATTTATTTAACATTTTTATAGAGCTCACATAGTCACTAACCAGTATTTTCCAATACAGAAAGGAGTGCAAGGAGAAGCATTTGTAGACAAATCTTCAGTAGCCAATTCAGAAGTATTAAAATCCCATGGAGTGAATCCTGCTGATCCAAAGAAGTACACAAAAAGAACACAGAAAGATGTCTGTTGTCCACAGTTGACCTCAAAGTTGAATAATGAGGTTCTTGCTCCATCTCTAACTTCTGCTCCACAAAAAAATGAAACAGGGAACCCTATGGATGCATCTTCTACCAGACAAACTGAACAGAGGAACATTCCATGTTCAGTCACTGACCTGCAAACAGACAGTGTACCTCAAAGTCACAGTATAAATGGAGAAACTGCTTGTGGAAAAAATCAGTCTGGTCTTCAAGCAGGGTAAGAATCTTACACCTAAGCAGAAATACTAAATTGCTTTTCATTAGTCATTCCAAATTGACAAGCTTTTAAATTATCTGTTACCAACTATGGGGTTTTATGCTAGTGGAAAGATGTAGCCCTTTGGTGGCTCACCAGAGATTGTCTTTGAGGTCACAGATCAAAGATCAGTCATTGCAGTAACAAAGCTGCTGATCTCTGAGCGCTGGTGTTGTACCGAGAGCCTCCTGCAGGGCACGTTCGAGTGCCTTCAGCACAGTGCTGAAAATCGTCTGTGGCCTTTGCCCCAGGGTTCTCACGGATGTAACACCTCAAGATTTAGCCCATTGGTTTGGACAAAACCACAATGGTTTCTGTAATGTGCCCTTACTAGGGAAACAACAGGTAGAGAACTGCTTGGAAAAATACTGAAACTGGAGTGTCTGCAAAGCAGGGGGAAAGGTTTCTGCACGGCTGCTGTTCTCCCCTCGTGTTGCAGTGCTGCCCCGCATGGGAAGAGAAAGGAACAGCCCTGTTTGGTCATTCCCCGTTCTCTTGCTCGTTGCTCTCACACAAATGCTAATTTTCCTCTTTTGCTGCTTGTGTTTATCTTTCCTATTGATAAACCCAAAATTATTTATAGCCTGCTTGCAATGATAAATACAGATTCCATTTTCTTGAGTTTATATGTGGAATATCCCTCAAGACAGTCAATGGAAAAGTATGAGCAAAACTACATTTTGGGGGGTGGATTTATGTATTGTTTTGGGCTTTTTGAGTTCTACATTTTTACTGTGCTTTTAAAATGTGTCTGGCTGCACCTTGCTCTGTGCAGTTTCCTGTTATTATGTTGGTACGTTGCAACTACCACAGAAATCACCAAGAGCCTGGATATTTTCCATGGTACATTCAGGTAAATGTTGCTTTGCTACTGGTTAGCATAATTTCACAGCTTCTTTAGCTGTAGTTCTGGGCTCTGATGCACAAAATTTTAAAAATATCAATTAAAAAAACTTCTCTTTTTCAATATGTGTTTGTATGAACACAGGAGCTACTGGAAGGTAACCATGGATCAGGTTCCTTGCTCCTGCAGCTTTCAGAGGGAGTCAGGAACACAAAAACGCTCAATTTGGGTATCATAGCAGCGTGTTGGTTGCATAGAAGTTAATTATTGTAAGAAAAGAAAAAACCAATTACCTTTTAGAGCATTTGCTGCAAATGGTGAGGGCTAAAGTATTCTGAAGACTTTTGTGAGAGTTTTGTGTTTTATGTGATTCTGAATTGCAAATTGCTCTGGAAACCAGTGACAGCTCTTCACTCCCTGCTGAACAGACTGCAAGGAATGCCACTCACAGATCTCTGGGAAACTGGTTCCAACATGCACAGGTTATATGCTGGGTGCCATAAGTCCAGAAACTCGGGACAATTAGAATGGTTTGGTTTTTTTTTTTTGAGTTTTCCCTTTTGTATATTTAATATGGTTTTTTGTTGTGCCCTTGGAATGTGTGTAAATGTACTTTTTAAAATTGTTTTATTTGGTTTAATTTGTTCACATTTTGATCTTCTCAGTGAGCAGCTATGTAAACAACCAGCAGAGACTGTTAGAAATATGAAACAGACATGCACATCAGGTACAAATAGCTACATATATTCCTTTCTGAGCTGATTTTGTTCTTAATGAGATTTTAATTAGTTTTGTGTACATTTATCACTACTTTTTGTCACTTGTTATGTATCATTAGATGAGAGAGGTGCCTTAAGTATAATATCCTTTAACTGGTTTGTATAGTGTTGGAATTTTATATTGTATATAATTTTACCAGAACATTTATCCTACATATTTTAGCTTTCTTTTTTAAAATTGATTTTAACTATACAAATGAATGTATGCGAAATTAAGTTTAGTGTTTAATCTGTACTGATCAGTGAAAGCCACTAATAGAATATGCAGGTTTGGTGCTGTGCCTGGAAGGCTGGGATAGAACCTGCCTGTGAGAGTGACTTTTGCCTGATGCTGTTCCTACATGGTGAACATGTGTTTGAGAGAAGTTTTTCAGATTTGCATTAATCCTAGTCAGATACATTTATTTCAGAACTGGGATCTGTTCAATCAAATCTTTATTCATTGTTTAGTTTCCTGTTAATTTATAAAATTGCTAAGTATTAATTAGATTAGAATTTGCCAGAATGGGAGCTTTAGAGGTGACCAGCTGATCCCCTGATTACATCTGTTTAAACTGAAAATATTTACTATTCCAATACATTACATTTGTCAGCATCTGATTCCAAACAGAAATAAAGTGTATAGGGATTAGTTAAGCAATATGAGCTTGCAGGGTTAATTTGCTATGTTCAAGTTGAATTCATATGCTTTGGGAGAGTGATGAAAAAACACTGAATTGAACATAATTATTCTGGAATTACAGAAATGTGAATGTGAGGCATTTAACTTGAGAAATTTCATTTGGATTTTGTGCTGTTATATTAATTAACCTTTAATAATCTACAAATAGAAAATGCAGTTGGATGTAGTTAGGCTGATGCATGATTACCATGGCAAAAGATAGTTTACATTTCTTAGTGACTTTTTCCTCCCTCATTTAGATCAGCATTTATTCAGCTCAGAGAAAACTGAGAGTGTCAGAAGTATTTCAGCAACATCTTCATCCCATAAAATGGCAGATTTAAGGTGTTCAGGTAAATATTATCTTAGATCTTTCTTTCTAGAGTACATAAAGAAGCCTTAAAGAGTCAGCAGTGCAGTAAGTGGATTGACTTGACAGAAATTGTAACACATCTGTTCTATTACCTTATGTAATAATAAAACCTGAGCTGCTCCTCTTCCCTCTTCCATTTTCCCTCTAAAGTAAAAGATAAATATTGAAATAAATCTGACAAATTGCAGTTTTGGTCCATGTAATAATGTGGGTTTACTGACAAACAGAACATATAGTAATTTAAAAGATGACCCCCCCTTAATTGGAAAAATACTTGAGCAGGTGTTTTCCTCCTTTCTCTGCTTGCAGAGAGGGAGGAAGAACACATAGCCCTGTTCATTTCCCTCATTTATTCTCCTGCTAAGCCTCCTCAGTGTTCTACAGTCCTTCTCTTCTCTCTGCCTCCCTGCCGTGAAGTGCAGGCAGGCAGTTTCATGGTAATCCACACCTACAGCCCTCAGTTAGCCCAGGCTCTACTTCCTCAGCCTGCTCTATCAGTAGGTCATCACAATGATGCTGGTATTCTGGACTTGTGAGTGGATTTTGTAATCAAGCCAACATTTCTTTATTTAAAAACCCCCACCAAAACAAAGCTCACAGAAAAGCAAAGAACTCCCAAAGCAGCCCATAACCCACTTTTGAACATTACTTTTATCCGAGTTGTCAAACTAAATTCAAGCTGAACTTTAGCACTGCTTTGGCTTAAGGTAGAATGTTACAGATATGGACTTGTGCCCTTCCTGTGATTCCTCACACAAATTCTCCTTCAGCTGATGTAACTTAACCATGAGAGCATCCAAGGATATCTAAACCATAATTTACCCTAGGAATGTCCTCAAAAATGAGCAGCAAGGCTTCCTGTGAGGGAATTCATGGCTAAACTAGACTTACCATTGATTCAGATTAACACAGGTAACTGTTACAACACAAAGTTTTTTAAAAAATACGTATAGTACATAATATATATAGATTGCACATTTATCCAGGGGACAAATGGAAATGAGGCCTGTGTCTTCCCATCCTACCAATATTTGTAGTTCTGTAGACAATCTGTGCCTCACTCAGTACTTCTGGAGTGGAAGTGCATTATAACTTAGTCCCATAAAATGTTGAAAACAATGTCTTTTTTTAAAAGAAGAAATACAAAGTATTTCAAGAAGGTGAATAAAAATGACATGAATTTGGAAAACCTGAAGTCAAATCGATCCTAGTGAGCGAAATGAAACACTGAACTTTGTGGTGGCTTCTTTAGAAACTGTGATTGCTATTTCTGCAATATCCTATTTTTCCCAGGTTGCACAGCAGGGCTGTCCTTGAACAGTAAAACCTTCACCAAGACGTTGCAGAGTTGCCTGCACAGGTGTGAGCAGCACAGAGTCATCCTGGAGGCTGAGGAAAGATACCGAGGGGAGCTCCGCAAGAAAGCTGCTGCTAACAGCACCACAGCTGCAGCTCACCAGAGTAGGGAGCTTATTTTCAGTACTTGGAATTTAAATTGCTTTTAAATTGCTTTTCAAATTCGGAACTTTTTTTATTTGCTTCTGAAAGTCTTGCTGTTTTAAACTCACTCGTGGAATTTGATGTACAATAAGGATCTTGTGTGTTTCTTGCCATGGTGACAGACGCTCATTATAGGCTTTGATAAGACTCTCACGTTTGCCAGCAGTAGTCAAATCCTAAGAGAAAGAAATGTATTAAGTTGGAATACATATGAGTAGATGTATGACATCACACCAAAGTAATTTCATTCAATATTACACACTTAGGGGTCTAGGATACTTAGAAATCTTAATGAATTAAATAGAAGTACATCCTATATTTTTCTGGTTTAAAGGATGAATTCTGAAAATTAAACAGTTATTACTTACTGGCATTTGTGTAAGTGTTCATCTTATATTTTCCAGAAACACTGCTGGCCTCAGTGAAGAAAGACAGGCTGCATAAGGAAATACCAACTTTTAGGAGCAAGAAGGATAGTTTCCAAAGTAAGGGCTTGTTTTGGAAACTGGTGTGAAAAGCCCTTACTGTCTATTAACTCTTCTGCAGAATTTTACTGTGGGAGACTGGATAAGAAATTATTTTCTTTTTTTTTTCCCCTCCAGATTCTGAGAATAATCTGTATATTAGTAGGCCAGAAAATGCATCCTCTATAATCATGAAATTGTGTAATGCTCATTATTTCCCTGCAAAGTTATCTGGCACTTGTTGTGTTGATCCTGTTTTGAATCCTGGTCACTTCCATGGCATTTGCTATTTCTCACTTCTGTGGCATTATTTTCTAAAATGGAGAGATTTAGTCAGGCTCAGAGCAGAGCTCAGCTGCCTGAACCTGCATTCAGCACCACTCCTTATGCAGCTCCAGCCATGTTATTCCATTAGACCCATTCCTGTTCCTTCTGGGAGGTCTGCTGAGGACTTGGGCTTGTGATAAACTACAAGGGGAGTCCTTTAGAATGAATTCCTCTTTGAAATGAGAATTGAAATTTGAATTTTGAAATTTCCACCAAAAATTAATTTTTAGTATACATTTTCAAAAGACTGTTTACATGGTTATTTAATTAATGCCCAGTAAAAGCTAATAGGTTGATTTTTTAATTTGTTTATATTTTTCACCTTCAGATTCAGAAATTAATTAATTTGTCTTATGAAAGCCACAAAGGTATTTTAAACTGTAAAAAAACCCAACCAAAGCAACTGTATTTCATCTTGAAAGCTCATTACAGCAATATATAGTCTTTAGCAAGTACACATTTCCTGTAAGATGAAGTGAACTGAATTTTCTAGTCTTTCTTTCAAGACCAGATTAGTGGTATGGCTCAGAAGATGGTTCTCTCTTAAATTTTAGTTCCTAAAACATAACCTGTGTTTTGTGATTTGGGTTTTTTCCTAAGAAAGATGTGTAATGTTTTATTGTTTGTGTTTTCATTATTTATTTTTAAGGTATCCTTTTGACTCCAAATAGAAAAGACAAATCTAATACTTCAAAGAGAGATGAACATAGTAGAAATATTAGGTGGACTAGCAACTATAACTTGACACCTGTATATGAAAAGTGTGAGTATTACCAGAAAATTAGTTCTCTGATAGGTACAACTGAAAGACCAGTGTTTGCATTTAGGTCAGAGCATTGAGAAAAGCACCTCTCCTTGCTATTGGAGATAAATGGCTAGGAATTTACATAAACTGTTACATTTTCTCTCACAGAAATCCAGTTGAACATGAATAATACTATTATTTGCTTCTGGTTCATCAATAGTCCTTAATGTAGATGATGAGAAAAAAGATCTAAGGAGAATGAGATATTACTAACAAAGCTACCTTTACATATTTAGATTCATTAGAATAAATGGTCCTTAACAGCTTTATATTCAGTTTTTTCAGTAGATTTTAGTTAGTTTAAAGTGACCAAGTGGCCTCTTTGTTCATAATTTCATAGCTTTACGAAAAACCCAAGATGCTAACCTGAAGAGACAGAGAGACAAAGAGATGTGCAGCCAGAAATGTCAGAACTTAAAAGAAAATTGCACACATTCACTTGACAAAGATGAGGTTAGTTATGCAAGCCTAATCATGCACTGACATGTTTATAAATGGCCAAATAAAAGCACTAGGAATTGCATAGTTTCTTTTTTAGTCACCTTTAACAGGAGCCTAGTAGCAAAATTAACCTTATTTTAAAAATATTGCTATGTCGATTCTACTCCAATCACACTGAATTAGCCCTGAATTGAGTTTAGCATTTTTCAGCTGACATCTTTTCAGAATGATGCATCTGGAGGTCTGATTTTTCCTGCATTGATCAAGATTTGCACAGTATGAAAGTAACAGGAACCTAAAGGAATACATTTGTTGAAAGAATAAACGATGTAGGCACAAGAGAAATGAAGATCACAGAAAAATTCTGTAGTTCAGTGAGTGGTGACAGTGAAGAAACCTTGAAGAAGCATTGTTCCCTTGCCTGTATGACCATTTCTTTACAACTATTAAATGCCGAATTGCTAATATTATGTTACTTCCACGTGCAAAATAGTATGTACATTTACATAATTCTTATCGACACCAAAATAATTATTTTTAGGGCAATGAAATGTGTTCCCTGGCCATGAGCATGACACCTTTGAAAAAGAGAAGAGCCCGAAAAGATTTCACAACTGAAGAAGTCAACTGCCTTTTGAAAGGAGTACAAAAAATGGGCAACCACTGGAATTTGATTTTGTGGTCTTACCCTTTCCAGAAAGGACGGACAAGTGTTGATCTTTCCAAGAAGTACTACAGGTTACAGATGCAGGTACTCACCGCTGAATTTTCTACTGATGGCAAATGCTGTGAGCTCAGTTTTCATTGTTAGCCCCTGAGCTGACTTGCAGAAATAAACACAGGCTTTCAGAGTGTGCAGCCATGGGCTTGTGCCTTGTGTAAGTGCAGTGCCCATGAGATTGGTCTCTGGTGTAATTCCATCATGTCTGGTGCTTGGAGAGGGAGAACTAAATTACGGAAAGACCAGAGGGCTTTGGAACCTGCCATTGCCACCTGACAGGGTACAAAGAGAATGACAGTGTCATTAAGGACTCTGAATTAATCCCTGTGTTTATCAGGGAGTTGGTCTCCTCTCTGCTCAGCCTCTGTTATGATGCTGGTCTGTGAGAGCCTCTGCAGCAGTTTCCCAGTGATTAATCCATGCATCCCTCACACAGGGAGCATTGCTCCTGTGCTTTGGAGACCATGGGAGCAATTAAGTGACAAGCCTTTGTCTACTGAAAGCTGGTCTATAATTGTGCAGTTGTTTGGGACAACATTTATCTTGATATTTTCTCTTTTATCTCCATTTTATAGATGAAAAAAGCCCACAAAGGACATCAATAACATCATCTGAGAGTGCTTTGGATATCATGGCAGAATGTTCAAGAACAGCCTTTGTAACAGTGAGGTATTGCCAGAACAACTTGAGCCCTTGGAGAATTTAGGTTGGCTTGGACTCCTGTTTTTCAGTAACAACTTACAGAATTGTTATGCATTGTAAATTTAATTTACCATAATTTGACAATTTCTTTAAGTAATGCTATCATAGGCAACAAAATATCTATTGGTAAAAATTACATTAATTTGGAACTTAATTTAACCTTCTTGAGAATTTGATTTATGCAACTTTTGAGTTAACTTTTTGTAGCTTGCTCTATATCATTTGTAAGAAAAGGATATAGTGCTAAAATGAATACTTTATGTCTGTAACTGCTGTTAATGTGGTGTCTGAATCTGTTTCCTCTTAATAAGTGAAATGTTTAAAGCAGGTCTAATATTTTGTCATGCATTGAATATGTTGCATGTGCAGAAAAATGTCTGTGACAGAAAACACTGAATGTGTGGTTAAACACTGCTGCACAGTGAAGGAAAATCTTTCACTGTTACAGAAATTCTGTACTCACTGTTGAACTGAGTAAGTACTGATAGAATTTGGCTTCTGTTTATAGTTGGACAGTTTTCTTGTGTATTTTTCAAGTGAGCAGAACCACCATTTCTGCTAATTACACATTTTTTTTAATAGAAAGCTTTACTGAAAACCTTGGTAACTTGATTTTTCTGTGATAGCCTTAGTATTTCAGTTGTATTTTTTATTTGTTCTGATAAAGGAATGATGAATCAATAGTTAATTTATTATGGAAAAAGTTTAGTTATTCTAAGTTTTTAGTTTTTAAACTAAAAAAACTTTTTTTATTCTAAGTTTTTTTTTAGTTATTCTAAGTTATTCTAGGTTTTCACTATGCTGTGGCTTAAATTCTTGAAAACAGGCAAGATAACCAAAACCTGAGAGACTTGCAATAAAGATGATGCCAATGATACAATAAATACATCTTCCAATGTTTTCAGCTGTTGCAACTTCTAGGTTTTTATTAATAAAATATTGAAGCATCTCTAAAAGATGTCTCTGAGTGGAGCTGTTGCCAGTAGCAGGGTTGAGTATCAGTGGAACTATTGGCAGAGTGGGAGCCAAAAGGGATCCCGAGGTGGAGTGACCACAAGGAGGACATTGGGGTCCCTTACACACTCCAGGTGTTTTTCCAGGGACTCCAACCGAGTCCAGACAAGCTGTTACTTCCTCCTTTATTGAATGTGTATTAGTATCCACATTATCAAGTCCTAAAATATGTCTCAAGTGGCTAAAATACATAAGGTGTAAATCTTGACTTACCACAAGGGGAGAATGTTACAATACTGAGAATTTACCTCACCTTAGGTACAGTTCAGACTGGAAAGGCCCTGTGGAGCCTTTGGTCTCCTCTCCTCTTCGGAGCAGGGTGAGGTCAAAGTTAAATCGTTCAGTGCCTTGTCAAGTTCTGAGGCTCTTCAAGGAAGGAATTCCTGCTGCTCTTCGGGTAGCCTCTGCTGGTGCTTTACCTCTTCTGGGAAGGCAGGGGCTGGAACCACATCACTGGAATATTCTGGTGGGATCCAGAAGGGAAGTCACGGACCAGGGGCAGGCAGAAACCTGAGGTGTGAATTTGTGCAAGTCAGTCTCTTGCTTTCCTTTGGATTGATTGTACAGTCTTGATCAGTTTAATTTTCTTGCACAAGTGCTTTGAAATCCACATGTAACAGGCACCACAAAAACAAAATTGCATGAGAATAGTTGATGTCACTTTTAGGCTGCTTGGGCCACCCAGGGCAGTATTTCAGCACTTTTAAAGGCTGGAATGACTGACAAACTACCCAGGAAAGTCTGTAAAAACCCTGACGTACTCTTCTGGTTCTTTTGTTAGTGTTGGTCAAACAGAGGGTGGCAGGAGTGTGAGGATGGGCTGGTAATGACAGCTTGATCCGTCAGCAACAGTTTACACTGTGTGCTCATCCACCTCTGACCCCGGCACTGGGGCTGCACTGCTGGGAGCACGGCAGGGTGGGGAATGGGGCTGCGGGAGGGACCGGGGAGGTGCCAGGGAGTGCAGGGAGATACCGGGGCAGGAGAAGTATTGGGGCAGGAACTGAAGATCAGGAGAAGGTACTTGAGCACCTACCTGGGCTGCAGGAGGTACCTGAGCGGGTCCGGAGGGGATGCCGGAGGTACCTGAGCGGTTGTCACTCCCGCGGGCAGCAGGGGGCGCAGGCGGCCCCAGGACGCCGCGCAGGGCGGGCCGCGGCCGGGGCTGCCCGGGCACCGCCTGATCGCGGGGCGGGCGCGGCGCGCGCGGGGCCGGCGGGGCGGCCGCGGGGCGGAGGGGCCGGCGGGGCCGGCGGCGCGTGCGGGCGGGCGGGCGGGGCGGGGCGGGGTCCTCGCGGCCCGGTGAGGTCACTCTTTGTGGCGGCGGCTCCAAGATGGCGCCGGTGCTGGCGGAGAAGAAGCTGCTGGGG
Organism: Acridotheres tristis; assembly: GCA_037013685.1. Classification (NCBI taxonomy): domain Eukaryota; kingdom Metazoa; phylum Chordata; class Aves; order Passeriformes; family Sturnidae; genus Acridotheres; species Acridotheres tristis. The sequence goes on along the minus strand of CM072898.1, from coordinate 1,452,940 downwards.
CCGGACGGGCCCGGCGGGGCCGAGCTGCCCGGCGAGGAGGACGACGGGCAGAACCTCTGGTGAGCGGCCGCCCGGGGCCTGCACGGCGGGGCGAGCCCGGGCTCCGCCGGGCTGGAGCGGAGCGCGGGCCCTCGGCAGGGTCGGGGCCGCGCTCGGGCCCCGCGGGCGGCGGCGGGGCCTGGGGGCAGCGCTGGGAGGCCCGGGGGTGCGTGACGGGAGCCCCGCGGGTGCAGGGACGGGAGAGAGGGGCTGAGGGAGAGCGGGGCAGCGGGCCCCGGGACCGCGGCTCTGCGGGACGTCCGCGGGGCCGGCTCTGGCAAAGGTTTTTCGGCTTTTATTTCTAAAGAACGCTTTAAGAAATACCTGTAGTGGCAGAAAGGCATATATCGAATACAGCAATCCATTGTGTTGAGAGTTAGTTGAAAAGTAATGTTGTGTATTATTGTGTCCTCTTACAAGGGAGTAGAACTTTAAACGTTCCTGCCCGTGGTTTGGAAATCATGAAAGCTGCTCTCTAGAAGGTGGGATGCTCGCGGTGGTTCATAGCGCAGTTGGCCTGTGGCTGTGCCAGCAGCCCTGCTCGTACACAGCCCGCATGTGCCGCGCTGTGGGTGCGGATGTGCTGAGCTCATGGTGCTGTCACAGCCGGCGCTCGCTCTGTGCCGTGCCATGCCATAACGCGGCCGCTCTGCTGCTTCCCCAGGTCCTCCATCCTCAGCGAAGTCTCCACACGGTCCAGATCGAAATTGCCATCAGGCAAGAATATTCTTGTTTTTGGTAAGTAACACACGCAACCAGTTGGGTGTTGGTTTGTTGCTTTTTTATTTGTAGAAACAAGGTGTATTTCAAACACCGATTGGAGCAGACTGGCACATGGGTTCGTTACAATTGGGTTATATAATTTGATCTGTGGCCTTCATGCTTGTAGATCTCCTTTCTCTTTGATTTCCACTGTTAGATTTACAGCCTATTTTAAGTAATAATAGAGTATAAGATAGTTCTTCATTCTTATTGTTCTGGTATAAGCTATTGGATTTAGCTGCAATACTTGAAAGAGAACAGCAAATAACTGTGATTCAAAAGTGTGCGAGGATGCTTCTCATTAATTAAGCAGGTTGTGAAAAAATATTTTCTATGAAGTCGAATGTAATTCTGAAGGTGTCTTTTTTTTTCCTCTACAAACTTACTGGCAGGTGACGATGGTTCAGGCAAAACCACACTTATGGCTAAAATACAGGGAGCAGAGCATGGCAAGAAAGGAAGAGGACTGGAATACTTGTACCTGAATATTCATGATGAAGACAGAGATGGTAAGTTTGTTTCAAATGCAATCTCTTTAATTAAGTAGCTGCCATGCTATTTTAATAATTGTGGTTTGATGAACGTGTTCTGGGCTACGCCCCTGTAGCTGGTTCAGCGTGGTGCTGGGAGTTTTGGAGCTGTGTACATTTCTGTGGAGGGAAAGGTTTCACAGGCAATGTCCGTTCTCCCTCTTGCCCCTCTGGCAGCCTGACCTGTGCCTGGGGCAGGGCAGCTCTGGGCATCTAGGGGAGATCCTACCACTACTAAAATCCTTTAATAAACTCTCCCTTTGCTGCTGATGACTTTGTAGCAGCTGCAGTGGCATTGTTGTGGCTACTTTGTGACCAGAGAAAGGGAGGATGGATATATCCATCCATGAGAATTTCATGCTTAGCGTGGATTCCCAGGCGTGGGCTTTGGTGTTTCTCATAGGGACTGTGTGTGGAATTTTGGTTAGCTATAATAGATGTTTTGCTTTAGTTGACTGAGTGAAGAACAGAACTTAAAGTCAGAATTAGTGTTGTCTTTTTTTAGGTTGGAGCTGGTCTCTTTGCTCCTTGTCTTTTTGTTGCTGCTGCTGATCTTTTGTCTCTACTGTATAGCGGAGATTATGCCAAGAGACCATTTAAAAGCAAGCTTCATGATCAGATTACTCATATTTTTGGGAGGGTTGGGGACAGAAAGAGATGAGGAGTGAGTTTATCTTTGCTCCTAAATCTGCCTCTGCTGATCTCATTTTGGGCAACCTCCTTGGGCTGATTTGTCTTTAAAAATGGGGAATGTAAGTCTTCCTATTCAAGACTTCCTTCAGAGCTCAGAAGAGGGAAGCAGTGCTGGTGGTTCATCCCTGTTCCAGGGAACAAGCAGACTAGGAAGATCCTATAATGGTATTTTGAAACTGGAGATGCACTGAAGTCTTGCAGGAGTGATTAAGTGCCATATGTGACTGGTTGTTATGGAGATTGGGCCTGCACTCACGTGGCAGGAAGCTGTTTTTGGATACTAAGTTAGGCACAATGAAAGGATAAGTACATTGCCATATCTTCCAGGGGCCTCCTTGCAGTTCCAAAAAATCTTTTGGGCTGCAATTGTAAGTGCTGAGCCATTCTTTGCTTCTTCAGGTTCTGGGTGTAAGTGCTTTTCCACCATGCACAATCTGCTTTAGTTCTGTACTTCAGAGGAGAAAAAACCCCTGTGATTAGGAGGCCTAAGACAGCCTGTGTCATCAGGCCTCTTGCAGCTTCAAAGGAGATGCTATTACAGCAGAAAAATGTTTGCTGTGCTATTTTTCCTGTTGTTATCTATCAAACTTCAAGTATATCCCTACTCTGGAAATATTTTGAGGCTGTTCCTGAATGGCTGGAAATGATAAGTATTTGAAGTGATTAGGAGAGACCTGTCATAAGAACTCAGGCAGCCTAGCAGGAAAAAAAGAGATCTTTTTGACTGACTACAGGCTCAGCTGGCCAATTCAGGTCTTCACGCATCCTCTAATGGGTGTGTTAGGAGCTAATAATACGTGCCTTTTTCCTTTCTGTCTCATTAGTGTCATCCACAAGCAAAATAAATAGCAAAGTGGGTCAGGACCTCCCAGCAGGCAGAGATAAGGCTCTTTCTTCTCCAGGACAGGTTTGGATTTGGTTTTAAACTCTCTGTATGCTTCAGATGATTGTTCCCCGATCTGTAGATGAGCATACAAAGCCTTTCTAATTGACCCACAATTCTGGAAGCCATAAAGAAGCTCAGGGTAGGCATTCAGGAGCTCAGGAGCAGATGAGTGGTACTGAGGGTCTCTGCTTTTTATTAGACTCCAACCTGGCCAAGACCAGATCACAAAGATTTCCAGTGGTGCCAGATCAACACTGGTAACTGAAACTCTGCAGTGGAATGAGATGATCTCAGCTTCTTTCCCAGGTGATAGAAGATGTATTTGCTCTCTTTGTGTTATTCTTCTTCATTTCAGATAAGTTTACTCTGTCCAGGAGAAATATTTTCCTCATAGTGCTGAGTCATTCATTATCTACTTCCCATTTCCCCTTGGAAACCTTAAGAAAAATGTGTGCTGTTTCCTATGCTGTGGCCTCCTGTCCCCCTTCCTCTTCAAGGGGTGTTTGAACCTGGCTGCTCCTACATCTAAAGTAGAATTTTTCTGGATTGCTGGATGCAATCTTAGTTTACAATTACTTTCCTCCTAAAGATCAGCTCAGCAATTAAATTGTTCTTTTCAGTTTATAGGAAAGTTTAACAAATACCTAGGAAGCATGTCTGCCTTGCCGGCCCCCTGTGGCTCACAGAGGTCGCAGAGGTGCTCACGGACTGTGTGGTTTTCCCTGTCCCCTGCTGGTTTCTTGGCAGCTGGATGCACATGGGCACTGTGCTGTGTCCAGCTGCTCCAGCTCTGCCAGGTGTCACTGCTCAGTGGAACATTTGGGCTTTGCTCCCCAGGACTCCAGGTCACTTAGAATCTAAATCTGCTACTGAATCTCTGTGTGGAAAGTCTCTTTCCTAGGATAAAGATATCTTTTTATTTTAAAGATATATTTTATCACTATCCCAAATGCTTCCTAGGCCAAGGCATTTTCTCAAGAAGAGGTTTGGAGAGACCTGAGAAGCAATCCTGGGAGAGAGAGGATTCTCCTAAATCCTCAGCTGCATTATCCTTGGAGCATAAAGCTGTTCCTGCATACATGACACCATAGTTCATCTGAATGAGAGCATTTATAGCACTGCCTGCAAACTGAGCTTGGAATATTAACTGATCTTGGAGCTCAGGCCCCAGAGTTCTCCATTAGTGGAATTTCTCAGGGAGTGTGGCAAGTTTCAGTTTTTTGCCTGTCTTTGTGATGAACAGATGTTTTTTGTCTCTACTGGTTAGTATGCTTTTGAGGACTGAGAATCTGAATTCGTAGGAGGTAGAAGAGAAGCTGTGCATAATTTTCCTAAAGGATCTGTGTTTCCAGGGTAGCTTTCAGAGGCCCTTGCAGGGCTAGGCAGAGTTACAGCGGGGATGTAGAGCAGAACAGGGAGCCAGCCTGCATGGCGTGCTCTGAGCTGTGTGTGTCAGCTGGAGCCACAAGCACCGCAGGGACATTTCTGACCTGCCCAGACTGCAGATGCACCTCAGCTGTGCCCGGTGTGCAGGGAAGAAGAGCCATTCTGGAGTTGCATTCTTACTTGTAACAAAATCAAGCAGTCTTGGGTTTTGCCTCAGGTTTGGACTGGCCTCAGCCCTATCATATGCATATTCCAGCTGAACTGGTTGTTCCAGATTGAGCCAAGTCTTGCTGCTGCACTGGTTTCTAATGGGAAAATTGTCTTTTTGGTTTTTTTTTCTTGGTCAGCATTTTTAGAATTATTGTCTTGTAAGTTTTCTCCTTTGCACTTCTCTTCACAGCTTGAGCAAGGGATGTCTAATTGCTACTGATATCTTTTGAATAGATGCAGATGTAGTTGCAGTTCACAGCATCAGCCGTGTGCAATAAAATTCATCAAAGCTGGAAAATCTTTTTGAGGACTAAAGGGATAAAGGCATATTGACAGGACTTAGAGATGTGATTTTAGCAGCTTTTGTAATAGCCTGTGATAAGTAGCCCCTGGTTCTCCAACAGGATCTGGTAATTGTTGCTCTGTTTCATGTTGTGTTGTGGCCAGTAAGAAGGGCCCAGTTGACAGTCATGACTAAGTAGGAGTTTGATGTGGTGCTGACAAAGCTGAATTTACCATCAAGTCCTTGCCAAATTGTGAGCACCCAGTGCTGTATTTTTAAGTGTATTTTATGTTTTAGCAAATGTAAATCACAAGACATTCCTCTGTCCTGTTAGAAAGGAGCAAAACCTTTCCTTTTCATACAATGTTGTATTTGTATTTTTGCTAATGTGAGTACAAGGCTTCCAGGCTTCCTAGCAGATTGATTTTGAGTGGTAATTCCACCTGTATTCTAGTTCCAGTCTTCATTCCACATGTTAAGCAAAAATTAAATCTTTAAGGAGAGCAAAGGTGCATAGCAAACAAAACAGTTTTAACCTTAGATACTGGCTTCAAAACATGACTTAGAAGCAGTGAATTTGTATGTTATTAATTTTTGCTACTTGCCAAACTGTGAAAGTCTTTTCTGCAGAGCATTCCTCACAGGAGAATCTATCAGTGCTGAGCAGAGCTGTAAACTTGCATAAACTCTGGATAGATTTGCATTAGGTTTTCAAAACTTCATTCATGCTCCAAGGAGACAGTTGTACATACACACAGTCCCTGTCTATTAATAACCTTTAGCTCATAGAAAGCTCATGGGGTTTTTATTTACTGGGAGGCTGATGCTTTGGGGCATGTACACAGGATGTTTCTAGAATGCAGAGAGTCCTGCACATGTTTCATTTACTGTTGTGCAATAGCAAACATGTAAATGCCTTCACACTGTGTCCTACCTTGCTCTCTGTTTTTCCAGACTTTTCTTAGACCTTCCCTCTGACCTCAGAGGTCTTTGGGAGCTTTAGATTCAGACCTTCAGTGCTGTAGGGTTCCCTGTGATGGCAGTGATTGGTGTCCTGGAGCAGTGCTGGGTGTGCACAGGTGCCTTTCTGAGCTGCACGGGGTTTACCCTCACTGACCACTGGGGAGTGAATCGAGGGGTGCAGCTGGCAGGGAGAGGAGCTGTAAGCTCACAGCATGGCTCTTGGCCTGTTTGTGTGATGGCTGATGTTGGAATGACTTAGGGACAGCCCAAGAGAACTTACAAGAAATGCTAAAGAGAGACTGCCTGCATGCAGCACTTTGATGAGATGTCTGAAACTGGGCTGCTCAGTAATTTTGTCCAAAGCCTGATTAAACAGGTAGGATGTATATATCTGTCATCTTTTCTTCTTCCAGATTTCTTAGCCAAGCTTTTGCCTTTTTCTGGAGTCAGGAGGGGTGGATCCCTTCCTAGAATGAAGTTATGATAGCCATAGTAACTGGATTTATTTTGCAAAGCTGAAAGATTCAGGACACGGAAGTACAGTGAGGCAGGGTAATTATGAAGCTCAGTAGCTGCTTTGAAAATCTGGGTTCTGCAGTGGCTGACTTACAGATCTGTGTGCTTCAGAAGTCACATATTGTGTATGTAGTGCAAGAGAGGCTCGCTGTTCCCTCTGGATAGCTGTAGGAAAATGGGGAATATTTAGGGAGAGGTACTAGGAAGAGTCTAGAAGATAGAAACAATGGAGTTGTTCTTCTTCAGCAGGATGTTCGGAGGATAATATAATCTCTTTCTGTCTTTCTCTCTCCATGGTACCTGATACATCATTTCTTGAGGAAACTCCTTTTTCAGTTCTTATACTCTTGCCAAGAGTTCAGTTTTGGGGTAAAATGCCAATTGTCTGACCCAGCTGATCCCCCTCTACTCTGCCTTGCATTCCAACAAAGTATGCAGCCACTATCAAAAACACTTGTGGGAGAAACACAAGAGCTGCCATACCAGATCGTTTCTCCAGTGCTCATTCTGTCAGGAGCCTGCAGAAGGAGCTGGTGTTAGTGTGAGTTAAGAGCAGGTGGCACAACCTTGTTGGGAAGGTGGGAAGTTCATCCTGTATTTGCTCCTCCCACTCCTGTGCTAGAAACTTAAGCTGCTTATTTCTGGTATCTTGTTTGCAGCTTATTTCTGCTGGGAGGTTTCTTGAGTGTGTGAGACCAGCTTATGTCTGGGAGACACCAAGGGCAGTGTTCATCCCCTGCTGGACTGGGGCAGGGCCACCCTTTGGGCCTGCACTTACACATCCCCTGTGTTCTGGGTTCACTGTGCACGTTTCTATTGCAGGACTGTTGTGCAGCAATTAAAAACTGTCCTGACAGCTGTCCTGAGTAAAAGCTCAAAAACAGAAATTATTTTTTTAAAGGAAAACATTCTGAACCCAGAAATGAAAGCGTTTCTGACTGATTTACACAGGAACCTGTCCTATAAACAAGCAGGCAAAGTGTGCTGGTAGCTGGGCCTGCTTCTTCCACTGAGCATTGATGCTCTCACCTGGTCACTCCCAGCCTGGCAAAGCAAACCCTGCTTTGTTCTGCTGGGTTCTAACTGTGTCTTTTCCTTTCAGATCACACTCGCTGCAATGTCTGGATCCTGGATGGAGACTTGTACCACAAAGGGCTGCTGAAGTTTGCAGTTTCTGCTGAATCCCTGCAAGACACCATCGTGGTCTTTGTTGCAGATATGTCTAGACCTTGGACTGTTATGGAGTCTTTACAGAAATGGGCCAGTGTCTTGCAAGAACATATTGATAAGATGAAAATTCCTCCAGAAGAGATGAGGCACATGGAGCAGAAGTGTAAGTCTTTGTGCATCTATACATTGCTGTTGGTTTTTTAATTAGCTCTCACAACTTTTAATGAATTTCTTTGGGTCAGTGTTTTGAGAATGGGTTGGATAGGAATTACTCTTAAGTTGTGATTGCAACTCTAATTCAAATGTGTTAGGCTTTAAAGCAACTCTTCCAGTTTTGCTGTGCTGACAAAACATCAGGTGAATTCTTGTCTAGATCCTGGGTAATAATGAGATTTTGATAATTGGCTTTTTTAAAAGGGAAATTTAAAAAAAACAGTAAAATGTCAGACTCACTTTTTAAAAGACAGTGACAAAATTCAGTGATGCAGTGAGCTGTCTGCTTTGCTGTGATATCTCAGCCAGGTCCCATTCCCATACTCTGCTTGTCTTACAGAAGGTCTCTCTGCCCTTGTTTTTTTGGTGGCTCAGGCTGTGAACCTGGTGCAGCTAATTGTGTCTCACTACAGCCATTCCTACCCTGTGACTTTAGGAATGTTGTATAAATTAACCTCCTTTCCTGGCATATCCATGGCAGGAAGGAATCTAGTGCTGGCAGGCAGTCTTTGCAGTATTGGATCCTGCAGTTGCTTTCCTAAAGTAGTGTTGAATGTTTATTGAGATTTTTTTTTTTTTCTGTTTTCGTATTGAATTACTCCAAAATAAATTCCTTTAGTGGAAAAGACCTTAGCAACTTCCAGTCCTTTCAGATGAAGTAGATTCAGACTGATCCTTTGTAGTTTCTGCTTTTGCTCCAGGCTGGTGGCTCTCTCTGCTGGAGTGTGGAATGATTGCAAATATGGTCTGGTAGTTTCCTGAGCTACCTTTGGGGAGCAGTGTGATGTGTTTGACCTGTGGGTGTATTTGTATAGCTGATAATCCTTTCTGAATGTTAAATATTATGTTACCAGAAGCTTTGTGTCTACAGCATACCAGCTGGAGTTTAAACTTAATGATTGAAACCACCCGGGTTTGATCATCAGGTTACATTTAAACAAAAAGTAAAATATGAGAGTTTTTACGAGAAAATGATTGGTTGGAGTTTTATGTTTATCAGAGATTTTTTGGGAATGGGAAATGAAAAGGCAATTCTAGTATAAAAATCCCAATTTGCACATTTCTGAGGCACAGCAAATGTTATGACAATCCAAATAAAGGGGGAGTTTGTGCACTTAAATTTTCTTTTTGAAAAGAGAAGCTTTTTATCTTTCCCTTCAGAATGCAGTCTGTGAAGAAGCTATGGCAAAGCTCGAGTGCCCTGTCTGAGGAACTTAGAAGGCTTTCCAATAGTGATGTCTTAGAGAATTCTAAATTAAAGTACCACAGAAACTCCTGGTTTGTTCTGAGCTCTCCTGGAGTCAAGGGAAGAGGAGATGGGAGAGGGACCGAGTTCCCCCGTGCCTGGCTCCAGTGCCATCCCCTGGCTCAGCTGTGGCACACAGGGCCCTGATGTCTTCAAATGTCCATCTCCTGTTCTCAGGCCCTGTGCAGGACCCTCGTGTCACCTGGACACATCCCTAGGGCCATCTTTGTGCACAGAACTCTGGCCACCATGGCCTGTAATTCTCTTAGCAGCCCATGCTGAGGAAAGGCCCATTGTAACTGTGTCAGGGTAATGGAGCACATGTGCCTGGTGACTGCCTTGGGACTGCTGCCCATCCTAAAGCTACACAGCAAAGCTCTCCTTGCTGAAATCCTGCTGCCTGTGCCTCCTGGGGTAGGCTGTCACTTAGAAAATGAAGTCACTGGGTTGCAACAGCCCAAATATGTAAAATCAGGACAATAAAGTGCACATGAGGGCAGCTAAAACATAGAAATGGAGTGCAGAGTGGTGGGATGTGCTGAATTTAAGCCCCCTGCAGCATAAGACCACGTGGATGGATGTGTTTCCTGACTTTACCTGCAGAGTATCCCCTTAGTCCTGCTGCTCCATCCCAAGCTGAATGTGCACAGTGCTTTCCCTGGCTATCACACCCAGCACCAGGAACCCTGGGGAAACACTGCCCAGTCCTGCCCCACTGGCATCCACTGGAAGTGCTGCAAGGTTGTTCCTTCTCCATTGCTAAGGTCCTAAGTTTCCAGAGATGCCTTTGCTGGCTCACCCTTGTCAGAGCAGGTGGACTTTGGACTGCTTGTTTCTGCTGGCAGGGTTTGGGAGGCCTTTCTGCACCCAGCCCTTGCTCCTGTGTTTGCTGGTTGAGATTCTGACTCTTGGCTTGCCTGGCTGGGTGAGAAACTTCCCTTTGGCCTTAAAGAGCTTCCAGAATGGGCAGCAGGACACACGTGGAAGCACCAGGCTGCCTTCTGGGGAATGTACCCAGAGCATTGCCTGCCCCTACTCACTGCCATCACTGGGCTGCTCTGGGGCTTCTCTGTAAGAGCTTGGCTAATGTGAAGTCAGGTACATAATTTCAACTGTGCCCATTTAATTCAGGCTTTATTGGGACAAATCATTGATTTAAATAGCACATATTTGGATAATTATTTCAGGGAAGATGTGAATGTTGCCTCCCTATTTAAAACAGCAGAACAGATAAGGAGGCTGTCAGGAATCAAGAACTGCAGAAAAGAGGTGTACTGGTAAAATGGCAATTACACCAATGACCTCTGGGGTGTTTGAAGATAAAGAATTGAAACACAATAACATGTTTTTGCAAGTTGTCTACTGTCCTATTCAAGCTGAATTAATTTCAGATTTCTACCTTTTTGCTTTTTTGGTCTGACATAGAGCTGAAAGATCTCTTAAGCTGAAAGATGAAAAATAAATTAGTTTATCCAGGTATCTTTTGTCTAGGAATTCTTTTCACAAGACTTAACATTTTTAATGATCAATAAAGATAAGGCACAAAAAAAGCTAAAAGTGATTGTGAAACTTTAAAGAGTGTAAATATAGTATGATTGTCTCAGAAAAATATTCTTCATGCTGTTCAGGGCCTTTGGGATTTATCCCTTAAGTTGTAACGTTTACCTGCTTTTTCACATTGCATTTCAAGTGCACTCCAAGCCTGAATATATTTCTGTTGCTGGAACAACCAAACCTAATAATTGTGGGTTGCTGTCTCAGTGGTGCTTCCAGTCAATGCATGTCCTGAGTGATGCAGCAGTTTTTGATGGAGTTACCTTGCAGTGCCTCGTGTGAACAACAGCAACAGGAGCAAAACAGTTTGCTGGAACCTCACTTTAATTTGCTGTGTTCAATGCAAAACTCTTAAAGAGCCATAAGTTTGGTAGATAAATCAGCACACTGTAGTGGAGGTGTGATTTTAATGGCATATCATCACTTGGTGAGAATTTTTTAAACGTAATATAGGCCATTCTGAGTATTCAACCTTCGTGATGAGTGGCAGAATATTACAGATTTCCAGAGGAGCTGTTGTTTTTCTGGCTTCCTATTTTATGTGCATGATCTTAGGGATATTTCCTGCTGAAAATCCTTAAACCAAAGTAATTTTCACTATTTCTTTAATAAAGAATAGAGTTGTTTTCCATACCGTATAGAAGACATTTCCTCATTTAGAACTGTGTGGAGGACATAATATTCATAGCTCACTAGAAAAAAAGGAAAAATAAAAGATCTTATGAGCTGGTGCACAACTTTATATCCATTAAAAGCCTGAGAGTGGAGCCCAAATGAGACATAGCTATGGGAGGTAAGAAAAAGTATGAAATTGCTGGGTGTCAAAGAAATGTTTTAACTGCAGTGAGCTGCTTTATTACCTTGTGAGAGTGCAGTTTGTTCATCAGGGCATCTCACAGTTCCTGGGGTCCAGGTTCACTTGGATTTAACAGGACTAAATTCTGCAGGGAATGAGGCTTGAGTGGAAGAAGTGTTTAAGAGCCTGTTGCTGTCAGGCACTCACACTTGTTCCTGAGTTCAGGTGGTGTCTGTGTGCTCAGGTGCTGTAGTCAGAGGTTCTCTCTGGCTGCTGTAACTCAGCAGTTGTTTGTTCAGAGCTGCCCCTGTTGGCTCCGGTGTTGTGTCCCATTGCCCCGTGTCTGGCAGGGACAGGTGCATTAATGCTGGGCCGGGGGCGTCCCTAGGAATCCACACAGAGCTCAGCTCCACATGGAAGGGTTTTCTCCCTCTGTGTGTGTGAGCTGTGGCCTTGGTGCTGCTGCTGGCTCCTGCTGACTCTTGGGGAGAGGGGGAGCTGGGAGTTGTGGCTCTCTGGGACTGTGCCCTTCGTTGCCATTCAGCAGAAATACATGAGGAGGAAGCCATCAGACTTCTGAAATACCCATGTTGTGTTTGCTCTAATTGACATTTCTAAAATTCTTAGAGCATCTTGTGTTTTCTCATGTTATTCAGTTTTACTCTTTTCAGGAGAGGCCTTTTTTCCCCAAATTAGAAGGGGTTTATGCTCCCAAGTATCTCAGTAAAGGAAAGATTATTTTGCTTTGATATGAACAAAACCCAGGAAAGGAATCCTGTCTGATTATAATGCTGTGGTAAATTGAGAGCTGTATTGTCAAATAGTCTTTTCTGTGTGATTAAGTCAGAGAGGCTCATCTGAACCATTGTGGGAGATGCAGATGGTGTTCTTTAAATTGCTTTAATACACTTGGCCTCAATGGTAAATAGTAATGGGAAAGCTAATAAAGTAAAGAGGTACTTCAAAAACCTCCTTTTCTAGTTAAATGCTTTTGGTGAGATAATAAACATGTGGAATGTGCAGAATGTATGATGAATTTCGATTTGCTGTAGTGACTAAGAAACAGTCCTGGAGGAAGTATCTTTTGGAGCACTGCTGTGTCCTCTCCACAAGAAGGCACTGCCTCCTCATTTTAAAAGCTACTGCATTTCATTTTCATTTGTTTTATTTCCTTGCACCCTGGCATATATTGAATTGGAAATTGGAAGTCTTATGGTCTATATTAAGTTTGAGGTTTTTAGGCTTTTCTCAGGAATGGCGCTTTCTTCTTTTCCACAACACAATTTTATATTTCAGCTAAGCATTGTAGATTGTGCAGCTTTAAACAGAAGAGTTTTGTGGTTTGTTCTTCCTTTCACACACCCATACCATTGCAGGAATGGTTCCTCTTTTGAAAAGGTACCATGACTTCTTTTTGCAAGATTTGTATAAGAAAGTTCCCTGAGGTTTTACCACTTCCTAAAGCTCAGGAGGCTTGCAGTGCATTGCAGTTCCTTCCCTGGCACACGGAGGGTGTTCTGAGCAGCCTCTCTGTGTGGCTGGGCTGGGCACTGGTGGCTTTTCTGAGTTTTCCTCAGTGACCCTACAGTCCCTCTGCTTCCACTGCTTCTAAAATAAAGGAACCTTTGTGGGAGCAGATCATGGAGTTTGCTTGGCTCTTTCCATGAGGGTTCCTCATGGCTGAGTGAGGAGGAGGAGAACCCTGGTCCTCGGGGCAGTGTGTGCCTGGAGCAGCCACATCCAGGACATAGATTCAGCTGGTCTGTGGCTTTGGTCTGGAATAAAAGACATTGAAGTGTAGATAGCAGCCCAGATTTGATAAAGCATGTGTGGGCTCACAGTGCATTTCCAAAATGGCCTTAATACTATTCCTTAAGTGCTTCAATACTGAATAGTATTCAGGATTATTGGAACACTCACTGTTGCCATAAAATGAAAACACTGAAAACATAAAAAAATCAAGTTTCCTCTGGACCCCACTGTAGTTTTCCAGAATACAACCAAGTCTCTTCAGGTAGCCTGCAGATGCCCTTGAGTCTGTGTTTATGCAGGTTTTATATTTGTATTTCTAGCATTGGAATCCTGCAACAGAAATGTAGAGTAATAGGAACGGAAGTAATTGTAAGAAAAAATGGCTGTTTCAGGTTGGTAATTTCTGTGTACATTTACATTTTCACCATGCTTTCTTCCACAATAGGTACAAATTGCAGGGTATAGACTGTGTTGCTAAACCACATTAATGTTTTCTGTTTTCAACTGCCATATATTGAAATGTTCAGGAATATGCCTTTGTACATACTATTACTGTTACAGATAATTGTGATTATTTATAATAGCTCCAGATCCCACTTGATTTAGCTTTCTGTAAATCTTCATGGAGGGCTGTTGTGGTGTTGGAAAGGGCAAAAAGGCTTAACTTGCATTCAGTTCTCATTAAAAAAAAAAAACAACCCTTGAGATTTCTAGTTAGTTGTAGATTAATTATGGTTTAAAAAGAACTAATTCCTTTGTTTTAAGAATCTCTCTCTTTTAATAGTTATAAAGGAGTTTCAGGAGTATGTAGAACCTGAAGAAGGCTACCAAGGATCACCACAGAGGAGAGGCCCCTCGTCTGGCCAGGAGGATGAACATGTTTCCCTGCCCCTCGGAGACAACGTGCTGACTCACAACCTGGGCATTCCTGTGCTCGTGGTGTGCACAAAAGTGAGCCTCTGCTTCTTTTTGCTGCGAGCAAGGGTTTCTGTACCCCTCTGTTAAAGGCATGCTTTCTACAGACATGTAAAATGAATTCTGGATAAACAGTGGAGGGGTCTGTTTTGCAAGTGAACTTCTGCCATCAACATCAATTTTTACGTTTATGGAACAGTAATAACTTTATCAATTATATGTTAATTACTTGAGCGTTTCATTTATCAGTGCTATTTTAGAACCAGAGACTCAAAGTAAATGTGATGGGAGTGTGTAAGATTAAGGAAGGTGTTTTAAGATGTGCTGGATTAATTGGTTGGGTTTTTCTGGTTTGTTTTCCTGCTTCTCCCAGTGTGATGCAGTGAGTGTCTTGGAGAAGGAGCACGACTACAGGGAAGAACACTTTGACTTCATTCAGTCACACATCCGCAGATTCTGCTTACAGTGTATCCTTTTGTGTGCTGAGGAGATGGCCTCTAATCTGGAAGCCAGAAGAGATGTTTTCATGTCGAATTGCACATAACATTAATCCAAGAAATTGCTCTGCAAGATGACTTGGCATTTAGTTATTGGTTAGGGTGTGTGTTAGACATACCTAACCTTAGGTAGGTATGTGTAACATTTGTTTCTTTGAAAATGTTGACAGATGTATAAAATCTTTAATAGTTTTTAAATTGTGCATGGGATTTGGACCTTTTGTTCCTTTACAGAGGATTGGTCTTATATTTTTTTAGTTTGGCTTTCCCCTCAGAATTTGCAAGTTCCGTGTGAGCCTGAGATCTCATCTGTGTATTAAGTTTTTGACTTTTTCCAAGTGAAGTAGGATACAATTTCCATGTAAACCTGGGAGGATGGATAACTTTTGTGTATGTCAAAGAAAAGTGCCATGACCTTGCCCTGTAATACCTCCTCCACCCCTGGATACTAAATGTCTGTTTTTGCCTTGAACTACTGCTCAAAGCTACGTCTAGTACCTATAAATTTATTAACTTCTGTTTTGAAATTCTTATTATAATTTCGAAACTATATCTTACCTAATTTTCCCTAACTAGAAACTCAGATGGGGCTGCCTTGATTTATACATCAGTTAAGGAGGAGAAGAACCTTGACCTGTTGTATAAGTACATTGTACATAAAACCTACGGTTTCCAGTTTACCACGCCTGCCTTAGTGGTAGAGAAGGATGCAGTTTTTATGTGAGTCACTGGGACAAGCAGCACGGTGTCAGAGGGGGTTTTATTAAACACTGCACTGCATGTAACATGGATATCAAAATAAATGGAATGGTTTGTTGTTCAGAAGCTCACTATTCAAGTCTTGTGGAATCCCAAATTTAAACACCAACTTAAGTGCATATTACTTGAGTCAAACTATACCATTCCAGTTTTTGTATCCTTGGAATTTAGCTGAGAAATAGGGGTGATCTGCAAGAAAATTGCTTTATTTAAGTAGAGAGCAGTAAATAAATGGTCTCTGTCGAAGTTGTAGAAAAGGAAAAGCTTTATTCTTTTTTACAGACCTGCTGGTTGGGACAATGAGAAGAAAATTGCCATTTTACATGAAAACTTCACAACAGTAAAGCCAGAAGATGCATATGAGGACTTCATTGTAAAACCTCCTGTAAGAAAGGTAAAAAGGGGTTATCTCTTTCTGTACCCCAACAAATAAGTAGAGTTTGCTTGAATGGCTGCTAAGAACTATTATTATTATTGAAGAACTCCAAATATAAATTTAACTTTTTAAAAAGAATCTAAATATGTGAAACATCAAGCTTTCATTTATTAGTTATTTAAAATACTGCAAGGAAACCCAGAAACCATTCACCTTTTTGAATGAAAGGCAATCCAGGAATAGCTGTTTTACATTTGCCATTTTTGCATGTGTGGAGCAGAAACACACCCGGAAAATGGAGAATTCTCTTGTAGGACATTTCCATTTATACTCACATGGCTTTGAGGTTGCCATGTGAAGGCAAAGCAAGGTCATCTCAGGTCCTTGAAGAGATGCTGATGAGATCAATATCCAAACTTTAAAAGAGGAATGTGGCTATTTACCAAGTGCTCATCTCTATAGGACAGTGCTCACAGGCTGGCATCTCTGGATGCTCCAATTTTTTTTATTTTACGGTATTTTTTTAATGGCAACTTCTTTAATGTTACTATTATTTTAAATGTGAAAGAACAGTTTTAAAAAAGTGAACAATAGCTTTAAAGATTTGCCTCTCTCTTCCCTTTCGATCACCAAAGCATACAAACCAGTTATGGTAATTTCAGTCTTTACTTATAACAACAAAATGTTTTGTTCAACAGTTAGTTCATGACAAAGAGCTGGCAGCAGAAGATGAGCAAGTATTTCTTATGAAGCAGCAGGTAAGAATGGAGAAGGATGAAAATAAGTCCTTACTATATAAGATTTCACTTTAATTTCTCCCTTTTTATTGGCTTTAGTTTTTAATTTCTCATTTAAATCACCAGGTAGCTGTTTCTCAGCTTTGAAAATTCAGATGTAATTGTGAAGTTAGACTTTATTCCAACAAATGCAAGTAGGAAATATGGTCACTTATCTTAGCAAGTTGAAGGGAAGATATGCTGAGAACAGAAAGAATTTGCATGTCAAAGGGGAAGAGGAAGAAAAGACTTTCTATTTCACCACAGAAATACAACAAAGTTGTATTGATCAGTGAAGTATAAATGCTTTTAAAACCTAACATCTGAGTATTGCAGTTCCTTACAGCCAGAGGCTTGAAAGACTTTAATGTGTTATTACTCCATAGTTTAAAAAATATAACAATACTTCCCTCTCCAGGTGATGATAAATGTCCTGGAGGTTACGGACTGGGGTGTCTGTGATTCTGGCTTTGAGTTCTGGACTGGCTGTGTGAGACAAAGGTTATTTACTCCTTGCAGTCAGTCCTCTAGAGGCAGAGTGGAGAAGTATGGAAATATCAAACAGGAATCCTGTAAATATCAGCAAAAAGATCAAATAAATTTATGGTTGCTCAGCTCCACTGTATTTTATTCCTCTGTATTCTTTGCAATATATTTAATATGCTTAATATGTTGTTTTTGCAGTCATTCCTTGCCAAACAGCCAGCAACGCCTACAAGAGCATCAGTAAGTAGATCCAAGGAAAAGAGTAGGAGGTGTTTTGTTTCCCTCAAGGGAAAAGGGAACGATTCTAACCTTCAGCGGTGCATTTTTTTATATTTAAATATAACCTACATAATCTCCCAAACTGCAGAAAGGAAATAAATAATGAGGCAATATTTTAAAATGTTGCTTATAAATTCACCATGGAAACATTGGATTATTGAACTGAAAATTTCCTGCAGTCATTCAGCCTTTCCTGTAGTAGAGGCACATCCCCAGAATAACTGATATTTTGGGTGCTTGTTTGTTTTCTTTCTCCAGTATGCATCACTACAGTGCCAATAGAAAGGCTGAAAAAGTATATGATGTTAAACTTGCTTTATGTAACTAATCCTTTGAAGTTCTTCTCTGATTTGTGTAATTTGGACTTTTTAAGGAATCTCCTGCAAGAGGCCCTGCAGGATCCCCAAGAACTCAAGGCAGAGCTGGTCCCACCAATGTACCCAGTGCCTCACCTATCACATCAGTTAAGAAACCAGATCCAAATATTAAAAGTATGAATGAGCATTTTACTGTTCTATCATGTATTGTTTCTCTTAAAGTGAATCCTCTTCTGTAGAAAGATTTGGGGATTTATTCACTAATGGTATAGTTAGTCTAATAACAGAAATGCATTTGAGACATAACTTTGGATTGATTTTTTTTATTTTCTAGTCATTTATATGACTTGGAATAGAGTTCTGTTACTGCCAAGCAGTCAGAGGTCAAATGCATTCTAATTTCCTTAAGTTGCCTCAATACATTTATTATCCATCAGTTGGATTATTAGGGTGGAGACTGCTCTAAACTACAAATATTTTTATACTTCATATCACTTATGCTGGAATCCACAGTGAACCCTGCTGCACTAAATCCTCTGTAGAATGTCATTTGTTGTAGCAGACAGAGTCACCTGGAAATGAGAGATTTCCCTGAGATGCAGCTCCATGGTATTGAGGGGTTTCTTTCCCCTCTAGGCATTAAGAAGGTCTGCAGGGCCAGTGTTGTTTTTTATTGTGCACTGTAGGGCTATGCCTCACTTCCAGGGGGTAAAATGCTCTTCTGGATCCTGTCTCGTTGCTGAATTGCCAAGTTTTGGTTTGTTAAGAGCAGTGTGGCATGAAAGGCTGCACTAGAACATCTGTGCAGGTTGTTAATGGGCTTATCAGTCTTTGAATTTCATGTCTGTGCTTCGTAATCTTACTCTTGGCTTTTACGTTTATTCAAAACTTTCAAATGTACAAATATTTAGATTAAAATTTCACTACTCCTCCCATCACTCCAGAAAAGCAGGAATGTGCATTCAGCCATCTCTGCCTAGGCCAAGGTATGCAAAGGACTGGGATATTCAAACTGAACAAGGACTTTCTCAAGGGTTTATTTCCTTGATTAGCAAGAGATTTGTATGTATGTGAAAATAAGTTATAATTTACCAGCTCTATGTGTTCTGTGTGATCTGTATTTGTTTTTTTTCTTTAGATAATGCTGCAAGTGAAGGTGTCTTGGCTAGTTTCTTTAACAGTCTCTTGAGCAAAAAGACTGGCTCTCCTGGAAGTCCTGGTGCTGGAGGAGTGCAAAGTACAGCCAAGAAATCAGGTATTTGACTGGTTATTGCAGCTTGTTTTTAATAATTTATTTGGCTCCTTGGTCCATGGGTGTGTCTTTTACACTGCTCAGAGAAGTGACAGACCTTGACAGATGACAGTACCAAAACATCTTTAAAAGAAGAACTAATCTACTGCAACTTCACAACTCCAGGGCTGCTGTTAAGCCTGATATAACTTAATTTTTCAAGTGAAATTGCACTGCCGAGATTTCAGTGCCATTTGGGTCTTGATCCTATGCTGAAAGTGCTGATTTCTTTTTCACCTTCAGAATTCTTTTCTTTCTTTTCTTGATGCTTGCTGTTGCAAAGGAGATGCAGTTTTCTGGGTTTGGACTGGGGTTAGTAGTGAAACTATTGAAATCTCCCCAAAGTTCAAGTTGAAATGAATTACTGCTTGTGACAGCTAGAAGTTGTTCCCTTATTAATTATTTAGTATTTTATTGCAATCCAACACAGCTGCTAACACTGACAGATGGGTGTCTTCCATGAGTGTGCTATAACTGCACTGTGGGAGGTCCTTGCTGATAAATACGGCAGCAATTCAGTGAAAATGAAAGAAACTTATCAGTGGTTGGTACCTACCCAGACCTTGGTGGTGCAAAATGCATTGTCCACCTGACAGATGGAATTTCCTGCTTTGATTCTTTGACTGTTTCTGTTCACTGCTGGCATTCCCATCACACTGAATGTTCAAGAGCTTTCCTTCCAGAATTCTTTCACTATTAAATTATTGCTAGATACATTGCTTCTGATCCCAAGCTTGTGCAATCTTGTGGGCATTAATGGTGATGCCAAACCCACAGTTTCTCATGCTGAGAGGGGAAAGAAGGTAAGACCCAGACATTCTGAACTGGAAATGAGAAATATCTGCTGCCAGCCACACTGATGGTTCAGTCAGTTGGAGTCTGGGTATTTTTTAGTTTCTTTTTAACTGGGAAGGTTTATATATGATATTTCGTGTTCTGAAAGCTCAGAAATGCCTGGGATTTGATTTATAGCAAATCAGATGTGGTTTTTTGTATGTTTTATTTCAGCGTGATGAATTCTGTAAATTTTTCTTTATTAAATTTATTTATTACGAAGATAATAAGAAGAGGGATTTGTCTTAGAAACAGTGTTATTATGGAAATAATGTATGTGTTATAAAAACACTGAACTAATTCTTTCATAATCCAGAATGCCCTCTTCAGTTAAATACTGAAAGGTGTTCCCTGCTTCATCAAATTCGGCCTCATGTTTTACTCACTGCAAGGTCAAACTAACTTTTAATAAAAATAGAACTAGAAATACTTTTAGGTGTTATTTCATCCATGCTTTTTATCTGAAGCAAAGTCAGGGAGTACCTGGCTAGTAATTAAAAAGCAAACAAATGCAGAAATAAAAGCTGTAATGTCACCTCTCCAGGAAGCCTATTCCTGTACCTGATTTCTCAGTTACTTTCTTCCCTTGCCCAGTGTTTCTGAATCCCAGTACTCTTGGTCTTGTTTGGCTGGCAGTGGAGCTCAGTGCAGCCCTTTGTGTTTTCAGCAGTGTTGGGGTTTGAGAGCTGTTCCCCTTTGCCTGTGGCTTGTGTGTGGGCTGCCAGAGCAGCTGTGTGTGCAGGCCGTGTTGTTTGGGACAGTTCTGAACCCCTGGCACTCTGCTCAACCTTTGCTTTGTGCTCAGGAACAGCTGGGGGTGGCACACAAGGCTCTGCCTGCCCTGAGAAGGGGTGGGCTGATCTGTGCTACACGTGTTCTGTTCACATCTCTCAGGGGGACATGGGTTTGTTTTCATCTGTGTGACACTGAGCAGGATATTCTATAACAATTCAGCCAGTTTAATACATTTTCTGCCTCCTGGTAGGAGGGTTTCTAGTCTGTATCAAATTCTCTCAAAGTGTCTAAAAAGTTTATGTGTTTGCTTAATCATTGTTTTCCATTTGATCGTCATGCATTTGCTGTACTTCTTCCTCTTTCAGTCTTCTAGAACATTCTATGCCTTCTAGGACTTTCCAAAGACAACAAGCTTTTTTTGCCCCCTTTTTTTTTCCATTGTGTCAGCATTAACTTCTAATTGGAATAGATAATTTCTCTCCTGAAACATGTAGACACAGCAATCATACATCCTTCCTTAACTTCCTTGATTTTGATAGACTAAATTAGACAAGTTCTCTTCTAGTCTCCTGCTAGAGGTTGAGCTGTTTTCCCCACTAGTTTCTTCATTAGTTCCCATCATTGGCTTATTCCTGTCCTGAACACAAATGATCAGAATATTGTACTCAGCTCTGCAGATCTACCTCATTGTAGTGCCTGCTGCAGCAGTTCTCTTTCTTGGGTGGAAGTGCTTCTCCTGAATGATCTCAAGGTTGGCTTTTCTTGGCTACATGGAGTTGGCAGCTCCCATTCCTTTCCTGACTTTGGGAACAGAGCAGTTGGCTTTCACTCACACGAGAAGGTGCCTGTTCTTGTCAGCTACTGTGCTCGCACCTCACGTGAACCAGTGTAAGATTAAACTGTGCTGAGAAGGTAAGGGCTCCTCATGCTGCTCTCTGAAATGCTCTTATTGGGTTTGTGAGGGACCTGGTGCTGGTGAGAGCAGAAGAGATGACCTGTTCCTATGTGGAAGAGTTGAGCAGAACATCTTGGAGAAAGCATTATTTCCAGCAGCACCCTCTGTGCGAGTAAATGTGCTAAAATTATCTTTGTAGGCATTTCAAATGTCTGAACTGTTCAAAGAGCCCAATGTTTTCGGAACATTGATGACAAAAATATTTAGCTTTAAAGAGACCATCTGTTTCTCTCATAGCTAGGAATAGGCTGAGGTTGAAATGTTGAGATTTCTGTCCCAAGATGAGAGTGACATTGTGGGTCTCAATCACCTTTATTGATGGATTGGTTTCTACTGTGACAAATCTTACCAGAGAGAAATCTCTCCTCTGGACAGTGTCATGTCCATTTTTCCTGCTGTGCAGTGCTTCTTGTTTGCCTTTGTTTCTGGACTCTCTTTGATGTCTAGACCATGATATTTCAAAAAACTTCATTTGGTTATTTCTGTGGAGGATTATTTTTCTACATCTGAACTTCTATAGTCACACAGCTATTTCATTTATATTCACAAGAAGATTCTCGCAAATCCTAAGGCTGTTTTCCCCCTCAATTCCTGTACAGAGGATAAAGAACTCAGATTCCCTGCTCTCACTCTGATCTAGTAAGGGGAACTAATTGCACAGAATTGGGGGCATGTAATTTTCCAGAACACATCTCACTGAATGAGGCCATCACTCCTTGACAAATTTGTAGGGAAACTGAAAGTGTCACTTTCATTCGTAATTGAGGGGAAACTTATTTTCTTAAAAACAGCTCCTTGTATTTCTTCTCCTTTGGAAGGTGCTCCTCATGGTTATAAAGGGGAGTGTGTTCCCCTGCATTGGGAGAGTTTTTCCTTTCACATGAGGTATTTTCAGGATACTGCTTGGGGTTATTTTGGAACCCCGAGGAGCCTTCATCCAGCATAAAAACCAGTTTTTGTTTAGATCTGCTCTTGTTTAAGTGAGGATTTTGTGTGGCCTTTATTGTTTTAGGGTTTAGGCTTTTTTAACTCCCAGGTGCCATTAGTCTACATGTGAAGTGTTTTATATTTTAAGTTCTGTTACAGTACATTAATTAATGTACTAATTCCTAAATTTTGCTTACATGCTCCTACTTTGAGTAGATGCTGTGTAGAGTGCTGTGGCTTATGACTAGGGCTTAGGTCTAAAACCTTCCTAGTGATTAAAGGTAACCTTTTAACTTGGTTATGTCTTTGTACTTTGGAAAAAAACACTTGAATCTCTAACAGTCAAATCTTGCCTTCTTAATGTTTTCAGCATGTATCCTGGAAAAAATCCACCTAATATTTCACACACATTTGAGCTGGAAAACAGATGCTTGTTAAATTCTTTGGCTATGTAAGGAAGCTGTACATGGTTATATAATCTACTTTTTGTCTAAAAATATAGCTTTTTAATCTTAAATGCTTGTATGCTCCATGCATTAGGATATATTGTTCCAATTTTGGTGATTAATTTGTCTGTGGGTTTATAATTTTCAGAAACACTCAAGTAAGCTGATGGTTCAGTTAGGGAATTGTTAAAAAGTTTTGAGTCTAATATAGAAATTTCCATGAAATACTTCAGTGTGTCTGGTTCCAATTGAAGAAGGCCTTTGAAATGACTGCTTGGAGATATTACATGAGTATCCAATTCCTGTTCCCTTTTTAAGGGAAGCATTGGCTGCAGATACGAGCGTTCTTCCTGTTACTTGTTTCATATTCAAATGCAGTGAGTAC
Organism: Acridotheres tristis; assembly: GCA_037013685.1. Lineage (NCBI taxonomy): Eukaryota > Metazoa > Chordata > Aves > Passeriformes > Sturnidae > Acridotheres > Acridotheres tristis. The sequence continues at coordinate 1,429,963 of CM072898.1, read as the reverse complement.
AAGTGCAACCCAATAAATGGGATTTATTTTTTTTTAGCAGGTGTCCTGTATACCTTATGCTTAAAAGTTGGTTTTAAAGTCCCTGCTATCAACGCTAATAATTGAATTGTGTATGGTTGATTTTTATGGAAAATTCTAAATATGGTTGTTTTTAAATGTTAGTTGCTATAAGCATATCACTGGTGGTGTTGTGCTTTTTGCTGCTGTGTAGTTCAGCATTTCATCTCTTTAAGGTGAATCAAACCTGAGTATCAGTTTTTACACAGAAAATACCCTGCATTGTGCCAGGCTCTGTGGCCTTGGGGAGGTGGCAAAATAGAAATAAATAACATATTGTCATCTAAAGATGATTTATTGAACACTTGTGCTTCTTGGTTAAAACATTTCATTGAAACTCGATTGCTTTGTGTCCTTTTTCTCTCCAGGACAAAAGACAGTTTTGGCAAACGCTCAGGAGGAGCTGGACAGGATCACTCGCAAGCCTGACCCCATGGTAACAACAAACTCTCCTCCAACAGAGAACGAGGCTTGATAGGGCAGAACAATGCAGATGAAAATGACCAAATAACTATGTATAGTGATCTGATAAGACCAGGAATTTTCTGCTATGGCAGATGCTATCAGTTTTCTCGGGGCAGGGGAAATGAACTTACTACATCATTGCCTTGTCCCAGTAAAAAGTGCACATTCAGGAAGTTTGCATATAAAATCCCTCTGTATAAGATAACCATTTAGAGTTTATATAGGGCAATTCTTTTTGTTTGGAGGTAAAGCAGGTGCAGCTGCATTTCCTGTTTTGAAGAACACAGAGAAGCAAAATGGAGAATTCTCTTAAAAGTACTACTGACTGCACACAAGGCAAGAAAGAGAACTGAAACCCTCTTTCAGAGTTACTGGAATTGGCTACTTGTATGTTTGCAATGCAGTATATTCTTGGAGTGGTGGTGGTGGAACAGCATTAACTGGGGGAAAGAAGCCCAGGTGGGGAATGGAGCCCTAAAAGGGGAAACGGATTTGGGGCAGCGAGAAACCAGAATGTTGGATTGACTGGAGAGGAGCAATGTTGTCAAATCCTGTGTTTCACAGGGGGTAAACAGTCACTGTTTTTAAAAGACTACTTTACATTGGAGAATTCCAGGCCAAACACTAAGAACCATGGGAATTTATTCTTGTTATAAATCTTGTTTTAGTTTTTAAAGAAGTCTTAAGAGTGTGGATGCCCTTTCTGGTGTAGCTAACAAAGGGAGAAACTAAACTTGTTTAGCTCCAAGTGCCTGGCACAGTATATGATGTGTCTTTAGAAGGTGCTTGAACTTATTGTGCACTGTAGTACAAACAGTCACTGTTTGGTTTTATTTGAAAAACAGTAGTTTGGCAATTTGTATTTAATTTTAAATCCTGTTTTCTGATAGCTTCTGCCTTTTTTATGCCAAGAGGCTGGCCTATGAAGAATGGTGGGTGATGGATCATGTTCCCATAATGAAATGTGCTACAGAACACTCAGTATTTTTCTTTCTTACTTTTTTTGTAACTAAATATTAGCTACCAAGCTAAAATGGATTCCTGCCTTACACCTATGGAGGTTTTTAAAAAAAACTTTCAAGGCCCTAGTACCAACCACATCTGCTGCAGGTGCAGCCAACTCCAATCCTGAAGGTAACCTAAAAAGTATGAATGTGTACACGACAAACATCGTCAAGAAGTTGTTTTGTGTTTTCTTTCATGTAGCATTTCATTTGGAAAGATGGGTTGTGGTTGTCCCCGTTGCTCTAAGGGAGCCCTGTCCATGGTCACATAAACCCTCATTCTGTACAAACAAACACAACTGCAGTGGTTACTGAAATGGCACTTTGATTTTATACACGGTATGCTTGTTTTACATGGACACACTACCAGAAATTAAAAATACCAAGCATATTCTGTGCTCTTAATGCTGAAGGGAAAAACCACAATTTGAATTATACAGAGTTTACTTTTTATTGATATGAACTTGTTGTACTAAATCTGATGTCTGAATATAACTTCCCTAATATATATTGTTACTTAAATATACAGAATTAGACTGACCACTAACACAGTGCTGGGTGTTAACCTCAATTCCTATGTTACAGCAAGAGGCTGTTCATGTGAGCCTGTCTAGACATCTAGAAAGCTAAGAGTATTTACTTGCCTCTTTGACAAACATTAACATGAGTATGTTACTTGTGCCAGGGTTTTTTTTTGTTGTTGAAAATACTCTATTTTTATTTTCTTTTTTTTTTTTTTTTTTTACTTTTTTAAGAAATGGTATGACCTGAAGTTATACAGTTGTCTAGATAACAGACTAAGACTGTGGCTGGCTGAGGGTGATGTGGATGCACTTCCTGGTGTAATGGGTGCCAGTTGCAAGTTACCACACCAGAAGTAATTACACACTGTCCTCCTGACACTGAAAAGTGGGGTTGGAGACTAAACTATCAAAAATCAGACAGGAAAACTGATGTGTGTGACTATAATAGTATAGTCTGAAAACCTCAGTCTGAAACTGCCTTTTTTGTCATCTAACCTGATAAGCACTTTTCTAGCAATATGGCTAAAACTTACAACTGAAGTATTTTCCAGATGTATAAAAATGTTGAGTATACTAAAACTGATCGAAACTGTTAGTGTGTGATAACTTACCAGCTTTGCAGAAAGACAAAACAGGGACAGAATTCCAGTTTCTAATTGCAAGTGAATGCTCCTAGTTTACTGAAGAGGTGTAAGTAATGTAGCATTCTGTGGGTGCCAAAGTCTGCTGGCTTTGGTGAGCTGCACAGTTGTTATTCTGGTGTCTTCAAGCATTGGAACCAAAGGCCAAATGCAAACAGCCTTTACATTTTCAAGTGAAACTTCATTTTATTTGCAGATACACTTGTATGGTAGACTGTTTAAACTATTATATGCCTATATTTATATGCATTATAGTGACTGCATCTACTGTTCATGTTTAAACTAAGAGAACAAAAGATGAAAGCATTCAACTTGAAGCAAATAGAAAACTTTAAAGATTGGCCCTCCATAAAAATGCTGTGGTTATGCTGCTTGATTTTAAGTTTGCACTTTTTTTATTGGCATTTAAAAAAAAACTGTTTAAACTGAACAGAATTTCGTATTTTATTTAATTTAACTACGTTGAAAGTGACTGCTCTGTACATCGTGAACTTAACAATATACATGCTGTAAATGAAAGTTCACTGTCCTGTATACTAAGTTTATTGGTTTTTCTTCCAACTTACAATTAGGACTGCAAATGTATGAAACAAACCTTAGTCCAGTTGTATGGCTTTAACCAGGTGCAGTATGCAGTCATGTGGAACCTTGCTTTCTAGTGCTGGCAAAACGAGGACGTCTTTAATTACTGGCTTCAATAAACATGAATCCAGACTGGTTTTTGCTGTGCTTCTGTCTGAGAGATGCCCTCCTGGAGCTGTTTGTGTGGGAGCAGGGTGTGGGTGAGTTCTGTGAGCAGGAGGAGCAGGTTGGCTGTGAGTTGTGTCCCTGGGTGACAGCTTCCAGCCAGGTTCTTGGCCCAGCCTCTGCCAGTGCCAGTCCTCTGGAGCTGGGAGCTGTGTCCTGTGCCAGTGAGCAGAGCTGTGCTTGTGGCAGCTCACAGCACAACTGCTTTGCTACAAAATAATGGATTTCATGGGGCTGGGGAGACACCTGTGTGCTTCACCAGCTTCAGATGTATTTTGTGCAATACTGTTCCCAAGCACAGCGCTAGTCCTGAATTAGCAGGATTCAAATCCAGGCTATGGGAAATTTAGGGAGTGAATTGCTGGAGCGTTGAAAATTCCTCTTCTTTGCCAAATGCCAAGTGTTCTCCCTTGGGTGGGTGTAAGAAGAGCTTCCCAGTAAGCACAGAAGGAGTGGGCATTTAATTAGGATTCTGCTGCTTGTTTTCATTGTTTCATTTCATATCAATTGGATGCCTCTGTTCCCCTGCAAAGAGATTGAAGCTCTAGATATGAATGTTTGTTGAGTCACCCTGTCTCTGAAATATAATTCAGCTAAGCTTTGGCTTTCTGGAATATAATTTCTCCAGAAGGAAATCCTTATGAGGCCATGAAACAATTATCATTTTAGAATTGCCATAATGTTTTCATTAGCTCATTAATGTGAAGAATCAATTTTAGCCCTTTAAGATGGGCTTTAGAAGATACTTTTTGAGTATATGAAGAGAATTATATTAGTTTGGGAGAAAATCAGGTGAAGACTTAATCTTCAGATGAGGTGAAGTTGAAAGTGACTTTGGAAAGATGGTGACAGTGGATGGAAGTGGAAGAACTTGTAGCTTACATGTACTTTGCTGCTCTTCAACTATATTTTTTTTTTCAAAGCAAAACGTCCCCAAGCTAGGAAAAAAAAATAATAAGGCTTTGGTGCAGAAAAATTTTTCTGAAGGCTGCTCTAAGCTGCTCTTAGAAGAGGAGTCTTTCACTGCCTATGCTGTTCCAAATGGTGGCATTAACCTCTGGCTTTTCAAGTGTCTCAGGGTTTTGTTAGAGAATGAACTGCTCTTACCTAAGAGCCTTTGCTTGAACAAAACAGTGAATTTCTGAGTCATTGCAGTTCAAATACCTGCATAGGAGGGGCTGGGGGTTACAAGGTCTTTATCCATTACCTCAGTGAGACTCTGCTTGTCTGGGTCTGTTTAGAGCTGAATGGAGTGTTTGGTACCAAACCCAAACTTCTCTGTTATATGGTCTTTTTCATGTAAAAATAAATAATTCATGGGATAGACACAGTTTAATTCCAAAGACACTCTTTTGCTGGAATTCAGTTTCCCTTCAAGGAATTGACATAAAAACTCCAGCCTGACATGCTACAGCCTTTGGAATAATGAACTTCTCTTTCACTGACCCACTCAGATTGTGTGGAGAAGACAACAAGCATAAATAATCACAAAAGCCAACAGTCCGAGCTGCTGCTCTGGGACACTGCCAGCTCCTCTGAGATTGCTGCACTCTGTGTAAGTGGTTTATCAGCAGCTCTCCACAGAATGGGACTGCAGGCAGCAGCTGAGCACGGGATGGGATCGAGCAGGATTTCTGCTCCCTGGAAGAGTGAAAGGAGCGATCTCTGCTTCCACATGTACTTCAGTGAAATTAAAATATGTAGAAAAAAACTCAAGGAATTTTCTCAAATGAAGTTCTTGACTGGTAGTATAAATATGCTGCTACAGTGCTTCCAAATCATGCATGTCTCCAAAAACCTGAAGGATAAGGCACCTAATTCTGCTTCAGCTGTCTTAAAAGAATAAAAAGGCTTGCAGTATCAGCACCAGACAAGTTGTGGTATTAGCACCACAGAGGTATTGCAATATCAGCAGCACAGATGTGGTCACTGCACTGCAAAGAGAGAGAAAGGACAGCAACACACACGGAGCTCTTTGGGGAAAAAAGGCCAATTTATTGTACAGACAGCCCGGATTTAAAGTGTGTTAGTGCAGCCAGGACAGGACAGGAGCTCATTGGACAAGTGGGAAAAACATCCTTGGGACAGCACCTCAGGATGTGTCCCACGGCAAAGACACCAGGGGTTAATGTTGATGATGAATTCCACTCTGTTTGTCACCATGTTCTCACCCTGGGAGACTCCTCCCTAACTGAAGCTGCAGTCAGCTTGTCAGCCTGGGAATGGAGCTGAGAGTCAGGAGAAATCCAGGCCTGAAAAGGATTTCCAGGCTGTAATTCCCTGGCTCTCTGAATGTGTGTGTCCACACAGAGACACGTTGCAGTATTAGTACCATGTTGCAGTATCAGCACCACAGACGTGTCTTGTGCCAAGTGCAGCGCTGCCCCAGCAGCGTGGTGCTGCCATGGGCAGCAGCGACTGATGCCAGTGCTGTGAGCCAGCAGTGTGAGTGGACCTGGAGCACTATCATCTTCTGAAAGATGTGTAATCCCTGGTTTGTTCCAGGAGTCAGCCCCAGGCTGCGAGTTCCTGGAGGGCTTTATGGGAAGCAGGTTAGTAATTACGTGCAGGAGGCCTGTGAGATGATGTCAGAACCAAGGGAAGCAATTGATTTTCTGTGTTGCCTTTGGTAGCAGACTTTGTGCAGCAGAACCAACACTATGAGTAGTAACACTTTATCTGAAGGAAAAGATCCCTCACTCCCCTTTCCCTGACACTTAATTGCAATTATGTTTTGCTGAACGCTTCTGGAGCTGAACTATTCCAAGCCCAGGAGGTGGCAGGCGTGGTATCCATGCCTGAAGGTAACAATTGTGAATATTATGTTGTGAGATGCTTGTCAGCTTCCCTCAGTAATTCCTGTTTGGCAGATTATTTTTGTCATTTAAGTATCTTCCAAAGAGCAAGCTGCTGATCTTTTCCCAAAGAAAAGATTTCATTCAGTTCCATGAATTTTGTTAATATGAGTTAAGCTGTTCTCATTTCTAATTTCCAGTTGACTAAATTGACACTGGTTTGACTGGTTTGTTTCTTTCAGAACAAAAGCTGAAATAGCAGTGTCCAGGACTGAAAGCCAACAGGTGTATGTCCACAAGAAAGCTGAATAGCTTGCCTAAGCTGCCTTTGAAAGTGTCTGAGTTTTCAGTACTAATGTCTTGTATATAACAAATATACACTCATTGAAGCTTTATGATATAAAAATGCCATCTTTAACTTGGGCTTGCCAAATGCTTAAAACCAAAAACAATCCCTCAAAACATGCCAGAAACGGAGTTGCAACTACTGCAATCATGTTTAGTGAAATACTAAAGTTGAGGAAAGGAAAATGCCATTGTAGATCTCTGGCACTCACCTGACCAGTCTGACAGCATTCCAAAAGCCAAGCTCTTGCCTTTTAGAGAAGGAGTGGAATGGACTTAATTGACAGAACAGAGGGAGTGAGACCACTGAGGATGGATGGATGGATGGATGGATGGAGAGGGCTGCTGAGATCAGACCCACTCTGTATGTTGCCCATGGCTTCAGTGAGAGGGACTACAGGACAGTGCTGTGCCCTGGGTGCACCAAATTAAAACCTCTCCAGAGGAGGGAAACGATTACCCATGAAGGACTTGGTATACTGATAATGCTTTGGAGATTATTAGAAAGTGAAGATGTTCCAAATTTTCTGATGTTCTGAAAGAGTTCAGTTACTGTGCTTACAGATGGAGACAGTGAGGAGTAGGAGAGAATTCCATTTCATTAAAGACCAGTCACTGACTGCACAGAAAATCTCTTGAATGCAAAACAAAGGCAGAAGACCTGGAGGGAGAGCTCTGGGACTTCCAGCCAAACCCACAAGTGGCTCTTTTCTTGCTCAGCTGTAGAGGTCAGTGATGGAGCCCTGTTTCCAGCTGGCCTCAAGCTTTGGTAAGAGTTGGGGGCTCCTGTGGTGATGGGCTGGTTTGGAAACAAGCAATGGAATATCAGCCCTTTGATCTGTGCAAGAGATGGGGGCTACTGAATTAATACTGGAATTTGTTTATGCTGTGAACCTGAATTGTTACTCCCAGGTTTGTTTTCCTGGGAAGAACACACGTTCCCCAGGACAACACTGGATTGTCAGTAGGTGACTATAATTAGCTGTGATTAACTGGCTGAATCAGGATGTTTTGACCAGTATCTTGTAATGCTGAGAAACTGCCAGAGAAACTGCCAGAATCTGAAATACTTAAAACAGCAAAAGCCTGTCAAAATCTCTCCTAAGTCACCTTTCAGCTGAACAGAAGTACAACACAACTATTAAGAGAATGCTATCATATTTGAAATATTTTTAGCATGGTTTCCACTGCTTTTGCATTTGTGTTCTGTCCCGTTCTACCCCCTCCTCAAAAATAACTTAAATCTTTTGGCCAGCTTCAGAGACAAGAAAGATCTTGCAGACAGCTGACTTAATCCCAGTTGCATGAAAATTAAGGGCTTGGTGGAGACGATAAATCCAAAGATTTCCTCTGCTTTAGGCAGGGATTGCCAAGGAAGTTTGGCTGGTTCCTAGGCGAGCCAGGCCAAAGAAAGATCTGTGGTCTGCACACACGGAACCTGGCGCAGCGCTGGCTTCCTTCTGCTCGAGCAGGAGTTGGAGGACAGAAATAGGAGCTAAGCTGCTGCCTGTGCTGGGGGACCCTGGGGAGGGGCTGGGGCAGTGGCCTCCATGGGAGGGGTGAGGTGGGGAAGGTGGGAAGAGAAGACAAGCCTGCAAGGAATCAGGATTTATTAGTTCCTCTGTGTATGGCTTTGGAGAGCTGGCGCTATATGCCTGCCTTGGGTTTATAGTCAGTGATGGAAGACTTGAAATTATTTTTCCTGTTGAAAAAAAAGCAAAAAAGCAAAAAAGCCAAAACTTTCCCTTGCATGTAGAAGACCTGTGTAACCAAAGAAATACTCTGTGAGGGAACAAGCCAAATGAGCTTGACAGAGTTCTATCCTATGGAGAAATTAGGTGCTCTTGCAAAAGGGAATATTCTTTGAACTGCCGTTATGGTTGCTGATGTTAGCAATCAGCTGCAGGTTAGCTGTAGGTAAAAGAAATCCAGGAGGGTAATTAAAGCATGAACTTCTCTACCATGTGCAGTAGAAGTGCAGAGGACTGACTGGGTTGTTGCATAACAACACACACAGGATTCAAACAGTTGAGGTCAGTTGTTTTCGCTGGCCCGTTCTGTCCGTGGAAAGAAAGAATGTAGTGAGTGTACTTCATCTTTTTTTTAAGCCTGCTAAGGGACCTTTAAAACTTTGCTTATAAAACATGGTTTATACAATTTTTTCATCCTCCCCTTCAGCTTCCCACCTCCTCAAAAAATAAACCCCATCTCTTTCCCTCCAAGGCATGCTGTACCCTGCATGCTCCATCACTTGCTGTAAAACTACTGGATGTTGCAGGGGCAGCATCCCCATGTCCATGCAGAGGGAACAAGAGTTTTCTGACCTTCTGCTCTAGGTCTGTGTGGTTTTACGGTGTTATTGGAAGACCACCACCTTTTTTCTCAGTCCACGGCTTTTTTTCCCCCCTCTGTTCCCTGGATAAATGTAGTGCCATGAATAAAATAAACACTGCTGTCAGTCTCTCTGCATATTTTTTCAGTGTGCTTCATTATACAGGATTCTTTCAAAAGAAATGTAACTCACAGTCTTGGCTGGTTCCCAGCACCATTAAAGGTCTGCTGGCACTTTTCTTAAGAATCTGGCATTTTGCTTCTCTTTTTTATAGAAATTCATTTCACCTTGTGCTCTGTAGAATGTCTGCTGCCCTTCAGCCCAGCTGTGGCTGCATGGTAACCCCTCTCTGACACTTGCAGATTGCAGATGCCCTTATAAGATTTTGGATGTGAAAGGAGCCAGTGACTTCTTCACCTTCTTCACCACCAAACTGGACCAGTAGATGATACAGAATGAGATGTCAATCCCTAATCCTGGAGTGAAGAAAAAAAAAAAAAAGGGTTCTGTGAATGGTTCATTGTTAAAAGCACATGAAGTCATGTTCATGTCTGCAAGGTAAGGGTCTGACTGATTTGTTTGGCAGCACTGCCTTTCTTGGTTTTGGAGGGGGAGGATTTTTTTCTTTTTAGTTTGATTTTGAAAGGGAAACACTGTTTTCTGATAGTGATGGTGAATTTCCAGAAGTGACACTTTTACCTGTCCCCTTAATCCTGTATCGCTCCTGTACAGGGTCCTGTAGGGACTTCAGCTGCTGCTGCCTCTGTTCTCAGCTGTGAGAGCTGAGGCACCCCTGGGGCTGGGGACTGTCACCAGTGGCTGAGGCCTGGGGGGTTCCAGGGCTGCTCTGTTTGTTTTCCAAGGCCTCAGGGCTGGAATCCAGATGGAGGTGGTGAAAGTCTGCATGGGCCAATGTAGTAGCTGAGGAGAGGACTCATTACCACCTCTGACTACTGAAGCTGCTCTTTTTTGACCAGGTGAAAAGCCCAGGAGTCCCTCACTGTGCTGTGGCGTGTGCCCAAGAGACCCTGGCCAAACAGGCACAGTGCTCTCAGCCAGTGGAACCTGCAAGAAATCTTAGAGGTTGCCCTTCACCTCAGCTTCCTTCCTTCTCCTCTCCTTCTCTCTGAACTTCCCTCAGTTGGCAGGGCTGTGCTTTGACTCCTGTCCTCAGTTGGTAGGACTGGGTTTTGACTCCCAGCTATAGAGTCCAGGTCTCCTCACTGTTCCTGAGGCTTTTCCCAGTGGTGTCACACTGGGAAGCTGCAGTGCCAGGCTGTGGCTGGATGTGGTGACGTGGAATTGTCACACTGTTCAGAGAACTGACCTCTCAACTCCCCACCATCCCAGACAGTTTTCCTTCTGCTTAAAGTCTGTGTCAGAACTTGCAGTTTCTTCTTGTATTAATTCCTACTTCTGACTCAGCAAAATGATTTTCCCACCTCCTATGCTGCTCATGGCTTCAGAACCAGCGTGCACACCACACTCCTACACTGGGAAAATGCACAATTCTCTGCACTAAGGCACTCAAAGCTACCAGATGTTTTCCTAAAGCAAGTTCTTTATTAGCTTTTGAGGGTGGGGATTGTTCTTCTCCCCCAACTGAAAAGCTGAGAAAAAGCTTCAGCACTTTTTACATTGTGAATTTCAAGGGGAAAAAATTCTCCTGATGCCAAAGTTAAACTCTAATCACTGCTCAGCTCTCCTGGAATTTGGCAGCATACCAGTGCTCCTTCCCTTTGGTAGGTCATGTGGAAATACCGGAGCCTTTTCTTAAAGAACCTTTCAACTCTTTTCAGGTACTTGCACAGATGTAACTTTCCTGTTAGGACTCTAATGCCTTTTACACTCTTAACTGCATTAAAGCGCCATTCCTAATAAGCACCATTCAGATCTACAAAATTTTATGTTTAAGCATTAAAATACTTTTAAGCGTGTTAAAACTACATAAATGCACTTTAAAAATCTGGTTTTAAGTTGATACTCCTATTCTGCTGGAATAGAATCACAGGCTTTAATCTTGGAAATAGCACTTAAATGTGCTTAATGAAAAGAACCCACAATTGGTTCACAAGTTTATGAGAGGCTGTAGGAATAGCTGAGATGAAGGCTGAGATGAGGGTCTCTTTGTTCAGTTTGTTCACTGAGAATATTTAAGATTCTCTTTCAAGCACTTTTTACACCTAATTCACCAGCTGGTTTTAATTTATGACCAGTGTCCTGGAGATTCTTTCTGATGGGGAGTTTTTAATTCTGTCAAAGCTGATCAAACTGTTCTGTAACAAACAGATCATTTAATTACAGTGTCTATGAACAGCATACTTGGTTTTTCCCTCAGTGCTGTTTCTTCTCTGTTTTCACTCTTCAGTCGTATTTTAGCTGGATGTGAAGAACTCAGTGATGAATTCCCTGATCTGATTAGCTCGATACTATCGTGGTGTCTTGAGTACTGATCACTGACCCAGTTCCCCATTTTCCTGGTCTCAGTGAGCAGGGACACAGTGGAATGGCAGGCTGTGCTGGAAACTTGTAAAGCCAAAGTTATCTGAGAGCGATCTGATCTGCCCAGGATGAATGCAGTGACCTTTTTCCTGGATCAGTACTTTTATTTACATTTTAAACGTAGACCTTTTTTTCCCTTCCCGTGCTGCAGAGCTGAAAAGGTGCCGTATCAGGCAGGAATGTGTGTAAAGGATTCCTTTGTTAAATGTTGGCAGCAGCCTCAGCAGGCCTTGCCAAGTCAGTCCAGCCCACCCACCCGTGCAGGAGCACGCCAGGGATCCCCGGCACAGGCAGGGCTCGGCTGGGCCCTCCTGGCGGGGCTGGGACACTCGGAAACGGGGGACATTCGGGCACCGGGACACTCGGGAACCGGGGACACTCGGGAGCTGCCCTGGGAGCTGGGAAACTCGGGAAATGGGACACTCGGGACCAGCCCCCCCTCTTGCCCCAGGAACATCCTGCCAGAGCAGAGCTCGCTCGCTGTGCTCTCCTTACCCCAGGAATTGGCTGCCCAAGACCAGAAGGGTTTGGTGTATCTGCACCTCCGAACTGCTCTCATGATTTAAATACATTTACAGTTCATGTCCTCCACTCCATGGGAGAAGGAAGTTGTTAAGAAATTTGCAGAAGAGTGTGCAGGAGGCACTAAACAAACAGCCAGAATAAATATCTCCTACCACCTCACCTTTTGCTAAACCACTCAACCATCTTCCTCTTTGTCCTTCTTCAACACCACCTTTTGATTCTCTTTCAACACACTGATGTGTTTTGGTTTGAATTGCAAAAGATTGGCCAAGATAATACTCACTGGACGTTTCAGAAATATTTTCCTTGTTATTGCTCAGGGTAATTTTCTGGAACTGCCACAGCAATCCTTCAAAGCAAAGGCTAAATGTCTCTGCAGGTAAATATGCATAACCTGTGTTCCTGAAACAGTCATGGAGCCTTAAGTTACAATCCAGAGAAGCTCTCCTAAATGACTACCACATACTCGTGATACTTCCTGCAAGAATAAGAGCTTTGTGAGCTTTGTGAGAGTTCTGATTTCCCCAGAGTTATACAAGAACTGAAATAAGAGAATGTAAACAGCTATTAGTCCAGCCCTGTGTCATAGCAGGATTTTTCCCTTACACTTAAATTGTTTCATACTGTTAAGCCAGGCTCATGTGACCCAAGCAAGAGTTACCCTCCTTCTCCATGCTTTGCTCGTGTTTTTTTATATTTTTTCTTTCTCTGCCATTCACCCTTCACCAAAAAGCAATGACTTTCTTTTACACATCTCCCAACTCTTCACCTTGCTTGAGAATATCGGCCCCTCCCAGGCGCAGGGTATAGCAGAGAAGCTGTGGAAGAACTTTGGACAGTCAGCTGTGGCTCCAGATAACCAAGCCACGACTGTTAGTGGTGAACAAACCCCTGACTCTTTCCCTAGTTTTCTCTCTGAGGCTCTCTCCTCGCCCCTCCTTCTTTGACGATGTTTATTCAGAGGTCAAACAAAAGAAGAAAAATATCTTGAAATTAAAAATCATGTGGACAGGGCAGAACCTATGAAAAGAAGGATCAGAGGAGTTTCGAGGAAACTGAAAGAGAGAGATGAAGTAGAACACAAAGGTAACTGGAAAGGAAATCCCCAAGTGGATAATCCACAGTGTTCATGGAAAACAGAAGAGCAGTCCGACTCTTGGAGGCCAGAGAAGACGCTAAATTGTTAAGGTGTTAAAGTCCTGTAATGTGGAGCAGGAAACAGTGCAGACTGTCAGTGACAAGAACAGGAGCACGGCTCTGCCAGAGCGTGTCAGATCACAGGACACAACACGGAGCACTTGAACTTCACCGTGGTACACAGCGGTCCGGCTGTGTTCAAAAAGATAACCTAGCTGCTTTCACTCACCTGGAGTTGCCAGGTTATGTTGCAATTTGTCCTTATTTGTCGTGACACAGCAAAACGAAAAATACCCCCAAAACCTGATTCAGAGCCAGTCAAGGCTACCTTGGCAAACGTCACTGTTTCGAAACACGACACTCGTGGAAGAACGGCGCAGAGGTTTCGGCTGCCGTGTCAGGCAGGGGCTCGGCCGTGAGCCCAGAGCAGCTCCCGGAGTCCGGTGCGTGTTCCGAGCCGGCCCCACGAGGGCCGAGCTGCAGCTGTGAGCGCACCTCCGGGCCAGCAGCGCTACAGAAACTCCAGCGGCAGGGCCGGACGGGGCAGCAAGAGCAGCCCGGGCTGGGCTGAGCTGGGCCGGGCCGGGCCGGGCGCGGTGCCCGGGGCAGGTGCGCAGCCCTCCCCGCGGGGCGGGCGCGGTGCAGGCACCGCCCGGCTGCGCACCCTCCGGGGCGGGCCCTGCCCGCCCTTTCCGCTCCGCGCAGGGGGCGGAGCGGCTGCGGCGTCGCCGCTACGGAGCTGAGCTGCTGTGCCGGGAGCGGGATCGGGACCAGAACCAGAACCGGCATTGGGATCGGCATCAGAACCCGGGCAGCGTGAGCCGGGAGCGCGCCCTTTTGCGGCGGGGCGGGCTGCGGTGCTCAGAGCTGCGCGCCCCTGGCCGGGGCACGGCTCCGCACCGGGACAGCACCGCTCCGCGCACCTTCCGCGCCTTTCACACCGCACCCGAGCACCGCTCCGCTGCTCTCCGCAGCGCTCCCGGGCACGTCTCCGCACCGCTCCGCTGCTCTCCGCAGCGCTCCCGGGCACGTCTCCGCACCGCTCCGCTGCTCTCCGCAGCGCGGCCCCTCTCCGCGCGATGCTGCCCGTGCGCTCCCCTTGCCGCTGTGCCTGAGGCGGGCGCGGAGCGGCCATGCAGTCCTCGCTGCCTTAGCTGAGCGCGGCGCTCGGGCCGGAGCCTGCGGCCACCCTCCGGCGGCACCGGCACCATGAGGAACGGCGATGACCTGGAGGGTTTCGACGGCGAGGCGTCCAGCGCCTCCATGATCTCGGCGGCCAGCAGCCCCTACCAGCCCACCACGGAGCCCGTCAGCCAGCGCCGCGGGCTGGGCGGCCTGCGCTGCGACCTGGACTACCTGCGGGGTACCTTGGGCAGGCTGAAGCTGGCCGAGGTGGTGAGTACCGCGGCGGGAGCGGTGCGGTGCGGGCCGGGCCGGGCCGCCTTTCAGACGGGCCGTGTGCCCGCGGATGGCCGGCGTGCGGAGCGAAGCAGCGCTGCAGGGCCGGGCAGCACGGCAGGCAGGCAGGCTCTCGGCAGCGGCGCCTCACGGTGTGACCCCAGCAGGGCCCGCTGGGACCCGCCCGGTAACGGGAGCGGAGGGCGGCGGGCTCGGGGTCCCCCCGGAGCTCGCAGAGCCCTCCTCGCCCGCTTGCTCTTAGCGGGCTGAAGTTCTCTTAAATGCACCGAGTAAAAAGAAAGCAACATTTATAAAACCCCCCGAACACCAAACGTGAGGTTGTGTATTTTGAAATTAAACGTGAGCTGGGTTCGTTCGTGTACTTTGGACACCTGAGCTGGTTCAGTTTGATGGTGCCTTGCAAGGCTTGGACCACCGCAGCAGTGAAACACGTAATAAACACCAGAGCATTTCAGCAGTTTCTGTGGTGCTAGTGCTGATGTTTGCCTTCATCCGATCTGCTGTTCCAAGTCACTATGATATTTTTCAAATCAACAAATGTGTTTTTCAGGTTATTAGGAAAAGAGGTGTTTAATGAAAATAGCAATCACTTTGAAATAGGTTTTTGAGCAGTTCCTTGGGTACTGCAAATTCTTGTAACTTAAAATAAATAAGTTCTTTGAGAAGTGTGATGCCAGAAACAGTTTAATATTTCATATATATACCTTTGGTATTTAAAACCACTGCTGGTTAGTACAAGGCAAAACTTGCACATACAGGTTTCATGAAAAACACTCTGGAAGTATCCTGGCTTCAGCTGCACACAGGTTTATAGAGGACTCTGGTGATGAATTCATTTTTAATGACTGCCCAGTAAAACCCAGGATTTGGAAGTGTGCTTTGTTTTCTTCTCATCTCCCCAGCGCAGGGTAGGGTCTGTGCTCTGCAAGTGGTAGCAGCGAGCGTGTTAGCCCAGTGAAACAAGCAGGGACCAGCAGTGTGTGTGTTGTGTGTTCAGGACTGGAGCCAAAGGATCTGTCATCACTGTGCAACATCTACCTGTCTTCGAGCTGTTAAAAAATGTCCATGTGGTGGAAATCCTGGGGTGGTGCTGCCTGATAAACTGAAATAATCCGCCCTCGGGATTTTTGTTTCAGTTCCTACTGCAGATCCTTTCTGCAGTGCTCTAATAACTGTGGCAAGCCTTGTTAAAAACTTGTCATTAAAATGACTAATTACTGATCGTAACTGAATCCTTTATTATTAAATCTGGTTTGCTTGGAACAAATCCCAAAGATACATGGAGTACACCTTGTAAGTTTTTAAGTCGTATAAAGAAAGATGGGGGAAAAACACGTTCTGCTGGAGTTAGAGAGGTTTCCTTGTCTCTGGACAAAGACACTGCTACTCCCAGTTCATCCTTGGGAAGATTTATGCTTGCAGAGCAGTGTCTTCAGAGGAACTGAGCCATGCTTTGTACCCTTTTCATAAGAATGACCTGAGCTATTGCATGTGGTTCCCAGGAGTGCATGAATGCAGAGGGGCAGCAGTTAAGAAGAAATTAAATTAGCTAGTGTAGTGTGGAAGGCTATGCACCGCCTCAGCCTGGTTAGCTGTACTCAAAAAAACTCTTCATTAATGGTAATGGAAGAGCAGACTACTGACATTTGCAAACCAATAGAAAACTGAGCAGTGTTGGAAAAGGAAGGAGAGAGCACATTCCACTGTGTACTTAGGTTGCTTATTTGCCAAGTATAATTATTTCAATTACAATATTCAATAATGCCTTTACAAAAATACTGTAGGAGCTGAAACATAACAAAGTCTGTCGTGTAGAACTCTTATCACTTAAAAACAAGAAGGACCTCCTGGCACACAAAATATTACAAAAAGGAAAAAGGCAAGTACTGGTTAAGATAAATGTCTCTAAATGTATTATAGTAAAAAAGAATGTTACAAGAAAGATTACAATGCATGTGCTTAATTTAGCATCAGGATTTGTCTTAAAATATGTTTGTGATTGGCAGTCAAAATATCAGCTCAATGCAGACATTGCTTCTGCTTGTTCTAATCTTTGGTTGAAGGGCTTCCCACAAGCTGCCCCGTGGTGCTGTGAGAAGGAAAACTGCTGCTCTTTGTGGCTGGAATGGCCCTGCTCCCAAATGCCCATTTTTGACTGTCAAAAGTGGAAGGAACAGGGAATGGGGAAAACCCCACATCACTTAAAATAGGTGTAAGGCTCTGTTAATTCGTTGTAGATTTATCTTTGTGAATTTAAGTAAAGGGGTTGTTACAAGAGGGAAACCATGATGACATTGTAGGCATATGGAATAATGTCAGTGCTACTAGAGGGGATAATAGTTTTAACTCATTAATATTTCAAGAGAATATGCCCCAAAGTATCCTTTGAATGGACACCAGCATAATGGGTTATGATGATGTTTTATGTGTAGTGTTGTGCAGCTTATTTCTGAGCCTTATTTTGGTTTTTGCTAAGTTTAGATTTGGTTGCAGACTGGAAAACTGTACAATTTTGGGCTTACAGCTCCTCTTTATGGCCAAGCTGAAGAGTTCCTGGTCCTTGGATCTGCCTGCCAGTGGTCAGTAATAGCAGTGTGAGGAACAGTGGGGGAGTAAGGGAAAGGGCCCATGTGGAACAGGTTAGCATTAAACTGATTTCCTTGATTTTGACGATGTTACTGCCGTGTAGGTGAGCTTTTCAGAAAGGAGTCTTTTGCCTGTATCTATCTGTTCTATTGAAATAGTTGTGTGTGTTTGTTGGGATCTGTGAGGGAACATCTGCTGTTGTGGGGATGGAGCTGTAGCCTCTTTACAGCAGCTCGGAGGAAGGGAGCAGTGTTGGACCCATCAGAAAAGGAGTGTGCAGAGCTCCTGGATGGCTGAGACACCTGAGGGTGTCACCACACAGGTGGGAAGTGACACACAAAGGGCCCTAAGGGAAATGCAAGGGTGGGGAAGGACTTAAAGTAGCTTGGAGCTTTCATGTTTGGTTTTGTTCTAATGAGACTTTGAACTCGAAAGGGAAGTCAGGGAGAAGCCAGGACGCTTGTGTGCAACCAGGGAAATGTTTTTCCTTTGGAGAGGTTGTCTCCGTTGACCTTCTGGCCTTTAAAAGGAGCAGTACCTTTTCTCATGCAGGTGTGAGAGGGAGGTGCCTGTCCTTGGAGAGCAGAGCAGGAATGTTCTTCTGAGTTTATTCTCATGACTTTCTGGCGTGAATTTGTTTCTCATGCATTAGAAGGCTTTAATACTTCCCACGGAGACTGCTGTACCATAATGAAATGGATATCACTGGAAAATGGATGTCCTCAAATGATTTGTTTTATTTCAGTACTTTCTCCCCATTCCCTTGAATTTCCTAAGGGCAGTCTCTCCTTTTCCCTAGTATGCTTGCTGAAAAATGGTGTTTACTGTGTGAGGAGTAAGGAGGGGCCCATTCTGTCGTGCAAAGGAGATGAGCTGGTTAGCAGGGACCACCTCTTTGCTGGAAGTAGTTTCACTTTAGATGAGACTGTCTTCTTTCCCTTTCCCCCCCTTCATTTTAGTTTTTGGCTTTTCAAAACGCATTATTGTTATTTTCCCTTGATTATTGTAATTCTGCACCTTCAAGGATCTTACTGTCGTTAAAGCTTGTCATAGACATATTTGCTACTGAAATTCCTGTGGCCGGTCGTGGCTGCCCTTTGTGTGCTGCTCCCTTTTTCTGGGAGAGTAGCTCCAGCTGGGCTCTTCATAGGCTTTAAGGAAAGGAAAACCAGGCAGGATCCTGTTGGGAACACGGCTGGTTCTCGCGGGCATCCTGCCAGCTTTGCACAGGCACTTGGTTTAAAGTAACGTATCACCTTTAGTAGCTGGGCCAGTGGGTGTGAGGAATTGTGCCTGGTCAGTTCCTGTGACATTGGCAGCAGTTAGGAATGGTTTACCTGGAGCAGTGGGATCACAGAGCAGCCTTCTGGGGGAGCAGCAAGAGGCAGAAACCCCTTAGCATGTGCTGGCTGAGAGAAGGTGGATGGCATTTGTGGTGGTTGATGATGGCTTCTGTGGCTCAGACAGCCCTAGACTTTCTTCTCCTCATGTGTTTGTTCCAAATGCTACAAAAATCCATCAGAGATTCCTTTTAAAGAAGATAATACTTCTGCTTGGGAGGTCTCTGAGCTGCGAGATGCTGATGAGTGCACTGGGAAGTATCACTCGGTGCTTGCTCTCGTCTTCTTGTCTATAGCATTTGATATTGCCAGGGGAGGCAGCAGTTTGAGCTAAATGAAATCTGGTGGGAACAGCAGTTCAGATGTTCACAGTTTTTGGAATAAAAAGTTGCGTTTTCATTGGTGGAGAGTAGCTGAACATTGAAAAAAAGTTGTTTTGTGGCTTACTGTCATTATACATTTCCAGATTCAGAAATGAGTTGCTGAGGCCAGGACTACAGTGAAACTCTTGGCTGTCAGGTTCTGTTACAATGAAGAAAACAAAATTCAAAAGCCAGGAAAGCATGCCTACATGGGTAATAAGACAATGGAGAATTCTCATTGTTAATTATATTAGAAAATTAGAGTAATAACATTTATGTTCCAATCAGTGAGCTAATTGCTAGTATTAGAATCTGGTTGAAAGCTATTCCAAGGTGTTCAGTAATCTCATATTTAGTTATTGCTGCCTTCTTGTGTCTTGAGCTCAGCATCTCAGCTGGAGGAGAGGATTAGATGGAGCCCCCAGCCTCCCACCTCTGTGTGATGTGTCACATCTGAGGCCTTGCCTGCTGCTTTGGCTCTGCAGTGCTCTGGGTGTGATTCTGGCTGGGGCAGGATGCTTCTCAGGCAGCTGCCATCTGTAAGTCAGGGGACCACTGGATCAGTGTGAGTAAAGGGAGATTGCCTTTGCATTGGTTGTTGTGAAGTTTGGGTTTCTGTCAGTGGGGTGTTAATTCAGTTCCAGGGAGTTACTAGAGGGCAGGGGCTGATGTTCTGAGCGAGGTCACGGCAGTCAGTCCTGGTGGGAAGCACTAGGTGCTCCTAGAGAAAAACAGAGCACTGCAGGAGACACCTGAGCCTCAGAGAGAACCTCGAGTCCCAGGCAGCCCTGTACCTGCCTTTTTTGTTTATAGGTGATAGTTTCACCTTAAGGTTTAGTTCTCTTCATTTATTCTGTACTTTGGAGGGATAGAAGCCTTCCTCCTTTCGTTGTGGATTCAGTTTGAACAATTTATAGCTCTTTATTCCAGTGTTAATGCTGGCACTTGCTGTAACTCCTCCTGCCCTCAGCCAGCCCTGTTCCTGCTGCATGGGGCAGGGCAGAAAGGTTTGGACAGTGATGGACAAGGGGCTCTCTGCTCTGGGGCCACCCTCCCATGCCCTGTGTGCCAGAGGGGCTGTGGGCTCTCAGCAGCCACAGCCTGAGCAGTGCTGGCCTTTGGGCTGGGTGCCACCACTCTGGGCAGTGCCACTTTTCCAGACACTTCTCCTCTTTCATCCCAGGATCACACTGGCAATTTATAGTCATTCTATGATGAATTGCATCATCCACCTTTTTATTCTCTTGTACTCTCCAAACAACGAACGTGTGTTACTGTAAGAAATCTTAGTGATTTTTTTGTGTCTTATGCTGAGCTTTCATTTTTGGTGGCATTTGTAGCTGCTTGTTCAGAAGATGTTGAGTATCTCAGCAGATACTCTGCAGTTCTCCGGTATTTGGTCTTAGAAAAAGGTTGATGTCTGAGAGGATCAAATTTGTAATGCACATATCTGCTTAGATATCCTCATCAGGTGTCTCTGCAGTGGCTCTGAAACTCTTCATTTTTCTTCAAAAAGGTTTCTCTTTAAAGGTTGTGGATCTGCATTGCTGTGTGGTGAAATTTTTATCCTAACATTTACTGTGGAAGAATAGTAAGATAACTGGGTTTAGCTTTGCCTTTTGTTGTTTCTGTGAATAACTAAAGAAATTACTGTGGCTGTCTTCCCACAGAAAGGTGAATAAGTTTTGATTTCTTTCGTGGTGTCTCTTAACTACCATCTGGCCATGGGATCATATCCTCCTGCCAGTAAACTCCAAGTTCCTGTAAATAATTTCCCTCTTATGATGGTGGGTAGTCTTTGAATTCTGATTTCAGAAGAAATTCCTACAATGTCTGTACCAAGTATGCTGTATTTTTTCCTGTTCCATTATGAACCAGTGCAATAGTCATAGATGCACTACACTAATGTAGTTCTCATGGTATTAATAATTGGAAAGCTATCTTTATTTGAATGTTTCTGGTAGTGTCTTTTGTTGATGAGGCTCCCTAGTGATTTAATTATCATCTTGAAATAAGAAGGGCTAGAAATCAAAGAGGTTGTGTTTTTATTTTAACGTAATCAGTGTTGGAGGCATCTGTAACTTCTGGTGAGAGTTAGTGCATTGGTTTGTCAAATTAACTGCACACTTTTCAGTAGCCATCATCATCCTGTGCTCAAAATTGCATTTTATCAAAATCTCTTGTTTCAGGACCTCAGCAAATAATTTTGTACTGAAATTTTGCATACAAAGAAAATTAAATGCACAATGAAGAGACATCTTGATGTGTTAGGATTTTAGCTTTTATATTTTTCAAATCCTGTACTGCATTAGTGTATGTAAACTCCATGTCGAGTGTTAGTTAACTCTCTTCACATTTTGGTCAGACAAAACAACAATCCCTTTAGGCCTGAAACTCAAGGACACCCAACAGCCTCAGGCCCCAAAAAGTATAAACAAAAGTGAATTGGGGGGAGCAAACTGGGGGAATATGACTTTATTACCTTAAGCTGTAATTGGAGAATTAACCCCTGGTATGTAAATAGACCAAACTTAAAATTGTCTAACAAACTCATGACCATCATCTGTCTTGGGAGTCCCTCTTGGAGGGGCTGCCCATGGTGTACCTACTGAAGGTCTTTAATAAATACCTACTTTATTCTTTTAACCATGTCTAGCCTCTGTTCTAGGTAGCCACTCCAAGGCATCATCTTAACCCTAGGTCAACTGCTAATTGTTCTGTATTGCTAAAGTTGCCACTTATTAGAGCTGCAATTAAAAATACATTCTTATTTAAAAAACCGAAAAAACCAGTTACCTAATTCTCAGATTATTTCTATAGTTGCTTCCAAAACATGGAAGTAATGTTTAGGTTTCCCTAGAACTTGTACCATCTACTCCAGAGTATGGGAGGAGGGAAGCAAAAGCTGGATAACACCAACCTGGTTTAGAATAGGTGCAAGAACATCCAACCATGAGTAGAGAAAAATGGGTCAGAAATATTGCTGACAATAGGTAGAGGGGTCCTAGAGCTGGTGTAGCTCTGACCCAGAGTGAGAGGGCCACTCACAGTCCACACTGGGGTTCAGGTGAGCAGAGATCCTCTGATGTTTTCATCTCACCATGTGCAAATTCAACTGGGGACTATAACTCAGAGTATCAGATGCCTGGCTGTGGCGTTGAATGATCTGTAATTAAGGCTCTAGTGTGTAATGCCTTAGCTTGTGGAAGAATAGGATGCATTTTTACCCAGAAAAGTGTTCCAGCGTCCAGTTAAACTTCTGTTAAATGTAACTTCATATTCAGGTGGTGATGCTTGCGCGTCTTTAAATTTTCTTTAGCTCGTCTGTACGTTCCCAAAGTGTTGAGGTTGCAAGTGAGCTTCCCTGGCTGGGATTGTGAGCTCCCTTCAGGAGAGCCCGAAAGGCCGGCAGTGCCAGTGAGTAGGAACATGTCCTGTGCCATGTCCGAGTGGCACAAGGTGCTGCTGCTGCTGCTGTGACTTCCACTGAAGCTAACCCGGGGCGCTTTCTGTGGCCGTGGAAAGGGGTTTTAACCCTTTAAGTGCGGCGGAAATAAGATGCACAGATACATGGTCGTCTGTCATGACAGGAAGAAAGAGACAAATTTATTCAGAAATACACTTGGTTTTATAGCATGACTCGCAACCCCAAGAGTAGAGGAAAAGGTGATTGGTTCAGAGAGAAGACACCCCATTCCTAGGCCCTGGTTACGTACCCCAACAGGTGTTCTATCTTGTTATTAATTCCTTTTTATTTTGACCAAATTATCACCCTGGGAGAAATTCTCCCTAGCCTTGAGCTGGACCAGCTCATCGGCTGGGAACAGAGCTGAGAAGCTCCAGCCTGGAATGTTTTTCAGGCTGTAATTTTCTTACTTTCTCAGTATGTGTCCCACATTTTCTGGTGCTGTCAATCTGCCAGTGATACAGCACTACTCAAAACAGGTCTGGCAGTTTTTTTCCAAATTATTTTATGAATCGACTACAACCATTTCCATATTAGGAATTTTCTGTACTTTTGTACATTTTTAAACTGAAATGCTTGTGGCAAGAAAGCAACGAGCATGGCTGTGAATATTATTAAATGCTTAAGTTCTCCAAGTCTGTAGCAATCTGTAGTAACTTCTGTCTCAGGAAATTATTTTTATGCTAGAAACTGATACTGCCTCTAGAATGTCGTGAATTGATTAATTAGCTGTTTGATCACACGCTCTTCTAAGAGAAACTAATTGTTTCATTTAATGCTTAGAAACTTTTTATCTAATGTAGACGCCACCTTTCGTTAACCGCAGCGGTATTTAGAGCGGAGATGCAGCTGTAATTAGTAACATTTGGAATTGCTGTGGGAGCAGTGTGGGTGTGCGGTGCGGGTGTGCGGTGCGGGTGTGCGGTGTGGGTGTGCGGTGTGGGAGCGGTGTGGGTGTGCGGTGTGGGAGCAGTGCGGGTGTGCGGTGTGGGTGTGCGGTGCGGGTGTGCGGTGTGGGAGCAGTGCGGGTGTGCGGTGTGGGTGTGCGGTGTGGGAGCGGTGTGGGTGTGCGGTGTGGGAGCGGTGCGGGTGTGCGGTGTGGGAGCAGTGCGGGTGTGCGGTGTGGGTGTGCGGTGTGGGAGCAGTGCGGGTGTGCGGTGCGGGTGTGCGGTGCGGGTGTGCGGTGTGGGTGTGCGGTGTGGGAGCGGTGCGGGTGTGCGGTGCGGGTGTGCGGTGCGGGTGTGCGGTGTGGGAGCAGTGTGGGTGTGCGGTGTGGGAGCAGTGTGGATGTGCGGTGCGGGTGTGCGGTGCGGGTGTGCGGTGCGGGTGTGCGGTGCGGGTGTGCGGTGTGGGAGCGGTGCGGGTGTGCGGTGCGGGTGTGCGGTGTGGGAGCGGTGCGGGTGTGGGAGCAGGTGTGCGGTGCGGGTGTGCGGTGCGGGTGTGCGGTGTGGGAGCGGTGCGGGTGTGCGGTGCGGGTGTGCGGTGTGGGAGCAGTGTGGATGTGCGGTGCGGGTGTGCGGTGCGGGTGTGCGGTGCGGGTGTGCGGTGCGGGAGCAGTGTGGGTGTGCGGTGTGGGTGTGCGGTGTGGGTGTGCGGTGTGGGAGCGGTGTGGGTGTGCGGTGCGGGTGTGCGGTGTGGGTGTGCGGTGTGGGTGTGCGGTGTGGGTGTGCGGTGTGGGAGCGGTGCGGGTGTGCGGTGCGGGTGTGCGGTGTGGGAGCGGTGCGGGTGTGCGGTGCGGGTGTGCGGTGTGGGAGCGGTGCGGGTGTGCGGTGCGGGTGTGCGGTGTGGGAGCGGTGCGGGTGTGCGGTGCGGGTGTGCGGTGTGGGAGCGGTGCGGGTGTGCGGTGCGGGTGTGCGGTGCGGGTGTGCGGTGCGGGTGTGCGGTGCCAGGTGTGCAGTGTGGGTGTGCAGGGCGGTGCTGGAGGTGAGGGCAGCACTGCAGAGCATTTCCCAGCCTGCAGCTGAGGCTGCTCACGCTTCAGGAACGCCGGGCTCTGCAGTTGTGCAGTGGCACCCGGGGGCTCTGTGCTGCTTTACTCTGCATCCCCCCTGTCAGCCAGCCCAGGAGGAGGCTCCAGTGCATTCCCCAGTGCAGCTGGCAGGGCTCTGCATGTCCTGGTCACAGCTCTTGTTTTAATGTTCTCGTTCACCAGCATGTCTGGACTCTTTTTGCCTTTTAAGGCATGGCATCTAAGGGGGCCTTCGGGTTACAGTCTTGGGAACATTGGGATTGCAAGGACATTTTGCACTATTTCCTTTAAACAAAAACAAACCCAAAAAACTTCAATGGGTTCCTTAGGACTGCTTTAAGTTCTTGACTGTTTTCTCATTGAAATTCTTTTCTTGTTTCAGTATTTGTGGGATGTTTGTTGTTTACTCGTAATTGGGATTAAATGGGGTTTTAAAGGATACAGACTGATTCTGATAGTGATAAAATAGAGCTGTCACTTTTTAAAATAGCCAAATAAGCTAGTTAAACTAGAGTGTGTGCAGGCCAAATACTTGAAAAATTTTATGATTATACCTTTGCTTCTTAAAACTAATAAATTACTTAATTTATCTGTTACCAGATTTACAGTGCTGTGTTTTAATATTGTTTTGACTAGCCAGGTTTCCCACACAGGCTAGCCTGTGAACATGGATGGGAACATGAAGCCAGTTCAGAAGTGTTGATTTTTCTGTCTTTTAAAAGCTGAATAGAGAGTTCTCATAAATGAAGCAATAGGGCTTTTTTGTACTTGATTTAAAAATCATGCAAATATGATCTCAGTAATGTGCTATATTGCAGCAGATAGGGAGTGTGTATGTGCAGCCCCAAGACAAGAACAGGGCAGTTATATCTGCCCATTTTGTTTAAATAGCAAAGATGTGATAAGCTCTGCATTCTTCCAACTTGACTCAAGGGAAAATGCCAGGAAGTGGAGTGGAAAGGACACTTCACCCTTGCTGGGAGGTTGGGTGCTGTACTGGGAGGTACCTCCTGAGTGTCCCACATAGGTGTTACTACTCATAAATGCTGATACAAAACAACTCAAAAATGCTGGTAGGAAACTGGTGACTCTGCTGACTTCAGCGCCACTAACTATTTAATTAGTCTGTAAGACTGACAGGATTTGGCAATGATTTTTAAGGAAGGTTTTATTCACCTGCTTTGGTGCTTGAAAGTGCGGCTTGCTAACGGAGCAGTTAAGCTGGATTTATTCTCCATTTTGTTACCTGTGGTTTTACTCTGTGGTACTGTTGTGGTAAAGCCTGCACGAGTAGGACTATAGCAGCAAATGGGACTAATGGGAAAATATTTTATTCTCCATTCTCTCCCCACTTCTTGCAGCTGGCAGTGGCTGAGGAAGATGCAAATGACTCAATGCATACAAAATTACCTTCAGTGTGGCACCAAAGAAATGCATGATGGTTTCTTTGACCTACTTTTGCCTCTCTTGCTGAAGAACATGATATGCAAATGCTGGTCAGATTGTGATAAAATTGGACTTGAAGAAACCTAGCTGGGTAGTCCTGCTGTTTAAGAATTTCCACTCAGTGTTGTGTGAGTGCTTTAATCATGGTTTTTATCAGTGCTGTGGAGCCCTGTTCTGAGGCATGGCTGCACTGCAGTGGTTTGTGTGCAGAGTTCCCTGGGCTGGTGGCCTGTCCCTTTCTGGGGCAGGCAGGGGGACACTGAGGCTTCCTGAGAGAATTTTACTGCTGCTCTTGGTGAGCTGCAGCTGCCTCTGAGGAACTTGCCCTGTCTGGCACCAGGGAGCATCATTTACAGAGCAGCTTGTGGAGCTTGGGAGTTAGAGATGGATGTGCAAACTCTGCTCCAGACACTGCCAGAATGAGCACCAGACAATGAATGGGAAAATTAAGTATCAGGATATGGTGAAAAAGGGGTGAAGAACCATCTACCTCCCTTAGTTTTTCTGTTTGATGACATTTGCTGAGGCACAATTCATGTACTGTAGATACACAATAAACCTTTCCATTTATGAGTTGTTCACTTCACTGGGTTGTTCAGGAATGAAGTGATTAATGCAGAATATGAATGGGAAAGTTAGAAATGTGAGACTCTGTGTTGATTTTGTTCATTATTGTCTTGAAGGACCTGTTGCTTATGAAGATATTTTGATTTGTGCTACACAAGAATTATAGTTTCTGGGGGCTGGAGGCACAGGTTCCTGTGGAGAGGGATTGGTGGGAGAAACCAGTTATATTTTGCATGTTTTGTTTGCCTTTGTTTAAAGCATGGCTCTGTATGGTCTTCAGATGAACCTTCCTGTGGGGTGGGGTTGCTAAAAAGCCATCGATGGACTTTTGTTTATGGGACAGGTGGCACACTACATTAATTTTTGTCTAATCTGGAAGGTTTGTTTGAATCCGATTCAGATTTCAGTGGGGAAATGTCATGTGCCTAAAACAAAAACTTCCTTGCAATGTGCCTTGGCTTCAGATGCTGTTCAGAGGTTCTTTTGGTCATCTGCTTGGTGGATAAAACCTAAAATACATCTAAATCAGACTTTTTTAGGGAGAAGATCATTGTTTTTGTTTTCTTATGAAGAACTGTATTTGTTTTATCTGTCAAAACCTACTATGTGTTTAATGGTACTTGAATTGGAATTGGTTTTGCATTTATCTAGCAGATAAGAATGTTTGTTGCATAAGTGTGTCCAAGCAATAACAAAACTCTGTACTAATGCAGTTAGCAGGAAATAAGTCACCACATCATGTCTATAGCTTTTTTTTCTTCTAGATTCTATGGTTAAGTTCACTTTAAAAATGGATGTATTTCTGGTTTAGCCAGTTGAGAAATTCTTCTGTTCACTGTAGTTCAGTTCATTTTTTTGTAGAATAAGCATTAGTTTTGATGTCATAAATGTTTAAAAACAAATATAATTCTGTTGTTGGTTTTGAGTGTTAATTACCCTCACTTTTAAATATGACCCTTTCTCCTAATACACCATCAAAATGTTTCAGGCCTCAGCAATATGGTCTGCATTTAGAATTGTTCTTTTGCCTAAATTGAGAAGGGGAAGTCAACAGTAGCTGAATCTGAGGGTTCATGAAAGCTGCTGGAGGTGGCAAAAGATCAGCTGATTTAGTAAAGATTCCACAATATTTAATTGCCCTGAAGTTTTGCCACATTACAGCTAGACATGAACTAAGAAATAATGAAAACTCTGCAGCTTCGTGTAAAACACTAGAGGTGCAATGATGATCTGAAACTCAAATTTTCTGCTTTTATTTCTACTGTCACCACCCAAAGCCAGATCAGAGGTGAATTGGGAGGCCTGGTTGAATTTCTCTGGGTTTGTTTGATTGTATTTGTGCCATTAGAGCACAATTTAATTTATCCAGGGTGCTGAATCACTGATCGTGCTTAAGCTTCCCTCTCTGCTAAGTGTTGTTTTCCTAAACTTTCTATCTTGCAGGGAAAATTGAATGCTCCTTTGTGATTTAGGGCCCCTTGCAGTCCCTTACCAGAGTTAATAACACTTTTCATGGATTCTTGAGGATGCAGACCAGGAGCAGGGAAATCAGTAATTTTTTGCTTAGGGTAAAAGATGGTTTCCTGCTGGAGGAGCAGGACTGTGTTTGAGCCATGTGATCCCAGATATTCATATCTGTGCCAGCTGTTTTAGATGTGGGAAACTCATGTGCTTTGCAAGGAATGAGACCCACTTCGTTTCATGCATAAAGTTGGGACTGCTGGGCCAAGGAAATGAGAACAGTAAATCTAGATTTCAGTTCAAGAAAGTTCAGTTTCTTCAGATACTTTAAGCAGTGTAAAAGCAATATATGCTTCCCTGTTTTGTGCCTGTGTATTCTGCTGTACCATTAATTTAAACAGTCTGGATGTAAAAATGTCTTGCTAGTGTGACATTCTTACTGAAATTCTGTGGGTATTTTTCAGGCAGGAAAAATGCTGACCATTTTGTGGTTTTTTGGAAATCATGCGTAATTATGTCATTTAACCACACAATAAGGCTTTCTGTGGTAGTGTTTTAGATAAACAGGAAAGCTCATTTTTTACTTTGTTTTCATTGCAGAACTGTCTTTTTTTTTTATTTTTAGTGCAAAGTTCTTCGATTATTTTCCTCAAAAATATAACACAACATATTATGACAGGAAAAATACACCTCCTAAAAGTTCTTTTTCAATGTTGGTACCTGTCACAGCACGTTTTCTCCATTTTGGGGAAATACAGTGTTTTATGTGTGATGTGCCTGTGTTGCCAAGAAAGTGATGTAAATATGAGCCATTTACATAGCCCTGAGGCAGATGATTTCTTCATTAAGGGCCCTTCTCCGGGGGAATTTGCAGGA
Source organism: Acridotheres tristis (assembly GCA_037013685.1). Lineage (NCBI taxonomy): Eukaryota > Metazoa > Chordata > Aves > Passeriformes > Sturnidae > Acridotheres > Acridotheres tristis. The sequence continues at coordinate 1,401,397 of CM072898.1, read as the reverse complement.
AAGTTGAGATGGATGCAGTAATGGTAGGAGGCTGATGTGGCTGACTCTGAGGCCATTGGATCCTGGAGCAGAGGCTCTCTCAGGAATTCCCTGGCCCTGAATCGTGGTGGCTCCATGGAGCTGCTCTGGGGGCTCAGTGCAGGAATTCCCTCGGCTGTGCTGCACACCCCGGGCAGTGGCACTTGCCAGTTTATTCAGGGCTAAAAGCACACCGGGGCATCATTGGGAAGAACATCTGGTATTGAATGCTCTGCTTGGGGCTTTTTCCTGCTGCCTGTGAGGTGTGGTGCTGGGAGCTGGGGCATGAAGGGCAGGGATGCTCTGTCACAGCCCTGGAGCTGCACTGCACACCTGGCAGAGCCAGACCTTTCCCGAGCACACCTCCTTCCTTCTCAGCCTGCTTTGTCTTACAAGAGAATAACAAGAGTGTTACTGCAGGTGGCCTGGGATACCTCTGCATGCACCCCAGCATCCAGAATTAGCAGATGTTTCCGTCATGACAAAGTTGTATTTTGATGAAATATTCACTGTACTTACTTTAAGAGTGGAAGTAGAAGAGAAACCAAAAGCAACATCTAAAAAAGAGAAAGATAAGTAGTAAAAGAGGGCTATACAAATTTTAGGGTGTTGGAGGAATTAGAGTGGAATAGAAAATTCTCCAGAGTACTTAGTGCAGAGAAAAACAGATGAAAAGATTTGTTTGTTCATCAGAGAAAACTTTCTCTCTTGCCTCAGTCCGAGAAAGCTGTAGCTGTGTTATTTGTGGGAGAGAGCAGTAATTCATGTAAGAGGAGATTTCCACCACATTCAACTTCTCATTTTTCCTTGGTAAACCAGCCTTGAAACTTCTGCTTGTGGAAAAACTTGTCAAATCTCATCACCCTACACTATGAAAGGATGTGTGATTTGAAAGTGGGAGTTGCCTCCTGTGCTGGACAGATGTCATAGTGTATTTCGTTGGCCAAGACCTATGCTCTGATATGATGCTGTTCCCCTGGTTTTCTGGGTTTTTTCAGCTAGGCTTGGAAGGCAGAAGCAGGATCCTGGTTTTTGAGTGTTACAAAGCAAGGACTGAGCTTTAGCAGCTGGGGAGTTGGGGTTTTTTTCTCTGTATTTTTGTGTCTCGGTCACCTGGGGCATGGAGGCTTCCCAGGAGGGCTGGAGGGTCTTGATCCTGTTTTCCTCATCCCAGGAGAGTGTGTGTAGTCAGCATGGAAAGGCAAGGCACCAGTTTTATCTGGGATGTGAGCTGTGGCAGGGGGAAGAGCCAGGGAGGCTCTGGAGAAGAGAATTCCCTGCAGTTTGCAGTGGGGCACTCACTGCAGCCAAGGGCTGCTCTGTGTTAATTCACTGCCTCTTTCACTGGCTCATCAGTAATTTATTTCATAAATTTAAAAACACAAAGATAATGGATGTTAGCACATATTTGGGGTTTTTTTTAATTAACCCTATCACTGGATGAGCTGTGGCCTTTGAGAAGCAGCTTTGGTTCATGTGGCAGCATTTGCACACTTTTAAGCTCTCTGAGTAAGTCATGGGGCTGTGGAATCAACGCTGTGTATTTCACTTTCATTTCATGTGTTCTGAGTAGTGTGCTTTTTTATTGAAAAATAAGTTAGATTCCTCTCTGAGGGAATAGCCAGTGAAAGTGATACTAAATATGTCTTATAGAAGTTTCATGTAACTTGTAACTACAAGTTGGAAGGATGCTCCTGGCAAGTTTATAAATGTGTAGGAGGACAAGATTAAACTGATGTTTTAGAGAGAATATCTTTGGTATTGAGGACTGAGATTTCTATTGTGATTAGGAAAAGGGACGTTTCTGTAGGAGGACAGCTTTTTTCTGATGTAGTGATTAATGTGGATTTCATTTTTTGCCATGGCTTTGCTGTGAAACAGGAGGGACAGGTAGCAGGAGAATATTATCTGTAGCACTGACAGCATGGACAGTCTTTGAGAAGGGGGACATATATTTTTATTGCAAGAAAAGTAGTAACAAATTTAGTTGTAATCTTATTTGAAGTACCAAAGAGTTAGAAATAAATTGTATGTATGGGAATATTGTGCTTTTTCTGTCTCCTCCATCAGGCAGAGAAGCAATTGAGGTTTTCTCCAGCCTCTCTGATGAGTTTATCAGTAGACTTGGGCTGCTACTCCCCAGGCCACTGCACGCTGCTGCTGCTGCATGTCCTAAACTGATGGCACATCTTTACTTGCATTTCAAATGCTTTGGGTTAAGTCAGGCCTAAGTGTACACAGCTCATGCTTTTTTCTTGTAAGAGTGTGTCACAGGTAAATGTATTTTATAGTCTCTTAAGGGATAAAATGAAATCTAAACATAGAGTTGCTCTGGAGTTTATTAATTCTGGGCTTGGGAATATATAAGTAACACAGGATTATTTGAGTTCATTGCTCCAAGTGCCTCTTCAGTACATAATTAATTCCTAACGCTGTTTGCAGGAAACTCTTTGGTCCCTTTTGGGCTTTGCCAGCCAAGATGGATGTGTTGGCTTTGAAGAAACAATGTGTGGAGAAGAGTCAGTGTAAAAGTTTATCAGCAAAACACCACAATTGTTGCCCAGCATAGCAACTGATGTGCCAGAGATTTTGGATCCTTCAGCCTGATGTTGGTGGCACAATTCAGAGTTGTTCATGTTTTGAGAAAATGAACCTAATATTTGAGGCTTGTACTGCAATATTTCTAGAGAATATTGCAGAACCATATCTTCTAAAAGAAAAAAAAATTACAGGTGTCATAATATATTAAAAATTGTGACAAGAAAAACAGAAGCTTTATTATATTGTAAAATCCAGAAGTAGAAATTTCACTGGCTGACATTTAGCATTAATATGTGATGTTGATCCTTCTTGAAAGAGCCAAGATTCGTTTTTAAAGCTTTTTTTTTTTTTAATTGTATTCAGTGTCATCTTCAGTTTTGAGGCTTGTGTTTACAGCGAAGATGAACTACATTACATGCTAATACTTTAAAATGAGGCTGTGGACAGTAATTTTTTTTTGTTTGGTATGCATGTCATTGCTGAAATCCTAGTTTGACTTTGATTCTGAATATTCCATTTCATGCATGATCTTTCTTTCTGAAGCTATTCAGTGTCAAAGATAAAATCTGAAGTGTTTAATTACTGGGTATCCATTGAGAATTTGTTTGATGTGAATTGGCCTGCTCTGTTAGCTGACAAAAATTACTGTGGCATCTGCTGGCTTTAATGAACATGTGCTAAGTGAACTGTGAGAGGCTTTCCAACGAAGTGTGAGTTTTTTTATTGAAGTAGTTTTGCTGAGTTTTAATCTGGTTTTGAATTTACATTTTCTACTGTATTCTGAAGTACGTGGCAAATGAACACGAGGGGTATTTTCCTTTTCTTAGAGTTACTGCTCATGTTAGTGGCAAAAATTCGTTCTTGGTGACTTCTTTCAAAATCCTTTTTCTCCATTTTGCAAGTTTTGTTGTGTGAGGCAAAGACAAACCAATGGATGAAGCATAAAAAGTGCTTGAAGGAATTGCATCTGCAAAACAATGAAGTTGGCAAAGAAGGATTTAGCAGAAATTGGTTTTTATCCTGACTTCTGTCAATCTTCTAAACACACATTTGTGCAAAACATTCAGACTGTCGAATATTTGGCTCTGAGGGAAGTATCTCTCTTAGTTCCTCATCCTCAGACTGAAGTGCTTACTGCAGCCTCGATAGAATTTTGTGGCACAGCAAGAAGAGAATTCCACCTAAAAAATGTCAGTGGGTGGAAGGGGGTGGTTGTCCTGAAAACCAAAGCAAAACACTCTTAAGGCCTTCCTTGCTTGTCCTGGAAAATGCAAAAACCCCAACAAAACAACAAAAAAACCCCGAACCCATCGATGTTTTTGGTGCCAGTGTTGTTTGAGGAGGATCTCTGGCACGCAGCCGGGCTGCCAGAGCCCCTGGTGTGTCAGTGCTGGCCCATGGCACCCATGGCGTGGCAGCTGTCCCTGCTGCCTCATACCGGGCTCTGGGGGAATAGATTTTAGTTTTGTCCACTGGGCTGACTTTATTTCCAAGTACAGCAAGTGTCACGGTTTTATCCTAAATGGTGACTTCAACTGTTGTTGAATTCAGAGTTAACTCTTCCAATACATCCTCTGAATTTAGTGTGACCTGCCATTGTTCCAGTTCCACGTTTGTGTTTGCAGCCCCAGGGGATTTGCCTTCCTCTCTTAGCTGCTTGTTTTATTGTGCTATAAGGGAATGATAAAATATGTTTTTATATGAAATACAGTGTACTGACAATGATAAATGTGAAAAAGGCAGGCATTTTTGGAAGCAGATAGAAATCCTGATCTATTCTATTTTGAATTGATTTAGATCTCAACTGGTAGTGAATTTTAAGTAATAATCTTTATTGACACGTCTTTCATAATCACACAACATTAAGACTCTGTATTTGTGCTTGAGGTTGACAAATACATTCCATCTTCTAATTTTGGAATAGTGTATCATGAGTAAAAAATGAGATAAAATGTTTGAGGTGCTGTTTGCATGTTAAGCCAGTGGCCTGCAGGGGTTTCATGCTCTTTTTGGGGTATCTTGGTCATTTTGATGTTAGAGTCTTTGTAATTTTGCTCAAGTGTTCTTTGTTGAACGGGATAAATCCGGAAAATCTTGCATTACTTTGCTTTTGTTTTTGCTCCCTAGACAGTGCCCTGTTGTAAACTAAAATCACACATTCCTGAGTGCAAACCCATCATGTTCCCAATGGAAATTTCAGGAATACTTGTGGCTACTTTCAAAATGTGGAAATCTATTTATTTTTTTTTTCCCTACTTGTTTTTCTTCCCAGCTTTTGGCACTGACCGCGTTCATCTGCATCGAGACCATCATGGAATGCTCCCCTTGCGAGGGCCTTTATTTCTTTGAGTTTGTGAGCTGCAGTGCACTGGTGGTTACTGGAGCTCTCCTGCTTTTGTTCAGTCTCAACCTTCACACAAGAATACCCCAGATCAACTGGAATCTTACTGTAAGTTCACTCGAATTCTTGCTCTATTAAAAATAGCTGCAAATCTGGTTTAAGTTTGGTCTTTGGGCTTTGCTTTCTCCTGTTATTTAGTGTTGTGTATGAGTGTTCTTTCTGCTGAGTAAAGTGTACATTTTACTAATATTTATTTTTAATGCTAACAGCAGAATGAGCTGTGAAATGTAGCAAGATTAAACTACATTAAATAGAACTAAAGTTGTCTTCTGGTAGATTGTCTTTGGGAGGACAGACTTCCTGCTAATGCCAGCAATTATGCTTTGTAGATGAAGTGGATAAAAAAGCAGCCTGTAGTTATTTGACTTTGACAGATGCTGTATTTACAGAAGCCCGTCCTTCTCTCTTAACCCGGGTTTGGTTTTTTTTATATTAAGACAAATTTGCTACGTAGATTTTCTTACATAGAATAATAATCATTGGGCAGTAGTGTAGAAAATGGGGTGTTTTGTATTGCCTCCACACCTAAGTATTAAACACTGACTGCCAGTGCTTAATGTGCTCTCAGATATGAGGAGCTTTAGGAAGAGAACTGCTGGCAATGCACATTCCTTTTGTACAAGTCTCTATTTTCATGCTGTATTCTGAGTTAAACTTTCAGACTAGGTTGCATAAACACAGGTCACAAAATCAACATGTTAAGTGACTCTAGCAAAAGATCTGTCAGCTTCAAGGATGATATTTATACCAAATTCTTTGGACAATACAGATACAATTGTGCCAGTGTTCCGTTTTATGTTATAACAGTAATTTTGCAAGTACTGCTGGCGTCCCAGAGGTTTTTAGGCTTCTGTGTGATTAAAAAAAAAATTAAAATGTTATTTATTAATATTGCAGTTTGCTTAGTTTCTCAGCTGAAATGACTTGTTTAAATTGAGACTGGAACATGGAATTAGATGATCCTTTCTATCCTGAGGCTGCATAGTTAATTGATGAACTACTTCTAGGAGTGCTTGGTAGCTAGATTAGGTGTTCTGTGAGCTGTGGCTGAACTGTCCAGAAATTAACCCTTTGTGGTGGCATCAATTGTCTGCTTAGCACCTGTTAGGAGATATTTTGGGGAAGAGAGGGTTAAAAATCCAATCAGCTGTGCTTTGGGATTGCTTTGTTTTGTCTTATGAAGGTATTTTTATTTTTGAGCAGTATCAGGCTCTGCCCCCCTTGCCTAAAGAGCATTGGAGCAGTATGAGCAGGTTGGAGATCTGCAAAGGGCACATGGAATACTCTGCAGTGTTTTGCTTTAGTTCAGATTGCCACATCCAGGGGCAGAAGGAATTTGCCATCATCTCCCAAGCCTCATTCTGTTAGTTGTGTACTGAAGATGAAATGCTTCTCCCATCCTATAGCAGAGCTCTCCAGGAGTGAGAAGGGAGCTTGTGTCTTCCATGAACTGATGAGCCCATCCTTCTTCCAGGTGTTTCTTACAGATTTCAGCAACCTGATTACATTTGATTTTTATTTATGATTATTTGATTTTAACTAACAGTTGGGACTGTTCCTCTGACAGGAGTGAGGGAGTACCTTCATTGCTTGGGACCATTCTGTGATTCTACAGCTGTTTCTGCTCCTTCAAGTACAGAATGTGAGCTCAAAGGCTGCTGATAAAACACCTGTGGGACATTACTTTGGCCAAGTTAGAAGGAAATGCAAGAATGTAGGGCTCTGGCTGATTTGTTTTTCTTTTGCTTATTTTGGCATTTTATTCTTTACAATTTAAATGTATGTTCATACATTATTTGCCTCTTTCAGTATTTATTACTTCCCTGTGTTTTGATGGTCATTTTTATACCTTTGCAGCCTCTGTCTATGACACAGTTACTGCAGGAGTTGCTTTCTAAACAACAATCTTTGACATCCCTGAGTGCTTTAGGAGGAAGTCACTCCTGCTTATTTATAAATTCATCAAGATACATGCTTTTAAAAATACATATGACTTTATAATGCATATTGCTCCTATGGAAAGTCTCAAACATTGCTTTTAGACTCTTTGTGAGAAGAAGCTGTTGCTGTGCTTGAAGGAATTTAATTGACTTAAATTTAGGAAGAAATCTTTCTTTAAAAATAGCACTTCTTCCTAGGAACCATTGAAAATATTTGCTTTCAAATGATCCTGTGTATTAGAAAGTACCTGGCCATCAACTGCTATTGTCCAACACAGGATTGTTTCCTCTAAAAGTTTATTAAAAGTAGAATTCTTTCCAATGTGTTGTGGATATTGGCAGATGTCCCCTGTCCCTGGCTGGAATGAAAATGTGGATCAGTAATTGACTAGGATCTAAGAGATACGCAAAGCTGCTAAAGTTTTAAGAAATACATATTCTTACCCATTTGGGAAAAAGAGATTTGTTTTGATCCTAATTAGAGACTTGCCAGTCATTTTCATATTTTCCTGAGGTAAACACGCAAGAAACATGGAGCTGGTGAGGGCAGAAAAGAGCCTTGTCTGGGTGTGTTGGAGAGAGGCTGGTTTGTTCCAGAGAGATGAAAGAACAGCCCCTTGTCTGTGTTGTGCAGCACTATCAATATTATGCAAAAATGCAAAAGCTGGGGAACCTGTCAGTGGAAATTTCCATTTCCTTTATTCCTCACAGCTCAAAGGGAGCCCATTCTGCAGGGAGATACAGGAGTGGCCCAGGGGAATGGGGAGCACAGCAGCTCCTGCTCCACAGGAGCTCAGGCACGTTTGCTTTCACAGAGGGCTAATGAATTTTGCTATAATATTTTGTCTATGCCCTAAATTATCCTTCTTTCTTTTTTCTAAAATTCATGATTTACATCTCTTGTGATGTGCAGGGAGAGTTGAAGGTCTGGTATCCAAGGGGTGAACGTGAGCTGGCCCTGCAGGAGCAGGGCTGGGCAGGAAAGATGCTGGAGTCCTGTGCTGTGACTGGGATCCTGCACAGGGCTGAGGTGTGACTGGGATCCTGCACTAAGATCTTTCCTGCTCAGGGAAACACCTCAGTGGTGCCCAGGAGCTGGGGACACTGGATTTTGGCATTTCCTTGGATGGGAGTTCATGTGACAAGGGAAGCCAGATTATCTGAGTACCAATGTAAATCTCTGCATGATCAGCCAGTAGAGTGAGTTGTCTGTGTAGGAAAAAAATCTTCCAAGCCATTTTGACCATTGATGTTTTGTTTTAAATTATTTTCTTGAAGCACTCACTGGAGTTACACTAATGTATTTCTGGGAGTCTAGTTCTGACTGCAGTTTTTCAGCTTAGAGCAGCTCAGAAGTGAGGAACAGAACTGAGCACAGCACAAAATCCCAGTTCCACCGTGCTGGACTCAGTCCCAGGGAAGCACCAGGGAGCAAACAGGGACCCAGGTGTTGGTGTTAGAACACACAGACCTGCTGGGCAGTTCTGTGCTGCCTGAACATTGATTTCACCAGCTCTGCAAGGCTGGGCTTTTTCATTGTTACAGCAGTGAATATTTGTGTGCAAAGCAACTGACACTTGAGGAGTTGGCAGAAAATTTCAGTGTCCTGTGCCAGTCTTGCCTCTGCAGAGTGTAATTACAAAGCTGTAGTTCAAAGGCCTTCGCAGGGCAATCTTGATTTTTATTTCTATTTTTAATTTATTTTTCCCCTTCTGTTTTGAAAAAACATCTTGCTTTTCTTAGCTGTTGAATGAAAAATGAAGTCAGTCATCCTTGACCTCATGTTTACTGCTCTCAAAATAGCAGTACCTGTTAATGATGAAAATGAACATTTTATACGTTTAAAAACAATTACTAGAATTTCCTCTGGGCTCTTCATGGACTGTTCTCATTTGGTGCATGATGTAAATGTTACTCTGTAATAAGTGCAGTCTCAAGTTTTAAATACAAGGAACATAATGTATTTTTTGTATTGTAGGTGTGGACTATTGCTTTGTGACAGTAACTTTCTGAAATTTATAGTCATGGACTCTTCTATTGGGCAAGCAGTGCTTGTGTTTATCTTGTGTTTACCTAGGTAACTTTAAATAGGGGAAAAAAGAGATGGCAATTAATGCTTATACAGTTAATTTGATTCTTTCTACCTAGAACTTACTTTTGCTTGATGAACCATGTTTTCATTTTTAATTGTAGTGCAAAATACTCAAAGAATGTTTAATAACAGAACAAAATTCTGGGAGTTTCACCAGAGGTGCTTGGTTTAGAAGACTGGCTGGTATGTTTGTAACCTTCAACTGCATAGCTTCATGTAGAAGCAAGGGAAGATGTTCCCAAACCTTGCAAATAAAGTACTGGCTGGGGGAAAAATTAAGGTCATTGCACAAAAAAATTAAAATAATAACTAAAAAATGTGAATAACCACACTCACCCTCTCTTCCCCTGACAAACAAACCAGCAAACCCAAACAAAACTAAAAGGAAATGTTACTTTGAGCTCTGTCTTGTGTGGAAGATAAATCAGACACCAGAAGGCCACTGATTCCTGTCACCTTTTGTGGCAAAGTCAGGCTGTTGAAATGTGCAGGCTTCTCTTCCAGAGTGCATTACTTCAGCCACTTTAATCTCCATCTAGATGTAAACTTTTGGATTTCAGAAAGCAAATGACAAGAGCAACCACCAGTTTAAATGTCATATCTTTGTTTACATGAGTTTCAAGTGCAATATGGCACTGTCTGCCTTTTAAATAAGAGTACCTGGTCACTTGTGCAGGATGACACACAGGGTAAAAAGGCTGGGCAGGAATTTTGATTGAATGATTCCTAAAAGCTTGTGTGAAGCTGTGGAGAGCTGTGAATAAACATGAATGTTACTGAAGCCTCTGAGCATTGGAGGCAGCTCCTGGTGATGTCCCAGCCTGAGAGGCTGAGCAGCAGTGTGGAAGATCTCAGGAGTGACTTGGTGGCACTTGCCAGCTCTGATAACAGAGCTCTTACTTGTAGCACCAGTTCAGCTTTTCCATCCTCATCAATCCAGAAGCTGTATGTGCCTGGACCCTTAAAAACAAGAGTGTGGGAATGGTCACACAATCATGGGATGGGGCTGCCCACCAGCACAGCAGAATCAGCAGAACAGAAGCGTTGCCCTCTTCTAGCATAAAATACTTATCTTGGCATAAGCTCATCTTCATCCACAGTGACATCATCTCCTCTGCCTTGTCCTCCCCCTGAGTGGGACACAGAGCAAATCCGTGGCCTTGGATGCTCTCTGTTGGACTGACAGGACCACTGGGGACTGAACAGAATGATTTGCAAATAAACTAGCAAGTGACCAGAAGTCATTTGTTCACTTGGAATCATTTTGGAAAGGAGAAGGAGAGCAGCAGCAGCCTGGAGTGGGTTTGATTCTGTTATGGATGGCAGCTCTGTACAGCATTTTATGGCACAGCATACTGTCTCATGAGGTTGCTGTAATTTCAGCAGAAATTCTTCTACCTCTGTGATGTGGTTTTACTTTGTCTATAAATATAATAGCAAGAAGTTCAGCTCCATCGTGGCCAGATTTGAAGCAGCTCATCTTTTTTCAATTAGTTTATTCTTATTGTCACGATTATTCATTTTCTCATACGTGGAAAAAACTTGCAGTGTTTTAGGGAGTGTCCTCTGCTTCTTGCTGTAGTTTGTTTTCTTTTATTTCTCCTCTTGTTTCGACCAAAACCATCAGTTTTTGGGGTTTTTTTCTTATCTTTCTGCTCCCACACTTTGGATTGAGGACCTCCACTGCTATTTGCCTCTGTGATGTCACCATTACAAGTGTGTATGACAGTGTTACTGCTGTCATTGCTCCTTAAGCTCCAAACAGTCTGCTCTGGGGATATAAAATCATTTTCATTTTAGCTTTTTCAAAAACCAGCCTTAATATATGAATGTGAATCAGTTGTTAATTGCATTAGAAAAGTTTGACCTAAACAGGGAAAATGGAGTTGCAGAGATGAATAAATTGGAGCCTCAAGATGTAATCAGTTATTTAGATTTAAATTGTTGAATTGTCTGTTTGATATTCTTTGTAAAAAGTAAATTAGAACAAAATGCCAGTGATGATGACAAGTTTCTGATGTACTTAAAGTACATTAGAAAAGGCAGAATTTTATATATTGCAGCTTGAAAGAAGCCTTCAGGTCCCTTTGAAGTGTGGAGCTGGGTGGTAAATGTGTCATGTTATGGGCAGGCCTGGCCTTCTTGCTTACACTGTGCTCCTTTGGAAAGGTCCCCAGGGTGACAGATTCTAAACATCAGAGGTCAGCAGGATTAATTAAGGAGCACATCTGACCCCATAAATCACAGACCATCATGTGCCACTCCTGTAGTCTTTAAGTGAGGTGCTAAGGAAGTAGAAAATGTGTGTGTGTGTCTGGAAAAGCATAACCTGGATTATAAGAAGTGAAAGGGTAGAATATTAAATCCATCTTTGGCTGCTTGTCCTCATGGTTAGGTTGGCTACAACCAAAATTAGCTTCATTTTGAATATGCCTTCCACCTTAACTTCACAGCTGTTGATTTTGTTTTGCTGTTAATCTTGTTGGCTTTCTGATGTTAAGCTTTTAAAACAACCAGTATTTTTAATTGTTTGAATACTGGAGTCTTCATGTACACAGCCCAATCTTTTTAATATTCAAAGTAGTTTAGGTTCTTTTGATTCATTCTGTGAGAAATTTTCTCCTCCTTTGAATAACTTCTGTGGCTTTTCTCTGTACCCTGTCCAATTTCTCAACATTGTTTTAAAAATGTGGATACTGGATCAGGACACAGCATTCCAGTGTCCCTTGCAAAGGTAAGTTTGCCACCTGTCGTGTCCGTATGTCCAAAGGAATGCAAAAGTGAATTTTCTCCCTTTCTTTTGGTCATTGCAGCACCTCTTGAGATGCTTGCCTACAGTAGTTACTAAGCTCTTCTGAATTTTTTTTTCCTAGGATTTTGTCTCTCTTCTGCAGGTCCTTCCTGTAGGTACCACTACTCTGGTAGTAAAATACACAACCTGCAGTTGAATTATTATTTTTTTTTAATTATCCAAAAGCAGCCCTCTCCTCAGTATTAAGTTTCCCCATTCTTGGTGACACACATATATTGACATAGAGGCTTGGTGGAAGTGTTGGAGCTGGATCTGTTGCAGATATAGTGAGACTTTCCCTCTAGTGGGAAAAAGATTTGTGCAGCTGAGAACCACAGCTCGTGTTGGCAACTTCAGGAGCACAGGTAGAGCTGTAAATCCAGAGCTGCAGAGGGGCACACTTGGAGGAATTGTGTAATGCCATTTATTTTCTGATACCTCTATTTATATAAAGTTTAAACTTTATCTTTGCAAAGCAAAAGTGATATAATTAAAACTGCAGTAGCTAGTTAATAGAATTTGGATTTGTTTGGTGTCCTAAGTGCCAGGTAGCATTTATCAGTGAGCTTGAGCAGGGATAGAAAAATATCTCTGTACACAGGCAGGTGAGAAGTTGGTAGGAATTTGTTAGACCCACGATTTTGCTTTTGTTTCTTTACTGTTTGTTTGGGTCTTACTGGGCTCGTGAGGTGAGAAGGGAAGGGCCATGAGCCATGGGAACCTCTCTGATTCCTTGGGAGAGTCCCTGTTTAAGATGAGGATCAGGCCACAGTGCCTCATGCAGTCTGGACAGTCAGTTTTGATGACCAGCTGTTGCTGAGTCAGTACCCTCAAAATAGATTGTTTTCTGTGAATAACAGTGCCAGAACCTTCCATTTCTGCAGTTACTTTCTGCAGCATTCTGTGATCGTGGCTGGGAAAAGAGATGATGTGGGGCTGGCTGGCTGGCACTGTTCCCTTCAACTGGAACGTAGCAGTGGGATTCATACCCAGCAGAGTAAGTCTAGAGTTATGTCTTAAGTCTTCTAAACCTGACTTCTTATTGCACTTCACAAGATGCACTTTGGGGAAAAAATAAAATAATTATTCAAAAAACGGAAAGAGCTGTAACAGGAAGTGAGCCTGCCTTGCATGTGGGAGAAGAGAGCCAAGTAGAACAAATTGTCCTTGAATTCTAATTACTGTGATTTTTTTTATATGGTGGGAGTTGTCATGTTCACTGTGGTTTTGTTTTGTGTGGGTTTTTTTCTTTACCTCAAGCCTGTAGTTGCACAGCAATCTTGAATGCAGGTTGTCTTTCCATCCCTTCTGTCTATAGTAGAATCCACTTCCCACTGATTAGATGTTTGTGCTGAATTGTCCTTTCTTGATCCCGCCAGTCTGACCTCACCTGTTCGTTCATGGTGGTTTTGTGGTTTGGGAATGGTGTTCTCCAGTTCAGTGGGAGCATGCAGACAGTGCAGTGTCCATACACATCAGATGTGAAAGGTGTCCTGATAACACACTGAACACCTTGTCCTGGATGAATCTAGACTTTGTTTCTTCTGTTATTTATACCCTTGAATATTTTTTCCCTGATCAGTTAGTCTTGCATTGATGTAATTATTTTTGTGCAAATGGCTGCCATTCAGAATTCCTCCTTTGGTAACAGTGACATCTTAATGATCCTGTTTGAGGTGAGGCACAGCAGCATCACCATCTGAACACCAGTGACACATGCAGCACATGTGACAGGAATTGTGTGTAGCAAGTTGTTTCTCTTTGCTTGGAGCAAGGCAGTTTTCCCTGAGCATGTTGTGTCTATGTTCTAAAATGTCTGCTTGAAGCATCAGCTTTATGCAATAAATAGGTAAAAATCTCTGTTCTTACACTGCTGCAGCTGTTACTCACAGAAGTACATGGCACATGGGTGCCATGGCACTGTAGCTCCCACCCCTGCTGAGGGGATGTCCCAGGGCTGCAGGGTGCCATGGGTGCCATGGGACTGCAGTTCCCACCCCTGCTGGTCCTGTGGGACACCTGGGCAACTGCAGAGGAACTGGCAAAGGGCTGTTCCACTTCTTCTTCCAACCTTCTGTCATCACTCCTGGAAAAGCAAACAATCATCATTTAGTAATGCTTCTGAATTTATTTTTTTAGGATCTGGTCAACACTGGACTCAGCACTTTCTTCTTTTTCATTGCCTCTGTAGTACTGGCTGCTTTAAACCATAAAACTGGAGCAGAAATTGCTGCTGTGGTAAGAATTTAAACTTGTTTATATCTGGCTCTTACCTTGTATTAAAATTAACTTTTACTCATTGACTGAATACACCTGTTGCCTTTGCCATCACAATTTACTTCTACTTTCACAATTTGCTATGAGATAGTTCTTATTTGAAGTTAACATCCTTGGAGCTTTGTCTGAAGGCTTGAGGCAAGAACAACAGAAAAATGACTTTCAGAGAACACTTTACAGTTGAACTTGCCTTTCTCTGATGCCTTACATGATCCTCTCTATGTTGCAAGCGTATGGAAAAGATAGAGCCAAAAAGACAGAAGGAATTGAAGCAGCTTGCACATAATTTGCCGAGTTCTTGCTCAGTGCAGATGATTTTTTGTTCTGTGGAGTGAGTGTAGTAGCACCTCAGGGTTTTAAATCTACAACAGTCAGTTCAAGCAAATTAATTTTGTGTGTGAGTTGGTGACTTCTTATTATTTTCTTTTTTATTTTCTTTTTAACCTGGTTTTTAAAATTACCTGAGTTCTGCAGAAGCATGGAGGAAAAACTGCAAAGCATCTGCTTCTCCAGGCCGATGCTCTGGACTTGTCACTTTTTGTGTGCACCCTGAGGAATGAATGAGCTTTTGGATGCAGAGCTGGTTTCTTTACTAGAGCATCTTCCACTGGGCTGCACTACAGGATTTAATTGTTACGTTGGTAGTCAGAGAACTCTTGTTTTCTGGGATCATTGGTCTTAGCCACTTCTGCAGTTCACTGAGAAGAAAAACGTAATTTCTCAGGCCATAATGATTCTTCAGTGCAAATAATGTGGGAAACTGGAATTCTGAGGACTTTGCTGTGAAACTGCTTTTCTTCTTGTTTTCCAAAGTTGCCTGTGACCCGTGTTTCTGCTCCCGCAGGTGTTCGGTTTCGTGGCAATGGCAGTGTATGCCGCGAACACGTTTGTGGCGGTTGGGCAGTGGCGTTTGAGCAGCAGGCAGCAGAGCAGCCGGCAGAGCAGCGATTACATCCGCGCTCGGACAGAGTCCAGGGAGGTGGTGCACCGCCCCGACATCCAGCGCCTGGACGCGTGACTGCACCCTCCGCTGGGACTCAAAGGGAAAACAGCACTCAGCTCCCTCATGGAATAAGCGTTTTGGCTTCATTTAAGGAGGAAAAGGTGGATCCAAGGGTGGGGAGGATGCCCAGCCCTGCACGTGTGCAGAGATGCGTTGAGCCAGAAGCTGCTGTCACGGAGGCAGAAAGTGTTGGCCCTTCAAAAGGAAGATCCCCTCGAGACCTCCACACACAGACGTGCATATATTATATAGCACGCAGAATATATAATATATGTCTGTTCTGAAGTATGTCGTTGTTTTGGATTAACTGCACTGCAGTTTCCTTCCCTCTCTGAAGATCCGCTGTTCCTTCACCTGCCCAGAGACAGAGCAGAGCTGCCCTGGCTGGGAGGGAGGAGGGACGTACAGGGGAGCAGATGGAGCCCAGCCGTGCCAAGGAGCCAGGGCCACTCAGCAATAACTCAGCCAGCGAGGCCTGTCCATCCCAAACTGTGTCTGTCTGTCCTGCACACCCGCCTGGCTGCTGGGGACCCGTGCCGTGTGTTCTCATGGCTGCTGGGAAAGGGCCACGGCCACTGGACTGGGCTGAGGCTGGGCTGGTCACTGCTGGCCACGGGCACGCACTGAGTGTGGGTAGGTGGTTATCTGCTCATGTTGGGACACGTTCCAGTTGTCATTCCAAAGGGGGAAAATAAATATGTTTAGGAGATGGGATGGAGAAAAGGGGCTTGAGGGGCACGGTAGAGAATGAAGGGGTTGTCATCCTATAGACTTACATTCCAGCCATGGCTTTCTTCTTTTTTTTTTTCCTTTTTTATTTTTTTTAAAGGTTCAACATTTCTAGAAGTTTTTGCTGGAACTTGCTTTCCCTCTAAGCCCAGGGTAAGCAAGAGCTAGCAAAAATTTATGTGCTTTTAAAGTGTTCCTAAGGTTGCAATGTTGTGATTAATATAAGGTAAATATTTCTTTTTGGAAAGATGGTTGTTCTAAAATTAAACCTAAATTGGTAGTAGGTAAACCTGATTTTTATTTTAACTGGGAGTTTCTGCAGATTTATTCCCCTTATGTTTCTTTGGAAAATGAATTTAGCTAATTGGAAAATAATATGATTGTATTGATTTGTTTAGAAATAGTTTTACTTAGCTGAAAGGTTTTTTATTTTCCTCGTACTTCCAGTGAATGAATTACATTTTCTCTACTCAGAACTCAAATTCAGCAGTAATTGGCTAGACAATGTCACAATATTATTAGGAAGATGTCTCTTGATGTTTTTCTGCTTCTTTGTTGTTCTTCTCTCTGTAGTGCATTCTATGGCATTTGTGTGCCTGTGTGGAGACAGTGTGTGTGGGAGGAGATCTCTGGAGTGAACTCCTTTGTGGTGTGAGGAAAATGCAAAGCTGTGCAATTAGTGGAATTGTTTGCCATGTATGCCTGAGCTTCTGTGTCCTGCTGGAGCTGCTCTGCTCAGGGTGAGTGCAGCACCTGGAGCCTTAAGAACAGCAGGCAGTGTATTGGGGGAGAGTTATTTAAGCATGAAAACCAAGTTACACCAAACAGGAGATCAGGAGAAGTGCCTGGGCTGTTACAATACTGGAGGGAGCTGGGACAGTGAAAGTGTGAACCTAATGCTGCAATATTCAAATTGAGCAGCAGAGAATTATTTTGATGAGTTGAAAAAATGGTGACAAAGGTGACACCTTTTTCATTTTCAATGTATTGACATCTACAGTGCATTTCACCTTAGTGGCTAAGATGGAGATTAAAATTCAGAGTTACTGATGAGGTTAAGGAAAACTTGCATTTTCTTAGTGATGGTTTATCAGTTCCAGTAACATTTTAGTGTGCTTTATTGGATGTAATGCCAAAGGGAACCCTGGTTTAAAAGAAGATTGAACCAACTCTTGGTGTTGGGATAGGACAGAGACATTCCACAGAGGGCTGTCTCACCTGCCTGCATTCCCTGAGCACTACATGGCAGTTCCATGGCCAGTGTGGTAAGAGATAACAATTTGTTATTGCCAGGGCTGCTGTGACAGCCCTGCTGTTTGCCAGCACTGCCCAGGACTGGCAGAGTTTGCAATGTCAATTATTAAAAGATTTTTTAGAAGTAGCACAAGCATAGCCAGTCTGGAATTGTAAACTGTCTTCAAAGCAGTTTGGATGCAGGTTGTAAAAAACCCCAAGCAAACCCAAACCAGACAAAACCAAAAAAAGCCCCCAAACATCCCACACCAAAATCAAGCCAAACCCTCCTACTGAAATACAAAATACAAAACATGGTTCTCTAGAAGATCCATGCTTTTAAACTGGAGCTGCCATCTGAAATCAGGGAACAGGATGGTGTCACAGAGGGATTTTGTCAGGAGTGTGTCCTGTCACTGCCAGGGCTGGAGGAACATTCCCAGATCCTCTCCTGTGCTCCCTGAGCTCATTGTGGTTGGGCAGAGCTCTGGGAGCTCTTGTGCCTTTCTAGGTTTAGGAATTTGGTACCTTTAAGCCCCTGGACCTTTCCTGGCCTAGAAGAAGGGTAACTCAGGGGTTTTCTCTGCAGTGAGGTCCCAGCCCCTCTGAGCTGCAGGGCAGGAGCAGAATGGGGCAGTCACACCCCCCTGGCATCCCTGGGCAGTGGTGCTGCCATGGCCCTGGGGCTGCTGCAGGAGGGCTGAGTTTCCTTCAGCTGGGAATGCCAGGATTTATTCCTCACATCACACCCTGAGCCTAGCACAGCTCTCAGGGGTAGAATCCAAAAGAGAACAGTAATTTAAAAAACACTGTCTGATTCACTTTGTGAAACAAAAGCAAATGTAAATGTGTAATTTCCTTAATTTTGGGACCAAAGATGATTTTAGTATTGTACAGTATAAACTTTCTAAAAAATCTTAAGCACTTATTGCTCTGCAGAGACCTTATTTACTATTTGGATTATATGGAAGGGAAATAAAGTAGCTGTGAGAGACAACTACATTTGAAATACTAAGATCATTTGATGCATACGTGGTTCATTCCTCCTGAGTTAGTTTTACACAGTGTATTGGAGAGGTACTTTTTAAAGACTGTTATCTAAACTGCAGTCACACAAAAAACCCCTTAGGGAGGAAAAGAGGGTAGAAAGTTGAAATTTTTTTTAAGCCTTGCTTAGGAAAGTGACGTTAAATTGCTTCTCTCAGCCAGTTAGTCTTGCTTGCAATTGCTGGCACCTAGGGATAATTTCTTTTAGTCCTTAAGGGTGCTGCTTAGCTCCATAAAGGGACTCAAACCCCACTGTAAATAGAACTAAATTAAAGCAAACAGTTGAACGTGGTAGGAACAGGGTGCTTGAAACTGTAACGGTTTGGATGAGTCCCCTTGGGTCAAAGAGAGCCCTTGGACCTGGAATCTTTGTGCATTTCTGGGTGTAGAAATGGCTAAATTCTGCAGCCTGTGCACAGCAGACATCAAAATGTCAAGCAGTGAGCTGTGACTGGAGCAGCAGCCTGGGAGCTGCTCCTCAGTGCTGGCACAGCCTTTGCCTCTCCCTGCCCAGCTCGGCTGAGGTTTGTGCCACGTCCTTGTGCTGTGCAAACAGCCCCAGCAGGAGCTCCTAAAGCCCCAGAGGAACTCACTTCTGTGTCTGAGTAAAGCCAATCCCTTCTTCCTCTCCACCTTTTCATTTGGAATACTCGTGCCTCATGGATCAAATGCTTTAATATTTAATTCTTGCTAAGCCTTGTTTGTTGGTCTGTGCAGTGTGTGCTGCAGTGCCAGGAAGATCAGAATGTGTCCAACATCCCTTTATTTCGGCTGTGGTGCTCTTCCCTTTCCTGATGGCTTAGGAGGCTGGCCTGGGTGTTCTTTCCCATGGGACTGCAGAGCTGCTGCTGGTGTGAAATTCCTGGTAGGAGCCACGTGCTTGGAGCTTGGGAGGGGTAGAGTGATCCCCCTGTGCCTTCTGAGAGATGAGTCTGTGCTGCTCACTGGATTCAGGAGCACGGCTTCAGCAAAGGCCTGTGCCTTGGCAGCAGCTCCTCACCTTTCAGGTATAAGGTGTCTTTTCCACGGGATTTCAGTAAAGGAGCAGCGTGTGTTCTCTTCCATTGGCTTTGTCACATGTTGTGACAAACGCTTCCTAGTGTTTGTTTGTCACTCTGCTCTCATGACACGCCCTGGCCTTGTTTCACCTCTCTGTGTTTCATTGCTGCCTCTAGAAGGAGGAGGGCAGGGTTCCCACTCTTCCCATGGGCAGTAGCTTATAGTTCTTTATTTCCCCCTCTGTGAGTTATTCTGCCCCGTGACTGTCCCCTGCCAGCAGTGGTTCATGCAGTGCTGAGGACACAGCAGCAGAGTGGATCTGCTGCAGGCTGCACTGGACTCTTCTGAGGCAGTTCACCTCCAGCGTTTTGTGAGCTTTAAGGTCCCTAAATGAATTTGGTATTTGCCACTTCTCTGCCATTTTGGGGGTGTGCAGGCACAGCAAATGCTTACCTAATCTGTGGCTTTATTAATGCAATTCTTTCTTCCTTCCTCTTCCTTAGGCCTCTTTCTGTATCTGTTATTTTCTGGTCTCATGTCAACTTTGTAATAATTTCTACTTGTTTTCTTTCATGAGGGAAAAAAACTCACCAAAAAGCTAAAATAAGCAAGAATAATGGTTTTAGGGCATAATTAAAAAATGCAAGCAAACTTAATAGCAGTTCAGATAGTGTAGGAAGTAATATCCTCTCTTCTTCTCAGCTGGGATAATGAACAGCTTTGTCCATGGAGGAGCATGAAGAACAGTTCCTGTCCTGAAAGCTCTGGAGCCAAAAATCTGCAGCAGAGATTCAGGATAATAAAAAGGCACAATGTGATAAGGAATTGGAGATGTGAGAAGGACCTTGACAATCCAGTGCTTTCCAAGTGGTACAAGAGCAGTGGTGATCTCAGGGGCTGGGAAAGGGCTGGGATTGTCCAGGCTCAGCTTCCAGAGGGGATCCAGGCTGCTCCCTCTCAGCCCCACGGGAAGGAGCAAAGCCAAAGTCTGGCACTTGTGAAAATCAGGCACTTGGCTCGTGTTACTTGGAGCAGGAAATAATGGATTGTTCATTGTCTGGAGGGCCAGCAGAGCTCAGAATTCCTGTGCAGATAGAGGTGTCCTGTGTGTGAGTTTTAATGGCAACAAAAGCATTTTAAAGTGATCCTGAAATCGGTCCAAAAATGCACGGAATGTGTGAAAATACTTTGTAGAAATTATGCCGTGTTCCTCTATTTTGACAGAGGGAGTTGGTTAAAATAAATTTATACAAATACTCGGGAAGTCTCTGAATGACATTTTAGAGGGTTTTCCTGGTATATTATTTTCCTTGTCAGCCACTTGGCCACCTTGATAGATCTGCTAGACCAAATCAGAGTGGTGCTGTCCAACCTGAAAGGGTTCCCTTGTTTTGGTCTTAATTTTTTGTGTTGTATTTTAAAAATCTGTCTATAATTTAACCATTTGTATGCTAAAAATAATCTTTAAAAAATCTGCTTACACTGTGATTTCTGGTAGCCTTTAATTTAGAGTATACAACACAATCTAATTTTCTTTTGGGATATGCAGCTTTCAAGAAGTGTTCTTATATATGCCCAGAAATGAAAGTTGTCTATTTATCATAGGAATGTGATTAGATAAAGTAACCTATCCAGAATCCCAGTGCAGCTCTTTCATATGTGCTGGCTGGACGAGTTAGTGAAATTGCCTTTTAATCTCTATGGGTTAATAAATATTTTTTTATAACTAGCCACAGATATTCCTTTTTAAATTATACTTGGCAGACAGAAGATATTTAATTTTATATACAATATACATAGTTACCTTGATTGACATATTTATAACATAGAGCTTTGTGTTTACTATGAAGGTTTTATCTGTATCCCGTGGACTTCATGGGTAAAACTTTAAAAAGCCAGTGAGCATTTATGGAAGGATATGGGAACATTTTCATGGCTTCAGAATGAAGACGTAGGAGCATTTAAAAGGCAATAGCCAGATTGTTTTACAGAGTTTCTGGGGGGGATTCTTATTTTTTGATTGGGGCTGGTCCCTGCAGCTATTTTATTAACATCTGGATGTGAGTAACAGAATGGAATATGAGCATCTGCCTCTTCTGACTGTCACAGGCTATTGTTACTAGAGCACAGGAAATTTCAGGGTATTGTATTGTTTTGCTTCGGACAAATGTCTCAATAGACATATTTAATTAAAACCTTCATGTGTCTGAAAGAAAACATCCTCTCTTAACTAGGCTGATTTATCACTTTTGGTACCCTTTTAATCCCAAAAGTAGTGTTGTCTAAATATTTTTAGTGATGTTGCAGTTATCCTGATGTCTGCAGGTTGAAGTGGTCCTGGCTAGCACCCTTTTATTACAACAATTGCTACCTTCATTTTTCTACTGTTTCTACTTTAATCTTGAATGTTTACCAGTTTCTCTAATCGGATCTTGTGGAGGGAGAGTGTCTTAGCACTACAGCTCATCCAGCTTTAACTCATACATCACGGTCCTGGCGTAAAAAATATTTTGAATTATATATTGTGGCCAACTTACTGCATTTTAAAATGATTTCTATACTTTAGACGCAACATTTATGACATAATAGGACGAATGACTTAGCTAATCATTATATCTGTCTAGACTTAATCTCTTCTGTGTTAGTGTCATTTTGAAACTATTTGTATATGTTGAAGTTTGTAAGGGTTCAGGAACCCACAATTAAATAGTAAAGTATGTATTTATTTCTCATTATAATGCTTAAATTTGATTTGGAAGTTGACACTTTGTATGTCTTTTCACAGAATTGTAAACAAAAACCGAAAAACTGCTTCACCTAGGGTGCCTTCCATGTGTGGTACAAACACTTGTCATTCACAGGAACAGAGATGTAAATGATGAATCCAGTAAACACTATTTTTGTAAAGTGAGTCACTAACGCAGCTCGTTGTGCTTTGTTCCCACCACCACCAGGTTTAGGCTGCTGTGCTCTCTGCCTTCCCTCCCTGTGTGCACTGAATGTGACCCCTGGGCAGTCACAGGTTGTGTCTCCTGTGCCCCGAGCTCATTCCTGGTGCTCCACATTCCCGTCCTTGGGCCTTGTGCAGGGATGCTCAGTGGGGGTGTCTGGACCCTCAGGGCTGACTCTGCCTCTTTTGGACAGACTCTGCAGCCCAGTCCGAACATTCCAGTTCTAGCTCATAATTCGTGATTTACAGCATCTGAGGAGGGAGCATCCAGGCCTGACCAAAAGACTTTATTCCTCTGGGTTACAGGTGCTGTATTGACAGCTCAGAGGTATTATGGAAACACCAGGTTAGAATTTCATTCAGGCTGAGCAAAGGGGATGCAATTTTCCTTTTATCATGAGCACAAGTCTGCTGTGCAGTGCCCTTGGTTCTTTGCTTTTGGAGTAAAACCTGCAATGTCCTGTCCTGGAGAGCCCTTGGTGCCTCCTCTGTGTGGTGTGAGGGCAGCACCCAGCTCTTGTCCTGCCCTGGCAGTGCCCCCTCTCCCCAGGGGCTGCAGGCCAGGGCTCCCCTGAGCCAGATCCTGCTGCAGGACTGGAAAGTTTCAGCAGGCAGCACATTCCCCTGGAGACAATTCACAGCCCTGGAGGATTTCCCACTGTTCTGCAGAGCCTGGAGCTGCAGCAGCTGCTCCAAGGTGGTGCCTCCAGCTGGGAACACCTTCCTGCTGTGCCCACAGCTGGAATTCTGCTGGCAGCTGCCAGCTCTGGGTGGGAGAGGTGTCCTGGGAATGCTTGACCAAGCTCAAAGGCAAGGTACTCTACAAGGAAACACAACCTCCAGCTTGTTCCTACACCAGTAACCATCTTTCAGTTGTGTTCTTTCTGTTGGTGTCTGTGCTAATAAAAAAACACAAGCTGAAGAACTGTAAAGTCTCTTGCAATACACAAAGCAGTCTTGGTTTTAAAATCCATACTGTTGCAGCATAATTTAAATGGTGTATTTATCAGTTTTAAATGTCATTTTGCTTTTCCAGTCTTTTGTATATGGGCACAACACTTTGTATTTTTTTTTAATTTAGTTGTCTTTCTCTCTTCTTTCTGGTATTGGAGGATTTGAGCTCTCTGGGTTTTCACGGTACTCTTCTGATCATTCTTCATAGTGGTAAAAGTCTGTATTTTTGTATGTAGGAGAAATGGTAGTTTTCTAACACTTAGCCCAATCAATATAGTATGGAATCATTTGTGAAGGACTTCCTGTTTAATAAATGGACATATTAAAGTACTAAAACAGTGTCTTCATCTGTAAATGTGGGCTGGGGTAATTTTCTTCCCAGTGGTTGGGGTGGTTTCTTCCTGGCTGGTGGGGGACTGTTTTGGATGTGTGTTGACAATTCTGAGATGTTTTTGTTATTGCTGAGCTCACACAGAGCCAAGGCCTTTCCTTCCCCTTGTGCTGCCACTTTGGGAAGGGGCTGGGGGTGTCTGGGAGCTTGAGAGGAGACACAGCCAGGACAGGTGACCCCAAATGACCACAGGGGTATCCCACACCTTAGGGCATCAGTATGTGAAGGGGGGAAGGAGGAGGAAGGGGTTTGGAGTGATGGTGTTTGTCTTCCCAAGTCACAGTTCCAGGAGATGTGGCCCTGCTCTCCTGGAGATGCTGAACCCCTGCCTGCCATGGGAATTAATTCCTTGTTTTGCTTTGCTTGTGTGCACAGCTTTTGTTTTCCCTATTCAATTGTCTTTATCTCAACCCAGGAGTTTTCTCACTTTTCACCTCCCCATTCTCTGCTTTGTCTCACTGAGAGAGCAAATCCTGTGTGGGGCTGGGGCTGCTGGGGTGCAACCACCCCTGGAGGCAGCAGAACCCCTCAGTGAGCACTGGGGCTTCCTGGGTTCTTAACCAAAATGCTCTTGGTGTGTGGGGGTTGGACCCCACCAGGGCAGCCTTGGCTGGGGCCGTCCCTGGGACACTCCTGGGTGCAGGAGTCAAAGGGAAACCTCGTGAGAGGGCAGTGGGGCAGAGAGAGCGTGGAACTGCTCTTGGAGTCTTTCTGGTGTGCTGCCATGGGCTGCAGTGCTCCATCCTGGGGCCTGCAGCTGCCAATTTGGGACTGGAAAGGGATTTTGGGGCTGAAATGCCCCAGGGAGTGGGGGAACACTCTGCTGCCTCACAGGCTGGGCGTTGCAAGTGATGCTGGTGAGATTTTTTGGTTTCCAGGTGCTTGAGACAAGAGGTGGAAGCACTGAGTCGATCCGGGTGAGAAGTGTGGGAAGGCAGGAGGGATGGGTGAGTTTGTGAAGAGATTTGGGAATGTGGATGCTGCACTCAGAACACTGGGCAGGGATCAGGGGCCAGAGGCTCTTACAAGGGGCCAGTTCCTTTTGCTTGTGTGGGGCTGTCAGCAGCACTGTGGCATCACCCAGGCTGGGATCCGTGGTGCTCCTGGGTCAGGAGAAGATTCATCAGCTGTCAAATTAAAATAAAATTAATTATTTAGTCTAACTTGTAAATACTGGATCTTCCTTCAGTCTCCTGGGAAGACTGTAATTAATTTATTCATGGATCAGGCTAACAAAATGTGATAGGCTGTGTCCAAAATCCATAAAAGAAAACGACAAGTATTTCCTGTAAAAAGACAAGTATTTAACGTTGGATTCGGCATTTTCCTCCTCACGGAAATAGATTTAAAAATTGACTTATTTTCAAAAAACAACCAAAGCCAACCAACCAGCAAAACTCCACAAAAACAATTGCAACAAAAAACCAAATCAAAACAAAAAAAAATCCAACCAAAAAAAAAAATCCCTAACAACCCCAAACTCCTCCTCCTCAAAGCCCCAAACAAAACCACACTTAAATTTTCTGGGTAGCACTGTTTCACTTTCTGACCTTTATTTTCTGAGCTTTACAAAACACTGAACACTGAATTCTTCCAGTAAAGGAGTGTCTTAGTGTGACTATCTGTGTCATAGTGTAGATTTTTTGATGCACTCCTGTTCATTTGTTCCTGACTTTTTAGAGATCCTGACTTTTAAGCCAATACTCCATGCACAAAGGTGTCCCAAGCATCTTGTAACAAGATTCACATTCTCAGTGATTACCTAAATTTCTTCTGCTTCCTTGACAGATCCTCTCAGAGGATTGAAGGATGGCCAGGTGAGGCTGCTGTGCCCTTGGAGGGCAGTTTGTATCCTGGCACAAACCTGGAGTGAAGCCATGCAGTAAGATTATTTCTGATCACAACTGTGCCCAGTGAACATCCTTAGCAGAAGGACAAGGAGTAGAACCAGGTGCTTGCTGAGCAGAGCATCCAGTTGTGTTCTGCTTTCCAGCCCACCAGGCTGTTCTCCACCACAGCAGCTGCTCTTCCTTGGTATCCTGGAAGTGACTCTGTCAGATGGAAATGGAAGACTTGAGGAACTTCCAACAGTACCAAGTGAAAAGCAGAGTTAGGTGGAGTGATGGACAGAGTGTTCAAAGGACAACAGAGCCTCTTACTTCAGTCAGAATCTTAAAAAGCTGCTTGGAATTCCTTGGAAAGGTATTTGAATTCCTTGGAAAGGTCTTCTGAATTCCTTAGCATCACCGGTCCAAAAATCACTGCACAAGTCTGAACAAGGCCAGAGGTAAATGTGAAGGTTTGGTAGGAGAGAGAGAGCCCTTCAGGCAGGTGAGAGCTGTGTGAACTCACCTGAGGTGCCACTTTCCCTTCCTGGCAGTGGCTTTGAACTTCTGGCATTGTTTCTACATGGATTTATCCACACTTGGGGTTGGAAACTCCTTCTCAGGCAGGCCCAGGAACTGCAGGTGGCAGTGGCTGTGCTGGGGCTGCAGTGAGGGCAGGGATTGGGCTCCTCCATGGGACACGAGTGACTGGAAAGAGATGTCTGACCAGGCCACTGAAATCAGGACTTAAATCAGGGCTCCACACTGCAGGTGCAGTGTTGTGTTTGTCTCCTGAAACCTGAATTGCAGAGAAAGCAGCGCTCCCAGCACCCTTTTGATGTTGTCAGTTGAGGAAAACCAAGCAAATAAGAAAACCCAAAAAGCCAAGCTGACTTTTCCTCCCTGTGCCCCAGACCCTGAGCTTGGTGCAGTATTTGTGGCAGAATATGGGCAGAGGACTGAGTCAGCCTCCTTCACCCCAATCCAAACTGGCTTTGAAGTAATTATTTTATATTCCTAAAATACAGAACCATGTTTTTTTCAGTCATTGGAACAGATCTTTTTAAATAAAAGGCTAGGATCTTACAGAAGTGCTTGACCCTGGGAGCAAACTGCTTTGAAATAATCAGTCATCAAGTACTGAAATACCAGTAAGGAAATTCTCTGGGCAGGCACCTCACTGCAAGCTGCTAAAGCAGTCCTGAAGCAAGTCATGAACATTTTGTTTGCTGTCTGTTTACTTTAATCCAACATGGAAAAATGACCACAAAACCTCAGTATATTTTGGGGGTGTGAAGGGTGAACCCGAAGAGAGCTTTGTGGTTTACAGGGTTACTGGTTGCCAAGAGAGAGCACTGAATCCCCAATGTCTATTCAGTATTTAGAACTAATTCTTGCTTAATTTTTTTCATCTTACACCCTAAGGAAGAGGTTTGTCCTGTGGCTGGTTCCCAGGCCTGGCTCTGAGCTGTGCCCTCTCCCCAGCACAGATTTAGGATTCCTTAAGTCACTGTCCCTTGTGCTGGGCAGAGGCAAAGCAGCAGAATCAGATCTTCAAGTGAGTAAAGACACCCAGCACTTCTATTAAAAGAGGTTTAATCCAGCATGGTTTCTAAATATTAACCATGTCTCCAGCTGTGACATGCAGTACATTTTTTACTTTAAAAAAGGAAAAAGAGAAATACAAAACAAGTATAAAAATGAGCCCAGGTCCCCTGAACATCACAGTGTGTGCCAGTAAAATATGGCAAGAGAAGCGAAAGAAACACAGGCTTTTGTACAGGAAAAGGTCCAAGGAGATCTTTCTCATAAATCAAAGATTATCTGTCACATTTAGAAGCAACCACTTGTTTTGCATTTAGTCTGTCAGTGGGCAGGAGGCAGGAGATGTAGGAGCTGCCTGCTGGACAACTCTGAGCCTGACCAGCACTGCCTGCTCCCTGCCAGCTCCCCTGTCCTGCTGGCAGCTGCCACAGGGAACTGGAACCCAGGTGCTGATTTTATTCCACAGGAGATCTGCCTTTATTATTTTATCCCTGTTTTTCACTTACTCTGTTAGTGCCATCTGCTCTCATTTTAATCACACCTGTTCTGGTACTGTATTCATTTTTAAAAAATCCATACAGGTTTCTTTGCCACAGACCTGTCTGATGCTATCTGTGAGGAGTGTGCCATGCTCTTCCGAGCACTCCCAAGTATTGATAAATGGACACAAATATTCCAAGGTAGGTTGTGCTACCTGTGAAAACAGCTTGTAAATTCAGAGGGCTTTTCCCCTGGAATACAACACTGCAAGATAAATCACATCCTTCCAGGGGCAAAAAACCAACCCACACTGAAAAAAGGGGGCTGGGGAGATGAAGTCATTGCAGACATTCTGCAGTTTGGGGTTGGTTCTTGGCCTTTTCACAGTGGGGAGGAGGCACTGCCCTCCTGGGGCCTGGGCACCTCAGTGTGGCAGCACCAGTGGCCAGTGGCACAAATCCGGTGCTGGTGTCACACAGAACGAGCGGCCTCAGCACAGAGCAGGACATCAGGCACTGGTGCCTGGGGCACAAACACCTGCAGGTTTCACCAGGCAGGTCCTGCTGGGAGCTATTTGCCAAACCTGCCTTCCCTGGCTGTGCAAACACTCACAGGGGCTTCCACAAAAACAGGACAGGGCTGCCCAAAGCAGCCTCACCTGTTCCACCCCATTCTGTGGTGAAATTGCAGCAGAGGGGATGTGACTCCATCCAAGCAGCTTAAAACAAGGGCTACTGAATGTTTGATGAGCCAGCTGCCCTGCAGCACCATGATACTTTGAGGTTTGCTCTTGCTGCAGATTTCCAGTTGTCACTTTTCCTTGTCACAGATAGAAAGGTATTGAAACCAAGATGTTAACTGTAATGCATGCCTTCAGTGCTTGGTGCACTCAGACTTCGGGTAAAGAAATACTGTTAGTTAATCAAGAAAAATACAAACAGAGGCATCCAAACCTCTCTTCTTTGGCACATCAAGAAGTATAAAAGCTCTAAGTGTTAAAGGTTTGGAATTACAAAAGCACATTGAAAGCTGTAAATGTTAAAAATGCTGTTCCCATTTACTCAGGACACGCATGTGCTGAGTGCCGAGGGGCAGCAGAGAATGGAGCTGTTTGTTCAGATCTACTGTAGGATCTGTAGCAGTCAAGGAGTGTTTAATGGCACTGGGAATAGTCTCCTTTCCCACATCACTGCCCTGTCTGTGCTCTGGTGATTCCATAAACAGTGGAAAGGGGCTGAAATGAGGGGATATTTCCATTGGCAGTGCATTCAGCAAAGAGGAAAGTGCTTGATCATCTTCCCTTCACGCTTGGTTGGTGTTTGGTTCTTCAGTCTGAGTCAGAGTCGGAGTCCTCATCTGAGGAGTGAAACAAGGAACAAAAGTGAAAATGCAAACTGGAAATCCCCCCTCAGCTGTGGCTCTGGCTGGGAGAGAGAGGCTGCTCTGGCAGGGTGTGCTGCAAAGGACACAGGGGTTGGGAACGAACACTCGTGTGAAATGACAGTTCTTGCAGAGGTGATGGGACCTGAAGTGGTGTTTGAGGGAGTTGGGAGGTGCTGCTGCTCTGGGCACTGCTGTGTGCCCTGCAGCTCAAGGCCTCTGAGAGCCAGCAGCTCTGAGATGCTGAGACATCCCAGCAGGACCACGGAGCTCCATCCCTCAGGCCTCAGCACCTGAGAGCCCCTCTGTGAACACAAGTTTGGGCTGCAGGGCTGAGCCCTCCTGGCATGGTCACAGCTGTGTGACTGCATTCTCTGAGTTTGTGTATTTGTGTCTCCATCTCCAGGGCAATTAGATCTGTATCCTAATTATGCATCTTTGCCACCTGATCATTTTCTGAGGGCAGCCCAGTTTTTAGCTTTTACAGTCTGTTTCCTGGTCCTTAAATTATTTTTTCCTTCGTCTCTTTTCAGCCTAAAGCTTGAAAGAGACTTAAGAGTTCACCAAAATCCCCAGAAGAGACTGTCAGTGCTGCTGTTCACCTCCTAGGATTCTATACACACCTTGGGTGTTTGGTTTTGCTGGGTTTTAAACAGGGTGTTTTGGAAAGGAGGGGGATATTTTTTGTTCGTTTTTAAGAGTGGAGCAGTTTTTTAAATCCATGTGGATGCAATAAGGAGTCACAGGGACATGATGCCCGACTTGGGCTCCTGGAAACTGCAGAACAACAACCCCTGTCCTGACTTGAACTGGCTTTGAATACCCAACACCTACTTTTTATCTTTTTCTGTCAGATCTGAAGTAGACTGTATAGAAAAAGTGATAACAACCTTGTTAATTTTATGCTGTTTGACCCTTGGATTTCAAGGCCATTTGCCCACAGATGGTCAAAGCTGATGATAAGAGGCAATCGTGATAAGGAAATAATAAAGAGAAAAGCACTATTTGGACATAAAAGGCTGTGGATTAATGGATGTTAATTATGAGTTGCCAAAAAAAAAAAAAAAAAAAAGAAAAGGTAGAAGTTTGCTTGTTTTTACAGCAAGACATTTTAGTAGGGAAAGAAAATCTGTGCTGCATGGGGATCTCTCTAATTGGATTTGGGGCTTTTCAAAGTTAGATATTGTGAAACTCTGAGAAACTTCACATTCCTGGCCTGCAGGTTATCTTCATAACTCACTGGAATTCAATTTGCATCTTCCTAAATGAGCAGAGCTGTGGCAGAAAAGCCCGAGAATAGAAACTGCTCTTACTGAGCAAGAGCTCTTGCTCCCTGCAAAGGGTGAAATGGAGAGGGGAGTCTCACACTGCAGCTCGTGTAACAAGCAGGGAATTTTACCCACCTTCTGTCTTGCGCCCCTCGGGGGAATCCGAGCTGCCTTGCTTGAGGAAAGTGACCAGGTCATTGAAGGTTATGTAGAAATCAACTGCAAACACGATGGTGGCTGCAAACCCAAACACCTGAAAGGGCAAAATAACACTCTCCTGAACAACAGCTCCTGTCTGTCAGGGACAAAGCAAACCCAACCAAATCCACACAGCAAAAACTCCGTGTTTTTTCTGGCCTGTGCCTTTCCAAAAAGGCAGGGAAGGGAAAGGGTTTGTGACACATTTGTGACACATTGGTACCAATGGTACAGCTGATTTGGGAGCCTGAGAAATTGTCACTTCTCTCAGTTACCTGTGCCCTTATCCCTCCCCCAGGCTGCAGCCCCTCCCAGGCTCTGGGCACGTTCTGGGCATCAGCTCCTCCTGCACCTCCAGTGTCCCAGGGCACCTCTGCCACTAAGAAATCACCTCCATTCCTTGGGAAATCATTTTCCACTTGTTTGCAAGGTGTGTCTATTGCTGAGTGAACCAGACAGATTAAAATGATTCTGGAGTTCCCTCTCCAGTGTCAGAGCAGCAGAGCTGTGCCAAGCACAGGCTGGGTGCTGCTCTGGGAGCCTGGGCTGAACACACCTCATTGCTCCATGTGTCACTGCAGGGATAAAGGTTAAACAAGGTTTGGGTTTGTACTGTGGGATGGTTTGGGAAGGGCTGCTGGCAAGCACCACTGGGCACTGCTCTTCCCAAGCTTCAAAAATTGTTATGGAAATTTTATTTATGTTGCATACATTATTGACACCTAGAGTCAAGTTGCAGAGGCAGGGGCTGTATTGTATTTCTGACCACAAAACGCTGATGGGTGAAGGCTCTCTCCTGGGCAGTCCTTGTACTGGAGAGTAAAATGACACTGCTCTTGTTTCAACTCATCCAAGTAAAACTAAGTAGGATAGGCAGGAGGTTGAAATTACTTCATTTAGACTGGTCTTAGCAGTTACAGGTTTGAGTTCTGTTTTATTATTATTATCATTATTATGATGATTATGATTATGATTATGATTCCCTCCATTCAAGGATCTTGCAGGAGCAGCTAGTAAAATTAAATAGCAGAACAGGTGCCTTCCCTAAGGGTACAGTTAACACTGAGCAGTTCTGTTAGGGTGAAAAAATTATTTATTGGTTCAAGACAAGTTTTTCTGAATAACTGACCATTTCTTCTTTGCTTTAGGCAAATTAATTCTCAGTTAATTGAAGAAACTTCTATGACTTGCAGTGGGGTCATATTTGAACTGTTTAAGTACATCCATACTCAGTTCCCCACAACACTTAGGTGGAAAGCTCCTGCCTACTCACCCCTGCAGCTTTAGATGCTCCATCGCTGTATTTTGAGACAGCAGCAATTGAAATGGCAAAGTAAATAATGGCAGCAGTGACGCAGCGCAAGAAATCCTGTGGAAGAAGCAACGGTGCATTCTCAGACTGGTGAAGGATTTCCTCTAAAAACCATTCTGGAAACGAACACTCAGCCCCTCTGGCCTTGCTGGTGTGTGACCACAGCCTGGTTTGCTGTAGAGGAGGAACTGCTCATCTGTGAAATAATTCTAAATAAGAGAAGACCTGAACCTTGGCATAACCTTCTGCTCTTTAAGACGCTGGGATAGATCCTGCTTCTACCCTGCCTCTGTCAGGCAGACCTTCCTTCAGCCTGGGAAGGGCTGTGTGGGGTGTTTGTCTGAGCACAGCAAGTGCTTTAATGGAAAAATCATGAAAATGCCTTAAAAACCTCCTGTTGGAGCAGAACTCCTGCAGCACCAGAGGCTCAGGAGGTGCCAGCTCCCCTGGAAACAGGGGCCTGTCTCTCTGTGGATGCAGGGCTGTGTGCTGATCTCCAGGGAGACCTGGCTGTGCAAGCCCTCATTCAGGAACCAAACACTTGGTGTCGTGTTGGAATGATTTACATTTCCTATGTGCCCTGCCAGCTGCAGCAGCCTGCCCCAGGAGCACGTGTCTGCTGTGATCCCTGGCACATGTCCTGCTGAGCTGTGCCCTGTCACCCCAGCAGGGATGGCTCTGCAGTGAGCTTTAAACACAGAGCTGTGCTTCCCAGGGCACATGGAAATCGTGGGGCTGCAATACTGGTACCCTCAGCTCTGTTCACAATTAGCTCTTCTGCCTTTCCAGAACAAACAGAGGAGTAGGATCCTGTCTCAAAGCACAAATCCTGCAAGAAACCTGACTCCTCTGAAGTCATGACAAGGTCAGTTATCTACATTCTGTGCCTGCAGTATGTTATGGTAATGGCCATGAGAAACACAAAAGTGCCTTTTTTGTCTTAGTTCTGGAACCAGATGCATGTAGAAAATGGGAGAATGATGGAACTGAGATTACCAGCTGAGAGCTGAGCACAGTCGTAGCCAAAGTTACTGATACTGTTTTATCTACCAGTGGCCTTGCTAAAGTTATTTTTATACAGTGATAACTCTAATTCAAACCTCACTGCAATGAACTACTGAGGGTACCGAAAGAGAATCCAGATTGATAACATCAGCTGGGTTTTTTGTAGTATTTGTTCTGCAAGGCAGCTGCTCCCTTTGCAGTGATATCTGAGGCTGCAGGGACATCCAGTGGCCAGGGCTCTCCTGCAGCCCCAGCACTGCCCCAGAGCCACGGAGCTCCTGTGTGGGCATGAACTGGCTGGAGCAGCTCAGTTTGTCTGTGGCTGTAACTCTACCCAATAATTTAATCACAGCCTGATAAATCTGCCCATTATCAACAACACGCCTGTTTCCCTCTCTGCAAGGGGGCAAAAAGGAGCCCCCAGCAGTCAGACTTGGGCTGATGCTGGCCCTAAGCCATTTGCCTGGAATTGGGCATACACTCTGTGCTTTGACAAAGCCATGCTTTGTGTCAGCACCCAAAAAGCTGCAGTGCAGAGCAGAGCATAGGTTAGAGTGCTCCAGGACCTTCTGAAGCAGAGGCAGCAGGGACAAGTTTCTAACAGGGCAGAAAAGTTGTTACAGTCACCCTGAGCTCCCCTCACAGAGCACAATTAAACCTGAAGGTTTCTGTTTGCACATCTCACTTACCGCCAAAGGCCAGTGGACTCCTTTAAACTTCTCATTAAGCTTGGAGGCGTAGGCAAAAAAAAGAAACAGCGCCAGCAGAAACTCTAGGAGTGGTGCCATCATGAAAGAAGCTGCTAGAGATGCAATATAGCAGATAAAGATGATAAATGACAGCACCTAAAGTAAAGGGAAAACTCGTAGTTATTCGCATGGAATAGCAGAGCTGCAGGCAGCTGAGCAGCTTTGAAGTGTTATTTTCCCTGTGTACTTCTGTCATTGCTGCTGCTGCTGGCATAGCTTCAGCATCCTGCTTTTTTTTTTTTATTTTTCATTGGGCCAAATGATTTTTCTTGTTCAGCACAGAATAAATCTGAAGTAATGGCGTTTATTTCCACGTGTGTGAAATCGCTTTTCCGAAGCGCTGGGTGGATTTGCACCTCTCGAAGTCAGTCATTTGCTCTGGATTGTAAACAGCTCTGACAACATAATTCTGAAAATAGAGTGGGGTGTTGCCAAGCAAGCAGAGCTCTAAGCTTTCAGCCGTGACAGCTCTCATTTGAAACCCAAATCAGTGCTCAGACAGCCTGAAGTAACTCAGCATTTCTAATCTTGGAGTTGAAACAATAAAGTCTGCTGATGATGGATAGAAAAGGGCCAAGAATTAATGGTTCTGTGACTTCTGGAAGAGTCTGGTTCCAGTTTTCCAGCGTGGCAGCTGTTTTAGAGACTAACAGACTGGTAACTCCCATAGATTTGTTTTATCGCCATGATTTTTCCTAACTCTAGTAAATAATAAAAAACAACATTTTTTCCCCCCAGTAATAGAAATACCTTTAGAATATGGCTCAAAATACAAAGTGTCACAATGACAAAGCAACTGAAGAAAATGCATTTTCACCCAAACCAGGCAGTAGCAGAGAGCTGTCCTACACTCCTGGACTGTGTAAAAGTGGAAGGTGAGAAGCTCAATGGAGAAGCTCAATACCATTTTCAGCTTCACTGGGGGTTGGTCACCTCCAAAAAGTGGCTCCAGTCCTCTTCTTCTACTGCCTTGGATGGGAACTGGTCGCTGTTTCAATCAAATTAGTGGCTTCAATCAAATTAGCCTGAAGTACCAAAAATAGCCAGGATGCTGAATTATACATTATTATGTGCCAGTTTACACCTGGGCTGCCCTGTCCAGCCTTTCCTCCTGGAGACAAATCTCTGCCTTCCCAAAGCTCAGGGATGCTTTTGGTCAGCACAGACCGAGCATTAGATTGCAAAGATTTTTTAAACTTCTAATTCCAAACTGGGACACTGACATTCACACTCACACAGCACTGAAAAGAAATGGATTGTTTTTCCCCAGATGGCACATCTGAAGGCAGATGTGGCTTCCTGCAAATGTAATCAATGCAAATCTCAGCTCTGTGGATTTCTTTATTTGCTGCTTTTATGTTTAGAAAAAAACCTTTTATGTTTAGAAACTTTTAAGCAGTTCAATCCCATTGAAATGATTTCTTGGTGTAATTAATTACCAAGCCTTTATTCTCAGCCTGTCTTTTGGGGAAAGCAGTCAGTGTCTCAGCAGGATGCTAACAGCTGAAGTAAACTGTTTTCATCCATTAGGACTGGCTGGTGAGGTTAGAGAGGATGTGGCATTTTTAGTAAGAGACTATATTTATCTTAAATGTCTATGCATTGTTCTTGTTTCACTGGGTTCTAAGAAACTGAGCTGGGACAGTTTATAGAGCTCACTTCTGCACAGGCCAGCTAGCTGGCAACAGCTGCCCCATTTGTTGGTGTTTACCCTGCTCTGATTTGTTTATTGCTCACAGAGCCTCTCAGCAGATTTTTCTCGTTTTCATAAAGTGGAGGGAATTCATTCCCACTATCTCATCCTTAACGTGGTATTTTCTTTCTATGAGCTAAAAGTGATAAGGACTCTTTGAAAGGAAGTGGATTTATCAGAGCTTGACAACTCCTAGAGGAGAGAGGACTTCCTTCTTCCTATCACAGCACCTATTCCCTTCCCACCCCAAAGAACAAAGACTGCACTTGCTTTGTGAATCCGTTTCACTTGCATTTCTGGAACACAATTTAGACACAGTTCTATGCTTTCTTGGATTAAAAAGAAACCACCATCTATACAGGACATTTTCTTTTTGTTCTGGTGTTGAAAAAATATCTTCCTTTTTGTGGCTAAAGGGAGGTGTGTGAAGGCTGAGCTGCAGGGGTAACCAGCAGCAGGGAGTTGGGTTCAGGGCAGGTACCACTGACCACAACCCTTCCAATGGCAGATCCTTAGACTTGAACTAGACCTGGTGATCTCTTAGGAAAGGATTAAATGCAGTGTTAAATAATACATCCTAGTGGAGCAGTGAGGGGAGGTAGAGAGGCAAATTTCAGATATGGAAGGTGATGCTGCACAGCAGAGATCCCTTTGATCTTGATTCTGTTTGAGTCAGGAACTGCTGTGCTCTGATTGCCTTTGCACTGAGAAAAAAGCTTTCCTGTCGAAGTGTAAAGTGAAAGGAAGAGCCTTTGTGGTCTGTTCTTATCAGCTTTAGGCAATTTGTGCCAGGGAAGGCTCCAGCTCAGCCCTGGGCAGGTGTGAGGCTCAGCCACGAGCTGGACTCGGGGTGAAACAGGAGCTGCTGTGTGGCAGGAACACACCAAGGAGCCCCTGATCTCCAGTGCTGGGGTGTCAGGGGATCCCTGCTTCTGTGCCAGGGAAGCTGCTGGAGATGCAGATCAGTCTGAGCATTTCAACTTTCTCACTGGGTCTGACCCAGACAAGCTGGGGAAATATTAGTTGTTTATTTTAAAATCTGGTTACCAGGCCAGTTACTTGTTCAAACCAAGCCCTGCATGACTGGTAGATGACAGCAGTGTCCTGCTGCCTGCTCCTCAGCCCTGAAGGTCAGTAACTGTATTCCCACCTTCCTCACCCTCAGTGCTGGGATTGAGCCCAGCCTGTCCTGCTCTCCACCTGTCAGCATCCCCTCGTGAGGAGAACTGCACCTCTAGGCACACTGAAAACAAAGGCACCTTTTGATTCACAAGAAGCCACTTGATTTCAGTAGATTATTGACGGTATTAGTAAAGGGAAAAGACTCTGAAGTGTGGTAATTGGTCTGCAGTTAAACATCATTCCTCATTCTGGAGGCACTCTGAGACTGAAAGGGCCCAAGGAAGCTTTTATGTGAAATAAACATCTATAAAATAATGGCCCAGATTTTGAGAATGAAGATTTGAAAGCTGGCATTTTTGGAAACCTTCACTGGGGGAAGGCTGGAAGGACAGGAAGGGGAGGGAGGCAGACCTTGGAAAGTCAGAAGAACAACAGGAAGGAAGTGCCTGAGGGCTCTGCCAGGTGATGACCATGGCACTGCACTGCACCTGGGTTCTGCACCTCATTCTTTGGTTTTCTTCTTTTCTGTCTCCAGTCACAGCCCTGTGATTTTAGTGCCAAACTTCTCTGGTAGCTTGGAAACAACCCTGTGAAACCACAAATTGAAGGGTTTTGATAATATTTCTCATTTCTCCTTGTACAGAGCTCGTTTCCTCTTCTGACAGCTGGAATGCACGAACTCCTTGAGCAATGGTGGATATTACCTATAACTGTCTTTTCTGAATTATAGAAATGAGCAGGGCCCTTTTCTGAACATTTAAGTGCACTGCCACCAACTCAGGCATTTGATGTTATCTTAAAATTTCTAAAATACACCTCTCCTCCCACAATACAAACACTGCAGTGCCAGTCTGTACCCAGAAATGATGACACCTACCTACGTACTTTTCCAGACTTCAAGTGTCTGTGACAAACATCAAGCAAACTGAAAGGTGCTCTGAAAACTCAAAAGCACCTTTCAGAATATACCCTGATCCCTCCAAGGACTGTCAAATGTTCCATTGCACATCACACTTGATCTGCACCTCTTTTCCTGGAGCTGTGCGTTTCAGGGTCACTTCAGAGAAAGGTCCCAAGAAATGGGACCTTGTTGTTTTTTCTAACAGCTCTGTATCTATGCTTAAAAAAAAAAAAAAAAGGCAGCTAGAGAGGAAGTTTGTGAGGCTTCATGCAGTTACAAGTTCATTTCTAGCACTTTCAGACCGCGCTGCAGCTTCTGGGAGAAAAAAAAAAGAAGTAGCAGTGTTTTATCAGTTTTGTCAATTTGTATTTACACAGGGTTCTTCTCTTCCCCTCACTTGGGATTGCACCCTCAGCATTGGGAGCAGCTGGGTCTGAGCTCTTCCTGAGCTGCTGCTGCCAGGTTGGTGTGACTGCTGCCAGCTTCACTGTGAAGCAATGTCTGCATGCAGGAAGCTCTAATGCAGCAAAGAGCAGGACAGGAACCTTTCACGGCTTGGCAGTCATAAGGGTATAAAAAATCCTGGCAAAAAAGCAGCCTGACTATTCACTGAGCACCTTTTATGTACACTCCCATCCACACAAAGCCCTTCTTGGGTATTGTGTTTCAAAAAGTAACTTTCTCATTTACACCCAGGTAATTATTACTTAATGTTGTGTTGCTGGGCTTCTTAAAGTGGCCAGGCATTACCAAGTTATACTTTATTGTACAACTGGCTTGCAGTTCAAGGTCTAAAAAATAATCCCGGCAGTTGTTAGAGAGCACAGTGTCCCTGAAGGGAGGGAGGCCTGAGCACTGCTGAGGTCATGGCAGCTCCAAAGGCGTTTCTCTCCCCTGAGGAGGGAAGAACAGACCTGCTGGAACCCACTGGGATTATGGGGATGCTGGGAAGCTGCTGCCATCACTGCATCAGCTCCTCATCTCCTCCTCCAACCTCCTGCCCCTCATGTCCTGCTCCCACCTCCCTCCCCAGGGAAGAACAGCTCTGCCTAAGGCTTTACGAGTGGGCAGCAGCATCATCCTTTGGACAAGAGTGTGTTTTGTTCTTGTATTCTTGTCAGACAGACAAAGTGCATCACTCAGTGGTCTCGACTCTTCAGTCACTACTCCTCTGTTGCACTTGTGGAGGTGAAATTCTGCTTCCTCCAGAACTGGCTGCAGGAGAGGCCTTCTGGCTACAGACCCTGAGAAAGGCACAGGGGCCTCTTCAAAGGAGATTTTACACCGAGCAGCTGGAGTTTCAGTTATGAAGGTCAGTCCAGAGGAGACTGAAAAGACAGGAGAAAGACAGGAAAAGAGGAGACAGGCACAATGATTTCTACATCCTTTTCTGTCACCACAAAGGTGGCACAACTTTACCTATTCACATGCATTTTTATAAAAACTAAATAAAATGTAGTGCCACTGCATGCTGGCTTCAGGAGACTGAGAAGATGCCCAGTTAAAGCAGCCACAAAGGCTTGAGTGGATCAGCCAGGTGAGCAGCAGAATCCACAGCTCAGGATCCTGCCTGGACAAGCTCTGGGGGCAGTGTGAGAGTGGCTGTTACATGGTTCCAACACAGGACACAGGGAACTGAAAATATCTCTTGAGAGTGGAAAAGAGCAAGGAGGAGATGCTGACCTCTAACACAGCAACTTGAGTTGGAAAACTTGAGTTGAGATATGAAAAATGAGTAGCTTAAGAAGAGTCTTAAAATGTGTGGAATGTGTGGAAGAAACCATGGCATGGGGGGAGGGGTGAGGGGTAAAATAAAAAGGAAAAAAGATTAACCTGTAATATTAAAAATGGTGGTTAGAAAATGGAGGGAGCAAGGCAGTGAGAATAAGAAGGATTAGGAGAGATAGTGAAGCTTATAAATGTATTTGATGCTACTGCTCTTTCTGGCTTTACAGCTGTCCCAGGTGGAATAAAAAATTAATCAGGCAGGTTAGTGGGAAGCTGGACTGCATGGTGGACTGGATGTTCCCCAGAGGCCCCATATAACCCCAACCATTCTGTGATTCTGTGGAGATCAAAAGAAAAAGGAGTAGGGGATGGGGGGAGGATAACTTCCTTATCTGAATAAAATTTGAGATTTTAATTAAGCCTCTAGCAGTAATCAGCTCCATCACCAGCCTGACCTGTTTTAGGGGAAGCACCAGGATGCCCAGTTTACCATGGGTACTGCACCAGAGCAAATCACACCTGAACATCCTAAAGATCCTCTGTGTGGAAATGTTATCTTCAAAAATATCTCGAGAGCTGCAGAAATAAAGTGCATTTCTGGGGAACTGCCAAGCTGCTGAATAATGTGACATTCGTAACACTAATGAGGACCCCACTTTGCTTCTGAACAAAAGGCACTGTTCAAAATATGTATCCATGAATATTATTTCCATACATTCATGCAGAACCCAACCCCACCCCACATTAGCACTGTGTCAGAGGGAAAATTAAACATTCGAGACGAGAAATACAAAGCTAAAGATGAAACACAGATTTAAACCATGATAGATTTAACTTGGACTCATCTTCAATTATCTGGCACTGCATTTCCCTAACTGTATAGAAGCTGCATTTACTCTGGGGCCTGTGCTATCTTCAAGGGTTTCTTCTGGCAAAGCTGAGACAACCGGAGAGAAACTACTGCTGCCTCTTGTCTGCCAGGAAACCATGTCCTGAGCACGTGGGCTTGGCCTGCAAGGAGCACAAGGAAAGCTCTCGGCAGATGGGATTTTAGAGCTGCTTTTAGCCAGCCAAGCCCTTGGGAAGCCCCGAGTGGCCTCACAAAGGATAAATCCCTGTTTGTCAAGACAGAGCAGTTTTCATTACTCCAAGGAGGCATCATCAGTACAACAAAAGGGTGAGTCTGATCCCATGACCAGAACATATTCCTCCAATATGTCATCATTCTGAGATGTTAAAAAGCAAGGCTGTCTGAAAGCCATCATTTAGTGGCTGTAAGCTTGTAAAGGAAATTCCAGTGTGTGTTATAGAATGTAACAAAAATACGTGCCAAAGGAGCCCGGTTAGCTTGGCTCTGGTATCTTCTAAACGTGTGGTTTTGTAAACTACAGAAGCTGTGTGAGTGATGGGGTACCTGGAGGAGGGCTGGAGTAGCTGGCATTTATTTGGTGGAGCTGATAAAGCCCGTGGCCTGCTGCTATCCAGCCCGAGGCTTTCCCCACCACAGCAGTCATCCTGACCTCCTGAGTGAATGCTTTTCCTCACATCTGGCTGTTCCCTGTCTCTCTGCCACAGGGCAGCGCCTGCAGCCTCACAAACTCTCAGAGCTGGTCCCCACCAGGAGGTCACAGACAATTTTGCCTCCTTCTGCTTTTTCCTTATCTTTCTTTTACTGGAATATCCTTGTTTCCTTCCCTGAGCTAGCATAGTGGATAACCAGGGACACCTTGCACATCTGAAGAGCACTCCATGGACCTGACTGCTAGTTTGGGCGGTCCTGATAAATATCTGCTATCTAGCTATAGACTATCTGCTGCCAAAACTCCAGCCAAAACTCCAGCAAACTTAGTGTTTGAACTTACAGTTATTTCTAGCAAAAATGATGTTGAACATCTAATTTCAATCAACGAGCTTCCTATTCAGAAGCTAAATTTTGGCTCACCATGGGGTGAGCTATCTCCTTCCCCATCACATGGGCACTGTTTCAACTGTCAGGTTTTAAGCCTTTACATGTAAAATTCCAGAAAGTCTCACACCACAGTCGCTGCCCTGGTCCTGCTGCCACACTACTGCTGATCCAGGCCAGGTGTCCCTGGCTTTGTGTCCACCGGGGCTGGTGCCCAGCTGCTGTCCCAGCACCTCAGGGCCTTTCCCTCGGGGCAGCTCTCCAGCCCAAGGGCTCCATAGCATCTCTCTGAGGGTGAGCACAAGCAGGGCTCCGGACAGCAGCTGGGTGACCGTGATGCACAGCCTGATGCCACACACCATAAATCCCTGAGCACACTCTTCCCTGAAACACTCAGGACAGGCTGCTCCCTAAGCTGGCACCAGCCGATAATGCAAACTGCAGCCGTAGTGGTTACAATTCACAATGCAAAGAGCTTAAAACCAAATCAAAGCGCTTTTTCACCGAAAAGGGGTCGCCGATAGCAAAACACACTTAAGGCATTGGAAGTGTAACGTGACAAGTTCTGGTCTCTAGCGTGCTCTGCCTGAATCACGCTAAATCCATTCCACTCTCAGCCCTGCAGTTCCCCCACTCCTGTGGGCTGCTTCCCCGTTTTCCCCTCGGTTGTTGTCTCCCGTCTCTCTTCAGCTGTTTTCCTCCAATTTTCCCCCCAATTGCTGCTCCCGAGTTTCCCCCTCAGTTGTTTTCCCCTCAGCTGCTGTTCCCCAGTTTTTCACCCTTGGTTGTTTTCCCCCAGTTTTCCCCTCCGTTGTTGCTCCCCAGTTTTCCCTTCGGCTGTTTTCCCGCAGTTTTCGTTCCCGTTTTTCCCTTCCGTTGTTGCTCCCCAGTTTTCCCCTTGGCTCTTTCCCCCCAGTCTTCTCCCCGGTTGCTGTCCCCCAGTTTTCCCCTCGGCTGTTTCCCCCCAGTTTTTCCCTCGGTTGATGTCCCCCATTTTTTCCCCTCGGCTGTTGTTCCCCAGTTTTTCCGTCGGTTGCTGTCCCCCATTTTTTCCCCTCGGCTGTTGCCCCCCACTTTTCCCCTCGTTGTTTCCCCTCAGCCGCACAGGGAGCGGCCCGGGGCAGGTCTGTCCGGCGGAGCCCGCCCGGGTCCCGGCTGTTCCGGGGGTGGCTCCGCAGCACCCCGGCCCCGGTGTCCCGTCCTTACCGACTCCGCGAGCAGCAGCTGCCCCTTGCGGGAGCGCAGGAACTCCCAGGGGGGGAGCAGCGAGCTCAGCCCGGGCGGTGCCGCGGCCCCCTCGGACTCGGGGTCCTCCATAGCTGCGGCGGACGGGGTGGGCTGGGCTGGGCTGGGCTTGGGCTGGGCTGAGCTCGGCTTGGGCTCGAGCCTGGCTCGGGCTGGGCGCGGGCTCGGGGGTTGGCCGTGGAATTTTTTTTTTTTTTTTAATTTTTTTTTTTTTTTTTATCTGAAGGAGGGAAGCGGAAATCGTGACACTGCGGAAACGTGAAAAAAAAGTTTCAGCATCCCCAGCTGTGGGGGACGGCGGCAGCGCCCGCCCCCAGCCCCGGCACAGGGACAATGGAGCTGGGCTGGCACCCTGGCCCTGTCCTGTCCTGTGCTGCCGCAGCGACACCACGGAGCCGGGACACTCCTGTCCCTTCCACTGAACACGGCGAGCACAGAAGCGCCCGGCGCTGGAAGGGGCTGCTGCAGGTCACCCAGGCCAAACCCCGCTCCAGGCTGGAATTTCTGCATCCAAATGCCTCGGCGAATGCTTTAACGTGCAATTCACATGGCACAAGAAAATCTTTCCGAAAGATGATTTACTGGGTCATTACATTTTTACTTTACTTTAAAATGTACACTTACTCTAATGTACTTTTTACACGTAGTAAATAAATAAGATTAAATAATGCACTTAAGCCCGTTTGTATTTTCTTTTTATTAAAGAAGACAACCATGAAAGTTATTTTCATACAGTAAAAACAAGACAACCATGAAAATTACTTTGATATAGTAAAAACGTAATTAACTTTAGAAAAACATGACCATTTTCGCTGAAGCTTTAACTGGTGAAATTGCAACGCTGAAACTGCTTTTGGAACGGTACGAAACCTTATGAATGATACTTGCAGAAACTTCAGTGCAATGCAACAGGAAATTCAAAAGTGAGCACATGAAAATAGAAATTCTTTAAAAAAGAGTGGGGAAACAATGGAGAACTCATTCTTTCACTAACATGTCAATCTTATTTGGCAGGAGCACTCCTTCCTCTTGGCTTATCAAGGCTAATCTTCTTGCAAAGAAGAATGACGTCGACAAGGCAGAGAACAAGCAATACAAGACCCAACACCTATAAAAATTACCATAAAATTAGTTCCTCTAATCAATCTCATGCTTTTACTGTAGTGACTCATCAAGGTAGCAGTAAACACATCTTCCTAACCTGGTTCTGGCC
Source organism: Acridotheres tristis (assembly GCA_037013685.1). Classification (NCBI taxonomy): domain Eukaryota; kingdom Metazoa; phylum Chordata; class Aves; order Passeriformes; family Sturnidae; genus Acridotheres; species Acridotheres tristis. Next base: position 1,358,460 of record CM072898.1, on the reverse strand, counting down.
TTGAAAACGTGTGTGATTTGAGACAGCTGATAAATTAAATAACACCCACATTTACATCCCATCAGCCTTTCAGAGAGCTGTCTGCAGTCTGCTCTGTTTGATGTTTGTGTCAGGTCTTGGATACAGTGTGGTGCTCTCCTTGAAAGCTAAGCTAATGCTGCATTATGCCAGACAATGCTTTTAGCCTAAATGAAAGCCTTTCTGTCCCTTTAAAGGTTGCTTAATTAATGGGACTGGCCCTGAGAAAAGTTAAGGGGAAAAGTCAGTATTCGTAGCAACAAGCCCAGCAGGAAAACTTCTCCTCTGAATGGGAAACATATTCCAAATTGAAGAAAATGTACTAAATTATTTACAAATAGACAACCTCAGGCGGGTAAATAGAAAAATGCATTTGCAGAAGAGCCACTGAGTTAACTCGCTCAGCTCCTGCCCTTCAGCCTCATCCCACATGCACACAGGGTTTTTTTGTGCAAGCACTGAAGTATCTGATCTGGGGAGTTATTTTCAGGAGAGCTTTTGGGAGAGCACAGCTCAAGGCAGTTTGTGCCTCAGGGAAACAGGCTGGGGGTGATTCTGTCCCTCCCAGCACTGAAGATGTCACATGTTCCACCCAAACCTGTGTTCTCAGCTACCTGCTCAGTCTCCTGCTCCCAACTTTAATTTCTCTTAACTTCACAACTCAGAATATGAATTCCATTCCAGTACAGTCACTCTATCAGAAAGTCTCCTTTTTGCTTAGGATGCCATTGACAGTGAAGCCATCAGCCTTCCCCCTCATCATCTCCTGAGTTTGAAAGACCTTTGTGGCAAGTTTTAGGTTTCTTTTGATTGGCTGTCACATTTCAGCTTATCTTGTACTTCTAGAGTCTTTCAAAACTGAGGGGCTTTCCTCCTCTCCTTATTGTTTATTAAGGTTAATTACATTAGTTGCCGTTTGAATTAAAAATATCAGTTACTCAAACTATTAAACTGGTTTGATCTTAAGAACACAAAATTCTTAAAATCATATTATGAACAAAACCTCTTTTCAACTGACATAATTCCTCAGTTTGTGTCAGAAAAAACAAGCTACAGGCCAGGAGGGAGGTACCAGAAGACAGAGGTGTCTGTTAAAAAGTTTCAACTCTTTTTAGCAGGACTGTTGGCATTTTTTCTCAAGTAGCGTAACCAAACTGGATAGTCTGAAAAGAGCTAGGGTTTCTCCCACCTAGGATTTCAAGCTATGGTAGCACGTGTAGGTTACTTAAAAATTCTAGAAATTTTCAATGTTTCAGTACTTCTCTGCAGTAATTCCCAAGTGTTGTAACATCTTTAAATTACCAGTGATGTGAGGATTATTTTCTTTTAGTGAGATACACTGAATGTATCTTGTTTGCTACTGCTGAGTGTATTCTTCCAAGACAGTTTGCATGGTCCTACCACAACGTGAGTACCAAGAGGTTCAAATCACTGCACTTTAAGAACTGAAATTCATTAACAATGTTCCTACTTACTCCTCCAGCCAATGTCCCTTTGTTGGTCTTGATTATTATTGCAAACAAGGACACAACGAGGAGAAACAACGCTGCAATCACCGAGTTGAGAATATCCTGAAACAGCCAGTGGAAGCAAAATATTTATTCTGAAATACAGGCCTGAAGGAGAACGTGGAGAGCTCCCAACACAGGAGGGGTGGTTAAAAACGGCTGGATTGCCATGAAAACAGTTACATCAATATCCATGTGAGAGGACACTGACACCCAGTGGTGTGATGGTAAAAAGAGAGTTTATAGTAAAACGTCCTCATTTTATCTTTCTTCTGTTGTTTTTGTGTCAAATTTTTGCAACTTGGCTACACCTGATAGACTGAAGCAGCAAATACACATACAAAAGGGAGCTAAGAGGACAACTTGTCAGTATTTGAGTGAAAGCGTGTGACTCATTTGTGATGTGAAGGTGTTACACAGCGAGGCAAACAGTGCTGGGAGGAGCTGTTATCGGATCCAGCAGCCATCCAGGAACTGATGGAACAGAACGCTCCGTTAGGAAGCACTGCCTCAACCTGCACAGAACACTGGGGCTTGCCTCACCTGTACAGAAACAATGACTGAGCCAGCTGATAATGTCCTCTGGGACAGGTGATCCTTCCTGTTCACAGGCCTGTTGGCACTCACAGCCAGCGGCCACGACAGCCAGGGGACAGCAGGACCCACAGCCAGGGGACGTTGGTACTCACGGCTAGGTGACATCGGTGCTCACAGCCATCAGTACTCACAGCCAGAGCACCCCGCTACTCGGAGCCCACGGGTACTCACAGCCAGCGGCCAGAAAAGGAACCACATCCGCGCGTCGAGCTTCAGCAGGTAGAGCAGCAGGAACAGGACGTTGATCCCCGTCTCCATGCCGGCCAGCGCCCCGTAGGCCTCGTGCGACCCCGAGGCCACGAAGCAGATGAGGGCGGCCAGCGCCACCAGCTGCGGGACAGGAGGGGACGGGGGTCAGCGCCGGCCCGGGCCTTGCCCACAGGCCCCGGGGCCGCCCCCGGCCGTACCGTGCGGGAGATCTTCAGCGAGCCCCGCGGCGAGCGGAGGAAGGCCCGGTCCACCTCCAGCCGCGCCATGGCGGCCGGGCGGCCCTGGCGGTGCGCGGCGGGAGCGGGACCCCGGGTGGGCCGCGGGAGCCGGGGAGATGCCGGGGACGATGACACAGGTGATGCCGGGGCCATCGCCGGCGCTGAACCAGCCCCGCCTCAGCGCGCCGGGGGGAGGAAGTGATGGCGCGAAGGCGGAAGGGCTGGGCCGGGCCGGAGCGGGTCCGGGCGGCAGCGGGGATGGGCTATGTGGCGGCGGGGCGCGGCCTGGGCGTGGGCCCGGCGGGGCGCAGGCAGTACCGGCCCGGGCTCCTCAGCGGGCCCGCCCCGCTCCGCTGCCACTGCCAGCCGTAAGTGCGGGGCAAAACCGCGGGGGCGGGACGGGACGGGATGGGCCTGGGGCCGCCCCTGGGCCCGGCTTCGGCTCTCTGCGAGCCTTCGGGATGCACTGGAGCGGCTCCGGGCGAGCAGGAGTGGGAGCAGACCCGGGAGCGGCTCCGGGGGAGCAGGAGCGGGGTCATACCTTGGAGCGGGGTCAGACCCGGGAGCGGGATCCGACACTGGAGTGCGGTCAGATCTGCGAGCGGCTCCAGGGGAGCGGGAGCGGGGTCGGATCCGGGAGTGGCTTTGGGGGAGCGGGGTCAGACCCGGGAGCGGCTCCGGGGGAGCGGGGTCAGACCCTGGAGCTCTAACCGGGTGTCACTGCCGAGCCCGTCCCTGCCTTCCTGCCGTGCCTGGCTGGGTAAAGGGTCTCGTAAGCTCAGATTGGGCTCGGACAGGTTTTTTTATCGCAGGTTTGAAGTGTAAGGTGCTTGTTTTGGGGCTGCTCCATAATCCTCACCCTTACCCTGCCGGGCTGTGAGGCTAGTGGGTGCTGCTCCAACTGATCTTTCCAAAATTAATTTTTCCGCTTTGCAAACCCACTGAGGAGCAGCAGATGTAGCAAGAATCTGAAAGTGTGAGCACTCGTTGGACTCTTGGCAGTATCAGGGACAGTAGAGAACTGCAGCTAAATCTTGTGTCAGTCAGTGCCACAATGTGTCTGTTACGCGACCCAATAATTACCTAAAACTTGAAGGTTGATAATTTAGAAAATAGTCATATTGAGCTATAGGGAACCTAAAAATGTCCTGGAGGGTCTCACATTAAGAGGCTCGGTATAACTAAGTTATGAAGACTGCTTTGATTTTAACTGTTGTTTTTTTCCATTCTAGATAAGCATCTGATAAAAAAAGATGCTAGAAAGAGAATTGTAAGTATTTGCATTTTGTTCAGAAAACAAAGTAAAAAGTGCAGTCTCTTTCATTATAATTCCATTATGATTTGAGTGTGTGTGTATTGGCAGCTGTAGGCCTTAGCTGTGTCATTGTGTAGTGTTGGGTCTGTCACTGGGTCATGCTCTGTGCAAGGCTACACTGGTCTAGTTCTGAAAATACTAATAAAATTGTAAGAGATCTATGCAAAATTGTGAGGGCTTCTGTCAGGACAGGTGGCAGTTTGGGTTCAGTGTTGCATGTGTAGCCTTGCCATTGCCTTATATAACCCCTCTGGGCTGTAAGTTATTTTAAGACAGTTGAAAAAGAATTCTCATAGTTTATTTTAGTTGTTTAGGTTTCTGAAAATAAAAGTGTGATCTCTCTTAAGGTTTAAGTTATCTATATAATGGATGCTGAAATTATTACTTCAGCTGGCACTTATTTAAAGTTGGGAGTCAGGTGTGTGAGGTGGGTTGTGGCAGAGTGAGGAGCAGCAGGTGACCCTCTGGAACCCCTGGGGAAGGGGAGCCTGAAGCAGGGCAGGGGCTGGCTGTGGGAGTAGCAGGGAGGGAAAAAGTCGTGGTCTGGGAGAATGACAACATCCAAACGGATCCCCAGTGCCTTGCCATGAAATAATCTCTTCCCAGCATAGGGAGCTGGCATGTTGGAATGGGCAGGGTGCATTTCTACCACACTGTTCACTGCTCTGCCCACTGTGGGTCTCAAAGTCGCTCTGTTTTTCACCAGATCTGTATCGAGGGCAACATTGCAAGTGGGAAAACAACATGCCTGGACTATTTTGCACAAACTACCAACATTGAGGTACGGGGTGCACATTTCTTTGTCCTTATTTCCCTCACTGAGCAGCTGCTTGTCTTAGATCCAACGTGTCTTTCGGTGCATGAGGAGGGAGCAGCAGGGGCTGAGCCAGGGGCTTGCTGGGGCACCACCCCAACTTTTTATTGTCAAATTACAGCAGAGAAATGTACTTTGTACTGGATGCCAAGATACCAGTAAAACCTGTGAATCGGAGTTTGTACCTTTATAAAATAACAGCAACCCACAGAACATGGGCATGTTTGGACTTGCCTGTTTGCCATTTGATGTCACTGAAATCTTAGATGGGTCTGGTGAAAGCAAAGGAAAGAGCTATTATGTATAAATACCTATGCCATGTAACAGAGATCCCAGTGAATAGGTGGCTTTTTTTAAAGAAGGAGAATCTGTTAGAACTGTTTCAGGAGATTTCTTAGCTGATCTGGTATTTGATTTTGTGTTGCTTAGAACCAGGTTAGGGGAAGGACAGGCTTGTATTTTAAACAAAATCAAGGTCAAACTTTAGTGAACAATTGATTTTGTAAACAGATATTAATGCTTTCACCCAGCAGACCTGGCAACACATTTGGTAATAAGTTTTAGTCCTCCTAGAAATGCTGGGTTGCCAGATGTTATTTGGAAATTTAACAGAATTGTCCTTATGAAGTACTTAACTGTTAATCCGAAGGATAACAGACTTTAATTTGCATACAGTGCAGCATTTTTAAGTAGCTACTTAAGTTCCCAGGTGGATGAGATTCTCCTAGGCCTGGCTATACAATATTGTTGCAGATTTAGACCCTGTTCAAACCAGACGGGTCTCTTGTGATTTTTTCTATTCAGCGTAGAAGCTTTTCTGATTCATTTTTTTAAATATTTGAATACATTTTGTTAGAACACAAATATAAAATGAACACGAATGTGGTAGCAGTCTGATCTTCCTCCTTTGCTGGTAAGTGTTACTTTCTGAGAAATTAGTTTGTGAGGAGATGGGCTAATCTAATCAGTGTTTAAAAATGGTAAGAAGACATTGAATATTGATATTTCTCTATTTTTAGCAGTGTGCATTATAACCTTTTGTGTTACAGAATTCAGTGCTGTTTTTTAAGGATGAGCTTTCCAATACAAGTCCTGAATACTCTGATTTACTGCACAAGTATTCCTTAAAAATAGCTATACACTTGTAGGGTCACATTAAGTATTTTGAATCTAAGATGTGTTTAACACGGAGTAATTCTTTTTAACCAGGTTTTGAAGGAACCCTTGAGCAAGTGGAGGAATGTTCGAGGTCATAATATCCTGGTAAGTGGCAGAAATTATTTCTGCAGTTACAGTGATTTTTCTTCTAGCAAGACATGCGTGATGGCTTTTTATCAGCCAGCGAAAATGCTGCAAAAGGTGTGATCCAAATCTCACACAGTAAAAACTAAAGCTCCATGAAGCAAAAGAGCTTCTACTGCGATTAAGACATGCATGTAATAGAAACATTGCATATAAAATGTGGTTTTGTCAATGACTGAGTGTCCAGTGAGGTGTGACTTAAAGTAATTCCCGGGAGGGTAAGCCCTGAGTGTGGCAGTTGTTTCTAAATGTGCTTGTGCCTGTTTCAAAGACGGCAAGGATGTCACTCGAGGTGAGGGGTGGATCCCATGGATCCCATCAGTTAATGTGGTTTGACTGGAGTTCTGTGAACAGCTCTGGTGCCCTCAACATAAAAAGGACATGGAACTGTTGGAGTGAGTCCAGAGGAGCCCATGGAGGTGCTGAGGGGCCTGGAGCACCTCCCCTGTGGAGCCAGGGAAACTTCCCTGTGAGGGTGGGCAGGCCCTGGCACAGGGTGCCCAGAGCAGCTGTGGCTGCCCCTGGATCCCTGGCAGTGCCCAAGGCCAGGCTGGACATTGGGACAGTGGGAGGTGTCCCTGCCATGGCAGGGGTGGCACTGGGTGGGCTTTAAGGTCCATTCCAACCCTTTAACACTGTATAAATCTCTGCTCCTGTGGCTGCTGCAGATAAGGAAAATTGAGCCCAGTGAGGTGTTGAGGGCCTCTATTCCCTTTTGGGTGGCCGGGGCTTTTTGGAACTGTTCCCCTCGGGGATGTCCCTGGGTCCCAGCTGCACACACCAGCCTTGCTGGGCTGTGGAGGTGGTCCCTGCTGTCAGAGCAGTGCTCGGGGCTCAGCCCCCCTGCACAAACCCCAGGTGCCTGAGGAAGGGCTCTGTGCTCAGGCTCTGCAGCCTGCGGGGTGGGCACACCCCAAACCGTGCTTGCCCTGCCATGTGTCACATACCATCAGTGTTAGCACAGACCCTCTGAACAGTCAATTGACCCTCCTAGGAGTTGCTGATGCCTTTCTGATTGTTGGTGAAGGGGTGGGGCACTTGCACAACACCGGATCGGCCTTGGAGCCCTGGGAAAGTCTGATCTTGGCAGGGAGAAAAGGAGAAGGTCAGACCTGTGGGATGAAGCTGTGCTGCTGGCTTAAAACTTGTCACCTCAGCCAACAGACACTGAATGATATTTTATTTTGAGTGAGAGCCTTTCTCTGCTGTGCAGGATGGATTGTTGCTTGTAAGTTCTTTGTGTGTGTGGAATTGCAGCAATCAGAAAGTGGAACAGCTCCTTGGGAGCTGCTGTGAGTATCCTTTGGGAAGAACAGCTGCCTGTGTTAATGAGGCCCAGACCATACTTAGAACCCTGTGTGATTTCTGGATGCACTGGCTGTACTGAGAGTCTGTCAATGCACAAAAATAGAGTAGTAGATAGGTTTTTTGTCATTACTTGGTTCCAACTGTTCCATGTGCAGAGTAACTAATTCCTGCTGACTTCAGCCAACCTCCCACTCAGTGTCTGTAGAGACAGGGCCACAATTCTTCATCTCCATTGTGGAGGGCAAATGATCACTTAATTCTTGTCAAATCTGATGGCAGCTGTTTTAGTGCACTTAGAGCAATGCTGTTGTAGAGCAAAAGCTTCCTAAATACCCAACTTCCTATTGTGCTGTTTGTCCTGACAAATGTCCATCTGTCCTGCTTCCATCTCTGACCTCAGGGCTTAATGTACCAGGATGCTTCAAGGTGGGGGATAACTCTGCAGACCTATGTCCAGCTGACCATGCTGGAGCAGCACACCAGGCCCATGGTGAGGAAACTTCTTTTAATTTTAAGAGTAATTAGATGTGGTTATGAGTGCTAAATCCTTTTAACCTTGTATTCAAGAGTTAAGATGTTGTGTGTGTTCATCCTTTGTTCTTGCAGTGATTAGGAATTGCTGTGGTGCAGACATTGATATGCCCAGCGTGTGCTCTGGGGATAAAACCTCTGCCTCCTGCCTGCTTACAACTTTCTCAAACTGATCCTGCTGTTTGGGCACACCCTCCAGGGCTAGGCTTGCACAAATCTCTTCCTCATTTCATGTCAGTGACTTGTCTGTAATTTCATTGTTTCAAATCCTTGGCAAACACCAAGTAATCTCATGTTAGGATTCATAGTACTGCTTCCTGCTGTCTAGTACAAATATAGCCATTGCTTCTTCTGTTTATGCAAAATACTTCCATTTTCTATTGCTTTTTCAGGTGGTTTACATCCTTCTTTTCCTTGTAATTTTTTCCTTTTTTTTTTAATTTCACATCCTACCTTTTAATCAAAATTTCTTCATTCTTTTCTCCTTAAAACACCTTTTGTTACATTCTATGCTGTCTTCCATTCCTTGATTACAAGATCTGGTCTTAGATGCCATGCTTATATGTTACTGATTGTTCTTGTGTTCTGTTTTCTGAGTTTGTGTCAGGGCAAACTTTTAACGGTGCCAAATCTGAAAGTGGCATATATAATCATTAGGTTTTTGGAAGAGGTGTTTTTCCAAGACAATAGAAATCCTGTTCCATTGGAGAAGAAGTTCATTCAAGAATTCCTGAGGATTTCCCTGTATTTCATTCTGAGCTTTTTTGTTATTTGAACCTTGTTGGTGCTATTTTTGTTTCATTAATGTGCAGAAACCTGTGAGAATTTGCTCTGCCAGGCCCAAGAGTGTCAGAGGATCTCCCTGCTCCAACATGAAGTGCTGGTGGAACACACATGCAGGGCTGGATGAGGGCAGGGCTCTGTCAGCTGCAGTTATTTCTTTTAAAAGTCCTATTTCCTTTCTTGAATGTGTCTGATGTCAGCCCTGTGCTGTGACCCAGCAATGCATGGGATGGGGCAGCAATTTGGGGAGCAATAGCTCCCATTGTCCTGCAGACCCCAAGTGAATTTGCTGCTTTTTTGTACCCTCAGTTACCTTCCACTGCTCAGCTGAATGCTGAGCACTTTGCTTTGAACTGCTGTCTGAATAACAAAGGAGGGTAAGAACAGGAGTCCTTGTTTTTTTGTGGCTCCCACCCTTCCAGTAAGTTTGTTTCTCACAAGATCTGAAAATGGTGTTTCATATGTGCCATAGGAGCGTGAAAAGAAACAAGCATGAAAATGTACAGAGTCAAGTTTTGTGTTGCAGATTTCCCCCATAAGGATGATGGAGCGATCCATTCACAGTGCAAAACACATTTTTGTGGAAAACCTGTATCGAAGGTATGGGATGTGGTTTTCTACTTTATTTTCTTGGATTAATTATTTTAAATATATATGTAATCAAATGATAATTTCTTTGGTAATGCGCATTTAAGGGGCTTGTAAAATCTGCCAGTTCTGTGTTGGAGGGGCAGTGTGTTTGGTATGGAGTGTGCTGCCCACTTCCTGTAGGACTCTGGAAAGCCTTTTTCAGCAGTGCTCCTGAATATTTAGCACTCAGTATTATTCAGACACCCTCTATTGAAGTTATCTGCTCTCCAGCTGAATACCCAGATCTTGCTTGAATCAAACACATGCTGGACAGATAAAAACCCACAAGGATATAAAGAATAAGACTATAGGAGGGAGAGAACTGGGCAGTGTTATCTAGCCTGGCATCCAGGATTGGCATTTCTTGCAAGCAGGGACTCAAGTCCTGTGCTCTTGCTCAGAATCAGGATTGCCAGGATAGGACTGCAAGCCTTGGTAGGCTGTGAGTAAAGAAAGAAGAATCACCTATTACCTGCCCCAGGTATAACTCACCCGTCCCAAACTAACTGAAATAGTGCAGCAATAAGGCGTTTGTTTCTTTGTTTGGAATGCTCCCTCTGTCTGTATGTGACAGATGGGTTTTAGTGGGTTTTTCAGTGGCCTTGAGGGACAAACCCAGTTTGTGCCACAAGGTGTCATCCGTGCTGCACGAGCACCTCTCTGCCGCGGAAATGCCTTTGGAAGTGGGGAGAAACACACATTATTCATCCCACACAGTGCAAGCAGCCTGCAATATCCTCATTTTTAGTTCCTGACTTCTTTTTTCATTGTAGACAAAGTGCTTTTCCCCCAAAGACTTAATTGCTATGAGGCTAAATCTGTTTGTGTCAGCTTTGTGAATTAATGTAATAATAACAATTTTAAGGGCACCTAAGATGTTTTGTGGCTTCAGCACTTTTTAAATGTTGGGAAAAGGGCATTTGCTTTGTTTTGTTACAGTAAACTAGAAGGCAGCTGATAGTGCCAAAAGAAAGGGATGTGTAAAAGGATTATAAATAAAACAAGGAATAACTGAGGAATGTATGGAAGTAGCTGTTTTGTGACACATTAAAAATGAGTCAGTCAGGCTGTGTTGGGTGAGTTTTAAATGCGTGCACAGGAGTGTGCAGGGTGTGCTGTAGGTGAGCACTGCAGTTCACTGTCCCTCTGAATCTATCACTAGTTGTGACAGAAAACTTGCTCTGTTCATGTTGGACTTAGGCAGTAAATACATGACTTGGTAGGAGTCAAATGTCAGCAAACTTAGGAAATTTAAACACCATTTGTACCTTTTATATTCCCTGGATCTTTATGTATCTTGAGCCAGAGTCCTCCCAGGGTTACCCAGGGAAAGCAAAGGTGTGTTGTCTGCAGGGCAGGTCAATGCAGAATTCACTTGGATGTGTCTGTCTTTTAGGGTAAGAGCAGTGGAGCTTTTCTTACTTCCAGTTCCTTTCAACCTTCCCCCATCTCTCCTGGAGAAGAGTAGCACAATCAGAGTTTGGCTGATGTAGGTCCCTGCTGCCCAGAACTGATGTGTTAGAAGAGCAGCAGTGACCAGTGTTAGCCCATTTCTGGATGGCAGATCAAAAGGGGGTGGGTACAAACAGGGATAGGGATTTTACTTTTTTCCATGCTTAGGGAAATATCTTTATTACTTTTGCTCAGTTTTACAAGTGATCAAAGGAAGCTGCCAGGGAACTGGTTTAGAAATCTGCGGAATATTTTTCTTCAGTCCTGTTTAAAATGGCATAACTGGTCTTACCATTCAGCTGGAGAGCACAGGAGCCTCCCAGCTCCGTCTTCTAAAAATTTTTTCTATTGCAGAAGCCTTTAGGAAAGACTATGGAATATGTGTTACTGTCACCAGTTTTGAAGAGAGGATACTATGAAATTAGTAATATTTGACAATCAGGAATATGGTAATAAGTGAAAATTGATCCACTTATAAAAACATAGTATGTGATTCTTAACATGTCCTCAGTAACTCCCTCTTACTCTCATTGTCTGATACTTTATTATTGTTGATGAGGTAACTTTGAGACATTTGTCTCCAACATTCTGTGCTCTGAGTTCAGAGTTCCAGTTAAGCATATTGGATATTTCACTACTCTTTCCACAAATATTTCTTACAGTGGGAGTAAATTTATTGACACACTGACATTATATTTTTTCTGCCTTTTACTGTGGCTTCTGTAAGGAATTTTTGGTGCTGCTCAGTAAATCCAGCCCTTCTGGTGACCTGCCCTGGGACAGATTTGAACTGATGCTGATACAGAGAACCTGAGCAATAAGTACCATTGAGTACTTAAGAAAAAAAGGAAAAGATCTGGTCTTTCTATTTTTTAAATAATGGTTTTTGTGGCCTTCAGTTTGGGTGGGCATAATGTTTGCTTCCTTTCACAAATGCTGGAGTAAATGAGGAGGGATTCTGGTCAGGTGAGCAAAATGAGAGTTTGGAGTTGATGTCTGCATGCTGCTCTTGTGTTTGTGCAGTGGGAAAATGCCAGAGGTGGATTATGCTGTCCTAAGTGAATGGTTTGACTGGATCCAGAACAACACTGATGTTTCAGTTGATTTGATAGGTAACATCTTCATGGGTCTGGAGGGCTGTGTTTGTGGGTGGCTCTCCTTTCTGGGAGAAAAAAGAATTCTTGTTTCTTGGCCATGATTCAGTATGGAAGTGAGCACCATCAGACAGCTTGGGTTTGTGGGAGGTTCATGGGTTGATTCATGGTAGTGCCAAAGGGGAGATCCACTGGTGGTACCCAAGCCATGATCCTGCCCTTCTATAGTTTGTGAAGTGAGTTTCTTCTTTGCTTTTCAAGCTGATCCTTGAACATAACTATTAAATTTTTTGTTTCTACAGTTTATTTGCAGACATCTCCTAAAGTTTGTTATGAGAGGCTAAAGACACGATGCAGGGAAGAGGAAAAAGTCATTCCTCTGGTAAGGAGTTCCTCTGATACATGTGCTTACAAGGAGCTTTGAAAACAGAATGATTCCAATCTAAATACTAAAATTGTATCCACATATTGCCAAGATGTGCTGCAGCTGTTTCCACTGCAAACTAAACCCTGAATATTGAATTTTCATTTCGTTTTAAAAAACGATCTGTCATGCACGCTGACTCTCCCAGGAGTTCTGCTGGAGCAATCAGTGCACTGTAGCTGACTTTAGGTGCACTATTAATCCCCTGCTAATCTTCTCTAGGATGTTAAAGTCAGTTGCCTTTGTACCATTCAGTGGCACAAAAGGACCCAGGTGGAGCATGGATACCTGGGCTTGCAGGTGCTGAGATTTCTGGGGCACTTTGTTGTCTGCTCTCACCAGGATGTTTGTGCATGAAAAGTGTCTCTGCTGTGGCTGAAAAGAAACAACTCCTTGAAAATTGTGAGCTTGGGAATCTGCTTTAGAACAAACTGTGGTGATGGAAAGTGACTTTCTGTGCCAATTTAAGCATGGCCCTTCATGCCACAAGGCTTCTAAAGAATCCTGACCAGACAGAAATGCCGTTCCCTCTGCAGCTCTGGGTGGGTGGCTCAGGAGAAGCAATTGTCAGCTGAAGATCTGTGCAAAGAGCTAAATTTTGGGCCATGTGAAATTTTGCCTTGAGAATAAATCCTTCTGTAATGGATTTGAAGAGCCCTTATGTTATTTTGCAGCTCTGCTGAAGAGGAGGGGAGCAGTTACGAATGAGCAATGTGAAGTGGTTCCATAAGAAAAAAAAAACCAGTTGATAAGAGGCAGAAGAGCTTTTAGAGGAAATTGAGTTATGAGAAAGTGAACTGGGAATTTTAGGGAAATGTATTGACACAGAAAGTGCCTCCCATACATATTCTTTGCAGCCTTGCCCTTTTTGTCCTTACTTTGCTATATTTTTCTCTGTAAAACGTTTTACCTGTGGGAGAGAATCATGGTTGTTTGATCTTAAAAGGAGCTGAGAGCCCTGTGCTCCTGTAAGCTGTCTTTGAGGTCTTCCTGGAGTTAAACTTTGTACTGGGAATTAATTTTTCTCAAAAACCTTCTGATGCTTTTTATTTTTTTGTTAGTGGAAGGTATGTGTTGCAGGCTTTTATATGTGTCTCTTAACTACTTCCCAAATGGATAAAGATTGCAATGTGCGTGTCATCCCTAGGCATTTGTATTATTCCAGTGCCTCTTTTCTAGGAATATTTAGAAGCTATTCATGAGCTCTATGAAGAGTGGCTCATTAAACGTGCACTGTTTGAAGTTTCCTGCCCAGTACTTGTGAGTATTATTTTAACCAATTAGGCATGTGGGGGGTTGTTCTTTCCAAATAATAGGAGCACTGTGTAGTGGTAAAAATAAATAATACTGCTTTTCTGATAACCTTTGGAGAAGGACAACCTCTGACAAATGTGATAGCTGTTAGTGTATAGCATGAAAGTGGCGTCTGCCATCTCTGCAGTGGAATTTCAGGGGCTGTTCATTGGGATTGCTTGCAGGATCAGCTGTGTAGCTTTTCAGGGAATTCCAAATTCCCAGCAGAAAGCAGCTTGGGCAGGTCCCTAGGAGTATCCCAGTTTGGCTGCACTGGTAGTCCTGTTCTGTTGTGCTCAAAATAAAAGTTTTATGGTGTCAGTTATTTCCAGTGTTCTTCTTTCCAAGGTTATTGGAGCTGACCATGACATGCAGAAAATGATAGAGAAGTATGAAGAAAACCGGGACCAAATACTGAACCCACCTGACAGACAACATCATTTATAGAAGCCTGTGACTGTTGTATCAAAAATCATCTACTGAAATCTGATTTGTTGTGTTTAATATTTAAATATAATGGGTACTGTTTTTGCACTATGCTTTGTAGAATGCTGTATACCAATCGGGAAGGGAATATGAGCCAATTCCCTTTGTGTTTTTAGGTTTTCCATCAGCTTTACTGTGTCAGTTCTGTTCAGCTAAAATATGGCTGTTTCCCTCGTTTCCTACTTCACTGCTGCTTCCTAGAAGTAACTTTAATTTCTTCTTGTTTTTTTTTCCCCAAAGACAGCCCTGTTTTTGTAATTTGAAATAAACAGTTTATTACAACGCTCCTCTGAGGGAAGATACCTGAGGTTTCTCTTAATAACCTCCTTGGGGTGAACTGGGGTGAAACACCACCAAAGGGCCAGTGTGTGTATGAGGGAGCTTTGATTATTACAGAGCTGTCAGTTTGGCCTGTGCCCAGCAGATCATCCCGAGTGTGAGCACATGGGATAACCACGGGATAACCATGGCATCAGCCCCTGCCAGTCTGGCCTCAGGAGGGGCAGGTCCTGCCTGGCCCACCTGATCTTGCAAGGCTAGGTGCCCCTCCTGGTGGGTGAGGGAAAGGCTGTGGATGTGTCTCCCTGTAGTTCAGCAGAGCCTTTGAGCCCCTCTCCCATGGGAGGTCCTGGAGAAGCTGCAGCCCCAGCTTGGCCAGGGCCATCCTTGGCTGGGATGGGAACTGCCTGATGGCCAGGCCCAGTGCTGGGAATGGGGTTCCCCTGGGATCCACGCTGGGACTAGTCCTGTGGACACCTTCATGGATGGTGTGGAGGAGGGCAGAGTTTACCCTCAGCTAACTGGGGTGACACCCATTGGGTGAGGGCCCTGGCCGGGCTGGGTGCACGTGCCAAAGCCACGAGGTGCGAGGGGTCAAGGGCCGGGTCCTGCACTGCAGCTCCGGGGGAATGGGCTGTGGCACTCAGGGCTCTGGGCTGGGTCACACAGTGCTTGCTTACAGGCTGGGCTCGGTGACCGCCGAGGTATTTTCCAACCTCAGTGATTCTGTGGTTTTCAAACAATTGCATTGCAGTAGAAAGGAGGGGTGCAGCTCGTTGGATTCTTTACTATTCAAGTACAAAAATGTCTCAAAGTGTGGAAGGCAAGAGAAAGATCTCAGCATCGAGGCCGGATTGTTGGAATATTGATGTCCATGGTCAGATTAACGTTCAATCTTGATCCCTTGGGGTGGTAGCCACCAAACAAAAGGTTCAGAGGGTTGCAGACATGGTGTTCAGCATGGGAACAGCTGTATCCCTCCCCAGGGAAATGATTCCTCCTGTCAGCTGTGACACCGAGGGCTGTGCAGAGCCTTTGGCAGGACTCAGGGCCATGCTGAGACCTGGGTGATCTCAAGGGCCTCTGGCTCCAGGAAGATGCTGCCCTGCCCTCTGCTCCTTGGTTCCCCTTTCCAGGCACATCCTGAGTGGCCATCAGGTGCCTGAGGCACAGCAAGGCATTGACCCCTTCCTGCCCAGGCTTTACACATTTCATACCAGAGGTAGGATGTTCATTATTTTATTGTTGCAGGAAGCAAATGAAGTGCATCCAGTTAAAGTAGCTTTGTTAAACAGATCTTACCAGTTTGAAATGGTGTTTTGCTCTAATCCTACCCATATTTATGCAACTTCATCGAATTCAATGGAAGGAAGTTCTTTCTGCTCTACAGGACATCACAATATAGCTTAGTTCTGAAGAGAACTGTGCACTGGTAGTTCCTGGTAGTGAATTCAGTGCAAAAAAATTTTAAAAATCCTCAAAACACAGTTTTTGTAAGTGATTGCAGAATGGCCCTGAGGCCCTGCTCTGGCTGAGGAACAGTGAAAATACAGGGTGCGTGGGACTGCGTTTGTTATTCTTTTCAAATGTTTCTAAAAAATTCTAGAATGAATTGATTTCTTAACTGGTTTGCATTCTTTGATTTTACTTCTTTTTGTAAAGTAACACACACCTGCTTTTTTTAGTTTATATCACGACCAGTTTATTATGTATGACCTGTAAGTACTTGGAGAGTAGAGAACACCAGTGGGGGTTTCATTCTTGGACTTGTTAAAGGAAATGCTGAGTTGCCCTTCACTTGTGCTTTACCCTCTGGGTGTTGCCTTCAAGGGAATCCTTTCAATGCAGCACTTGGACTGCTGTCACATTGATTTTCTGGGTAGTTTTAGGGGAATGATCCCAGAAATACAGAATGTATTTTTCCCCTACTGGTTTTGGTTAGTTTAGCTGGAACAAGCAAGGCTTCATTAGCACTTTGATCACTTTGTACAGACATTTGTCAGGCACTTAGTGCAGGATAGAAACATTCAGTTATGTGGCTTTTCAACAGGATCTGATGGTGCTGCTTTTGGACATCACTGCTTTTGTAGGGTTGTGGTTTGCCTAAAACCCATTGCACTGAAAGAACCACACACTGAATCAGGAATTGCAGCTCCTGTCCTGTTATTCCCATCTGATGAGCTGTTTCTTTTCTTAATCACTGCACCTTAGTAAGGGTAAATCACAGACAGCATTTCCTAGTGAAGTACTAAGTTGGTACCAAAGCTTGTGATCCCAGGAATGCCATTCTACTGCTCTGTTGTACTCGTTAGAATTTGAGCTTAAAAGTCTGCTAAGTAATGATCTTACTTATTGCAGCTTCTTTGTAGGGGGATATCAGATATTCTTGGTACTTTCTGTTAAACTTTCAAAACTTTTTCTTCTCTAAGAGTCCAAAAGAACGATTTCTTTGGAAGTGGTTCTATACATTTGAAGCTCAGTTATCTGCAGTTTGTTCTTAATTCTAGTTTCACTATGGATATACATTTTACACAGCACAGAAAATGTCACTTAATGATTTAGTACAGAGAATCTTGCAGCCCAAAGGATGCCACTGTTACTTGTCAGGACACAGCCCTGTGCACGCTTTTGTTCCTAACACTCATTTCTCACAAGCCCAGCCACAGCTGAAGGCAGTTCTGTCCCCTGGTGTTACCTTGGGCAAGGTTCTGTTTCTCCTATACTGCTGGAATCAGGGGATGACAGAATTTCAACCATAAGTTGTTCAAAAAGCAAATCTTTATATTTTAGTTCTTGAGGTTTTCCTAGTTTAATCCATGTGTGCTCCCCTGAACTTTTTCGGGGATGAAAGTAAATTATAATTAATTTCAGCTAATATTTTAACTGTACATGAAAGACATTTTTTAGCATTCAAAACTGAGCTCTATATTAGCCACTGTGAAGAAAATTAACTCTACCCCAGCCCAAACAAGCACACATTTCAGTGCTACTGAAAAAGCTACCTGAAGGGGTGTTAAAGTGTCCTTCTAGTTAACAAGTGTATCACAGAATGCCAGAACTTTCAGGGCTGGAAGGGACCTCTGGAGGTCACCCAGCCCAAGCCCTGCTCAGGCAGGGTCACCTGGAGCAGGTGACACAGGAGTGTGTTCAGGTAGGTTTGGAATGTCCTAGAGAGGGAGACTCCACAGCCTCCCTGGGCATCTGCTCCAGGGATCTGCCCCCTCCAGGAAAACAAGTTCTTCTTCATGTTGAAATGAAACTTATTGTATTTAAGTTTGTTTATGGCCATTGCTCCTTGCCCTACTGCTGGGCACCACCCTCTGACAGCCCTTGGAGATATTTGTATAAAGAAGCACTGGAGACTGTGCCTAAGCACAGCAGCAGTTTCCTCTCCTAAATTAATTCAGAGCTGGGTGTGACACAGGCTCTCAGTGCTGGGACCCCAGTTTCCAGCTGATCCAACACTTCTGAGCTTTCCACACAGCACTCCCACCTGCAGGATATCCCTGATCCTGCCTCTGCTGCTCACTGGGATCTTTCTCTGAGCAATTTTTTTTTCCTGCCACTAAAATGGCAAAGAATGAGATTTTTTCCCTTCATTTTAGTGAGATGAACTGGCCTGCAGAAAAAATCTGTGAACTTCTGGTGCAGAATTAAACCAGGAGCAGAGGCAAGAGAAATGGCAGGTGTAGCTGCACCTCTCTCACTGGTGGCAGCGAACAGTTACAACGCTCAAGGCTTCTCCTGGAAACTCTGGTGGCAGCCACAAAATACTTTGGTAACAAATGGAGGCACATATAAAACCTGTAACACAGTTAATGCCTCTACAAAACCAAGGGTTCCAACAGCTGTTTCCCTCTTTAAAGCTAAAGGAATGTTATCAAACTCTCTAAACCTGTTTTCAGCTGAAGTCAGGAGGAAGATTAGCTCAGGCACAGCTTCAAAGGAATGCAGAGAGTTAATAGGAGTGCACTCCAGTATGGCATTTCTAAAGCTGGGTCTTCCAGTTTAGAATAATTTCTCTTGTACTGGAAGACTCTTCCATGAATAGGTCTGGTAAGGGAAAAAAGAAAAGTAGGATGCCCAGCTGAAGAAACCTGTCTGGCATTAAGAACAGCCAGAAGGAATTTGACTGATGAATTAAATGGATTGAAATTTATAGAAGTTTGCCTACCCTTTATAAAGGTGACCTTTCTGGTTTTCTCATCAAAGGAACCATTAAGAATTTGTGTAACTCCTGCTATTTACTGTCCCAGAGCAGTGATGTTGTTTGGGGGTTTTTTTGAACTGTTTTGACAAAGCTAATCATCTCCCTGACAACAGGATCAAGGCCACAGGTGAGAGGACAATCCCCCCAGGTAATTACAAATAAAGCACTGCAGACAGGCTCAGGTGTGATGGCACAGCACCGCCTGGTCGGTTCTGTCAATGATGACATAAGGCTCCTGGGTGTCAGACTCTTGGGAATTAGAGTTCTCCAGCTTCCCTTCCCTGCCTCCAGCAGGGTCGCCTGCAGGCTGCAGCAGGCTCCTCCTGCCTCCGTGTGAGGGCTGCACATCAATGCTCTGGGGGGGGATGTAGGTGAGGTTGGGGGGCTCTCTGATGTGCCTGAAGCACTCAGAAGCTGGCTGTGCCTTCGCAGGATCCATGAGCAGTCTCTTGTTGTCAGAAGCAGTGGAATCCTCCAAGTGCCCAGGAGTACAGCACAGAGCTGAAGGTGGCTCCGTGTGTGACACTGCTCTGTTGTGCAGCTCAGCACTAGTCAGGTATGTATGTTTTATTTGGGAGTGATGGAATTCTCTAACGTGCCTGTCACTTGTTCCTGCATAGGCCACTGCCTCAGGCTGGCCAGTTTCCTCTACTGGATATGTAAGTTCTTCCTGAGCATCCCTGATTTGTAGTTCTGTGAAGGTTAAAGAGAGCTCACAAACATCCTCTTCCCTGGGGACGCCGCAGTTTTGGGCAAAGTCCTTGTAGGGCAGAGACTTCAGCTCAGTGGGCTCATCACCAGGGGCTGGGTCTATGCAATTTATGGCATCATTAATTTCTGCTTCAATTGATCCTTCTGGGACTCCTGGAGCTTCAAACTCCAAGGTGGTTTTGCTGTCACAGGAGCTGTCAGCAAACATGGCAAAGGCTGGGGGGCCGCTGGCTCCTGGGGACAGAGGTGCAGGCCCCAGCCCTCGTGCAGCTGCTTCTGCAGCCCCTGCCAGGGCATGCTCCTCACTCAGCCTGGCTCCTGCCTCCTTCTCCAAAGCCTTTGGAGACAGAGTCTCACTGAAGATCGGTGTCTGTCCTATGACAATGTCACTGTATGTGATCAGGAAGTCCTCGCTGTCTGAGCACTTGCCCGGGAGATGTGTGGTGTGGATTCCTTGCCTTTGCTGCTCCTGGAGGCTGCCGGGGGATGCAGCAGCTGATGGCTGAGCCACGTCCCCTTTGATCCTCAGATTCCCAGCAGCTTCAAAGGATGCAGCACAGGTAGCTGAACACTTCTGCTGGGGAGCAAGGCACAAAGGTATCTCACTGCTCCCTTCACTTCCCAGCCTTTCAGTGTCTCCTCTCTGGGGTGTCTGATCTTCCTCACCCTCCTCTCCTCGATGCTGATGTGTTTGTGCTCCCTGCTGCAGGCTCTTCTCCAAATTGTCTTCATTTGTCATCTCGAGGATGGCTTCACACTCGATTCTTGCCAGGAATATCTCAAAGGCAGTCTGCTTCGTTTCTTCATTGTTTCTCTTTTTGACAAGTGAAAATTCGGTGGCTGTAGTTGCCACATAACCTATTTTCTCCAGGACAGCTTTCACAACATCCTCTGGGAGCACTGGCTGGATGTAGTACACAAAATTCCCGGTGAAGGTCTGGAACAGAACCCAACATGGAAAAGCTGGTCAACACTGGGGGAGTTGGTGCAGGGAAATGTGAAAGAGTTGATTTCCTAAAGATCAAAAATACTTCAAAACTTGCTTACAGCTTTCAAAAACTGTCTTCTAGAAGTCTGAGTTTTGAATTGCAGTGAGTGAGGCTTTCCTAACTGCACTATTTTGGCAGCCTCTTGAGCACTGTAGCTTAGCTACAGCACATCAGTTTCAGTGAAGTTGTGCCAGTTTAAACCTGCTGGGGTCTTGGCTAAGAGTACCAGTATTCAAAAAGGAAGAGAGTAGTAAGGAAATCATTTTAGTCACACTAGAGAAACTCAGAAATAAACCTTCTGTGTTCTGCTGAACCTAAGCTTTTTAAACAAACAGAGGTTCATAGAATGAATCATTGAGGTCTTTTCTAAAGAGACATGCTGCACTCACTGTGAATCACATTTCTGAACTGGTGACAAGTCTGTAACATTTTCTTTATCCATAGTTCAGACTCCTGCTGTGAACTTTACTACCCTTGAATTAAACTGCCAGTTTTTAAAAGCACCTTTCTGAAGAGAGACTATTCTAACAGAAATATTGTCCAAACACCTATCTTTGCACAAGCTGTCTGCAAAACACCAATAAAATGCTGCTGCTGTGCAACAACTTAAAAGTGTTCAATGTTTGCTTGGTTTTGGAGCTACCCCAGGCACGAGGCCTAGTTTGTAACCTGGAAGTGGTTTTTGGTTTTGTCTGAAACCCTGTGACAGAAGAGACTTTTCTGAGCTGGGCATGACCAACTCCTGGCAAGTCAGAACAGGACAGAGGTGTGAATGCAAAATCAGGATTTTTCAGGAGTGGTCTACTTTGTTTTCAGGCTGCCCAGCTTGGGCCAGACCAAAGCTGACCCTTGAGTATCAGTGTCACAGGCAGGAGGTTCAGGAGAACAATACTGACCCCCAGAATGGCCACAGTATAATTCTTAGATAAATCTGTCAACAGTGCCCTGCACTCCTCGCCTTCTGTTCCTTCTGGAGGGGGGGCAGCTGCAGGCACTGCAGGGACATCAGAGCAGATGAGTGGCAGGACATGGGAAATACTAATCCATGTATTTCAGTAGCTTTTAGTCAAATCTGTACATGCACAAGGTACGGGTTGTTCTCCAATTTGTGCCTTGCAGTGGAATTATTTCAGGCCTGCTGCAGGCTCTCTTACACTTTGGGTTACCCACAGTGGTCTTCAAAGTTGGATTTTAATGCAGCCTAGAATTCTTGAGTTAAGAAAAGCTGGGCCCACTAAGTGTAGACCTGACTATCTTGTGCTTTGCCCTGTTTTAGGAAGATGAATAAGAACAGGAAATTTACAGCTGTTTGAGAATCCACAGGTGAGACCTAAGTGCAGGAAGAAGCAAAGAAATGGCTTTTCCTCACCAGCACCTGTTGCCAAAGCAAGGGCAATAAGTTTGCATTTGGGTGTTTGGGGAGTCTGTATAAATTTGGGATGTGTGAAGATGGCTCTGTCTTCTGGGCCATGAAATGTGTTCAGTGTGCTGGGGAAGTGAGGTAACCGTGACCACCCTGCTGAAAGAAACACCAGCATTTCCTCTTTCCAAGGAGCTGTCCCTCCCACTCCACCAGCTGCAGGCTCTGAACTGAGATCGGGAACCAGAGAGGCACTGGCCCACCTGGCCTTTGGTGGTGGTGGCCACTGCTAAAAACAGCCCTGCTTATAGGAAGATTTTGGTCACAGCTTAGCGTGATGAAAGGCAAAGCCTTTCAGAGTAGCTTTTACCTTCTCTGCTATCTCACCACAACGAGTCCCTTCCCAACCCAGAGCTGCTCAGCACTCCCAGCCTCAGGGAGAAGAAGGCCTGTGAAGGCCATTGAACACCTCTGAGCAGCCCTGCACCCGCCGGGCACCCTGACCTGAGCAGGATGGGCCCCTGACCCCTGATCCCGCTCCCTGTCCCGGGCAGGATGTGCCCGTGGCCCCGCTCCACCTCCCGGTGCCACTGCAAGCCCCGGCCCGGTAGCCCCGGGGCAGGGCAGTGCCGTACCTTGAGGGAGCGGATCTCCCGCCGCCAGGGGCACAGCAGGAGGTTGACACAGAGCAGCTCCAGCAGCTCCAGCGCCCTGAGCAGATCGTGCAGGGCGCGGCCGCCCCGCGCTCGCCGGCAGCGCTCGGCCACGCCGCGCACGTCCAGGGCCCCGCGGCGCCCCGGGCCCAGCAGCCGCCGCGCTCGGGCCTTGAGCGCGGGGTCGGCGCAGGCCGAGAGCTGTCCCTGCGCCGCGCGGGCCGCCAGCAGCGACACGTACTCCCTGAGCAGCGCCGGCTCCGCCATGGCACCGGCCCCGCCCCGCGGGCCCGCCCCGCGCCGCCATTGGCGGGCAGCGCTCCCGCGCCGGGCGGCCATTGGTGCTCCTGCCTGTCAGTCAGGGTGGGGGGGCGGAGCCCCGCGAACAGAAAGTGAAAGGCGGGAGGGCGGCGAGAGCTCGGGCTGCGCGCGCGGCGGGGCGGGGCTTGTCGCGACAGGAGCGCTGAGGTGAGGGCAGGGCGGGCGTGGGGATGGGCCGGGGTGTCCCAGCGTGTCCCGGAGTGTCCCGGGGTGGCGGTGGCTCCCCGGTGCGCAGCGCCAGTTCTGTACTTTAACCTGGTTTGTACAAAGCAGGGAGCTGTTGGTAACCCACCTAAAGCTCCCTGGCCATCCAAAGTTTACACCATTTGTGCATTTTAACAGAGGTATTCACTGGTCACAAATGGTACTGGTTTGTGTTGATGAATGCTCATAGCCCTCTTTGCTGGTTGTGTCGGCCCTCAGGGGGGATTATCCTGTCCTGGGCCATTCATCTGCACTAGACGGTCACTGAGTCGGTCACGATCTCCCACTGCTGGAATTCCCTTTCCCCCAGGCACTGCTCCCATCACTCTGCTGGATCCTGGCCAAACAGCCCATTCCTTGTGGGGCTGTCTTCCCTCTCCTCAGAAAGGTCAGCCAAGCACACAGCACTGACACTGCGATTGCTGCCTGCCCAGCTGGGGACCCCTGAGACCAGCTGTGATCCCGGGGCCTGTCCTGTTCCTCCTGCTGGAGCTGCCTTTGGATCCCTGTGCTAGGGCTGGGTAACAGCTGGAAGAGATCTGTGTCTGCTGTGGGGCTGACAAGGGTCCTGCAGTGGGGTTAGAGGAGATCTGTGTCTGCTGTGGGGCTGACAAGGGTCCTGCAGTGGGGTTAGATGAGATCTGTGTCTGCTGTGGGGCTGACAAGGGTCCTGCAGTGGGGTTAGATGGAGGTTGAATCCAGCAGCTGGAAAATACACCTGTGATCCAGGTGCTTTTCTAATCTTGATTTTTGGAATCTGAATTTTCAGGTCACCACCTCTGGTCCCCATGAAGTTGTGCACCTGTGTGACTTCAAAAATTGATAAATATTCTCTCATGTGATTATTATTATTTTAATTCACAGAAGTATATGGTCATAATTTCACATAGAAATTATTTCTGTAATTTAAGGAAGGGAATCATTTGTCAGACTGTACCAAGACCACTTAGATCAATTGAATGCGGTTTCCATTCAGGAAATAACATCTTTACTCATCTTGCTGTGCTAAAAAACGATCTGCTTGAATATTTCTGGGATGATTGGCCTATTATTTCCTGCTTTTTCATCTTTTCCCTTGGTGATAGGTTGCCATTTTCAGTGTCCTGACTTCAGTAATATGCCTCTGCCCTTCTTGAGCTTGGACACTGACCTGTACCCCAGAGCAGGAGGGACCTGACTTCTTCAGTGTTCCTGTGGCCTCTGCCAAAGGTAAAATCCAAATGTAAGTGAATGAAGCAGAGTGTTGCTTCCTCAGCAGTTGCTGAGTTGTGGGTGGTCCCAGAGATGTAAATAAAAAGCACAGAAGCAAACAAATACATGTGTGTTCTTTACTAAAAGTTCTGTGTAAGATCAGTATACTAGAAATTGAAGCAGGAGAGAGGCCTACAGAAATACAGGGTTGTTATCATGTAGCAAGAAACAGCATTTCCAGTTTTCTTTCTTATTTTACTCATGTAATAAAGCAAAGGCCTGTGTTAAGCCTGCGTTGTAGGACTGGTAGTAGAATTATAAAAGGATTTAGGATAATATCTGATAGTAGGAGATGAATTTCTTGAGAGCAACATCACTCTGCCAACTTGAGATTTATCCAAGATCTGCAATATTTTCAAGAAATGAAAGCATTTTCTTATTGCATCATTACAAGGAGTTTCAACACTTGCAGTAGTAGCACTAGAAGCTGTTGGTGCAGCTTCAGAGCTGCAAACCTCTCTCTGTAGTGTTTTACAGCTGTTTTTTTCTTTCTAGTGCTGTCAGTATTTATAAGCACCCCCCATCCCCCACAAGCTTTGTTGGATATCACTCAGTTAAAAAGATTAACAAGAGCAGAAAATGCTAAACCACTCCTGCAAGTGATGGTGGTAAGATACCACAGAAGGCAGCACACTGCCTTTAATTCAGTTTGTTTTTTTAATTGTATATGTTTTAAATTAATCACATAACCCAGGTATTCAGTGGTAACTTAGAAAAATGCTACAGTGTGGATGTGGATGTTTTGGTTGGCTCCCATATCCATGTGACAGAGCAGCTGGGATTATTTGGATTATTCTGTGATAACAGGATGACAGGATTCTATGGAGTGCTCCACGCCACAAGAGGGAGCAGGCAGATGTGTGAGAAATGCTGCCAAACCCAGAGCACAATGCCAGGGACACTTCACTGTTACTGAAAGAAAGACTTGGATTAGTTTTCTACAATTTTACCAATGCGTTGCTAACACGAGGCAATATGCAAATCTCCCACTCTCATCAGAAGTCTACTTAAAGTCAGATTGTTTTGGAAACCACAGATACAAAGTTGGTTGGGAAATCCCTGTCTGAAAGGTTAAAAGCCAAACCAAAGGGTTTTCCACCATGAAGAGAAACTGAGCATCAGTAACAGAGCAGGGACTCCGTGTGAAAAGCCCTCTGTGCCTTCAGCTTGGTCATGGTACTTGAAGAGTCTCACTTTCAGGGGAAAAAAAAATCACGCTTTACTTCTAGTGTGGGTTCATTAGACTCCCCCTGGCCCTCCCCAGCAGCAGCCCGAGGGAAGCAGTCCCAGAGCCTTGCCCTGTTCCAGGCAGCTCTGCAGGAGCTTTCACAGCCATGAAAGCAAATCCCATTCTGCACTAACCACCCTGTGCTTCCCCTCGTGGGATTCTCCTGCCAGTAAATGTGACTGGGGCACTCTGTGCATCTCCAGCCCCTCAGAGCTGGGGTAGAGTGTTGTTTCTCTCATTGCAGGGTACTTTGCATATCACAAAACTGCTTAAACAAATACTTTATAGAGAAGAGCAGTTCTCTCTGTTAAAAACACCAATGTGAAACAGAGCCTACCTTCTAGCAATGCCTGCCAGCAGTTCTGCAAAGCAAAATGGTGAATTTTTGTTCTTTTGGGATAGTATACTGAGAATAGTGAAAATCTTGCTGAACGGCAAAAGAATTGTCTCATTTTAGCAAAATACATATTTAATGTCATCTAGTTAGCAAAAAATGCATGCTTACCTTGTATCATGTGCATATGACTCAGTAATGGTATAATTTATATAGCAGTAAGAACCATATAATTACTTCCAATCTAGGTATTAATTATAATTGTGTCAATCTTTGGAGTGTTGAATGATGATTACAGTTAAAAATTATCCAGTATTTACAGAAAATGCAAGTGCAATTTTAATAATTTGGGTGCTGCTTCCTTTCAAACACAATTATACATTTATTATACTCAGCTTTACATATCCTTTAGTGGGGATGGAAAATGAAGTCCATTTTCTCAGTGTAAAAAACTTTGTTGTTTTTTTTTTTTTAATTATTTTATTTTAGTGAAAATGCCTTTAAGAAATTTCCTGGAGATGAGCCTGTGATAATTCTGCAACCCCACCACAGCTCCTTGGCTCCTGGCCCTGGTCCCAGAGGGAGCCCAGGCTTGTGAATGCCCCAGTGGCTGGCTGGAGCTCCATCCCTGCTCTTGGTGTGCTGGCAGTCAGTTCTGCTTCCTGCTAGCACCCACACTCACCCAGGGGTTTTCCATTAGACACAGAACTTAAAAATTACTTAAAAATGTACAGTGCAAACTAAGAGCTCGACTTTCCTGTAGCAACACGTTTGAAAACAACACAGCAAAGAAGTTTTCCAAGGGAAAGTCCTGAGGAAAGCTCAGGGTTGAGCTCTCCTTGGTCTCCTGTGGATTGTGTGTCCTCAGCCAGACACACAGAAGCTTTCACATGAGGAATGGGACTATTTCACATGAGGAATGGGACTATTTCACATGAGGAATGGGACTATTTCACATGAGGAATGGGACTTTCCAGGCAGAAGCGAACAACAGGATCCAAACTTTGTTTTGTTTAAGGCAATACACGGAGACCTCCTTGGCTGCCCATTGTTGGATTTCAGGGCTGGCCTCTAGTCTGAATCTTGCAACTTTTTTTTTCGCTGGGCCATAAAAAGGACGTGGGGGAAGCAGATCTTCGTGTCCCACACGTGGACCTTGCCCAGCTCGGGGTGCACGGACAGGAGCTCAGGGGATGTGTTGTCTGTGAAACACGAACCCAGCCCCGGAAGCTGTGACCAGCCTGGGGCTTGGCCAGCAGCTCCCAGGAGGGGAAAAGGAGCAGGGGGTGCCCTTGGGGGTCTGGGTCTGCACTATCCTGCCCGCCCCAGAGCCAGTGCCTGTTCTGGGAGCCCCTCGGTGCCACACTCAGTGTCCCCTGGCCGGGCTGGTGCAGGGGGGGCTCCGTGGGAGCAGCGAGTGCAGCCACAGCCGTCCCTGGGGACAAGGTGCTGCTGTGCCCTTACACTGCTGTGCCTGAGCTGAACCCCCAGCCCAGCTCCCACTGCCCTGGCACACCGGCCTGGAACCCACGGGTTCCCATCCCAGTGTCCTGGGCTCACTCGTTGGGTTCCTTTTCCTGGTCCCTCCTCTCAAAGCTGGGAACGCTCCTGAGGTTCTGTTCCCGTGCCCAGCCCAGCATCTCTCGCAGTTCCTAGAGGTCACTGTGGTCACACGGTCACATCCGGGCTCCTTATGCAAAAAGACACTGGTTTGTGCCTGGCAATGCAGCTGTGTGTGGGAATTGACCTGAAGCATCCTCTAGGATTCCTGTGCCCTTCCCTTGGCTGCAGCAAGGCCTGTGCAGGATGTGCAGCCCCCGCCTCTGGGGACACACTGTCACCTCTCCACCACTTGTGCATGGTTTCTTCTGAGGAAGACTTGCAGCAGGCTTTGCAATGGCCTGGAAAGCCCGGTGCCAAAGGAATAATGTGAATATTAAAATATTATGATTACTTTTTTCTTTTGCTCCTACATGGTACTGATAATCATCTTTTTTTAGGCAGTGTTTTGCCTACTGAAACACATAGTTAGACAAAGAGATATTAAAAAATGCTTTGTTGTCAATACAGTGAATGAGATGTACTAGTGACACCTACAATGACAACAAAATGCTCTTCTTTTTCCTTCTGTTCTAAAACATGCAAAGTACCATAAAATCAACAAGTAGGCTTGACTGGATAACATTTATCTTCGTGATGAGTGGCTGATTTCAATGGGTTTTGCAATGCTCCAAAAAGGTCAGATGCACTGCTTGTCTCTGCTGCTCTTTTATGCTATGTGATGCCATGGAACACTTTGAAGCACAAACAGGGAAATTTAGGTAAACTTGCAAAATTCACTGTAAAAAAATCCCATTGTATCCCTGTTTTAAGCTATAAAATTGGTAAAACATCCAGAGGTTTTATTCTTCCATTGGCCTGAGTTCTTCAGAAGAATTGAGGGAAAGAGCCACTTTCATGGGCACGATGTGGGCTCTGCTGGGCAGTGGGAGGCTGTCCCGTGTTTCTGTTGGAGCAGGCTGAGCTCACACACCACTGTCCCGCGTGGGGGAGCAGCCTCCGCCCTGGGAGATCACCGAGATGCCTGAGCTGGGCTGCTGCCAGTCCTGCAGCCCCACGGCACAACGTGCAGCCCGTCCTGCAGTCCCACGTGCTACTTCCTCTTCCTGCCTGATACAGATATTTAAAGGTATTTCATTTCTTTGGCAGGGGTCCATAAGGGAATATGGAGGGGGATCATCTGTGGGAATATATATTTGTGTTGCTCCTGGCCCCACACATTCGTCGTAGCTGAAAGAAAAAAAAGAAATATTCATTAGATTCCTGGGAAAAATGCCACAGTACATTATTTCAGCATAACAGAGGTAAGTAAAGTGAAAAGAAAACAGGTGTCTGGTGTTTTGTTCCTCAGCCCACATCCTTGCTGACCCAGCCGTGTCAGATACTCAAGAATATAGCACTTCAAACCACCCAGAGATAATCCCAGAGGTGCACAGTCACCGTCAGTGCAGTGCAGCCAGGGCTCATTCCTGCTCTCACCTGCCTGGTTAGAAAAATCTGGGGGAAAGGAAGTGGTGTTGCTGTGTCATTGTGAAGGGAGGTATGGAGAGCTGGTGAGGGAGGCTGGCAGACACCGCTCTGTGCTGTCCTGACTGCAGTCTCTGGAGCTCAGCCAGCACAGCCTGGGTGGAAGGAGTGTGCTCCAGGGCCAGCGGGATTCCAGGAACTGCAGAGCTGTGCTGGGTGGCTGGGCAGACTCGTGCTGGTCTCTCTGGGGCTGGGCACGGTGCTTGTCACGTTCCTCCCGGCAGCAGGAATGCAGGGCAGGGGCATTGCTGGGGCTCCCACGGGAGCCAGCCCGGGTGCACCCAGGCCTGTGGCTCTGTGCCAGGGAAACCCTCCCTGTGCTCCCGGGCTGCAGGCAAGAGCAACAGAGTCACAACATCATGATCTTCAATGTCAGACCTGCTTTGTGGCTGCTGTTTAACCATTCCGGATCATTTATAATTCAATCTTGAAGAAGGGAATGCTTCCTGTTTAAAAAAACCCTCAACCTTTCCTTACTGAATTAACCTGAAAAACATTTCTGCTGGAGCCAGACAAATTAAGAACCTCTTTCCTCAGCCACACTAACTGCAGAGCAATTAAGATCTGGGATATTTCCTGAAAACTGGGATCTTGAGCATGTGTCCCCTGAGCAGACTGCCCACACACACTGTGCCCCTGTACCTGTGTTACTGCCAGGCTAAACCAAGTTCCCAAACCCCAGTATGGGTGATGGAAATGCTTATTGGGGAAGGGAGAGGTAAGAAAGGGAAATCAGAGTGCTACACAACTAATATCCACGGGTGTTTTTATTTTTACCTTCATTTCATTTTACTTTTATATTCATCAGGACAATGGCTTTAAATTCAGACTAGAAAAGTTCGATTTCCCCATCACAAAATAATATTTAAGGACCCACGTCTGTTCTGAAAACCTTGAATAGGGCTGCTAGATATTTCAGAAAAGTCTCAGCTTGTTAGGAAGCAGAATTTTTTTTTACAGCATGTGGAAAAGATGTCACTCAACACACTGAAGCTTTCAAACATACGTGGTAGTCTTTGAAAAGTTCTTAGATCTCAGTCACAGATTGAGGACCTGATGTCCTCAACTCTCCTTGAGCTCCATGAGGCTAAAGGAACAGCCACTTCTTGCAGGATTCCTATGAGCTGCATCTTTACTTAATTTACATTTTGCTGACCCAATGCCCAGTGAATTTATTTAGAATCTCTCCTCAGGTTTTGACTGACTTAATCAGGCTAACAGAGAGCACTTACTAAGTCTGTTAGCACAGGGGAAAAGTGTCCATTCAGAAAAGCCCACAGTAATGTGAGTTTCAAGGTGGAAAAGTCTGAATCCTTCTGCCAAGACACAAAAGGGAAGAATCTTTAATTGGCTTTAATTTAATGTCTTTTCTGGACCACAGCTCAGCTTTGTAAGAACTGAACTGCTGGCTGGGATAAACAGGGAAATGATCCCTTGGGAAGGAAATTTTAAGGGTCAAGTAAATGGGTATGAATTACGGTATTGAAGAGTTGGCATTTTAGCATTTAGTTCCAAATACCAATATATTTCTGTTAGGGCATTTTATCCTTCATACATATGATGGATCAAAATAGTTATCTCTTTTTCTCCAAAAGCAAGTAATGTTCTTCCCCCTCATTTTTAGCAATTAAGATCACATATTAAAAATTGAATAAGTGCCAGACTTTCAATTAAACAGCTTTTTGGCAGCTTCACAGCTGTGCCTACAGATTGTTGTGGCCATGGAGAGATTTACAAATAATGTGTTGTTTTGGTTTTTTAAATAACTTTTTGCATTTGGTTATCAGTTTATGATCTTGATGTCCATTTCCTGTGTTCTTTTCTATGCATGGGATCTTTGCTTGTAGAGCTGACATTGCAAACAACTCCTGCTCTGTTTCTGCAGATAAGGCTCTAGCATCCTCTACTGAGGGCAGAATGGACATGAATTAAAGTCATAAAAGAGACTTCAACTTTGTATTTTTTCCTTAATTTCCAAGTATTTTGTGGGTTTTTTTAATGTATTTTTGTTGGATTATTTTTTCTTTGGGGGTTTTGTTTTTCTTTGTTTGTTTGTTTGGTGGTGTGATTTTCTCCCTCTTTGTTTAAAAGCTTCAGTACTTTGGTTGTACTTTCTGACTGCTGTTATAGAGGCATTCCTCTAGGATGAATAATGCATTATTAACTCTACAAGCATGAATTTTATTTTGCAGTCTCTCCTTCAAGGAGACTTTAATATATAAACTTATATGACTTTACAAGAACTTTTTTATTAGAGAATCTAAGCAAATATTATAAGAAATAATACCCAGTTGGACAGGCATCCACTGTCCATGTATGGTGGTGGTTGAAAAACCATTCATCAAAAGATCTGAAGGATTACTTAGAGAAAAAATTGCAATAGCAATTATTTCTTGCAGGTGATTAACAAGTATTGATGTGAATGATGCTGGACTAAAACCTTACTGTCATTTAAAAATAAAGCCAAACCTTGATCCCTAATCTGGAGCTAAATAGGCAAAAAGATTTGGGGGTGGTGGTGGTGGGGGAAGGTTTGTTTTGCTTTTTTATTTTGTATTTTACGTTTTTCTGGGCCAGATTTCTCCGGGTTTGGTTGCCTCAGTCAGAAGCTCCCAGTTTAGCTGGGGAGCACCACAACAGCAGCTCACAGGCAGAAATCAT
Source organism: Acridotheres tristis (assembly GCA_037013685.1). NCBI lineage: Eukaryota > Metazoa > Chordata > Aves > Passeriformes > Sturnidae > Acridotheres > Acridotheres tristis. Next base: position 1,327,189 of record CM072898.1, on the reverse strand, counting down.
CAAATTGCAACCTCAGGAACTGCTAGAGGAGTGACCCCCACAAAGAGGTGTGCAATGTGTGTGTGTGGATATATATGTGTGTGTATAGGTATATTCATATGTTTGTGTATATATATTCACGTATATATATATATATATATATATATGTTTTGCATCTGACAATGCAGGACCATGACGTGGAAAAACAAAAATACATGTTCATCTTTTTCAAAACCCACGACAAGAGTTCTATTTTATCTGTCAGATTCACTTCTGTGAAGGCATTGGACATGTAAAAAGTAGCTCAGGCTTGAAGTTCTCTACAGCAGTCACAGGAAAATCCTTTTAGACAGGAAAGAAAATGCTTTTGGAAAGTGTTGGGTTACCATAACATAAGTAATGGAGCACAGGAACTCATTACACTCTGCATCTTGTGGATACCAGCCCTGAAAAAATCCTTGGCTGCAGTGCTTGTGGTGAATCCACTTTAATCCACTGCTTTCTAAAACTTTTATTATCTGGAGGTTCAGTATCAGCAGGCAGTGATGAGAAGGAAGGGGTTACTGACCATGAAATGTGCTGCTGTCAGCATGGGTTTGGGCCTTGTTTTTTATTATAATGCCTGCACTGCTGTTGTGGACACATGATTGAGTTTTTAAGGGATAATTTCCCTGAGAAAAGCAAGGAAGGCTGATGTCTGTGAGCATCCTACTGCAGGTAAGTGTGATCTGCAGAGAGAGGAATGGTGCTCAAAAATGGCAGCAGCTCTCCAAGATGACCTTGTTGACTCAGACTGTGGCAGGAGGAGTTATCACAAATAACTTTGTGAATTTGTTGGGTCTTCTTGCAGTAAGCACTGGGATGGGTTTGTTGCCAGGGAAACCCCAAAGATCTTCCCTAACTCGGTGTCATTCATAAATCAGGAGCCCCTCTCTGGGGCAGGAAGAGTTCTCCTGACAGAACTTTTTAAGATGCAAACAACAAGAAGTGAAAAAAAGCACAGCTGGGAATGAAGAAATCTTTGAGCACTAGGTGTCTCATGGTTCACTTTGTTCATCTGTTGCACGTTCTGACTCTGCTAAAATTGCTCCTGTTGCACTGTTTTCATTCTGCTGGTGACCTGCTGTGCTTTGATAATGGCACACAGAACCCCTGAATCTGGAACTTCCATGTGCTGACAGGCTGGAGCAGGGATGAAACAGCACAAAGATGTTTAGATGATGTTGTTACCTAACAGAAAAACTGAAATTAGAACAATTGTGCTGTAACTCTCTACAAGGAAGTTCAGATGAAAAAGAAAGATGTGTTTGATGTCCATGTAGGCAGTTGAGCTGATGCTGAACTCTGCCTTCTGTGGTGGCACAATTTGCTCATGGCCGGGTTTGCAGGAGAGCAGCCTGGAAATCTGCCCATGTTTCCTTTGAGGTGTTTTCCTAGAATACATAATTTCTTTGGTGATTATTTATTATTACCATGAGGAAATGTATCAGTTTGGACAGAACTGCACCTCTAATGCCATACATCATGAGCCAGGATATTTTTCTAGGTTTATTTTTGATCCTGACACTTTCCATTTGAGATTCTAATTATATACATACTTATATACATATTTATTTCAATGTTTTTAAATATTAAAAAAATGTAACCCAAGGTTATATTACTGTTCAAGAAGACACCAAGGGCTTAAGTAACTTAACCATTGAAGAGACAGGAAAGGTGGAATTTAGTTCTTTTTTTTCTGTTCATAGTTATTTCTGGAATTTCCAATTCCTCAGAATTACAATAGGACTTTGTGTTAATGAGCACTAAAAGGCTGCATCTTTGTTCTGCACTCTGTGCCAAGATAATCTTGAGGAATTTATGACTTTGATGGATAAATATTCCAGAGGAAAAGTGAAATTCAGTGCAAGTTGTTTTCATGAGAACATATATCAGATAACATTTGAAACCAATATATTGCAGTTTCATCATGATTGTGCAGCTTTAAATGATTGAAATAAATGTTTTAAATGAAACCAGTCATTCTAGGATGAAGATTTCATATGCTACAATTCAGCCTGGCATTAATTTTATGCATAGTAAGAACTACTTGGCCATCAGCAGTGTTTGGTCCCTGGATTTCTCTAACCATTATACAGTAAAGGATGCTGGGCACTGATTAAGTAACAAGAATCAGTTAAGATAAATAAAAATTTGTAGCTTCCCAAGCCATGGAGTTAATCCACAAACAGAATTCTAAAACACCACCACCAATTCTTACATGTCACCAGAACCTGCTGATGTTTGAGGAAGTTTTCCATTTGGCAAGTTTTAGGATCATATTCCTAGAAAGAGCTTTGCTTTAATCATTGCAGGAATGAATTCTGAGCAGGTGAAGGAAATACTGGCTGCAATATGCATCAGGAAGTCTGACAGCTGGGAAATCAGAGAAAAAGACTCTTTGTTTTTGAAGTACAGTCATCAAAGGTTTGACAGCTCTAAGTTGTGGTTGCTCTGCATGGCACTGTAGATTCCTGGTTAGAAGTCCTTGGTGCTGCTGCTTTCACTGCTGCAGGGTGTTTTTTAACCAGCAATAATTTGCACCTCCAGAGTGGAACTGGGGCAGGGCTAAAGAGAGCCTGGTCAGAAGGTGCAGCCTCCCCACAGATATTTCTGATGACAGAAAGCAAAGAGAATTTTGTGCCTCAGCCTCCCAACACACAGGCTGAGGTGTGAGAGCATTTTTGACTACAAAGACAAGAAAAAAGAGAAAGGTGTGGATAATTAAGAGGAATGGAAATGCCACAGAAAGAAACTCTCAACAAAGTTAAGCTTGAAATAAGAAGTTTGCCAGAATAATTAGGAATTGACTTGTTTCTATCCCTAATACTGATGAGGAATAGCACTGGGATATGAAGGGAGGGGCTTTAGAGTGTTTGGAATTTGGAGTTAAAGGAATTTAGAGTATTGGCTCATGTCATGATATCTAATGGACTTAAAACCTGTCGTATTTCCAGTGGCATTTTTTACCTTACTAACTGAAAATCTCATTGGGAGTGCTGAAGTAAGAGCTGAACTTAACCCCAAATGTCCATCTCATGCTTTTCCAGCTGTCATTGTAATGTGGCAAAAGCTCCTTGACTGGTTTGCTCTCAGGAAAACAGCCTTGGCAAAGGAATACAGCACAATATAGCAAGATCTGATGTCAATTCTGCCTAATTCCGCCTTTTAAGAAAATCCAGGAGGCTGGCATGGCTAACTTGCATCTTCAGAAGTGGCAGATGGAAAAGAATGTTTTAAAAAAGAAAGTCCCTTAAGTAGGCTTTTTAAATGTATATTTAAAGGGAAATTAGTGTCTGACTTTAAGACAGGAACATTTCCTTTTGCCATTTTAAAGCAATTTTTAAATTGATTTGCCCATTTAAGCAATGCAGGCTGAACATGGTTATTGAGAATACTGGGATCTATCAAGCCTAAACAAGACAATTTTGTCTAGAACAGATCCTGTGTAGATTACGCAGGGTGACCAGCTGAGGAAAGGTGAGCCCACAAACAAACCCTCACACAATGTGATTTAATATAAATACTGGGATAGAGGGGCTGAATGTTTTTAATCTTCATGTGCCCTGTGGGGAACACTCAGTGTGAAGCATGGAGAAGCCTTCTGTGGCTTCCATTAAAACCATTCCTGAAGGGAAATCCCTGCAGCCTCCTGAGCAGTCATTCCTCAGGGATGTTCTGTGTTATACACTCATGAGTCTCAGATGCAAAAGGCAATAATCTTGGCTGTCTAAAGCTCTGTACATACCATTAATATCCAATCACTAAAGAATGGAAAAGCACTTATGCAGTGGGGTGAGATGCATTTCCCCTGGCCACAAGGTGAGAAGTTGATAAAATTCCTTTCCTGCTGTGAAATCTCCTCATTGTTTGGATTTTATTCACTCTCCTAAAGAAAATGTAATACTTTTTAATTTACTTGGACTTTGGTTGATACTGTAATTCAATCCATTTCAATCCCATTCAATCACAAGCATGTGAGCTCAATTTATTCAAACCAGCTTTCTTACTCCATATTTGTAAGAAGATAATTAGCAATGCTCACTAGAACTGTGATACAAAGAACTCAGCACAGTGAACGTGAGCTCGTGATTTCTGTCTGTGAAGGTTTCATCCCCACAGTTACTCACACCAGCACAGAGAACAAAATGGCAAATATTGGATTTACAGGCTTTCCAGTGCTTCTTTCCAAGTCATAGCTACCATGATGATAGGTAAGATGGGGCAGGGGGATTGTGCTTGTATTGTGACCTCGTTGGATGTGTTCAGTTTGCTCATTTGGAGGGATCAGAATTCTGTGGTTTAGAATTGTTGGGAGATCACTTGGATCATCTTTCTGAGATGGAGCTTCTTAGAAACAAAGGCTTTGCCATGTCTGGTGACACAGACTATGAAATATGAACTTGCAGTCCTGCTACAAGTGTCTGTACATATCAGAAATATGCTCTGAAATACAAACCCCTCATATTCTGAAACAGTTTGGTTCATACCTCCTGTATTTTGTTTTATACTTCCCATCTACACCTCATGTAAAATCGATGTGACAGATGCTAGCACAGATCTGAGTTTCATTAAAAAGCCATTAACTGTCCTAAAGGGATGTCTATGGATAGCAGCACTGTATATTTTGGGCTGTCAGAACAAATTGACCAAATGGCTTCTCTGTAACCACCCTGCAACTATGGCAGGCTAATGAGCAAATTCCATGCCTGGCATCCCTCTAAACCTCATGCAGGAAAGGGGTTAGTGGAAGTGTCTGTGGGGATAATCAGATTGAGTCTCAAATGAAACTTTTGATTTAGAGATCAGAGCAAGTATTAATATCCCAAGTCATTTTTCATAGATGAATTTACCAATAACATCTTTTCTATAAATAATGTTTTATATGAGCAGCGTTATTGGACTTCCAGCAGGAGAGTTAAGAGTGAGCAGGGCTGAACAGGGAGTTCTCCCTGAGCCACAGATATGGGGACTGACTCTGTTCCATCAGCCTTCACCTTATATCTCTTTTCCACTCATTTTGTTGCTTAAAGGTCAGCTGTAAAATCTAACTAAAACATTCTAGACTAACCACTCCTTGGCCAAATAAAGGTATTGTGCTTTCTACTGAAAGCATTTCTGGAGTGTGGTCTGGCAGGAATGGTGTGAGGAGCCCTGGCTGCACACTCCTGTCTGGGTGCTGGGATGCCAGCAGCACGTGGATAAAGGAAATTATCCTGGCAGCACCCACTGCTTTTAACTCACTGAACTCTCTCACTGCAGATTTTTAAGAATTACTTAGCAGTGCAGTTGCTTTCCTTGCTGCTCTTCATTTCTGTTCTGCAGATGCCACAGCTGCATTATTAGCTTTTGGCCATGCTAGTTTAGCTTTAAATTACATCTTGCCCTCCAGGAATTAGGAGGAGGAATTACATTCATTTAGGCAGTGCTATGTTTCAGTAAACCTACTCTTCAAAATATTATCATATGCAATGAGATTGATCCCAGGGAGTTAATATTTTAAATGCACAAGGTCAGGCATGTCTTGTTTCTGCTTCCAGGCCATGTCTGACAGTCAGCTTTCAAATAATCTCCATTCTCTACTAATTAAAAATAGACACTGCAGTGTTATGCTATGTAGGAGAATATACAGAGAGATGTACAGGAATTTTTCAGGCTTTACATAATGCAGTAATTCAGAGAGTGCCTCTCACCCAGTGCTTTTCTGAACAGTTACAATGGTCTGGAGAATGCATTAATAGCAAGTTTCATTCTCCATGTAGCTTTGCTTTCAGCTATCTGCTTTCCCTGAAATTCCCAAGTTGTCTTGCTAAGACAAAATTTATTAAAAGATTTTTAATGATTTGCCAAAGCTACTTTTTCTAAAATATTTAACTGCAGTAGCAGTGAGAAAACAGCCAAACCATTAACAATAATCATTACTTTGGACCTGTGATGTAATTACTGGGATGAGCAGTGTTTGCCAGTGTGTGCAGAGTGGATCCTCAGGGACAGAGTCCCCTCAGCCCAGCAGGGAACCTGGAGGAGGCAGTGGCTGGACACCTTTATGTGTCCCAGAATATTCTGAGAACAGGTAGGATAATCTGTGGATAATCTGTGCTATCCTGTGTCACTCCTATCTGTTTCCAACAGAACTCCATAGAGATGGAAACATCTCCAAATCTTCTGTGCCAGTTTCTGACTGGAAATGGAAGCATCCTTTGGTATAATCTTTGATGATATGTCTGCTAAAGAAATATACTGTCAATTTATTCTCAGGAATCTGGCCAGCTGCCCTCTCAGAGTCTTGCTTGGGTGTCAGCTGGCTGCCTTTTATTACTAAAGACTCGTGGGTGTAGGCCCAAAATCCACTCTAAATTCCTAAGTGGATTTATATGCAGTTCTACACATTTAGATGCCAGCCTCAGAGTAATTGTTCACCTGTGAGCTTTCTGCTAAAATATTTACACAATTCCTAAAAGCCCATTTGTTATATAGGATGAGTAGGTAATACATAATGGGCTGCTTGTAGAACATGCACAGAATAAACAAAGCCAAGATCCATGTCTGGTGTGCTCATAGTGCTGCGTTGCTCTATATCACAGTCAGAAAAGGGCTGGTCTTAGAGTGTTTAACTCAAAACACAGTCTGCTTAAAATGAAGAAAAAAAAGAAAAAGAAAGGGGGAGCATGGCTGTTTAACCTTTGCTTGCTGTTTGTAAGACACAGCACTAGAGCAAGCTTGAAGTGATGTTCTGCTTCAAATGATTTCTGTTGGTCCATTGGAGGGAGTAACTGAATTCCTTCATTTCTGGACCTCAAGGTGCCCGAGGCACATGGAGGAGATGCCCATGGCCCAAAGTGCAGCTCCTGTGGCTCACGAGGCTGTTCCTGTACCCTGTGACTGTGGGCACACTATTTAGGAGCTGCTGCATAATTTCTGGAATTTTGTTTTTCTGTTTCCTCTAATCTGAACACTCTCAAGGCCAGTAATAAATAGAACTTGAAGTTCTTGGAAAAAGTATGTATTTTTGATTTTGAAACTTTCATTTGTAAATGCACTTCTTTGGAAGGAAGATTATTGTAATCTACTTGTGTGTTTCATTAGTATGTCATCACTATGATAAATTTTAATGTGAATATGACTGAATGAGAATTCCTGTCCACATCTTTATTTAGTAATAATGTGTTCTGCTAATGAAAACTTGAACTTACACTCAAGCTAAACGAGGTGTGTCTGTATTCAGAGTTTGTGTGAGCTGACTTTGTGTAGTGGGCTTTGCCAGTGCAGGACTGTAAGCCTGAGAATCTCAGGCAAGTGCTTACCATGGAGGTGGATCAGGATACATGATGTTCACCTGAGAAAGGATATCCAGATAGGAGTCAAAATCACAGGCTGGGGGAAACTCCTCGGTGCAGGTGGATCTCAGCTCTGCAGAGGAGCCGCCGTGAGAGAAACCATCTGGTGCTGCAAAACAAGAATTAATATTGGCTGCTCCTCCCCTCCGTGCTGGATTCTCTGCCACTCTTTAGAACACTGCCATAAATCAGAAAACAAACCCATTCCGAGGCACAGGAGTTGCAGATATTTTGGAACAATCAGGTTCCACAGGATATTTTTATTTCTTTAAGAGTGAATGAACACCATCAGTAGGTGAACTGTGGTGTTTCAGGGACTGTACCTTTAGTGCTGCCCTACAAGGCAGATGGAAATTCCAAAGGTTTTCTTGTGCCTCAAAGGCTCAGAAGGAGTGTGGGTTCTACCACGAGCAGCTTCAGATGTTTGTGGGGTAACTGAATTCCCAGCAGCTGCATCTGTGGAAAGTCTGTCTGTTCTGGGAGGGGTGTAAAAGGGGGGGCAGGTGTTTGATTGCTGAGAAAATGCTGTTCTCAATAAACACTGACAAAAATGGGAAAAGCTGCAAAATAGCAAAGAAAAATCATCCTGCTACCTGCTCCAGGGATTTCTTAATGCTTCCATGCAAGAAATTCCCAGCTCCACAAATATTGAGAGTTTAGTGCTGTTTTCTGTGTTAGATGATAATTAGTGTTTGTGTCTGTGTAATGTAGTGTGGCACAATTTAGTTTAGGATTATTCTTTTGAATATCTCCCAAAATATGTTTTTTCCACTTCTATAGCATTGTTATTTCTAACAAGCAGTTTGAAAATTTTCCTTTTTTTCCTTTTAAAATTTTCTTTTTGTTTTTGCCTGGCTCTAGGCTTTGTCAAGGAGATGAAACTACCAGAATAGTAGATTTAAACACAGTGATTAAAGCTTAATGGCTAGTATTTTATCATGCCAAAATATTGGGTCAAACAGTAACTCCAATTTGGGTTTAACTATTTAATCTTCAATGCAGCTGCTGAAAATTAGGAAAATTTTTATTACTGTAATAGCAGACATTAGTTTTCTGGATTTTGTTTTTATTTTCGCTCTGTAGGTTGGCATGGTAGTTTGCATTTCAATTCTTTTGGACTCTGAATTTTATTCCCAAAATATAGATGTTATTCACTTATCTGGATAAATATTTCTGGGACAGCCAAAAAGAAGTTATTCCTTGCTCCAAGGGGACAGACTAATCCTAGGAGATTTGTTTAGTTTAGATAGAAAAACTCCTGGTCCAAATAACTAAATGAAGTTCAGTTGACTCCAATGGATACTAAATTTACCTCAATGAAAACAAGACTTAAGCCAATGCATTTTTATGTGGCTCACTATTACTGGCTTTTCTATACAAATAAAAACCCCTCAACTATATGCACAGAACTGCACCCATAACAAACTGCAGGTGGAGGAGCCTGCTCACAATGTGAGTTGTTGATGCTCCACCATTTATCATTTGAATTTTTGCTATCTGAAGAATTACACAGAATTACAGTAACTTTTAAAACTGTTTTTTCCCCCTTAAATAGAAATAACCTGTCATTTCCTTGACAAAGTGGCTTCGTGTCAGCAAAGCCCAAAAGGGCTGAAAACACTACTCTAAAATTAACTCCTTTGATATTCCCAAATTATCTTTAAGTTCTTTTGTTACGTGTTGGTTTTGTTTCATGGGTTTTATTTTGGTTAGTGGGTAGGAAGTGGCACCTTTTTTGACTCTCTAACGATGATGACTGTTGTAATGACACCGATGTGTCATCAATGACATTGTTAATGATGGTGACAGTTTAAAGATTTTTGGGTGCCCATTTTCCAGGCAGATATTCACTTTTTGCACTCACACAAACAGCATTTACCCAGTGAATGTTGTAGGCTGGTGCACTTGGCTGAAGTGAGAACAGCTCTGCCTCTTCAAGAAATAGAAATTACAGCAAATGCTGCACCAAGGCTGTAGGGGGATGTGAAAATGCAAGAGAGAATAAATCTTCTCCCATGCCAGGGGAAAGAAGCTGTTCAGGAGGTGCTGCCAGCACTGGCTGCGTTCTGTCAGGGATCATCTACGGGCTGTGCTCCGGGAACCCAGTCCCAGCACAGAGGTGCCATTACACTGCCAAGCTGCCCGTGACTGACGGCTCCCATCATTTCATTTCATTTCATTTCATTTCATTTCATTTCATTTCATTTCATTTCATTTCATTTCATTTCATTTCATTTCATTTATTTCCCAGCCCTTGCAGTGGCCGGGTGTTTTCTGCTGCCCTCATTCCCGCTCGGTCCCTTTTCCCCTGCTCCCTCTCCCTTACCGTCCGCAGCCTCCCTGGGCAGCCGGGGCTGGCCGAGCCTGCTGTCCTTGCGCAGGCTGCCCACCACGATGGTGGCACACGACAGGAAGAGCACCAGCCCGATGACCACCCCTGCCACCAGCAGAGGGGACACCAGCAGGTTGGTGTCACCGCCGTGCTCTCCGGGGCTGGGGAAGGCGCTGGACACGCTGCTCTGGTTCGAGGCTATTGCTGTGCAGAGAGAGAGAGAAATGTGTCACTTGTCACAATTGTCACAGAGCCTCAGGCACAGCCACTGCACCAGCTCCTGCCCTTGGGAAAAGGCGGGGACACTCCAGGGGGACACCGGCAGCAGCTTCCCTGTTTATTGGGAATATCCTGCTGGAGCCAGGGCTGTATGAGCCATAATTCTCATGGCTTCTTCCTGCCAGAGCCTTTGTTCCATGAACTGACTGATGCTGAAAGAACCCAAGTGCACAAGGAGGAGAGGGGAAATTCCAAAAGGTGAGCTCCAAGAGGAACAGAGGAATTGTTAGGGGTGGAAGAAGAGAGGAATTGTCTGTTGTTAGGGGTGTAAGAAGGCTCCAAGGTTTTGATGAGAAAGTTTTGGGTAAAAATGAACCACAGGAGCCTGCTTTTGTGGCACAGGGCTTGCTTTGGTTTGTGGGGAGAGTCAGCATCCCAAGAAATTGATTTGTAGTGTGGGAAGAGACTCCTCCAGAGTGGGATTGTTTGGTTGCAACTGCTTTACTCTGGTTAAATAAGAATAAAATCTATAAATGCATTATTTGAGTTCAATAATAAATCTTCTTAAAGGAGAATAACTCCAGTAATTTATTGCCAAGTCAAACATCCTTTTGAGACAAGCCACAGAGATAGTATCAAAAGTTAAACAATAATGTTCCCTTAGAGACTCAACTGATAGCATGATTATACATGGGAATTAATTTCCATGAGATGTATTTATAGGGGATTGCAATGGAAGGAAGGTAAACAGAAGAAATTATGGGAAAAAGGATTCAGGATTTTAGCAGATAGAATCCTCCTCTCACCCCAAATTAAAACAAAACCTCCCATTAGCTGCTCAGCATCAGTAAACCAAAATTTTATTGATGCAAAAAAATTGCTGGAAATGCCATATACCAAGCTTGGCTGTCGAATCTGGCCTGGATATATTTTTATATCTGGCTATGTGCCAGTTGAACAGAGAATTTATTTCCTGCTGAAATCAGGGCTAACACATTTTTTTCTTTTGAGTATTCTGCGGATTTAGGAAGTGCAGTGCTGGTTACAAGGATGGATGTTATCAGAGAGGTCTCAGCAAAAACACTTCATGTTTTACAGTCACAATAAGTTTAGAAAGAAGACAATGGCTCCAAGCCAGTGTATGTTATCATTGGCTGGTGCTTGAGACTGAGACAACCACCTAGAAACATACACACAGAACCAGGGCAATCAGCATGTAGTGAAGGTTTGTTCATTTTCTGGAAGCACTTGACTGTTGGCTGAGGATCTTTACAGGCATTTAGGACAGACAGCCAAGAAATGTGCTGAGCTTTTACCAATATCTTGTGCAAAAACCAAAACTGAATTTTCTGACAATTAAAATGATGCTGTAGCATTAAATCGAAGGTTATGGACACGTGTCCTACTTAATTCTTAGTGCAAAGAAGTTTTGGGTATGGGATATGTTTGGGGAGTAAGGCCCTTGTGCTAGAACTCAAATTCCTGAAACTTTACAAAATATTAATAGTCTTTCTCATTTGTACATTTTGTTAGCTTTGTTGGTAATGTGTCCAACACACCCTCACTGGATTTCCATGGCTTTGATTTTTCAGATTTTTGCAAATTCTGCCTTTGAGAGATGCAAGTATCACAGTAGTGGCAGTTTAAATCCTAGGATTAACATCTTCACTGGAAGTAGTGGCAGGTAATTTATCGGTAATTTTGGCTAACTTGCAAAGGTAAAAGAAGAATCAACTTCGTTGTCAGCATGATGAGAAGCTGGGGCGTGTGGTTGCCCCACACACCCTCGGGCTTGTGGTCATCAATTTAATGTCAAATAAGGCTGAAACGGAATTGGTGATAAACTGCTGTCAAGTGGGGAGGAAGGAGGCTGCAGTGAATTCTTTCAGATCTTTAAAAACTTGGGACAAATTCAGAATGATCCTCTAAACAGAAAGGACCTGGCTAAGGATATTTATATTTTCTTTTTTTTTCAGTTGTGGAAGCCAGCTGGAATATCCACACTGACTATGTGGGAGATTCCTGTGGTGCCACCCAGTGTGAGCACTGACATTTGGAGCTGTTTTGCTTTATGAAAGTTTAACAGTTTCAAATGACTTCATAGAGAAAATACACTCCTGCACTGGTATTGAGGTGGTGTGGTTTGGTTCAAGACACCCCATTTATCCACCACATTCTCAGGGCTTCCATGGCTGTCCCCAGTCTTGTCTGTTTTATCTATTTTTTCTCACTAGAATGAATCTTTCTGGGGTTTTTTATGCTTTTAATCTAACTGAACCCAGTTTCTCATATAGACAAGTTATAGTGCAATATTGCTTTCATTAGAAGAAATGAGTGAGTCCCCTTAGCCCAGCTCCTAACACAAAAGGCACTTGATAAACTTCTCCTGTGGCACCATTTTCAGTTTGACATTGTGAGTCTGATCCTCCAGACTTTACTGCTGACTTACTACTGTGACAACAGCAGAATGAGATGCTGGGTTGATATAAATTTTTTGGATTTGAATTTTGTGGGGGGAAAAAGAGATTTTATATTACTTTTGGCAAAAAACCCCAACATATTGTAAATTTTCTCCTCTTATCCAAAACCATCTTCTTTTGATAAACTGCATTTCTCTATATAAAAATGCTGTTTTTTCTTTCAGAATAGAAGTATCTGCAAATGTATGTGAAGCCCATAAATACAACACCACTAACAGAGTGCTAATGCTTTTGTTTTGAGGTAAATCGTATCCTTTCTAATGAAACTGCAGATTATAAACAATACATACATAAATATGAATATTTCATAGCTAATCCTCTAAATATGAATTATTTTGGATGTACACACCATGGCTTTTATCCATGATGGGAGCTGTGTAAGTAACAGGAAACAGCACAACCGGCACAGGGCTGGCAGAACACTGACTTTAGAGTGAGCACCAGTGCAAAGTAGACTGTTCATTCAGTGTCAGACAATAAATTAGCATTTTGAAAAATCCCTTCAATATCACAATATATTATTTTACTCAGTGATCCTGCATCTCAACAAACCAATTGGAAAGTAACTGAAGGAGGTGTAGAACAGCAAGTTTTTGGGTGCATGTTGCTCTTTCTCACTCCTGCTAACCTGTCTTTGAAGCAACAGTCACCCCTTTCTAACTTGGCCATAAGTAATGGGGACGATTCAGCTGGGTCAGATCCTGGCAGGTGAAATGTCCTGGTGTGCACACATATCTTGGGAGCTCGGCTCACCCAACATTCAGCCCTTTATTAGGAGTGGCTTCTCTCTTCCTCAGTGCCTTTCACCTGCTTGTACCTCAGAGGAGAGAGAAGCAAAGCACCTACACATAAATGAGTCTCTGCTCTCCACACTGAGTTGGGTTTGGTGGTGGTGGTGGGGTCTTGTTCGATTTCCTTTTGTCCTGAAGGCACATCAGCTCTAGGGAGGCTGATGGGCTTTGAGATTATTTTAGAGCTGGATCCTGCTAAGATAACCAAATCCCTTCCCCTCATCTTAATAAAGATGATAATTCATCTTATGACTGGTGGAGAGGATGAGACATGGACTGGTTTTGTTTCTCAGGCTGAAAAGTGCATGACCAGCTCCTGAAGGAGTGCTGATGTGTTGTTCTGGAAAGATTTTGTATCTAGAATTACCCACCTCTTCATCCCAGCCTGGGATTCTCCTTTCTGAGGGCAGGGTGGGCTTGGTGCTGACTTGCTGAACTAGAGCTGAAGCACATGGACAGAACAGGAGAATTCCCTGTACCCCCTGGGTCAGTAAAACTGTTTGGGATGGTGATCCAGCACCTCCCAGCACCCTTAGATGCAGTGCAGCAACACAGGATACAGCACTGGGGAGGAGTAGTGGGGAGGTCAGTTTAGGATGGTGCTCCGTAATCCTTCCATCTTCAAATAATTACAACAAAGCATCTCAAACATCTCATTAATTTAAAGCATGTTTCTGATATCCTTACTTTCTCAGTTTCTTTATCCAGGGAAGGTGAGTGACAGATGTCAGGAAGGAGCTGAGAGCACCCAGATCAGTGAAATGATCCAAGATTTTGTTGATTATGCCTTTATGAACAGTTCCTGTTTGAAGGTGGTTTAGTCTGGCCAAGAGTGACCAGTTGGAGCCTGCCCTTGCTGCTGCCCTGGGAAATAAATCTCTGGAAATCAATAGAAATTGCATTGCATGTTTCTGTGGCACAGGAAAGGAGTAAGGGAGGTGTAACACAAAAACAACCTGGGAAAGGGTTTGAATCACAGGAGCATCCCTGCAGCCAGGGGACAGATGTTACTCAGGCATTGAATACAAGGGCCCACGGGAGCTGAACCTCAAAATTAACTAAAATAGAAATGTCTCTGTTGGATTCAAAGCTATTCCACTGGATCTTGAGGAAGGCTGAAACTTCACTTAGGCTTGATAAACAGTAGGGTGTCATCTGGTTATGGGACTAAAAGGAAGCAATGAGGATGCTCAGAACAGAGCAGGCTATTTGTCCTTTTGTATTTCTCTTATTCTCTTGTACAAAAGTTGAGAAAGGAGTGGAGGACCAGAACAGTCTGGGAAATGCCCTCTCTATAAAGGAGTTTTACACCAGCCAGGAAAATAGTTTAGGAAAAGGAATTAGCAGTTCAGGAGGCCCAGGAGCATGTTTGGTTCTCTCAAACACAGTTCTCCTGTTCTTCAGGCTTTTCTGCCTTCCACACAGAAAATTAAACTGCCTCTTGAGCTACAATGGATGTTCAATAATAACTCTATAGGGTGTGCTTCAAACTTTTGCCTTTTATCTTCTTATCTTCTGGAATGGACACTTAGTAGTTATTTGACAAAGTCAATAAATAAACGTTTTCTGTCAGTTGTTACACCAATGACATTTTAACAGTTCCCAAAACATATGATATTCATTATTATTTCTAAATTTGAGGTAAATCTTCCTATACAAATGGTTAACTAATCTTGCCTGTTCATTGCTGCTGTGGGAGATAACTCAGCATAATCCAAACCCACACGAATGCCATTAACCAGGCAGGACCTGTGAATTCAGACTCAGTTTCTCTACAGCTCTCTGCAGTTCAAAGACGCTTTGAACTTTTTTACTGCACATATATGTTCTAATCAAAATTAAAGTTTTTCACTGATAAATAGTAAAAAATGAAAACCTTATTCAGACCTGAGTGCTAGGGACGGCTCAGTTTTATCTGATGCCCATAGCTGAAAGTGAAAGTGGGACATCCTTCCAGGTACAAAAGCTGCTCATGACCTTGAGGAGCTCCTCCAAGGCACAGAGGGTGGCCTTTCCCCCGGGACAGCAAACTCTGCCTTTTCATCCTGTCTGCTGCCTCTCAGATAATGACTTTCTCTCTTCTTGCATTGACATCCTTATTATAGAGCCAGAATGAGGAAGATTGGATCACCAGCAGCCTGCAAATTGAGAATGTCAGAAGTAAAGAGAATGTGGCTGCAGAAGGGCTCAGGAAATAAATCTTTTCAGCTGCTGTGGCTTTATGGTATTATGTTGATGTCACAGCAGCTTGTATAGGTGCTGTTTCAAATTAACAGGAAAAATCTTCCAATTTTCAGATCCATGGTCTCTTTTATCAACATGATAAATACCACTGGAGGGAAGCAAATCACTCTGCAAGTATAACAGCCCACTTTCTGATGGACAATGAATATTTTCCCCCTATTTTCCCATATTCAAACAAGTTGGAGCTAATACAGTTTTATAAGCAGGACCCAAAGCTATTACTTTTCTCAGAAACTCTGTATTAGGGCTTGGAAAGAAATATGATGAGAATTCTCTTTTATCCATTAAAGTAAAGTTACCTTCATAAGCTTAGATCCAACCCAGCTTGGTAGTGACTTGAATAGGGAAAGCCCTATAATTTTGGGGATTTTTATTGTGAGAAACTCTGGTTTTTTGGCACACAGTCTCATATAAAACTTTGGAAAAATGTTACAATATAGTAACATTTCTTAAGGCTTGAAAAAATATGAAAGGCAAATTTATTTTATATTTTATTTTATCAGTCTGCTTAAACTGTGGTCTAGATATCTCATGTCTTGTCTTTAGGAGGCTGAGCTCTGTCTGAATTGTATTTAATGTAACCTAAAGAGGGCAGGTGGCAGCTCATGGGACATGGCAGGAAACATAATCTATATTGGGGCAACAAAAAAACCAACCCCAAACCAAACATCCAAACCCTTCCACAAAGAAGTTCCTTTCCTTACAAACTTTTCTCTCAATCTCCACAGAGAAAATGGAAAAGAATGATGAAATTCTTGCCAGCTCAAATAGTCACAACTGGTGAGCACCTGACTTATGCACTTATGAATCTCTAAATCAGTTAAAATCTTCTGAATCAGTTTAAATTTTCTGATCACTATTAAACTGGCTCACATTTATGACTTTTTAAATGATGCAGTTTTGTATTTTTCTGGTGTTTCAATGAATTGTTCCATCAATTGGCTCCATCAATCATCACCTTTAGCAATCCTTACCCTGCTCCCAGGACTCAAAGCTCTATAATGAAGATCCACCTGCAACTCAATTTTGAGACTGAACTGAGCTTCAGGAACCAGATCCACATTCTATACACACCCCCAGTACTCCTCCTGCAGTGCTTGTGCCCTTGTGCTGCTTCTTATTTAGGGCTTTTCTTATGAAAATTAATCCCATTTCTTTTTCCAGCCTCCTTGCCAGTCTTCAGTAGGACTAATCTACTGAAAAAGCACATAGAGGAATGACTGATTTTTACTGCTTAGAAAATAATGATGAGTGAAATACTGATCTAGAGTTGTGTAAGGAACGAGGTGCTGAGATAGAAACCTGTTAACAAAGAGATTCCCCGGATCTTCCTTTAGGAGGTGGTATCACATGTGATCTATCTCAGCCTTTCTTTCACGGTGATAGGAATTTTAAAAAATAATTAAAATGGTTTGCAGTGGTGTTCTGCACTCTGACATGAGTTATGGTGATGGTGTTGCAGAGTACACAAAGTCTAGAGTGGGATTTACATCATCATTTGTATCTGTGAAAGCTCCAGCAGTATCTGCCTGCATAAATCAAGGAGTTTTCTCATCCCATTAAGAAATGATTTAATTCCTTCAGATTTCATCTGAACAGGACTAGAATGCCTGCTGAGACAGATGCAGGGATGTCAATAATGGCAAGTCAGAGATTGATTCTGGAGACAGTTTCAATCCCCTGGGTTCTCTGGCGCTGAAGGACTGAAATACAAGGATGCTGAAAGACCTGTGGAAATAAAACACTCAAACATTACTATTCAAAAGCCTGGGGGGGAAACCCCTATTGCTCCTGTGGAACACCCCTTTGGTGAAAGGATTGGTTCCTGGGAGTGCAGGACTGGCCACACAGCCAAGGACCATTCCCTGGATCCCTGCAGTGGCCAGGGGTGTTTGATGTGCACCATGCACTGTGCCCTGTGTGTGTCCAGCAGGGCTGGCAGAGCAGAGACTCACCCTGAAGGGCTGGCAAAGCTGGCAGGGAAAGCTGACAGGCTGTGGGGTTTCTCCTGGGCCAGAAGAACATTCTGCTGCCTTGCTCCTGTTACAGGCTCTACACAGTTCCTTCTTCTAAATAATGTAATGGTTGCTTTTTGTTTGAGGTTGCAGGGGAAAGACTTTAAAACCAGCCAAAAAACTCTCCCTAAGCCAAGCGTAGCATTTAGGAAAGGACATTTCTTCACCATCAATACAAACTACAGTGTGCATATGTGAATATTTAAAAGAGAAAATGCAGTTCCCACTGCAGACCTGTTCCAGCAGAGTTCCCATAAACATCTGCAGCAGCTCCCTGTGTGCTGGGAAGTCCGAAAGGCTCAGAGCTGTCCCTACACAGAAGGCATGAAGAGAAGGACTGAGATTTACAGATCCCCTGAGAATCAGCTGTGCTTGCTGCACCATTTCCTCTCCAGGCACTCGACAGTCTAGGCTATAGGTATTCCAAGGGAATTATAGGGAATCTTTTTTTTCGTTTATTGCTTTCAAAGATGACTTAAACAAGGGAATATTTCTAAAGGAACGGGAATTGCAATGTCCATTGTTCTGCATTGCCACCCAGTGAGATTGAGAGAGAATCATAATTGAGGGATGCAGAGTTAGGCTGGAGCAAGAATTTGGGCTTTTTCTGTGAGCAGACTGTTCTGGAGATTATATTCAATTTAAATAATTATATGTTATGGGAAAGTTGATTACATTTTGATCCAAAGGATTTATAAATCCCTTTGTAATGAATGGTGCTGCACAAAGATGAGAACCCCTGTGATGTCCTCAGAGTACCCTGAACAATGCCTTAACCTGGAACACTGGCT
The DNA here is from genome assembly GCA_037013685.1 of Acridotheres tristis. NCBI lineage: Eukaryota > Metazoa > Chordata > Aves > Passeriformes > Sturnidae > Acridotheres > Acridotheres tristis. The sequence continues at coordinate 1,308,962 of CM072898.1, read as the reverse complement.
GGATTTAAGGCTGGCTGGGTTTTGTGGCCTTTTGAACAAAAGGGACCAGAAAATGGTTCAGTCCCAGAAAATGTGTGCCCAGCAGGGGTGGTTCTAATAAAGCTATCTAAATAAAAGCTCTTGTAGGGATACTGCCTGGAAGTATCCAGGGATACCATCCAGCTTCCACCTTCTTCAAGTTCAGTCTGTGTTAAAGGTCACTAACTATTGCTGCTTTCTGTTAATACTCACAGTGGAAATGTGTCTGTTAAATTGTTCCCATTTACCCACTGGAAAAAAAAAAAAGAATTTTTGAAAAAAGCTATGGGATTTCTGGTAGAGAAACTGGTATCTAGGATGATGTAATCTTCTATCCCCTTTCAAGTACATGGGTAGACACATGGAGAAAGAAGCAACTTTGTAATAGAAAAGGAAATAATTTCTGTCCCTGTTGTCCTGATCACACGTGATTGCAAAGGGATTTTAAACAACATGCTTGCTAACTGCAAGGGCTTTTACACTGTGGATTAACAAATTGGAAAAAAATCACCGAAAAAAAAAAAATTGAACCTCTTCTTCAGTTTCCTCTCACCTGCCTTAATTTTTCATTTTAACTCCATGCTGCAGATCAGGGTTACCTTGTTAGGTGCTTACTGAGGCTGAGGGGACCCACATGGTGTGGCCAGTGAAGGAATTCTATCCAAATTACCTAAACATTCTTTTTCCCTACCTGAAGGCAACCTTGCATTATAGGAGAATCAGAATGTCCTTCAATATGAGGGCAATCTAAAGACTTTGCATCAGGAGATTGATAAACTTAGATTTGTAAATTGTATTCTCCAGCTCTTAGGGGGATTTGCTGGATATGCTGCTCTTCAGTTCTGGTGGGAATGAATGAACCTCTTCAGTTTCTGGTGCATGAACAATCAGATTAAGAGACATGCAGATTAAAAAAACAAGCTGAAATTTTACATTCTTTGCATTAGTAGACAAAAGGGTTTTTTGTGAAGAAACTGATAGCATGAAAATAGCTCCTATTTTATAGGACACTGTAGAAACACAGGCGTGTGAGCTGCAAAAGAGTGAGTGCTGTTCTGAAAAAGCTTGTTCATGGAAGTGCTGGAGCACTGAAAGGAATAAAAGGGGGAAAAGAGTGCTCTAGGGTTGCTAGAGCACTATCAAACCCATGCACAGCACAACAGGATATGTGGTCTGTGCTGGACACTGCAGAATCACCTTACAGGGAAAGACTCAGGGAAAATCCAGCAGCAGCAGTGGAGTCACAGGGCTCTGAACAGCAAGAAGGAGCTGGCCCTGTGCAAAGGTGCTGTGGCTCCTGGAGGGGACCAAGAACAACTCCCAGAGCAGGAATTCACTTTAGCCCAGCAGTCTCAGAGGCTGGTGGGAATGGCTGAAATCCAGCAGGTCACCAGTCAGATTGGCTGATTGAGAGAGCCAAGGAATGCTGAGACATTGTGGAAGCCTTGAACCTCAGCTGCCTAAAGCACGAGCAGTGCAATGACAGCTTGCTGACACTGCAACAAAAATCAGAAAAGGTGGCTGCTTTCTCTTCAGAGCTCTTGTGCTTTTAATGTCAGCATGGACTCCTTGTGGGTATGGTAACTGGAAAGTGAAATAGTGAAACAGCTGAGATGAACCTCATTAAATATTAAAAAGCTGACAGTCAGTGTAGATCTGCTGTGGAGAAAGAGCGTGAATTTAGGATGCCTCAAAGCAACGTTTAAATCTGTGTTACCTCTCAGAAGCAGCTCTTCACCTGCTCCTTCAAAGTTACAAACCCATGAACTTCACAGTATATCCTAAATATAATTGTACTGGCAAAATGCCCTGTTAGAATGGCAGTGGAAAGTGGATACTTTTTTGATTGTTTTATTTATTTATTTATTTATTTATTTAAAATCCAAAGTTCCCACTATCCTGAAGCTTGAGGAAAACCATGAGAATGGGAAAGGCTTCAAAGCTCTGTAGGTATCAAGCAGTTCCTTCAACTCCTCGTTCTTGACTTGTGCATCACAAGGCTCTTTTGAGGGGTCCCAGTGAGGGTGGTATCTTTAAACTGTGCTACAGAGATGTGGGTTCCTGACCTGGGCAAGGGAGGTCCTGCCTTCCACTGCAAGCTGGAAAGGGAATGTGATTTGGAGTCAGGTGTTTATGGTTTGATGGCTGCAATGGGTCGTTTTTGGTTGTTGGTGCATGCTTTTGGTTTCTGTTTGTTTGGGTTGGTTCGTTTTAAGCCTCTTTTAGCTGCTGAAGATGAAGCACAGACTGCAATGCTTGGCCAAGGAAGGTATGAACTCTGCCAACAACAAAATCCTGTTTGAACTCCTCCTGCCTTCTGGATGGCTCCTGCATTGGTGTTAATTGGAGAAATGTGCTAGAAATGTTAACAAGGGTGATCGCTGTGTTTTACGGGGCTGCAATTACAGCTTTAGAATGTTCAGCCAGTGCATGCTGACCTGCTGCAATTTGCAATTCTGAATAGCACCTACAGCAGGGACTTTCACTCTGATGTCCCTTGTGCTGACAGCACTTGAGACAAGAAAAACCCTGCTGTTGGGATTATGTCAATAATTGATGGATTCATAGGTCCTGTGTCATTTGTTAATACCATCCTGTTAAGTCCTTCTGGGAATGAGACCACAGATTTTTCTAAGCAGCAGCTGCTGCAGAGTTTCCTGAAACTCCAGATTTTCGGGCTGGGCCAAGGAAGGCAGTGCTGAGGATACAAACATGCCTGGTTGCAACAACGTGAGCCAACAATCCCTGAGCCTGCAGCCTTGAGAAGGTGTGGGCAGCCTTGGTGATTCAGAGTGCTGAGGGTGTTCAGTGGGCTCTGTGGTTCAGAAAGGAAACTCACTGCTCCTGCTCCCCTCCTGTGTCCCTTGGAGATAAACCCTGCCTGGAGAGAGGCTGGAGACAGCCCAGCCAGGTGTGTGTTTATTCCCCATGTTGCCCTTTATCAATGTTTGATTACCCAAAAACTCTGCAAAGAGAACCATGTACATGTCACCCCTAGAAAATCTCTGTGACTGAGAAAAAAAGGAATGAACAACGACTGAGGCATTAATTTACATCTGTCAAGGTGATTACTGACTGAATTACGGTTCTATTTCCTCTGATTAATTTAGCACAAGATTCCTTCTTTTATTCTTTCCCTGCTCACGAGGTGGATATCCCTGATGAAGCACAGGTACCCTGGAATAATTTTTGCAGTGTTACTTCTCTCTCCAAACAAGTCCTCCTCACCAGCAGCTCCTGAGTTGTTGCAGGAGGAATCAATACAGGGTCTGGTCAAATTATCTGGTGCATGTGCTCAGTTATCTGCTCATGTCTCAGTTACTCCCAGAGGTGAAATTACAAAGCAGCTGCCACTACACTTAGGAAGGATTCCAAAGGAGCAGGATGTCCCCAGGATGAGCTGGGGGAATGCTGGTCCTGGGGCAGGCAATGTAGGTGCAGAGTGATCATGGTATGAGATCAGATTAATTACTCATTCATGCATGCATCCGTAAGTTAGGAGCATGTATTTAATCATTATTTGCCATAATATTTAATTAGATTTGAATCATACTTTTTTTGTTATGGTTGCATTTTTTTCAGTGAAGTTTTAATCTTTCTTGAAATTTTGGAATACTGTTTTTGTTCTTAGTAGATCTTTTTCCTAAAATTTAAAAGCAACATTAAGCAGAGAAATCTAATTTCAAAGTTTTATTTACTCTATAAACACTGTCGTTTGGGTTCTGACTCAAGATAATTCAATATGATCACATCAAACCCATCTCTGTCTCCTACAAATGTGTATAGATCTATATTATCACAAATAGTTCTGTGCTATGATCCCAAATCAAGATTAGTACTAAATTAGTTTGCCTAATATCAGCTTTATTTTGCCTTCAACGAAGGGCTCTTCTAATTCGTGTTGGCTATTTCTACTGATAAAATTAAGGGTTTTTTTCCACTATGACTTAGCAGAATGCAGCAGGATTTTCACGTTTCCATAATGTGGTAGGAGAGCTGCTGACTTTAAGGCTTATTTCCATTTGTTGACGGCAGTTTGCCCGTGGCAGAGGGAGGGATGGCCCAGCCCTTCCCTGTGCCAGCACAGAACATCCTGGAGGAGTGTGCTGGGAGCAGAGGTGTCCCCACAGAGCTCTGGGGCTGCAGGTGCTCCTCTTCCTGAGGAACATGGAGCACAGCACTGCGATTTCCTGTGCAACCATTCAAATGGCTTTTACTGGGTTCCAGGAGAAAATCTGTGGGCTTATCATTGTGTCTGCTCCCCTGTACAACAGCTCCCCACACAGCCAGAGGTGGCCCTTGCTGGACTACACTAAAGGAATTTATCACCTGCAGAGCCAACAGAACTCTTTCTGTCCCAGCAGAACAGAGGATGCAGCAGGAACTTGGCATCCAAGTGCTCTGTGCCTTTTCAGAAGGAAGGGGTGATAGCAGTGGCCAGGAGCAGCCCACACTGCACTCACGGGGATGTTCAGCTCATGAGACAAGGCAGCTGCTCAAGCACCACACAATAACCGAAATGTGCAGCATTTTAGCCCATGGAGACTTACTGTGTCTTGGTCACTGCTGAAGTCCCACGCTGGTCTCTGTTGGGATGCAGTGTGGTGGGGACAGGCTGCTGTGCAGGTGCTGGCAGGGCTGCAGGGACAGTGGGACACCGGTGGCACCATGAATGACACAATGCTCTGACTGCAGGCATTTCTGAGGGACTGTCCTTTGGGCTGGTGACTTAACTCTGCCCTTCCTTGGATTCCCTTGTGATTTAATCTAAACCCCAATGGCCCTTTCTGTGGCACATGATCTCTGTCACAATCTGTGTTCAGTCACATCCTATTTCTGCATATTTTTCCTGCACTTGCTGTGACCTGTGAAGAGGAATGAATTACCAGCACACTGTTTCCTTAAGCTGAGCAATTACTTTGAATGAATATTACATGGATTATGTGAAGACAGAAAGTGGGAATAGAGACTTGCTATGGAAACAGGGATTTTTCCCATGTTTTTTGATGCTTTCATCTCTTCTGCAGTGGGGATTACTGTGCTATTTATTCTTTATGGTGAAAATATGACAGTTATGTCTGTTAGATTTTTCATACTTTTCTTTATATTCCTTAAAAAGCGAGAAATGTAAATTACATTCCTGTACTATCTTTGGGTATTTTGTTTTTATTCTGATGAAGTTTTCTTTCTCCAGGCAACAAAAATTAAGATGTTGCATTATGCTTGTCTCATTCATGCAATTTTTTCAGGTGAGCTGTGTGTCCTTGTCAGCTCATGTTCCACAGTGTTTCCAGAATGGGGGTTCTGTAGAATTTTGCAAAGCCCTGCTGCTTGCTGTCTCCAGTGTGGTATTTAGAGCAAGAAAACTTTTAAAGCCCAACAGGTGGATTGACCTCTGTATTTTATTGAAGTGATTAATCTGTCTCATATTTTCATTGACTGATGTCTTGTGTTTCTGCAGCAATTATTCACTTCTATGTGTTTCTGCTGTGCTGTATAGAATATTCTCAGTACTGAGAATCAGGAATCCTTCACCAAAGTGTGTGGGCAAAAGAGCCACCTGAGAAGCTCAGGGATCCACACTTTATCCTCTTGCTATTAAACGACTTACTAAACAAGAAGGAGAAATTCCTCACTGAGCCAGCAGTTTCAGTTTAAGAGGAAGAGAGAGAACAGTGATATTTGTAATCCAGTGCTAAATGCAAATAAGTTCTGTGTCTCTTTCTTCGGGAGATTGCTTCCCTGAGTCACCGGGGTTCATTTACATTCGGGTGACATCTACAAGAATTTTGCCAACACAGCCTATTAGTGCAAACATTGTGTCAGCTCTGACACGCGTCTTTGCTGGAGGATCCCCAGCATGGCTCAGTTTGTCCCTGGTGGCAGACGTGCAGTCACACGGGGAGCGGTGCCAGCCTCCGGCGCGCCTGCATCCCGCCCAGCCCTGCCTCCACAGCCCTGCATGGCCAGCAGGCAACAGAAGCCTTTCCCAAAGCCTTTCCCTTTTATCTGGAACAGGATCAGCACCTGGATCTGGCTTCTGGAGCAGACACGGGCAGGTCCCAGGCCTTTTTCTGGAGCAGAGGCACAAACACATCACCAGGATGGGCTGGCAGAGCTCTCCAGGGGCAGCTTCAGCCCCAAACAGGAATTCAGACTGGCCCAGCACTCCTGGGGCCACACAACTGAATGCATGGAAAAGAAAGGTTATTATCCCTGTAGCTGCACTGAAAGGATGCTACAGACTCTTCTTCCAGTCTAACTCACAAGAGTGTGCTACAAAGGTGGGGAAGGGGTCAGTGCCAGGAGCGTTGTCTGAGTAAGATCCTCAGTTCTTTGTCTTCCTTTCCCATGTCCTGGCTTTGTGCATTTCCCTGCCTATCCCACGCAGAAGGACTGGGGCAGTTACTTCCACCTCCCTCCTCACACAGGGTGTCCTCAGGGTTTCTTTCATTTATAAACATCATTTACAGGTTCTGTGAATTGCTCTTGTTAATGGGAGTCACCAGTGATGCTTAGTAAGAGACATCAGAATACTTTCTTGTCTACCACTCCATACACTTTTCTCCTGACTTGTTTATATAATAATATACATATATTATAAATGCATATTATTATATGTAATATGCATTTATTTGTCACTCTCCTCTGGGGAACAAAGCCTGGCAGCTACAAACAGTTCTTTTGCAATGCAATGATAGGAACAAGCCTCTTCTGGAAGCCACTCAGATGAAACCAGCCCCATTATTTTAGTTGACTCAAGGCAGATTTGAGTTTGGGATTTCAAGGAGGTGTCATGCCCCCTGGCCCTGCTGGCTGCTTTCTATTCACTCTGTTCACTTTGTATTTTTCATCTTATTCTCAGTTCTACAGCTTACAGCGTTTTCCACTAACTCACATTTTGTAAAGATAATGTGCCAAAACCTGCAGTCTGCTATTTTTTATAAAGATACTAAAGCTGGGCCTCAGTTCAGGAAGGTACTTATGTGCATAGTTTATGCTCTGTAAATGCATCCTTGATTTTATTCCTACAAAATTTTCCAATTGAGGAGGCACCGAGATTCATGTCCTAGAACTGTCACTGTTCCATCCCTTTAGATTGTGGGAGAGGGTTTTGTCTTGCTGATGGGCTTGTCTTGTTTTCAAAGTTTGTATTATAGAAGTGTTAAAATCAAAATTACCAGAACGTTGGAAAGCACTTTTGCTGAAATTCACAGATTCACATAACAGGTGAAGGAAAAGGCACGGCAAGGTCACTCCTTTAACAAGAACAAGAAAAGTGGCTGTGTTTGTGGGTTTATGGAGCAGCCTTTCCCAGGCTGCCTTGATAGAGACTTTTAAACCTTGGCTTCTCCCCTGAAAAAGGGCAGCCATTCAGAGAAATATGTTAATATACCTCTAAATACATCAATACTACTGATCATTTCTCACTATGAAACAGAACTGGTCATTCCTTATATCCAGTCAGACAATTTACTGTTGTTAAAGCCGTCTTAAAAATGGCTGTATTTAGCAGGAGTGAGCATTTTCTAAGTTCATGGGACAAGGGGAGTCATTGTCACAATGCCTGTCCCATTTCAGGAGGAGCTGGCACTGCAATCTTTGCTTGTCCCTGCTCCTCCTCTTGTGGTAAGGCTCCTGGTTTCCCTCAGCCATTGTCAGAGCCTGCAGGGGAAGGCAAAGGGGCCACAGCCCTGCAGGTTTGTCCCTCTTGTTTCCTGTGGGCCAGAACTCTCTGCTCAGTTGTTATTTCCTAAGCCCTCTGATCCTTTTAGCTTCTGAAGAGGTAAGATGTCAAATTAGAGACGCAAACCTCGATAAAATTCTGTTCTAATTTACAGTTACTCGAGGGCCATTGCAATTATGTCCTTTGTTCATTTCTGCCTACAGAAGTCGGTAGTGTGTCAGTGGATTTTCTGTATCAGGCAAGATCAACAAATACCGACCCTCAGCAGGTACTAAAATACTCATTAAATAAAACCCAATGCCAGCAAATAAAAGAGGAAGAATATGCTGAATAAACATAACTGCTGGAGGAAGAAGTCTTCCAAATGAATCCTTAGAAAGGATAAATAAAAGTTGTAAGAGAAGAGGATATTGTTGTCATTAGTGTTGATAATCCAGACTAAGGTAATCTATGAAATTTATAACCAGCCCAGCAGCAGGATTTTTGTAGGCAACAGGCTGCATTTTGTAGTAGATGGTGATTTCCACAGCAATCTAAATTCTCCTACTAAATACTGATAAATATTGTAAATACTCCAAAGAACTGAAACCTGTCCGGAGGTCACAGCCTGTGACCATGCAAGTGAAGAAAAAATAAGAGTTACAAGTAACAGTGAATTCAGAACTTAAATGCCTGACAAAGAGTGCTTAAATTATCAGTACAACAAACAAATGTAATACTTGAAGAAGCCTGAATTAGTCAGTGTGTTTGTAAGAACTGATTATTAAATTGCCCCCAAATGGTGCTGATTTGGTTGTTTTTTACTTTCCCCCATCCATTTATTATTTTCTTTGAGATGTTTGAGTATTTTTCCTAACAGAGAAGATTGTATAATAAAGGTTTTCCCGAACATAAGGAATATAATTTTGCTTCATAGAAGTGCTAAATTACTATGATACATCAATTAGCCAAGCTGACAAGTACAGTTACATCCATTTGCTGAGTGAAGAAGTGAAGCTAAAGGAAGCTGAAATGACTTCTCAGAAGGAAATTGGCAGGCATGAGGAAGTTTGGGTCTCTTGAGTTGGGATTCTTTCCTGTCAGTGCCTCTGATAACCCCTCCATTTGTGTATCCTTCTAGTTTCTTAAAACTAGGTTTTCCCATCTCTTTCAGTGGTGTGTGACAGTATCCCACAGATGAAGAGGAAATATTCCCCCACTTTTGGAACCTCACTTTGGAGCTTGTTTCAGGAATTTCTTGCTGTCCCATTTGGACAGTAAGAAGAGCCTGGATGCAGCTGCAGAGAGGTTGAATCTCTCTGAAATGCCCCTCCTGAGTACCTGCCTGACTCTGGTCAGAGAAGGTCTATGTGCCTTCCTGGAGCTGCTGGCAAGGACTGGGAGAAGCCTGGGTACAAATTTGCAAAAGAACTGTGAAATTGCAAATCTCTTTTCTTCAGCTGGACCACCTCTAAAAGGGTGTGCAATGAAATGAATGGAAACAAAATATGCAGTCATTACTTTAACATTTAATGTTTTCAGTATTTAATATTTCAAATTCTGCTATGTTTAAATAACAGTACTGTGCCTCTCTTGAAAACAAGTTTTTGGACAAAAACTGTCCAAAACCCAAGTTTGGACAGTGCTCAAACACATTTTCCTCAAGTCTCCTGTTTTGTTTTTGATTCCGTTCACCATCCTGGTGGACTCCAGGCAGGATTACCTAGAGAGCATTTTCCATGGGCAGGATTATGTACATGACTTTCTCTAAAGCTGCTGGAGAGGGATGGAGGATGAGGTTATGAATCCCAAAGGCCTGAGGTGCTGCCCAGAGAGGCAATCTGGGAGCTTGGCTGTGCAGATGCAGCTCTTGGAACAAACAGAAACCTCCTGGTAATGTGAGCTTTGAGGAAAATCTTCATGACAGAATAATTTTAAGCTTTTGTGCAGTGTTTAATTACTCTACTGATAAAATGAGAAGTGTCAAGTTACATAAAATAGAATTTCTTTGAGATGAAAGCCTCCACTCATGTAACCCTTGGGACTGGGAGCAATGATTACAGAGGTTGTGATTCTCTTGGGCTTCAGTGGGCTGAATTCTTTGGCTCCCATGAAAACGTATGTTAAAACCTGAAGCAGAATTTTACCCTTTCAATCTACTTTCTCATGGTTTCAGGAAAGTCTCTAGATAGAAAATACAACCTAGAAAAAGGAGATAGGTAAACTGAGACACTGAAAGACAGCTCAAATCTTTCTGTGCTTTACCTCCATGTTAAATGAGTGGTGGAGGAGGAGACAAAGGGGAGATGAAGGCAAGAACATTTTAAGTGCTACAGGTGAGCAGCACTTTACCAAGAGTATTTTCTGAAAATTGTGTGGCTAACCCTTCAGCAAAGGTCATACATTTTATTTCTTCTTCCAGCCAGGGAAATCTTATTTTCTCAACTGGAACAAATCCATGCATTGCTTCTCCTGAGCAGCTTCCCCAGATGCACACAGGACAATGCTCTTGTTAAGTCCTAGAAGTGGTTCTCCTTCCCATCCAAAGGATTTAACAGCAAAAACCACCCTCAATCAGAAAAGAGAGCACAGGAAAGAGAAAGGGAGAGGAAGAAAAAGACAAGAATGTATTTTTTCATCTGAGGATTCTGGTTGACTGACCAGAAAGGAGTAAGCAAATATATTCATACTTGCAACACACTTGAAACAGTTTATGTTCTTTCCCATCAGGCTGAATTTCATGGTAGATGCACATTAAATGCAATACTTTTATGGCACAGCTTTGCTTCCTAAATGCTAGAATTAAGCTCTCCAAGAAAGCTAGGAAGTAATGATTCTGTTTCTGAAAGCTGGGACAGCTATGGAGGGTTAAACGTAACTAAATTCTGGGCACTTACCCTGCCATATGAAATTTTTATTTATTACTTTGACATTATTTTTTCTTTCCTAATTAGTCAGCATGATTGTAAGAATTTATTGCATAAGTTGTCCCCAAGTTGCATGCTGATGATGTTTTCATTTCTTCCTTTCTCCCTTCCTTTTTCACCTAGAGAGGACTTTCCACAGGCAGGATTATACACATGACTTTCTCCAGAGCTGCTGGAGAGGGATGGAGGATGAGGTTATGAATCCCAAAGGCCTGAGGTGCTGCCCAGAGAGGCAATCTGGGAGCTTGGCTGTGCAGATGCAGCTCTTGGAACAAACAGAAACCTCCTGGTAATGTGAGCTTTAAGTAAAATCTTCACATTTTTATAAGTTTTTCTATGCAGTGTTTAATTACTAATAAAATGGGAAGTATCAAGTTATACTTGATTCTTTCTTTGTGCACGAAGCCCCTCCTGTGCAGGGCTGTGTGTGCCGATGTGTGCACACATCAGCTGTGGGAAGCACACACAGAGGCCAGCGTTGGAATCCTCTCCGCGGATCCCACACGTGGCTTCTCAGGCTGTTGTTGGTCACTGTGATGCCCTAAACAGCCTTTCAGGAATTTTGGAGCCGTGGCTCAGCACACTGGGACTGATATTCTTACATAGCTATAATGCCCAGGAGCCATGGCTGGGAAACTGCATGTGTGAGGTGCTCCAAAAAGAACAAAGATTCCCTCCTCCCACATTCCTCTTGTTTGATCCACCACTTGTTCAGGCTCTTCCTGGCAGCCTGCTTTGTGGGAATAGCATAGATGTTTTCCACTTTGCAGCAATATGCTGAACATATGATGGAAATCTGTCCTGGAATACAGCCTCCCTGGGAAGTCCACTCTTACTCTCATTAGATCCCGTGGATGTTGCTTTTGAGGACCCGAGTTTTTTTTCTGTTCCTTCCCTGAAAATTCACTTCACTGTGGCTGGCTACAAAGCTTTTTCTGCACATGCCTAGGTCTAAAAGAAGGTGTAAAATACTGTGAATCCTGTAAGCCCTGAGGAATCCCTCTCCCTGTCTCAAACAGAACGCAGGCAATGTCCCATTTGCTCATGATTGTTCAAACTGCCAAGAGCCCCAGTGTGACCAGACTGCCCACTACGGTGGTGGATCTCCTCAGAACCCCATGGCTTCATTCTCACAGCTGTGGCATGAGATTTCCATGAGTTTTGTGGCAGTAAAATTGGTGTGATATGGCTGAGAAAGAGCTGCCAGGTTTGGGGTTCCCCTTTCCTCAGTATTCATTCCTGAACTCCTTCCTTAGCATCTCTTTTTGCTTTGCCCTTCTCATTTCTGAGATCCTGTATGGCTGATACAAACAGTCTCTTATCTAATGAGTGCTGAGGCCTCCTGGTCACTGCTGTAGACACCACTGAATCTGATTTTATCAATACCAGAACAAAGGGTTCCGAGGTCCAAGAACACGAATCCAGGATATTGGATTAGGCACTAATGGCACAGGAGGTTTTTGAAAGTAATTTCCCTTTCCCTCTGTCATTAATCTGCTTCCCTGGCTGATGAGCTGCCAGTGTTTCAAAAAGCAGATCTCATGAATTTCCTTAGTGACAGGCCAATCCAGAAGCCCCTGCAGTGAATGCACCGTGGGCACATGTAACAGACCAAGGATTGGCCATTTATTTCTCTCCTTCAAGAAAAAAGCTTTTCTCAGAACAAAAATGGAACTGCATTAATAACCTTCTAATGGGTATAGAGTGGGGAAGCTTTTTGTTTCCAAACCTGCACGAAACATAACCTTCCATGCCTTGGGATTCTAGAATCTGAATTTAGGTTTTTGGGTTTTTTTGTTTTGTTTTGCCTGAATAATCACACCACAGCTGTAGTTTAAACCTAAGTACCATCAGAGAGGAGCTAGTCCAGTCCAAAGCAAAACCCCACCATGCTTCTGTGATTCATTTTTAAGAACTCCAGCACGGACAGAAATGATTGACCAGTTTTCAGACTGATGGAGGAGTTTTCTTGGGGCAATAGGAAATACATCCCAATACTTTGGTGGCTATATTTTGTCCCAGTTCTCTGAGTGATTGGTTCTGTTCTGTTAGTTGATAGCTGAGACTGAATTGCTGGGGTTTTTTCCAAATAAAGTTGCACATGGTCAGCTTCCCTGGGAATCTGTACAGCTGTAGTCCATAAAAAATTCCATGATCTCAAAAGCTAATGACAGATTTTCTTGTGAGTAGAAACAAAAAGTACCTAAGTCCTGCTTGTAGGTATTTATTGGGGTGAACTGTTTTTCAGATGCACCTGAAATGGTTCTCATTTTCCACTTCCATGCATGTTTGAAAGTCAAATGATTGAACAGTTTTCAACAGGGTTCCACAAGATAAAGGAGTTCTTTAAGGTGCTGCATAACCACCAGTTGCTGTTACTGTTCATAACACAGTTTTATAAGTGCTGTTTCAGCCTTCCTGAAAGATATTTGGGCTTCTGGAAAGCCAGAGGTGGAGGAAAGAATTGGAACAAAATTGAAATAGAGCAGACCAGAATAACACAGCAAAGCATGTTATCAGTATTGAAAGGCTTTGTGACTTTGATAAATATTCCAGATAATGAATTTAAGAGACAGAGCTCTGCACACTGCATGGCTCTATCACCATCTGCCTGGCACTGTAATTAACTGATTCTATCACAAAATTGCTTTGCTAATTAGATGGAACACAGTCTGGTAGGAGTATTTGGAGGGTTCATCTGCTGGCCTGGTGAGTGCTGTGCAATATTTGTGTGTCCAATCCTGCCATAAGCAAGGACTGTGATCCCAATGGCACTTAGGGACATCCCTCTCTGTAGAGGACAAGGTGTGGGCTTCCTGTGCTCACACATTTTTAGGCTGAGGAAGTAATCTCAAACCGACTTAGTCAGGGTCAAGCTGTCAGCAAGAACAGATGCTAGTGAAGATCTTGTACCTGGTAGTTTTTTCCTTTTGCTGGGGGTTACTCTCCCTGGAATTCTTGAGGTTCACAGAAAACTTCCTGATATGCTGCAGGGAAAATCTGAGGAGCTGATTCGGCCTCCTGATCAAATATAAAGCTGTCCTTCCTGGCTAGTAATGAAGAAGAACTTTTGACAATGGCTGTTTTCACAGACAGCTCCAAAGGTGGAACATGGCTTTATTCTCCTAGATTTTTATAGTGTAGAAATTATTTATTTGTAACACACTGAGAATGGAAATGTTAACCTATCTATGCACTAGTTTTACATTATGATTTATTATGAGAATTACAAACTTCCAGCCCAGTGGAAATTAATTTCCAAACATCTGCTTAGCATCCATTGAGGCACCTGCAGTCAAGGAACCCCATATTGCATGGCAGAGATTTGGACTCCAGGTTTTGTTTGGGTTTAAAAAAAGCCTAAATGACAGCTGTCTTTTTCCTCCTCCCTTCAGTTAATTCATCATAACTACTGTGAATAAGAGGTCCTGCTGCACCCTGCTAATGTGAGTGAAAAACACACAGAGCAGTGGGAGCACTGCTGGCTGCCAGCACTGGGATTCAGAAAATACTGTTTCACTTTTTGTCCTTGAAGAAATGGTTATTTAGCAGAAGACTCACATCTCCACTGGGAATTTCGTGTGTGACTGTGAGGGATGCAGATGTGGCCTCTAAACAAATGTGGGGAGATGATGGCCATAGGGTTTTAGTACTGACAATTTGACACCTGTAACTTTATAGAGTGCTGCACTTGCCTTTTGTTAAAAAAACAAGTTCAAAGTCACTTAAAGCCATTTATCAAAAGATTTTTAGGTTGTTGAAGTAATAATATGAAAGTAAACTTCATCTATCTATCTATCTATCTATCTATCTATCTATCTATCTATCTATCTATCTATCTATCTATCTATTCCTGCTTTTATCTATATAAAATCCTCTTCAGTCAAAAAAAAGTGACAATCCCTATGCCTCTGAAAACCTTGAAATACATAAACAACAATCTTAGGTGATAGATCTATTTGCATGTTTAATCAGTGTCCTAAAGCAGCATAAGAAATTGTCCAAGGACACACAAACAATGGATAAGTGAAATGACTGACACAAGCTTTAAAGGTATCTATTAATAATGATGTAACAGAAAAACATGCTATAAGGGAACTATATTTCCTTCTTGGTACCTAGTTTTTCTTATATATGGGTTTCATATGAAGTAGATGAAATTTTTGTTGGCCAAAATAAGAAGAAAATTAAATTTCTGAATCTATATACCATTAACTGTAAGGTAAATGTAACAAATCTAGGATGAGAAAGAATAATGATAACTAACATGTGAAAGTCAGGTATTTTCACTCATGCTTTATGGCTCAAGGATGTAGTTCTTTAAATGACTGCTGCCTTCAGAGGGCAACACAAGGTGCTTGGATCCTTCCAGGAAGTCCTAAATGTCCTAAAATGTATTAGGATGAAACAGGTATAACAAATATACCAAATACGAAATGTATTCGGAAGGAACCAAGGTGTTTCCTACCCTATGGGCTAAATGTTTAGATGTCAGTTTTACAAAAGCAGAAAGTTAGAAATAAGAACAGTGAATGATTCAAGTGGAGTGCCTCTATCCTGCACACAGATAGGAGAAAAAGTAATAAATATGATACATATATATGCTATATATTTAGATACATACTCATCCCTGAGATATTAGTTCTATAATTATACACCTTACATAATGGTACCTATACATTAGTCACAAAGGAGGGGTGTTTATACACAAGTACTTTTTCCATGTGCTGATTTAGCTACATGTTCATTGATGACCTCCTGACTGGACACAACTGCAATGGAGATGTGCCTGGCAGCCTTTGGATTCCATGCAGCTCCGTGCTGCATTGCTGGGCAGCAGTGCTGCTCTGGGCATGGCACTGAGGGGATGCAGCACCAGGGGTAGCTCACCCTCCTGGGGAGCTCTGCTGGGGCTGCTGCTCTGCTGACAGCTCTTGCACGGCTGCTTTGGCAGCTGCCCTCTCTGCTCTTTCTGTGCCTGTGGGGTGACAGCAGCTGGTGCCTCAGTGGTGACACTGCTGCCAGGGTCACTTGTGACAAGTCAGTGTGTGAAGAATAAAGATCATCAGTCCTTGCACTGACAAATAATGAATTTTCCTCCAGGCAGTTTCTAAGTCCTGTGCACTCCTGGAACTGTTGCAAATGCTCTGTTGGTTTGGAGCTCTTAATGACTGTAATGTGTTCAGAGCAAACCTGTGAGTACTTGACTCTCATTTAGTCAGCTGTCATTCCCGTAGTTTTTTATTAGCACTGAAGTGACAGCTTTGCATTTAGAAGAAAATACATTTACATATATTAAGAAGATTGTTGTCAGTCACTATTTGTGCACACCTTTACAGAAGGGCAGAAAATAACACATTCTTATGTGAAACGTAAATTGATTAAAGGTTATCATGGGATCCTGACACAATGCGAGATCATCCAAACTGGTGTGTTCCCATTAAACCTTCCACAGCCACACCCAGTATGTTTTCTCAGAGGGAAAAACCACAACCCCATGTCTAGCTGTAATCTCTGCTGATTAGGTTATAAATTCAGAGTGTAAGAACCTGAGATCTTGCCTAAATTCAGGTCTTATGTTCCTCCCATGTACATTAACTGTAAACCTTGGGAATTGTCAATATAAATTCATAATCTTTTGTGCTCCATGGATCTGCCCGGGATGCTGCTCTATTGTCAGAGTGTTGTGTGAGGCTGGAACTGCTCTGGGCAGCCTGAGAGTGGATGGTGCTGAGCAGGGATGGTGGTGAGGATGCTGTCAACACCCCACATGTCCAGAGGGTTTTACTTTGCATTTTTCCTCCATGTAGCTCATGCCCATTCCAGGATGGGGTGTACTAGGCTCAATCCTGAATCTCATTTTTTGGGTTACTTTCCCCTGAGGTGTCTTTACAGTCCACTCTGCCACTGTAATATCTGATCCTTCTGCACAATTGAGGCCTTGCTCTTCTGTGTAAAATGTCATGGTAACTGAAATCCACAAGTCTTCAAGTACTTCTAATTAGTGACAGCATATGATCAATGCTATTTGTAGAGTGTAGAATAGAGGTCTAAATGTAGTTTGTTTCTTAGATGTTGCTAGTTGCAGAGTGGGTATGCTAAAAGGAAGGGTTCAGTGTTAAAACTGAAGCTTGACATTAACGTGTAAACAGAAGAAGGCAGGAACTGAAGAAGCTGAGGCAGTTACATCTCCAAGTTTGCTTGTAAACAGCAGCTGCAGCAACCTCGTGTTCATCAGAGATCTTCCAACACCTCCTTCAACTCCTTTGCAACAAATCTGCTTTTGAAACAAATGGCTAAAACTGTCTGCACTCTGTATAAAAAGTACCCTGTGACTCCCTTAAATACACTGGACATTTCTGACCTGGCAGTAATTCTTCCCTCTCCCCTGACCAAGCACTACTTGAATCACCTGTGAGGTGGTTTGGTTATTCACATTCCATTTCCAGATGCAGGGGCCCAGCCAGCAGCCACTGCTCTGCAGAGCTGCCAGTGCCTAATTGTTTCTGGCAATGGCAACTGCCTTTCTCAGGCTTTTTTCTTCCTTCTTCCTCCTCAGCTGGCATTTCAGAGCAGTAGCTTTCATAATACATTAGCTTAATGCACTCTGAGCTTGACCACATCTTCCATTCCCCTGCTGCCTGAACCACACATTGTCCCTGAACTCAGCATCCAGTACAAATGATTTAGACAGATGAATAAATAAGCCTCAAATATCCATGTCCTCGCAACAGCAAAACCAGATCAAACCTATTGTTCAGAGCAGCCTATTGCTGCAGACACTGAGCTGGTGAGCAGATGGATTCACGTGCACAGAATGTGGGGGCATGATTCCAGAAAGTGAAGGGTAACTCACTTGAGCAGAGCTCCAAGGACATGTGGACTCTGCCACAGTCCCCCTTCTAGTGACAGCACAGCCAGTGTAAGAGACAGTCTGTAACCACCACAGTGTGGTTCTTTTTTACTCGGCAGAAGGCTCAGTTCATCTGAAAAGAGGAGAAACAATAGGTGATTGTGTAACAAGCAATTCTTTCTGAAAGTCAATCTTGCTGCAGTCTCTGCTTTGTCAGACCTGAAAAACAAATCCTTCCTGTCCTTCGTTCCTGGCATTTAACCTGGTTTTGAGCCAGGTGAGGTCCGGGTGAAGCACACCCCAGAGAAATCACAAGTGTGTGTCTCTGAGCCTTCTGCCTGCCTGACATGCTTCAACATCCAAACCAAAACTATGCACACAAATGGTTAAACGGGAAAAAAAAGATATGTTATCTTGCATAAACCTGAAGGACTGGATGAAGACCTCCTTAGCTGTTAGCATAACTCTGTCATGGTCCCTTTCCAGTTTGACAATTAAAGGCAGGAACTGAGTCTCATAGAGTGGAGGACGATTTTTTCAACACTCTTTATAAAGCCTTGGGTGAATTTATGGAGACATAAACTCAGGGTTGGTTTGCAGAGACATGAAATCCTACCCAGTAGGGTCTGCAGCTCTGTCTGAAGCCAAATGTTTCACTGGCCCCTCAGTTAAATGACTGAAGAGGTGTCCCAGGGCTACTGTTGATTTTGGGGAGCTGAGTAGAAAACTGAATCACTCCTCTCTGCCTAGAGAGGGGAAAAACGTAATTTTCTCTTGTCCTTTGATAGAGCACTGGGGTTCCTTTTATCTTTATGCAGACAGACAGCAACGAACAGACATTTCCTCCTCTCAAAGGAGAGATGCTAATAGCCAGAAAAGCAGTTTCAGGTCATGCTAATATTCACCTGTACAAAATGTATTTGCCTGAGAAATGGGAGTGTGGGTGGGACTGGTGTCACTTGTCACATCTGAGCAGGGCCACCCCTTCCCAGGCCCAAAGCTCTGAGGGTTTGCCTGCAGCAGCGGCAGCAGTTTGGCTTTTCATGTCCATCAACATTCAAACAGCACCTGAATGACACAAAGTTTAAAAAGGAGTTGGGACATCTCTGTGAAAGGAACTATATGGGGTTTTCTTGTGTATTTTACACTTCACAATACAAAATATCCCATGGAATTTCAGTGTCCCACTGAACCATCTAAACCACTGAGCAAATCATTGGAAAAACAACTTGTCATGTAAATATGAGTTTCTTAGGTTACAAACCTATTAACATACTATAAGGAACAAACAAAATATGGAGATCAGGAAGTCAGAAAATTCTCCAGGAAAAGAGAGATCAAAACTTCCTATATTATTCAAAGAATATATTATTTTATAATTTTTCCCATTTCACCAGCAGAGCTATTGAAGGTTATCTTTTTTGGATTGTACATAAAACCAAATAATTGTCTGACAAGTGCATCTGAGTGTGCACTGACACATGTAGAGTCTTCCAACAAAGAGAAAGAGAAGTAAAACACACAGAAAATAGTTAATTAATGACCAAATTAAATATTTTTAAGTATGGCAAGGAAGAACTTTGTGCAGAAAGATTCTTTGGAAATCAGCTTCAATTTTCAGCAGAGTATCATGAATTCAGATTGTATCCAGGCCACTTTATGTGAGCAATCTAAAACATTCCAGAGGCAAACCAAGGCTTGATGAGCACGAGCTCTGGAGCTCAGAGGTGCAGGCTGGCACCAGCAGAGCACAGGCACTGCTGCTGCATGAGCTTTGTGAGCTCGCCAGAATTTTTAATTCTGTCACCCTTTACAGCTGCAAAATTCTGCACTTTGGGACATTGCTCCTGATTTCCCCTCCTGCACAGCTGCTCCAAGGGAAGATGGCAGTGTCCTCAATTCATAAACATCACCAGCACTGACAGCACACTGCCACAGCAAATCTCAGCCTGGGCCCTGGCAGCTCTGCCACCTCCCAGGACCACTGTGCACCTCCCAAACAGCCTCTGCTTTTCTGGCAGGCACCTCAGACCATTTCAGGTAAAACGGCATGGGATTACCTGGTTGTTTTGTTTATTTGTGGGGTTTTTTGAGGGTGGGGTTTTTTTGTGGTTTTGTTGAGTTTTGGAGGTTTTTTAGAGTTAAAAAAATATAGAAGCAGCAGCTAAGCAATAGAACTTTGTGGTGCCAACAGTAGTCCTTGTATAAATGGGAACAACTTTTATTGGTGTTGGACTGGCTGCACAGTCATGGCAAATGTCAAACAGGAAAATGATGCAAAGGGAAAAAATAATTTATTAGGAAATTTACTGGAGTAATTGGTCCTAGTAATATCTCATCTCTTCCATAAATCTGTTTAATTCCTAATCTAGTTCAAAGTTGCCCTAATTATTTTAAACCTCTATGAACTTGCTCCAGTTTACACCCTTTAGTATCTTGTTCACTGCACCTGTTTTTACCAGTTCAACACAATTCTCCTCTACCACTGGCTGTCATGTCACCACTTTTTGGTCATCTGAAAGTTCTCTAGAGTTCCTGCAACATAAAATTCCTGTTTTACCTTTTCCCACTTTACTTTACATTTTGAAGGTCACTCTAATCCAAACACCTCATCCCCCCATGAGGTAATGCTGTGCTTTGTGTTCTGCTAGCTGTTTGGAACTGGAGAAATCACTTTGGGATCTGGCCTTTATGAGAACACCAGAAACCCACAGTGATGTTTTGTTAGCCTCAGGGAGAACCATTCAGATTGTAAACTGTAAAACATTACATGGGCAGATTCAATTTCCTTTGGACTGAGAAGCAGTGGGGTACAATGATGGTTAAAAAAATGGGTGTGCAAACCTATCTCTGCTGTAGCAAGTGCAAATTATGTGTTTTATGAATCCAGATGATACAAATCTCCCATCTGTTCTCAAAGGGAGCTGTAAAATAATCCCCAAAATGATGAAGACTAAAACTATGTCAGTGTTCTTTTGAGGAAGAGAGTGAGGCACAGCCAGCAGACAGGGACAGAGGCATCACAAACTGAGCAAATAATGAGCTTTCAGGTCTTTGCAATGAAAATTCTTTTGAGACTGATAGTTTCACTGGTGAAAAAATGCATTATTTTCCAAGGTGATCCTTCTGTCCCAGTACACACTGCCACAGGATCTTTTGTCTTCAAAGCATGTTTTAAAACTAAAATTGATTTGAAACCCGTTTTTCCTACAGATGACAAGGAGCTAAGAAGCCTCTCTCAGAGAACCCTTTCTGGTTCAAGTGCAGTTTCCACTCACGTTTCCATTTAGAATTGTGCTGTTCTAAAAGGAAAGGATTTTATAAAATTGTCTATGTAGTTAAAAAGTATTGGTGGTATTCTGATTTTGTGTTATCTCTAAACATCTGGGCATTTCTGGTTGGGATTGCTGCTCAGGGATGTGCTGCACAGCCAGAGCACCCAGCAGGATGCACTGCATCTTTCAGTCTACTACTGAATGTGCCACGTTCTTTCTAAAGGAACATGTGATTCCACAAATGTGCTTACTGTGGGGACAGTGATCATTAGTGCAGTTTGATGTACTCTTCAAATGATGCACAAATATCACCCCAAATAACTCCTCCTTTTGCTCCTCTTGGCAGAGTATGTGTCCCTTAGCCCCAAGTTCCAGGCCAAACCAGAGATCACTTTGGATTCACATTCCTCTCTGGATGTGTCTGTGAGGCAGAGTTGGAATTACAATATCCAGTTATTAGATATTGCTGGGTTACTTGTCAACGTGGCTACTGCAATAAAGCAGCAATTTGTCTTTCAATAAAATAAAAAAAATAAAATAAAATAAAATAAAATAAAATAACCCCCAGTTAATTTACCTCTCAAGAGCTTTTACTGTCTGGTCAAGGCAGAAGGGCTTTACCCTTTCTCTGCTGCCCAGGGAGTGAGGATCCTGTGGTTCCCTGTGTAACCACTGCCCTTGGAGCAAGTTTCAGGGCAATACATTGAGGTGACAATAAGGAAATCTGGTTTGCAAATTTCTAGAAATTTTGGTCTTCTAGAAATTCTGTGCTGGGCTTTCTGTGACCAACTTCTTTAATAAAGCCTGGTGCTTCTTGCCAGTTGTTTGGGCCAAGGACTTGTGTGCTGGGTGTGTTTGGAGAGTGAAAACAGCCAGTCTGTACCTCAGTAGTTTAGTTTGGAAATAACCAAAATACTGATTTCTGTTAATAAGAAGAGATGTTAAAGTGTGGATTAGAAGCAAAATTCAATATGAGGAGATCCTAGTAAGAACTGGTCTTCCAACTGGGACTAAAGAGCTCAATTATTCTCTCCTTGAGAGGATCTGGGATCTCTTTTGTAAAGCTCATCTCTTTAAATCCTGAGGCTTTGCTGTAAGAAATCCCTTCCCCAGTGGAATGGAGACCTGCCTGCATTTGTCATCTAACCATAAAAAACATTGCAGGTCCCCAGTTAGTGGAAAGTGAATTCAGAGAATTCCTCTCTTGTTACAAGCAAGAGTCAGTGCCAGGTAATGGACAGACCCCAAGCCAGCAGCCAGAACAGCCAGGCCTTCTCCTTAAGTTCCTGTGTAATTTAAAGCAATTACCTTTTCTGCCAGCTTTTTTCCCTCTGCCCACCTTTTGTGTTTTCTAGATAGCTGTCACCTGAAAGGACAAGGCCAGTTGTTTTGTGCAGAACCTAGAGTGATTAAGCTTCAGTTTTAGTTGGGGCTTTTAAGCAGGAGTAATCTTTTAGCAATTTTTCATCTAAATCAAAATAAAGCTAGGATGCTGAAAACCTGTAAAGATAGAGGCTTACAGAGCTGCTTTTGTTAAACCACCAAACTAATAAAGATTACTTGTCAATGAAGGAAAAAACAATTACTGAAAGACAAATCCTCATTTTAAAGATGGAAACAGAGGGATTAACATGCTTGCAACTAAAAAGAGCAATTAAAAGATAAGAAACTTAGAATTAAAGAGCCCACAGAAACAAAGTACCATAAAAGAACTATTTGCATTAAGAGTAGACAGAGATCATGGGGCTTTGGCTGGAATGTCCTTTAGTGAATTATCTTCACACAGGTTCTTGAGGACTTTAGGCTTCCCTATGTCATATAATGTCATTAAAAAAAAAATCAGAGGTATTTCAGGAAGCTCCAGCAAGAAATGTATTAAGTCTTGGAGCTAAAATCCCTATTTGCATAAATGCAGTCAAATCCAGCTGAATTGTTCTGCCAGCTCTGAGCTGGAGGCCAAGTCTTCAAAGCATCTGAGGACAGAGACTGAAAGGAGGCTTTACAGAGGAGTCCACCTCTCCTGGAGAGATGCCCTGCATAAAGGCACCTGGGCATGTGCCTGAACACACAGCTCAAACAGGATCTAAACCAAAGCTCCCTCTACTCTCCTCGGAGAGATTTCCTGACAGGGCTGCTTGTAGCAGCTTGATGAGATCCCCTCCAAAAACTGAATCATCATTTTATTTATTTGCTAGGGAGCAGGTTTGGACTAGATTCTGTGTGTTTGTAATGCAGGTGCATGGGAACTACACATCTATTATTTCCTAATCTTTTCTTTCAAGTGGAGAAGTAGGAGTTGGGAGAAAGGAAAGCATTAAGTCAGTAGGTGCAATGGAAATGAATGACTTGGAGTTGTCAGCCTACATCCTCATACAGGACGATGAGAAACTGTCAGGCTTGGAGAGAAATGGATCCCTTCCCAGTGCAGATTCCAGCCTAATAAATTAAAAGGTGAAGAAATTATTCTTCACGTAACAGATGATTTCAAGCCATCATAAAATAAATTGATGGCAGAAAGATGCTGACTATTACTTAGTAGGGGAGAAGAACAAAGGATTCCAAGGTGTGGTTCTGGAGGTATTTGAGCAATTTGAGCATCCTTCCCTCCTGCATAGCTGGAGTCATTAACACATGAAGTACAATGTGGAAAACTCTAGGGAGAAATGGGGTATGCCCTTAAGGAAAAGGAGATGAGAAGCTCTTCAGCACCTTCAGAAAAACATCCACACTTGGAGAAGAAAGTGAAGGAAGAAAAGAGCAGATTATTCTGGGGATTAAATTTTGCTGTGCACTTTAGAGAAAAGGGGGCAACTGCAGTGCATGTCCCTCACTGTCTGGCACCACAGACCTGTGTGCTGGCATTTTTGATAGAGACTGATAATGGGTGGTGCATGTTGGTGCTTTGATCACTGACACTTCTCAGGGCATCCCACCAGTGCAAGGAGATGTCCTGCTGTGCTGTGCACAAGTCTGGCTGCAGATCTGTCAGGCTCTCTCTTCAACTCCTGGCATCCTGGACCTCTCCAGGCCAGCAGCTCCCACCACAGCTAGAAGCAATCTTCTGTCTTTCTGCATGTCTCAAATCTGAGACAGCCAGGAGAACTCCTGAAGGTGCTTGCACAGACCCCAAATCACCCAGTGTCTTCCCTGGTTTGGACTGAGGCACTGGGCTCCACCCATGCCTGGGGATGTAGAATTATGTTCCTGCTGTTCGTTGAGAACTGTGCTCTTGCCTCAGATAACTGCACTAAAATGGCTCTTTGGAGTGGGAAAAAGACAGGATTTGCCATCAAGAGCTGTAGAGCCCCAGGTCTTCAGCCGTGGAGAGAGCATTTTATTTTTGCTGTGTGCAGAAAGATTTCTTTGTTTATGAGCAGAAGTTTATTCATCCTTTCACTGTCATCCTGGGGTCTCAGGGTGCAGCTCTCAGTGCTGGAGTCAGCAGCAGCACAGCTGGCAGCCAGCTGTGCTCTTCTGCTGTCCCTGAGCCAGATGTTGAGGGACAGCCTCCAAGGTGGCTCTCCTGATTCCCAGATAAGGATTTCCTGCACCTTTCTCCTGTGGGAGGTGTCCCTGGGACTGTCTTAGGTGGGTTTTCGTGTGCAGAGTGCCACAGCAGGAATTCTTTTCCTTCTTGATTTGGTGAGAGAATTCTGTTTAGTTAGGATAAGTTTGCAGACTCTAAAGATTCTAAGACGGGAATCTTAGTGCTGGATTTGAAACTGCTGTTTGTATATTTTAAAGCTTTGTTTTTTGTCATTCATGCATGCAAATGAACATTTTACATATCTCTGGACATTCCTTGTGCTCTTAGATATAAAAGCTGAGATGCAGTTGAATGGGATTATCATAAATACTTAATATTAGAAATAACTATCTTTTCATAATACCAGATATGTATTGGTGGCCCGGATAATTGATTGAATATTCGGTTGGTTTGTCTTTTACTTGTTTCTACAACCAATTTCCTCAGAGATAAATCTCAGAAGTGCTGGGAAGCAGGTGGAGGAGGCAGGCACATGGAGAAAGGGGAGGCAGTTTGCATAGAACCATTTTTCTGTCTTTTTATTTCTCTGACAGTTTTCAGACCCTTTCATTTAACATTTGAAACAAACACTGACTGAGGTTCATGACTGCTGATTAATAATCTATATTCATTATTTTCTACACATAAATCTGACTTTTTATTCTGAAAACCAACCAACCATCCAAACACAGCTGACTAAAACCTAGAAACACTTTGCAAGGAAAATCCAATGTTTCTCTCAGAAAGAAGCATCTAAAGCAAGGAAGTCAAAAGATTCTATTTCTGACCAGGAAGTTCTGTTAAACACCAACCCTGTCAGCCCACCTCGGCTCTGTGTGGTTGAAGTCATTCCTGAGTATTCTCTTGCCTGGACTTTGCTTGGGTGACTTTTCCCCTTTGTCCTGGACTAGAGCAGCATTCTCCAGGCACAGCTGACTCTGTATGGGCAGAGCTGAAGTCCTGCTCCTGGGCCTTTGCCCTTGCTTAGGAAATTCAGTGTTTGCAGAGCAAACAGGTGTGTACCTGGCCTACATGAGTTCTGCAGAGCTGTAGAGGCCACTGTGGAGTCTCCCCCCTGTGGTACCTCCAAACCTGGGATAACTCTGGTCTCTCCACATTTGCTGTAACAGCATCCCATGGGTCATGGTTTATTTTCTGACTAATGCCCACCCAGTACTGTGTTAATATTATCTGTTCTCAACAGTGGAACATTTCAGAGCCTAGGCATTACAGGAATTAAAGCTGAGAGCCCTTGTGGACAGGGCCAGAGTGTCAGGCCTGGCTGAGCTGGACTCAGTTAAAGCTGAAGGAAAACCGTGGTCTAAACCACTTAATTTTGTAGGCACCCGTGTGGAAATGAGAGCAATCCTCAGACTGCACTGAACTCCTCTGTTTGCTGCAATTGTTCTGTTACAAAACTCTGCTGATCCAAACCCCATGCAATACAAAGCTGTCCTGCAATGAAGTGCTGGGAAGCAGCACTTTGTGCATTATTATGTAAACCCAACATTTCTGGGGGAAAATGCTCTCAGCATTCTTTCTGCAATATTGACCTGTAACAGCACCAGCACAGCACAGGGATTTTCTTGCCAAGCCCACGGGCAGCTCACTAATAAATGAGACTGCCAATGCAGCTATACCAATGTCCACATTTTTGTACTGCTGTTACAGATTTTCTGTGACTTGGGTGATGCCAGCTGGGCATCTATTAGGCAGCAGCTACTAATTTTGGAGTTGCTCTTCAGCCCAGCTTTAATGTGTTTTTTTGGAGGCGTTTAAGGGATTACTAGACAATCTGAAAGCCAGCACTTGGCATTTACTTGGTTTTGCACTATCTTCACCTTTACCAACCAAACTCTGCTCTCAATTGCCAAAGTTATCTTAGGGATAGATCCTAAAAATCCCTACTGTGGTCAGAAGCTGGTTCTGACTCTATGAATAATTTCTCCAAGTTTGCTGTCACGATAGGTTGTGACAGCAAACATCAAAATGGGAACGATTTCTAGTCTGTGAATGACTGTAGATGTCTGACTTTGTGTTCCTCCATGTATGTTCCAAAGTAAATTAAGGGAACTTCTTGTCTGTTCTCCCTTTAAACTGCACCTTTAATTGTATGATTTCTCAGCCATGATGGGTATGAACTGTGTTACAAAGTCACAGTCTAATTATAACACTCCAGCACCGATTTTCTTGAGCTGCAGCCAAGGGAGCTCTAAGGGGTGGGTTTAATTGTTGTGTGTGTATTTTTCTCATTATGCATTCTTCCATCCAAGAGAGTGGACATGCTGCCCTGCTTCCCTGCATGCACGTGGTTTTCTGCCAAAATAGGACCAGTGACACGACAATAATTGGCTCCTATAATGCTGTATTTCCTTTTCAAAAAGCCTTCATGTAATGCCGACAAAAGGCAGTCACAAAAAGGAGACCAGAAGGAAGTCAAATGTCAGGAATTGTTTTATTTCAATGACTGGAAGTAATTTTTAGCCACATTTGTTTCACGAGTGAGTGCCAAACTGATATGAATTTTGACTGATGTCAGTGTGCTCCATTTGTCAATTTGCTAGTTTGCTGTTGTGGGAGAAAATGCTGAAAGGAGGATTTATATTTTTTAAAATAAAATAATAAAATATTTAAGTACTTGTACCTGACACTAAATTTTATGGTCCTTTATTTCAGACAATTCTGTCATTTCTGTGAGTTTGGTCTGCCTAAAGATGACAAGGTTAATGACATTTCTGATAACTCAGTTTTTTCTCAGTCAGGAAGCTATTTGCTTTTTACTGGATTGATGTTTCTCTGCAACAGAACTTTAAATATAATATTCCTGCAGCTGTACATGACTCCAAAGCATGCCAATAATGCAGTTAAAAAACCCCAAAAAACAGAAAAAGAGCTTACTTACGGAGATTGGAATAATTGCTGCCAATCCCAATACTGATGGAGCTTCCAGAGATGAGAGGAAGATGGAAGAAAATAACTAGAAAGGGAAAAATGAGGATAAAGGTTCTTAATAGCAGTTTGGTTTTGTTTGGTACCAGATGTGAGTTGAAAGCACATTGAGTTAAAGTTCAGCTGCTTTCTCTGGGCAGGATTACACATCTCAGACCCTGAGTGCACACACAGATATAGCTTGGATGGGGGGGAAATGCCAAACAAGCCATTGCTTCATACTTCCAGGAACCCCCCTGTTCAGGAAATGATATTAATGCCTCTCAGATTCCAAACCCCACCTATAAACAATGTGTTATATAAATATGCTAATTATTGTTGTTAAGTCATTCACCAGTCTCTGAAACAGGCACCTACCACTGTAAAACCAAGTTAACTTCCTGATTTGTGTGAGTGCAGCCTGAATGCATCGTGTGTGTGTGTGTGTGTGTGTGCCAAACTGGGTTGGAATAAATTTAGTCTAAAATTTGATACACATACTCCCCCTATGCACTTAGGCTTTAATATTTATAACTTGCTTTTCAAAGATTTATATTTACAGGCAACAAAATGCACACGAGTAAAACGTGTCCTAAATCTTTAAATTTCTTAAAAGAGGAGCGAGTTTGCTACTGCAGATTTCAAGCTTGACTCCCGAGAGTTGCTCGCTGTGTCACAGACTCCGGCTCAGGGTCTGGGCGCTGCCCTGCCCCGTCCTGTCCTGTCCTGCCATCCCTGCCCTGCCCTGCCCTGCCCGGCCCGGCCCTGTCCTGTCATCCCTGTCCTGTCATCCCTGCCCTGTCCTGTCATCCCTGTCCTGTCATCCCTGCCCTGCCCTGTCCTGTCATCCCTGTCCTGTCCTGTCATGCCGCCCGGCCCGGCCGTGCCCTGTCCGCTGCACTCCCACCGCGGGCATGGCGGGGCAGAGGCTATTCCCTTTACGGGAGGGGGCCCGGCCCACACAAAGTTTCGGGCAGGGTCCTTTGGTGCTGTGGGATCCCCGGACTCCCGGCAGGGCGGCAACACACGGGCCCCACCCGGGACCGGCCCCTCACAGCCTGCCCCACCCGGGACCGGCCCCTCACAGCCTGCCCCACCGGGGACCGGCCCCTCACAGCCTGCCCCACCGGGGACCGGCCCCTCACAGCCTGCCCCACCCGGGACCGGCCCCTCACAGCCTGCCCCACCCGGGACCGGCCCCTCACAGCCTGCCCCACCGGGGACCGGCCCCTCACAGCCTGCCCCACCGGGGACCGGTCCCTCACAGCCTGCCCCACCCGGGACCGGCCCCTCACAGCCTGCCTCGCCCGGCACGGCTCGGCCGCTGCCTTTTACTCCAGCATGGCTCACGCCTTTCTCCAGCTTGGTTTCTTCCTTACCCCGATTCGGCTCAGCTCTTGCCTTTTCCCGGCTAGGTTCAGCCCGTTTTATCCCGGCTCGCTTCAGGCTCTGCCTTTCTGTAGCCCCTGCCTTCCTCCAGCCCGTGCCTTTCCGATCCCGGCTCAGCCCGTACCTTCCCCCAGCCCCTGCCTTTCCCATCCCGGCTCAGCCCTTGCCTTCCCCCAGCCCGTGCCTTTCCCCATCCCGGCTCAGCCCGTACCTTCCCCCAGCCCCTGCCTTTCCCATCCCGGCTCAGCCCTTGCCTTCCCCCAGCCCCTGCCTTTCCCATCCCGGCTCAGCCCTTGCCTTCCCCCAGCCCCTGCCTTTCCCATCCCGGCTCAGCCCGTACCTTCCCCCATGCCGCCCTGCCCTGCCTTACCCCAGCCCGCCGCCGTGCCCGCTGTCTCCATCCGCCCCCGCCGCGGCTCCCCGGGGGCCGGCGGGGCCCCGCCGCCTCCTGCCGTGCGCGGGGCCGGAGCGGGGCCGGGCCGGAGCCGGCGGCCCCGGGCTGGGGGCAGGGGGTTGGGTGACCCCCGCCCCGCGGGCAGGGCCGCACATGCCGGGGGCAGCGCGGGGGGGCCCGGGGCCGCACATGCCGGGGCTGAGCCCGCCGCTCATCGCTCCTCCGGCAGCGCCCGGCGGCGGCGAGCGGCGTTACCGGCGCTGCTGCGGGGGTTCGCTGCCTGCATGGGGAGCTGTAGGCGGATAACGGCTCCTGAAAGCCGAGTCCAGCCCAGCACTTGGGCTGAAAGGGAGGGACTGCCTGGAGTAAACCCACCGGGACGGACGGGATTGTCGGCAGTGCGGAGGATATAATTCCGTGGGGCTGGATGGGGGCTATGAGGAGGATGCAGTCGTATAGTCCAAGCGAGAGCTGAACTCACTTTACAGTAGTAAGATCTGCTTGTTACCAGGGATCTTGGGGACGTTTCTCACTGTGCTTCATAAATGCCCTAGTGCTGGATACAGGGGGAACAGGGCTGCAACAGGTACTGAAGAGTATGAGCTTTCATAAATGGTTGTTTACCTCTAAGAAAAGCATCATTTAGCTTTCTGGGTAAAGAATGTATGAAGTGAGGCCCCTTTTCTGAATGTCCTGTCAGCAGTTTGGGGTTTTTTATGACCCAAGTTCCATTGGCAGTTTCTGTCACCCACACACTCATTAGTTCTGCGGGACACTGCAGAGTGGTCCCCCTGATCTTGTTCATGAGCTCCACGGGTGTGCACCTTCTTCACCTCCCCGCCCCGGGGTGGTTTTGTAGCCTGGAGAACAAGTTCTCTCAATCAGAACAGCTTTGCTGTCGGTATTTAGGCTGTTCAGCTTCTCCTTGGTTTAGCAGGGATGGATGAAGGGCTGTAATGAAGTTTGGGGTCAGTGTAAAACCTGTGAACTCCCTGGTAAAAAGTTACCTGCTGTCACTGATCACCTTTTTTCATTTTCTTTTCTTTTTAAATCCAACATTAAGGGAGTCTAAGGCAATTGAAATAAAGGTTTATGGGAATTAACAGGTGTGTTTCCTTATGGCTAAGTGAAACCTGTACCTGTTTCCAAAACTATAGTACCTTGGTACCCTAAAATCCCTTAGAAGACTGCTGTAAAAGTTACCTTGTAATAAATTTCTCCAACCCCTAGAACGTTTGACTCCTTGAAAGACTCCTCATTTATAATTTCAATAAATGGAAACTGCATAGTTTCCTTTTAGGGGTGTTTGTTGTTTGGTTATGGCATGAAGGTGTGAACCTGTACATGCATCAGAAATCTGATTTTCTGAGTGTTGGGTTTTGGATATGTGCCCCTTGGCCTCATTCTGCCTGTCAAGAATCATATATGTATGTAACACTGCACTTAAGGATATCAAAATATTTTATTCACTTTAAAGTTCAGGAATTCCTCATGTTTGGTACTTCTGCAAATTTTGGTGATGGCATCTTTGTTCAATGGCATCTCACAAAAATACTCACAGTATCAGTATGAAGTTTAGTCCCGACAGACTTGGGGTCTTAAGTTTGACTGAAATATCCATGCTCAAGCAATTAAATAAGCTCACAACTCGCAGAAAGTGCCTTAGTAACTGACTTCAGATGCAGGGGAATTGCTCGGTATTTGCAGTTCTGAAGAAATCTCTCTCTCTCAGCTTGGCTTTAGAGCCCTTTCTGTGAGAGTCTTGTCCTTCTGCTGCAGTAAGAGTTGCAACTGCTCCTGAGACAGAGAGCATTTGTTTCTGGGTGCCCAACACACAGTGCCCAACAGGATCCATCAGAGCCTGCAGGAATATCCCCCCAGTTTGCAGGAACCTCTGGGCACCAGCAGTAGTCTCTGTGCCCAGCTGCAGTGGGCTGGAATAGTGTGGGCTTTGCTCACCCCACTGATTTCCCAATCTGCATCATATGCATGTGGAGATGGTGTAGTTTTTTAGCCTTTTTCCTGTGTGTTTTTCAGCTTTTATACTTTCCTTTTTTACTCCTTGTGCAGCTGAGGAGAACCTGACTGTGGAGTGGGACAAGTGCAGACTGATATTTGCACACCCAGTGCAGCAGTGCTTTGTTGTGCCATGATGGTACTGTGGGTATTTTACATCCTTAGTTGTCTCTTCTGGTACCATCTGCTTTTCTGTTTTGGTAAAACAGATTTGTATTAAAGAAATTTCGCCACAAATGAATGATTTAACACATAGGAGTTTGCTTATGGATGGTATTTGGGAGAGCTGGAACAAAAATAAAAACTATTCAGTATTTCTGCTGCTCCTATCTATTGACTTTGGGTTAGTTTGTCCTTCTTGGGACATCACAGAGCAGGGGAGACCAAGGCAGTGCCTTTGTGAACCTGAGTGGTTCCAGTCTGAATTCTGCCATCTTCTCATTTTTCCCCCAGTCTATAGAAATGGGGAGTGTGACTGACTGGGAGCCCAGGCACATTTAGGTAGAGTTTAGAATGGTATTCCTTATGGATGGAGCTGCACAGAGTTCCTGTCCACAGTGGCTGTTGCCCAATTTATTGATAAGGAAAAAAACAGTGAGGAGGCCTTGTTGAAGACAGATAATTCTATTCTTGGATGATTTTACATTTTCTCCAGTTGTGGGACTTCATTATAAAGCTGCCATCAGCGCAGTGACAGACCTTGGCTCAGCTTCCCATCCCCTGAGGTTTGCTTTGGGATCCTTGGAGCTGAGTGGAAGCTGCAGTCTGATAGCCAATTTTTGTGAGGCAAAATAAATTTTCTTGCTATAATGAGATGACTTTTGACTGAGAATTTTTATGTGTTCATAGCGAGGCGTTTGGGGGATACTGTTCACCATGTCTTTCTTTTGCTTCGTGGAAAAGGTGGTAATGAAATAAATGTCAGATGGATTATACAATTAGTCGTAGATAAAATGCCTCAGGATGAGCAAAATCGATGATGGGAACAGGAAAGTCTTTTCTGCATGGAAAATCTGGGAGCAGTGAGATCTCATCACTGCTGTAGGGTCTGCAGAGCTTCCTGCCCCGTGTCACCTCGGGCTGGCTCATCCTGCCCTGTGCTGGGCATTCCCAGAGCTCTGGCACTGCTGGAAAAGCTGATTACACCAGGCCCTGGGCTCAGGGAATTCCTTGCTGGAATCTCCACGGTGTGGCAGAGTAAACCCGTGCCTGCTGCTGAGAGCAAAAGAGGTCAGGAAAAGAGGCCCTGGGGTTTGCTGGGAAGCATCTCGTGCTTTCACAGCTCCCTGGGTTCTGAAATGAAATAAAAAGAGTCCTTTGAAGGAAAAGTTTTCAAATTTTCTGATAAAAACAAACAAAGAGGTGTTTGCCAGGTTTTAAATATTTTCTGAATTTGGACTTTCTGTAGAATTGCTAACAAAGGGATTTCCTCCATGCTGAAAGTTATTTTAAAGAAAAAGGTGGAATTTTAAACATATACATTTACTGTAGAACATCTTTCAGCTGGCATTTATAGAACAGGTAAATTTATTTTGAACAGCATTTTCTAGAGTTTTAAATCAAGTGTTTTTGTTCTTTAGGCATAAATTCTGTCAAGAGAAAACATAATTTAAAATTATTAATACAGATGGAGCATATCAGTAACAAATATTTCACAGCAGCCTGAAGACCCAAAGGCAGAAATCCTGTTGTTTTATCTGCCATGTAAAGGAATGAGATCTGCAGTGAAGGGGCTCTCTTTCTGTAACTGCCATGGCAGGAAAGGATTCTGTAAGAATTTTATGTCATGCCCAAATTCTTAGAGGCTATTTTTCTGATTTTTAGCTTGCCAACTGTCTTATTCCCTGGAACAAAAGGTGCTCTTGGGCTCTGGGGCCAGATTTAGATAAATAATTTCTTATTCATTCACCTGCTTGTGGACTTTTAAGGAAGATGGGGAGTTATTCTGTCAGTGCCTGCTGAACATTTTTTTTTAATAGCTGTATATATACTAAGAAATAATTTGGTTCAAGATTGTTATTAAAAACCCAATATTTCCCCTAAATGCATTCTATCTTCCTGATGCCAATTTTAAAGGATGTAGAATGGAAAATTTAATCTCTGTGTTCTTTTCCCACTCATTCTCTGACTCCTTAATTACATTTATAGCTAATTATGTAATTTATTTTGTATTGACCTTTCAAAGACCTTAGAGCATCTGATGGTGAATGTAGACTGTCAGTGTTTATTTCCATGGGTCTTTGAATGAATTTGTTATAAAGGTTAATGGCACTTTTGGAATTAAGGATGGCCAATGGATTACTGACAAATTGTAACATATGTATCCCTGGAGATACAGAACTATAAATATACCAAAATATATAGAAAGAAATACTGAATTATGTCATACAGAGCATTTAAAATTATGTAACACCACTACCACCAGTAATAACAGTAAATCTGCATGTCAGAATAGTTAAAAATGTTTTATGTGTTGTAGGTCCACTGTTTGACATGGATGTTGCACTTGGTGCTGGAAATTCGGTGTTTGGATGATCAGATGCACCTGTATCCCATGAAACATGGACATACCTGTTCCTGAGGTGAGGGGTACCCGTGGCCCTGTGGGGTACCAGGCTTAAAATCTGTTTTTGCTGCTTGTGTTGGCAGAGCTTGGTGTGTGCATCGCATGTCACAGGCAGGAGCAAGAAAAGGAACATGAAAGGAAGCTCCATGCTGCAGGGTAGTTTATTGACTATTTAAAAGATTGCTGGTCAGTGTAACCCTCGTAGAGGTTAGAAGTTTTATGATTTATTTTTTACACTGAAATATTTGTCATTTTCTCACAGGAAGGTTTTTAAAGAGGCTTTTGACAGAGGGCAGAGAAGGCAGCCCTGCAGTGCTGTTAGTGCAGGCAAGAGTGATAATCCAGCCATGCCTTTGTTCACCTCAACCAAAAGTACAAATGAGGAAAAGGCAGCATGGCAGCAGCCCAAAATGTAATTGTGACCCAACACTGATTTTATCTCTCTGACACTGTTGTGTTCTAACAAGAAATACTTCATTCACCTTGAAGTACAAACCCCATGATTCATTGTTTGTGTTTTACCAATGAATGCACAAGTCCGTATCTCACCATTTTATTACTAGTTTATTTATGAAGTGTTTGTGAATCCACAGGGCCTCTGAAGGTGGTAAGAAAATTATGAATAAGCAGAGGTGCAAAGTTCTTCACTGGAACTGTGAACTTTTTCATGGTAGTAAAGGAAGAGATGCAGACTGGAGATCAAAATGCATGGGGAGGAACCTTAGGGCTCATGAAACCCTTGTGCAGCCCCAGCTTGGTTTAAATGGCATTGGGTTGGCAAAAGGGAGGGTAGATTAAAGCCCTGGGAAGGGTCCTGCCCCAGAGGAATTGCCATGAGATGTAGAAACCAGTGACAGAAAAGAACTTGCACAGGGAATGATTCAAATACAGCCAGATTTAATATGAAACATGAAAAAAAAAAGAAAAAAAATCAGCATCCTCCAGGTTTCCTGACAGATTGGCACCACGTCTAAAATGAGACATGTATTTTTATAAACTAGTAATGGTTAAAATAAGGGTGTAACCTCTCCTCTTGTTTAACAGTTTTGCCCTGTGGGAATAAATGTGCAGTAGGATAGGCAGCCTGGCAATTACTTTAAAACCTGAAGAGCAGAGGAGTTGAAGTACTAGGAGACAGGAGCACTGTGATAAATGATGTGGAGAGGTGGGAAAGCAGGGCAGTCAGGTGCCTTGTGCAATTCCTTTGCAGAGGAATGCAAGGCAGGCTTGGGGACAAAAGGAGCAGAGCAAAGGAGAAGGAGCAGACCCTGAGGGTTTGAAACACAGAAAGGTTGTACTGGGGTAGAACTTGGACAGCCTGGGCAGGTGTTTAATGCAGTGGGAAGAGCAAACAGGGTGGCACAAACTGATAAAGAGATACCAAAAGCAACTCAGAGGGGCTGGGGTGCTGCAGCTCCCAGACTGCAACAATTGCTGGTCAGCCTTTGTGTATGCTTGGGACAGAACACAATGTTCCCAAAATTGCTGGTAACATGATAAAGGGGTAGCTGTGAATTGAGCACTCTAAGGTAGAAGTGAGCCAGAGCCAGAACTGTCTGCAGAGGGAAATGATGATGGAGTAGCTGGCAAAAGAGAAAGGAATTGAAGGGGAAGGAAGCCACAGGCTGCCTGAGTTGGTGATTTGTAGTTAGGACAGCCACTTTTTTGTTCCTTAGTGCTTAAAAGGACAATTGACTTTTATCAGAAACCCAATAGAAACAATTGAATGGTACAAACACAAGCACTGGAAATGTGTCTCTGCCACTCTTGCTTTCATTACTTTACAGCACAAGGTGAACAGAGGAGCATGCTCTTCTTACTAACTCAGATCTGATCCAAGTTTAACTGAAAATGTGCTGAGTGTGAAACGGGATGGGGAAACTAAAGGGCAACTAGACTTTTTTTTTCTTTTAAATATGGTTGGTTATTAGCTTGAAAATGACCAAATTTGGTTTTGGAGGTTTTTTGGTTTTTGTGTGTGGTTTTTTCTTTTTTGTTGTTGTTGTTTTTGTTTTGTTTAGTTGGTTTTTAAAATTTCATTTTAATTCCAATGTACTGGAATTTGTACTTTTATTATTTGGAATAAGTTAATATTTCAGAGGCTCCTTTATTCTGGTTGTTAGAAGTTCTTATCATTAACTATCTGCCATTAAAGTATAGCATGAACATAGTGTGCAGATTCTCATCCATGAGCTCTGAAGCTTCTTTGCTTTAGATCTCTAACAAATAAACCACTCCCGAAGTGTCCCAAAATGAGCACCTATTAAATCCTAAAGTATTCAGTTTACCCTAAGAAGCTTCAGAACGGAACCTTGATGTTATGACTTGTTAATACAGTATGAAGAGCTGATTTCCATGCTCGTGTAAAACTGTCTCACAGTAGTCCCTGCTTCTGCCAATAAAACACTCAGATCTCATTTTACTGTTTTGTGAAAGTCACCTTTACTCACCCATCACTGCAGAGGAAAAGGACTCAACCTGTGCTGCCTTCTGCTTCCAGATACTGTGTGACACACTGGGAATGAGCTTGAGGGCCTTAAAAAAATAACAAAGAGAAAATCCAATGCAATTCTTCAGGTGCTGGAATATAGTAAGAAGATCAAGTCTTGCTTATTCTGGGGCACTTTGCTGCTACAACCACTAACAGTTTGGATCTGAAGAAGTTATTAAAACAATGCTAGACTTTGGTATTTTATAGGTAATAAATTCATTGCAGGTCTATCTTCAAACTAGCATCTGTGGCCAAAAGGTTGATAACACATTTCTTTCAGTACTGAGTAAGGGTCAAGATCAAAACCATATAGCTGTTAAATCTTATAACTGGAAACATTCTTTCATTAATCCATAAATATATTTATATTTATCTAAATATAAATATATTAAAATTCTATAATATATATAATATATATATTTAAAAAATATATAGGTCTACATGATCTCTGTTGCCAGATATTGAAATATAACCTAAATATATCGAGCAATTGTAGCATGTCTTACCACCAGAAATATTTGGTTTAAATGCCCAAGTTTTAAGAAGGAAAGAGAACATGTGGATTCGTAAATTCCAGATTCATTTGCTGTCCTGGCAAGGAAAATACTTTTTTTCTCTTATGAATACAACAAATACTAATAACATGAATGCAGAGGATGCAATGTCAGTTTTCCCAGCCAGTTCCCAATGATCACACCTTAAAATGGGTATGTCTCCCCTCTGCTCTGAAATGAGGCTGGATTGGGGTATATTCCCATGAGAGCTCTCCAGGAATAGTTGATGCCACCCCTGTAACTGCTGCCTGTGGCTCTTTGGGCAGCATGAATGCCAATGCCAGCTGACATTGAAATTCTGATCAAAAATTCACTCTTGGGCCTTGATATTCAAGTCAAAATGTAAAAACTCCCTGTGAATATGTAGAGAGACTGTCCCTGAGGAAGAAGAGGTGCATGAAGAGGGTAAGTGCATGCTTTCAGAAGGTGAGAAGGCTTTGTTTATGTTGTACACGTTGAGCTGACATTGCTTGCAGTGCCACAGCAGAGTGACTCTGCTTCCTGCTTGTGGATCTCCTGGAAAATAAACACAAGGACTGGGAGCCAGCAGGGAAAGCTCAGCCTGTGCTGCTGCTGCTGGGGCAGCGAGGTCCTCACTCCCTGACTGATGCTGCTTCTTTGGGGCTGAGTTAAGCCCCAGGTGATGCGGGGAGAGTGCAGCTGACAGTCTGCTGTGTGGGTGGCTGTTTCTGAAATGCATGAAATGATCACATGTTCAGTCAAAAGCCCCAGGGAAATGCAATATTTACCGCCCTGCCTCCTGATGGTGTTTAGTCTGGAGCTAAGTGCAGCTTTGGCTGCAATGATCAATGTGCACAACCCGTGGGGCTGCCAGGAATGGATTTGGGAGCCACGTTGAGGACGCTGTTATTACACTGCTGTTCTATTGCCTTCAAAATCACTTTGTGTCTGACAATGTGAACTGACAGCAAAATGAAATCGTGTCCCACCCACTTAGGGCTTTCTGTGCATTTTCCTTTCCTTTCCTTTCCTTTCCTTTCCTTTCCTTTCCTTTCCTTTCCTTTCCTTTCCTTTCCTTTCCTTTCCTTTCCTTTCCTTTCCTTTCCTTTCCTTTCCTTTCCTTTCCTTTCCTTTCCTTTCCTTTCCTTTCCTTTCCTTTCCTTTCCTTTCCTTTCCTTTCCTTTCCTTTCCTTTCCTTTCCTTTCCTTTCCTTTCCTTTCCTTTCCTTTCCTTTCCTTTCCTTTCCTTTCCTTTCCTTTCCTTTCCTTTCCTTTCCTTTCCTTTCCTTTCCTTTCCTTTCCTTTCCCCCATATGAGGGGCTGGGTGTAGATCTTACCCCTGCTGGAGACCAAAATTCGGCTGCACTGCAATGGTGCAGACACAGCCCTGTGGGGGCTGGGAGTAAAGAAGGAGAATTTATTGCTGGAAAGGGATTAGTGCTGCTGTGAACAGATCTGTTTACAGAGTCCACCCACCTTCAAGGGGCTCTGGGAATTGGGATTTGGAAATGGAAGGTGCTTCCCTGGGAGGGTTTGAAATGGGCACCAGAGAGAGGGAAACCAGGCATTGTTATGTGGGATTGCACATGGTTTTAGAAGCCTTTACAAAGCACAGGAAAAGCATACCTTTCTGTTTGACATTCAGTTTTTCAAGCTTTGTTATATAAAGACAGCTAAGCCCCATTAATTGACAGAGAAATCCTCATTGAAGTAATCAGTTTATGAAAATTATCTTCCTGCCATTGAGTGGAATTAATTGCTAATAAAAAAAAAAAGTGTATCAAGACACAAGACAACATAATATATGAATAATGTATTTTTGCTGTATTTTGCTAAGTTAAGAAAAGTTCAAGTGATATGACCTTACTTATTTCTTGGGTATATGTATATATATATATATATATATATATATGTGTGTATATAGCCCTACAATCATCACTTATGTTCTAGAATGCTTTATTAAAAATAAGCAATTAGTTGAGCAGATGATCTACCTTTTTTTTCTTTTTTTGACAGAGCACTAGGCTGTTAAGTGAAAAACAGGATTACTTGTGAGAAAAATCAGAATCCTAGAGCAACTGTAGCTAGAGATGGGATTAAATAAAATGTCTTAATACTGAAACATGGCATTAGAGGCTGAGGATAAATGCAGGTTTATATACAAATTGGCTTAGACCATGTCTTGCCTTTGAAGATGAGTCAATTGGCACATTAAAGCTGATGGACACTGAAAAGATCTGCTCTCTGCAGGTCAAACCTGTGCTGGGGGCTCAGATCAGGTGCTGCTGTCACTGCCTTTGGGGATCTCTGCTGCCATTTTTCAGCTGTAGGGAATGTCCCTTTCTGTGGAATGTAGAAAAAAGCAGATTTAATTAATTCAGATAAGAACCTCATGATGTTCACTGGGATGGGTGGAGTGCAACAAGAAGAGGGATTTGTGCTCTTGTTTAGAAAAGGTGGGAGTGTAAGGGAGGAGAAAGGTGCTGGGAGCCTGTGTGCAGGGAACAGTTCCCAGTTTGGGAAGATGGAATGAAGGGATAACAAACTCAAAGCTGAGCAAGCCCAGGCTGTGTTCCCAGAAGAGAGGACTCTCATGCTTTTTTGGCCTCTCACTGCCTGGTGTCACAGCTGGGCAACGTTTTACTCTGTCTTATTCCTTCCTTTGGCTGCTTCTGTGGAAATGCCTGGTGAGAGTTTCCTGTTCTCAGACTCCTTGGTAGGGGAGGTGTTGCAGCTTTTTGTTACGTAGCAAGAGAAGAGTTTCCTGGGTGCAGTGCAATCACATTCACAGCATTCAGTAGGAAGTCTTCAGTTTCCTAAAAGAAATGAAATATGTGAAAAAAATGCACTTACTTGATTTTGAATTAAGGTCTTCCAAGCTGAATCTGAAAATCACAACTAACTGAAAATGGTAGGAAAAAAAAGGCAATTGTGCTTTCTAGAGATAAGGGCAAGTGATAGGTGGATCAGCAGAAAAAAGAATCTTTTAAAATGAGTTTATTGGAAGCAATAAGATCAGCTGCTGTAATGTTCTCTATGATGCAAACCTGCTCCTGCAGCTCAGGCTGTTCCCATTGCAGCAAAGCATTATTCTTGAAAGGACTGGAATAGCTTGCCCAGCAGAGCTGCATACAGCAGGATCTCTGTAATTCAGCTTCCACCAGCATTTCTGGGTCTAACTCATCTTCAGGGCCCTATAAGTCAGCTTTCAAATCTTCATTTGGTGCTTGCAATGTGCTATGCTGGGATTTAACATTTGTCCGAACATCATGGTGTGTAACTCTTCTCTCCTAGTGATGGAACCTTGTTCAGATCAAAGCTATGTAGAGTTATATATTTATGTATTTATATTTATTCCAGAGACCTTTGGCCATGTGGACTCTTTACAGGCTGTCCTGTGTGGGAAGATGGGCAGCTGAAATTAGTATAGCCAACTCCTATTTTTGAGTTCACTAGGAGACTTATTCCTGCAGGATGAATTAGTTGTGCTACTAGTGCTCAGAGAAGGGCAGGAAAATCAAAAAAGGCCTCTGAACCTGGTGGTTGAAAACATCAGAGGTGGGTAGAAATTAAAAAAAAATTAAAGGTTATACAAGAAGAGCAGGTGAGTGTTGGTTATTTGTTGTGGTTTGAAAAGGGTGATTGGGCAGCTGTACTAAAGGTGTGATGTGAGAACTACAAATGGCTAAGATAAATATGATTCTTAGAGGCAGAATTTAAGTAGTGAAAAGGCACTGAATCTTGAATTCCTTGTCTAAAACGAAATCTTTTTCCTTCCCATACAGAGCCACATGAGGTGTGTTGTTCATGTGTTTAGCATCTCATAAAAATAACACTTAAGCTTTATTTCTCACCAGTGTTTTCTGCATGCAGTAAATACTCTTTGTGGCTATGCCATGGATTATAAATGCCTGAGGCAGTAATTTTAACTCCCACATGGGTGTGTGACTGCCTTGTTTTAACACTCCCTGATGTGAACTGTTACCCCTTGCCCTTGGTCACAGTGACCTGTGAGGTGCAGGCTCCCCTCCAGCATTGTGCTACAGGTTCTCTGTTAATTGCAGTGGGATAATGCTGTATATGCCATGCAGAGCTGTAAATATGGGCAAGGGAGGGTGTCTTACTTAAAAGTTTTTGCAGATCTTTTGCAAAATTCTCTTTTGCCTGGAAACTGCTTTAATGTGATGAGTGGTACTAAAACTTTCATCTGTAAAATGAGTAAACATAAGAGAATATTCCTTATTCAGGGTGCTTTGGTGCATGTTAACTGACCCTTGTTGTGTGTCTGTGTGGCTCCTGTGGTACAAGAAGGGGAAGGGCCTTCCAGAAGGGAATCTCACTTTGAACACTTGATGTGAAAAAGCAAAAATTGGCCTACATGGTGTACCTGAGATGGAAAGGAAGCCTGTGTCACAGCGAGGGTATGAGCCCTGAGTTCTGCTCTTGCAAACAGGCTTTATTAGTGCATGGTGTTTATAGGTCCTAATTTCCTCCTAAAATACCAAAGGCAGCCAGCTTGGCATGGTCAGTTTGGTCACCATTTAATGTTCTGCCAGATCCCCCTCTCCTGAAAGGCTGTGTGGTGCTTCCACTTCCCTCAGGAGTGACTGCTGTGACAGCAGAGGGGTCACACACAGCCCTGCCCGCAGGCAGCCTTCTCTGCTGGCCAAGTGCTTGTATCAGTGTGCACAAAAATCCACAAGTGGTGATGAAATCCAAGAAGCCCAGTTCTGATTAGGGTTAATGCTTAACCCCCTATTTATAAGAAGGAATTAATTGTGGAGATTGTTTTACCAGGATTGAAGAGAATAACTGATTTTTGCAGCTTACTCAAAGCTCTTCTAGTATTGGAAGAAGAGGGGGCTGGCTGTTCTTTTATGGCCCTTCAGGAAAGGTTTTATGCTTTGCATTTCCTCCAAGGCTTGAGCAGCAGTTTTGCCAGATCCAGGCAGGCCCTGAGAGGCAGATCTGAGGCTGTTCAAGGTGTGATTTCTCAGGCTGGTGACAAGTGGGCAGTGCCAAGTAAACAGAGTGACAAAATGATTTTTTGCCAGCGTGCTGCCTGGCATTTCTGACTGCCCAGTGTCTATCCCTTGGCTGTTTTCCTTGGTGCCAGCTCTTTCACACAGTTGAGTTTCGTGGTGGATCCCTGCTGGACTGGCCTTCTGCTTGTGCTGGAAGCTGCTGTTGAGTTCTAGGAGGCAGCAGGACTGGCCATGGCCATCTGAGCCTTGTCCTGGCTGCACTGGTCACAAAAGCTGTGGGGTTTGCTGCTCTGGATCCTCACCTGGCTGCAATTGCAGAGCTCACTTCATTCCCAGGATTGGAAATCCATGGAGAGCAGGGCCCTGCTTGTGCCTGCCCCATGTCTGTTTTACAGTGGTAAAACACTGCAGGAGTGGGAGCTCACCTGACCCCAGAGCTGGAGCAGCCAGCAGTGACATTTGGGAAATTTCAGCGTCCATGTGGATGGCTCTAACCCAGCTGGGTGATACAGAGGAGAGCTTCTTGTCCTCCCCAGCTGTGCTCCACACTCAATTCATCTGTCATTATCCATCCTCCTCCCTGTTCCAGCAGGAATTCCTCAGCCAGGAAGGCTGTGCTCCAAGGCATGGCAAATCCCAGCTGCACAGTGTGTGCACAGGAGCTGTCCTTGGTGCCCTTGGAGCCAGCCCAGGCTGCCTGCCAAGGGCAGGACATGCTGGCCAGGCTGGAGGTG
This sequence comes from Acridotheres tristis, assembly GCA_037013685.1. NCBI lineage: Eukaryota > Metazoa > Chordata > Aves > Passeriformes > Sturnidae > Acridotheres > Acridotheres tristis. The sequence continues at coordinate 1,266,680 of CM072898.1, read as the reverse complement.
TCACCTGTGCTGTCACTGTGCCAGGACAGCAACTCTGGGGGAAGCCTCACTGCTGTGGAGAGGAGCCTGGCAGGGTGGGACCTGCTCAGGGTGCTGGTCTCTGGGCCCTGGGCACTCGGGGGGCAGCAGAGGGGTGAGCTGAGCAGGCTGAGGTGGCTCAGCTGCTGCTGGTCCCTCCAGGCTGGCTCTGCTCACAGCGAGTTTGCTACTTGTGTAGAGCAGAATTTTTTGGATCAGAGGGAGAAATAACATTTCCTCCTTCTCCTATTTTTGAACTACAAATTCACCTGCTGCTGTTTCTCTTTCCTCCTCCCTTCTCATCCTGCTTGCTGTCCAGGGCTGTTTGGGACAGATTGTCAGCGTGCACAATCACTTAATTTGTAATTTTTGTCATTACCTTAGCCCAATGAAATGTCACAAACAGATCTTAAGCTGACCTGGGTGTTTGCTGTTATTCTTTGTGGCTGACCAGCTGGAGTTCCTCCTGATGGTCTGCAGGTGGATCTGGATCCCAAAGGCAGAGCCTGCCTCTCCCACTGTGCTCTCTCCACAGAGCTTGGCAGAGCTGCTGGATCAGCAGGGTTGCAGTAATCTGTCCTGAGGAGGGGAAAGAGAGAGGATGGAGGCTGATTAAATTGCTGAACTGGATCCACTTGCAAGGAGTCTTTGACTTGCAGGTAGTTACTAATCTGCAAGTGTGTGACAGGATTTCTGTGAATATTTCCAACTTTTAGGTCATCATTGAAAGGTTCCTGGTACATTTTTGTTGCTGGTTTGTTTCTGTGGCTACTTGGAAATGTTTTGCTGCATGGTTTTAACATAGAAATAATTAACAAATGATAACCAGTGGATGTGTGCTTGTAAACAAATGTTCTCATGCAAGGCAAAACAGAACCAAGAGTCACTGAAGATAAAAATTATTTGGTGTTGCTTCAGAAAATCCCATTTAATAGTAGTTTGGTTTGGAAAGAGCATATTCTAGAGAAATAGGATTGGATATCTTCATTTCCAAAACCAGATTGCAGTGTTGTGTGACAAAGTAGCAGGATTTGGTGCTGACAAACAGGCAAACGTGCCCCAGGGAGGAAGGTCTGCATTGAGGTTTGATTAGAGGAGACATCTGGAGTTGGCATCCTTCCCCAGAGCCCTTCCCTTGCCCTTCATGCCCTTCAGAGCTGTTGCTGAACGAATCACTGCCTTGTCCTTCAGAAATCCAAGCCTTGCAGCCTCCCTGGCTTCCACAAATGTCTAAGAATTTTTGTGGAGTCAGCGCTAAGGAATGAAATGGATGGAATGACCTTTGGGGCGTTATTGATTTCACTGACCATGGTTGGTGTGAGGTGACGCACAGGGAAGCAGAGTGGGAATGCAGAGGGCATCCACTGGGGATCCATCAGGGATCCAGCGGGAATGCAGTGGGGATCCAGTGGGCATCCAGTGGGGATCCATGAGGGATCCCTCAGGGATCTAGCAGGAATGCATCGGGGCTCCATCGGGGATCCATCGGGGATCCATCGGGGATCCAGCGGGGATCCATCGGGGATCCATCGGGCATCCATCGGGGATCCATCGGGCATCCATCGGGCATCCATCGGGGATCCATCGGGGCTCCATCGGGGATCCATCGGGGATCCATCGGGGCTCCATCGGGGATCCAGCGGGGCTTCATCGGGGATCCAGCGGGGCTCCATCGGGGATCCAGCGGGGATCCATCGGGCATCCAGCGGGGCTTCATCGGGGATCCAGCGGGGCTCCATCGGGGATCCAGCGGGGATCCATCGGGGATCCATCGGGGATCCATCGGGCATCCAGCGGGGATCCAGCGGGGATCCAGCGGGCATCCAGCGGGGATCCATCGGGCATCCAGCGGGGATCCATCGGGGCTCCATCGGGGATCCATCGGGGATCCATCGGGGATCCATCGGGCATCCATCGGGGATCCAGCGGGCATCCAGCGGGGATCCAGCGGGGATCCAGCGGGGATCCAGCGGGCATCCAGCGGGGATCCAGCGGGGATCCAGCGGGCATCCAGCGGGGATCCAGCGGGGATCCAGCGGGAAGCGCCGGGCGCGGCCGTGCCCAGCGCTGCCATCGGGCTCCACCTGGCGGTCACTGGCGGTCATTGCAGCCCGCGCTGCTGCGGCGGGGCCGCGAATTGTGTGGGATAAAGGGATAAATTGATAAAGGAATAAAGGGCAGTGTCCCGGGAGCGGAGATACGGGATAAAGGGAAGTGTCCGGGGAGCAAGGATAAAGAATAGAGGGAGTGTCCCGGGAGCAAGGGTAGGGACACGGGATAGAGGACAGTGTCCTGATGCTGAGAGGAGGGGTAGAGGCAGCGCCCTGGGGCCAAGATCAGGATCGAAGGATAAAGAGCAGTGTTCAGGATCAGGGATGGAGGGCAGTGGAAGGAGCAGTGTTCAGGATCAGGGATGGAGGGCAGTGGAAGGAGCAGTGTTCAGGGTCAGGGATGGAGGGCAGTGGAAGGAGCAGTGTTCAGGATCAGGGATGGAGGGCAGAGGAAGGAGCAGTGTTCAGGATCAGGGATGGAGGGCAGAGGAAGGAGCAGTGTTCAGGGTCAGGGATGGAGGGCAGTGGAAGGAGCAGTGTTCAGGGTCAGGGATGGAGGGCAGAGGAAGGAGCAGTGTTCAGGGTCAGGGATGGAGGGCAGAGGAAGGAGCAGTGTTCAGGGTCAGGGATGGAGGGCAGTGGAAGGAGCAGTGTTCAGGATCAGGGATGGAGGGCAGAGGAAGGAGCAGTGTTCAGGATCAGGGATGGAGGGCAGTATCCTGGTGCTCAAGTTCCCTGCAGTGCCAGGACACCAGCCTGCATTCCACACATCTGTGCCGTGGGACACACCAAGTGCAGCTCAGGCCTTTGGCATTTTCAGGTTTTCCAGGGGGAAGCCTGACAGCTGTTTAGAAAAGCCATTTTCAAATGCTGGAGCTGGGACTCGAGTTCCAGGCTCTTTGCACTGGCCCAGCTCAGTTTGTGGTGCTGTCCCTGGGCTCTGTCTGCCCTGGGGTTTGGGGGGGCAGAGCAGAGGGGGTGCCTGGGCTGCCTTTGACCCTCCCCATTTGGGAATGCTCTGGTTTGGAGGAGCATTGCAGGCCAGGCTTCGGGCTCACGAGGCTCCACAAGAGCTCCTGGGGCCATTTTCAGCCCAGCTGTTTCTGAGGTTTTGGCAAAGCTTGCTGGGGTTGTGTTTGCTGGATGTGTTTGCTGGGGAGCTCTGTCCTGCTTTGTTCTGCTTGTTCTGGTCACTTCACCCAGAGCACTGGCTTTCAAGTGGAGGCTCTTTTTCAATGAGGAATTAGAGAGTTGCAGGGGTTTCTCACTGCTTGTGGCATTGCTGAAGGGGTTAACTGGGTGATTAGAGAGTCCTGAGGGGAAGCAGGTGGGACAGCTCCTCACTGAGGGTAAGTGGAAGGAAATGCTGCTTTTCCCTTTTCCTTTAGGTCAGGCAGCAACAAAGTCAGGAAGATGAGAGAGGTCAGCAAAGATCCGTGCATGTTTATTGCTCATAAAAGCACTTTTCTGGTATTGTTTTCTTCTCCTTTTTTCTGATGCAGCCTGTAAGAGTGTTTTTGCTGTTTTGTTTTCTGTCATATTTTTTCTCTGGACAAGATTCAGCCTAAATCTTCCACTGTGATCTGATCAGACTCTTATTCATTTCCTGGTAGGACTTGATGACTTGTGGTACACTGAGATTGGGAAGATTTCAATGGCACAGATATCACCTTGATGATGTATTTCATTCCAGAAAGTTTATGAAATAAAGCCAACAGAGTTTTATTTCTTACTCTCTCAAACTTGAAACATTTATTAAAAAAAAAAAAAAAAGGGAGAATAGGTCAGAAAAGATGGTGATTGTTTATTTTTGTCCTAAGTCCACCTGAAATGTAATGAAAATAAGTGTAACTATTATTTCTAGCCAAGTAAGAGAGTATAGCACCATATTCACTGCCACCAGAGCAGCTCCCCTGCCTGTGACATATGCTTGGGAGTGAAAAGATGTACAATAAATGTACAGAGATGGATCTGTACCCTGAACTCAGAGCTCCAGAAACCAGGGAGGCTTTTCAGGCTTTCCCCTGCAGTCAGTCCTGGCAGGGTGACAATTCCTGTGCAGGGCAGGTGCCACTGCCAGGCTGGCTGGGCCCTCCTGGGGCTGTCCCAAGCCCTGTGTCTGAAAGGAGGAAAGGGAAGGATGCACTTCTAGGAGAACAGGAGCTCAGAAATTATTATTTGATTTTTCTTGAATAACCAATCCTTCTGTTTTCACTGGGTTTGCTGTTGCAGTAGCACTGGACTGCAATTGGCTAATAAATCATAAATTGTTCTTTCTTTCACTGACTGTGTAAATTTGCTTTGATAAGGGGACCTTAGTTCACCTGCCCTACCTGGAATGTGCCACTGTGTGCCAGGTGTTCACATTCAAACAGCTTTTCCTTGTTGCTTTGATACATATCAAGGATTCTCATCACAAGCCATTGCTTCATAAAAAGTTCTAATGGAGTGGGAGTGAAAAAACCTTTATGAAATGGCATGAACTTCTGGATCTGAACAGAATAAAATAATAATTTATGATATATTTTTAGGGATAAGAGATTAAAGTGCATATTAATTAAATGAATAATGAAAACCTTTGTGAGATTCTCTCCCACAAGTTGCAAGTAGCTGTTTAATCAAATTCTTTCTATGGAAAATGCATTTCATTATAACATAATTAGCACATCTATTGTGTTTTTAATACAAGTTGTGCTAAAGTGTGTTTGATCTGGTGTTTGCTCATGGCAATTAGCAGTGAAGGAATTGAACTTTTTTGCTTTATTCCAGGCTTTGTAAATTATAAGTGCCACATCTGGGGAAAATGGATGTGTTTTTTTAAAGTGCTAGAATAATCTTGGGAATATATTGGGGTAGTCATTAGCAGTAGCAAAAAGAGAAGGTGAGGAGCTGTGCTGCCTGAAGCTGCAGATTTAGGGGTGATTTTATTTTCTAGCATTGATGTGTTTTGCTGTGTCTGTCCTGTGCCTGAGGAAGTGCTGAGGAAGCTGGAGGGTTCTGTAGCCCAGAGTGACCCTGCTGAGTCTGGGGCAGCAGGGCTGGGCTGGGCTGGGCTGGGCTCAGCCTGGGTTCCCCTCTGGATCCCACTCCTGGATCCCCCTGGGGCTCCCTGCTCTGGGGCTGTGCTGAGCCATGGCTGGGACTCTCTTCCCCACCTGAGAGGCAGGAAAACAGGGCAGAAGCTCAGGGTGGTTCAAAGCCACCCTGCTGCTGAAATCCCAACTGGGATGTGCCATGGATGGGTCCTGCAGTGCTGGCAGAGGCCCCACAGGGTCCAACCTGCCCAGCTGCACTGCTGAGGCTTTTCTCTACCAACAGCTGAGCAGGGAGAGAGAGAAAACTGCTTCTGCAGAAAGCTCTTGGGTGAGTTGGTGCCTGGGCTGGGGTCACTTCGGGGGTTTTTATGGTTGAGGTCACTGTGGCACAAAGCCTGATATTGTCTTCTGAGTGGAACTCATTAATGCACAGAAAACCCAGACTTGAGATTGGCTTTTATGTAGTAAAAAACAACATAATACAGTACAGGAATATAAAAAGAAACTGTCCAGTGCAAACATCATATACATTGGAAATGGATACAGTGTTCCTTAAAATAACTTTAAAAACATCAGGCTTAAAAACAGCAATTCCAGGGAATAGAATCCGGCTGATACCTACCAAAGTACTTGATTTACTGCACTAAATAATTTCCTAACTAACTTTACCTGCTGATAGCCAATACCACAGGTACTGACAAAATCCTTAAACTGTAAGTATTATTAGTTAGCATTCTTTATAATACACAAACATGTGGAACCCCTATAGCACATACTGCTGGCTGGAATAAGCAAAAGAGGATGAACTCATTCAAAATAAAAACAAGGCTGTCACCCAAAAATGTACTTTTTAAAAACAAAGGATGGAATCTAAAGTTGATTTGACCAATAGACAGAATTCTCTTCAGTTTCCCTTTAGTTCATCTTTGAAAAATTGAGTGATTACCTTGTTGATGATGCATTAGTGTCCAGCCAAGTATTTCATTGGACAACTTTTTACAGCAGTGAGGAGCAGTGTGAGACCATTATTGTGCATTGCTATTTCCTGCCAAGAAAACATTTTAGGGGAAGGGAGCATGAATTAGAGATGACATGAACAAGTAAAAAGCAAATCTGTGAGGTTCCACCATACTGGTTTAAGAAGGAAAAAAAAAAAAAAGAGAAAGATTTAGTACTATTTGGTTAGCTACCAGATTTAAATAATCAAATCAACTAAACTAATACATACAGCTCCAGCACAGATCCTGCACAGTGGAGGATCTGTGTAGTAGGGCTCTGTTCCTGTTGGAGGCGACAGGACTCTGCACTGCTGGAAGCCAGAGACAGGCCATGGTCCTAAGGGACCCACTTTTTGCAAAATGTATTTGGCTGGGTTGCTTCCAATGTGGGAAGTTTCATTCTGGTCACTCTGTGGCTCTTCACCAGGTGGGAAACTGAACACAGTCCCTCTCCAGGGATGTGGTGGCTGCAGCTCCAAACCTGCCTTACATTTGTGGTGCTTTTGTGCAGCCAAGTGTGTGGGTGTGTAGCATTCTGGATTGGGAGTCTACAATATTTTCCTGTGTGGAAAATACTCCTTTTACAGTACCTGCTTAGAAAAAAAGCACAACAGTTTCACAGTAATGAGGCCCTTCATTTTTTTTGTCCCTGAAAAAATGCTATTGCTCTAATAATGCTGAATAAACGCCCTATTCAACCTCTTTAGAAATCTAGAGAGACCTGTGTTTCCATCTAGAGAGATTTACAGTGTTGGAGTCTTAACATTCCCCTGATCTCCACATTTCCTGCCCTGCAGGATATGTTCCATTGAGTAACACTGAGATCCTATTTACAGAGAGAAAAAACAGCTTTGCTGCTAGCTAGAGCAAATTCTAGCACGCCAGAAATGTGCCTGAAATTGTCATCAGGCTGTTAAAAATGACAGATGAAACTAGATTGTGTGTCTAAAAATCCTGTCTAATTTTATCTTGAGTAACTCATAGATGTAGTAGAGGGCTATAAAGCAAAAATAATTAATAGAATGGAAAGAAGGAAAAAATAATGCTTCTTTTTGAAAGTGATGGAATAATTTCTAATACTGGGTGATAGACCATATGTTCCTCCTCTCTTCTACTGGGTAGGCATAAGTGTGGAATATCAATAAAGATGTTGCAAGAGGGGCAGGCAAAGCAGCCAGCTGGAGATGCAGGGGGGTTAAAACATCCCTCCCCAATGCCACTGAACCTCTCTCCCAGCAAAGGGTGACCTTGGATGCATGTGGATGGGAACAGCACAGGAGGAGAGGAGTGAGGGAGAAATGGGGACAAAACCAGGAGAAGTGGGGAAGATGGGGAGAGGAGGTGTGTCCTGGAAGACTTGAGCAGGTCAGTGGGCAGGAATTTTGGGGCAAAAAATGAGTGTTAGCAAGGACAATAGTGCTGGGAGAAGTTAGTATAGGTGATCTCTGTGTGTCTTTTTGCCCCTACTGCAGGTTTTTTCCGTGCCTGTTTGAAATCCTACTACGGCTTGAGGGAAGAGCTGTGAGTTCCTCTTTGGCCACTGGCAGTCTCTTGGTGTCTATCTGTAGCGGGAGGGAGAAAATTCATGGCTAGTTTGAGCTTAATACACAAAATCTTCACTCGGTTCTGATCCATACAGCTCAGCTAACATCTTGAACCTGGGTCCCCAGTCATTGAGAAAGTCATAATCAATGTCTGAGTCCGAGGAGCCCGAGCCCAGGGAGCTGAGGGATTCCGCAATGGACTCGGCGCCTTCGTAGCCGTAGATGTGCAGGGTGTCGTAGGGCAGCAAATCCCTGTCGTTGTCAGCCTCATCCTTCTTCACCTCAATCATCATCTCCATGCCCCCAGCGCCAGGGGTGATGTTCCCAGGAGGTTTCTGCACCTGTGCATAGGGAGAGGGAGCGGCCTCTGCCTTGAGGCCGTTCTTGCGGACGGAGTTGAGCACGGACACGTCGTAGCTGGTGGTGTCCATCTCTCCCCCTCCCTCCTCGTCGTAGGTCACCAGCTGCTCGTGGATCTCTGCCACGCTCCTCCCCAGCCCGCTCAGATCCTTCTTGTGCCTCTTTCTCAGCAGAATCAGCAACACAATTACTGCAAAGGAAACTTAGATGAACTCGTGTGGATAGAGAAGTAAGACGCTAAAACAACATGTAACATACTCTGAGGTGTAGTTATTTTTTTATTGTTTTTTTCCTGGAGTGTTTTTAAAACACATATTTATTTTAAAAATAATTAAAATTCCTATTTTACTGTAGGATTAGTTGAAGGAGTTCAGTCTGGACAGGGATTGTCCACCTGACTCTTGAGCTGGAATCACAGGTACAAATGCATGGTGTCACAGGGTCATGGAATCAACTATTGCCTTGAACTGGGAAATCCCTTAATGCCAAGCATCACATGCTACTTATGTGGTACTTGCAGAGCAGGCCAGTTCTCAGGCAAGAAAAAAGTACTCAGCCTTCTCTGATTTGATACTGGCTGTTGATTTGTTACAAATGTATTTATGTTCACTGAACTGCTTAAAGGGTTTCTAGACTGGTTCTGCCATAGGAACCAGGAATCCTGTTATTGCCCCAACCCAAATTTGCTGTTTTATAGCTGTGTATGAGACTGGTACCAGTAAATCAAGTATCTTATACATGTGTGCAATAGCCTGTCTAGAGGAGTGAGCAGCTTTGCATCTGAAGCTGTTCCAACAGGCCAGAGAGGAAGAGCACGTGAGGTGAATCAAATAGGTACAGCATGTCTGGCTTTGTGACCATTTCATAGCCACAAAGCTTTTGTAGATCTCAGCTAAAGAAAGAACAAAACAATCCTCACACTGTAGAGCAGAGAACATTCCAGAAGTCAGATACTCACCAATGATTGTGAAGATGCAGATAAAAATTGCCACCAGTGCTTGTATGCTGACACCGACCTGCTTTGCTCTCTCCTCACAGAAGGTGAAGTCGCCTTCCTCGTTGCACTTGCAGACGCTGATGAGCAGGGTGTTCGTGCTGGTGAGGTCAGGGTCGCCGTTGTCCGAGATGAGCACGGGCAGGTAGTGGAATTTGGCGAGTTCCCGGTTGAACTGGCCGTATTTGACGGTGATGTTAGCCGTGTTGTCTGCAAGGAGCAAGGACATCCCATGAGGTGATGATCCCTACCAGCCTGTCCTCACAGATCAGCAGTCAGCTGCTGCCTCTTAGACTGTGCCAGCCTTCCAGGAACCCAGTGAAACTTTGGTTTCATTAAACATACTGTTTTTCTAGTATGTAAATCCTTTAAAAATAAAGAGTTACTCAGCTCAGCTAGACCAAGCAGAGGTCAGTGCTGCAGCTTTTCTTCCCTGAGTCCTCGGGTCCCACTCTGGGGAGGGAGGAAGGGCATTGCAGGGATACCCTACCGTAGTTCTCAATCAGGGAGAAGTTGCTGTCTTCTGTGGCCAGTGAGTATCTGAAGAAACCTCTGGGTGATGTTTCATCCTTGTCAATAGCTGAAATCCTGACAATCACCTACAAGGAAGGAAGAGGTCACAGTTTTCAGTGTACTTTGCCTCCAATGATAAAACATGTGGAGTATTTGAGCTGGGCTGCGTGTCCTGTGTAACCTTTCAGTAAAGGGCAGGACACAAACATCTTAGGATTCTCCTCTTCAAGTTTTTTCAGGCAAGCAATTTCTTTGTGAGTCTTGCCTCTTCAAATTTTGTGTAATGAAAGCACGAAAAAAGCCTCATTTTTAAAGACATATGGCTTGTTGAAATGTCTAAGATGGTGTTTTCTAAAGTCTTCAGCCTACTCTGAGGTGTGACTGTCATTCTTGGAATGCCATTGAGACTGCCATGCCTGAAGAACATGCTTGGGTTTTGAAATCTTCAACCTGATGTACATTAGATGTATAAAATATAAAAAATGTGTCTGATTATGTTCCAGTGTTTTAAAAATTAAAGGTGAAATTAATATCTTGCTTATTCTATCAGAGAGTCCAGGCAGTGATAGTGTTGTGGTTCCAACCAGGAAAGACTTATTTCTTTTTTTCAGTAGCTGGGAGGAAGCACAGTGGTTATTCCTGATCACCTCATGTCATTTCTGGGAGAGGAAAGGGACTCTTCCTGGACAAGGGGTTCCTTGTTTGAAGGAGGGGTGGGATAATGCTGCTATTGAGCCAGAGGGAGCACTTTGGGTGGTGTGGCTGCTCTGCACTCTCTCTATTTTTTTCTATATGTATTTTTTGGTTATTTATATTGTTGCTATTACTGTTAATTTTCTTATTGCTGTTTACAGTAAATTGTTCTTATATCAGCCCATGATCTTTCCCTTTTGTGCCTACAGTTCTCCTCTCCACTCTGCTGCAGGGGAAAAGGGGGTGAGTGAGGGGCGTGTGGTCTGGAGTTTCAGTGAGAACACTAAACTGAGGAGTACCACCCCTAAACCACAACACAAAGTGTCTTAGTTAAATAAGTATTACAGTATGGGCTGAACACCTGTGTCTGAGGCCAAACAGGTAAATCCAAAATACCAACACTGTAGTGCTGCCAAGTAGTAACACGATTTGTGTGTGCAGATCTGTGCACTCTGTGACTACAAAATAATGTTCCATGCAGCAATGTTTCTCTCGCTATTTTGAAATGGTTTCCTTCTCAGTATCACGTTCAAGCATTTGTGTGATAGAACTGAGTTGCTGATTCTTGCTGTGCAAAGCTTGACTGTCCTTCATGGCTCAATTGTTAATACACAGACATGAGAGCCTGGGGGGAGAGGAGCAGTGCAGTCCATGTGTGCAAGCAGATAAATTCAATATTCCAACAGTGCAATATCCTTAAGAGATATTCCTGACCACTCATGTTTTGGACATCAGTGAAATGATCAGGTGTTTTGGCATGAAAACTGAGCCTCACTTTTATTAAAAGACATCTTTCACTTGAGCTGACAAGCAGTAATTCAGGTTTCTGGGAAAAGCTCTCCCTGTCTCACCTTTCCAGGTGCAGCATTTTCACACACTCGGGGTTCCTCAGGAGAAACAAGTTCTGGAGCATTGTCATTCACATCATCAACTATGACGTGAACGTGGGCGTGTGACTCTCTGTCAGAAAGGCGGCCTGGAATGACAACAAGGGAACAAGTCTGGAGTTCAGTGCTGGATAAACTCCCCTTCCCACACTTTGTGCCCACTTCTGTGCCTCCCATATGATGAAGAATTTCTAGCTCCATCATAACTTAAACTTGTCCTCTGAGATTTAGGTATTTTCCTAAAATCTCTCCTAGTGGCTAAATCATCAAGGATCTCTCAGGAATTAAATGACAGTAGCTTATGGCTTCCTGATCCTTCCCACTGCATGGTGATGGATTGAGTGTCATTCTCTGGCACTAAAGCAACATGGACAGAACAGGCCATGTCTATATTGTGAAATATCAAACCAAGTTGGGACTGGCCTTCCCTGCTTCCTGGAGCTGAGCAAAGCCAGAGGCCAAAGCTTAAAATGATCTCTGACCTATTTGCAGGGACTTGTTTGATTGGGAAGATGATGATGCAAACCTTGAAGCTTTCCTTTCCTTCCTAGCTCAGTAGGAACAGACTGTCAGGGTTTGCCTTTTCTTTTTGTTAGCCCTGTTGGAAAGGTGTACCCAGATTTCTTTCAAACTGGGAAATGGGTGGCACTTACCATCTTCAAGGATCTCCACAGCTGCCACAGTGATATTGTATGAGGAGCTGAATTCTCTGTCCAGAGGCTTGGGAAGCTGAATAACTCCATTATTGGATACCCTGACGTAGTCTCCACTTGGACTTGCTCTACGCTGAATATATCTGGATTTTGTTTAAAACAAGAAATGTCAATGCAAGGCTGATAATGCTGTGTCTCACTTCATTTCTTCTCAGAGGGAGGTCAGAGAGTTCTTGTGTGACAAATTACATTAATATCTTGACCAGGAGGGCTGAGAATGTTGCCCTAAAACTGTGTAAGCTGTGAGAGTGAAATACATCTGTTGGAGGAGTTTCCAAATTATTGTACTTTGCTCTTTCAGAAGTCCATTTTCTTCTCTAAGCACATGCTTGAGAGACCTCTTACAATAAAAAATATAACAATAAATTATAACCATGTAAAAATATCCAGGTTGATATTTTTTCCTGAAATGTGCATATGTTTTATCAGTAAATCCATGTGGTAATTACATGTGTAAATGAAATTTATGTTCAGCTTTTGGTGAGCATGTATATCCATGGCTGCAGTGCTGGAAAAATTAAATTGGATTATTTTTGTTTTGTTTTGTTTGGCATGCAGATTCTAAAAAAATAGGGCCAAAGTCTGGATTCTTTGTCAAATTCTTGGCACTATTAGTGGATTCTGCACTTTTAAATAGAATTGCTAAAGCTGGCGTTGTCTTACCTGATTTTCCGCTTTGCTGCGTCGGGGTCCTCTGCATGAACTGAACCAAGTGTTTTTACTTCTGCATGATTTTCCCTCACTTTAAATTCATATGGCAGTCTGGTGAAGACAGGAGGCTCATCCACATCAGTGACTTCGATGGTGACTGTGGAGATGCTCCGGGGGTTGCCAGGTTTGAAATGCCGAAGGTTAACTGTGGGGTCTGTGGCCTCAATGCTAAACCTGTATTCTGATATTGTTTCAAAGTCCAGGGGCTAAAAAAAAGAAGGCAGTTACAGAATTCTTCCATTAGTGATGTCTAAGCCAACTTCCAGTGGCTCTCTGTGCAGATTTAGGATCTGTGCTCTAATTCATGTTTGGCAATGTTACCAGATTTCATCCTGGCTGAACCCATGGGAGAACATTTCCCAGCTGAACTTCTCTATCATAGCATGGCTCAGACTACCTCTGGTGTGGAACAGATTCATCCAGTAGTTTAAGTTCGGCAAAATAATTTTCTTTTGGGTTAAATAAATTTCTTTTTATAACGCTGTCATTACCAAAACTTGGCTAGGTCCTGTCCCCCAAAGGCTGGGGAAGAGATTCTCCTCTTGGCTAAGCTGTGTGTTCTGAAGGCACTCAAGGCAGATTGCAGATCTGCATTGCCTGACAGCTGGGGCATTTAGTGATAAATTACATCCTCTTCCCTGTTTTTTCCCTTGCCTGAGACTACAAAAGGAACCACACAATGGGAGGAAGGCAGGAGCTCAGGCATTAAGAAGTGCTCCTTCCAAAGTTTCCTTTGTTCTACCACCTGAGATTCTAAAGACACTGAGATACCCAGCAGTTATGGTGACTCTTGTTTTTCTCTTTGAGTTGACATTGCAAAGGGAAGTGATGGGACCTATCCAGCAGCTGACATTTTATCTCACGTGGCTATGAATTTAAAATTACAGCATATGCATGGCCAAAATCACTTTGCAAAACGGGGTGGTGAACTTTGCCCACAGCGTGTTGGAGGAGGAGCTGGTTCCAAATCCCTCAGGGAATGTGTGGGGTCTGTGACTGCTCCTCCTCTGGGCAGGCTCTGCATTCCCCAGCTCCTGGGCAAGAGCTGCACCAGGTGAAGGAAGGCTGCTCATAACTACTGTGACCACAGCCAAGGATTTTACTGCCAGTCTTGAAATCCTTGGCACTGTTTTTCCTGAAAGTTTTCTCTTCTTAGTGACATTTCTAGTCTTAGCAGTTATAGAGAGACATTTGGAAGGGAAAAACACATTCATGTCAATCTGAGAATTACAGGAGCTAGTTTATAGCTCTTTCTTATCTTTTTTTTTTTAACAGCAAATCAATGAAGTCTTGGTTTGGCAATGCTCTGCAGCAGTCCCTTGTTACAAATCAAGTGGATTTGAGAATTTAGAAAAAATAAAGAACAGACCCTAGTAAAGGCTTTGGATAGTCTTAAAGACTTATAAGAAATTAGTGGGGAAGCTCTGAAAACACCTTGAGGAAAGTGAGGGAGCTGTGGCTCAGATTGGAGCAAATGCCAAACTGCAAAGCAACTTTTAGAAAAGAGGTCAGGTGGACTTGTTCACATTTTCTGCTTTGGTTTCACATGGGTTGCAGAAGGGAAAGATTCTTTGACTTGGTCAGTTGGTTCAACTCCTAAATCATTGCCTCTTTGAAGCATTCAACAGCCTGAAGTTTGAGAGGAACCCAAAGTGTGTAACCTGAATATCTGACACAGCCCCCATTACACTCTGCAGTAATTCTGGAGTTTTTCAAGTCTGGAGGTCGAAAAGGACTAGAAGTCACCAGCTCTTCTTCTCTCAGAGCTTGGAGAGCTGGTGTTCAGGATCAATATATTTCATACTGACTTTCATGCCTTTCCATTTTTTCCTGCTGCTAGGCCTAAACCAAAAAATCACTTGTTACACATAGAAAGCCACAACAATCATCTTTGTTACAAGGAAAAGTACCTTCTTTGGCCTAATGATTCCTTCATTTGTATATGGATTTGCTACAATGTCAAAGGTGTCCCTGAACTCTCCTTGGATAAAGCTGTATCTTGTATTTCTGTGCTGTGGTTCATCGATATCTTCTACTTTGACTCTGCCAACTTCTCCTCCTACTGAAATGTTTTCAGGAACTTTAAAGTGAAATGATGCTGTTAAAAAAAAAAGAGAAAAATACATAAGGAGTGTGTACATGGAAGTTAGAACTTAGTTAAAACTGTTCTTACTTGACAGATGCACATCAAAATATTTAATGGAGAATTTAGCATTGTGTATCTCTAAAACATGTAAAATTATAAATAATACTCCAAATTGTCAGGATCTTTAGCAAAGGGATGAAATTAATACTGATTTTTGTTTTCTGCTCTAGGTGTGCATTGCCCAGGAAAAGTGGCTCTGGCTGAAGCACAGAAGAGCTTCCGAACATGTAAAGTTCTTTTGGCCATTTTAGGAAAGCTGAATTGTGCTGGCCTGTGAGCTAAGCTCGCTGTGTTTGTGTCAGCCCTGGGTGTCAGGGTGGCCCAGAGGCTGCGTGGCACTCACGGTGTTTGAACACTGGGAAGTTGTCGTTGATGTCAGACAAGGTGATGATCACCGTGGCTGTGCTGGAATCCCCAGAAAATCCCGGAGCATCTTTGGCTCGAACAACAATCTCATATGTTGACTTGGTCTCTCTGTCTAGATTGGGCTCTTTTGTATAAATCACACCTGTGAAAAAATAATATTGAATACAATTCGATTTTTTGCAACACGTCCAACATCTCTTCAATTTTGACAGCCAATTTTTATCTTTTTTTTATCTCCACACATTCAGCTTTAAGTACCAATTTTACAGTGGTATGTTTCAAGAAATGTTAGAAATTTTTCTGCATGATGGAATATTTAGGAGAGTTTGTGGAGAATATTGCTATTAATGGATCTTTAACCTCTTTACCTGTGTTCTTTGCTCTAGTGTGGTTACAAGAGATACTGACATTGGTTTTAAAACTGGGCAAAATTTAAGCTAGAAAGTTTAGGAAAGCAAACGATTATTGATTACTGAATGCTGCTTCAGAATTTCTGTATTCCCTTTTCCTGTTTGGTCACTGGAACAGAATCTATGCTGAGCTGAAAACATGAACTCATCTGAGCTCCTGGTCAGTCTTTCCATAAGTAGGAAAAAATGACCTTTTATCTTCTCATTTTGTTCATGGCAGTTGATATCCTGATTTTATTAGTTCATCTCCAGATGCAGACATTAGCATTGTGGAGTGTGAATGAAAAACCTTTCTAATTCACATTTAAAATGATATTTTTGAATGATTAATCCTCTTTTCCAGAATGAAAAATTCTTAAAGCTGTGTTTTCTTCCAAGGGTAGGGTGTGGATGAAGTGTAAGGACATTTGTGTGTCTGGCTTACCAGAGTCATCAATGGTAAAATATTCACTTCCAGTGGTGACTTCGTAGGTCACCGTGGCATGACCTGACACTGTGGGGTCATCAGCATCCACAGCTGTCACTTTGGTGACTGAGGTTCCTAGAAAAGGGTTTTCAAGGTGCATATTAGTATAAATGGTGCTTTGTAATGGCAGCCATGCAGGAGATGAGTGATGGAGCACATACCCACTGGGGACATCTCTGGGACAGAGCCATTGAACACCTTCTGCACAAACACAGGGGCATTGTCGTTGATGTCATACACCTTGATGATGAATTTGGAGGGCTGCTCCAGGGACCTGTTGTTTGTTCTGTCAATGATGAGGGCTGTCAGCTCATACTCTGCCTTCTTCTCCCTGTCCAGCCTCTCGAAGGCGTACACGTCCCCACTGGTCTCCTCCACCTTGAAGATGGTGTTGGCATATTCACCCTTGATGATGTACTTGGCGTTGTTGTTCCTTACACTGGATGTGATCTGGAAGGAAAGTGTAATTCAGAGAGGTAAAGCTGGGCTCTGCTTCTCCCAGAGGATTCACACAGTCAAGAATTCCTCACTGGGAACCAGAGCAGCCCTCAGGACTGTCAGCTGCGCCAGCACTGGGTTTAGAGGATGGCACTTCACCCACACTGAAACTTGCTTGTTATACAGAGCAAAGCTTTTTTAAAATCATACCTCATGCTTCCTAAAGGTATAAATTGTCCGTGCAGTCAACACTTACAAATAATTAACTTAATTATGTCTGAAACAACACGAGCCACCGTTCAGCTTGAGTTACTCTTATTTGCAGATTTCTGCTACCTACAGGCGGTTTTGCTCAGTTTCACAGGATTACAGGAGGAAATCTGTATTCACAGCTCCTGACATGATTCAGCATTCACCTCTGTTCCTTAGCATTTCGCAGAATTCCTGCCATTGCTGACAGCTTTCTTGTGCTCACTCACATGCAATCCTTTAATAGGCAGTCTTCAGGCTCATGCTATGACAGCAAGGTGACATTTCCACCCCATAGATTTTAAAATGTAAGGTTATATGGTAAGGTTATAAGGTAAGTATAAGGTTAAGCGAAAAAGGGATGTGATAAGAAGAATGAGCATTAATCAGTTTTAAAATATAACTTAATCCAATTCTTTTGCACACTACTTGGTCTGCAGATAATGTAATGATGCTTCCCTTTCTATACTCTCACAAATACAGGGTCACTGCTAGAAGGTTTAAACCACAATTTTCCATGCACTATATCAGCATTCTTATTTCAGCCAGCTAATTATCAAGGATTGCTGGTTTGACCAAAAATTTCCAGCCTTTAGTTACTGATATTATCATAAATGTCACCTCTTGGGTGTTCAGGATTTGATTCATCCTGTAGTTGTTATTTATTGTTGAGCATTGTTTAAATTTCGGTTTTCTCTTTTGAAATGTGTCATTAATATTTCCACCTTCATTCCTTAATCATGCTGCTGGCAGCTGGGAGTGCTGGAGAGCAGTTCACAACTCTGGAGATGCCACATGAGAAATAATCCCACCCTTGTGTCAAAGATGGGACAGTCTGTGCCTTCTTTCTGGCTTTTAATGCACTTATTCAGTGTAAAAAGCATAAACGTCTCAGAATGCCTTTTCTGGTGCTGAGGATGAACACACAAAGGAAAGCACGCAGGTGGTGCAAGATAAAATCCAAATGTTCCAGCACATTCCTGCAGCTGTCACTCAGCCCTGCTGCTGCTGGGGCCTTTCTTTAAAGGGTTTATCAAGGGCTTGGTGCTGCAGAGACCCTGAGCAGTCACTGCAGGGGCCATTGGAGATTGTGCTGCTGAAACACCCCAGAGCTGGACCAAGGGAATTACTCTTGCTTAGGACAACTCCAGCAACAGAAGCCGCTCCTCAGTCTGGGGCTGAGTTGAGGCAGAGATGCCCCGTGGTAGCTGAGAGGACCCTGTGCTGTCTCTGTGGTGCTTTCTGGCAGCCCAGAGCAGCCAGCAAGGCAAGCTGGACTTTGCTGAGACAGCCCTGACAGATGTGAGTGCTGTCCAGGGCAGGGAAACGTTCAGCTGCATTTATCTGCAAAGTGTCACAATGCATCCCTTTCAAAGACTGCACTGGGAGAGATTTCCCTGGGCAATATGCAGTTGATAATAGGCTTTTATGAGCACTGAGGAAAATGAGTTTGCAAGCTTGTTAGTATTTTTAAAAATTTATTTGCTTTCACTTTGTGCAACAATATTTATGATTGTGTAACAGTATTTTGAAACATAGCACTCGTGCTTTGTGTACAAGCTGAGAGATGTAAACTGTGTGTTTTTGAATAATATGTTTTTATTTGCTGGTCTCTGAGGTTTTAGAAAGAATCTCGTGCTGCCAGAAAAATCCTGACATGCATCAGGCACCAGACTTCCTTCCTAACCTCGCACCTGCAGGTAATGTGGCTGTTCCTGCTTTTGGAATCTCCACACTGCTATTCCCTTACATTTACTTGTATTCTTCAAAGGAATTACAATTCCTTTCGCACTGTTCTTCATTTACTCTTTGCCCACATTTTGAAGATTTTAAAATGTTAATATGTGGGTATTAAGTCCCATTTCTATTTCCTTTCCATTTCTCCTGCCTAGACTGCAAATACTGCTTTTCAAGATCCTCATTTGGTGTTTTTAGTCATTGCTCACAGGTTGCTGCTTACCTTGCCAACATGGTGTGGCAAAGGTGTATCAATCTCTTCTTTGATGTGCATTTGGTTCCATATCCAGTCTCTCTTCTGGCGTTTGTGGCTGACATCATTTGAACAAAGGCTTTGGCTTGATTTCTGACTTCCTCCGTCAGCAAATGCTGGGGCCAACAACAATGAGAGAAGCAGAATAAGGTGGCTCATCTTCTTCTGTAGCCTAGAAAATAATACAGAAATGCAAAAATATAAATAACAACGGAATCAGATTCAGCAGAGGGAGCACATGTAGAAGTGCAAGTGGAATTCTTTCTACAGGGAAATTTGATCACTTAGTTTCTTTTCATTTGCATCAGCATCAAAATTTGAAGGCTTCTTCCTTCTATGAAATAGTTTTAGCTGGAAGAAAACTGTGAAAACCAACACAAAGTGTTTCGATTAAATAAAAAGAGAACTTTGAATGCTGGTATAAGAAGCAGCATCCCCCTGAGTGACTGCCATTGCTCTGAGGAGCACATTCAGAGCTGAGCTCCCTGTTGTGCACAGGGCCAGGGCAGCCTGGCACCATGGCTGAGCTTGAGTTAAATCCACTTGAAATGAAATGGTCGGGCTTAACAAACCCAAATGCAGTGTTTTGACATGCCCTGACACAAAATATGCTATAGTCAATACCTTCCTATGGAAAATATTGATTTAGAATAAAATCTGAGGGTTTTTTTGGGTTTTTCTTGTGGAAAAAGTTATTTGTGTGAAATTTTCAATCAATTCCAAGTACAATACAGCAAATGATCTTTCTTTAAGGGCTCATCTATTGATTCAACTCCTTGTCTTCTGAAGCTTTTGGAGACTCACATGAAGTTCCTTTATCCCTTGTTCCCAGACTTTAACATCTGCAAAATGATAATTTGTGAAATGATTTTCAGATGAAACCGTATTTTTGCATCCTATGTTAATACTAGCAAACTTTAGGCTTGACTTTCATTATCAGAGGAGTTATTTTAATGTATCAAAGCTGATTCATTTTCTTACTAAATTTCCCATTCCTGATATAAAGGACTGTCAGGGAACTTTAACACTCAAGTAATCAGACTTTAAATTGCACATAAATGACTTTCCATTAGCTTTTAGGAGCTGTCAGCATGCACATCAAAATAAACCTGCTAATTGTGATGAGAAGTTGACATCACACAGGCTGCTAGATGCGATATTAAATTAATATTTTCGTCAGGAAGGTGCTGAGACGTTTCCAAAATTACTCCTTGGTAACCAGGCAATCAGTGTTATCCCATGGTGCAGCATCAATGTCAGTAAAAAAGATTTTATTTACCATGAAATGTTGCTTTGCTGTACTTTTCTCTCTCCCACATTGTTGTACATAAACTGAGGAATGTTCCTCCTTTGTGCCTGTGTAGGAAGTGACTGAATAAGGTGCCTTTGAAGTTGCTTTTTGATAGACAAGCTGTGTTTGATAATTCTAGATTCAAACAAAGCCTTTTGATTTAGCTAGTTTTTACTATTCTATGCCCTTAGCTTGACTTTGAATATTTTTAGAAAAATGAGTATGATTTAGTTGTTTTTCTATATTTTATTTGTGTAGATGAACACTTTACAACTGGAAACTGGAAGGCAGTGATATGGTTCCGTTGTTTTTATCCATAAAGCCACAAAACATGAAAACCATAGGAAGCCACTGGACAATGCAAAGCAGCACAGACTGTGGTTTTGCCAAAGAACAGAGTGAAGTGTTTAAAGAGCCTTTTTCTCTCGTTCCTGTGCTGAGTGGAGCTCTCCTGTAGTGCTGTTTGGAGGTTTTAAAACAGAAAGTGCTGACTGAATCTATTTATATGTGCATATGTGAATCTATACATGTGCATTTCAGCTGAAACTTTAGCTACCGCTTTCACTCAGCATGTCCATCTTTGTGTTTGCAGATTTTAAGGAGGCTTCAATTCCTCTGACTCCTGATTAATGGATTCCTTGTTAATAGCTGCCCAACCTCCCTGGGAAGTGAAGGGTTCCTTTGGCAGGAGTTTGGAGGTCCTTGGCTCTGCAGCTCAAACACAGACTGAGGTGGGAGAGCCTCTTGCAAAAACTGATTTCTGCTTCACCTTTGGCATTTTTCAAGCTGCTTATTTTGTGAAAATGACAGTGCACACTGGAGCTCTTTGCTCACCCTTCTGCAGGGACATGGGAGGTGCCTTGCCCTGTGGGACAGGCTGACCCTGAGGACATTTTCCCAATGCACCATGCACATTTTCCATGTGGCAGCCTTTGCTGCTGAGCCTGTCACTGATTCCTCATGATGCTCAGGAATGGCCTTCCCTGGCAGCACACACAGAGCAGGGTGGGATGAGGGCTCTGTCCTGGTGGGAAGGCCACTTTTCCTGGATGCCAGCTCTTGGCAGGCTGTACTAAATGCTCCCTTTTCTGGCCATGACAGCTTTCCTTCCCAGCAGCTCTCACCAGACGTGCCAGAGGCAGCAGCACAAGGGAACATTCCCATGCCTGAGCAGGAGAGTGCAGTCCCATGGAGTCAGAAGCAAGAATGTTTCTGAGGGATAACAGGGGATTATTAATAGGTAGGTGTTGGATTCCAGAAACCTGGGAGTTTTGAGCTTTCTGTGCTTTCTGACACTGGCCCCCCAGAGGACACTGCTTGTGACCTGAGGACTTGGAGAAGGCTCCAGATTTGGGTGATGGAGTTAAAGTCACAGGTGAATAGTTAAAATAGAAGTGGATTTTTAATAGGGGTCACTGAGGCACTCACCACCCTGAAATTAACCTGGAAGACAAAACAATCAGATGCAGCACAGATTTTTTCAGGTTCCTGACACCCCTCAGACATCATGGCCATGCCCATCAACCTTCCCTTTGACCAAACAGTTACATACCATAATGTAATTCCACGAGAATTTCTCAAAAATCCAAACAAATAATGAACCAGCCTACATAGCCCAAAGGCTCCAGGCAGTCTTGATGAATTAGAATATATGTCACACCTTTAGCATCCTTCATTCTCCCACAAGTGAAACAATCATTAAAAAAACACACCAAACTTTAAAATCCCTTTTGGAAAAACAAAAAAGGAGGCAGGCACACATTTACACTTTTTCCTGTAGGGATCAGCTTTTCCTTTCTTCCTGTGTCTGCTGGGGCAGCCAGGACTGAGGGGAGGGAATCAGGTGCATCCCTTCCAGCAAGGACCCCCCAGTTTCCAGCACAGCTTGGAATGCAGCTGCATCTCCTGGATGCTCCACGAGCCCCTGCCCTGCTCTGCCCTCCCACAGCCCCACTTATCCCTCTGGCCCTGGCTGATTAGCCCAGCAACTCCAGCTTCTTTTAATCTAATCAGGGACCATCAATGTTCCTGAAAGTTAGCAGGAAATGGTTTATTCAAGCAGTTGAGTTTCTTGCTTTGCTCTTAAATTTTCTTCCAGCAAATGATGGGTTCTCCCACCCATATTATTCATTTTATGTGTTGAATTATTTTAGCAAATAACTCCTTGTCTGCAGGGTAGTATAGACAGTTAACTGAGAAATTCTGGTATTCAAAGTGATTTATGTGACACATGACTCATATAGTGCAGTTTCTTCTTCCAGACTGGGAGTAATTATTAAAAAATGTCGGGTGGAGATACAGACAATACTGTACTAATTAAAAGTTTGCATTTTACAGGTTGTTTTGGCAAGTAATCAACTGTAAAGGTGATGAACAGCTGTTATAAATACAGTCTCCATGTAATGAAACCACATTGGATGAAATATTCTTATGAACATTTGTGGTTTTTTGTTGGTTTCTTTTCCTAGTATTTGCCTCTCACCTAGTTTACTTCTAACTCTAGAAGTGCGTGTTAATGCTTATGCAAAGTTAGTTCAGTTGGGAAAGAGATTTGTTCTGTACTTCTATGTTAAACAAAAGTTAAACCAGGTTTCTGCACATAGATTTTAGGAAATGAGGGACAGTTGCCTCTGAAGTGATGTATTTTCCTTGTTGACCATACTAAAACCTTATGTTTTGAGAATTTTTCAGAGAAAAATTTTGGTTTTCAAAGAAACCCAAATAGTGGTAGAGTGGTGATAATGAACATCCTGAGAGAGAAATTTGCTAAAAGTGACTGTCATACAGAAGAAAACCAACACATTTTAAAAGGATCGTGTCCGTGTTCTTGAGATAATTTGCATAATTGATTGTGAGAAAGGCTGGAAATTAAAGATTATTTTCTCGTACTGGAATATGAACAATGTAAATGAAAATGAAAAACTCTATGCAAAAGAACTAGTCTTTCTTGAAGTAGACAGCACTGAAAAATTATTTTTCAGATGGAAAAAATATACTTTGATCCACTATCTAAACACCTTCAGAATTGCTGTGCTCAGTGAAACCGTGGCAGACACAGAGAGCAGAACTCACCTGGTCTCAGGGAGCAGAAAGGCTCTGACCAGCCTGGCCATACAGAATCCATTTTAACATTAATTCCTCATCTCTAGGATGGGTAAGACCAAAAGTAAACGTGTGAATGCAGCAAGCCCCAAGGAACAGAAAGTTAACACACCAAACACAGGAGGGGGATAAATGATCTTTCTCCTTTGCAGTGCTGTAGTTTTGGTGAGCAGGCAGAACATTATTAAAAGCAAATAGCCTTAGCAATACTGAACTCTGCCTTCCAAGGGCCACAAAGGGCTCTGCAAACCCGGACTGATAAAGCTCCTCATGTCTCTGTCAGGCCCTGCAGGCAGATAAAAACATGATCCTTTCCAAAAGGGCACTGGGAGCACAGAGGACTGAGATGTGGTGGTGGTGTCCCGACAGGGACCAGGGAGTGACAACACTCTCTGTCTGGTTTTGCTGTCCCGGTTCCCTCAGCCCAGAACTGGTGCCCATGGCTGTGCCCAGCACCCACGGGAGCAGCAGGAGGTGTCCCCAGCTGTGTCCCCAGCTGTGTCCCCAGCTGTGTCCAGCTGTGCTGTTACCTGTGCTCCTGTTCCCCTCCGTGGTCCTGCTGTGCTGCCGGGGCTCCCGTGGGACAGGAGCTGAGGGCACCCAGTGACAACAGGAACTGGGGAGGTCCCCAAACCTTAGTGACCCTGAAAACAACTGACTAAGGAAATCATGCAACCTCTGAGGAATGATTTTTTTTTTTTTTTTTTTTCGGATGTAATTTGTGGTGGGGCAAAACTCGGTGTTTCTGTGTGTCTGTCACATGTCCCCAGCAAGGCACAATGATCAGAACAAGCCTTTCCTGAGAACACTCTGCTGCTGGCTCCTGTCCACACTACTGAGCTGATTTCAACAGGCCTCGTGCCTGACTACCTGGGCTTGGATTTTTGGTTGTCCTTGTGTCCATTTTATGCATGTGAGAAGTGATTTTCACTGATGACTAAGCAGTCTGGAGTGCAAATGCCTGCCTGGAACTGGTTCTAAAATGCCGTTTGGTATGCAATGATGGTACCTTTAAATAAATAGCCACTGTGATGACTAAACAATCTGGAGTGCAAATGCCTGCCTGAAAAACGATTGGAAAATTACCTTTTCTACTTGGGATAGTACCTTTGAATGAACAGACACTTCAGCAATATCTTAAGTAAACTTGCTACTTTAAAAATATCAGTGTTGTGAGAGCACTCGTGCTGCATTTGGTGCTGCTCAGTTCTTGGTGTTGATGCTGCAGCAGTGTATAAACACAGGTGAGGACATAATTCACCACTTCTGATTTTGGCTCCTCATATTTTCTTTCCAAGGAAAAGGAGAGTTAATTCTAATCTGAAATCGCATTGTGATTTGAGCTTCAAATTTCTGGTAGGTCTGAGGGAAATTTATTAATGATTGTTTTTCCCTGCCTGTTCATCTCACCAGAAATTTTCTCCTGAATGATGCAAAATACAACTTCATCTCGTGGGTGGATGTAGTCCTCAGCTAGGACAGATTTCTCTTTTGAAAATGAAGAAATTTGGCTATAAAAAAACCTGTAAATACTTGCTTTGCATACAAAGGTTTATTGCCTTGGTGGAAAGCAGGCAGCCAAATCGTGCCCTGAGTCTTTCTGTTATCTCAGATACAGAACTGGGAAGAAAATGGGGGAGGCAAGACCTGGTTTTGTGGGGTTTTCTCCTCCCCCTTTTTTTCCTTCCTTATTTCTATTATTATTATTTTTTGTTTTTAAGAAGCAAAGTCACTCTCCAAGCTAGTGAGTGACAGCTTGTGCCCTAAAGATGGGTGAGCAGCAAAAATGAATCTACCCAAGGGTCCTCCCAGAGATCCTGACACCCCTGCTTGCATTTTAGCAAGTGATCTGCTGGTTTAAAATGCTGCAGTGAATCCTGAGAGAAGGCAGAGTGTGAGCTGAAAATCAGAAATGTGTGGTCCAAGAAGATTTTGGTTGTAAATAGAATGAGTGAGGAAGCAAGATCCCTTTTGTTCCTTGCTGATAAAACTGATTTAATTGAGAGAGTCCTGTCAGACAGTGAAGCACCAAGGCCCAAAATCTCAAAGGTGGA
This sequence comes from Acridotheres tristis, assembly GCA_037013685.1. Lineage (NCBI taxonomy): Eukaryota > Metazoa > Chordata > Aves > Passeriformes > Sturnidae > Acridotheres > Acridotheres tristis. The sequence goes on along the minus strand of CM072898.1, from coordinate 1,241,651 downwards.
AGGATTTTTAACCTCTGTTGGTTTCTCTCAGTTTTCAGTTAACTTTCTCGTAACATGCATTTTCTAAAAACTTTCAGAAGCAAATTTGCAGTTTGGAGGATGCTGTCTGTGCTCCTACCTGACTTGTATCTGATAAAGAATGGATAAAATTATTGATTAAATGTGTGTTTCTGGTGTGGTTCAGATTTAATTTCCTGTTCACAAACACACATTTGTTGGCTTAGATCTTGATTTCTCTTTACATAACACCTGCATAGCTCATAATCAATTCTGAATTCAAGAAAACCTCAAAGAATCTCTTTTCCTGGAAAGATTTGGGAGAGATGAGCTGATTGTGCCTGGTTGTCCTGGGTTATTTTGGTACCTGCAGCCTTTTGTGGATAGTGTTAATTTAAATATGGGAATATCCCCAGATAAATGCCTGGGGATCTGAAACCCTTCTGCTTGTGGAAATGAATCCCTTACATGATCTAATAAAAGAAGACCTGTACAAAAGTGTGCAATTTCCATGTTGGTTGAGAAAATCTAGGACTTATTTTTCTGTGTCATGTCAAAAATCTTACCCAGGAAAATGAGCCAGCCCAGAAGGGCTGCTCCTCCAGGTCACGTGCACAAGCTTTGATTCCTATTCTTATTTTTAATAAAATAATTTTCCTCTCAATCTGTAGTTAATCTGGTTTTTATCTGAGTTCCTTTCTTGTAAACCTGGTAATTGAGAAGCAAATTAAATATATGTTAATGTTTCAGTTCTGGACTGTTCATGGACCTTAAGGAAGAACTATTTTTGGACTAGCTAAATTAATAATTCTTCAATGACTTCTGTTGAAATGACAGTGCACTCTGGAACTGAGGGTTGTTTGTTATACAGATGTAATGGAGGTAAAACAATACTTTGAAGTCATTAAAATGAGCAGTGACACTATAGACTTTCTTCTCATCAGATGAGTGATGCAGCTCATTGTTGGTTTAAGGCTTTCCTGTGACCATCCTGGGGTGTCCAGCAAGCAATCCCCAGTGTTGGTAAATCTGCTGAGCTTCTGCCCAGAAGAGCAGCACAGGTGAGGGTCTGTCAGAGCCACGCTCACCCTGAGGTGAGCTGTAACAATCTTCCTCATCTCCCACCCTCAGCATGCACATCCTGTCCCGTGCCAGGTGCAGAATCCCTGGCTTTGCTCATTTTTCACGATAATGTTAATTGTCACCACAGAAGCTGTAGAGACACTTGAGAGCTGATGAGAACCAGTTTGGAATGGGACAGATACAAAGCAGGAAGCACAGAAATGTTCTGGTACTGCTTGAGGGGCCTGACTCTGGCCCTTCTCCTTTAGTCACAATAATGCTTTACTTTCCCTGAATATTCCCAAAATGGATCAGAGTCCTTGAAATAAGTGGTATTGTCCAGTCTTTCCATGCATAAAGCCTTTAACTTCATGTACAAATATGTCAGTCCAAAATATAATGAGGGGTAAAATGTGCTTAAGCGCAGTGCCAAGTATAAACACAGCTGCTGAAATATTTTGAAGCTCAGTTGTGGTTAAATTATTAAACCAAGTTTTGATTTTGTTTCATAGCAAGTAAAAATATTATCATAAACAGAAAATGTTGGCTTTCCCTTAGTTGTTGACAGCATGGATCCCATGGAGTTTAAGGTCACAACCTGGGAGCAGGTTTTTGAGGGCTGAGTGAGGAGCAGGCGTGTTCTGGTGTTTAGGGAATGTGCTCAAACCCACAGGCAGAGTTTCGGGGTTGGTACAGAATATTCTCACCTCATCATCACTGTCACACAGATTCTGTCCTCTCTGGTTTAGAGCATTCCATTTATTAAGATCAGAAATCCCACAATACCTATGACAGGTATGATTTATTTACTTTGCAGATGTTGCAGGGGTGAAACAAACAATCAAATGACAGAAAATTTGCTTTTGGCCACATGTCTTGTGGTGACAGTTGTCAAATGCTGTTGAAGCCAGAGCCATTCTGGGGGTTAACTCCGGGTTCAGTGCAGCCCTTCTGCTCTGAAGTGAGCTGATAAGATGGGTGGGATAACCCTGCATGCATAGTTTGGAACTGCAGCCATTTCCCCCTCTGAATTCCTTGTCCAAGATAAAGAGGAAGATACCTCCCATCTGGATTAATTATTGATGAAGACAGATGCTGAAAATAGTGATGAGTGTCAGTGTTGCAGACAGGCAAAGAACTTATTCCCTTCCTTGTATCCGAAAGCAAATTTCAGGGATGATGTGGTGTACTCCCCCTGGGAAGAGGCTCTCTCAGTCTCAGTGACATATTTACCTGGCTGTAGATCCAGCTTTTTTCCTTGCTTCCTCTGAGCCAATTTCCTTTTGCTTATCTCAGACTGAGGTGGCTCAGCGGGACAGAGAGAGGTGCAGGAGCCCCCTCATCCCCAGCACCCCCCACACTCCAATGCTGTTTGACTTTTGGGGAGCTGGGGGACAAGAGAATGCTCCAAAAATTATTTGCTCATTCCAGTGTGGAAGTGGAATCGTTTGGGCATCTTGGAGGTATTTGTGATCACTGAAAACGTTTCTCCAGCCTCTCTGAACAGAAGCTTTGCTCTCTACAATAAATTGTGTGCACCTTGCAGACTTGCAGGGTCTGTTTTGGTGCTTCTCCTGCTTAGCTCAGCTCTGCAGAGCTTGGCTGAAGCTCCCACTGGGTGTTTCAGGGTTTGGCCAAGTTGAAAGAATAGAAGGTGTGTATCAGAATAATGTATTAAAGAGCTTTCTCCACTTCCCCTTTGCTTCCACATAAATCCTTAATATCAGAGAGGCCTCCTAGCACAGAGCTCCAGCTGAGCCCCTCTCATTAAGGAAAAGTCCCTCTCCTTTGAGGAATCACTTGCAATAAAGATGATTTTTAAAAAAGTACAATGTAGCTGTGTTTACAGCAGATAAGATTTTCTTCCTCCATGTTTTCCTTTAACAAAAGCTCAGGAGCAAAAGTATCTGTGTGGAACACAAGCATCATGCCCAAATAATTGATATTTACTGCACTAACAGAATCTGCAGCAGAGAAACCCTGCTTAGCTGGCTGTGTGTGCTCATTCCTTTGTCCAGGGTATTCTCTGGGGTAACTGAACGCATTAGTATTTCCTCTGAAAATTAATGTTGTGGCAGATAAAGCAAGCATGCACTTATACATAAATCTCCTGTTTTCTGTCTGGGCAAGAGGCTAAAAAAGCAGGGTGTGTCTGGATAGGTTTTGTTTAGTGTTCTGTATTTTTCTCCCTTTTTAGAATGTCTCATTCAAATATCAGTTCATTCTTCTCTATTTCCTGCTCTTATCCAACAAGACTTGTAGACCAGGCTTAATTAACTTTAAGACCTTTTATGTCCATCCCTGGAGTTACAGTCCTTTCCTGGAACACTTCCATTGTATTATCTCCATGTGTTGTGAGATGATGCAAATGATATTATTACTGCTCTTGTGAATTTACAATGAGTCAGTAGTTTTAGTTACAGCTTAGCCCTTGTCAGGAACATTCCATCATTAAATCAAAATAAAACTAGAGGAGCAAAATTCCACTTTAATGTGCTGGTAAAGGAAAGCTGGAGAGCCTGGAAATAGAGGACTCAGACACAAAGAAGCTTAAAAAGATGAGGAAAGCTCTTGTAAGTTGTGTGACTCTCTTCTGTGTGGATTTGTTTCTATGTGGGAATGGTTGTGATTTAACAAAGATATTTCTTGAGCTGAGGTGGAACATTTTTTTCTCTTCAGAGACTATGTAAGTGGAACATTTATTTCTGCCACAGCTCACATTTTAATCACAGCCATTGAAAATCCCCTTCTGGTGTGAATAAAGCCTTTCTCTTCAGCTGAAGAAGCTGCAGGTCAGTCCAGCTGCAGGTGATGCAGTTCATCACTTCACAGCAGGGAAATGAGAAAATATATTCCCCAGAGAAATGTGTCCCTTCCTTCCTGTTTGGGACTGAAGTCATGTCCAAGTGCAACTCAGTAATTCAGTATCTGTTCTAACCCTAAACTTTTACCAAGGCTGCTGCTGGAAAATCCAGGGTACAAAGCAAAGGTGTTTGTTAAATGGTGCTGCAGAGGATGGAGCTCTGGGATAGTTCTGTCCCTGTCAAGTTCACATTTCTGTCTTTGTAAAATGAACCCACTGCAAAAACCATCCCAGCTCTCCTGCTATCTGCCCTCACTTCACAGTTTGTGTGCTGGGGAAGTGTCTGAAGTGGAGTACACTGACCATCTGAATGATGCTAAAATGTACAATCATTGTTTATGCTTCAATGAGAGCCTAAACCCCTAAATTAACAGCACTGAGCAAACAGCCAATATACACTAATTCATTGCAGCTTTGGGTTCCTAGAGGAGATGTTGAAAATTCTGATACATTATTATTACTATTGATTACTTGGCCTAATACTAACAAAATCACAGAATTGTTAAAGTTGGAAAAGGCCTTTAAGATCATCAAGTCATGAGTAAACTGATTTTCTTGCAGGCAGACTGTTTATATCTGAAAGATAATGACAGCAAAAGCCAGAAAGATAAAGCAAATCTCTGCTGAATTCAGGTCTAGGGCTGGAGGCAGAGGCAGGAACTGGCACACACAGAATGGAGAAGCCCCCCTAAAGCTGTGTGCCAGTGGGGGTTCTGCTGATGGAGCTGAGCCCATCACAGGAACCATTGCCATCAATGGCAGGATTTCCTATCATTTGCAGGACAGCAACCCTCGGGCTCCTCAAGCCAAAGGCTTAAGGCAGACTTTGTGCTCCTCCTGTGAGGATTCCCAGAGCACAAACTCACAGCAGATAGCATCGATAAAGGAAGGGGAAAAGGAAGCCTGGGGCTACCACAGCATTGCTTAGAAATGTGGACGAAGACAGGAGAAGGAATTCAGTGTATCCTCGGGTGGAAGTGGAATTTCCCTTCCCACTGCCATGCACAATGAGGCCCAGGGTCCCTGGGCTGCATTTCCCACCCGGTGCCTGCTGAGCTCTGCCAGGTGTCAGGGGCACCACTCCAGGTGTTGTGGGAGGGTCTGGGAGATGAAGGATGCAGAGAAATGAGTGACTCCAATGGGGACAAAGCCAGATGTGTCACTGCTGGTTTGTGGCTTTTTAACAGGATGTGTAACAAAACCAGAGGTCTCTGTCACCTCAAGTTGTGGCAGAGGATGCTGGGGAAATTGGACAGGAACAGAAGGGTCTTGGTGACAGTTGGGACAATAAGAGTGACCTCTTCGGGTGTCGAAAATGAGGAATTTAAAACATTTTTACATTTTTGTCTACCTCTAACTACGATGGTGCTCTATAAGTCCTTGCATTTCAGGTAGCAATGTTGGGGCAGAAGAACACTCTTTTCTCTCTGCTGCTCTTTGGGGAGGTACCTGTGCAATTTCCCTTGCTTGTCCGGGTAACCATGCTTGCCTTTCTCTAAAATATCAGTCATTTTTCACTCTAAGTTTTGGACTTTTGTGGATAATACTTGATAAAGCTTTCACAGGCAGCTGCTCATCTATTGTAAGAATTTTGCTCTCTGTCTCACACAAAAATACTTGTCTGGAGAAAGGCCTAAAAGTCTTCTAGAGTGTCTGTTCACCTCTTGACTCTTTCTGGTTTATGGTTTATAAACCTTAAAAGGGGTATTCTCAGAAAAACTGAAGTGTAGGCAGTGATAATGGATGGGTAAGTTGCCCTTGTGCCCTTCTCCTGTCTTTGTCAGCCCTGGAAATCCCAGGTCTTGAGCTGCCCCAGGTCCTGTGAATGTCCTAATTAGCACCTGGGAGGTGCAAATCTCCCTGCCTGCCCAACAGCTGTGTCCAGCAGCAAATGCACAGATCAGCCCCATGGCACAAACAACTTCCCTTTCACGAGATGAGAGAACTTACTTAACATATTCAGCAAAAGCTTGCATTCAAAATATAGCCAGTTCCATTCTTACTGACAGATCTGAAATTCAGATGCAGATGAGTGAAAGTCAAATGAAAGGGGCTAATTTGTATTCCTGCACTGGAGAACTGCAAACAGGTTCTTCACAATTTTTTATTAGTTTTTCATATTCTGAGGCCAGCCTCACTGCAGAATTCAGGAGGTGCAGTGGTGCGTGGTGTGATGAGGAATTCATTCTGTGCAGGTGTCTGGGGGCAGCTCAGGTTGAGCCCTGGGATGGGTGGAGCCCCAGGAAAGGGGCTCTGAGCACAGCAAAGGGCACAGGGAGCTGTGGCACAGCCAGAGATGTGGCTCAGGAGGGAGAGCAGACTTTGGCACCCTTGGACTGTGAGGGGATAAAAGCCCAGGGGTTCCTTGGCTGAGATCCCTCCTGGGAGGAACCAGCTCAGGCTGCTCTGTGCTCCTGCACTGGGGATAAATGGCTTTATGGAAGGAAATATCTGCCACTCTGCCATGGGAAACCTGGGCTGGGACTGGGAAGAGATCCGGGTCTGGTGGAGGGTGTGTGTAGGGAGCCAAGCAGAACCTGTTGGGCCCTGGAGCTGGGAAGGGGCTCCAGCCCCAGCAGGGACAGTCGGGGTGGGGGTGCCCGAGTCCCTCCGGGATGGCTGGACAGGGCAGTTTCCTGAACTGGTGTGCCTTGGTTTCTAAACCATGCCTTCCTTTTGCACAGGTTCATTCCCAGCATTAGCTGGTGGGAGCCCTGTGTTTGCAGGACTCAGTGCCTGGGCTGGGCACGGGCTCTGGATCCCTGGAAGTTCTCACAGCACAGCTGGTGGCTCCTGGTCAGGACAGTGACACCAGAGTGTTTGCCCTCTGTGTTTGCTACACCTGCATGGCCCTTGGCAGAGCAGAGCCCTGAAGGGAAGCCCACACGTAGATCCAAAAACCTCTTGGTCATGGGTCAGAAGAGTGTCCAGCTCTGGCCTTACCCAGGTCTGTTCTCCTTCAGCTCTGCAAGGCCCGAGTGGGAACTGCTCTGGTGATTGTGAGCTGGGCACCTCTCTGTCCTAGCAAATCTCCAGTCTGCACGAATATTCCCTGGGCAGCAGGGAAAACCACTCACACCAGTGCTAAACTTTGAGGGATTTTCAGTTTGTAAACTCAAAGATAACAAGGGAACCCATTTGTTAAAAAAAACAACAAAACAAGACACCAAAGTAATTTCATGCCCAACAAATTTCTCACGAAGGGAACCTCTTATTTTCTTTTTGGCACTAACATTGGAACCTCTGAATTTAACTGTAGAACCTGGATTTATGATGAAAACACCATGAAGATTCCTTACAGAAAGCTCAGCTGCCAGAAAGAATCAGTTATCTTGATTCTGTGAACCTCTGCTCTTTTAGAAAACATAAAGTATTTTCTGGCCTGATTTAAGCCTGTAATTCTGTAGACACATACCCAGACAAGAAAAGAGAATTTTAGGTAAGTTTTTTCTATGTTGAATTTGAAATATTAATTGAAGTAATAGATTTATGGATGGACAGCGAAGTCCTTTGTTCCATAAGTGCTGTGAATCAGAACAGTTTCTGAATGATGCCCTGTGATTTTTACCTCTATCCTGTTTTCAGAGCAGTTTCCCTCAGCAGAGGCAGGATGTGAATCAAAGCTGGCAGCAGAGCTGTTAACTCTGCCCTGCCTCAGCTGCCTCTGCCCCACATCCAGCCTGCTGCATGCTGCTCAGGGACACGCTCTTCTTCCAGGACACAATTTCAGCCTTAACATTGGTTTTAAAAATGTTTAAAGAACAGTTTTATGGTCTTCTGTTAAAGTGAAAAGCTTTGGGAAATGCTTCCTGTTGCACACAGTGCAGCTGTAGCAGTCTGAAAAATAACCCAGGTTTGTGGCTTTGTGGGCAAAGCAGTAATGATTTTTTAATTGAATTTATCCTTTGCTTTCAAATTATTTTGTTTTATTGCTTGTAAATTGACATTCTTCTCTCTAGTATACTGTACTATTCTAAGGCTTTGCTATGCTAAATGCATCCTGTGTCCTTTTGTCCTGTGGGTCACCCTTTATTTAAGGATTAAAAGTACCTCCTGCAGATACCAGAGGTAAATTTCAAGTCAGCATTTCTGTGATTTGTTTCTGGTATATGGGTCGTTGTCACCAGGCACAAATTAACCTAAGATGAGAAGCTTTTGTAAATCATTGGAGCATCTTTGCTTTTGTCTAATATATTTTCCTGCATGAACATCTATAATACTGTGTGCTTTTACAAATGCTGATCTAATGATTTATATTCACAGGAGGCAGGGGCACATTGATTAACCATACCTTTGTTAACTGCAGAAACAGCCAGCTTGGAATGTTTTGGAGAGCTAAGAATGGAAGAGATTTTCTCACAGAAATTCATCTTCTTCCACATCTTTCTTTTTCCTTGCATTTCTTTCCTTCCTTTATCTTTATTACTGTGTGACAGCCAGCACAGTGAGGTGCTGTGTACACTGACAGTCCCACTATTGCAGAATAGATTTCTTACAGAAAAACCACTATCAGTTCATCTCTTATGCATAAATGCTTTGTGTCTGCAAGCCGTGGAGAGAGCTCGTTAGTTCAGGGACCTGCTACACTGGCTCTAGGACAAGATAAAAGCCTTTGCAACCAACTTTTTGTGTGAAGCCACTGCTCATAAAATAACTCATCAGAATTTTTTTTTTTTTTTTTAACCACTGAGATCAGGAAACCTCTGGAATAAGAATTGCTGGTCTTTTAGAACAGGTCTGTAAAACCAGCACTCCAGAGTTAGGGTGTTAAAGTACCTGAGATGCTTTCAACTTGGGAATTAGGAGATCAAGTCACTGATTTGAGTTTGTATAAACTCCCCTCTCAGTTTTAAACAGATATGCCAGAGCTGGCCAGTGCACACAGTGTCTGCCACCTCGAGGTCCTGGGCACAGGAAAAAAGACAGACCCCAAACCCACCCCACTTCAATAAAACATTTGCATCAAATCACAGCCCAGTGCACCCCTGCTCACTGCAAACACTCCTGGATCTGCACCTGTCCACAGCACGAGTGAAATCCCTTCCTAAAGGCTTTAAAGGTACTACTGGCAGCACAACCTCCCCCCTCTTCCATTATGACTGAACATCAGCAACACAACCTAAATATTACAAAGCAATACTCAAAAAACCCATGAAATGTCTCTTTTTTTTTTTTTTTTTAAATCTGGGATTATTATGGTATAGCCCAACAAAATGAGAGATTTTCCTCTTCCAGTGTCAACTGTAAATAGCTCTACTGCTTGTACTTAACTTGATGTGGGTATCACCAGTGTAAGGCCCAAGAGATTTGGTGGATATGTATAAAATTCATAGCCTATTTGCTGGTATTTCTTAAAGTGTTGAAGACATTAGAAAATAACTAGGGTGGAGGTAAAAAACCCTTTGAAATGAACTTCACAGCTGAAGGACAGAAAATATCATTTCTCTCTTACCCGAGTCTGAGGTGGCGGAGCTTCGGTCTTGTACCAAATCAGGAAACTCAACCCAACAGTATCCCAAAATGTTAAGCAGAATACAAAAAACGAAGATCAAATAGAAAAATCCACTTCTCTTTTCGTTAAGCAATACTGGGAGTGTTCAGCTCTCCAGTCTCCAAGGTTTTCCAGCTGGGAGTCAGCCTTTTCCCATCCTGCATCCCGGCATCCTGTTATTGTTCCAAGTCTTAGTAATACAGTGAGAAAAGGGAGTGGAGGAAACAAGATAAACTTAGCCTTGTTATTGCTCTATCTACTTATTTGTTGCTGACTCTAATGAGGGAACTGAATAAAAGGAAACTGGCTCTGAAATACCAGAGTTGGTCTGTTATTTAGTATTGTTTTAGAGAGAGTTTTAGGAGCTAGCAAATACCTGAGAGGAACTTTTGGTGTCTGACACTTGATCAGCACAGACTATGCCTGCTTTGCACAAACAGGATTTTCAAAGTAGTTTGGAAGTGTCCTATCTACACGAATTTTTATACCTGGAAACCAAAAAGGTAGAGACTGTTAATGAGACTGGGTTCCTGCTAAGTTCTGTCAGTGCAGGGTGTAAAGATGACATTTCATGGTATTTTTCACGAGTAAAGTGAAGAGCTGAGGAGCAAGGCAGTGTAGGTAGACCTTTCAGAAGGAGAAAATGTTCATAGCATCTTGATTTTGGGGAGTTCTGAGTCTGGAGACCACTCAGGGCACACAGAAGGGGAAACTTCAGTGTTAAACTGAACACAAGGGTGTAGCTCTTGGCATTGTGCACTACAAATGAAAGAGGATTTTTTTCACTAAATAATGCAGAAGAAAACTGAGAAGTCCAGGGCTTACTCAAAACACACTCTTAAGAACGACTTACAATAAATGTAGGCAAATGTTCAATGTAGCTTAAGTATGACTTTAATAATTTTAATTATTGAATTAAATATTTAATATTATTCTGCAGTTAAATACTCTCTTGCCCCTATTTGTCATTGCAGTCCAGCACAGGTGGTGGCATTGATTTCCTGCTTGCCAGAAGGCTGAGGTTGGTCAGATTGCTTCACGTTTTCATGGTGTACAGCAGTGAAGATGAATGGCTTCTAATGGAATTTGTTACATTAATTATTAAAAAAAAAGGAAACATTTTTCAAAGTCTCGTGTAAGGAGCTCAGGGAATCCAGTTTCCTTGCAGGAAAGTGAGCTGTTAAACAAGCTCGCTGCTGGGAGAGGAGCAGGGAGATGCTGATAGGGGTTTTCCAGGGAAGTGCAGCTCTCTGGTCAGGATGCAGCTCCCTGATAATCTGGTGCCCATAGCAGACAAGGGACCCAGATAGGATTTACCCTTTGCAAGTGGCTCCAGCTGCATTTCCAGCCCTTTGTACCTCTGATGTCCCTGTGTGGGGCTGGGGCTGAGGGTGACATTCAGCAGTTCCATAGAAAGCAGGAGGGGAGGGGTTCATCCCTCTGCTCAGAGGGAAGAGGAGACCCCAGGGCTCTCTCTGTGTGCCCTGAGGCCACAGGCTGGGATTGGCCAGGTCTGTTTCAATGCCTGCAAAGTTACCTTCCTATTATCTGATCTGCTTCATCTCCTCCAAAAAAGTTCAAGGCAAGAAGTGAGAAAGTTTCTAAGGCCTTTTCACATGCTCTGCTTCAGAGCTCGAAAGAAAACCGAAAACGTTTTGTAAGTTTAAGAGGAAGATATTTCCATTGAAATTTTAGAGACCTGATTCACCATCTAAAACCTCCCCACAATGCTTTATAGATTTCATCTCTGTTGAACTGGTTCTTTAGTTTTCCTTTCTGGCTATGAGGAAAGGTCCACTGAGATTTTATGGAAAGAAGAACCAATTCTTCAGCAGAACTGATGGCTCAGAGTGCCCTGTGCCCTCGGGTCCATCCCAGACATTTGTCCTGCTGTCCCTCCTAGGCAGTGAATGTCACCATGTTCTAAAGCTGCTGACACAAAATGCTGGCAAGCAGGATTTCTTGTAGATCTTAGACTTTCAGACTTTATCACTGGGGCCAAATCATAAGACTTTGGAAAAATTCCTTGGTGGCTCATGCCTTTTGAAAGCCAGAGGGTAATGTTTCAAAAATATTATTAATTCACAGTAAGCTCTGCTAATGAGAAAAATCCTTCGCATGATCAGACAACATCGGCAGACATAATTTCCTCTTAGTTGTGTGATTTTGTGTATGAAAAATTTTTAACAGTTCAGCTTGTGGAATTGAAGGGAGCAGGTAAAAAATGAATAGAAACCTTAGCACACACTGTCTGTGTGGCTCATGCATGGAGATGGCGGCATGAGCAAAAGGAATGATAATTATGTACTTGATATTTCACGGTGTTTTCCTGCCATTCCTTTCTCCAAATGGCATCCGGCCTTTTTCAGTTCAGCTCTGCTCTGTGAGTTTTTTTTCCATGTTATACCCAGCTGCCCATACTGGATCATTTGCTTCTTTCCAGTGCTTTTCCCACAGATATTCATTAGCTGCTGCTTTGGGGCTCTGAGGCACCCGGGTCAGATATGTCTGGTTCAGATCAGCATCTCTTTCTGTGAAACTTTTGAGTTTAGCCTGTGTTATTGAAATTCTGGAGTCTAAGCAATTTGTCAAACTAGTAAAGTTTAAAATAGTCTTCCCTCTCTTGAATGATGGGGTAGAATTCAACTTTGCTGTACAGGTGCTTGTGCATAGTTTGAATTTGACATTCCTGGGAATCTGAAGTAATAACTGTCATCTTGCTGCTGCTGCTGTGAGGAATAATGTGTTATAATGGGCAGAAACACAGCCCTCACTCACCACATTAAATCTGTAAAATCTGACTGTGCTCACTGTGCACAGACACCCGTGAGGAGGCTAGTCTAAGTTACTGGGTTGATAAGTGCACAGAATAAATGTGAGATTAAAGCACTTTCTTCAGAATTAGATTTTATCTTTTGCTGAGGAGGTTTGTGATCAGGAGCTCCAATTTCTCTGCTTGCTGTCTACCCAGCAGAGCAGGCTGACTTGTGTTACAGCTGGTTCAGGTTTGCCATGTAGTGCTTGATCTCTGTCTCGTCTGATCAGTGCTCTGTGAAGTTCTCCTCAAAGAATTCATGGAAAACATAGTTGTAAGAACAAGTTCATTGCTTTCCTAACCAGCACAAATCCCAGCAAGGTGGATAAAGCAGCCCCATGACTTTCACTGAGTGAGAGTTTTCCTTTTCTCCACAAGTACTTTGAGTTACGGTGAAATTCCATATGATAGATAAGCCCTTCTTGATAAGCACAGTCATCAAAACCAAAGACAGCTATTGACACAGCTGCAACTAATAATCTTTTAATTCTCATCCTACTATCTGACTCTCACTAGGGAAGGGTTTTACCCTTGGCAGCACAGCCCAAGAATGCTTTTGTAACAGTTTATAAAAGTTAGACTTAGTCCCATGTCCTGCTAAACCCAGCACGTTACAGGCGCTGTGCAAGTGAAGGGCTGCCAAGGTTGGGAATTCAGTCACAGCAGTGAATCCATGCCAGGATTTTTCTGACAAGTTAGGAAATGTGGTAGGGGAGAGCTCAGGCTTTCTTTCAGTTATAAAAATAAACCCCCAAATGCTAATTTCCAGCAGCTCGGGTAATCGGTGTAAAATCCCTCCCATCTGAAATGTGAATTGTATCTGACGGTTGTCTGCAGCCTCTCTGGAAGGACCATTACTTGGAGGTTAAAAAATAACAATTCCTGCTCCATGTGGAAGGCATAATCTCTGCAGAACTTTGTGTTGTTATTTCTGGGCCTTTAATCAGGGCAGTGCAGTGCTCTTAGTCATTTCCACTCGGTCACTGGTTTCCTTTCTGTCACAGCTTGAGGTGCGCATCCTGGAGTGACTCGGACTCTGCTTCCTCTTGTCAGGTTTCTTAAAGAAAGGAATCTAGTTCGGATTTGTTTTTAATTTAAGGTGTATTTAAAAAAAAAAAACACTGAGCAGTTTTGTTTAAGGCTGGTGGAGTTGGGTTTGCTGGGGAGGTGTGATAGCATCTGCTGAGATGTTTTCCAGAGCGCTGTTCTGGCTGTACCACTCTCATTTCACTGCACCACATCTCTCGTGGAAGGGTCAGCCCTATGCTCCTCAATGAGACCTCTGGCCTCATAAAGACCAATGACTACAGGGTTTTTTCCTAAAATGTGCAGCAGGGAATGATCCCAAACGATCTTGTTGCCTTGTTTGCAAATGCCAGGGAAGAATAGATGGTACAAAATGCAGCCACATTGTACTAAAACTCTGTAACACCCTGAGCAGGAGCCATAAAATGGAACTGCGTCACCACTGAGCTGAAGGAAGGAATCATGAATCCCTTTGATGTGTTCACTGAAGACACAATCCACAGGGATTTGGAACAACAAGCCTGCAGGCTAACTCTGGCACACTAACCTTTACATGTGACTTCAGCTGGAAGAGCAGGTCTAGTGTAAAGGTGTGAAGCTGATAAAAAGTTTTTCACAAATGTTTTTGTAAACAATCTTCATTTCAGTGATTTTTTTTTTTATACCCGAAGAACATATCTGTTTTAATTGGAATGCCCCTTAAAATAGAAACTCAAAACAAGACAATCTGTTCCTAAACAAAAGGGATGAAAATTGTCACCTTTCATGCATGAGCTTTCACCTCCAACTGGTGGTGGAAATGGGAGGCTCATGTTTTGGTGTAGAAGAGGTTCTCTCTGCCAGATCTGAAATCAGAGGGAGAACATCCATCTTAATTTTTGGTAAAGTCTGCAGTGCAAACATTCTTTATGTCAATGGCATTAATTTCAAATCACCCCAGAAGCAGGGTGTGCAGATGATGTGGAGCTCCTGGGGCAGCAGCAGCTGCCGAGGATTCCCTCTGGGAGCCCCACTGGGGCTGCTCCAAACCCTGTGCTCATGTCCTGGCTGTGAGGGATCAGATAGAACCAGGGGTCTGATGGCCTCTCCCCTTGACTTCCTGCACTGTTTACACAACTGTTTGTCCGTCCTAGTCCTGGCTCTCCTACTGCTTTCTGCCCATTGATGGCTCAGCCTGCAAGCTCCTGACTTCAGCGCTGGGGTCACCAGGGGCAGAGGTCTCTGCACTCAGCAGTACTGGCTCTCTGATTGTCCTGCAGTTAAATGTGTGCTAGAAAGCTCTAAAACAGAAGAAGATTTTTAAGTGGTTGAAATAATGTTGATTTTTCTTTCAAAAAAGTCTGAAATCTAATTTTTATGCCTCTCACTGTTCTATGAGAGCTTCAGGGGACATAAAAAGTCAGATTATTGCTTGAACTGCAACCTATATACCAAATAACCATTCCAGGCAGAGGAGAGCTGTCATCCTAAAAGCTGCAGCACACAAAAGCTCTGCTGTGCTGGGATTCATGTGGCTACGCAAGTGCAGAAGGAGTCTTGTCTTGAGAGGAAGATTTTACAGTACTGGGGTGAAAAGAGCAGCGTGCCACAACAGGCAGGTCACACTCTTGGCTGGGGCTGCTTTCAGGTCTGTTGCTCACCCCGGTGTCCCTGCCACTGTGCTGTATCCACTTGAGAGCTGCCAGAGAAGGGACGTGGCTCGCTGGGGCTTTGTTCCAGGGAGTGCCAATAATCCAGTTCCTGAAGGGAAGCGGTGTTTACGGGATGTCAGATGATCCATATCTCAAATGCTTTCCTTGATGCCCCTTGATGTCTCTAGGTTTTCCTTCCATGTCCTCACAGTGAGCTCCAGTGATTCAATCTCCATGTGTGCATTCCAGCACTGACGTTGGTGTGTCCTGCTCACAGCTCACCTTCCTTCCCCAGGTGTGGCCACGCGGGCTTGGAGCTTTCTGGCTGTGCTGTGGAACAGACAAACACACAGAACACACACAGACACAGGCACAGAGCCACAGAGCCACAGAGTCACAGAGTCACAGAATCAGCCTTTGAGATTATTGAGTCCTACCTGTGACCCAACACCACCTTGTCACCCAGATCATGGCCCTGAGTGACACATCCAGGCTTTCCTTAGACACCTCCAGGGCCACCCAACTCCCTGGGCAGCCCAATTCCAATGCCCAATAACCCTTTTTGTGAAGAATATTTCCCAATGTCCAACCTAAACGGCCCCTGGTGCAGCTTAGGGCTGTGTCCTCTTGTCCTGACCCTGTTCCTTGGGAGAAGAGGCCGATCCTCACCTGGCTGCACCCTCCTGTCAGGGAGCTGTAGAGAATGATGAGGGCTGCCCTGAGCCTCCTTTTCTCCAGGATAAACATCCCCAGCTCCCTCAGCCACTCCTCAGGACTTGTGTTCCAGACCTGTCACCAGCCTTGTTGCCCTTCTGTGGATGCATTTGAGCATCCCAACATCCTTCCTAAACAGAGGGGCCCAGAACTGGACACGGTACTCGAGGTGCTGCCCCAACCAGTGCTGAGCACAGGAGAAGAATCACTGCCCTGCTCCTGCTGGCCACACCATTCCTGATCCAGGCCAGGGGCCACTGGCCTCTTGGCCACCTGGGCACACTGCTGGCTCATGTTCAACCTTCACACACACTCACACACACACACTCACACTCACACTCACACTCACACTCACACTCACACTCACACTCACACTCACACTCACACTCACACTCACACTCAGTGTCTCCTGTGCCACCGCCATGGCCCTGCCTGCCCGCTGTGCCAGCCCAGCTGGTGTCACCTCGCTGTGCCCAGCTCCCTGTGCCATACATTCCCTGTGTTTCCCTGGCTGGGACCTCTGTGCCCCGTGTGGGGCCATGCTGGGCTGGGCAGTGCCACATGAGGACTCAGCTCCACTCAGCCCCTGTGTGAGACTCCCCAGGCTCTCCACATGGATCACATGGACCCCACTCCACCCTTCTCCCAAGGGCACGGGATCCAGATGGGTTTTGTGCAGCTCCAAGGCCCGTGGGGTGAGGGAAGGAGGTGATGTGCCTTCTCCGAAGCTGCTGGAGGAGCTGAGCATTTGCCAAAAGCAGAGTGTAGAGAGCTGCTCTGGATGAATCCTTGCCGAGGGGCTGGGGTGTGAGAGCCAAGGCACTAATGCCTTGTAAATTGGTTCGGTGACTTTTACTCATTTATTACACCCCCTTTATCACACCCCAGGCCCAGGCTGCCAGTGCTGC
This sequence comes from Acridotheres tristis, assembly GCA_037013685.1. Lineage (NCBI taxonomy): Eukaryota > Metazoa > Chordata > Aves > Passeriformes > Sturnidae > Acridotheres > Acridotheres tristis. The sequence goes on along the minus strand of CM072898.1, from coordinate 1,225,144 downwards.
CCTTGCTGCCAAGCCCATGCGAGTGCAGATGGTTTAGGAGCACCAGTGCCTTCCCCCAGGCATTGTCCCTGTGCTGCTGTGGGCACCGTGCCTCTTTAGCCATGGAGTGGATGTGTGAGAGCTCCTAATGGCTTGGAAACCAGTCAGGATGGATTTCTGCCCCCAGCCTGTTGAGAGCCAGCCATCTGTGTGCAGCTACAGCAGCCAGGCTCTGACTTTATTTAAACTCTGCAGGCTCTGATGTCTCCTCTGCAGTGAGGCTGCTCTGATTTGTGCTGGTTTCAATTTAGCCTTTGCGGTGGAATGTGGAATATAAAAGTTTCAGGCTTTCCCTAGAACTGATAAAATAACATCTGATTCTTAATGCTATGTTTATAATTGCATCAATAACTTCCTCGCCTTCAAGCACAGGGGAGGTGCAAATCTGATGGAAATCTGAGTATTTGGGTTTGGGTATTGCCATTTGGAATTTTGGCACTGCAAATAGTGAGGGAAATCAGTCTCAGACCTTGGAGGGTTTAGTCTATAAAATTCCAGATTTCAGTGACTGATCTTTGCAGTGTAGTGGAAAAATATTTTTTAATCTTCTGTTTACCTGTGAATTGCTCCATTTGAGGTGTGGGGCTGCTCTCCCCCAGCCACACACCAACACTTCTGAGCTGTGAGGATCTCACTGCAAACTGAGGGAGTAATACAGGATGAAAAATGGGTAATGAATAATGGAAAAATTCAAGCTTTAGGAATTAATGATTCGTACTGAAATCTATCTGCCCTGGATAGTTTCCTTTTGCTGATATTTCATCCTGACTGTACAAATGGTTATGCTGCGTCCATCCCTGTGCACCCTTACACAGATTAAAAAGAATAAGACCTGGTTCCTAGCATTCAAACAGAGTCTCAAAGGAGAGAATATGCATGTTTAAAAGCACAATGGAAAATTTAATGCAGCTAAATCCTTGCTTTGACTTCTCAGGATTTCCATTCATTTTGGAAATTCAGAGAAAAGGAAAATGATTGATCTCACTGGTTTGCAAGGATTGTGCATGAACAGCTCTGTTAGGATCTGTCCTCCTGACTGCTCCTGGAAATGTATATGGCAAAATTAACTTATTCTATAAAGATACATTACAATAAACAAGAGGAAAGATAAATGTTCATGAATTACTTCAAGCAGACTTGCAGCCATTTTGACTTGTCCCCGGTTTAATGCAGCAGAAAATTATGCTGATTTAACTTTAATAATCTGTTTTGAAGAGAAAGCATAATTTTAGAACACTTGCTTTTTAAAACCCCCACCTTTTATGTATTATTTGCACACCGAGTGCAATATTTTTAAATGGGCTTCGAGTACCTAAGAAATAAAAGGGCTGGTAATTAGTATTATTTATACTGCAGAATAACTCAGAGCCTTCTCTGAAGGTCTCCTGAGGTTAAACCAGAGCGACAGAACCTGAATTCAGGTGGATGGGGCAGTTCATCCAGAGCACCTCTGACCAGACCTCAGCCCTACCCTTCCCTCTAACCCAGGTTCTGTGGGGGTTCCTGTGCTCTGAAGCACAGCAATCCCCGTGAACATGAGGATGTGGGTTTTGGTCTAGAATTCCCAGGTATTGGTGCTCTTTTTCCTCAAAGCAGGGTAGGGTAGAATAGGCTATCTCAGCTGGAAGGGGCCTGCAGTGATCATCTGTCTTTGGCTTCTGCAAGGCTGGGCTAAGAGCTCATTAGAAAAACTTTCTTAGGACACTTCCAGCGCTTCCTGCCCACGTTCACATGACAAAGGAACGAGCTCTCTTGGAGGATTTTGTTGTTTCCTCTCGTGACCTTGGCCGGCAGCTGCAGGTGCAGGGCAGCACAATGAGAAATGCCCTCTACGTGCTGCCCTCACATCCTCAGAGGGGCTGGCTTAGGGGAGGCTGGGAGGGGAAAGAAGACATTCCCACTCATCCCTGTGGAGTGGCATCACAGCCAGGGCTGCACAGAGCAAACGAGAGCAGAGCAGGTCTGGAATGTGAGCATTAAACTCGAGCACATTTAGAAATGGCAGAGGATGCTGTGAGTCAATAGCCTGGAATGTGCTGTTGGCTGGGGGATGCTCTTTGGTGGCTCTTCCAACTGGGTGTGGGGGGAAAATCCAGAGGTGTGGGCCCAGAGAGAGTCTGACTGCCTGGGATTTCACTGTCTGGAAGATGCCCAGCAAGGGACAGCTTTGCTGGTACTAAAATAGAGGAGCACATCTGTGTGTGTTTGTTTCACAAGCTCTCCCTGCCTATCAAAGCAAAGATTTTCTGTCCTCTCTTACCTGGAGTTAAAAAAAAAAAAAGTTATTGCTATCGTTACAAAAAGGAGATTTGTTTTCACATGGAGACTAACAGGATGGGTACCCAGTGGCTGCATTTGTGGGCAGGCTGAAGTATTTAATACATTGCAGGAAAGCTTGGAACAAAGTCAGGTTTCTTATAATAAAACACTTCATTGGAGCAGACTTGATCTCTGATTATTACACACATGCAAATATAAACAGCTTTTGCCAAGGCTGTAAACACCAGTTGTGCAAAAATTTGCACAATTATTATTATTAATAATAATAGTAATTGGACATATAATTGTACTTCTTTAGTGGTAATTGACCAGTGCGGTGGGTGCCTTGAGTTACACGTGAAATTATTATTATTATTATTATTATTATTATTATTATTATTATTACTACTACTACTACTACTATCACTACTAGTATTAGTATTAGTATTAGTATTAGTATTAGTATTAGTATTAGTATTAGTATTAGTATTAGTATTGTTTTGATTTGACAGCCTGGAAGTAGAGGAAAATGATGAGCAACTGCAGCCACAGAGTTGGACTATTCAGTAAGGGCTGAATGCATCACAAATCAGGCAAATGAGAAATTCCAGTATTTGTTTTGGCTTTCCAGACCATCTAGTACATGACAAATTGAGCCTGCTCTGTCGTGTGCCCTGTTAATACAGATGCACAAATAGAGTTTGTATCATAAATGCAACAAAGAGAATTCAGTGTTGGAACAATTTTTGCTTCATTCTGCTATGGCTGGAGGGTCAGAGACTGTCTTGCTTCTGCAGAAGTTGTGTCTGTCAGGAGGAGCAGTGTGGTTGCACACAGCTCTGTTGGAAAGGTATAGCCAGGAACCTGGGGTGCTGCAGAGGTTCCTTGGCTGGCAGTGGTGTGACATGCTGGTTTGAAGGGAATTGCTGGGATTAAACAGGTGGTGAATGTTGGATGATTGCAGATATTCCTGTCACAAAGCTGGGAATTTGTGTTTTCTGTTGCTGTTTGGGGATTCTCTTCTCACCCCCTCATTTTTCAGCCAGTACACTGCATTTCCTTCTTTTTCCTGCACTCAACATCCTTCTCCTGCTGCAACTCCTCAGGTTTTACTCTTGCCCTGTTTCCCCCTGTGGCACCTCCAGATTGCTCTGCAGTACTGTGCCTTCAAAGCTCTGCAGAGCAGGAGGGAGCAGCCCCTGCCATGGCACCACGGAATCTCAAGTGATGGAATCCAGCTTTTCTTTCCTGGCTTTCCTGGCTTTCCTGGCTTTCCCCAGCCACAACAGATATGGCCTACTCAGTGCCAAAAACATTTCCTGATGGGATGTGCATGCCAAAAGCCTCCTGACTGAAGGGTAATGCAGGGTCTTGTCCTGGTGCTCTGTGTTTCAGGGCTCAACCACATCTTTTCAGCTTTACCTCATCCACATAGGTGCAGTGCCACAAATGATGGTGGAGCCTGCTGGGACCATTGCTGAGGAAGTTTATTGTGATGTCCAGGATGGAACAGGGCCCTGTTGTGCCCAGCATTGTGCAAATGAAATCTTCAGGCCAGCCAGGGTCATTTCTCCACTCCTGCAAGGCATTGGAGGCAAAAGGGCAACATTTTAATCAATTTACCCTGCCGTAGTTTAATTAAGTTTTAAAAGTGATTTTATGTTAAATTCTGTGGCTGAGTACTGGTGAAAAGGTTGTCAAGCACTGGGACTGAGGAACTGGAGCTTTAGCCTGGAGAAAAGGAGGCTCAGGGGGGCCCTTGTGGCTCTGCACAACTCCCTGACAGGAGGGGACAGCCGGGGGGATTTGGGATCTGCTGCAGGGAACAGGGACAGGAGGAGAGGGAACGGCCTCAGGCTGGGCAGGGGAGGCTCAGGGTGGACAGCAACAGGAATTTCCCCATGGAAAGGGTGGGCAGGGATTGGCAGGGGCTGCCCAGGGAGGTTTGAAGTGCCCATCCCTGGAGGTGTCCCAGGAAGGGCTGGAGGTGGCACTCAGAGCTCTGGGCTGGGGACAAGGTGGGGATGGGGCACAGCTGGGACTCCATGGCCTTAAAGGGCTTTTCCAACCTCAGGGATCCTGGGATTCTGAACGGGCTGCTCAGGCCAGAACTGGAGTCCCCATCCCTGGAGGAATTGACAGATGTGTGGATGTGGCTCTTGGGGACATGGTAGCCTTGCCAGTGCTGGGGGATTTGTTGGACTTGATGGTCTCAGGCCTTTTCCAACCTAAACAATTCTATGATTCTGCAAAATAAATATGTCTGTGAACAGCTCAAATATTTTTTCCTATTGATTTTCTTACTGATTTCCTTGGTTTTGTGGATCATACTTATTCAAGGATGGCTTAGATTTTCCATTTTGGATCCTGATGTGTGACACAGAATTTTATGACAATACAACTTATTGTGTGCCCTATGGTGGGAAGAATTGTTCCATTTCCTTTAATAGTATTGCTGGAATCAGTCAGGTAGTCTGAATTCTGGCATTATCCTTGGAAGTTGATGAGACTTGGAAGGGTATCTTGTGAAAGTAGTAAGAACCACAATGGTGATTTTAAAGGCTTTTATTACCACTTAAAATCAACTGCTGCCTTCATTTTCTGGAAAGCAGAAGCTGACTTCTGGCTTTAATTGGATTGGAAATATTTTGCTCTGTGCATTATGTAGTGTGGGCTGCTTTCTGTTGTGTAAATGATGCAAACACACAAAGAACTTCAGCAGCAGCAGTCAAAGGAAGAAAAACACACAGGGGCTGCTGCTGAGTGCTGGCCTCCCCTGGCCCCTCGGGGTGTTGTGTGTGTGCCTGTGCCATGTGCTGCTTCCTCCTTCCTCCTCTGCCTGTAGGGATGTGCAGCACCACAGGATCTCTGAAACTCGGGAGAGCAAAGTGAGGAACACCCCAAAAGCAGCTGGGAGTGGGGAGCTCTGTTCCCTGCTGGCCCCTCTGTCACTGCCCCTGCCCAGCCCACAGTGACACTGCCTTGGCACTGGTGGTGCTGGGCAGGTCCAGTGTCCCAGCTCGGATTTCCCACAGCATTTGTTACATGTGCTCACTTACTGGATTAATTATTGTATGTCTTGTCCCTGTCCTTTGTCACAAGAGGAGATTTTTACTGGAGAGAAAATGACCAACTAATTTCCCGGCTCTCTGAAGACATTCAGTGAAATGAATATCATGGTGAAGGGACACACACAACCTGGGAGCCACTGGTGCTCTCAAGCACACTTTGAATGGAATAATAGGTGGGAAAGGGAACTTTTTTCTCTCTGAATGCAGTACTTCTGGTGTGTTTTGACCCATCTATGCTTCTGTGGAAAGGATTTCCGGTGTATAACAAAGCTTGGGACAGGAAGCACATTGTGTTTGGACTTTGCTGAAAGAAAGTATAGATTGTGGTAGAATGGCAAACTTGTACCTTTATAGTGGGCTTTTCTCTTTTGGGATTGTTGGAGTTTTTTTCCATGCCTCAGAAACTGGGGAAACAAAGCAGAATGCAAGGAAAGGGAGAAAATTGTTTTTCTGTGTTAGTGTAGAATTTTAATACTAATGCACTTTAGAAATAGGAGATCTTGGAGGAGATCCAAGATACCCTTTGCTGTGTATATCAGCTTCCTCCAACAGATAAGGGTTGTGTTCCCCTTGCCTATATCTGAAGCCCTCTCCTGAGGAGCTGTTGCCTCAAGATATGGTAATGACCCTGTGTGCTGATAGGACTTCAGTGGGCACACCCCTTCCCTGGTTAGTGTCTCCTCTGTGACATCTGTCTGTCTTCATTTCTGTGTTTAATGACAGCTTAGAAAAAATCATCAGCATTGGCCCATTAAAATCAGTGATGGTAGATTAAATAACAGATTATGTAGGTTAGTGATACATGAAAATCAGTAGCAGCAGAAAGATTTCATCTCTAGGGTTTAATTTTTTTCTATGCCGGTAGTTCAACAATGCTTTTAGGTCTGAATTGAAAATGCATTCTGTGATTTTGTTGGGTATTAACAACCTGAGTTCTGAACAGTGGGTTTGTTTATGTGCACACAGTGCAGTAGTGAGTAGCCCTAGAGATGAAAACCCCATGCCCTGGGCTTTGTGACCAGTCCCAAACCCACAGCTGGACTTACAAGAGCCAAATCTTCGATGACCAGGGAATTTCCAGTAAGAATGTATTTCTGCAAAGGCAGAGCCTGTTATTAATTTAATCTGATTTTAAGATGAGATTTCCTCAGTTTTTACATTTACTACATCTTGGGAGTATCTTTGTTGTTTGATGTGCTTTTTTAACATCCTAATTCGTTTTAGTTGTAACATGAAAAGTAAATGCTGAGATGTATCTTATAAAGATGTGCAGAACTCTGGTTGCAAAGAAAGCTGGTCTTTTTTTCTAAAGATCTTCTTTGGCAATAATCTGGGAGAGCCAAGAGGATGAGTGTAGATACAGAGAATATATATGGAGAAAAGTAATTGTCTATTAAAAGTGATGTGAAAAATACTTGCAATAGTTTCTGTCTATGGTGTTGTGTTCATTGTGTAGACAACACAAATCCAGGCTAGTGGTGGAGCAGTTTTCTTTCCTGATGCCTTCCCTCAGCATAGATGAGAGAAAATTTTGAAAGTTTTGGGCCATATTCCAGAGTAATATGAGTAAATCTTAATGCAGGATAACAACTGGAACATCAGTTGAGATTCCAGAGATCTTGAAAGGGAGGTGCAGAGAGCTGCTTGATACAAAGTTTTGGGTTTGATAAAAGAGGTTTTTGTGCATTTCTCTGGACTCTTCCCCAGTACTACCCCAGGTCTGCTTTCAGCACAGTTTTCCCTTTCACAGATGCTGTTTTGTACTGAGCAGCTCATTCCACTGTTTAAAAAATGTATCCCACCTAGTGTGATGAATGAATCAGCTTTAAAGAACAGGAGTAAAAACACATTGAATCCATCACCAGGCAGAATCTCCTGGGAAGCAAGAGTTCAGGAAGGATGCAAGAATGTGACCTGAAAGCCAAGGTAATCCTCAACACACTTTTTTAACCTTGAGAGGATAACATTTAAGGTTGCTTGGTAGATGGTTATCTGTGGCCAGAGGCTACTGAATTTTCGAGCAGAGCACAGTGACCATGAAAGTTGTTATTGGGGGAGGTCAGTAGCAAAGATCAAAACCAAGGCTGCAGCTTCAGTCCTGAAAGCTTCCCCAGAGCACACAGCCTAAAGCAGATCCTGGTGAGCCTGTGTGTGCTGATGGGTGATCTTTGGAGGTTTCTAACCTGAATGATCACTTATGGCCTGGGATGTTTTGATGGACCCTGGAGCTTTTCCCTTGTTCTGGCAGGGTGCAGAGCAACACCCAGTGCCCGGGGAAAAAGGGGCTTCAAGCACCTGAGCCATGTGGCAACTGCTAACCCTGACCTGGTGGCCTTTTCAATGAATTCAGGAACAGCAGGGCATGTGGAACTCGAGCTGTTGCCTTTCCATGGAAAGGAGGCTCTTTGGGCAATTGGAGTTTTCCTTGGTGAACTAAGAGAGCTTGGGGCTGACATCCCTGAAACATCCAGAAGCTCTGTGGCAATGCAGGCATCACACCGTGGGAAATAAATTTGTACCTTTGCCCAGCCTTAGGCTTGCTTAATGTGAAAAGAAGAAAGCACTGTTACAGTACGAAATGATGTGCAGTCAGAATGATATTAAAAAAATTAAAATAGTCCATCAAGAGATATCCCAGTAAAATCTGGGAAATGGCACCATGTTTTAGCCTTGCTAGAGCCACATTCTGGTATCCTGACTAATTACGAGCCTCATTACAAGTGCCATGTAGTTGTTACTGTTCAGGAACCTCAAGAAAGTAATTTTCCATTTGAAAAATTACACAGCTCAGCCCCAAAATGCTCTTTGCTGGTGTTAACATAAAGCTCTGATGGTCTGGATTGGTGAGTGCTAAATCAGTGTAGCTCTGTCATCTTTACTGATGGATTTACTATTAATGTGACAGTTAAATGACACATTAAATATTATAGCCATTATTTCATCTTCTTTTAAAATATAGTCTGGCTTATTTGGGGTAATTTTACTGCAGCCAGACTTGTGCAACACATGATGCCAATATAAATGGCTCTGCTGCAGGTGAAACAGGACTCTTAGTGAGGTCAAGATGTATAAAGTTTAGCTAGCTGTCAGTTTTTATGGATCTACTCTGAAATACTCATGCCCCCAGAAAGGCAGCCCTTCAAGAGAGAACAGAATTTACTGCTCTTAAAAAACTGTTACCAGAATATGGCAACGCTATCCTTAATACTGGGGACTTGAGAATGTGAAAATGAAAATGTGGTGGGTTTGCAAAGGCATGGACAGAATTATATTGCATTTAGGAAATCAAATAGGTGTAGTAGAACACTTATCCTCAGAAATAATAACAACCCCCACAACGACAGCACTGGTAAAGGGAACACTTTTGCAGAGGACATAGGGGATAGTTCTTATCACAAACGTTATTTCAATTCTAAGAAGGAATAAGTACAACTCAAATTTTGTGTAGTTAGGTGTGACAACTCTGACATTAATTCTTGGCCTCTTTTATCAATGTCACCACAGTAACTCCTAAATACATGTAAATACACCAACAGCTTATGTCTCACAACACAATGAGGAAGTAGATAAATAGTAACAATCTTGAAATTCCCATTTGGGCTGAGAACAGCTCAGTATTGACCACAAAGGTGCTTGGGAAGAACCAGACTGAAAGAACAGAGAATGAGGTATTTTAATGTTTCTGAAAGAGCTTAAATTTGTATGTTTGGTTGAAATTAAGGAAATCAAATAAATCCTGACCTCTGTGCCTAAAAGGAAAATAAAAATCAATGAAAGAAATTAATTTCATGAAAATGTTTTTCTGAAGTGAATTCCATGACAAAAATTTAAAAGGTGTAGTTGCTTATTTCTTTAAGAAACCAATTTTGTGCAATGGCTCTTTGCTTCAATCAGTTATTCCATTTTGAGGTCAGGCTGCTTTTACATTATCATCACCTCTAAAACATAATGTGAAATACAGACAGTCATAAATTGCCTCTTGTAGCACGAGAAATAAAAATGTAATGGATTCCCATTGGATTATGAACGGCTGTGCTAGGAAGACCTTCATAATTTTGTGGCTTTACCACATATGAATTATAGGCATGATCTCTCACCAGCAGGATGCATATAAATATCTGTAATGATTGTGCATTCATTTATGTGTTCTCCATTATGCTTGTAATGTGTCCGGGGGCAGAAATTACAGCCTGTAGCTGACGGCAGAGCTCAGTAGGAAAATATTCCTGACGTTTATGCCACAGGGACTCGTGCTGGAAGGAGAAGCCTTTCAATGGCATCTTGCCCCCTCTTTGGAGGGCTAACCTGCCCTCAGAGGGGCTGTGGGCAAGGGCACAGACCCTGCTGCTCTGCACGGTGGAGCTGTGAGCATCCCTGAGCAGGCAGCACTCACCGAGCTGCTGACCCCGCCAGGGCCAGCAGCACTAAAGAGCCTGACACTGCCCCTCACCTCGGCCTTTCCATTCGGGTTTCATGGCTTTTATGCAGAAGGAAGTGATTACTGAGTCTGAAATGTGATAAATTAACAAAATGAGAAGATTTCCCGAGCAGGAGCTCGTCCCTGCCTGCTCTCTGTGGGATGTTTGTAGCTCCCTGGGAGCTGATGCCCAGTGAGCACTAGCAGGGCTTGGCTGGTGCTCACGCTGTCCCTGTGGGCAGCTCGAGGCTGCTGAAGCATTTCAGTGGAGCTGGGGAGCAGATCTGTGGTGTTTATGAGCTTGTCACTGCTTTGGGAATGTCACCTGGTGTAATTCAAGCATGGCACTGTCCCTGTAGCTGCCAGCACTAACAGAGACCACCAAAATATTACACAGCTGGAGCCTCTCCACCTCATAATTTTGACACATCCCATTGCTCCTCTTATGACCTAATTTAGGGAAGATATGCTTGCCTCTCCTGTGCTTCCTGCATGTGGAAGCTCAGTGATTCCTGCCACGTGTGCTACAACTGCTGATTAAAATACAGGAGCCTCCTCTTTGCTTTCCCCCCCTTTCTCTGTGCATCTCCCTCATTATCACCAGGTTTGGGTATTTTAGCTGTGTTACCTCAAGAGGAGACAACACTGAAGAAAGAGTATTAAAAACGATTTCTTAAAAGTGCCCCATCTAACAAAAATATCTCCCCCAAAGAGAGGCAGGAAATGGGGGTCCAGCCATGCCAGCAGTGCTGGGCTTGCCTGGGCTCTTCCTCACTGGTTGCAGACCCAGCTCTCCGTGTTGGCTGCTGAGTTCTGACAGTTCTTTCTGCTCCAAATGAACCAAACTTTTTCTGCAAGATGACAAGAGGAGCTTCTGAGTCCAGCACCACAGAACCCTGAGGTTTTCAGCTTGATTCCTGCTCTTGTTTAGTGAGCTTCTCTTTAATGGCATCAGTATTTTTGGAGCCATTGAGAGATCTGGTTAAATGACAGTGAAGAATGTGTTGTATTTCCAGTCCACTATAGGTTTGTTCCAATATGGAAATCTTGCATTAATCTAGTTGTAAGTACATAAAAATGTTCCTATTGGGCCTACAAGAGCCATGGAACAAAAGGGTGTGCAGTGGGCACTGCTGGTCTGGAAACTCAAGACACCTTGGGACACTCTCAAATGGGGGCTGCTGTTTTATTCCAGGTTCTTTGTCCAGTCTCCACTGCCTGAGGATTTATTTTAATGCAGTTACCCATGGAGTTATTTAAAAGCATTTCTGTTGCAAATCTCCCTAAAAGGATTCTGCGAGTGCTACACTTAATTATTCCAAAGAATGGAAATGACCTTTAATATGTGCTCCCGCATTAACCTTCTTGCCTGTAGTAAATAAGATGGTGCAAAGTATCATTTTCATGTACTAGGCATTGCATTAAGCAAAGAGATAAATGAGTATTTCTACAGGTTGTACTATATAAGCCTGTTACAGCAGGTAGCTGCTCTAGTAATCTGGATAATGCTTTTTCCTTACTTTTGTGCACGTTAGTGGCAATTGTTTGGATCATATAAGCTGCATGTCCTCCACAGCTAAGATGGGCAATCATTTATTGCTGCTACTGACAATAAAAGCTATTGTCAGGATTTGATGGAAGGTATTGTGAACCACAATTTGATTGTAACTCTGAATTTTTCTTTTTTTTTTCTTTTTTTTTTTTTTAAGAAATACGCTGCTGTTAGTTTGACTCTTGAACAAAATATGATTTTTTTACATTTGAGGTCAAGTATAATTTAGTTTTAGAGAAAGAGGTATAAAGGGGTTTTTATCTGTTTTCTCAGAGCCAACTCCACCCCAACAATTTCTCCATTTGATTTTCCAGCCATTACAAGTCCTGGTGTTTCCACAACTGACATTTCTCTACTTCACTGCAGAGAACCATAACCTCAACTCATTTAGCAATTTTTACTCATGTAATTACTCAGACTTCTTTAAAAGTATAGAAAAGCTTTAATGCTTCATCTGTTTATTTTACTTCCCTGGAATGATTATTGTTTATATTACAGCTGAGACCAGAAGACAGGCTTTGGAAAGCTGTCCCTGTCCCTAGGGATGGGTGGGCACAAAAGATGTCGTGCACAGGCCCCTGCTGAGCACAGCAGGACGGCTGTGTCTGCTCCCTGCAACCTGCCTAGTTCCCTGGAAGGTGCCCAGGTCCCTTGAATTGCACTGGACAGCACACAGGGACCTGGGCTGTGCCACATTCAGGGATGAGCCTTTGAGTGCAGGGTGTGAGCAGCTGCAGGGGCAGTTTTCAGATTAAAACCCAGAAGCTGAGGGAAAATGTGCTGCCCATAGCTCATCAGCCACTGCACAGGAAATAAAGTCTGTGGCTCTGCAGCCATCCCTTCACCCATTCACCCATCATCCATCCATCCATCCATCATCCATCCATCATCCATCCATCATCCATCATCCATCATCCATCCATCCATCATCCATCCATCCATCCATCATCCATCCATCATCCATCCATCATCCATCCATCCATCCATCATCCATCCATCATCCATCCATCATCCATCCATCCATCCATCATCCATCCATCCATCATCCATCCATCATCCATCCATCCATCCATCCATCCATCATCCATCCATCCATCATCCATCCATCCATCATCCATCCATCATCCATCATCCATCCATCATCCATCCATCCATCCATCATCCATCCATCATCCATCATCCATCCATCATCCATCCATCCATCCATCATCCATCATCCATCATCCATCCATCATCCATCCATCATCCATCATCCATCATCCATCCATCCATCCATCCATCCATCCATCCATCATCCATCCATCCATCCATCCATCCATCCATCCATCCATCCATCATCCATCCATCCATCCATCCATCCATCCATCATCCATCCATCCATCCATCCATCCATCCATCATCCATCCATCCATCATCCATCCATCCATCCATCCATCCATCATCCATCCATCCATCCATCCATCCATCCATCCATCTATCCATCCATCATCCATCCATCATCCATCCATCCATCATCCATCCATCCATCCATCCATCATCCATCCATCCATCATCCATCCATCCATCCATCCATCCATCCATCATCCATCCATCCATCCATCCATCCATCCATCCATCATCCATCATCCATCCATCCATCCATGCATCCATCCATCCATCCATCCATGCATCATCCATCCATCCATCCATCCATCATCCATCCATCCATCCATCCATCCATCCATCATCCATCCATCCATCATCCATCCATCCATCCATCCATCCATCATCCATGCATCCATCCATCCATCCATCCATCCATCTATCCATCCATCATCCATCCATCATCCATCATCCATCCATCCATCCATCCATCATCCATCCATCCATCATCCATCCATCCATCCATCCATCCATCCATCATCCATGCATCCATCCATCCATCCATCCATCCATCATCCATCATCCATCCATCCATCCATGCATCCATCCATCCATCCATCCATCCATCCATCATCCATGCATCCATCCATCCATCCATCCATCCATCATCCATCCATCCATCATCCATCCATCATCCATGCATCCATCCATGTTGCAGCATGGACAGTGTCCTCCCAAAGCACAGTGTACAGAGCTCCTGGAGTGTGTGTCCTTCAGGATGCTGCAGTGCTGGTGGAGCCATCCCATTCCATCCTTAAGGCCTCCATAAAGAACCCTTGAACTCCCTGCTTGATTCATTGAGAAATCCCTCTGTGCAGTTGGATTTCCCAGAGCTGCTGTGTAGAAGTGAGCAGCCCTGTGTTCCCACAGGGGCCCTGGCTGTGTTCCACCTCTCAGATGAGGAACTGCTCCCCCAGAAGTTTTGGTTAGGTGTTAAAGTAGGGCAAGGAAGGCAGAACTTGGAGCTGGAGTTCCCCCTCTTTAGGATCACTGAAGTAAATCACTTCCTCAGCCTGGGAAAACACCAGTAGCCCTCACTGAGGGTCAGTGAAATGGTCATGAGTGATTGGAGTGAGTGAGTGAATGTGTAGTTCTGTGTGAGCACCATTGTTACCATCTGAAGTCATGAATTTGAGTGCATGCAAATCCATTTAATGCATTAAATTGACAGTTCTTGGAATCTGGATTTCAGAAATTATTCTGTCATGGAAATTAAATGGTATTCAGGGAAAGTTTTCCTCTACTGTATTTATAACTAAAGATTGTTTTTTTCAACTGTCACTATCATTCTCCTATTAGCTAAAAAAAACCCAGCCAAAAACCAAACAAAATAATGAAATACCTTAGAAATAAGATAAACCTCCACCTAAATAAATACTTTCTGAAACCTCTGCTAAATGTTACCAAGTTAAAACTTGAGAAATAAAGCTGTCAGTGCAGTAATCTTGATTGCAAAATTATGTAGACCTTGCTGTTTAAATGCTGGAGATTTGATGTTGATCTTGCATTTTGGAGTTGAAAGATTCACTTCTTTCCTTTTCTCTCCAGCTTTCAAGGAAGTTCACAATTTCTTTAAAACTTTGCTACTTCCTTTTTTATGCCACTCAAAATAAAACATAGCTTTCATCTGGTAGAAATACTGAGAGAAAACCAGACATAATTTTGTTTTTAGAAGAAATTGAGGTAATGTTTATTAATTTTGAGCCTTTAAGTGTTTTTGGATAATTTGCTACCAGAATTTCATAGCTGAAGTATCTGAAAGGGATGGTAACATTTCCATGTGGGCAATCAGATTATGAATTTGAATGACTATTTCAAAGTAGCCTTGCACTGTGTCTGGTTGCACATATTGCAAATAAATTGTTAGGAAGTGAGCAAAAGTATTGTTCTTGTTGGACATAGGATGTGAAAGCCTGCTCTAGTTCAGTAATTTGCATTCTATTTCTTAGAAGATCTAACCTGTTTTAACTGCATTTAGCCTCTGGAGTTTGTCTTGATCTGTTTAAACACTCCAGGAATGTCACGGTGATGTTCTGCCTGCAGGTAAAATATCCAGAGTTGATCTACTGTCCCCACTGTAAGGAGTATCTTCAGTTTGTTCTCCCAGTAACCTTGAACAGAAGCAGAGCAGTTCAGTGTGACATCACTTTGTGCTCTCATCAGGACTTCATGGTCTTTCTTCTCCAGGCAGCATTGAAAACACCTCACTCTCAACATCCTCTGTCTACTTCTTAAATATGTCACAGCTTTACTTTGAGAGAAAGAATCAGGGACAATTTTCCTTGAATTTGCCTCAGGGCTTTTTCCAATTAGAAAATCGAGATAGGTGAGGATTTAATCTGGGTGCTAAATCAAAAGCAGTTTGTACCTAGAAGTTGTGAGAGGGGAGAAACAAAACACCTGTCTTACTCAGAATAATGGAGCCTCTGAAAATCTCCAGAGCAGGATGAGCAGGAGGAATGGCCTTGTTTCCCTAAGTAACTCGCTGGGAAAGGCTTAAGTTGTGATTGATGAGAGCCCTGAGGAACATTAACAGTATCAGTCAGCTGGCATTTTGTGATGCTGAGAGCATTGCTGAGACAGCCCAGGCCTACACCCCAGGGAGGCTGGCTCTGGGTGGAGGTGTGCTTTCATCCTGCATAATTCAGCCATGGCCTTGGTGCTTTCATTTCAGAGCCCTGAAAAGAAACACTTTGTGCTTCCCCCATCAATGCTCACATCGTGCAAGTGGCAGGAGACAGTGGGAGTGAAACAAGAGACCAGATATTTGCCACTCCTTTGAAAAAGGAACCCTTAACCTGCCCTCTGAGCTTCATTTTAGAGAAGTCCTTAAAGAATGTGCCAGAAAGAAGAAAAGTAACAATCAAGACCTGATCTGCTCATCTGCAGAAGGAATTTAATTACACTTTTGTTTTGCTTATGTAATTTCCTTCTTCCTCCCCTCCTGTCAGACCCTGTTCTCATCAAGGGATGTCTGACAAGGAAAAGATGTGAATAGGATACAGCTGAAAGCTCCTGAGCTCTTGGGACTTGGTAGGGAATGGAGGCCCTGATCCAAAGCCTCCTTATCTCCTTGCTGCTGGACTTCCCTGCAGCCTCAGAGGACAGAGGGAAGGTGGTGAGGCAGGCACAGAGGCAGGGCAGAGGCAGGAGTGAGCCTGGCTGGCTGCACTGCAGAGAGGGTCTCACACTGCCCTGTGTGCTCCAAGCGAAGGGAGCCAGCCCAGGGCAGGTGAATTCACCCACCTTTAGAGACTCCCTGGCAAAGAAAATATAAATCCTGCTTGTTCTGCCACTGCTGGCTGGTAAAGAAAGTGGCCACAGGTCAGGGCAGTAGAGATGCCCATTTAGGCCAGATGCAGCCGTGAGATCCAGCTGTGACTCCTGAGAAAAAGAGACTTCCAAAACTGCCCTGATCTTGGATTGCAGGGTTACCAGAGGATTGCTCAGGGTACATTAACTTCATAATTTGATAACTACTTTAATTAGTTTTCTAATTATGCTTATACATCCTTTCCTCCTATTCCTAAAATAATGAAGATGTTTCTGTGCCCAGGATGTGATGCTGAGGCCAGGGAGAAGATGTAATATTTGGACACATGTTCTGCTGCTCACTTAACCAAATCCTATTTGCTTTTCCTTCCCTTTCAAACAAGCCCATTCTCTAGGTCATTGTGTCCAAGCACAGCCTTTGCTCCACTCGTGTCTGAAGCCAAAGCCCTGCTCAGGTAGTCCTGCTTTTCCTGTTGCAGTTACTCAGCTCACCTGCAAAGCACGGGACAGAGTCTCCAGCTCTGGTCATTTGTGGGAACCCTGAAGCCTGGGAGTTTTGAGCTTTCTGTTCTTTCTGACACTGACCCCCAGGAGAACACTGCTTTCGATTTAAGGCCTTGGAGAAGGCTTCCAAATATAAGTAATAGAGTTAAAATTATTGTGTGTAGTTTGAATAGAGTAATAGAGAATAGAGTAATTGTGTAATATCACATGGTGAAGGGTTTGGAATTTGGGGTTTTAGAATATAGTAGTAGGTATGGGACAAGATGAAAGTTCTTAAGTGTTGTCCTTTTCTTCCTTCTTGTTCCTTCTTAGTTTTGAATAATAGTTTTTGGTTGAATAGAAAATCCCACAGTGCAGATCACAGGTATTTAGTCATTAGGTCAAAAGTATAAATAATATAGATGTTAGCTTTCAATCTGATAACCTTAAAAGACCTTGTAACTAACTAAGTCCACCAACATTTTCTCGCTTTTAGCTTGTTGGATAGTACTGCAAAACTCTCTGTACTATAAATAGAATTAATAAACAACTAACTGCAAACAAAAAATCTGTCCCCCATGCATTCAATCCTAACTCTGAGTAAAAACAAACAAAAAACCCAACTAACCACTAATGTGTAGAGCCACTAATAATCATTAACAATCTTTCCTCCTCATATCATCCACTCTGTTTTCCTGGGTCTTCATCCAATCCATTGAGCATTTATACTCAATGGGCATGAACTTTACTTATAAAGTGATCTCAAAATCAGGTAGGTTATCACGAATACAAAAGCTGATTTCATCTTTGTCTCCTTGCTCCCCAGCACTTGCCTTATCTACAAGTAAAAAAGTATCCTGGAAAAAGTAAAGAAGTATCCTGGTCTTAAAGTAAAATATTTGTATTTAGCCCAGGCAAAAAGAGCTTGTTCTTCCTTTAGGGACCATCCCAGGAACAGCAGGAGTGTTGAGTTGAAATGCTCATCCCAAATATGTCCCTTTGAAGTGCTATAAGTGGTTAAGATTTGACAAGGTTTCACTGCAGCTGATGCTCTGCAGTTCCGAGTGTCCCATGGATGGCCTCTGGCCTGGCTGTGGCTGAAGGATTTTCCCCAGGATGATGATCTGTGTGTGCTCCCGTCCCTCTGTGGCTCAGCAGAGCTGTTTTGCTGTCAGCTCTGGCAGCTGGATGTGTTTCTGTTTGCCATGCAGGCACTGCTATCCTTCTGCAGTGTATTTAAATTCTGTGTACCAAGGAGCACAAAGGAAATCTGTCGATAGATTTGTTAATTGTTGGTGCATAATGGTATCTTTTGGAGAACAGCACCTGGCCAGGCTGGAATGTGCTGCCAATTGGCACTTTGGGGATACCTTAAAGTCAGGACAAAAGCTCTCAGTGATGCAGCTGTGTCACACCACTCTCACTGTGCAGGGCACAGAAGAGGCTCTCTGCAGCATCTGAAGGGCAAACAAAGGGGAAGGAGCCTTGATTGGTGAGCCTTGATTGCACCACACAGGGATCAGAGGAGATGAACACAGCCTAGTGCACTGTTTGGAAAATAAAGGTTCCAATTACACAAGGTGCTGCTGCATCTGTGCCTCCCTGGCAGCTGTGAGGAGAATGAAAACCGCAGCTCTCATTACATTAGATATTAATAATTAATTCTCCCTTGGAATTCTGTGTGCTTGGGCACTGTACAGATGACTGGTTTGGGTTAAGGCTGAAATTTTTAAAACTGCCACCTTTCCCTCCTAATTTTCAAAGGACAGAAGTATTCATAGCCCAAGGGTCTGTCTCCAGTGATGGGTGCAGAGATCAGATAGGCTCAGGGACAGAGTGACATGAGGTCCAGCTGGGGAATGGGTGTGGGACCCTCCTGAGCCAGTGTGGGCTGCTTTGCTTTTGGTGGGGACATGCAAGGGACAGGTAAAGCTGCTGATGTGGCAGCAGGTCCTGCCTGACAGCTGGGGCTGGAGGTCACCTGAACCCCCAGGAGCTCTGTAGCTTGGCTGTTCCCTTATGCCATTCCCCTGAGGAATTTCCTGAACAAAAGGGAATCTGGGCCTGGGTTGTTGCTTTGAGGAAGAGCACCCAAGGCTCGGTGTTTCTGAGGATTGTTTTGGGAAATGAGCTGCACCTAAAAGAAAATATTTCTTCAGCTGAGATGAGGGTTAACACGGGCCTCTGAGGTGCTCACTGGGATCTGTGGGATGTGGGGCTTGGCCTGTCAGCCTGGTTGTCCCAGGGCAGGAGTGTGAGCTGAGTGTGGCTGAGCCCCTCCCAGCACTGCTCCTGCCCTCGGTGTGAACTGGACCTGAGCTGGGAGCTGAGCTGGGATCTGAGCTGGGAGCTGAGCTGGAATCTGAACTAGGACCTGAAATGGGATCTGAGCTGGGACCCGAGCTGGGACCCGAGCTGGGAGCTGAGCTGGGACCTGAACTGGGACCTGAAATGGGATGTGAGCTGGGATCTGCTGCTGGCCCTTCTCACCCCGAGGTGAACGTGGGGCTGCTGAATTCCTCCCCCCATGGGCTCCTGCCCACCCCAAAATGGGGATGCTGAGTGTCCCCCCCATGGGCTCCTGCACACCCCAAAATGGGGATGCTGAATTCCTCTCCCCATAGGCTCCTGCCTGCCCCAGTGTGCCCCAGCCATGTGCTAGCTGCAGTGCTGGAGGTGGAGCAGAGCCAGGGGTGGCTGTGCCTGCTGCATGGAGAGCAGCTCCCTCATTTCACTGCCAGCCCAGCCCAGCAGAGCGTGCCTGGCTTTGAGGAATGCCTTTATTAGTTGGCTGTGATCTGTTGGCAAATTAGGCCACGCCAAATGTGCTTGCAGCCTCCTGCTGTGAGGAGGATGCTCCTGAGATCCTCAGCACACCTTGGAGGTGTTTGCACATTACAGAGTGTTTGCAGTCTATTTGTCCTGCCTTTGATCATGTCCTTGCTGAGTGTATTCTACTTGCATGCCCTTCCCTCCCTCAGCATTGATCCTTTTTATAATCTTTTATAACCACTTGGGTTTCAATTCCCTCACAGTTCTCTAATTAGTGTTCTTTTCTTCCACTGCTAAGGCAAGCCTGGGTCTGTTGTACCAGCTGATATTGTGGCTCAACACACACTACCTAGCACGTGGGTGTGAGCATTATGTAGTGCATTATATGTACTGCTTGTTAAATTTGGCATTTTATGCATGGTTATGGGGCATGTAGTAATAAAATTAGAGGGATATCTGGAAGACATAGTTTTGATGCCTCAGATTTCAATCAAACAAACTGAATTTGCTTATTTATCATAGCAGGGAATAGAATTAGACTTGATGCTAAACTTTAAATGAAGGGAAAAACGGAATTTTAGGTTAGGGGTATCACCCCAGCTGGCAAAAGTCGCTTGGCCTGTGAGGGGTTTGCTCTGCTGGCTGTGCCACAGTGAAGGTGTGATCTGCCATGGCTCTGTCCCAAGCCGTGTCTCTGCATTTTTGGGCACACCTCCTGCCTGGGCTGGCTCCCGTGACTGCTGCCAGCAACAGAGTGGCCGTGTGCTGTGCTTGCCAGAGATTTACAATGAATACACCAAATATCTCCCCTCAAGCTGTGCTAGGAGACTGTGTGTGTTTAGACACATGCTGGGTAGCAGCACATCATCCCATGCATGCTTCCAAGTTCTGCAAAATACCCCCTCAGCTTCCATTTCTTTTCCAGGAGAAGTTACCAGATGCTTCGTTATTGTTTTGCAAAACAGGCTGCATATTACCCATATGTTTTCCCCCTTGTTTTTCAAGAGACAAACTAAACGTTGGTGACTGTTTCAAGCAATCATTAAATATTTTAGATAGGTTGGGAGTGAAGAGCAAGAGCTTTTCGGAGCATGGAGCAGGCAGAAAATCCGTGCAGTGGGGCATCCTGGCCATGGCAGGCTGGGGTGCAGCTCCTGGGTGGCACAGGCTTAATGGGAAAGGATTAATAACCTTCATACACTTGCAAGAAAGGGAATATTTCAGGGTGGTAGCCAAGCCTCCTGGCGAGAGGTGCTCAGAGGTTTTTGATCCTTTAATCTCTTTTTGAGGAAAAGGAGATGAGTTTTTTCTGCTGGGTCTATGAAGGCTGTCAGCAGCCAGAGGTGGTGCAGGAGCAAGGGGGAGGTTGTGGCAGGCTGGAGGTCTTAAGGGCAAGCAAAAAAGGCAGAGGGGCTGTTCTCTGGGGCTGCTGGAACACAGGGGGATTGAGGTGAATGACACTTAATTACAGGTCTTTGTTTTATGTTCTGCTCCTTGACAGAGGCCCCTTTAAGGGCATAAATCTGTAGCTGCACATCCTGTAAAAATGGGAATTCTGGGATGAAGGCGCCATTCAGATAGTGCAGCTGTTCAGGTGAGTTAAGTCTACCCAGAAAACGAAGACATGTATGAAAATGAATGTTTATAAATTAAGTACATATCCCAGAGTAAATATTAGGCAGAACCAAGGGATAGATTCCCCTGAATAGTGCCTTACTTCCCAAGTATTCCCTCAGGTGCTGATGCAGCTGTGCTGATATTTAGGGATCTGAAGGAATTCGGATGGAAACTGGCAGATATCCATGTTTTGCTTTGTTAAATTTTCAGGAAGAAATTACCGTTTCAAAGTTTCTGATAAATATTTTGCTGTGTAAAGCTCAGCCAAATGGTGCATAACTCAAAATATCTCCCCCGCATCAAAGTCCCTGGTAATTTCTACACTATTTCATCTTGATTTTGTAAATGGTTTTTGTTAGACTGCTTTGGGGAATGGGGATGACTTTACCATTTTTAATATGTCTTTTTGCACCTCTTCATCTCATGCAATGCTGCAATAAGAAGTTTGCCTAGCAACCAGTGGATCCACTAAGGATTATGGAAAAACTTATTAACGTCACTTATTGACACAACCTTGACAATTCACCTGTCAAAAGGTTGACACTTCAATGGGTGATGAGTGCAAGAGATTATTAATAGTGTAATTTCTGATTGTTTCATGTCAGAAATATCATGTCAGAACATCATGTGGAAATATCAAATGCTTAGGAGCTAAATCTTGGCTGCTCTGAGATCAGCTGAAGGGACCAGAAGGAAGCAAAGGCCATAGGCTGGCCATAGGTACTAAATGTCCCTGATTTGCTGTCAAGGGAGAGAAGAGCTCATCCAGAGTGGGGATTCTTTGGAGAAAATACTGTTCTGTGAGAAAGCTGGAGGTGTTCCTGATACCTCACAGGGATCTATAGCTGAGAGGGAAAGGGGCTGTGTTCTAGTGGCTTCTCTGCCTTCAGAAGCTTCCAGACATTTCTATTTGCAGCATGATGTAGAAAGGAATGACCTTTCTCCACAATACTTCCTTAGCAATGCTCCATGACTTTGGCTCCAGCTGTCCATGCTATTTAACTGTAAAGTGCCATAGATTTTTATTTCACTTGAACTATACCCTGATCACTACCTACTGCCTTGCAGGTGGCAGCACAACCATCTGTATGAAGTCCCCCCTGCTTTGGTTCCAAGCTCAGTGTCCCTGTGGAAGGTGATCTCTGGTGTCATTCCATGGGCACAGCTGGTTTTCCACTGGCAGGAACTGCTGTGGTTGGCACTGTGCACCTGTGACCTCCCTCCCATACCTGCTGGAAAAAGGCTCCTGCTCCAGCTGGACACAAATGAGACAGGAATATGAAAATGAGGAGCTGTGCTCTGACACAATTTCTGGGAGCAGGAGCAGAGAGCAGAATGCAGCTTGGAGGATGTGCCCCGTCACTGAGGCTGTGCAGGGAATAAAGCTGATGGAAATTCTGGCTGCTCAAACTGGAGGGCTGTGCTCTGCCTCTCCTGCCTGGGGGAGGTTTGCAGTTGGAGCTGTGATAAATGCTCTGGATGTTTTATTGTGTGTTCCTGCTCTGCTTACTAGGGCCTTTGGCAGCCCAGCCCTGGGAGCAGCTGTGGGTTCACCACGGCCAGCCAGAGCCCAAACCCAGCAGTGCCAGAGCCCAAACCCAAACCCAGCAGTGCCAGAGCCCAGAACCCAAACCCAGCAGTGCCAGAGCCCAAACCCAGCAGTGCCAGAACCCAGAGCCCAAACCCAGTAGTGCCAGAGCCCAAACCCAGCAGTGCCAGAACCCAGAGCCCAAACCCAGCAGTGCCAGAGCCCAAACCCAGCAGTGCCAGAACCCAGAGCCCAAACCCAGTAGTGCCAGAGCCCAAACCCAGCAGTGCCAGAGCCCAAACCCAGCAGTGCCAGAGCCCAGAACCCAAACCCAGCAGTGCCAGAGCCCAAACTCAGCAGTGCCAGAGCCCAAACCCAGCAGTGCCAGAACCCAGAGCCCAAACCCAGCAGTGCCAGCACCCAAACCCAGCAGTGCCAGAACCCAGAGCCCAAACCAGCAGTGCTGGGCTCCTGTGTGTGTGTGTGTGTGTGTGTGTGTGTGTGTGTGTGAGTCAGGGTGCTCAGAGCTGGATGGCCTCAGCAGAGCTGTGTCAGCCATCCCCCCAGACTGGGTCTGTTCTCTTCTGGAGGCCAGTGCTAATCGGGCATGACTTGGAAAATCAAGTGTAGCCATAGAGGTTTGCAGTGGCTGTGCTGTGCAGGTCTGCAAGGGAAGCTACCCACATGCCAGGACAGTGCACACACCGTAAATCTCTGCCCTGGGTTGCATATGAAATAAGCAATTTAATTACAAGCTACTAAGACTTTACAAGCAAGTGAATCTGATTCACCCACATCATAACTTGCATGAAAATAATGCCTGTACTTCAACAGATGAGCATATAAATGAAAATATTAAAAATAAAATACTTTATTTAATCCTTAATTTGTGGTGGTTCAAGGCAATAACTGCCATAGACAAATTAATATGCTTTATTAGGAAATCAACATGTTGGAAATGTAGCCTAATCTGTTCTGCCAGGGAATCATGCCAGCATGTAATGACAATACATAATGTATACAATTCCTATTGACTTTTTTCTGCTTAGCAGCTTGAGTGAGTAGTAGCTTCTAAACTGGTGAGTGCAGAAATCTGCAGAGCTCCTGAAGTCTTTGAATCTAAGAGACAGCAGGTTGGAATACAGAATTGCTAAAGCATAGTTAGTAACAATTTTTAGCTGAACAGGAAAATGCCACGGGGATGATAATAATTAAATATGCTGAAAGTGTTATTTACATACCTGCTCATGAATTTCTTCAACGTGTGTACAAGACACCTCTCAGTGTCTCACAAGTCAGGAGATCTTGGTTCTTCCCAATTATCCACAGCTTGTTAGACCCTCAAACATTGCACAATAAACACAGGAAGCTCAATTTCACAAATAACTAAATGTGCAATAGTCAATTAATGCTGTGCTCCTGCTCTGCAGTCCGTGGATGCTCTTCTTTGTAATGCTGTGGGCACGATGCTTTAAGGTCTTGTTTGGCACGTGTATTTAAAAAAATGCTACTGCTGATTGCTGCTCTGCACAGTTGAAATAGCTTTCTTAACTAAAAGTGGAGAAAATTGATTAGAACAGCTAGACTGTGGTTAAAGAAATAGTCATAAGTTCCCTGTTAATCAATGAAAAATTCTGTATAGCAGTAATGAATTCCGATATTTTTCCCTGTATTTAAAGAGCCTGGCAACAGGCCAGAGGTACTGAGGCTATGGGTTAGAGTCTGCTTTGGAAACAGCAAACAGGATTTTAACTGCAGGATACCAATTGACTTCCAGCATTTACAAAAAAAAAAAAAAAGGATTTATGGCCTTAGCTCTGAGGGAATTAGTGACACTTAGCTCTGCTCTTTCAATGCTCCAACAGTGGGCTTGAAGTGTTGGCTGGGTTTCACCACTGGCATTCTGCAGGAGGCACAGGGGGGTGATAAAAAGCAAAGCAGGCATCAGTCACCTCCCCCAGGTGTTTCTGAGCTCCTTCTGGAAGGGGGGAGTGTAATTCCCTGTGCTGAGGCTGACTGTGCCTGGGTCACTCTTTGATAGAGATGTGTCTGTACACTTTGTCTGGCAGGACCTGGGGTGTCTTCTGGGAAAAACCTCCAGGAAAGCTATGCAAGAACCAAATATTTCCCTGCATTTTGTGCTTGTGTGTATATAAGTGGGGGTAAGAAGGCAGCACTGCCGTTTGGACAGCCAATGTCCCATTTCCCACCTGCTCTGTGCTGCCACTGCCTGACACCTCCCAGGCACAAGTCGTGTCCTTTCCCCATGGGAGTGCCTGGCTCACATTGTACAGCAGAACAATTGCAATTTTTCTGTGATTTTCTGCGTCATTCTTCCATTTCTTTGGACCTGCTTGGTGAACCTACCTGTGCTTGGCTGGGGTTTCGTGGCAGTCACGATGCCTCCCCTGTAAGGCACGAGATCCCAGAGGTGCCACCCCAGAGGTGACACACAGTGACTGCGTGGGGCTGTTGGAGCTCCTGGCCTGCCCCTCCATGGCGACTGGTTTGCTTTGCCCTCCAAACAGAAGGTGACAGCACTGGGAAGTGGGAGTGCCCCAAATGTCCTCGTCCACCCCCTTGTTCTTTCCCTCTCTGCCTGGAAGGATGGAGCAAAAACTGACCCAGGGAAAAGCCATTAGAATCAGCTTCCCAAAAACCCTTCCTCCTTTGCTCTGGAAATATCTGCATTTCGGAAGGAAATGGAAGAGACTCGAATCTTTCTGCGTGGCCAAGTGGAGCTGCAGAATTTTGCAAAGCTCTTTGGTGAAGAAAGAGTGCAAGACAGCCATCTGGTCCCTGCCCATCAGCATTCACAGGCCTCCCAGCAATTTGCATTCTTAGTTTGCTGCCGAATGAGGGCTGTTTCCAAGACACAGGGGAGTCTAGAGAGACTTGTGAAGAGACCATTTTATTCCTTGTGATACCATTTATTAGGGAGATAATTAAAAATTCACCACAAATGTGCTTTAATTAATACATCAAGATGAGAATGTAAAGCCCTTAGGGTGGAAGAAGAAACTTCACCTTTAAATATAAAATGTACCTTACTTGCTTTAAAGTAGACCTTTGAGAATGGCAGTTTTACTTATCTAAGCTTTTTAGAAAGTTGAAATCTCTTTGTAACAGGTAGATAATGGTTTCAGCTGCTTTTTTTTAGGCAAGGAAATAACAGCAGGTATTGAAGTGGAATACTGCTGTTTTCATAGCTGGGAAATTATCTGTTTTACACTTCTGGTAGATAAATTATCTGAGTAATTGTAGGAGAAATTCAGGCCTCGTGTGTAATATAAAACACCAAAGAGAGCTTTTAAGGAGAAGAATGCTTTTCAAACTTTATTTTTTGGAGGTTGGAGAAAAGGGAAAATACTTAAATAGGTGCCTTATACGTAACAGGCCATATTATTCAGAAAAACACAATAGTGTTATAAATTAATTCCACAAGTTATTTCTCTCGAGATCTCGCTCAGTACCTCAGCATTTAACATGTGCCTCCTCAGGCTGGCTGCTGTGCTCTTTGGGTTTAATTGAAACTGTACTGACATTAAACCCACCTAAATATTCAACACAAACTGCCTGAGAAGCACAATCAGAACAGGATGCCTTTGCTACCCCTGGCACAGGCAGCAAAACGTTCTGTTGGGTTTTGTGGGTGCTGAGAGAAATCTCTGGGGATTAAACTGGGGCTGAGCCTGTCCTGGCCATGCCCGAGCACTTGGGTGGGGATGCTCTGCTTTGGGCTCTGAGCTGACCCTGCTGCCTCAGGGAACACAGACAAGAAAGATCCTCCCAGAAATAGGAGTGGAACAGTACATTTGTGGCCTTGGTTCTAGTCAATGCTAACTACGACAGTGCCTTTAAAAAATGACACTTTTGTGGAATTCTGTGCTTTACTTTTAATTAAGAGGCAAAGTAATTTGAACCTGAAGGGAAAACTGCCCATTGTCCTTGGGCTTTTTTTTCCCTTTTTAAAAAAATATTCTGGTTGCAGCTGATAGCGCATGAAGGAGAAATAAAACAGCTCAGAATGAAAGCCAGTGTCAGATGCTATGAGAAATTAGTTCACCCAGCTGAACATCTGGCTGCTGTGTACCCTAAAGCTCCTGAGGCTCTGGGCACTGCTGAGCTGATGGGACTCTGGAAGTTAAAGCAGCTTGAAGAGGCATCAACTTCCCCTCAACTTCTCCATCTTTAAAGAGGATGGAACTAGAGGAAATGTTAGCTTCATGGAAGAGCTGTTACAGAAAACTTTTGGGGAGAGAAAGATTTATTTGAATATCTTAGAACCATAAAATAATGTGTTGGAAGCAACCTCAAGGATCATCTGGTCCAGCTTTTCATGGCAAAAGCCAACCATGGGGATCAAATGATCTTAGATATGGCTGTTTTATGCAAAGGAAGATGAAAACATTGGAGATGTTTTGCTTTTCTGTACTTGTGCAGCTTGGCAGGAGCACTCTGTGCTGGGTTAGGAACTGGCTGGATGGCTGGCCCAGAGAGTGGTGGTGAACGGTGCTGCATCCAGCTGGGGATCAGTCACCAGTGGTGTCCCTCAGGGCTCTGTGCTGGGGCCAGTCCTGGTCAATATTTTTACTGACGACATGGATGAGGGCATTGAGTCTTTCATTAGTAAATGTGCTGTTGGCACTGAGCTGGGAGCGTGTGTCGATCTGTTGGAAGGGAGGAGGACTCTGCAGAGAGACCCGGAATGTTTGCATGGATGGGCAGAGTCCAATGGGATGAAGTTTAACAAGTCCAAGTGCCCAGTCCTGCATTTTGGCCACAGTAACCCCTGCAGTGTTACAGGCTGGGGACAGAGTGGCTGGACAGTGCCCAGGCACAAAGGGACCGGGGGGCACTGATGGACAGCAGCTGGACATGAGCCAGCTGTGTGCCCTGGTGGCCAGGAAGGCCCGTGGCCCCTGGCCTGGATCAGGAATGGTGTGGCCAGCAGGAGCAGGGAGGTTCTTGCCCTCTACTCAGCACAGGTGAGGCCACACCTCGAGTGCTGTGTCCAGTTGTGTCCCCTCAGCTCAGGGAGGACGCTGAGACGCTCGAGCGCGTCCAGAGGAGGCAACGAGGCTGGGGAGGGGCTTGGAACACAAACCCTGTGAGGAACAGCTGAGGGAGCTGGGGATGTTCATCCTGGAGAAAAGGAGACTCACAGTGACCTTATCGCTCTCTACAACTCCTGACAGGTGGCTGTGTCAGCTGGGGTTGGTCTCTTCACCAGGCAGCACTGACGCAACCAGAGCACACAGCCTCAGACTCTGCCAGCGGAAATACAGGTTGGATATTAGTGTTGGAATTCAAAATGCAAGGAATTGTCAGAACATTGGGTCTGTAAGACAAAGCTTAGAATTAAAGACCTTGGAAAAGGGTTCCAAACTTAGGTGCTAGAAATGAGAATGTAGATTTATAGCTTCAAGCAGAGACGTGTTAAGTAAATTTAGCTTTAGAGTTTGAGACAGAAAAAATAAAGGTAGTTACAAAGAAAACAAGACATTTTAGAGTGCAGCAATGCCAGTTTGCGTGTTGTGATATGATTGGCTAAGTTCACACTGTAGTATGAGTCAATAAGACAAAATATCTTGGTATTGGATTTGAAACATAAATATCTCTGTTGGCAGTGTTCTATTGGTTAATAAATCCTTAAAAGACCTTGTAATCGTAAGTCTTGTGACTTCTGAGCCATGCTGTGAACATCTGTAAGATGAACTTACCCTTTCTGCCTGTGTAGAAGATAAGAAAAATAAACCACACTTTCTAAAGCAGCTCAGAAGTCCTGTCTCCTTGCTTCATTCGGGAAAAAGAAAAAAGAAAAAGAAGATGTGACGTGGGAGCAATAAGCCCACACTTAGAAGATGTGATATGGGAGCAATAAACCCACATGCTAGGAAAAAGATTTTTATGGAAAGAGTGATAAAGTACTGGAATGGTCTACCTGGAGAGGTGGTGGAGTCACCATCCCTGGATGTGTTTAAAAAGCCTGGATGTGGCACTCGGTGCCATGGTCTAGTTGAGGTGTTAGGGCATGGGCTGGACTCGATGATCTTGGAGGTCTCTTCCAACCTCGTGATTCTGTGATTCTATATTGGACTACTGGATAGTCAAATTTTAAAGAGACTGAGAAAGTTCTGGTTGTAGAAGCAAAAAGAGAAGAGAGCAGATAAACTGAAGGTACTTTTGGGTTTTATGTGTGGCTTTGTCATACATGTGTATTGACACCTATTGCAGATCCAAACCTGTATTTTAGCACTGACTGGGTGTTACAAGCACAGGTAAGTGTATGAACTTTTCTTTAGGCTTTTCCTGCCCTTACCTTGGCATCCAGCTATTGTGAATTGAACTGTTAGCTAATAGGCCATCTTTCTGTTCTTCACAGCATAACCAGTGCAGGACTATGTGGAATTGTTTGATTGCAACAACTTCATTACCTTCTCCTACCCTCAGTGTTTCCAAAAATTTATCTGTATTCTCTGAAATTTTGCTCTGGTTTGAATGATCTCAAGTCTTAAAGACTGAACTCCAGTTGAATATTTCAGGGTCAAGATTAAAAAGTCAACACAGAGTGCTGTAAAGCTGTTGTGCACACAGCCTTAGCAGCAGGTAAAGTGCTGTTCAGCTGGAGCATTGGGAATGTCCTTTATTCCTGCAGACTGATGTGGGCTTGGCTGTGAGTTTTAACACAGGATTCTTGGTAGCCCAGGGTGAGATTTTTTTCCTCAGTTTTGTTTTGCTAGACCTGGACCCCAAGCATTAACTGGTGCATCCTTTCTTCTGTAGGTCTGTATTTGGCAGCTGCTGGGGAAGGCTGCTTTTAACCTCTGTTATCAACTATGCTGCTACCTCCAGACTTTATGTGTGTTTTATTTAAAAGTGTGTCTAAATGTTTAGCCTTCAGGATACTTATTTTTTTAAAAAGTTTGATTTCTACCTGAGTTCTGATATAAAGCTTGTTCTTTTGTGACACCTGTATTCGGTCTGCAAATTCCTGTTGATGCAATTCGTAACAGAAGGGGAGGAGCTCGGGGTGCTTTTATGAGCACCTTTGTTCCAGGCAGAAGTATGTGTGTAATTAAAGCTAATGTTGCTTAGAGGATGCTCAGACTCCATCATCCTGTAATCCTCAGGTGGCCTCAAATACCTGTCCCTGCTTGGCAAGGGAGACCAAAATGATGGTCATTCACTCTCTCACAGGCCTGGGGGAGTTCTGTAAGCAGAGCCAGCCAGTGTGTTCCTGCTTTAGCAGTGGGGAAATTAAAATAACTGTTTTTTTGATTTTAGATATTGAATAGTTTGCTCCGGTCACACTCCATGTCCAATCCTCTTGGCCCATGCTGCAGAGGATACAATTTTTTGCCACTGAAATCCAGAAATCTTTAGAGTCACCAAAAGCCCCCATTCTTTACTTTTGTAATTTAAATGAAGAAAAGCTGATGTCTGCAGCAAATGATAGATAAGGAAAGAAACTTCATGGGGTTCTTACAACTGCTTTTAACTCTCATTTTCAAAGTTGAGGCTTTACAGCATATTCTTATTAGATACAGTGATAGAGCTGATGAATTACTTTTTAGATCAGAGAAGAATGCTGATAAGTTGGATTTGGTATTGTAGCTGTCGTTGTGGTAGAAAACATTATCTCTACTAGAAATACATTTTGAAGAGCCTTGTTTGCCTTTGCCTTTGTGAATGTCACCCATGTGATCAAACTGTGCATTCAGGCAGTCAGGATGGGTGTGCTTCACCTCAGGCTCCACGCTGTCTCTGGGTGGGGGTCTCAGGAGCCCTGTGCCAAAGCACAGGATGGAATTACAGCAGTGCCTTGTGTTCCTCCTGAGCAGGGTGCCACTGCAGAGCTGCTCTCCTTTTCTCTCTGGTGTAGCTGAGGCTGTTCCTGGCCCCGGGAGGACAAACAGGCAGGGCAGGACAGGCTGTGCTGCTCTGCCAGCGCTGCCCCAGCCCTGAGCATGCCGTGAGCTGCTCCTTCCAGCACCTTCCCCTGCCGCCTGCCACTCATTCCAAAAGGGGTTTTCCCCAAATTCCACCCCACTAAGGGTGACTTCAAGCTGGACAGGGTGAGAATACAGACTTGTTTCTCCCAGAGTCTGATTTTACTCTTGTACCTAAGGACAGACTTGCTGCACACAGGGTGTGACACTTCTGTGGATCATCGATCCTGACCCATTTCTGGGCCAATGTGTGCAAAGCAAGGGGGGCTGATTAAAGTATGTGCCTGTCAAAAACCTTGTGGTGTAATTATGGGATGTCACCCGGGATTTTTTAAAACATCACATATGGCACAACCTGATAAATACAGAAGAAGAATGATTTTTATTTTATGCTTTTAAGGTGCTGCAGAGACAGGATGAGCTGTGCAGCAGGACAGAGGGCAAATGTTAGTGATTCCTGCAGACCACTCAGCACATCCTCCCAGTGCCATCCTTTAACTGAGGGAGAAGCATTCCCTGCAGGAACGTTTCCGAAGGAGAAATGCTCGCCTTGGCTGCCACTGGTTGTGGCAGGGAGTGGCTGTGACAGTGGATGGGGTTTGGTGAGAGCCAGCCTGGCTTCAGGGTGGGTTTGATGGCCCAGATGCTAAGAAGTTCAGTCTATTATGATTAATGTTGGGGCAAGTCTTGAGCTTTGAAGGGATTGTTCAGGTTCAGAATTTACAGGCCCTCCTGCTGCCCCCCTGACTGTAGGGATGTAAGGACTTCTCTCTCTGACAGTTCATTAAACTTAGTTCAAGATGTATGTTGTAATCAGTGGAAAAAAATAATCATCTTCTCTAATGGCTGGAAAGAGCTGCTGCAGTTAAAAAATATTAAATAATTAACCTTTAGTCCTTAGAAATAAAAAGTTTCAAAATGACTTTAGTGCCTCAAATTTCAACAGAGGGCAGTGTGACATTGCTGTTTGCAACTCCGGAGCATTTTCTCTTGTGATGATTTATGTGAAGACTCTTCCACTCAGTGTCCTCATTAAGCTTATTATAGGAGTAATAGCATTGCTGAAAGCACAAGGAAGATGTAAACCAGAAGAGATTTTTACAATGGCTCGATGTGATAAAGGCAGGATAAACAGGAGAACACTTTAAGGTAATGGATGGAGTCAATTACAGCAGCATCCCAGAGCCCAGGATAGCAAACAGGGCTCTGCAGTGAGCACGGGGAGAGGTTATGGTTATGGATCAGCCCCTAGCTGGGGAATATTTCACGGGCTTTGTTTGGTGTGCAGAGCTCAGCCAGAAGGCTGCAGGCCATAGATCGTGGCTCCATCGAGCTATGCCTGCTCTCCCATCAGCTGGGTGTCCCTGGGCTCTGCTCTGCAGAGCAAAGCCAGCTCTGTCAGCAGCAGCTGACTCAGGTGGGCCCCCAAAGGATGCTGCTGGCTCCTGTCAGCATCACCTGCCAAACAGGTCACTCCACACTCAGCTGGGGCTGATAAGCAGTGCCTGGGAAGAAGCATTTTAGCAAGAGAAGAGCAGAAAGGGCCTTTGTGGGTCAGTGAGTTCAATCTCTGCTATCACAGAAAGCTGTATCAAATAATCCCCTTCAGGAATTTATCTCACTTGACTTTAGAGCAGGCATTACCTTTCTCCAGAGGTGACCTAACTTAGAGAAAGTACAGGAGCCCAACCTCCTCTTCTGTTCATCTTCTGCAGCATTCTGCTGGTGGAGACCCTCCTGTAAGACACCCAACAGGAAGTGTAACTGTTTCATCTGTTAACTGAAACAAACCCAAACAATAAGTCTTCCATTGGGATTTTTTGCATAAGGAAAATAATAAGTATTTGTGTACACCCTGTAGGAATGTCATGTTTTGTACTCTGCCTGCAAGCTCTACAGCAGCAGTTAATTAACAAACACAATTCCCAGAGCCTTGTTGACATTAATCATTGTTGCTGGTGCACAAACACAGATGTTTTGGCATGAAAAGGTGCTCTGGTAGCTGAAGTTCTTGCTGTTGCTAAACTTTACAGCACTGCTTATTTAAGTTCAGTTTAACAGGTAAGGGAAGAACCGATGTTTGTAAATGCATGAGAGAAAAGCATCATGGAGAAGGGTGGCTGCTGTGAGCATCAAGGCTGAAAAATTTGGATGTTACTTTGGTAACAGCAAGTATTAAATTAAGCAAGGAGTTGTGGTTTGCTAACATGAGACATAAAGGTGCAGAAATCCTTTTAATTCCACATTGGCAGGGGCTGGCAGGGAGGTTTGGAGTCTCCATCCCTGGAGGTGTCCAAGGGACACCTGGACATGGCACTCAGTGCTCTGGGCTGGGTGACACGGTGGGAATCAGTCACTGGGTGGTCTCGGAGGTATTTTCCAGCCTTGGTGATTGTGTGATTTGAAAGCTCTTGAACTCCTTGGTGTGAAGGCTGCAGCAACGACTTGCCCAAAAGTTAGTTTATTGTCATTGTGCTCTTCATGACTCACGAGTTCTGTCGAAATAAAGTCACAGTGTGCATCACTCAATTACAGTGTATCAGCAGAGGGAAAATGCAGCGCTAAGCATGAGGGTGAAGAAATGAAACTGGGTTTTTAAATGTCCCCTAAACTCACTGTCCTCTGAAACTGAACTGCATGGTGCACTTGTGTCTTCATGAACCTCTGGAAGAAAGATGGGAAATAATTTGTCACCATTTCAATAGGAATCAGCTTTAAAAGCAGGGCTGGAGCTGAATCAGGAACCCAGATGAGAAGGCTGGGAAGAGAGAATGTGTGAATAGAGAAAAGGAGGAAAAATAATTTCAAGAGGCTATTTTATGCTAGAAAAAAATGAAGATAAGCAGTTTTAAACTGGCTTTATTGAAAATGAATTCTATACTTAACCTGCTAGATTGCTGGAATGGATTTTAAGGGAGATCTCCTGTAGGCAGTTGGGATGCAGATTCCTGCCCCTAGAATGAAGATTTCTGTTCCTGGGATGCAGGTTTCTGCCCCTGGGATGCTGTGAGCTGCACTGGTCCCACCTCGTTCCTGCAGTTGGGATGCAGGTTCCTGCCCCTGGGATGCAGGTTCCTATTCCTGGGATACAGATTCCTGCCCCTGGGATGCAGATTCCTGCCCCTGGGATGCAGATTCCTGCCCCTGGGATGCAGGTTTCTGCCCCTGGGATGCAGGTTCCTATTCCTGGGATGCAGATTCCTGCCCCTGGGATGCAGGTTTCTGCCCCTGGGATGCTGTGAGATGCACTGGTCCCAGCCCCGTTCCTGCAGTGGGATGCGCTGCGGGATCACGGCGATGACGGCCGGAGCGCATCCCCCTTTCCCCGCCTGCGGTTCCGAAGCAGCTGTGTCCCGCTGAGAGCATCTCCTAAAGCTGCCCTGCCGTGGCTCGGCTGCCGAATTCCCGTGCTGGGGCTGGGGCTGTGCCTGGGGACGGCAGCGCCCTGCTCCTTCCGCCTGTGCAGTGCAGCATCCTGGGGGCAGCGCTTTCCTGCCCATTTCACCTTCTGTTAAAGCTGTTTTCAGGGAGGGAACGTGAGACAGCCCCGCTCCTCGTGTGCCATCGCTCTGGAGCATCCCCGGGCAGGTCCCTGCAGGGAGCGGAGTGGGGCCAGTCCTGCTGCTCGGGAGGGGGGAAATCTCTGGAATGGCAGGGATGGCACTGAAAAGACAGGGATGGCTCAGGAAGGGCAGGGATGGCTCTGGAAGGGACGGGATGGCTCTGGAAGGGCAGGGATGGCTCTGGAAAGGCAGGGACGGTTCTGGAAGGGCAGGAATAGCTCTGGAAAGGCAGGGATGGCTCTGGAAGGGCAGGGATGACTCTGGAAGGTCAGGGATGGCTCAGGAAGGGCAGGGATGGCTCAGGAAGGGTAGGAATGGCTCTGGAAAGGCAGGGATGGCTCAGGAAGGGTAGGGGTGGCTCAGGAAGGGTAGGGGTGGCTCTGGAAAGGCAGGGATGGCTCAGGAAGGGTAGGGGTGGCTCAGGAAGGGTAGGGATGGCTCAGGAAGGGCAGGGATGGCTCTGGAAAGGCAGGGATGACTCTGGAAGGTCAGGGATGGCTCAGGAAGGGCAGGGATGGCTCAGGAAGGGTAGGGATGGCTCTGGAAAGGCAGGGATGGCTCAGGAAGGGCAGCCCGGTCCCCCTGCCTGCCGGGCTCGGGAGAGGGCACTGCGGCTCCAGGGCTCGGCAGGGACACTGTGACACCGTCAGACCAGAGATCTCCCAGTCGTAACAAAACACAGTTTAACAATCTGATTTCACCCCATCGCCAAACTGCGGGCTGTCGCTTTATCTTGACGAAACGCCTGTTGAATCAAAATTCGCGTTGTGGTTTGATTTCAATGGTGTTTTGGGCTGGTTTTCCCTCTGGCGGAGGGGCAGGAGCCCCAGGCAGGAGTGGCCTCTGCAGAGCTGTGCCGAGTGGCACGGAATTGTCCCGTGTCACCCCGAGCTGTGACACTGCCGGGCACAGCCCGGCATCCCCGGCACGGACAGTCCCTGGGCTCAGCGTGAACAAAGCACCTGCTGAAGGCAGGACAAAAGCTGTGTCTGCTTGCATATCGAGCAGAAGGAGGACAAGCTATTATTAAATGATTGCAGTGAGGAAGAACGCTTCTTCCCACCCTTAGGCTAATATTAAATATTCTCAAGGTCAACTGTAAGAGAATATAGAGAAAGACAAGAAGCATAGGTGCTGTCAGTTGTATTTTCTGTTTTCATTTAACTGTAGCCTTAAAATCAGAATTATTTATAGGCGTGATGCAGCTCCCTGTGACCCTGCTTCCTCCAGCTCCGGAGTGCCTCTTGTTCGTGCTCAAAAAGAAGCTGCAAGTTCTTCTTTGAGTCTCTCCCTTTTGTGCATACTGGACAATGGAAAAGGCCTGGAGTTTTCTTGGCTTCAAGTTTAATTACAGTTTTTCTGCTGCATATGTATGATTGTTTCAGTACCCAGAGTCTGACTGCTCTTGTATGGTCTGTCCTGCCTTGATTGGCAGTAAATAAACTGATGTACTAAGGAAACATCTTAGGTACAGACATGGGGAACTTGAACTTTAAAGGCAGACTTACACTGCTGACTTGCTTGTGTTGAAGGTTTGGAATAGTGGGGGTAGGGCTTTCCCTGGGCTGGACCAGGTGCAGATGTTCTTTAGGGCCTCCTCCCTGAGAGGTGATGCTGTGAGCCTGAGCACGAGGGGCTGATGGGGCACGTGGAGGTTACAGGATAAAGCTTATCCTTGAATTTGTTCTAAATTTAGGTCAACATCACTGGGACCAGAATAACTTTTAAAGGTTTTCATGCTAGATATTGCTTTCACGTGTGTGAACTTTGCTGCTGGTGGAGGGCAAGAGAAAAGAATCACAAAATGCTGAAAAATTGTAATGAGCCATTTAAAAAGCAAAGAGCCTATTTTTAATCCATTTCAGTAAACATACTTCAGGCTTTAACCAAGGGGTTGTTCAGCCACTCTTCTGCTCATTACTCACAACAGCATCACTTCTAAGCTTTCAGGTGTTCTTGAACGAGTCATTTAACCTTCCCTTGCCTCAGTTTCCCACTTATGAAGGGCATGGAGATAATGATTCTTGTCTACTTCACACGATTACAGGACACAGAGTGCAGGACTTAATTTAAGCATAAATTCCAGCCCTGCTGAATTCATACAGTTATAAACGGTTTGATTTTATACTGATTTTATACTAACCTGATTATCTCTTTAAATAAATAGTTGCATGGATGTTAGTTCAAAAGTGGGATGAATGTCAGTGTTAGGAGAGCTGGAGATGTGTGTGCATACACCCAGGGTGTTGGGGGTTTTGGAGCTGCCTTTATTATTTTCTGCAGTATCATTATTTTCTAAAACAAACATGGTTTGCTGATGTGTGGGTTATGAGTGCCTATGTAGCTGTAGGGGTTCAGGTGATGGGTTTGTAAGAAAAGCTGTGTAGGAAATCTAGCCTGTGAGAAATGGCTCCTCTGTACCCTGCTCTGCAACTCGAGAGTTAATTTTTGGCTGCCTGAACATCTTCAAACTCTTTAATGAATGAGGGCGAATCTCAATCAAATCTGAATCCAATCAAGCATGGCCTTCTTTTGAGCTTCCTAGGGCAATTCAATCTTCTTTTTGTTTGCGTTCTTTGCTGCTTTGGATTTTAAGTGTTTCATAATCATTTTTGGATAGAAGTTCCTGGTCCAGCTCGCTGCCTATGTGCTTATCCTGTTTGTGATGAGCAGTTTCTGGAGGCTGAAGGCACAGGGGCTCTCTGTGTTTATCCTTGTCTGGCAGAGAGCTCTGGGGTGTGCTGAGCTTGGGGTCTGTGCTGGGGCTGCATCCACTTTGAAGCTGTGTGTGCTTGTGTGCTTCCTGGAAAGAAATGAGTTTTAGCAAAGCCATGAAGGCATACTTAATTGGGATTTAATGATGATCTTCCTCTTTATTTGCATCACAGGCAATACCAGCAGTGTCACGGAGATGCATTTCCCTGTCTCAGGTTCCCAGCATAGAGTCACTAATAAGGAGATGATGCTCTGTCCCCGCGTTCCGTTCGTCTCCCCGAGCTCCATCCCTCCACACATTTCCGTGCCAAACAGCTCAGTGAGAACCAGTCAGGGAATGTGACAAGTGTTGAGAACGTTTCTGTCTGCCTTGGCTGCCAGTGGAGCGCTCCTTGTGTTTGCAGGATGTCAAATGATGTGTGCAGCAATCAGCTCGGCTCACTGGCACTCGCTGGGGGGAGAGGAAACCACCCCGCCTCTCCCCTGCCTTTAGAGGTGAAACAACTGAGCAGATGTCTCAAAAGTTATTTTAAAAAATTCATTAGTATTTTCTAAAAAATATATTAATTTATTTCTTATTTGCAAGCTTTTCTCCCTTCACTTCAGAGCCTAATTTGATGTGTTTTAATGTAACCACTGCTTAGCTGGTTATCAGCTGTGTACTCGTGTCACTCCTGACTCTAAGGCAGGCTAATGCAGAAGGCAGGTAGTACAGCAATATTATTAAATGAGCACTATCATGAAGTCCATTATTTGCTATTCAAGGCTTGATTTCACAGCTCATTATTTATGTAGGTGCAGCAATACCGAGTTCCCTTGGGCCAGTCAGGTTTTATGCTGATGCAGGTGCGAGCAAAGCCAGTCCTCTGATTTGGAAATTCTCAGCATCCACCTCCATGTTTTTAATCATCTCATTTGTGTGTTTGTCTGGGCTGCTCTCCCGTGCCACCCCCTTGGCTGGGGCTGTCTTTTCCAATGGAAGTTCGATGTCAAAACCAGAATCCAGATGTGGCATTTGACCCCCACTGCAGCACCTCCAGAAGTGCCAGTGCCCAGAACACAAATGGCTTGGCCAGCATGGGCCAGGCTCTGTGTGAGGAGAGCCCTCAGTGTTCTGCAGGGGTCCTGCAGAGGCTGCTTTGCCTGCAGGTTTAATCAGGACTACCTGTGCCTGTGCTCGGCCTGGAACTCTGTGATTGGGGTCTAATCAGGAATTTGTGCTGACTATTCATCATAAATTTTAATAAATTCATACCAAAGTGCTGTAAGTGGGACAGATTGTGCACGCTCGCAGGTGGCCTCTGCATGAATGTCCAAAGCTGAACTTCTGACCTCTGGCAGAAGCTGTAAAGTTTTATAATGTCTGAATTAGACAAGGGCCAGGTCCCAAATCCTCCAGGGAGACCTAAACTAGATCTACTGATTGAGAGGCACTTGCTGGGCTTTTGTGCACAGACTGCAGAGGGAGAGCTGAGGCCTTGGCATTCTGGAAAGCAGAGCAGGACTTGAAAAAGGAATGTTCCCAAAGTGAGAAGTGGTCTTGGAAAGGAGAGAGACCAGAAGGGAGGTCCTGGAGGGAAGATCCTGGATGCTGGATATGAGTAGGGGGATGAAGGCCAGGGATGCCCAGGGACCTGGGCCAGGAAGAGCTGAGAGGGACAGCTGTGCACAGCTGGAGCAAAAGAACTTGTGCTTCAGCCTTCCACTCCACACTGAGGCTGAGACCTGATGAGCAAAGACAGCACTGAGGGGGTAAGGGGAAAATCTCTGGTCCCCTTTTAAATAAACCCCAGAATACAGATCTGCTGCAGGTTGTGGCTTACTCTGACTGGCCAATGCACAAAGTGGTAAAACCCCCTTTGTGCAGCTTCAGAAACGTCCCTTAGTGCATGGTTTGGCTTTGGGGACCTTTGTCACAGCTGCCTTGCAATGCACACAGGCAAAGCTCACTGGGATAACACTCAAGGGCAGAACATGCTCCTGGGAAACACTCAGCTCTGTTCCACTGCTCTCCTGTGTGCTCTCCTGTGTGCTGTGAGACTCACCATATTACACTGTAGGTGGCAAGGACACAATCATCCTAGCAAGGTATTTTCAATAAGCCAGGACTCAGAAACAGATCCAAACAAATGCTATGATGAGCAACAGAAAGGTTATTAGTCAAAAATATTGGTTTTGAAAGTGCACAACTTTGGAGGGACTACCAAAAGTAAATGTCAGTTGTTTGGCTGCTATACAAGTCTGCACCACATTTCTTTTGCTTGACAATAGAGAGTTGGGAGAGATGAAATTGTCATTGTGAGGGAGCTGGGAAATACAGGTTTTCTCTTAGCAGCATGAGTGATGCTCAGGTCTCTCTCATGTGAGCACAACTTGTTTTATAAAACAAAACTCTCCTCTGCTGCTTTATTATCAATGTTCTTCCAAGAAACAGTCCTATCTGTGTTATTAGATTAATATATTATTTTCCTGTTTCTTTTTCTCCTTGCACAGAGAACATTCCTATATGTTATGAGGTTCCCTTGTACTTTATTCCAATTTTTAAAGGTGATGTTTCTGTTGTACAATTCTAGTTGTAAGATGTTTTATGTGAAGGATAGTGAGAAGGATTAAGGTACCACACTAGTTCTTCCCATTTCTGGCTTGGAGTGGGTTTGGAGTGACAACCAAGACTGTCCATCCTGCTTGGCAGCTGCTGTGGTTTCTTCCAAGAAACAAAAACAATTTCATCTCCTCCAAGAGGTGAGATAGCTGAATCTTGAATCTTGTGTTTCTTGTTTGTTGGAAAACACCTCCCTCTGAAGGGCCCTTCCTGGGACACTGTACTTGCAGGTTGTTCCTGTAATTAGATTGAGTGAAACACTTCTGCCTTATAAAATTAATACCAGGATTATAAAACCTGAATTATAAAACGATCTAGAATTGTTTATGAACAAAGAATTCATTCATATTCTCTCTCATGCAGTAATTTCCATTGTCAAGCTTTCCCATCCCGTTGTTTTGGCCAGCTACCTGGAGGAAACCTGGGTGTAGTATTGATGAAGAAGTGATATAGTAAGTTGCATAAAGTTTCCCTGTGGCATCTTAGGAAGAAAATAAATATTCCAAAGAGGAGAGGTTATGAGTCCCAGTGAAAAACAACACTTTAGCCTAACTGCACATACAGGCAGGTAAATACACTGCCTTGTGTCAGGGCAGGAGAACTGGAAACCCATATTAGCTGAATCCATGCCAAGCAGCATGGCTGCACTTGGATCCTCTCAGCAGCAGGGAAAGTACAACCTCATGTCAACACACATTTGTACATTTCTTTCATGGTAGGGAGAAAACCCCATAACTAGTGTCAGACCTGCTGCTCTGTTTTATATCAGAAATACAAAATGTTGATTGTAAAAATTTCAAACCCAGTGTAATTTAGAAAGGGGAAATGGTCTAGACACCTTGTGGTATTTGTGGCAATTATGTGCATCTCATTTCTCAAAGAGGTTTATTTAAGTTTATGTTTAACTCTAGAAATAAGAAAAGGGATGGAAAGGTGTCATGCCAGAAGTGCAGCCTGCCAGAGGGACACTAAAAGGACTTTAAGAGCAATTCAACTTCATTATTTTCTACTGAGCCAAATTCAGAGTAGAGAATTCAGAAGGCTGGTTTATTGTTTCATTTCCACAGAGAAGGGATTGTGAATGCTCCTCTGTGAGGTTCACCTGTGTGAGAGGGAGACAAACACCTTCCCACACGGGTGGAGCTTTGGGAAAGCTGAGCCTTGTGTCCTTTGGACCTGGCTTCAACAGCAGCCCTCAGAAATCACCTCAGAGCTGTCCTTAATTCAACTTGGGACAAAATACTGGGGAAGGGCTTAGGCAAGGGTTGTAACCCTCAGACCATTAAGATTGGAAATAGCTGCTGATGAGAGTTTTCTCCTGAATGGCAGAATTCTGGAATTGCAGCCAGGGGTGTGATAGCCTTTCATTAACATCAGCACCCAGGATGATGCTACAAGTAAAACTGTTGTACTTTATTGGCTTCTTGCTGTCATTTAATTGCTTGATAATAGGTTTTCATAACAATAGAGGCCCATGGAAAGTTGGCTGGAGTAATCCCCGCTGGTGAATTAACTGCAGCAAAGTTGCCATTAACGAAGGGAGTTGTTTGGGGAGGTCATTCTGAACAGATAGCCATTATTTAGGGAAAATAGCTCTAGAGCTGGCTCTCATGAGGAAAGCTCAAGTTCCCATATTTAATATGAACTATATGAAAATGTGCAAAAGGGTTCTCAGGGCCAGGCAGACAAAGAGGGGCTGTGCTGGAGAGCTGTGAGCAGTCAGTGCTGAGAGCAGGAACTGGTGCTTTGCTTTGTTTTAGTCACAGTATCCTCTTCTCTTGATGACCCCAGCCATGAGCAATTTGCTTTTGTCTCATTGCACGAGCTCGTTTTGCATCGATTCAGAACTCACACAGGCTACCACCTTGGAATATTAATATTAATCACTACTAATAAAACATAATGCTCACATGCAAATGGGTGCTTACAAATGCAAACATGGGGGTTCAAACACGGGGAGGCAAATGTTGAAATGCTGGTGTTTGTTACACTGATGTTCTGGAACTCCAGTGGGATTTTCTTCTCATGAAAGAGCTCGTGTCTCATTTGATCACTCTGGGATGTGGTTTGAAGAAAATTAATTAGCTGGAGTGGAATGGACTATGAATTTTATTTTCACGAGTATCAGACAATCTGTTTTGTAATTCAGTTGTAATTTCCAGTGTGAGGATGGGTACACAAGAGAACAGTGAGTGTAACTGTCATGATTTTGTTACTGAAGGGAAGGCTGAGATAAAATAAGTCTGTTTTCCAGGTTTCTCATACAATTTGAACTTGTAGCTGCTACTCAAATCTCTTTTCCGTTTGTGACTCTCAGCTTTCCCTTATAAATTTCTATGAATAACAAAAAAAGTTAAAGGTCTGCAAAAGACCATATTGAGCAACAAACTATTTTTGAAGAGCCCTTTTGCCTTCCTCACATGGATGGGAAATAAATACAATCCCAGCTTACTAAAGCATTCTAAGATTGCCAGATAGCCAATTTTCCTCCCATAAGAGGTATCTTAACCTGTCAGAGAAGGGGTATTTTGCTTTTTGGGATTCTCAGACTCTTGACAGAAGGAGTTTTTGTGGAAGGCATAAGTGTGCAGTGCAGTTGGGTGTGTTACTCAGAGAGGACTGAGATGGAGGGAGGGTGTCCAGCAGTGTGCCTGGCCTGCCTGTACCTCGGGGCTGTGTTTTAGAAGGCTGAGTGTACTGCTGGAATGACTTCAATGGAAATGTTTTTCCGTTTACTATAAATCAAACACTGGAACCTGCATGGCCAAAGCCACACCTTCCTCAGGAGCTCTCCCAGGTGTAGAAGGGCAAAGGCTGGTGTTGGAGTCTGAAAAACAGAGGCCTCTCTGAATTCTTCAGAGAGAGATCAAAATGCAGAGTTTGAATTAATACCTTTGGATGGATTGAAGTATATTAAGCCACTCATACATGAAATAGAGGTGTGTATTTAAGTTTTCGATAAGTAAGTAAGTAAGTATGAGTATGTTTTAAGTGCCTTAAAAAGTAAAAACCCTAGACATCAGTGTAGAAAACAAGTCTGAAAAATAAGTTTCAATGAGAGCTCCAAAATAAAGTTTTAGACATAATAAAAATATAGCAAGAACATTACTTACATTTTTCAGATAGATCAGACGGGCCATATGCATAGACTATACGTAAACTTTCATACTAAGAAACTAGAATTGTAATAGGTTAGGAAGAAATGCTTCAGATTTATGTTTTTAGCTCTTTAGGTAATTTGTAAATAAGAATCTATGTATTGGAGTGAGAGCTCTCTCACTCTCTCTCTTTGCTCTCCTTTCCTCCAAGAAGAAAAGAACACAAGAAGAAAAGAGCAGGGAGCACCTGCCTCCTGATACTCTGTACCAGGCTGCAGCCTCTGCCTCTGCTCAGGACTCTGTGCTAGAACTCAATTAGCCAAGCAAATGGAGCCTAATGAGGATCTGGGGCTGCAGGGAACACTGGCAGAAAATCATCCTCATTCCTGGGATCTCAGGCCTCTGTCCTGCTTTTCCAGGATCAAGGAG
This sequence comes from Acridotheres tristis, assembly GCA_037013685.1. Taxonomy (NCBI): domain Eukaryota; kingdom Metazoa; phylum Chordata; class Aves; order Passeriformes; family Sturnidae; genus Acridotheres; species Acridotheres tristis. The sequence goes on along the minus strand of CM072898.1, from coordinate 1,182,352 downwards.
GACCTGTTGTGACCCAGGAGATCAAGGAGGACCTGCTGCAACTCCAGCCCTCTTGGGACCTTGCACCAGGAGCTGCTTTTGCTTCTAATGGGACTTTTCTTCTATTTGGGGCTCTGTGCTGAAAGCTTTTTAGCATGGACTTGAGCACTTGGGACTCTTTGCCTTTTGAGACTGATGTGCCTTTGCAATAAACAAATTTATAATAACTAACCACTGCTCAGCTCTTTTAAAGAAGACTACAATCTCCACAGGCTGGCCCTCCTTGGACTGCAGATGTCCACGGGGATGTGGGGCTGCAACCCTGGGCACTGCGTGGCTTTTCCTGCTGGGCTGAGCTGCAGAGAGCTGGAACAGGCACCGAGCTGGGCTGGGGACATTTCCTGGGGCCCTGCAGGAGGCACAGCTCAGTTTGGAAGCTGCCAGGTCTGCAGACAGCACGAGGGGCCAACACCCATGGAGGCAAATCCTCTTTAAAGGAAAGTGGTGCCATCATTTCCTGGTGACCTTTCCCTTCAGGCACATCCAGCTGCTCTCATTTCCACCTCATGAAATGGTGCTGTAGAGACTGCCTAGACCTTTCCATAGGACACTCCAAATTTTGGGTGGAGTGTAACAGTGCAGGTTCAGTGCCTAATTGTGTCTGAAATCAGAGACTCCCAGAATGTTAATATTTTGGTTGGTTGGTTGGTTGGTTTGGTGCTTTTCTGTTTTTTGTTTTTTTGGGGGGGAACTTTTAAAGTTTTTTATTTTTGTTTCTTTTTTGCTTTTTGTGGGGGGATTGTTTTTTTTTTTTTGTTTGCTTATTTGGTTTTGGTTCTTTTTTTGCTTAGTTTTGTTCATTTTTTGTTGGTTTGCTTTTGTGGTTTTTTTTTTTTTGTGTGTGTGTGTGTTTCTCGTGGGCTATATCCCTATTTAGGACGAACCTACATGACCACCCCAAGGGCATCCTCTCTGCCTGGCTGCTAACGAGCTGATGGAGTGTTGATGGTTCTCCACAGAGAAGCTGCAGTGTGCCAGCCCTTTCCAGCACAGGACAGGGCAGCTTGGGAAAAATCAGCATCACCACCACAGTAATCACCACACTCCATAGGAGGGAAGTTTGTAACTTGCTGCCTGTGCTCTATAACAAATGACAAGTCTAACACTGGTCACTGCTTTGGGGATTATGAAATGCCTGCAGTTTGTTCATCTCTCGGAAAAACGTGTAAGTTGTTCGCATGTAAAACAAATTGAGTTTTTGTCGAATTTTTAAAAAATGCTACCATAAAAGTTTATCTATTGTGAATTAATTTGTTTTTAGTCTTGTACTACAGTATTCCTCTATTAAATGCAATCAAACAATGCAAAATGTATCCAGAGAACTAATCATCTGCAGAAATGGCTTAGTGAATGTTGAGGCTGGACCAGAGCTATCAAATGGAAGTCATGGAAGATAAGGATGCAAAAACCTATTAAATCACTTAATCCTTCAAGCCTCAAATGCAAGGCATTTTATTGCAGAGAAGGACACGTCAAACAGAGGAGAATTATTACAGCCATGGGTACTTTTGTGGTGTTTATTTTGTTGCATTGATGTATTAGCAATACTGGGGGAGTGCAAGAGCAGAGTGTCACCTGCTTTTGTACAGCAAGGGCTGTGTAACCCTGGTCATCAGGGCTGTGCTTCTCTGGTGTCCTTTTCTGGGTAGGAAGTGTAAGACTGTGAGGTGGGAAAATGAGCCATGGGATGTCTGGGGGATGCCAGTTAGCAGCTGTGGTGTGGTCATTGTGCTGCAAAGAGGGAGAAACGACAGCAACACACAAGGAGCTCTTTAGGGAAAAAGGCCAATTTATTGTACAGACAGCCCGGATTTAAAGTGTGTTAGTGCAGCCAGGACAGGACAGGAGCTCATTGGACAATTGGGAAAAACATCCCTGGGACAGCACCTCAGGATGTGTCCCACGGCAAAGACACCAGGGGTTAATGTTGATGATGAATTCCACTCTGTTTGTCACCATGTTGTCACCCTGGGAGACTCCTCCCTAACTGAAGCTGCAGTCAGCTTGTCAGCCTGGGAATGGAGCTGAGAGTCAGGAGAAATCCAGGCCTGAGAAGGATTTCCAAGCTGTAATTCCCTGGCTCTCTGAATGTGTGCATCCACACTGTGGCTAAAGCAGCTGCATGTGGGGACTCCTCCAGAACGCACTGAAATGTTGGAGAGAGGCTTAGAGGGCACTGGAGCAGACTTGAGATCACAGAGTTTCTTCACAGAATGATTTGGGCTAGAAGGGACCTTAAATCCCACCCAGTGCCACCCCAGCCATGGCAGGGACACCTCCCACTGTCCCAATGTCCAACCTGGCCTTGGGCACTGCCAGGGATCCAGGGGCAGCCACAGCTGCTCTGGGCACCCTGTGCCAGGGCCTGCCCACCCTGCCAGGGAACAATTCCTGCCCAATAGAATTTATTCCTTCTCCTGTGAGAAGGGTGGCCTGCTCTCAGATGAGGGGTTTGGTGGGCATGAATTTTTTCTCTTTTCTTGCCTGGCAAGGCTTTCAGGCTGGATTCACAGCAGCTGCCTCCTGGGGCTGGGAACTTCTCAGAGTCTTGCTTCAAACTGCCTGGAATTGGCTAGGTTTGAAGTGAGCACATTTGCTTAGTTTTGTTCTGTGTTTGCAATCCAAACATAGAATCACAGAATGTCCTGAGCTGAAGGAACCCACCAGGACCATCCAGTCCAACTTCTGGTGCACAGGAGACCCCACAATCCCACCCTGTGCCCGAGTGTGGTCCAAACACATCTCTAAGTGATTCCCATGTTATGCAAAGCTCCTCTGTGTTTGTGCACAAAGCAGTGCCTTTAATCAAGTTTTGCTCTAATGGAGAAGTACATTATTAATAATACAGAAAAGCTATTTCAAGTAATTAAAATGAGGGAAAAGTGTTATTTTACAATTATGCTGACAGCTTGTCTTTGATCTTGGAACCTTTGTCAAGGTGTGTTAGTAATGCAAATGCATGCCCTCTCATTTATACCTGGAGTAAAGCTATCATTATGTTTGCTAAGCCAGAACTGCCCTGTGAAACTGAAGTACGCTGTTAATTGTACTCAGAATGGGATTGGTTGGCTTTTCTAACCTTTCTTCCCACTTCTTGTCACTTCTGAATTATGAAGCTCAAGTGGAAAAGGAGGCATGTGGCAAAATGACAACAATTTTTGCAAACATTTAGATAATTTAAAAGGTTAATAAAATACCAGTGCCCAGGGAGCTGGATTTGTCAGTTTGCAGTGGAGTACTGTAGGAATAAAATGTTTGTAGGTGACTTGAAGAGAGCACAGCACTCTTTGTGCCTTCCTTGCCCTCCAGCTTTGCTCAGAGCACTTCAATGTTTGTGACAACAGGATATGGCCCCACAGATGCTCAGTATTCAGCTGTAGCTTAATACACTCTGAAATGAAAATTCCTGTAACTTTGCTGTACTGAAGGCAGTATTTTGAGACCTGGACATCATGCCAAGGGTTGTACATACACTCCTGTAGCTTCTCTTTGCCTTCCCTGCTCCTGTCTCCTGAGCTGCCTCCACCTCACTAAGGCAGGAGATGGGGGAGAGAGCTCGGAGGGAAAGGGAAAAGCTTCTTCAGGAGCTGGGTGGAAATTCCAGCACGAGCTGTGCCAGGGCTGCAGCTTCTTCACTAGCAGCACCTGACCTTTGTGACGTGAAGCTCCCTGATATATTCAGCCTTGGCTGTAGATTGCCTTAATCCTACATGACCCAGGCTGGGAAGAAGCTGATTTTGTTCAGGAATGGATGCAAGTTTCTGAAAGTTATGCTGGTTGTTTAGGGGTGGCATGAATCTGTTACTCAGATCTGCATGTGTTAACTGCAAATATTTAGTTGTGATGCAGGACTATTTTTGTAGCCTCTTTTTTTATTTTTTAAGTAAATTTATGATAAAATAGTCGATAAGAAAGCAAATGATGCCTTGCCTGTTTTCATTTTCCTCTTCTCAGTCTCTTACAGTTCGTGGAAGGACTTGGAGGCAGCTTTGGAGTTATGTTTTAAGAGCCATCATTCCCGTCATGTCAGGGTTTCCAGGATGCTACAAAATCTAAATCAAGCATGATGGCAACACCGCCTGGAAATTACTTTGCTTACAAGTGAAAAGAAACAAGGCCTGTCCCATATGTGCTGTACCCTGGGGTAATTAACATTTGGGTGAGTGGCTGGCTCTGAGATTGCTGGAAGCATTCACTCAGCTCTTGTGTTGGTTTGTGAGTGAGCAGATGGGTGCAGGTGGGATCCCAGCCCTGTGCCCCTGCTGCACCTTGTCACCTGGACAGAATCCCTTCAGGTGGTCACACAGCTCCTGGAGTGGGGCCAGCTGTGAGGACTCTGCCTGGCCACATGTTGTGCCACTTGTACCCCACATGTCACTGCCTTGCTGGCCTGAACCTCCCAGGCAAGCTCTGCTCCCTGCTGAGACTCCACAAACAAAATCCTCCTTCCCTCCTCAGCCTCCAGATAGCAGCAGAATACCTGCTGTCCATCAGGTTATTTCTTGATTCCCACCCCAATATTTTTCATCTTATTAATTCCTCTTCACAATATTAAAAATGTTAATTCCATCTTTGCTAAGTCTCCCGTTTTCCAGTGAGAATAGGACCAAGCTGTTTAATCTTTCCACACAACCCGCTGCAATTTTTTTGGAATTGTTATCATTTTGATTACTTTGTAATGCACCTCCCAAAACAATTATAAACTCTGTAAACTGAAGCTGTGACAGGCTGTTTGTTGGGGATTTGGGCCCTGCTGAAGAAGCCTTTGGATACTGGCCTTGGAATCTGTGCTTCCTAGCCAGCCTGTGCCTGGAGTGCTTGTTTTGGGGGATGTGGGGTGAGGATCTTCCAGGGAAAAGCAGCTTGGGCAGGCTCGGGGAGTCTCCTCTGAAGGAGGACAGCTCTGACCATGTAAAACAATAGAGCACAGCAAAGGACCCTGGGCAAAATCTTTGAAAATGAAACAGGAAAGGAAGGGAATTAAAAAGGTCAGGGGCTGTTCCTGCAGGATGCAGCCATTTGGATGGTGGGTTCTGTAGGGCTCCAGGGATCCCACAAGGGTGAACATGGACCTGCCTTCTCTCATGCCCTGTGGGAGCTGGGATGCTCACAAAACCTAGAGCTGGTTTTGTAGGAAAGTTCCTTTGCATCACCAATGGCAACATTTTATGTGATCAAATGGGAACCTTGAGGAAGTAGCTGTCTTTCAAGTGCAGTTAAGGACGTTTTCCTTTTATTTGGGAGCTTGCAACATCTGAAAGAATTTCCTCAGTTTCTCCCATATTCTTGTACTTTGTCTAAGGTTTTCCCCAAACCTTAAGCAACGCACAAGAATTTTTTAAAAAATGCATTTTTTCAATTATTTTTCTGTTTAAAGTAAAATCTGCAGGTTGCTGCTACCACAATTAGGATGCTTTATTGCTGAAATGGGTGGCCTGTTTTCCTGCGTAGACCCTGAGAGTGTGGTGGAACATCAACAGTTTTCTGGGAGGAGAAAGCTGCTGAGTGAAGGATGAGATCCTCTCCCCCTTCCTGGCACTGCTACACTTTCCTTTCCCAGGTCTGGGGAGAAGTGTCCCAGGGACACAGCGACATGCAGGAGTTCCCTAGGCTTGGGTTCCCAGTGTGAATTGCTCCAGTAAAGTAGAAGTGTACAAGGAGTAAGTTGTGACTGCTGAAGAGAGGAGTAACAGGAGGATAAAGACAGGAGCTGTTTGTGCCGTAGCAGCAGTGTTAGGAGGGGGCCTGGCTGGGGGGCCTGGGGGTGAATAGGTGTGTGAGTGACTCCAAAATCCACAGCACACACCTCATGTGCCATGAGTTAAAGCAGATATATTGCTACCCACAGGGACTCACTTCAAATGCCTTGTATTTGGCACAGTGTGACTTTAGATTACATGAGGAAATGCTAAGCGTGGAGCTCTTACTGCTCTGCTCAGGCTTGGCAATTATGAAGAATAAAAAATTTACCAGAGCCTAAGCTCTTTGATAGTTATAAACATGGGGAGAATTAAGGGACAGGAAAATTATAGCAACTCAGCTAAACCACTATAATTAAGGCTGAATTGCTTTTTATATTACTGCATTCATAAGTAGAATGTTGAAATAAATAAAAAGTAAAAGCTCAAATACGGTTTCAGATTTAAATTTAGGTAGGACAAAGCCGTTTTTTCTATCCATGTGTGTGTAGCTTCCAGTTTCTGTCGTCCTACTCCTGCTCTTAATGATGATGTCTTGCCCTCCAGATCCAAATATCTCCTGAGCTTCCTCCACTGGGAGGACTGGGCTTGTCCTTGCCTGCCTGTCACACTCAAGGCCTTTTACAAAAGGCTCCTAAATCACTTTTGTGGGTTTCAAATCTCCTGTGTAATGGAATCAGAGGCACCCTCACCTCCTCCACATTCAGACTGAGACCCAGCAAGCTGAAGGCTTTTGAAGCTTTGTATTTTTTCCTTTTTTGGGGGTGTGTGGTTTTAATTTTATGTAGCACTACAGAGCATCCTGAGTGTAGGGCGGGCAGGGGTGCTGGATGCAGCCCCTGTCCCTGCCCAGCCCCCCCAGCAATCCCCCTGTCCATCCCTGGCAGCGCTGTCCCAACGCTCCTGGAGCTGCGGCAGCCTCGGGGCCGGGACCATTCCCTGGGGAGCCTGGGCAGTGCCAGCACCCTCTGGGGGAGCAGAACCTTGCCCCAAAACCCAGCCTGAGCCTGCCCTGGCCCAGCTCCAGCCGCTCCCTGGTGCTGTCCCTGCCCAGAGCAGAGCTCTGCCCTCAGCTCCTCTGCTGCAGCTGAAGCAGCCCAGAGCCCTCAGCCGCTGCCCCAGGCCCCTCACCATCCTCATGGCCTCTTCTGGAAACTCTCATGGCTCAATATCTTATTCTGCAGTGACCAAACCTCCAGTGAGTATTCAAGGTTGTCTTGGTTTGAAAGACAGGTGTCTGCCAAGAAAGGCAGGAGCCTCTTTTTATTTAAATGGGGAATATAAATCCCCTCCCTCCAAATCATTATAATTTTTGAAATTAAGGGGCTCTCAGGCAAAGATATGGGAATAGGAATAACAGTTCTTTACTAGGAAAATTAAAATAGAAATACAGTGTTACAAAGAACAAACCCAAAACCACTGACAGAGTCAGAATACAACCTGACACCCCATCAGTCAGGTGTTGGTAGCAGTGCCATTAAATGGTGGCTGCAGTCCTCCTGCAGTGACAGATGTGGTTCAGTTGAAGCAGTGCTCCTGTAGAAGGGTGCAGTTTTCCTCCAAAGGTCCAGTGATGATGTGGAAAGGTCCAATTTTCCTCTGGAATCCAGTGGAAAAAGGCTGCCTTGATGTTTCAGATCTCAGTTTTTATCTAGGTAGGAAAGGCTTGGCTCCTCCCCCTGGCTGGAGCATCTCCCAATGAGATTATGTCATTTTATCAGTCATTAAGTGGAAAGAATAAATTTCACACAAATTATCATCATCATGGAGTCAATAGGATGATGTAATTTTATCAGTCATTCAGTGGGACTCAATGGCCCATTAACAGACGATATCGTCCTGGAGGAAGGATGGGTTGTGGAGAAGGATGACTGCCCCACCTGGTTTTAACAGATGGCCCATTAGCAGAGAATATCTCCCACAGAGCTAAGAATCACTGCCCCACCTGCTTTCAACAGATGGTGATAGAATACATACTTTTGGTCACTTCCTGTATTACAACCTAAGACAGAGGTGTTATTTCACACTGAGCACGGATACACCTGTAGCCAGCAGCCCTGTGTGACTGCTTGTGCATCTTCATCAACCCCCTGCTAATTACTTTCCAAGCCAGGGCCAGGTTCCACTGAAGCTGAAAGTCATATAGAGCCTTCAGAAACACAGAGTTCTCCCAAGTTTGGTAAAAATCCTCAGCTCAAGATAAAAGACCTGCATTAAAGCTCCTTCATGGGGAAAATCTGGCAGAACTCAATCCATGCTTGCTTTGGGAGGCAGCAGGTGGATGAGTTATCAGCCAGGAAAACGAGGGGCTTGGGAAGCAGCTGAAAGCATATCCAGAGGTCAGGACATAGGGCTTGCTGTTGGTAAGCTTGTTTGGGTCAGCAGGTCTGAAATGGGAATAAATTCCCCTGTGTGCATTTCAAAGGCAGCTTAGGCAGACAGGCTTTCTTCCTGATGAAAACCAGTCTGAAGCCTCTGAAAGTGATAAAATACACAAGAAAACAAAATGGCCTTCGTGGAGAAAATTCTCAGGTGCTATCATGCTTGTGCAGGCAGCAGCAATCTAATCACAGCTATATTCTGCATTATTCTGACACAATAAACTCCATCAGTGGCACTGCTTGTGTGCCCCCCTGCCTCCCCCCTCCATTTCACAAACCAGTTATTTTGGAAACCACAAAGCTGATTTTAAAGGTCTAGCTCACATTAATTTGGGACTCCCCTTAAATAGTGTCCTGAGTTATGAAATGACAAAGCTTGGAAGCAGCTCTGAGTGACATTCATGGTAAATTGGTTCCACGACAGAGGGAGCGAGGCCACCTTTGAGCGCTTCTGTGAGTCCCAACAAACTGAGCATTGATCTCAGCATGTTCCAGAGAGGGGCGAACCTTCATTTCCCCTTGAATGGAAGCAGCAGTGAACCTTTTTTTTCTGCTTCTAAATTCCTTTTCATGTAAGCTTTTCTGTCTCTTTGTAACCATCTGCTGCAGTGCTCTGCACTCTGAGCTTGTCTCACATTTCACATTTTTTCGTGTTTGTTTCTGTGGCAGTGGAGAAGAGCTGGAGGATGTGAGTTCCGAAAGTTCACAAAGCAAAAGAGCAACTGAGGCAAAGGACATCCCAGTTTAAGAGAATTTAAAAATTATTGTTAAAAAAACCATATCTGGTTTAAAAATCCTGAGCATTTCAAATGTAGTTATCAGGCTGTCATCTCCACCATCATCAAGATCTTCACTTAACCCTAAATGTGCCTTCATGGTGTCCATGGCTTGTGGGCAGCTGGAAAGTGGATGTACATCTCTAAACTTAGCACTTTTAAGAATGATGAGCTGTTTTTGATTTACAAAATAGGATTGTTCTCTGAAATAAGTTTTGGTAATGCTGACAAGACTTTCCCATGGGAAGGTAAACTTTAATTCAAAGCTTCTTAAGTGGAAGATAATCTATATTTTCAAGGGGCAAGAACATGTAAACCTAATTCCTCTGTAATGTTTAGGCCAGAAGTTGGGTTGGAGGGTGTCTTTCCTTTGGATTTAGGGACAGCAGGAATAGGCTCAAACAGACTTCATTTGGTAGGAGTAATAAATTAAGGTGTCTTGCTGACCTCTGAACAGGATGTTTTAATAAACTTTTTAAATGCAGTAAGTTTTTGGCATAAAATATTTTTTTATAGTTTTTATTTTAAGCATAGATAATTAATATTTCTGTGTAATGTTTTCAGACTGGTCAGTCTGTTCCAGAGGCCCACAGCCATTAGGCTTTTATCCAGCAGAGCTTTTGGACTTGTCCAGCACCCACTGAAATGTGATGAGGTAAAGACAGAGCCATTTTTAGGTGCCTTTGAGCTGTAGAAATGTTTCCTAATTCTGCTTCTGTATTATTACACATCTGCCAAGGTTTGGGGATTCATATAGCTAAAAGCAAAACCTGTGTTTGAAATGAGAATGATCATTTGGGAGCCCCAGCCAGTGCCAGACTTGGGGCTGCTGCTGCCCCCAAGCCCCGGCTGCATTTTGGGGTGTGGGAAGGGGCTGCTGAGGCAGCTTTGGTGCATCTGTCACCAAGTTCCTGTCTTTGGAGGAGCAATAGGAGCAGGAAGGGCCAAGGGGGAGCACCCTCAGGTCCTGCTGCTGCAGAGCTTTGGGCTGAGACAGTCTGAGCTCAGCCTGGGTGAGTGGTTTGGTTTGTTTTGTTAAGAAATATCAATATGATGGTTGCTAAATGACCAGCAGGAAGGAATAATTCTTACAGGACAGTAAGTGAGGATTGGAAGTGATAGCAAATTTAAAACAAAACTCTACAAGCTCTAGGTTATTACTAGGAGGTTCTACAAATATGATCTCTCTGCAGAGAAATTTCAGAAATCAGCAATCTTCTTTAACTTCTGGGACAAAGGCACCATGAGAATGCCAGGGGTGCAAATTTTAAACTGGGTGTGCACATCCCACACTCTTCACTGCTCCAGCTTTGAGACCTCCCAGCTGATGAGGAGCTCCTTGGGATGAGTTCCCCTATGACACTGAGAATTCAGCCCAAACTCCTTCAGCAGTACAGGGGATGACACTTTAAAAACTTTTAAAGCAAATCGATTTAGCTTCTAATTTAGACCATGAATTCTTTTGTAGGTTTTTTTCCTGCTATTTTTATAAATAAATCTGTTTCTTCCCTAGCTGGATGAGTCCCATAGGGTGTTTCTAAGAGCAGCCCCCAAAGGCTCAGCCTGCTAAGGTGCCTGCAGTGCCCTGGCCTGGAGCAGTGCAATACCCTGAGATCAGCAATGGGTGTAATTCTGTGGAAAGGCCTAATTTTCCATGGGATTGAAGAGAAGTGCCATGTTTGAAAGGCTCCCAAGGACTGCTCTCAGAAAGTGGAAATTTCTGCATCCTGGATTGGCTCAAGATTTGCATTTTGGTGGCTTCAGGTTCCACTCTCTGACAGCAAAATTAAAGGGACTGGAGAGCTTGGGGAGGTGCTGAGGTCAAGTTCTACTCTGGCAGGGCTGGTACCATCAGAACTGAGTGTTTCTCTTGGCTTGATGCAAGAGATTTTTATGTGACAACCTCAATAATGTGATCACAATTTGGAAAAACGAAGCCGGTTGTGGCAGCTGGAGAGGTGACAGGGCTGAGATAAAGCCTGCACAGACTCCAGGGAACACAGGTCCATGCAGGAGCTTCCCCTAGCATTGAGCAATAATTCATATTGAAAGCTGACAGTTTTGCTGGATATTTAATTTCTTACAGGAAATATTTTAGCATTAAATTTCATTAAGCTTAGAGTAACTTAAAGTAGTCTAGGAAGAGAGAAATGGAATGAGCATTTACCCAAAGGAGCACCAGTTCTGCCTTCACTTAATTTTGTGCAAAATGTAGTATGAAATTCCAAAAAGAGTTAGCTGTAGATGTGATTTGATGCCTAAGTAGGATAATTTTGAATTATGACTTGTGTTAAAAAAATAAAAAGTCCTCTTCAGATGTAAGACGAGAGAAAGAGGAGAGATGTGCTTATTATAGTCAAGAACTGTGATACATAGGCATCAGTGATTCCATTTGTTTTATATACTTGCTTGTCATTTTAATGGTTTATTATCAGGGATCCAGTCAAAATTGGCAATAAAAAGAATATAGATTTACTTTGATTCAAAGTCTGCAGCAGATATGCCAGCAGAAAGGATAAATAAGGCATGGAAAATATGTTGTTAATAAGGGAAATACAAGTAGTTCTAAGCATATTTCATACGCTTTTTCTTTATTTTGTTTTCAAAGAGAGTGTTGAATGCACTAAAATTATTAAGTTATAGTGAATAGTACCTTGAACATGGCTTGAAATATTCCATTCTAAAGCAAACTTGGGTTTGTTCTTGTAAATCTATTCTAATAAATAATTTTCAGAGAAGAAGAAGAAAAAAATATGGTCCTTTCTGATTTTGTGTACTTTACAGGAAAGGAGGATTTTTTTCTACAAGAGCCTCGTTGCTGTTCACTGGAAATTCTCCACTTGAAGAGGGGGAATTCCCTGGGGAATTTTGTGGCATCACGTCTGTGTGTTGTTCTGTCCTTCAATGGCCAAACACAGCGTGCAAGTGAGAAAATAAAAAGTGACTAAACACAGTTCAGTCTTTTTTGATGCCAAAAAAACATTGGCTGGCCAAGCAGTGGGCTGAGGAAAGGTCAGCTGGCCCTGGGTGAGGCAATTAAATTGTGTCCTGCTTTGGGGCCACTCTCTGTCTGACTCAGGAGTCTTACAGGAGAAAGTCCTGATTAGAACACTTCCAAGTAGTTTTATGTAGAGTGGATTCTGTGCCTCAGATTGTCTTTGCTGACACCTGTATTTTTCTCATTTCAGGAAGAGAAAACAAAATATTTAATTCAGCAAATTTAAGCAGCACGTTTGCAATTTTAAGCAACTGTAAAAGTGATAGGGCTGAAATGACTCTTCTCTGGATTTGCTGGCTCTGTAGTCACACACACTCCTGCAGGTTCCTTCTAAACTGTTTGGCTCTTTTACCTCTTCCTTTCTTTTATATTCACTAAAGGTATAGGAAAATATCCCTCTTTATTTTAAGACAGATCTAAAAAACCACAACACTTAAAACCTTGAAGCGACAGAAAATTTTTTAGCCTCCATGATACCACCTGATACCTTTTACCTTGGGATAGATCAATCTGCACACCATGGCAGGGAGGAGAAACCAGCTTGCTGTGTTTTACTCAGCAGCCCACCACAAACCTGGTGGGCAAATCCATTGCAAGAAAGAATCCATACTGGTTTCACAGAAGAAAAACCAACCTGCTCTCAGCCATTGATCTGGAGCTCCAGAGCTGCTGGGTTTGTGTGTGAGACCTGCAGGGGGCTGAGCCTGGCAGGCAGGGGCTGCTGCACTTCAGTGGTATCCCCAAAATCCGCCGGGGAGAATCAGCTCAGCAGTGGGGAAAACAACAGCAAAACTCAGGGCAAACCCAGGAGGACGTGGAGTTAAGTGGTCATTATCATGCCAGGCAGGCATGGTGTGTGTTCAGTACTGCTGCCATGGAAATCTGCAGAGGGAGACCTTGCTGCTGCCCCATTGATTTCAGGTGCCTCTGGGATATTCTGGACTTGTATGACTGCCTGCCTGGAAGTCCCCAGACCAAGTGGAAAAATATGTTCAGTGCAAGAAAATAGAAAAACAAGTTTCCCTTTCCAGGAGATGAGTTTGTGGATGGACCTCCTGATCTTTCCAGAAAAAAATAGGTAACAGCTGGAAAGAATCTGTGACAGACATTTGTGGGGGGAAAGAAGGAGAATGAAATGAGAGACAGGGGAAGGTTTTTGTGGCTTCAAAAGGAAGGAAGAGCTGAACCAGACTGCAACAGTTCACAGTAAAGCACATTAGAGAGGCCAGGTCTTGCCATTGCCCTCTGGGGTGTGTTCCCATACAGACACAGCCTTGCAGGTGGCAGGTGTGTTACACAGCACCAGAAGAACTTTTGCAACTAAATTGTCCTTCCTGCGCTGGATCCAGGTCCCCAAATCCTGATCCTCATTTTCCATCACCCCTTGCCCTGAGCTGGCTACAGCTTTCTTTGTGGTGGTTCTGCTGGGCTGAACCCCAGGGCTGCCCACTGGCTGAATTTCTTCACCTATTTCTTTTTCTCTGCTTGGAGTCCTGGTCTGGAGAGATCTGAGATCCATCATGTAGGATCTGGGACTTTGGACACCAAATTGTGTCTGGCTGGATCAAATCTAGGTCTCTCAAGGCCTGGGCTTATTTAGACCACATGGGAAGATGAATTAGCAGTGACATATCCAGGACATTTTGGACTGGCTGCATGTGCTCAATAAACCTGACACCTTCTGGCCAGGGCAGCAGTCCATGGACAGGAGAGCTGGGGTGCCTGCACATAACTCACACCACAATTCAGTGCTTAAGTACCTGTTCAAACACCCCAGGCAGCCTCTGGGCAATCATTCATACTTCCCATCCCCAGGAGCCTGAGATTTACCACTGCCCTGCTAGGGAATGCATTTGAAGGGGACTAAGGGCCCCAGGCTCTCTGATTTAAGAGTGCTGCCTTATGTGAGCATCCCTTTGAACAGGAGCCATCAATACATCCCGACCTTGCCTTGTCCCTGCTCTGCATGTCAGTGATGTGTTCAGCTCTTCCAGGGGTTTTGGAGTGGGGCCGTGAGGTTCTGTGTAGGCAGATTTCCCAGATTGTTACACTGGTGTAGAGAGGATGAAAGTGGATTTTCAGAGCTGCCTTAGGAGGCTTTTCTCTGGTCCTTGTGCTGTTCAAGACTGCCTGTGCTGGCTGGAGCTGTAAAATGCTGTGGAATGGAGAGCACTGGCCTGAATACAGACTGCAACTCCTCCTTGTACTGAGAGCTCCAAACTGCCTGGATGGGATTGCATTTCCAAAACAGAGGAAGGGGTGCTGGTGAATTCCAAGGCAAAGGGCTGTGCATCAGGGAGGAAAACTGCGTTTAAATGCAGTTCATCACTTCACTCTGCCCAGTGGAGGGGATATGCAAAACCTATCAAAAGCAAAATATTAAAAGCATCTCAAACTCAGGAGAAAGTGACTGCTCTTACTTTGCTGCTCCTGTGTGGATGCACACATTCAGAGAGCCAGGGAATTACAGCTTGGAAATCCTTCTCAGGCCTGGATTTCTCCTGACTCTCAGCTCCATTCCCAGGCTGACAAGCTGACTGCAGCTTCAGTTAGGGAGGAAGTCTCCCAGGGTGACAACACGGTGACAAACAGAGTGGAATTCATCACCAACATTAACCCCTGGTGTCTTTGCCTTGGGACACATCCTGAGGTGCTGTCCCAAGGATGTTTTTCCCAATTGTCCAATGAGCTCCTGTCCTGTCCTGGCTGCACTAACACACTTTAAATCCGGGCTGTCTGTACAATAAATTGGCCTTTTTTCCCCAAAGAGCTCCGTGTGTGTTGCTGTCCTTTCTCTCTTTTTGCAGCACAGTGACCACACTCCTGGATGTCCTGAGCCCTTCTCTCTCTCCCCTCAGCCCCAAGGGCTGTTCCTGTTCTGTGCTCTCTGTTGCTTTTGAGATCTCAAAGGTGTGAAGGAGAAGGATATTTTCAGGAGAAGGGAGCCCAGTTCTGCCTGGTGGTGTCTGGAGCCCACAGGGCTCCATAGCAGGGCCTTGTCCTGGAGCCCTTTATTTGTTTTATGGATCTGCTCCCTTGGGGTTTTTCTGCACTGGATGGTCCCTCTCAGTTGTTGTTTGTGGTCAGTAGCAGAGGGCTGAGCAGTGTTCAGGAGGGTCCGGGCCAGCATTCCCTGCAGCCAGGGAGAACAGGAGCCCCTCTGGAATGGGTGTGCTCCTCAGGCAGCAAGGAGGTGCAGCCTCAGCCTTGTGCAGGTAAGGGTGCTGCTGGAGGGGCTGAAACCACCTCATGCAAAAAGGGGGAACAGATATCCAGCCCCAGGGCAGTGATACTGACACCTCTACCTGGGAATAAGCCAAAAGAAAATTCCTTGCAAAGCCTATGGATTGCTTTCACAGTATCCAGAGGCCTGTTCATTTTGCATGTCTATTTGCCCAGTTCTTTTTGATTATCTGGCTGCAGCTGTGAAAACAGCAGGCTTGTGCATACTTGCCCTCTCTTAAAGTTTGGTCCATACTACAAACATTATAAATCTGAAAACCTTAGTACATTGCAGACAGAAAAATATCCATATTAGGGATCCCTGGGTACAACTGGGACTTTAGCAGCAGGATATTTTCTGGTCCTTTTACCTGGGTCTACAGGTTCTACTGGGTACTGATGTGGTCAGCCAAAGGCAGGGTGCTAAAATCAGAGCATAAGATACGAATGCCTGTGGGTTTGCACTGTAAATTTGTACAGCCAAGGAGATGGCCAGGGAGCTGGTGCCAGGGCAAGGAGGACCTTTTGTCAGTCTGTGCAGAGGGACGTGCAGCAATGAGTTCGGGTGTTCTGTCCCTTGGAAAGTGAACTCCATGCTCAGCCTGGTGCTCCAAGGGCAGGTGACACCTGGGGACAGCTGAGCAGAGCCAGGGCTGGGCTGGTCAGCTGGGGATGCTCTGGATGCTCAAACCAGGCCTTTTCTCATGGCTTCATTTCCTTATTCCTCACCCCAGGGGAGCAAGTGAAACATGGTGTGGGATTTTGGTGGTGGTTGTTTGAATTGATGCAATATTTTAACTACTGCAGTTGTTCTGGGATTGATGTTTTAAAGCAGTGTCTCATTCCTTCACTATTCAGCTGTATTTTAGAGAATGTTGTCACTTCTCAAAGTGACAGAGCTTTGTGAAAGTAGGAGGTGGCTGCTGCCTGTCTCTGCCTGCTGTCCTGGCTGTGCTGGGCTGGACATGTGAATTCTGCCTTTCACCACTGTGCCACTCCGAGCCAGCACAGCTTGACTTGCAGGCGTGGGAGTGAGCTGGGTTTCCCTCCAGTGCAGATCTCTGAAATATGTTCAGGTCAGGTCCTCGTTAGTTACACAGAGGAAACACAACATCTTAATTAGCCAGGGAGTTGTTGGTGCTTGTGTGTGCACTCCATGGAAAATAACATGTTAAAGAAACAACCGTGGTGGTGAAAAAATTTTTGTTTAGTTTTTTTTAAATTTAAGACATCAATTTCATTGCTCGTTTCGACCACAAGCTGAAATTGTTGTGATTTTGTTGTTTGTTTTTGTTTTTGGGGTGTTTTTTCCTTGCTTTCCACTCCATGGTTGAGATGTGTTTGATGATCTGGGTGTGACTGTGAGGTAGCTGCAGTTCTGCCCTTGGCTCCTTGGCTGTGTGTTTGCCCACAGGGATCAGGGATTTCCAGCAGCTGATGGGATCTCGGCTGCAGGAAGTACAGGATGAGTACAGGATGAGGCAGGTGCTCCACACAGTTCCACCTTGTTTGTCTAAGAGGGAAAACAGGAACTAAGAGGAAAGAAAGAAGGTTTTATGAGCTCTGAACTAAAATGCCAGTACTCCATCTTCCCATGAATTTCTGTCTTTCTGCCTGTCTCCTCAGCAGATCCTCAGTAGGACTGGGACATTTCTAATTTTCAGTGCTGTAAGAAGCAGCATTGTATGATAGAATCACCTAATTACCTCTTTGCAAAATAATGATTTCCACGTATTTTATTCAACCTTGGGACAGTGAGTGCATGGAGACAGCTGGCACCTCCTCGGCAGGAATCCTTTGGAGATGCATTGCTTTCTTCTGTGCTCCTCTTACAACCTCTGCTCGTGTCCTTTGATGCTGATGTTCTGCTTTAATAGGACTCATCCT
The DNA here is from genome assembly GCA_037013685.1 of Acridotheres tristis. NCBI lineage: Eukaryota > Metazoa > Chordata > Aves > Passeriformes > Sturnidae > Acridotheres > Acridotheres tristis. Next base: position 1,165,350 of record CM072898.1, on the reverse strand, counting down.
TTTCCTGCAAGAACATCAGAGTGCTGTGAATAAGAGTTTGTTCTGCTTTAGTTTCTTCTTGCTGTCAACCATGGATGCCTTTTAGCTGATTTATTTTTTTTTCTTTGGATTTTTATTTTTTCTTGTTCCCCATCAGAAGATGTGTATCAGAGAATAGGATCTCTTAAAAGCTTTATTTCAGAATTTAAAGTGAACTGCTCTTGCTGCTCTTTTCCATGGCTCTGGGAAGTTATGGTGGTCCACCATTGAAATGTCCACTAGTGCCAGTGGCTTACAGACCTGAGATTCTCTCATCTTTTGAGACCATTACTCATTACTCCATCCTATTAATAACAGCAGTGGAGCTGTTAGTTCATTTAATAACTCAGGCTTATTAATTTATTAGTCTTATTTTTAACTTAATTTGTTTTCTTCTTGATATCTTGGGGTTTTTTCAGTGCTCTTTCGACAGCCAAAATCTTCTTTAAACTCTATTAGAGGTAAGATGGTGACTTGTAGATTTTGACTGCTGGGTCAGTTCCTATTTTTGGGAAGAAAGGGATGAACAACAGCAGTGTCTTGGCTGTCCTCTGGTGACTCCCCCAGGGTGTCTGGAGCAAGGCCAGCCCGTGGGAGAAGGGGAGCCAGGACTGGTGCAAGGCAGGGCAGCTGTCCCTGGCTCTGGGGATGTGCATTGCTCACCCCATGGCCTCAGTGCTGAATTCCTGATGTTCTGCAGCCCTTGGAGGGGTCCCTGCTCCTCATGGAGGGTCCTGGTACCTTCAGGGAGGGTTGGTGGAGTGCTGGAGATAATCCCTGAGTGCCTCACAAAGCTGAGGTGAATTGGGTGTCAATCAAGGAATTTTTCTATACTTTATCCATATTCACTTTCAGTGTTTGCTGTGTCATAGCTGCAACCTTCCACAAGCCAGTATAAACACCTCATTTGCTTTTATGCTTCGAATCCTAAAATATCATCCAGATATCAATTAAACTCCACATATAGCAACAGTAAAAACAAATCACTTGACAGCCATGGTTAATGTCTGCTGGAATAATTTAATAAATCCTTGATTAAAAAAATAGTTATGTGTTTTTACTTTATATATACATATCTATCTTGCTTTTAAATTTATGTTAAAAAAAGAAAATAAAATGTTTTTGAGTTTTGGTGGGAGAAAAAATAAAGGGTAAAGAGTGGTAGGCATAGTTCTGAGACCTGCTCAGTTCTGTAAAACCATGCACCAGTGTCCTGAAAAATAAAATATGAAAACAAAAACCATGAAACCAATAAAACCTTAGAGCACAGATATTTAATAAAACCATGTTGACACGAAACATGAGCATGAAGCAGCCTAAACAGAGTAAGTGAATAAAATGCTCAGGGCAGAGTTGTTGTGTTTCCTGGTGGGATCAGGGATTCTGTGAGAGTGGCAATTGCCCGTTTTACTCTGGGCTGTTTCCACTGGAGTTTCCTCTGAGCTGCCTCCAGAGCCTGGTGCTCCAGATTTACATCCACAATTAAGGGCAGTGGAATTTATAGCTGTTTGATTAGGCTGTTGCAAATGTTTAGCTTTGGGCTGGTTTAATGAGCTGGCTCAGGTTATGAATCAAGTGTGCCATTCATCACAGGGGCAAAACTTTGGGGTGTGACTGGCAAGTGCAAAATGTGTGTTTGCAAGGTCACACGGTGACTCTATAACCCAGGACTTGAAATTTAATGAAGAATGATGCTTTCCTGGCTTAAATCCTTGCAATGGAAGGAGCCTTTTGCTCAATTAAATAGAAGAAGACAGCACGATGTATCTCTGGGTAATGTTGAATGTCTACATTTTAAATGTTTGTTAAAAGATGCATTGAAATAAAAGCAGGAGTGTTTACATTCCCAGTCACACCCAGAGGGGCAGGGAGGTCTGGGGTCCCACAGGCAGCTCGTGGTGATAATGTCATGTCCAGGTGGATTGCAGCCAGGAATATTACAGTCAAGAGTAGCCCACAAACACTACAGGAAATTAATCCAGCAAATACATTCTTTCAGGGTTATCGGCTCGTCTGAAGCAGCATCAAAACTCAGCCCATAATATAATCTATTCAGCATTTGTTTCTTTCAGGCTTACAAGGAACATCGTGTCCCAGAGGAATGCTCTGCATAATGAAAGACCTGCCTGGTGAGAGATATTGGATGGGCAGTTCAGCTGCTGCTTGGTGAGAGACAAACTACATCTGACATAAAAAATGGGAGCAGCAAACTTCCTTTAAATGTATCTATAAATTGCCAGGCGTGATTCATCAGCTGAGGGGACTGGAATTTTTGATGGCAATGAAATCTTGCAGAGTCATACATTTACCAAACTCTACTGGGTGATGACTGATAGCTTTTACACAAGAATCCAAGTGAGCCCTTGCTGTAGCTCTGAGATCTTCTGCCTCCCAAGGAGGTGTTCCAGGCTTCTTCCTAAGGGTGCTGATCTGCCATCTCCCTCCTGCCCTAAGAAAGGACTGAACATTTTCCTTGTGCCAGTAGAGAGCTCTGTAAAGGCTGCATCACACAGTGAATGTGGGAGCCCTGTGCCACAGGGTGCACCAAAGCAGAGAAATTACTGCTGAAATGCAGTTCTTCCTGTCTGGATATCACTGTGATGTATTCCCAGCAAAATATTAAACAGCTAATCTGAACAGGGACACTGGATCCCTGCAGGAAATCTGTAGTACAAACCAGAATATTTTCACCAGGTTTTGAGACTTACACTTCTGTATGCAAATGATAAAACCAGCAGCAGTATCTTCCTTTCCTTTGTATTTTCAGACTGTAATTGAGAATTTTGCTTCTATATCACAGGGATAAATTGGGGAAAATAGAAATCATTGTTTAAAACCTTAATATAATGGGGGCAAAAGAAAAAGAGAGAATTCCTTGATGCACTTTGGAGTCTTCAGTTACTCTGATAAGGAAATTCTTACTTGAAAAAACCTAGAATCAGTTTGCTTTAGACAGGAGAAGTTCCCTGGAGGTTCATTGTTTCACTGCTACCAATCTGCAGTACCAGGAAACTTCTGTGATGAACTTAAAAAATTGCCTGAACAAACCATTTTGAGTGGTTCCATTTCTTTACCTTCTGAGGGAGCACAAGCTCAGCATGGAAGAGTGCAAATGCATTTTGGAGAATGGAAAACACTCTGACAGTAAAATATGGAAGGCTTAATCATGACAAAACCCACTGATTCCTACCTTATACGTTCTTTCCAAAAATTATTGCATTTTGTGTTTGGGAAATCCCCCAGTGGTGGTGATGATAGTGCTGCAAAGCACATGAGTTAATCCATGACAGCATTGGAGTTCAGGGGGCTTCCCCTGCCCAGGCACAGTCAGAATATTCATGGGACAGTCATTAAGAAATGTTACAGTCCGTTGACCACTTCACATGCACATCTCCTTGGGGTCAAAGTCATGAAAATATGGAGACTACTCTTGATACTTGGATACTTGGTGACTTTGACTTTAAAAAAGCCCATCTAATGAATTTTAGCCACCTCGTGATATGCTCTTGTGACATGGCAACTAAATATTGCTAATTAGCTAGTAGGGCTAAACATTTTTGATCACGGGCAGTTGAAATTGAGGCTTGTTTAGTTCGCCATTGGATTGGAAAAGCATTTTTCCCTGGAGTAAATAATTATCGGCGTCTGTGGAATTAGATTAATACAATGGTGTTATTGACTCCAGAAGTAAATCTTTGTTTGAGATGCTCCCTTAAATACAAGTCAAGATGTGCCCAGATTGGAGTTCTTATGTTTAGCAGAACTGAATTTGCCAGAATTGATGATAAAAGTTGGTTAGTTAGTGAAATTGAGCTAGATGAATTTTTAAGTGATGTGCTAAAAGCTGCAGGTTAAATTCTGCTTTGTGCCAAGGCTTTCTGCTGAATTGTTACGGGTTTATGCTACAAATATGGTGTCTTAATAGCCACTTTTTTCCCTTAACTTACCTGAAAGTTCTTGTATATTAAGATGCTGGCTTCTCCGAGTACCTTGATACTTCCTGCAGGGGAGATAATGGGAAGTTATTGATGCATTTTGACAGCTTTTCAAACAGGTTGTCTGTGTGAAACAGAACTGTACAAAATGTAGCCTTCCAGACGTTAACGTGTAATTTGTCATTGTAGGAACAGTAAAACAAGCCTGGAATGTGTCTCAATTTTCTGAGCAGCAAATGAATGGGAAAAAAAAAAAATCTCTCTGTGAGGCAATTCTTGGTCCTGGCACAAAGGAGTCCTGGGGGGAGCTCTGAGCTCCAGGCTCGGGTCTGTGGGAGTGTTGGAGCAGGATGGGGACAATGCCAGTGCCAATGCCAATGCCAGTGACAATGACAGGCTCCTCTGATCTGCTCCTGGAACAGCCTCTGACCCAGCCACCCAGCCGACCCAAGGAGTTCTTTTCTTTTTTTCTCTCTCATTCTCTCTTCTCCCTTGGCTCCTGCCTTGCCATGGCTGTGCTCGCTGCTGAGGAGGGGTTCCAGCAGCAATTCTGTCACCAGGAGCCATCGCAGCCAAGTGCTCCAGTGTCCACATCCTCCTGCCTTTCATGTCCTTGCCTCAGAATTAACTGCAACAGGAATCCCATGTGTAAGCAGAAATACTGTCAATATTGAATATTTTCAAACTGAGCCTGGGATATTTTTATCTTTTCTTCAATGCAAGCTATTAAACCCTCCTTCATACAGGGCAATTTTTTGATACAAGGTCAACACAAAAACTTCTCTAATATAAACCCCTGTATCTCTTCTTTCACTGTGATCACTGCTGTGAGAACTGCTGAAAGGAGGTCTTGATCTGGCATTTAATATTCTAGGAGATTCACAAGGTTGTGATCATTGGGTTTGGAAGCTGCCACTGACTTCACTTTACCAGCACTGATGCTACAGTCCCTAATGAGAAGGGCAAATTACAGGCACCTACATTTCAATGTCCACCAGAGCCTCCCAGACATTCTGAGCCCCAGAGGAGGCTGTTTTATTCTTCCTATCCTGTATGGCCAGTAGCACCCATTTAATCTCCCACCTTAGAAGAGCCAGAATTCAATTAATGCCTGTGTTTAAGCAACTGGACAGTTTCCAGCCAGTATTTCAGTGTCTGGCTTAAATGAACACCCAACAATAAATGCACAAATACCTGTTTTCTTCAATGGCATCAGCAGGGCTCAGGGGATGCAAAAGGACTCAGTTGTATATTTGCCTTTTGTGTACCAAGAAGTGGGTTTAGACTGAGCTGCCTCCCTGGAAAGAGAGCAAATTCTGAAACAGAAACAGGCTTCCTAAATTTTATTTATTATCTCTGTGTGTGAGACTGGGTGAAGCCTTAATAGAATTCAGACAGTGAGTGGCACAGTAGCAAACCTTTCCCTTCAAAATCCACCTTACTTACCCCCAAATCTGAATAGTTTAAGAGCCTTGGGCTGGTACAAATTAATTGATCTGAATGGCAAAAGGTATTTATAGTAGCAGGGAGGAGAGTGACTTCCTAGCTGAGGAAGAGAAAGAAGAAAACAATGAGAGGTTTGGAGAGAAAATGGGAAATGTGATGTGTGCATGAATGGTTTGCCAATGTCTGGTGCCCTTTTTACATTTCTGGTGGTTTTGATTTGTGGCCATGAAGGACAAGGAGGAACGATTGAACGTGGCTGCAGCAAGGAGGAGAGACAATCAGTTAAGGAGAATGTGAAGAAAAAATTAGGAAGAGCAGGACCAAAATAAGGAAAGAAACTTATGGAATGAGGAAAAGGGAAACCAGAGAAATTATACAGAGATGGGAAGGAAAAGGTGGAAAACAGAAAAGAACTAAAATGAAGAACTAGAAATACCCAAGAAGAAGTAAATGATGAACTATCTTGAGGAATGGCAATGGTAAAGAAGAAATACAAACTTATTTTTGTGGAGTTTTTAAACCCACATGCACTTTTATCTCTAGTTTATCTTTTAGCTGCTACAGGCAGAAATACTGAGCTCTGAGATTAGTGAAAGTGTGGTTTTAACCTTTTTAAATCTGGATTTATAGCAGTGGAAACTCTGGCCTCTCGGGTCAGAGCTGCTTGTCCTGCCTGTGTGCCTGGAGTGGGAGCAGCCCTTTGCAGGGTGAGAACCAGGGGAGGATGGGCAACCATCCCATGGGATCTTTTTTCAGGTTGGTAGATGCCAGTGATGATTTGCAGATTGATATGGGATGTTATTCTGACACTAGGCAGTCCACGACTGTCACAGAAACCTTTTCCCAGATTTTTATTGCATTTAGGATTGTAATTTAGTTCTATCTCCGAGTGTACCTGAAGCAGCTTTTCTCAAAGCAGCAGGAAATAGATTAAAAATGCAAATGAAGCCAAATGATGCTGTACCAATCTCCTTAAAGAGTCTGATTCATTGAAATGATGTGTAGCCCCTTTTTTGCCTGGGTACAAATCTGATTTTAGTAGATCTCCTGACTGTGAGGGCAGAGGGAAACACGTGGAGGCAGAGACCCATGAGGTGTGGAGTTCATAGAGCAAAGCCAGAGTACAAGCCCAGTAATCCTGGCAATTCCAGATGCTCTGGGGATAGCAGTGTGCTCCTGAGAGCCACCAGCACTGATGCCAGGGACACTTTCTGGTGTGGGAAACTCTGCAGTGACAATGGCTGCAAGGCTTCCTTCTACAGCTGAAGCTTCTGCAACCCTGTGCAGCAGAGACAGAAGGAGAAGAGGAGAACTTAAACAGTTCAAGTGCTGACAGTTGGCATTGCCGAGAGAATGGATGTAAATGGCATAAAATTAACAGATTACGTCCTGCCAAGTTCCTTCTTAATTGATGTCATTGCGACTCCTCAGCAGGCACTGTAACAGCAGAAACTCAGCCTCCCTGATGTTCCTCACTGTTTAAATAAGACGATGCAATTCCTCAGGAAATCTGAGAGATGGAACAGGTTTTTTGTTTTGTGTTTTTTTTGTTTGTTTGTTTGGTTTTTTGTTTTTGTTTTTGTTTTTTTTTTTTGTTTGCTGTTTTTTTGTTTGTTTTGTTTTGTTTTGTTGTTTGTTTTTTTTTCCCCCCTGAAATCTTGGCTTGGTAATGTTTTTGGGCTCGATCTTGCCAAGTGCTGGGTGTCTCAGCTCCCACTGACCTCAGAGGCAATTGAGGCCCCTTTGCACCATCATTTTTGTCCTGCACTTCATGTCTGCCAGGCAGGTGTGTTTGCCTCAGGGGATGGAAAGGTGTGTGCTGGCAGAATGTCAGAGCTGCCTTCATTTGCCCTTCTCATCAGGGACTGTGGCACCAATTCTGTTGAAATGAAGCCAATGGCAACTTCCAAACCCAATAATACAATCCTGTGATTCTCTGAGAATATTAAATGTCTGATCAGAACCAACTTTCGGTAGGTTCAAGTCTGAAATAAACATCAGTACCTGGAATTAGAACATATAGGTTTGGTGAAAAAATAAATCCTGATCTTCTCTCACACTGGCCTGATGGATACTGGGGCAGCCATTGGAGTTTATTATGTGACTGGCCTGTAAAATAAAGAGGCTTTAAGAAAGAACTGACATAGAGGATGTTTTGTGGCTTATTCTGTGTGAGAACTGTCGTTGACAAGACTAAATGTAATAATACCTTTAAATGTCCCACGATGTATTTGGGATTGTGTTACTCATGCAAGAGCTTTGAGACTTGAAATTTATTTTCCTCTGGACTTGTTTGACCCCCCTGCCTCAATTTTTCCCTCCTCCAGAATTAGTTAAATAGACATGTTGTAAGACCTAATTAATATTTTTGATGTTTTAAAATCCCTGAGTGAAAGAGAGATCTGTGAAGGTGTCATTTGAGAGTTTAAGTTTCTAAGTGTATTCCTCGTCACTGTTACAGCTGTTAACTGGAACTATCAGAACTCCTGCTCGTGGATTGCTTAGGCAGAGCACTGTAAAATATGAAGCATCAGCATACAGTAAACTTTAAAAAATTAATAGAATAAGAAATAGAATCTGTTCATCAAAAGCCACAAAGCATTTTTTTGTATTTTATTTTCTGAAGAAACAGAATACAGGCAAAAATATGGGCTTCAGTTAAATAAAAATATTTAATCTGCCCCACCGTGTTGTCTCAGACGCTGCCTTATCCTTTTTAGGACTTGGATACATAGATTTGAAATAGAGAAAACAGCGATGCAAGCCAGCCCTCCCCGTGTGAATGCTGAGCATTATTCAAGCAGCAGGGAGGGACAGAAACTGCACTGGATGTTTTCCACCTCCATCACAGCTCCTCACCCCTACCAAGGCAAGCAGCAGCAGTGAAGTCCTAGGGCCCCCTTGCCTGTCAATTCAAAAGCAAACTGATTGTTTCCAGGCTGGATTACCCTGTAGTGAGATTCTAATGAAAGCTTCAGGCTCACTTGTATGTTTTTAAGATAGTGCCATAAACATTTCCTCCAATTCAGCCAAGTGCAAAGTGAATTGCTTTGATTTACCTCCCCTAAAATAGGGGTGTAATAATTTCTTATAAACACGAGTGTCACAAGGCAAAGTCCCCATTGAAACGGGGCATTTTAGTGCTTTTATCTCTGCCTAGAAAGGATTGGAAATCAGAGCTGTCAGTAAAGGCTGTTAACTGTTTAACTCCTGGAAGCCCTCGCACTGAAGTGTTGCTGTGGTGTCACTTGAATTAACATTGCAATGTGAGCTGATAAAGAACAGGGTAGTTCCATTTTTCCTGTAGCACAAAGCTGGTGTTTTGTAAGCATTCCCCACTCACACAATTGTGCTCACTGAAGCAGGATATTCACCCTATTCCAGGAATTAGCATTTGGGACCAAAAGGGCACACCAAGATCTGGATCCAGCACTGTGTGTAACCCAGCTGGAATTCTTTCCTTTGATCCAAATGAACTTCAGATGATGTCCATGGAGAAATTCCTTATTGTCCTCCACCCCTGTCCTGTGAAGGGAGGAGAAGGCCACTGCAGACCCTCAGCAATGGGCACCGTGTTCTCTGCAGGGGCCAGCTCAGGGCTCACCCTGGGAATCCCCTGGAACAGGCTCTGGCCTCATTTGCTTCAGGCTTCTCTGAAGTCTGTGTTCATCTTGTGCTTGTGAATTGGGATTTGTACTTGTAGTACTTCCTATTTTTGCATGGAAAAATGAATAAGCTCAGGAAAGGCTTTTCACACCCTTGAAGAGCCCAGGAAAGGTGACAGCTACAAACAGCAGGATTCCAGGGTGATCCCCTTCCCTCTGACAGACACAATTAGATCCACTTTTAAAAAATGCAGATACCTATCACTTCGCTTACAGAGTTTTCTCTGTTATAACCGAGTGTGAAAGATCTGGGACGTGTGAGGGACTCTGTGGCAGTAGAGGATAAAACACCTCTTTTCTTCATGCACCATAGCTGAATCTTTATTGTTCACAGCTCATATTTATATGGTTTTCTAAAAGCATTGTGTTTAATTCGAATTGGTTAGTAACATTTTGCTATTCAGTTCATTGCTCCGTAGTTGCTAGTGTCCATGCATGCTAAATGCTTTCTTCTTTACAGATGTTTACATTTTCTCTTCACGGATTCTCAGGGGTACAACTTCTTATTTTCACCAGTGTGGGATGGTTGTCACCAGGCTAGCTGTTAGCTGTACTTAGCCAAAGTAAGGCCTGGGCCATGATTTTAGAAATCAAAGAAAGAAAGAAATCAAATTTTCTTTTGTAAGGTTTTCCCCATATGCAACATCTGTCCTCACTTAAAAATTTTGCAATTTAAGTCGAGGTCTCAAAAACTTGTTGATGTTATCTGGTACATTTCTTTTATGGTGAAAATGTTAATGCTGCAATTACTGAGAAAGACAAACCTGGGACCTGTAAAACTAAACAATAACAGTCTTGTAAACAAGTGTCTGTATGATTGCTCTTGACATTTTAATTTGCCACTTGTTAAAAGTCCATTTCCTTGACCTGAAGAGCCTAAATTTGACTGAATTTGAGCATCTCACGGCAGCAAGATTGCTAAAACTACTTCTAAAATGGCATAAATAATACTGACCGAGAGGAGGTATTTAATACACAATCATCTTCAAATAACAATCTGCTGTTTTTTTCGTCAATATCCTTCCAGAGCACGTTTCCAAGCACTCCTCTGTATGTGGATCTCTTCAGCGCTGATTTGCTGTGGTCACTTAGCCTAGAGCTGCTCCCAGCCTGTTTTTGCTGGTTTTGCTGGCCTGGGTCACAGCCTGGCTGTGTGCAGACCTGCACAAGGCTTTGTTAGCCAGCCCAGCAGCTGGTAAATGCTCCTGGTGCTGCTTTTAGCTTGCCCTGTTTTCCAGAGGGATTTGGGAGAGTTATGCACTCTGGAAGTCGGGGGAGAGCTGTCAGATGTCAGCCAGGGAAGGGAATATGCATGAAGTGAAAAGCAGCACAGTGATGGCCCTGGAGCCTCAATTCTCTATCAGATGGTGCACAGAAGAGAAGCAGAAATAATTCACACCTCCAATGCCAAGGTTTCACATGGAAGGCTCTCTGCTGCTTCTAGGATGACTCTGCATTTGGGTAATACTTCAATTGTCATGTAAATTTTAGAGTAAGCAAATACAAAGTCCCAACATGTGTTTGACTTGCAGGAGATAAGCTTAATTTAACAGTGCTTGGCTCCTGTGGGTGGGAAGAGGCATTGTGATGGTAATTATTATGCTGCATCTTCTCTCACCAGCTCTACTTCCTTGAGACTCCTGTGTCTGCCAGCTCCCTCTTCCATTTTGCAGAGCTCACCCAGAAGCTGTGTGATCACTTTTAATTGCTGTGTGCCAATGCAGGAGCTCGGTTAATTGTGTGCTGTGCAAAGCTGAAGGACACGGAGATGTCTGTGTTGCTGTTCTCTCAGCACATGAACCTCTAGCAGTTGTCTGTGATTCATTTTGAATCGATAGTTCTTTAAATGTACAGCAGAAAGTGTGATTTAAAGTCAAATTCATCCGGATACATTTAACAGTGCTTTAAAATATTTATTACCAGCTGAACTGGTAGCAAAATGGCCATGCTGCTTATGATTTGGCTGGTATCCTGACTTTTTTGCTTTCCAGATTATTTTTGGATAGTTTGGCAAATCTGTACTTTCAGGCAGTTCAGCACATCTCCTCGTAATACAGCATAAATTGAACTGTAAAAACTAATGGACTGGAATACATCAGGGCTTTAAAGACTTATGGCCAATTCTATATATTTGGTGCAGTGAAAGAGGCTCTCAGCCTCAGGTCTGTCACAGGAAAACTCGACCTGAAGTTGAAAAACTATCCAAGCTTTCCTGTAACGGCAGTCTGTCTGCTCTGGGGAATGGCCTGGCTCCTCTTGAAATGCAATACTTACACGAAATTCTGATTTAATCCCCTCTTTTTGGGGCTAACGCTGTCTGTTGCTCTTGCTGAACGCGCTGCATTAAAGAAGAGAGAAAGGAAAAGGTGTGAGCTGAGTGAGCAGTTCAGCAGAGGAGGACAAGTGGCAGGGACACTTTGCCAAGTTGCTCGAGTGGTCAGCAAGTGCTTCTGAGGCTGACTTTGAGCCACCTCTGTGGGCAGGAGCCAGACTTTCCTGAGGCAGCAGATGTCCCCTTCCTTCCTGTGCTCCAGTGCTTGTTAAAAGTGGGAACGTGTCACTTTTAAAGAATGTCATCTCGCTGAGCCGTAGCCTGCCCAAATGCCAGGCTGGCTCTGCTCTGCTCTGAGAGCTGCTCAGCCCTGGTTTGGTGGCATTTCCTCTGAGCTGGTGCCACTGTCACTGCCTGTGCACCCAGGGCACTCAGCTGCCCCAGCCTTCACCTCTGCAAACCCTTCTGGCACTTCAAGCATTTCCAATCCCCACCCGGCACCACCAGATCCCACATCACAGCTCCGAGTGGGGGAATGAAACGGGAGAATGAGCTGCTTCATTTTGGGGATGATCTCATCTCCCTTCCTTGGACCTTTTCCTAATGCCTTTGGTCCAAGACCCATCTTGACTGTTTTCTTCCCAGCCTTTTGCTCCACATTTTATTGTCAGCAGTCCCAGCCATCTGCACCCCAAGGGAAGTAAGTCAGCTTGATGTCAGTTGTGTGGAAAATTGAGGAAAAAAGAGATGGCCCCTGACTCGAATAAAATGCCGCCAGTTCTACAAGATCTAAGTCTGCTGTCATAGTTACAAAGAAATTTTTATTTTGTGGGGGACAAGAATGATTTTTGAGGGGGTGGAAGAGGCGTTTTTTTGGTTTTTTTTTGTTTTTGACCTAAGTAGTTTTCAGGAGTGCCAAATAATTAAATATCAAGTGATAATAATAAATTATTAATATTAATTAATTAAACATACATTATGTTCCTACAAGCATAATAGAAATTTATCTATAACTTGCTACTGATGGTTTGTTTGCACATTGACTTGATATAGATGTCTGAGTATTTCACAAGTGTAAATGAATTCAGGCTTGCTGCTTACTTTTTAGATAAATAGTAATATAATTCTTTTTAATGAAAAAAGTAGCTTGCCACTACTGTTTAATACATATTTTTTAAAGTACTAGGGCTGCTGGAGCCAGATTTCTGTAATATTTGTGTTTGAGTTAGTGACATTTTCCATTGGATTATCACAGAACCGTGGAATGGTTTGGGTGGGAAGGGACATTAAATCCCACCCAGTGCCACCCCAGCCATGGCAGGGACACCTCCCACTGTCCCCAATGTCCACCCTGGCCTTGGGCACTGCCAGGGATCCAGGGGCAGCCACAGCTGCTCTGGGCACCCTGTGCCAGGGCCTGCCCACCCTGCCAGGGAACAATTCCTGCCCAAGATCCCATCCAGCCCTGCCCTCTGGCACTGGCAGCCATTCCCTGTGTGCTGTCCCTCCAGCCCTTGCCAATTGTCTCTCTCCATCTTTCCTGCGGCTCCTTCAGGCCCTGCAAGGCCACCCTGAGCTCAGCCCAAAGCTTCTCCTCTGCAGGTGAACAATGCCAGCTGTGCCAGCCTTTCCTCCCAGCAGAGCTGCTCCATGCTCTGCTCATCCTGGAGCCTCCTCTGGGCTCTCTCAGCAGCTCCAGCTCCTTGCTGTGCTGGCCCAGGGCTGGGGCAGCTCTGCAGGTGCTCAGGGTCTCACCTGGGGGGCAGAGGGGCAGAATCCCCCCTGCCCTGCTGCCCACGCTGGGATTCCAGGGCTGGGCAGATCCAGCTCTCCCCTCCAGCCCTCCCTGCCCAGGGAGCAGCTCCAGGTCCCTTCCTGAAGCCACTCAGGGATGTGACAGCAGGGCTGGCAGGTGCTGGCACCGTGTTTGTCACCTCAGAGCCTGCCCTGGGTTGTGCCCGACCTCTCCTTGCCAGCAGCTCACACACAGGCGGGGAAATGCAGGAATTCCTGCTCCAAATGCATTTCTGTTCTTCAGTCACGTTTGGTCAGACGGGTTCTTCAGCCTGTAAATTATTGATTGCAGACAACATCCACCCCACAAAGCACAAATTAAACAATTACACGTTCAATGGGATCTAAAAACACACAGAAGACACCTGCAGAGAGAGTTGGAATTTCCTTCCAGATCTGTGCACTCCTTGGGCTGGGAACCAAATTGGCTGGAGCTTGTCATGTATTTCCTTCAGTGCCACCATGGCACAGCAAATTCCAGCCAGGCTTTGCCTCAGCTCTCACAGACAAGGGCAAGAGGCACCAAAAAAGCAGAAATGTCACCCTGAGTTTACAGATTTAAACTGGGGGTACAGAAGGAATATTTTAATTTCTAGTTTAATGGCCTAATATATTTTGTATCTCTAATCTTTTGTATTCGGTGCACCTGCCTTCTACTGAGTGTTATGGCTTGTATAAAACACTAAATATAAATTGTGTAGTGTGTTATAATACTAATATATTCTGAATTTATTAGTTCCCAGTCTATCCTCTGAGAACTTGACAATGAATATTAAATAAAGCTGCTGTCACAAAAGCATTTCACATTATAGCTTTGGATAATTTGTAATATACTGAATATTTTGCATTTAATGAAAACCCATTGGCTTGCATCTTCTAGTTTAGAACTTGTTTTGAACCAAGATAGCCAAGGCATTAAAATGACTTTATGTCAGTAAGTACATATATGTTTTTCTGTTTGTCTGTTTGTTTGTTTGTGGTTTTTTTGGTGGAAATTCTTTATTTGGTGCAATTCAGACATCACTTATATTTATGAAAATTACTTGTGCAATGAGCTGTTACTGTTTCAGGAATTCTTTTCTTTATCTTTATGGTCCATAGATTTGTCTCACTTTGAGGTTTTTTTTGTGTAAATAATTCAAATTATTCTTTTCATTTTAATATGATCTAATCAGTATGTATCATGCATTTTAATGTAATAAGAGTTTCTAATTATTTAGAACCATTATTAGTTTTCTGCAATTCAAGGGAATTAAATCATGATGATTGTAGTTCCCTCTAGCATTGCCAAGGAAGTTCGTAGCACTTCAACCAAATTTCTCAACTAGATTTTCTTAAGATGTTTGGCGGACTTATATTAAATTGTACTAAATGTCAAGATTTTGTCTGTATTTTTGAGAATGACATTAAACTGCTGTTGCTTCATGCCAATCTGATTGCAAAGAATGGGGTTTGACTTTGCTTTTTTAAAATAATTTAAAGGTTGTTTGCCTTGTGCCTGTCCATCCCCATCTCCCCCCACCCGTTTTCCCTTTCTGTGATTTTAAATTCCATGGTTGGTGAGGTGGAATGTGGGATATTAAGACCAGAATTTTTGGTAAAGTTCAGTTAATGCAGCAACACAACAGGCTGTGTAAAGTCTGGTTTATCTGCAAAGGCAGGTTTTTTATCACAAGCAATATCACCATTTACCCAGTCGTGAAACAAAAAGAAACACTGTCCTCAGCACATGTCTTTTGTCAAAAGAATCTTCATTTTGAGAAGAAAAATATTTTAAAACTGTAATTTTCCAAAAACATGAATGAAATGAAATCTTTACTGCTGTATTGTTCTTAGCTGGACCTGTATCTCTAATTCTTGAATTTTCCATGCTGGCTGTAGGGGACTAGAATATTGTAAATGTGAAAAAAAGGGCACGAGATGAAGGAACATCTGTGAAAGGAAACTGCTCTGCAGACTGCAAAGCACAGAGACACTCTGGGAGGGCACGAGCTGAAAATGAGTAGAGATGGGGAAGGATTTTGTTGTTCTGTACCTGGCACTGCCTGAAAACTGCCCATAATGATGAATTCCTGGAGGCAGGGTGGGGCTGCAGAAAGGACAGGTGGGCACAGGTGGGTGCAGGGCTCTGTGCTGGTGCTTTCACAAGCAGGCTGAGTTTAGAAATTGGTTTTGCAGGAGAAGAGTCTAAAGCTAAGACAAGGTTGTCATGGATTGACCTTTTCAGTGATCCCCACGAGGCAGACTTTGCTGTCTGCATCCAGTTGAAGTGGAGGGTTTGAATGGTTGGGAGCATCAAAGGAATGAAGGCTCCACGAGATCTGACACAAGAAGAAAGGAAATAATTTACTGGGGATTTCATTGGACTTCATCTGAAGTATTAAGGACTTCACTGGATTTTGTTTGGATTAATGTACAGTTGGAAAAAAAATTGAATATTGCCTACAGTGTCATCCAGAGCCTTGGGTGCCTCTGGTTAGACTTGGAAAGCTGGGAATGGAGCAGAAGGGTGAATGTCATGTGTCTGAGCAAGTGAAACACCCAGGACTCATCTCCCATCAGGGTGTAATGGGATCACTCAGACCACTGTAGTGAGATATTTGATAAGGATTAAGCTACAAGAATTTAGGACCATAAAATACAATCTACATAAAAGGACCTCACAAAATTGAAAACCAACACTGGATGAACAAAATAATTTGGTTTGCCCTCACTTGAGTCATTCTGTAGAAAACCCTTTGGAACTTCTGTGCTCAGATTTGCATCCCAGAATGATGGTCCTGCCTTTCTATGGATGTGCAGAATTCACACTGCCCCAGGACAATAGCTTAATGCCACGTTGTTTCATGCACTCTGGATGTGGTTGGAATTGAATCATACTCTGAATTCATCAGCACTGTTTTTCATTTGTAACAGCCTAGAGCTTTGGGGGTTGCAGAAGAATTTGCTTCAGCTTTCTTTTTCATTAGAATTTATTTGCAGATGAGGGAAACTCCAGCAGCCAGAAGCATCATCACATAAATTAATGGGTTGGTCCCCCTCCCTGGCCTGGCACAGCTTTGGGGCAAAATTGTTAAACCCTGGCAATACAGGTGTGCCTCTTCCTTCTGATTTCCTGGTCTAATAATAAGAAACGTTGAGGTCATAATTTACAAATGCAAAACACTGATTAGCTGTTTTAATTAAATTATTAACACCTTAATATGCTTCGTATGCTTTTCCTAGAAGGACTTGGATTATTTCATTGCTTCAGGAGACACAAGGGGCTCTTTTTCCCTTGAGACAGTGCTGTATGCATGGGCAGGGAATGGGAATATTTTGGGTGAGGTTGGCAGGTTTTGGGAAGGGTCTGGTGGCTGCTTCAGGTCTGAGCTCTGTCAGCTCCTCCTCTCCCTCTGGTTTTTGGCACTGTGGCTCTGTGGAACTGCTCCAAGTAATCTATCATGGAAGTGCGGTGGCTTCTTGTGGGAACTTTCTTCGGGTGGATCAGAGAATTTCCACGTTTTTCTGGGATGTCAGGTGGACCAATCGAAGCAGCATGATCTGAAGAGAGCTGGGGAAATCCCAGGCATTTCCATGCTATGCATGTCTGAGGTTTCAGCCCACAGGTTTCTGCTTTCCCTCTGGAGGCTTCACCTCTGAACCCTTCCCTCTTACAGACCCCAGTTTATGGGGCTGGGAAAGCCAGGAAGGGGCAGGTGCCCACAGTGAGAGCTTTTTGGGTTTAGAGAACATGCAGGAGACAGTGGGAAGCTGAACTGGGCTTTCAGAAATCATCTTCAGAAAGTCTGTGCAAAAAGAGCCTCAGTGCTGCAAGAATGCAAATTTTTATTTCTTCCTGCAGTGTTACGTCAGGCCAGGTAGAGTGGTCTGGCTTTAAATCTTCACCACAATTTTAGGAATTATTTAGCTTCCAGTGCTTATGGGCCTTCCATATATATACATGTATATGAACACAAAGGTGTTGCAGCTGCAATTCTCTCAGAACTCTGCTGCATCTTCACAGATGTTTTTTCCAAAACCAGAAGCATCAGCTCAGCTCCTCTCTCATGCAGCCCATCAGACTTTCAACAACACAGAGCATTTCTCACCCCCATTCACTCTCAGAAAAAGCTACTTTGCTGATAGCAACCTGGTTTTGAGTGTAGAGGAGGCTGAAGTAATTTCATTGCATAACCTGTCACTTAATGGCTACAATTAACTAAATGAAATTTCCCACAATGGCTGGAGTTAAAGTTCTAATGATTTTGCTCTTGGCAAAATGCACGCTTTCCCCCAAAGACTCCATAGTTGATTATTAAAAACCTTAGGCATCATTTGGACTTCCCCACTCATATCTATCATAAAGAAAAATAACATTACATATGTTTACTGCTGTCACCTGCTTCCTTCCCACAATACATGTGCTCTGCAGGATATTAAAAAATCTATGATGCACAAGTGAGTCGTAACAAGAAAAGCAATTACATCTCTATCTTTATTCAGAGCACATAAGGTTTTGGGCTGTTCAGACAAAGATATGACATTTTCAGGCAGACAGTGTTATTGTACCACACTGTGCAGTTTAAGATCTTTAATAAGAGCTTTCTCTTGAAAGCCTTTCTAGAATATTTTTGCATGTGTTCAGCTGAGCGTTCACGTGTGAAGGTGCAGTGCAGGGGCAGGAGAGGGTTCCCCGAGCAGGAGCTGCTGCTGTGGTGTAAAGAACAAGCTCTGGGCTCTCGAGGCTGCTGCTGGCAGTGTCCTGCTCAGAGATGGAGCAGTGAGGGGCTGAGGGCAGGGAGAGGCTGTGTTTCACTGGGCTGTGGTCCCACCTGCTGATCACCCAGACTTTGCCACCTGAAAGCATCAGGAGCAGAGGAATACCTGTACAGTCTAAGCAGGTTTTGCATGTACAGACATGCTGTTCTGAGAGGCACAGAGCTGGTGGCCTCTGGACTCAGCCCCTTCTGCTCCCAAGACAGTGGAATCAAGGAAGACCAAGAGCTCCTGGCAGGAGCAGACCTGGATCTCAGCTGTTGAGTGCCCTGTGGATCTGAACAGTTCAAATGCAGCTCCCCAAAAGGGCAGTGGTGGTGGGGGCTGCTCAGCTCTCTGCTCTGGGGAACAGGAGCCTGAAAAACACTGAAATGGTCTGGTCTGTGTGCAGAGCTGCACTCTGAACAGGGGTCCCTGCAGAGGGGGCCTCGAGAGCCCTGAGTGTCCTTTTCCCATTCCATAAGGCATTCTTGGAGCTGTGTCTGCTCTCACCTTTCTGAGGTTGTGTGGGTGTTTTGTGGCTCTCAGCCATGTGGTTTTCCCCTGCAGGAAACTCGACTGTGCCTGTCTGGTACCACGAGGAAGATGCCAAGGATTAACCTCCAGTGCTCCTCTGCATCACATGCAGGTGTCTTTCCAGTGGCCTTCTAGGGAGAAGTCCTGGGACCTGAGAAAGCAAACAGAAGGGCTGCCTTTCAAATCTGGATTTTCTAACTGAGAATTTGTTAGTCAGTTGTCTTTACTGGGCATTTTCTAGTTTGTCCTATCTGCAGAAAAACTCTTTTGCACGACAAATCTGGAGGTTCTGCAGGACAGCAAAAATACAGGTTTGTAAATTTGTGTGAGGTCTATTTTCAGTGGGTGGAGGAGACTGAATAAAAGGCCCTGTGTAAAACATATCTACTACGAGAATATTTTCAAAATGTTGCCGTGAAAACTGTTCAGATTGTGGTGACATTCACTCATATGGCTTTGAGGAACCAGTGGGAACAATCCTCAAGTGTTCTTCCAGACCCCTGAGGACCGACAGAGACATTTTGAAATATTTTGCTTTGTAGCTATGATGCACCAGCCGGGCAGTGTAATGCAGCAGCCCGAGTTTTTATGTATGTGTGGGTCAGAGCAGGTTAAGCCGTCAGAGTCTGCTTTTGAACTGCATCATTACTTAGAGCACCAAGTGCTACCGAATGGGGCTGAGATTGCTGTTAGATGTGGGATTAATGGCAGCAGCTAAAGTTGCTAGTTTGTCATGCAGACGTTAATGGCTTGGTGGGATCATATTTAAAACTATATGTGTGGAAAAAAAAGAATACTGCTCTGCTTATTATGCAATTTTCAAGCAGCCTGTAGAGACTGGACTGTGTTGCTCCCCAAACAGGAGGGGAATGGCAGGGACAAAACTCAAAACTTAACAGAATCTGCTTAAATTGTAGTTATACATTGTCATTACTTAAGTAGGGCATAGTGGGAAAAAAAAGAGCCTGTATGTATATTTTGCCCTTTATAGATGAGTAAATTAAATGCCTTATTGCAAGCAGTTTTTGGTTGCTTTTAGAATGAAAAAAAAATAAGGGCAAAATCAAGTCCAACATCTGCTTGGTTTGCTCAGCCAAGAACTTGCCTTTAAAGCACAATTGCAGGAAAAAGTCCAAGTGCTAAGGTCAGCAAGCAGAAGAGGCATCACTTCTCAGTAGATGTGTAGGTGTACTGGTATTTTCAGAATATCTCTGCATACATCTCTGTGTGAGGTCTCTTTGTTTCTGCCACATACCAGGATTTTTGAAATAATGAAACTGTTCTGCTTTTCCATTGCAGAAATCACTGGAGTCTGGAATTTCCCTTGCCTGGGGGATCCTCTTGTTTCAGGATACAAAGCTGGGGAAAGCTCTCCCTGAGCTGCCAGGGCACCACAGCTCTGTGTGGCCACTGCTCAGAAGGAGGGAGAGAAAAGCAGGCTTGGCCATAGGTATAAGGTGCTGTGGAATTCCCCTTTCAATCCAAGCTTGGCTGTTCGTTGCTCTTCATCAAGGCCAGTGTGTTGTGCTCCAGGTGGGGAGGGTGGCAGAGGGGTGGGACATATGGGTACTGCCTGGTGGATTTTTGGAAAGCCCAGTGAGAGCCCACCACCATGGTTCCTGAAGATTATTTATGCCCAGGGGTGATGGTGATGTGAAACATCATCACACAGGGATGTTTCAGCCTTGAAACCATCCCCCTGTGGTGCTGAAAGCCCTCTGGGGCAGTTCAGCTTGTGTCCACATTTGTGTTTAAAGCACCTCGTGGCACTGGAAGCAGAACATAAACTGCTGGTGACAAACTTCCCTTTTGTCCCCATAAAGTGCCAGCAGCTGATGAGAGCACTGGGGTTTTCATTGCCCTTTTCATGCCCTTTTCATTGCCCTTTTCACACCCTTTTCATGCCCCAGGCAGCTGTGCCTGACCCTGAGCAGTGTTTTCCCGGCCCTGCTGTGTCACTGCTGGGAGCTGGGGGTGGATGCTCACCGAGGGCTGGACTGGAGGAGTTTGCTCTCCAGAGCTCCTGTCCTCTTCGTGTTTGTGGGGGACAAAGCTCCTTCCACGTGGTGCTGATGTTGCTGCTTTTTGGCTCTGTGCTCAGCCCCTCCTTCAGGGCTGATGTCCATGAGTTCAGCACCAAGGGTATTTTCTGGGCAGTAATTACAATAAAAGGCCACAGTCTAGGGTGATATGGCTGTGGTGACCTCCCCTGTCTGTTGTGAGCTGTCCTTGGGGCAGCCCCAACCTCCTCTGGGCTCAGAAATGCAGTGCAAGGACAATTTTACATTCACTCCACCCTTGGAGTTTGGTGCTGCACTCACAGTTCATACAGAGGGAACACTGAGAGTAAGTGATGGCAGATCCAGAGTGACCAGCAGACCATTTATATCAACAAAATAACTATTAATACCAAATTGCCCAATAGAATAATTTATGAATTTAATTTAGCTTTTCTTAAATTTTAATTTCCTAACAAGAATCTAGTTTATACATGTTTAATAAAGGTGTAATGTCTATAAATCATGTAGCTGTATTTATTTTAGGAAGTTGTGAGGACTTGATTTTAAAACAAAATAAAATACTATATTGATAATCTATGCAAATATAAGAAAGATGTCTTTGGGGATGAATCCAGACAGATGGATCTTAAGACTGAAAAAAAACGCTTTATGAAAATGGCCTGAGATCTGCCATATCTACATCATATTTCAAGTGAATTGCAAACTTCACTTGTGAAAAGAAGCAGAGTGTTTTTTAAGTCTGTGCCAAAATAATTCATACAGAACACACACACACACACACACACACACACACACACACAAAGCAGTTCTGGGCACTCAACCCTAGAGCTTGAATTTTTCTCCAATTTTTAATCGTGATCAAGTTCAAACAGTTTATTTTGCCTAAGACTTCGAGCACAAGTTTTCTAAAAAGGCTAAAAAATTAAACGAAATCCTGTAATCAATCCTCTGGAAGACCTTTCTCCACACAGACCTCCCAGGAACCTAAAATAGAAAGAAGAGGCCATTAAACATGTTAGCTGATATAAAAAATAGAGGCTGGAAGGGTAAAGGATGGAGATATTGAGGAAAAGCTCTAGCAGCTACAAATAGAGTGGACATTTTTGTACTTTGGATGACACATTTGGCCTGAACAAACGGGGACACCCTGGATTTGAGCCATGCCCATGGGAGCTGCTGCAAAGGCCACTGCAGCATGGCCATGGATCTGAGTTTATACAGCTCAGGGTGTGCTCTGTGTGCCACCCTTGGGCCAACTGCTGCTTTTCTCCTCTCTTTGTGCTCTCTGTTAGGGACAGACAGGTTGGACTGATGTGCTGAGGGTGAGGGATTTTAGCTGTGAGGAAATCAGGGTTCCAGGAGGAGCTGGGATTGGGAAGCACAGAGAACAGCAGAGAAGGAAAGGGCAGGTTGACAGAATAGCTCAGGGGAGGTGATGGAGGTGGGGGCAGTAGAGAACAGAGAACAGGAGGGGGCCCAAAGTGTGTGGGGGATCTCAGTGTGGGTGCTGTCAGCGTGTGTGGGTGCTCAGTCTGTGGGTGCTCAGTGTTTGGGTGCTCTCAGTGTGTGTTTGGGTGCTCTCAGTGTGTGTGATGCTCTCAGTGTGTGTGTGATGCTCTCAGTGTGTGTGATGCTCTCAGTGTGTGTTTGGTGCTCTCAGTGTGTGTTTGGGTGCTCTCAGTGTGTGTGATGCTCTCAGTGTGTGTGTGATGCTCTCAGTGTGTGTTTGATGCTCTCAGTGTGTGTTTGATGCTCTCAGTGTGTGTTTGGGTGCTCTCAGTGTGTGTTTGATGCTCTCAGTGTGTGTGTGATGCTCTCAGTGTGTGTTTGATGCTCTCAGTGTGTGTTTGATGCTCTCAGTGTGTGTGTGATGCTCTCAGTGTGTGTTTGGGTGCTCTCAGTGTGTGTGTGATGCTCTCAGTGTGTGTTTGATGCTCTCAGTGTGTGTTTGGGTGCTCTCAGTGTGTGTTTGGGTGCTCTCAGTGTGTGTTTGGTGCTCTCAGTGTGTGTTTGATGCTCTCAGTGTGTGTGTGATGCTCTCAGTGTGTGTTTGATGCTCTCAGTGTGTGTTTGGGTGCTCTCAGTGTGTGTGATGCTCTCAGTGTGTGTGTGATGCTCTCAGTGTGTGTGTGATGCTCTCAGTGTGTGTTTGATGCTCTCAGTGTGTGTTTGGGTGCTCTCAGTGTGTGTTTGGTGCTCTCAGTGTGTGTTTGGGTGCTCTCAGTGTGTGTTTGGTGCACTCAGTGTGTGTTTGATGCTCTCAGTGTGTGTGTGATGCTCTCAGTGTGTGTTTGGGTGCTCTCAGTGTGTGTGTGATGCTCTCAGTGTGTGTTTGATGCTCTCAGTGTGTGTTTGGGTGCTCTCAGTGTGTGTTTGGTGCACTCAGTGTGTGTTTGGGTGCTCTCAGTGTGTGTTTGATGCTCTCAGTGTGTGTGTGATGCTCTCAGTGTGTGTTTGATGCTCTCAGTGTGTGTTTGGGTGCTCTCAGTGTGTGTTTGGGTGCTCTCAGTGTGTGTTTGATGCTCTCAGTGTGTGTTTGATGCTCTCAGTGTGTGTTTGATGCTCTCAGTGTGTGTGTGATGCTCTCAGTGTGTGTTTGATGCTCTCAGTGTGTGTTTGGGTGCTCTCAGTGTGTGTTTGGTGCACTCAGTGTGTGTTTGGGTGCTCTCAGTGTGTGTTTGATGCTCTCAGTGTGTGTGTGATGCTCTCAGTGTGTGTTTGATGCTCTCAGTGTGTGTTTGGGTGCTCTCAGTGTGTGTTTGGGTGCTCTCAGTGTGTGTTTGATGCTCTCAGTGTGTGTTTGGGTGCTCTCAGTGTGTGTTTGATGCTCTCAGTGTGTGTGTGATGCTCTCAGTGTGTGTTTGATGCTCTCAGTGTGTGTTTGGGTGCTCTCAGTGTGTGTTTGGTGCTCTCAGTGTGTGTGTGATGCTCTCAGTGTGTGTGTGATGCTCTCAGTGTGTGTTTCATTCTCTCAGTGTGTTTTTGGGTGCTCTCACTGTGTATTTGGCTCCTCTCAGTGTTTTGGCATCCTGGGTTCTGCCAGGTGCTGTTTGTGGGTTCATTCTCCAAAGCCTCCCCTGATCTCATCTCCCCATCCCCTCTAGGCAAAGCAGAGCAGATCCTGCTGCAGAGCAGGGACACCTGGGCTGCATCCCCGGGGGAAATCTCCTGGAAATCACGGGAATGGCTGAACAGTCAGACAAGAACCTCGTTTATCATGCAACAAGTGGGTAATTCCATCCCTGACTTCCTGCTGCCACTCCATTTACTGCAGCCTGTTGGTGCCTAAGTGCTGATCACTTGAGGCAATACATTAAGACTTGAAAGGAACAATAAATTTTACAATTAGGTTAGCAAACACCAGCGATGGTATTTCTCCCTGTTGATAATTACAAATCAATTATCTCACATGTTTTAAAAAATGATAACTCCCATGGTGATGTTGTGCAGCAAATGTTCTCAGAAAGATGTAAGAACTTCAGGGCCAAGTGCTAGAACATGTGCAGTGGTTAGCAACAGAAATGTTTGAACCCTGAAGCAATCCTTCTGTGGAAAATGTATTAAATTAAGGTCAGCTAGAGCAAACTGCTGTTAAACATGGTGTAAAAGAGAGAGCATCTTCAAGGAGGGAGCTAATGGGACTGAATTTTTATTTTTAATGAACTGAAGATCAGGCGCTGATGCAATGTTTTACAATCTGCTTATTGTACTACGGGGGTTTTGTTCAATTCCATGAGCAACATTGCAAGTATGAAATAAACTCTTTCAGAATAAACTAATGACTACAAGAGTCTGATTTCAAGAAATCAGCATTTCTGTTACAAGCAATGGTTGAGTTGGTTATTTCTGCAAAGAGGGTTGAAATTATTTACTTTTGCACTATACATAGGCTCTTAGAATTAATTGACAAATAATCAGAGTAAATCCATGCTCTAATATTGCATATCTGACTGTAATAATGGAGAGATGAGCAAAGATGAATAGTTTTTGAAAAATGAAGATATTTTTAATGAAAAGATGTGTGAGAGAAGCCTGAAAGGAGGGGAAGGGGCTCCCTGCAGCAGGGCAGGGCTGGCTGGGTGTGTGGAGCCTGCTTTTGGTCACTACTGCAGGCCCCTAACAAGGAGCTGCCTGGCAGTGAGACTCAGAGACATTTGATGTGTTCCTGGGTATTTCCCATACATGCTGCATCTCAGCCAGGTTTGAAATGCTCTTTGCACCCCCAGGAGTTGGATGTGGCTGCTCTCACTCACATCTCACTTTTCTTCCGGTTTGCTCTGCTGTGAAGGCTCGTGGGGATGTGAGGACAGGCAGTGCTGGGGTGAATCCAGATGTGGGGCTCCACTGGAATTACAGAGGCACAGACAATGTGTCAGAGCCCAGACAACCAACACCCACCCACCAACCTCATCCCTGTATGCAAATGTTGTGCTTGCAGGTGCAGACGGGATAATTGTGCATGGAAATAATCACAGCCCATTTGCATGGGTAATTTGTGTATACACTGATGGCATATGCATATCTACTGGTTTCTTTGGAACCCAGAGAATTACTGTGGCACTGCTTAACCTGGGAGCAGTTTCACTTTCACAGTGCCTCTCTGCCCTCACAGATATTGCAGTAAATAGAATGGGGGCACGATTGGATGTCTGATGTTCTTCCATGAACAAAGCAGGGAAAGGTTATGTTTGAAAATCTCTTTTAATTTTCAGAAAAAGGAATATATATGTGTGTTTGTATATGTACATATGCCTTTAAGAGAGCACCATCCCCAAATTCTCTCCTGCTTTGCTTGGGAAGCAAAAACAAAGAGGAAAAAGAAAGAAGCTCTGAAATGGAAGAGAAAAAGAACCCAGGCTGACAGGAAAAGGGGTTCTCAGTGAAACTGCAGCCCATTTCATGATGTAAGCTGCTGATACTGCAGCTTCATGGTGTTTCCCATCAAACCTGACAGGCTTTATAGGAGCTCTAAATTAGAGTATGGAGGAAAGTACAAGTGGTTAGAAAGTGAGTGCAGCGGGCAATTGCTGTAGAGTTTGTTGTCACTTTTAGTCCTAGTGAAGCCTAAATACTATATTATTGTCTGTTTTGTTGACAGCACCTGCAAAAGTAAACTGAAAAACCAAAGTTTTTGACACTGAAGTATTATGTGTATTAATTTTCCATGTTTTGCTCTGAAGGAGTGACACAAAGCTGGACTTTCGTAGTGCAGCTTTCCAGTGTGCTGCTATTGTATAGTCCCAATTGGGGCTATAATGGGACTAAATTGGGACTAAAATGAGTTTAAAAATGTACCAGAGTGCTGCTTTTGCTCCTGCTATATATGTGCAAGAGGAATGTGAGTCATTTCATCATTTCTGCTGACTAATAATATTAGATCTGTTTTGTGCATGTGTCTGAGAGAGTTGACAGCACAAATCTTTAGTACCTAATAACATTATGTCTCATTCATGAGATATAATAGGATATATTAAGTGGGGTTTATATTAAAGAAAGATTTATTCTCATAAATTCTGCTGCATGGCAACCTTAGGATTTGCAATTCTTTTCTGGTTAGGAATGAAATCCTGGTGTAATTCAGTAGCATTTACACTGAACTGTGGTGGGCTGACACACATTTGCACTGAAGTGATGAGCACAGCACCTGCCCCACCAGAGCTGAGCTGGAGCCATGGGCAGCAGCAGAAAACCAGCTGGGGATTTACACTGGGAGCAGCAGAGGAACTGGTATCCATAACACTGGAATAACAAGATCCTGGGTATAATTTATCAGAAAGTTGTTTAAAACAAGTTCCCCACTAAAGCAAACCCATTGCTTGAGTTGTTACTTTAAATCAAAAGTTTTACACCCATTTTTAATTGCAGAAAGGGCTTACTTTGGGTCCTGTGGTTCTGGAAGGTTATTTATGATGTCCAGAATCAGTAGTTAATCTCTTTAAAATGTTCCTTTTTTGGACATGCACATCTGCCAGTCCAGTGGCATCTTCCATGTGTTGTGCAAAGCAGGAGAATCTATCAGAGATTTGAATCTTGGCGGGGAAACCTTTCCTTGTAGAGTTAGACTTGACTTTTTCAAGAGCCTAAAAATATCTTTCAGGCTCATGTGTGATGTGTGCTGCTGCCTTTTAAGGAGTTTTTAAATTTCAGTTGTTTTGGGAGGATCTCGGTGTTCCTGGGCATGTTAACACTTTTCTGCTGCTTGGCTTTGAATGTTGGTGGGTTCATGGATTAGATCACACTGAGAAAGGTCTCTTTACATAATTTCCTTTATTTATTTCTCTCTATATTATTAGATTTCTGTGCTTACTACAGTTTATTGACTACATAAACTACAAAATCTGGTACTTTATGGTCCAGCACAGAGTCAGTTGTGTCAGATCCATGAAATGAGTGCAGCTGATTTGTGTAGAGACTCAGAGCTCACAGTGGGGCTGATAACAAACCCGAAAAAACAGCATTCACCTTAAAACATCTTTCCATTAGAGTATGGAAGACTCTAGAGAACTTAGGGGGAATTTCATTATAATTCTCTCTTTCTGTGACAGGTGACTCACAGGCTCCCATCATGGCCCTGCTGTTGCAGCTGATGTTTCAGTGTTGAGGACCTCAGCACCTGGAGGGATGTGTGCTGTGAGCAGCCACGGGTCTTGCAGGTGCAGGTGCTGTGGGAGCATTTTTGCCGCCTGTGTTCTGTTCACTTGAAATTCTCTACGGCTGGAGTCAATTTATTAATGTTACTCATCATTTATGGTCAAGTGTTTGCAGGTCCCCTGGAGTTTCCACTCAGGAAGTGCAGCAGACATCCAGAATAATCCAGCAGGGCAGCTTTGCTATTCATCTTCTCCTGCATGCCTTCAGCTGAACACAAGTGATGAGTTGTCCACAAAATAAAACGACAGCTTTAATTTATGTCGGTCTCAGTGGTAAAAAGGCATTTCTAGTGCTAGAACTGACCCCTAATTTGCCAAACACGAGTCCCTGGGGACTGCAGGATGAGGAGGAAGATGGGCTGTGGTGCAGAGCTCTCCCAGCAGTGTTCCCAGCATTGTTTGGTGGAGGGAAGCCCTGCCTGGCACCCTGGCACAGCAAAGCACAGTGAGATCATACGTGGACAGCTTCAACTGTGCCAGCACAAAGCTGATCATGGGCTCTGTTCACTCACTGCATTCACATCAAAGCGTCTGGGAAGCCAGAACTCCTGCTGGGTTTAATAGTATGGATTGCACTGCAGATTATTTCCAGAAGTAATGTATACACACATACACACACACACACACATTTATTTATTAATTTATTTATTTATACATACAGGATCTTTTTTATGGATGCCCACACTGTCACTCCTGGAGAAATGTCAGCTAACTGGGAAGAATCATGTTGAGAACCTGCTCAGCCTGGCAGGAACAGCAATGACACGTGGGTGCTTTGCCTGGTTGGTTGTTTCCTCCCAGCTGAAGGTGGGAGGCACAGAAATCCCCTCCAGGGGGAGCACTGGAAGGCAGCAGCAGCAGCAGCAGCAGCAGCACAGCCCTGGGACAGCACCTGGTGAGGGCTGAATGCTGTGCTGAGAGAAGTTATCCAAAAGGCATGAACAAGATTGTTCTTAACCAAGAGCTGTATGATCAGTGGAGTTCGCTGATTCAGCTTGCCAAGGTAGGTTTAAAATTGGAATAGTTTTTTGTTGTGGGGAACACAAGGGTTCCTGAGAACTGCTCCTGTAATTTCTCATGAACTCTCTCAAGGCCACTCATTGCTGTGTTTCTGTGCTCTTCACTGACACCCATTCCTTTGCACTCAGAAATAACCCTGAAAATACAAGTCAGGTGACCCCTGCTGCCTCCCAGTCATATTAAATTTCATGCTTTTATCAGAGGAATTCATTACCCTTAGTGTTAAGATATAATGAACAACTGGTAGCTTTTTGGAATTAGACAGCAGTCTGATGTTCTATCTTAGATGGCACTTTGAACATACTTTATATGCTTTGACATTTTATTTCATTTAATACTGTAGGATGCCCCAAGGTGCTTTAACCTGGAGGCTGCTATAAAAATAAAGCTGAAATGCATCCCAGGAACATTTTGGGAAAGCTTGGCTGTTGGGTCATTGGTACATAGAGCCAATGGTTTAAATACATAGTAAAAGAGTTTCAATAACCCACTAAAACTGCATCAATTATTCCAGCTTATCCAACCCAGTGAGCAAAGAGAGCTCTGGAAACCCTTGCATCTCCTCTTCCCAAAACTGCACACGGAGCCATTCTGCCTTCCAGAGTGAGGGCCTGACAGAGTGAGAACTGTGTGAGGGAAGGTTAAAAGAAAGGAACTACAATTCCTTCACAGCCAAAAATTGTCCTGTTGAAACTTCAATTTTTCATGCATAAACTGGAGCAAAGGATGAGCGGAACCAGCAGTAGTGGAGGAATCTGTAGGAAAGCCTGAATGATGCTGTAAATCCTGAGTATCTTTTCCAAGCTGTTTTGCTCAATTTCTCTCTCCCAGCTGCACCCAGAGCAGTTCCCCAGGTGACTTGGGCAGGGCCCATCTTTTCTCTTGTGTTCATGAAGGATTTGGAGTCAGAGGCTGTACAGAGCCTGCAGCCCAGGGGTGTCCTTGGACACTCACTGGGAAGAGCACTGGAGTTTAACTTTCACCTTTAAGGAAATGTTTCCGGGTAGTGTGAAGGGCAGATATTTTGGGGAGGTAGGCCTTTAAAATAATTTCTATAACTCTGAATAGAAGAGATTATTCTGGGTCTTACAGTCATCTGTAAGAAAGAAAATAGTCCAACCCCATAGACCCCAACTCCAAAGAGAGATTGTTCTATTGTATTTTTACAATTAATAGAATAGTCTATGATTTCCTCCTTGCTATCTTAAGAAAAAATAAGCATTCATGCAAAGCCTGTTTATTAAGAATCCTAACTGCTGTCATTGTTGTATAGCTTCTATGGCCTCAAAATAAAGCTGGGAGATGGAGTATTTGTAAGTGCTTTAATAACTGGTTGTCACTTGCCAAAGAATGGACACCAAGGATATCAGCTATTCACACACAGAGCCACTTGAAAGCTGAAGAATGCAGAGTTATTAATTTCAAATAAAGAACTGAGTTTAGTGACTGGTAAAAAAAGCAGCTTTGTGGTTTGCAGGAAACAGGGGCTTTCTGTGGGATACAGGGTCTCAGCTCTGGGCAAGTCCTGTGAGGCACAAACACTCTGTCCTCTCTCGAGTTACTCCTTGGGTCCGTGCTGGGTCACGTGGTGCTGTAGGTGCAGAGAAAGCTTTTTATTTTTTTAAACTTACAGGTTACTTTATTCAAAGAAACTCACTGAGTCACAATACCAACTGACATCCGGGGAATTAATTCTCAAATCAATTTGGTAGTATCATCTCAACAAAAATAATGTATTTCTATACTTTCATTTTTTGTTTATATATACGATTACATATACCTGTACACGTAGAAATAACTGTTTGTATTATGTGATAATCTAATAAAAACCTCCTGAAGGCTTAATGATTTGATATGGCTATTCATATCTCATGGCAAAGCATTTGTCTCTTGCATTTCTGAATGCTGAAAGTTTCATTATCAGTGTGAGAATTTGCTCCTTTAGATTGTTCTTTAAAAGAAAAAAAAAATCAACAATGTTGAAGTCTTTGGAATAAGCTTTATTTTGTTTTACAGTGTTGCTAGTGTATTGAGAAATATCACATCATATAAACTTATTTTTTCTGGCTCACTCAAAGGTAACAGGACAAAATGCATTATAGGCTGATGTTTAGGTGATGAAGTAGTTTCAGATCTTTTTTTCCCCAACGAATAGTAGCTGTCACCAATGCACAGCAATGCAGTGGTTAATTTGGGATTCTCCAGGGATGGCTGGCAGTGATTCCTGCATTCCTATCCCAACATCACAACCTGATTCTCAACTCATTTCATCATAGCTGTGCCATGGGCAGTGGTCAGGATCTCTTTTGGGGGCTGGGATGAGGCAGGGTGGACAGGATCTGTTTTGGGGCTGGGATGAGGCAGGGTGGCCAGGATCTCTTTTGGGGGAATGGGATGAGGCAGAGTGGACAGGATCTGTTTTGGGGCTGGGATGAGGCAGGGTGGCCAGGATCTGTTTTGGGGCTGGGATGAGGCAGGGTGGCCAGGATCTCTTTTGGGGGAATGGGATGAGGCAGAGTGGACAGGATCTGTTTTGGGGCTGGGATGAGGCAGGGTGGCCAGGATCTGTTTTGGGGCTGGGATGAGGCAGGGTGGCCAGGATCTGTTTTGGGGGCTGGGATGAGGCAGGGTGGACAGGATCTGTTTTGGGGGAATGGGATGAGGCAGGGTGGCCAGGATCTGTTTTGGGGGAATGGGATGAGGCAGGGTGGCCAGGATCTGTTTTGGGGCTGGGATGAGGCAGGGTGGACAGGATCTGTTTTGGGGGAATGGGATGAGGCAGGGTGGACAGGATCTGTTTTGGGGCTGGGATGAGGCAGAGTGGCCAGGATCTGTTTTGGGGCTGGGATGAGGCAGGGTGGACAGGATCTGTTTTGGGGGAATGGGATGAGGCAGAGCGGCCAGGATCTGTTTGCAGCTGCCTGGCCAGTGATGCAGAGACAGAGCAAGGCCTGGAAAACAACAACTGGCAGAACCTAAATGGCTCTTGCTGGCTCTTGCAAAACAGGATGAGATCCAGAGGTGTTGGGAACTGCAGGAAAGTGCCTGTAAACCTTATCAGGCCAAAATACATGCAATTAATTTCTGCTCTCACAGTGTGGAGGGACTGTGAGGTTTAATATCTCTATGCAAGGCTTTCCCTGATGAGATTTTCAGAGCCCTTTCTCTGGAATCTGCAGCCTTGGTTGTACTTTTAGCCACAATATTTATTGAAACTCACCTGCACTGAACAAAATGCAAACTGTACCATTTAGGGTATAATGGATGTCAGTCCCTTGGGAAAGCTGGGGAGGATGGAGAATTAGCAGCTGCAGTTGCTTATGATTAAGCTCCCACACTTGAATTCTCCGTAACTTGCACAGTGAAGGTGAAGAATTGTGGCTGATTCTCGTAGGGGAGACTATCCCTGCCAGGTGATGGGAAAGATGGGAAATGTGCAGCAAAGAAGATGCGGATTTGCATATTGACCTTGTAATTCCAAGTTTTCCAGGTCTCCTCTTAGTTGCTTTCTTGCATTTGACCAGGAAGGACAAGAGTCTCCAGACAAAGACAAAGGAGCCTTGGTGTGAGGATGCAGCACTGAGGGAATATTTTACAGGAACACTTCTTTGCTGCCATTTTCTCTGTTCTCTCAAAGACTCTGCAATCTCTTCATATCTGTTGCTTGTTTTAAGACACATTATTTAGAGTTTTCCCTGACCTTCCTCCCTGGCTCTGAACCACACTGCTTAATCTTGTGCAGATGGACACAAATGCTTCCCCTGCAAATGTAGAATGTGGCTGAGATTTTCTGGGTGTGACTGCTCAGGTACTGGGGTGGAAGGGTCCACAGACCTTTCATGTTTCAAAGGCTTTGGAAGGATGTCCCAAAGCTGATCTGGACATCTCTGCTCTGCCACTGGAGGTTCATGGATTAAACACAGGTCTGAACAGAGATGTGCCATCGTTCATCAAGCTGGTCAAGAACATTTCCCTATTTGAATGTCTGCCCCACCCCAGTTTGGGAGGAAACATTTCCAGCCTCCTCTTTTCTGGTTTTTCCTCAGCTTTTTGTGTCAGGAGATCATTAAGTCAGTTCCATGCACCCCTATGTGAATCCAGCTGTAGCAGCATGAGGCAGATGGAGCCCTGAAATATCAGTAAAATCCCTCTCTCCACTCACCCTGGGGCAGTGCAGCTTTTTATTTTTAATGCAGGGAAAACTGAAGCTCAATATTACTCCTCCTTGAAGAAAGCATTTGAATTCCTAAACGGGTGCTGTGTCTGAGGCATTATCATCTGCAGCTATTCTGATTATTTTTCATTTCCCTTTCAAGCTGAAGGTGGGAATTAGGGGTGTTGCAGTCTTTGAGTGGAAGATAGTTGAATTTTGGCTTTCTGCATCGTGAAACAGAGGACTTCTGTGACAGCCATTTATACAAATGGGCCAAGACATATCAGAGGCTGATGTAAGTGCTGCCAATGCCTGAGCCTTGTCAGGTTTGTGCTTCCTGATCTTCACTACAAAGAAACCGTGCAAACATGTCACTTTATCACTTTGAGGAGTTAATTTGTCATCCAGGACGGTTTTAATCTCCGGGAGCACAACCATTTCCAAATTGTTTGTTTTATGACTCTGCTCTGAGACAGAGATGTTGCCTGCTTTTCTGTGCCTGCTGCTCTCGCCGCAGGCAACGAAAGAACATCAGAGAGCAAAATATTTACAGTGCATGAGGGTCCTGCTGACCATGTGGCTGGGGAGGGCTTGCTGTGGCCAGGACAGTGGTCACTTCATGGCCAGGACAGTGGTCACTCTGTGTCCAGGGAAATGGTCACTCCATGGCCAGGGCAGTGGTCACTCTGTGTCCAGGACAGTGGTCACTTCATGGCCAGGACAGTGGTCACTCTGTGTCCAGGGAAATGGTCACTCCATGGCCAGGACAGTGGTCACTCTGTGTCCAGGACAGTAGTCACTTCATGGCCAGGACAGTGGTCACTCCATGGCCAGGACAGTGGTCACTCCGTGGCCATGCCAATGTCACCTCCTGCATGTCCCCCCCAGCCCTGTGTCCCCCGGGGGTTCCCAGGCCCTGCCTGTGTTGGTTTTTGGGGTGAAATTGGTGGATTTTGACTCCTGTGCAGGGCCTGTCTCTCCTGGGTCGGTTTTTGGGGTAAAATCGGTGGATTTTGGCTCCTGTGCAGGGCCTGTCTCTCCTGGGTCGGTTTTTGGGGTAAAATCGGTGGATTTTGGCTCCTGTTCAGGGCCTGTCTCTCCTGGGTCGGTTTTTGGGGTGAAATTG
The DNA here is from genome assembly GCA_037013685.1 of Acridotheres tristis. Classification (NCBI taxonomy): domain Eukaryota; kingdom Metazoa; phylum Chordata; class Aves; order Passeriformes; family Sturnidae; genus Acridotheres; species Acridotheres tristis. The sequence continues at coordinate 1,131,976 of CM072898.1, read as the reverse complement.
GTGGATTTTGGCTCCTTGCAGGGCCTGTCTCTCCCCAGGTGAGCTCAGAGAGCTCCTGCCAGCTGAAGTCATTTCTTGTGGAGAATGTTCTGGGCTGTGGGTTTTGGCAGGTCCTGATCTCTGCTCTCCTCTTCCTGCCTGGGGAAGAGGCAGGGAGACATTACTGCTGGAGGCTTGGTCCCTCTAAATATGGGAATTATTGCTTAGTTAAATAATTTAGGAATCATTCTCTTCTTCATTTTCTGTCCAAAACTAAATTCCAACTGAAAAATTACTGGCGTTTTTCTCCTCAGAGTGTGAGCACTTATTGTCTAAGGTATTAAAATGAAAAGAGCTTGATGGCTCCATTCTCTTTGCCAGCTCTATCCAGGTATTTTGTGGATCCTGGTTTCACCAGCACCTTGAGGACATGTATTTTTAGACTTTTTTTTCTCTTTTTCTTCTCTTTTTTCCTTTTCTTTCCCTCTCAAATCTTTTTAGTTGTTCTGGAGATGCCCAGGAGCCACTGTATATTTAATGTGACAAAAAAACTTTAAAAGAAATTTCTGTTTTTAACTCTCTCTATATTTCGGTATACATACATAGAAGTATAAATAGAACACTCTTGTTAACTTATTTATGAGGGTTGGAATATTGGGATCATCAATATCAGACTGCAATAGTTAAAGGTTTCATCAAGATAAAAAATTTAAAGGGAAAACCAACTTTGGGCGCAGTTTGGTTAGTGCAGTAATAAAAGTATTAAACTGGAACTGATGGAGGTCAGAAGCATAGGCCAGAGAGGGAAGAGCCACAGTAACACGGAAAAAAGGCAAATATGGGAACATATGGGTATTATATGGGCCCTGGAAGGAAGGATGGGTAGAAAGGAGACTATTAAATATCCATGTTTTAATACAAAGCCCATATAGAGTAACCTGGAAGTAGAGGCAGTTTGAAACTGCATTTTACTTAGTTTGCTGGTAAACCTTTTGGAACAACTGGGTGGAATTTCAGCCCAGGAGCTGCAGTAGCTGCTCTCAGAGATGCTGGGGGCAGAGGAAATCTGCCTGGAAGGAATGTGCTGCCTTGGTTCCCCAGTGCAGTCCTGCAGTGGTGGAAGGGCTGAGGGATTCCCAAAGCACAGGACTCCTCAGTCGAGGCCACCAGGAGACTCTGGGGGTCTGTTGGGACAGGATGTGGCAGCATAGAGCAAAGTTCCTTCTTTGCATCTGTGATTTCTGGAGCTGGGCTGACAGTCTGTCACACTCTCTGTGTAAACAGCCCAGACCACAAACCTCAGAACCAAAAGACAGGAAAGATAAGGACGCTGAAAGATAAGGAACCTGCAGGATTTTCTGCCTAAGAAACCCTAGGAATAAGTAAAAAACAGTATTTTCCCTACCTAAAATTTGACAGTAACATATAATTAAATATATATGTGAACATGAACTATTACAAATCTTTATAAAAATTAGGCTATGCTGCTCAGCTTGAGTAACAAAGCTCAGGGATGTGATTTTCAACGCTCAGCTCTGGGCACTGTTTGGTTTTAGAGAGCTGGAATTCTTTGCTTTTTGTGTTGGGTAATCAGCTGGGCTTTTCTTCCCCTTCCTGATGGTAGTATCCCACAGGACAGAATTTCCTGGAGCCCCTCAGAGCTCTGGGTGCAACACAAGCCCTCTGTACCCTGAGCAGGCCACCACAGTGCCTGTCCCTGTTCCCGTGGCTGGGACCCAGGACAGGGTGCCCAGCTGGGATCCCCAACTGGCTCTGAAGCCAAGTTTTGGTTGGATTGGCAGAGGATCCTTAAGATTCTGGCTCAGCAGTGAGAACAGAATGGCTTTGCCCGTGCACAAGTCAAAACCTGGGAGCAAACCTGGGAGCAGTTTGTGTTTCCACGTTCCTGCAGGAACATGGACACCTGTAATTCTGTGGGGATGTTCATTGCCTGAGCATCACTGCCCGGGTGAGAACCCTGTCATTTAAAACTCCCCTGCTGTGGAGAATGCAGACTGCTCCAGGCCCCCATATCAGAAGCAGTTCTTTGGTGTGGGGTCCTTTTGTTGTATTCCTGATTGCTGGCTCTGATAGCTGAGGCTTAATCCAGTGGCTGTGAACATGAAAAAACCTCTCTATGATAACCACTCTGCTTTGTCCTGATTGAATTTATGATACTCTGTGGTCATCATTCAGTGGAAATCAAGAGCTGGGAGTAGTGGCTTCACATTAGTACAGTCAAATCACTGCTTCAAACTGGAGTTATAATCCTTTAAATTTAATTTTGTGGGCAAGTTGCAGTTGCCAGCTCCTCAATTTGATTCGTTCCAAAATCATAAGAAATTGAAAATTCCAGGAGGCATCAGTCCTGTAAATATATTAGTGCCATCTGGAGTGGAGTGACCTTGGACATTTTGCTTGGCCTTAGTATCTTATTGTTGAAAGTAATTCAACCATTAATACTTGATTGAGTTTGTGCCTCTGACTACACAGAACTCAATCTTTACCTCTCACTCAAAGAGCAGGTGACATCTAATTTAATAAGGTATTAAATGTGCATTATAATAATTTGTTGGTTTTCTTATAGAAAAAGAGCAAGCAAATAAATATAGATTACTTTGAAATCCACTGTGTGGTTCAGTACAGGAAAGAGAACAAGATTTCTGGATTTTGTGACAGCCTCAGTGAAGCACAACAAATAATTTTAGAGATACCTGCCTTTGAGCTATTTTTTATCAGGTTTAAAAAAAAATCTGCTTGTACCTTAAATCATTAGCAACGTTCTGGGAAACAATTTCTAGATTAAAATTACTTCAGGACTGGTGAAATGTTACACTATTGATACAGGGCCCAGTGAAAATACTGGGAAGAATTCTATTGATTTGAAGCAAGCTAAAATTTCAGGGGCTTCACGAGGTGATTTACATCAATGAGGTGAAGAGAATCAAACCTTTGGCTCACTGGAGATTAAATGTGGTCTAAACCTCACTGTATCCCACCTGCAGCTGATTTAACCCTGGGTATTTAGGGATGGGCTCCTTAGTATCAGTCATCCTGCTCCTGTTGTAATGTTAGAGGGGTTTTTAGGGAAAATGAGCAGTTCTAACAGCAGAGTTGTTCATTTTAATAGCAGCAGTGTTTTACAGAACTCTGAATACAAAGCAGATTAATAGCTGGAAACACAGAAATCTGAAGTAAATTTGTAACGAGCAGAATTGTGGTGTTGCCTGGCCTCTGGCAAGGTCTGAGGTCCCACCAGTCTTAGAGGAATTGCTTCATTATGGTTGGAGTCTGTCTCAAGGTATGTAAGTATAACATGGTAGTTGGGAAAGCCTTTTAAAATAAAAGATGTTTCTCCAAAGCAGTGAGATATCAGTGAATATTCCAAATATGAAATGCACACTCAGAAGGAAGTTAACTGAAGGCTTTGGAGCACTCTAGGCTTAAGATCCCACCCAGTTAACATAAAAGCAACATTTTTTTTTTTTTGTAATATCTTTGCCTAGCCCTGTTCATAAACTCAAATAAGCCCATTTCAACATGAGGCCGATGTGCAAGTGCTTGGGAAGGTGAGAGCCTGGTCTGCTGCCCTGTGCAGCCTTCTGCACAAGGCAGGAACAGAGCCCAGAGCCTGCCCTGGGCCACTGGGGCCAGAAAATACCATCAGTGCCTAAAACCAACAGCAAGCAAAGAGTGAAGAAATGTGAAGAAAAAATAATTTCATAAACATGATTTGTTCAAAGTGTGAAATAATTGAGAAACAGATTACTGGCTAATTGCTGCAGCTGACCCATGAACTGCCCTGACGGAAGAAGGGCTGGAAGGATGGATGATGGATGGATGATGGATTGATGGATGATGGATGGATGATGTGACGTGCCCCGCCTTCTCCACCCCGCACCGACTCGCCCAGCTGGCTCCTGAAGGCGAGAGCAGTGCCGAGAGTGGCCCACTTCCAGGATTCAGGGGAACCCGGAATGTGGGAAGGGCTCTGAACCCTCACGGCCGTACACGCGTCCGGGGAGGAGCAAAGGATCGAGACAGAGTCCTTCTGAGGTTCCGGGGAAGCGGGATTTATTGAGGGAGAGAGGACAACCGGAATCAGGGGAAGGGAACCGCAGAAGGCAGGGAACACAGGTGTACAGCAACTTAAATAGGGGCCCTCCCCCAAGGGAGGGTACAATACAGCACCAATGGCTACAGTTTGGGGTGTAACATAAGGCAGGGCTGGTTATACATACAACGAATAGGGGGAAACATAGGCGGGGAAATACATGTAACATCAAATCATGTGCTAAGAAGGGGATGACTGATACAGAAGATACTAGAAGGATGGGGGGGCTAGGAGGGATTGACAGTCTTTGGGGCAGGGACTAGAGTGAGGGACAGGGAAGGTTCTGGAAGGTGGCTTGGGACTTGGGTAGATTGATCAAGGGAAGGCGGGAATTAGGGCAACTGAATTATAAGGGGGGGTACAAACAATGGAACAAACCATCTAATAACAATAAAATAATGCAATACAACAATGATGGATGATGGCTGGATGATGGATGGATGATGGATGATGGATGATGGATGGATGATGGAGGATGGATGGATGATGGAGGATGGATGGATGGATGATGGATGGATGATGGATGATGGATGGATGATGGATGGATGGATGGAAGATGGATGGATGGATGATGGATGGATGATGGATGGATGGATGGATGGATGATGGATGGATGGAAGATGGATGGATGGATGATGGATGGATGATGGATGGATGATGAAGGAAGGAAGGAAGGAAGGAAGGAAGGAAGGAAGGAAGGAAGGAAGGAAGGAAGGATGGATGGATGGATGGCCCTGGATGGGGCAGGCCGTTTTGGACTGAAGGAAGGATCAGGGGCTCTCCTGGGCTCAGTGGCAGATTTTCCATCAGGCTGTCCCCACAGCCTGCTCTCTGAGCTGAATTTCACCTGTCTGAGTTACTTGTGCTGTCACGGTAACGTCTCTAATAAATGAAATTCAGCAACGTATAAGACAGGAATTACCAATGTGCTGTTCTGCTGATTGTTTTGGAGCAAGGCCTGAACTTGGGCAGAATTTGGCGTCAGCTCTGCCAGGTAATGGTACCACTGATAGTTGGCTATTAGGGAGTCCCAAAGCCTCATCTCACTATTGCTTATAAAGCCTTTCAGCCAAACAAATCCATATGAGCCAAAAATGCAACTAAGTCCATGTCTTAGCAGTGACATTAAAGCTAAAATATGGCCAAAGGCTGTTGCATCAGGCTGGTCACTTGAAAACGGACAGTGTTTACCTGGGCATTCCCATGAAATCACCAAACTCTTTGTACTGCAGATTCACAAATCTTAAAACTGACAGAGAAGAGAGTTTTTTAATGTAACTGATTGTACTTAATGGAAGTACAGATAAAATTGAATTATTACATGCCTTTCTTAAGAGCTAAAATGAAAATAGGCAATAACAGCAATGACTCCTTCTCCAGTCTCAGCTGGTCCTGGACAGAGGGGGTCATACAGGTATAACTTTATTTGTTATTTAGAGGATATTTAAAGACCAAAAGGATCTGAGATCCAAGCAGATCTGCTACTGCTTTCTTAAAAGTTTCCCTTAACCATGTGCTATGTGCCTTGTGTTGGATTAAATATTCTCTGTAAGGAAAAATGGGGTTCAAAATAAACTTCGAATAATCAGATGATCAAATTTAATTGCAAACTTTCTGTAATTTTGCAAAGAGTTTTCTGAATCCTGATGTTTCATACACCATATTTTAACAAGTACTTGTACTTGCATTATCAAAAGACACATAAAGAAGCATCAGTTATCACAGTTTAAGTGGTTATAAATTTTTCCTGCCTCCACTAGGATGTAGAGAAGGAAATTTTGGTAAACTTTTGGAATCCTGGGGTCTGTTGTCTGGTGAGTCTTACTGATGTTCCTTACAAATACATGTTGAGAGTCATCCATTCTGTGTAACAGTGGGAATAACCAGTATGGAAACTGGCAGGGTTTGCATTCAGTTTCTTGTTTCCATCTGGACCATAAAAACAAAATGCTTGGAATCACAGTGGGTTTGTTTTTGTTTTTGTTTCTTTTTTTTCATTACTGAGAGAAATATGCATCAAAAAGATATTAAAATAATCTTCCTCTTGCCAGGCCAGCCCTTCCCCTAGTGAGGATTTCTCTCACAGCATCCTTGCTGCTCCCATTCCAGGGGGGAAGAACTCTGTACTGGGATGGGGGTTGTGTTTGGCAGCTGGGCTGAGGTGGTGCCACCCATCCCCTCCTTGGGGACTGAGAGCTCCACAGCCAGTGCGGGAGCTCTGGTTCCTGCTCTCCCCCTGTTTCTCTAAGCCAAGTTTAACATGCTGGGGAAGGCTGAAAATGAGCTCTAAGGGGATGTGGGCACTGCTGGCAACAAGGGCTGGGTGGTGCTGACCAGAGGGGCTGCTCTGGGACCCAGCACCCACAGGTGAGCCACAGGTGAGCCACAGCTCATCCACACCTGATCCCCAGCTGATCCACAGCAGATCCACAGCTGATCCACACCTGATCCACAGCTCATCCACACCTGATCCCCAGCTGATCCACACCTGATCCACAGCTCATCCACACCTGATCCACAGCTCATCCCCAGCTGATCCACACCTGATCCACAGCTCATCCACACCTGATCCACAGCTCATCCACAGCAGATCCACAGCTGATCCACACCTGATCCACAGCTCATCCACACCTGATCCACAGCTCACCCACAGCTCATCCCCAGCTGATCCACAGCTCACCCACAGCTCATCCCCAGCTGATCCACAGCTGATCCACAGCAGATCCACAGCTGATCCACACCTGATCCACAGCTCATCCCCAGCTGATCCCATCCCCAGCTGATCCACAGCTCATCCCCAGCTGATCCACAGCTGATCCACAGCTCATCCCCAGCTGATCCCATCCCCAGCTGATCCACAGCTCATCCCCAGCTGATCCACAGCTCATCCACAGCAGATCCCCAGCTGATCCCCAGCTGATCCACAGCTGATCCACAGCTCACCCACAGCTCATCCACAGCTCATCCACAGCTGATCCCCAGCTGATCCCAAGCTGATCCCCAGCTGATCCACAGCATGGCCAGGGATGGCTCCAGTTAGGAGCTGGCATTGCTGAGCTGCCTGCTTTGCCTCCTGTGTTTATGTTTTCAGAACTGAACTCTGCTTTCCTGTCTCTGTGCCTGGATGGGAAAGTTGATGTTTTCATTCCCTAAGTGCTTGCTGAAATGGCATAAATACAAGGCACAAACACTCTCAGGCTTGCTGAAGCTGGAGAACAGCAGTACAAACTTCCACTTATGTGACACTTGAGAAAGGCGAGTTTGGGGCCTCAGATGGAGACAGACAGAAACAGCTAAAAGTCATTGCCAAACCACACATTGAAGGGAGAGGAATAGACTTGGCAGACAAAACAAACAATGCTGAGTGTGCTGTAAAGCCCAGAGCTTTTCTTTTTATTTTCCAACTCAGCTGGAGCACTGGTGTGATTTATAGAAGGGATCTGTAGCTCTCACATCCCTGCCTTTTGCTCTCACAGCCATTTGTAAAGGAACCTTTTCCCCCTGCCTGCTTTCTCCAAGTTGCTTTATCTGTTGCTGGTTTTCATTGAGCTAGCACTTTACAGAAATGTGGAACTTCCTTTGGAACACTTTTTTTAAACTCTTTAAGCCCTGTCCATGCAGCACAGTTGTTTCCCTTGTAAATCTCTCCTTCTAGAAACTGTATTCTGGAATAAAAGTGATTCATCCAGACTGGAGTTAATTATCTTGGGGAAAAAAACCCTAAAATTCCTTTCGTGTGCTATGTTTATCCTGGGACTCCGAGCAGGCCAGCACAGCAGAATTGGCAGGGCAGAATTCTGAGTGATGGGAAGCTCTCTCTGCAGACAAAGCTCAGACACGTGGTCCCAGCTGCCAGGTTTACAGACACTCCTGACAGCCAGAAGAAAGCACGTTTCCCAGGCACTGCCAAGTTCCACACACACTGAAATTCGAGGCTTCCCCTGCCTCAACAGGGATTTTCTTAATGAAACCATTTCCTCTGCCAGGTTTTCTGCTGAAGAGGCACCTGTGGGGAGCAGGGCAGTCCTGGGCTGGTTTTTGTCTTTTCCAGAGGCTCTGAGCATCGAGCCAGCACACAAAGGCATTGGAGTCTGAGTTATGGCTCCACAAACTTGGGCAGCAAGAAGTTCTTTTGCAATGTCTCAGGTAAAGAGCAGTGCAGCAGAGCTCGTTACATTGATGGTCCTTTACTCTGACATTTTGATTTAGTTTAAAATTCTGTTTAAACTTTTTTTCTAGATAGTAGTGCTTAAATTTTTTATTGGCAGGCTGCTTGGAACTAGTCCATCCAATTTGTTTTCCTTCTGTGGATTGGCTGACAAAAACACAAAAGTAAACAGTAGCTTGGAAATCAGCTCTGAAACTTTAATGAACCTGGGGACTGACAGAGGAAGGGGTTCTTTGGGAGAATTCAGGTTTGGTGGTTCCAACACCTTCTTTCTTGCTTGGAAGTTGAGTCAACCTACCAAAACCATCAAGATTAAATGTCCCATATTTAGGTAACCTTTTTAGGGTCTGAAAAGTGTAATCAAAATGCTCCACTTTTGTAAATGTCTTTTTGCTGGTGGCCTTTTAAAACAAAGTCTCCATGTGCACTGTAAGTCCTGGAGAGTTGAAAATCAAAGTATCTTACAAATGTTGAGGGTGCTTTCAGTAATTCTTGCAGTTATCACAGGTTTTGCTGTACTCTGTTGAATATTAAAGACAAGAAATGTTATTTCGGCCTAAGTTAAATATGTTAGAATTCCACTCTTAGGTAAATTTTGTGATTGTAAGGAATGACACCAGGGTTTAACTTCATCCCCTCTAAATCACAAAGGATGTCATTTTCTCCTGAGGTATGAGCTGTGCAATCAGATATTCAGGTTTTGTAATTTGTTCAAAACACTTGAAGCCTAAGAATGGAACCCTCAAATCTGATATAAGAACAATTTTACAAATGTGCCCTAAATTGAGGGTTGTTGTTGTAGAGAAGAAAGAATTAATTGCTCAAAGAAATTGTACTGATCTTCAGAAGTTTGTATTTTGTTTATCTGAAGAGTCATTACCTTGAATTTCATTTTGTTATATAGACTTTGGCCTTTAAAATGCTTCACATTTACATTAATAAAAAAGCATAATTTTTAAACCTACAAAATGCAAACTTTGTGCTTGAAGCATAAGTCTCTCCTGAGCTGCTCTGTGTAATCCTATAGGCAGGGAATTTCTAAAACAAATACCTGGGAAGGAGCAGCCCTTTTTGACAGGCACATTTGCAAGGCACCAAGGCAGTTCTTTGAGAAATTTCCTCTGAATTAAGTTCAGCTGTTCTCACTGCAGGGAGATTTCATTATTCATTTAACTCTTTTGGGAACAAAGGTACAGATCTAAAAATCCTTACCCTGAAAGATGCTGAACTCCCTCAAATGTCTTTGCTTGTTATGTATCCCTAGATCAGCCCTACAACTTCAACACAGAGACCAAATCTATCCCACGTGTGAGTCTTTCAAATTCAGGGAAGCTGTGCTGAGGGTGAACTTGGCTATCAACAGTTTCTTAGATCTAAATATCAGGGTCATTGCTTAGATCCTGTGGTCCTTGATGTAGGTGTCTCACAGCTCATGAAAGGAACAGGGCTATTTCAATATTCAGGGAACAAGCAGTGTCTGTGAGAGCAGCAAGAGGCTTCTTTCTTTCAGTGGTAAAGGGCCCATAAATTCCAAATGTAGGGAAGGGAAGGATGAGAAAAACCTGCTGTGGGAGAGGTAAAAAAATGGCAAAATGCAAAGACAGACATTTCAGGAGGACAAAAAGAAAGAAATATCAAAAGTATCTGTACTTAAATTCTAGAAATTTACTTTTTTTTTCTTTTTTTTCCATTTTTTTTTTCCTGAACAGCAAATTGTAAAATGGTGCAGTGATGCAAAACCCCAAGGCTTCATCTGGTCACCGTGGCCCCATGTCTTGTTAGAAGGAGCCAGAACTCATTTTCATACTGTTCAAACCTGGGTTGGTTTTTTGGTTTTTTTTTTTCTCTTCCCCTTCTCCTCAAAGAATACTTCAAACTATGGATTTAGTTTCAGTATTTACACACAGTATGGGGAAAAAGAAAGAATCAAGGTAATATCTTCCTTTCATTAGCAAATGATGACTCCTGTGGCTTTCCACACCTTTGACTGAGCAGAAGAGTGTCCAAGTCTGCACTGTCTGTGCTTCCTGCTAATCCATCCCAGTGTGTGGGAGGGAGCAAGTGGCTGTGATCAAAAGGAAATCCAGCCTGAATACATGGAGAAATAAAATAGATTTATAGCTCCCTTCATAAGGACATATCTGAGGAAGGCTTTGTGCTTTTAATTGAGTGAGCGTCTCCCTTTGTACCAAGGCACTTTTGTCTACTCAAGGAACTTCCTTAAATTCTTTTTGTTTAAAATGCAGCTGTTGGGCCTTAGAGGCTACAGCACTTGGAGTTCACGTTCTGCCTGTTTCAGAAAGCGTGGCAGAGCTGTTTGTCTCCTGGGCAGAGACAAATGGGGGTGGCTTTGTGCAGTGTCACACGGCAGGACACATCTGTGGCAGGGCTGGGCACTCAGCTGAGGGATTCGCTGGGCTTGGATCCATTGTAAGGCAGGTCTGGGCGATTTTTGCTCATTTCTAGATTTTAAATATGTAATTTCCTGTCATGAAGGCATTTACAGCACTTTTTTATTGAAAGATTTAAAGTGAAGCTTTTAAAAGTGCATCATTGAAACTGTCAGACCTAAAGAGCCCCAGGGAGAACTTTTCCTTCAGCAAACACTTGCCTACTGCTGGGAACTGCTACAAGGTGTAATATATTTGTCAGATGATCACGTTTCCCTCAGGGCTCTCCCGGTAGCAGCCATGGGGCTCCTCAGGACGTGCAGAAAGGCAGGGAAATGTTTGCTTTCCTGGGAAAGCTCAGCACCAGCTCCGGGTTGTACAGGCAGCTGCACCAATTGTGCCCCCCTCTGTTGGGGGTGCTGAGCTCCTGGATTTGCTCTTCCTCAAAGCTGACATCCTTCGCTTGCTTCAGGGCTGGCAAATGCCCCAGGATGTGTGTTTGGAGGCAGGTCACAGGTGCCTTGGAATTGCCTGAGCTTCAGTGACCACTTAGCATCGTGGTCCTAACTAGCCAGGCTGGGCTTTTGGAAAGACTAAATTACTTTCCCTTATAACGCATCTATAAATGCTCTGAGAATTTAAGACTGGAAAGTCATCAAATTGTTCAAGTCCATTTTGGTTACTATTAAATACGTTGTTTGTACTGTTTGTAAAAGTCTCCAGAATTGCTTCATCTTTCACAAGGACATTTATGGAGTGGTTTGCTGTATTTAAAAGGGCAGAGCTTTCTGAATTCTTCCAAAGTAACCATCACTCTCTGAACAGACTTAGCACCTACCAGAACGATTGAAATAGAAAGAAAACAGTATTATAATCCTGTAAAACCCATCATGAGTATCATAAAGTCCCCAGCAATGACACTGTAAACAGATGAACAGACAAAAACTGTTGTGTGGCCAGCAAAGTTCTCTGTGTGCATTAGGAGGCAGAACACTGAGCTGCGCTCTTGACCTCTCAATAAATATGCTCCTTCTGCAGACAGCTTCCTTCCCCAACCACATCAGGAAAAGCTCCCCAAAGTATTTACTTTGGAATTCAGATTCTGCTGACTACAGCTCTGTCACACTTCACACACAAAACATATGTTAGTACATTCCAGGTTTAGCATGGAAGCCCTTATGGAGCAGGATTTTAGGCTGTTGGTTTGTTTTATAAAACCAGCCATCCCTCGAGACAGAAATAGGAATTTTTCCAGCGAGCTGTGTTGGCAGGTGAGCTGTGCAGCCTGTGCAGTTTGTGTTGTCCCATGACAGTCTGCATGCAGCACAATTATGAAACGTGCATATTATGCTGTAAAGTTGAGGGAAAAGAGGATTTTTATGTGTGGAAGTTATGGAACATGGAAAGCATGTGGTGCACACAGATCTGCCTGGTGACAAGGCAACAAGCTGCTCCAGATCAGCTTCCCTGCAGGGAAAAAGCCCAGAGGACTTGGGTGCCCAGATCCTAAGACATTCTAAGGGAGTGAATTTCCTGCCTCATTTATGGACTTTCAGCAGACCTAAAATGATAAACCAGAACTTTACCAAACTGGGTAAACCAGGCTCTTAAGTCAGCAGGAGAAAACCAGCCATTTTTTTTGCAAAAGGAACTGGATGTCTGACTCCCTAAGCTCCTTCATCTTATTGCTTATATAGAAAAGTCCACTGTGGTCCTGGGGGAAGCTTCTGATCTGTGGAATTTTTCCAGTGCAATATCTGGATATGAGAGAGAGGTGACTGAACTTGTGCTTTTCTTTAGCTGGGGTTGTGGTGAGAATCAGATGAAAAGTAATTCACGAAGGCAACCCCATCAGACTGTTTTATAGAAGGACAAGAACCTGGGTTTCACAGGCATTGCACTTATATAGTGCTTTCAAAATCGAATCTTGTCTGTGTTCTCTTCCTTGGTTCTTGAAAACATAGATGATATTTTGGAGTCACCTGCTGTACAGCTTATTCCACATGTTTTTCTATCAGTATGATTGCTTTGGAGAACAAGTAAATACAGGATTTTTCTGGGAGGGGATGAACTCTCCACATGTCTGTGCAGGAAGCCTGATGTGTTGTCACCGGAACTGAAACCAGCATCCTGGATCTCCTCAAAAAGAGTTTCCATGCTCTTGTCAGCACTCGTCTGATTTCCAGTGGAGAGCACTGAGGAGCCTGAAGGACTCTGTGTCCCTGCTCTGCTCGTGGGCTCTGTGTTTTCTCCTCTGGGCACTCACAGAGGTGGAATGAGCAGCCTGGTGTCTGGCTGCTCAGCCTTTGTACCTCAGCTGAGAAGGCCCAGAGTTATTGCTCCTTGGGACAGTCTTTTTGGGATGTCAGCACCTGCCCACTCCTGCTGTGGATTGCTTTAACTTCTGCCAGATGGCAGAATTTTCTTTCACTCCAAGCTTCCTTTGAATATAAATGAACAATCCAGAGGCTGCAAGTTCATGTCAGGCATATTGTGCCATTTCAAAGGTTGTTTTCTAGTGATGTATTTTCATATTTCAAACCTCAATGTCTGGTTCTGGCAGCACAGGCCATCAGGATGCAGCCTATCATTGCTAGCTGGTATTATGGGAAAAAGTTGCCATCTTCAGGTGGGGGTTTAAGGGAGAAGAAACAGGGAGAGAGAACTGGAAAGAATCAGATTTAGCAGGATTAGACTTGCCTGTGTCTACATGCTGAATATCAGACTTTAAACTTTGTAGGGTGTTTTACCTTGGAAGCACCTATGAAATGTGAATTTTAGTAAATTATGAATTGACAGCAGTGTTTTGTGAAGGCTTTTAACACACTTTAAGCACATCTAGCACAGGTGGACGTTTCATGAGCTGCTCCTCAAGCCCTGTATCAGAAGCAGTTGGCAGAGGCAAGGACAGTGACACAAACCCCTCGTGCTGGTCATTCTCATTCCTCCCTGCAAGGGAGCAGAGCTGGAACCATTTCCTACAATGCTGGTGAGGAATTCCAGCTTGATTTGGCATTTTGCCTGGACCAGAATGAACAGTGTCCTGAAGTGCCACCTGTGGCTGTTTAGCCTTTAGGGGGTCTCAGGTGAAGCACAGTGCTGGTAAAACTGAACCACCTTCTCTGTAAGGATTTGCACTGCAAACAGAAATCAAGTGAACCACTGTGCTCAGCTGGGCACTGAGTGCAGCACAGGCAAATGCAAACCCCGAGGGTCCAGGTGAGTGCTCCAGCCCGTGCTGGATCCATGGTGAGAGCTCCCTGCCCATGGGTGGCTTAAAGCAACTCGGGGGGTGGCCTGCCAGCCGGGGGAAGGCTGGAGACCCTAGAAATGGGCAGGGCTTAGTGCCCTAGAAATGGGCAGGGCTGGTGTGCCCCATAAATGGGCAGGATTGGTGTGCCCTAGAAATGGGCAGAGTTTGTGCCCTATAAATGGGCAGGGCTGGTGTGCCCCATAAATGGGCAGGGTTTGTGCCCTAAGAAATGACCTACGGAAGCTGTGCACGGCAGTTGCTGCAAACTGACTTCTTGGGGGCTCTGTATGGGCTGCTTGCATCTTTTCTTTCCACCAAGAACACATTCTGGGTGTGTTTAAGCTTTCTCCTGTGTTTTAAAGTCTGAGAGATTTTCCATCCACCGATTTCAAAGTGTGTTGATTTTACGCTGCCAAAATGTCGAGCTTGAAGCAGAGTGAGGAAGTCACTTCCAGCAGCCTCTGTAACAGCTTTTAACAGCTCGCAGGTCTCCTAAATCCCAAGCCAAAGCTCTGTCTGCTAGGCTAGTCTGCATTCTGAGATTTTGTACAGATACAGCAAGTACATATTAAAAAGCTGCAGCAGAACACAGGATTAAAGGGCGATATGTGAAGTACAATATCCTCCAAGATTTGAAGGGAGGGAAGCAGTTGGAGGGTGACAGTCTGTTCCCTGGCAACTTCTGACACTTGTGTTAATTCTCTGCTGGAATGAAATATAAGCCTTCTGAACTCTTCATGTAAATTGAACTGGTGAAAAACCTGTTTTCAGATTTAAACCAGAGCTCAGGAGCATCTGGGTTCGTGGAGGATGCTGCCATTTGTCCTGGATCAGATGGTTATTCTGGGGCTCTGGCACATGGATTATTCTCATCCAGGCTTCTCCTTGATTTAAGTCTCATAAGAAGGGAGTAAGTTCTTAAAGCATTCTCTGGCTGTTCTCCAGCCACAAGCCAGTGTGCAGAGCTGTTACTACAGTGTCAAGGTTTGTTAGGAGGCAGTGTCATTTGTGGGCTTTATGCTTAAGGAATATTTCCTGCATTCATCTCTCTTTGACATCCTTTTTCCAGCCAAGGAATAAGAAACTGCATAACCTTTGCTCCTGTTCTTTATACTGTCTGGCAATAAACCTCATCATCCAAGTGACTTGGGCCTTGATCTAGCCAGGCATTTATAACTAAGTAGGTATGAATTTCTATTCAAAACTGACAGGAATTCAGTCTATTCACAAGCTTAGAGTAAAGGATGAGTTAAGTACCCAGCTGGATTGAAGCTTAGACTGGCTGATGTCATAGGTGAAAGCTGTCATATTGCAGGTTGTGTCCCCTGAGAGAAGAATAAGAAGGGCTTTCTTCCCTTTGTTTTTTCCTTCTCCACTCATTTCCAGTGCTCCACAACCTCTGCCAAGCCGGCAGGTCCTGCCTGTGTTGCAGTCTCACTTCCTGCAGGCAGAGCCGGCTGAGCCATTGTGTGATGCTGAGATGTCTCCGTTTGTTTTCAAAGAGCACACACCTGGCTGAGGCAGAATAACATGTATTGATTTTTGGGCTGTTTGTAGAAAGTCTCCTTGGTCTGGAGCACATGAAAGCAGCAATGAGGCATTGTGTGGAGTTAAAAGCAGAATGCATTCTTTCCGAAAGCAGAACTGCTGAGACTTCCAGATGGTGTGCCAGAAAAGTTTTATTAGCCTTCCGTAGGCTTTTCACTTTTTCCAGATCCCTGCAAAACCGAGAGGCCTCTCCCTCTGATTTTCTTGCCAAGTCCAAATATGAATCTACTATTTATCCAGATTGCACTGGCTTTAACACATTATTTACGTTGCCTGGATTCCTTTTGTCTGGCACTTCAGATTTTATCCCTGTTGAGGTAGAGTCAGGCATTGCTGGAGAAGGACATTTGTTAAAACTTGCACTTTAGGAACGAATCCTTTCAGGAACAGCAGGTAAGAGGATCTGACCCTGTTACATGACATCTGTGAACCAAAAAAAAAAAAAAAAAACAAACCGAAAAAAGAGACAAGCAAAAATGCTTCTTCCTTAATTTGATCAGCTTAAGTGCTATTTTGGATCATTTGATTACCACTTCTTGTGCCAGGTGACAGCTGTCTTAAGAGAACAACTCAATTTTCTTGTTTATTATGCACAGGTCCTTTCCCAAGGGTGAGTATTTATCCATTGGAGATAACATAATGGATACTAAGTTGAAAGAGGTTATATGACAGTAATTGAAGCAATATGTGGGCCTGGTGTATTTAACTATGAGATTTTAGCTGCATATTGATTTAAAAGAAACTTGAGAAAAGGAGTAGAAATTGAAGCTGTTTATTGATTTAATTCTTCTTGTCCTTAAGTCTAAGGACTAGAGCATTAATGGAAGAGGGGATATTATTTCTGGCCTGCTATTTGCATATCAAAAGATGACATTTTACAACAGAATCCTTAGAATATGCCAGTGGTTTCAATTCTCTTTGCCATATGTGAAATGAGAGGGTTGTGCAGAGCTGCTTCATTAACTATTCAGGGAGAAGTAATTTCTCCAGTGGGCCTGTGAAATGCTGTGGTCTGAAGGGCGTGGGTGCTCAGGACCCAGCAGCCCTGGCCAGGTTGAGGGTGCGGCAATCCCCAAGGCTGGGAGCACTGGAGTCTTGCTTTTTACTTTTAACACTCTTCCCATTGTTGGAAAATTTTGGATAAATGAAAAGTCCTCTCTCCCCAGCTCCTGAAGGAGCCCACTGGAGTTAAAGCAGGACCTTTCTTATTACTGTTACTTTCAACTCTGTTGGGATTTTTTATCCCATAAAATATCTAGGATTCATTTTGGTATAGCAATACAAAAAGTGGTTTACTCCCAGTTCTCCATAAAAATCAGTATATATCCTCGAGATTTCTTCTGACTTACATACAATGTGAATTTTGAATCTGTCAGTTAAACATTGAAGGGAAAAGCTGGTTTAAAACCTTAGAGATGTGAATCTAAGAAAGCTGCAAAAATTCTCTTAATTGATTTTCATTTTTCTATGTTCATTTTGGAAAATGAGACTATAAATTTCTCCTCATTTCTTGAGCCATAAAAACCTCAAACTGTTTCAGACAGAAATGAACAAACGACTTTGGTTTCAGCATCTTGTACAATCCAGCTTTCCCCAAATCCAAGTGAAGTTCCATACTGTTCTTTTTTTATTAATATTTAGAAGGATGTAAAGGGCCTCTGTCATGCTGTGTGCTGTAGAGACAGAATAAAGAAACAGCCTGGCTATTGGAAACCAGTGGTTGAAGCATCGGTGCCAAACCACTTGGAGAAGAAAGGCAGGACACAATCCAGTGAATGGCACAGAGAAAGAGAAATTAATTCTTGGAAAAGAGAAAAAAGGAAATCTTTTCAAAGGGACGAAGGTGGGATATTTACTGTATATATACTGTGGGATATTTACTGTCCCAGTAATGGCAGCAGGCTGCTGCACTGTGGCATGCGGGTGACACGGGGTGCCGCAGTGGGCTGAGGTGTGGCAGCTCTGAGCGAGGCAGATGTGTGGGGTCATTCCTGCTGCCCAGCAGGGCTGGATGCCACATGTGCCCCATCCGTGCTCCGTGGAGCCCTGCAGAGGCTGCAGGCTGTGTGCTGAGCTCCCATTTGCAGGCAGGGACTGTCTCTGCAGGGCCATGCTGTCCCCGGGCACACCCAGCAGTGCTGCCAGCCTGGCACCTGGGGCTCTCCACACCGGGGGCCTCTGACCCACACACCCACACCACCATTCCTGCTCCCAGCAAAGGAAACACACCCTGTTTTCTTACATAAAAAAATCACCAGAACCGTACAAAATTAGCAAGGTAAGGGAAGCTAGTCCTTGCAGGGGAGTGACTGTCTCCAGAAATGCAGGGAAATTCACGTGGAAGGCAAATGCCTGGAAACCACCCCCTCCTTTGTTCTCTCCCCACCCTGAAGAATCATTAAGTATGTCCTTGCAGCACTTGTTCTTCCCCTTTCAGCTCTCCAGCAGTCTTGCACAGACAAGGATTTCTCTTGGTCCATCCCAATCCCACTCTGCTCTGGGATGTTTCTCTCCTCTTGCTGAAGAGCAGTTCCAGGATTTTCTTGTTTGCTGATTGAGATGCAGAAATTCACTGTGCAGGCAGAGCTACTTACCCCTCATTATGCATGCACGGAAAGCCAAACAAACCCCCACAAATTAACAATGTTTCTCCTCCATGCGTTTTCCCCCCCTGCCTCTGCCCTCCTTCTCTTCCTTACATCCATCCCTGCTTTGGCATCTGTTCCCTGATTTTTAATGTGCCCTTGGCCCAGCTCCCTTTCACATCACACAAGCCTTGCCTTCCCTGCACGGCCTCCAGCTCCTTCTCAAATTGAGAAAGAGGTTCCCAGAGGTGACCTGCAGCAGCAGCATTCTGATCTGCAGGGAGCTCCCCTGGCTCCCAGGGCTGATCCTTTCACCACCGGAGGCCAGGGAAGGAGCAGGGAGCTGAGTCAGGCTCAACACATCATGAGCATTCATTCAACAGCTCCCCGGCAGTGGCAGGATGAGCTCTTTTTGTTCTGCTGGAAGATAAACAGCTGTCTCAGTGTAATTAATAACCCTAATGGTTTGTTCCAAAAAATGGAATAATCATAGGATTGAGTAATCAAAACTATTGATTAATGTAGAAGGCCCCTGGAAAAGGTTTAGTACAGAATGTTTCATCCTTCTGGGCATGGTTCCACTAGAGGCTGTAGTGATGATTGAACAATAGGATTATTGTACAAAGTCATTGTTTCCAGAATGGAAAAAAAACCTCGTGCCTTCTTTTTTTCCCTTTAGCAATTCATTCATCAAATAAAATATGCATTTTTGAACAGTGTCATTGCAGCCACCATTCTTTTTTTCAGCTGGGCTCAGGACTCATACATAAATCCCATTGGCATCATTGGTGTTTCTGTGGTGCAAATTAAAGGAAAATTTTGCTCTTAAAAATAAGATCCTGGAGTCTTCATTTGTTTTTTATGCAAAGAAAAGTGCTGATTAGTTCAGGAGAAGTCCCTACTACCCCCACTACTTTTGTGCTTGAATACTTTTTCTTTGCTATGCAAAATGGAAATTTTGGAGCAGGAGGTGTGAAGGGAGGGATTAATTTCCTTGGAGTTTAAAATAATTCTAATAAAAATTCTGTAACATGTAACTCCTAGGCTTAATAGTCTCTACAACAAATAATACTTTGGGGAACAATAAATTGTGTAATGATAGTTCTGCTCATATTGGCTAAATCATTATGTATTGCAAAATGTCAGCCACTGAAGAAATCATAACTAAACACGCTGTGAGCCTGCAATCTTGTAAAAGCCTGAGATCATAAAAGGAAAAGTGGGACTAAAAATATTTCAAAGATGCCAGAATGAAAAGGCTAACAACTGTCTTTTTCACATTTAAAAATTTACCTGTTTCCCCAGGAGAGCATGAAGACATAATGAATCAAAGCAGGGCTTTTGTAGATCCTCCTGTGATTAATCTAATTATTTTGGAGAGATCAGATGAATTTGCAGTTGATATAAACAAGAGTTTGATTGAAGTATCAAAGGTAGATCAATAGGCCCAGAATGTGGATCAAAACATTCTAAGCTAGGGAGCTTAGAATCAATATTTTCATGAGGAGCGTCAACAACTGGGACTGCTGTGCTGAAGCTCATTGAATAAATGTACTATTTTCAGAAGTCACTTGTCACCAAATCAGCTTCTCTCTGTCTGAGGCATTTTCTGCAGATGAGCCTCTCAAAACACCCAAGGAAACTTTCCAAACCCAGAGAGTGGCCGTGCAGCCCTGCAGGGCAAACAGGTGAGATTTGGAAATTGCTCCTGGCCCTGGAAGGGGGAAAGGGCAGGGGTGTGGATACGGGAGGAAAACAGAAAGGAAAGGATTGATAACAAAAATGCACCTGCTGTTGTTGACAGGATGCACATGTGTGAGACGTGATGTTTTGGTAAAAGCATGTTTATAAGAGATGCTGCTTTCCTTGGACCAATAAGCTGACCCTATTCTTGGTTCAGTGAAGTAGCCTATAAAATGTGTGTATTTCTACAATAAATCTGCTTCTTTCTACCTTTGAGAAGAAGCCATGTCGTGATTTCTTTGCTGTCCACTATAGCAGACAGTGACACAGGGGGAGAAGCTCTGAGAGGTCAGTGGAGCACTCTTGGGGCTGGGGCAGGCTCCCACCAGCTCCTGCAGGCTTCCCTGACCTGGCTACAGCAGGAATATTTTAGCTTGGAGGTAGGAAAGCAGCTCAGGGAGCAGGGCCTGATTGTAGGGGAGCGAGAAGCTTCCTCCCCAAAGCTCCCAGAGACTGAAGGGAGCAGATGATCAGGGCCCATTTTCTGTAATTCTGCATTTATTCAGCCCCAGTTTAGGTTCCAATGCCTGCGTTGGTCTCCCCTCAGCACACACAGTTAAAAGGATTTTGGGTGAGGATGCCATAGAAGGGTTGGCCACCGGCAAAGATTCCTCTCAAGCCTCACTGGAGCTGGAGACCTCAGCCCTCTCTTTCCCTTCTCCTCCATTAGTGTGAGTTTAATTATCCTGATGAAAGATGCAGTGTTTGGCTGCAGCTCTTTTCCTAGGGAGAGGTAAGCAGGGAATGCTGATAGGAGGCACTCCTGGTCATTAATCCTGTGCTGACCCTGTGTGTGACCCTGAAACTTATATAGCTGATATGGCAATAGAAAAATCTTCCCATAAGCAGACCCCAAATTTAGCAAAAAACCACTTCTACGCTTCTTTTTCAGAGTTCAACATAAGAAACATAACGCTTGTAACAATTTTCTTTTGATTTCCAAAGAGGTTGTGAAGAACTTATTGCTTTAAAAAATAGTTTTAACCTCGCTGACACCTCAGTTTTTTAAAATCTTAGAAAGAGATTGAGAGCACAAACAAGAACTCACCAGCTCTGTAGGTGAACAGTGTCAGCCTTTGGCCTCTATGCACAGAATAATTTCCTTCCCAGGTTCTTTGTGGATGCAAGCATGTACAAATGACTCAGAGTAAGGAATACATCTCAAGAAGGTCATTGAAACGTCATCTGTGTTTCTTTCAGCAATTTTACAGTAGCTTTCTAGTCTTTCTTTCAGTTTTATTTCCCTAAGGATGTTTCAGGGTTGCATTCCAAGTTGCAAGGATCCTCCACATGCACTTACAGCACATTTAGGATTCATTTTGTGAGCACACAAACTGTTGTTATATTTTTTAAATTATTCTGTAGCATAAAAACTCATTGGAGATAATCAGGTTGCTAAACTTTCTCAGGGCTCCTTTTGTTCACAGGGTGATGCAATCCATAAATGCCAGATTTTGGGGGTACAGGTAGGACTCGGGGTATCTGGGAGTTTAAGGAGTGCTGGATTGTTTCATCTTGGCACTTTGGTGTTCAGATGCTGTTGGAAGAAGCCCTCAATGCCTATCTGCATCACAGAGCATGTAAATACCAGGAATCTGCCTCAGCTCCAAAACGAAAGGTGCTAATTTCAGCTGCTCTTCACCTTGTATTTTAAATGCTAGCCTTGAATTCTTCCTCCACCAGGAATGCAGCAGAATTCCGGCTGGGTCCAGCAGCACTTTTGCCATGGTCTGACCTTTCCCATGATGTGCATAGTTTGAAGTTCATTAGTATTTTACCTAACTTGTGCTAATTGGAGAACTGCATCAAATCCTAAGCAGAATCAGTTTGGAAATGTGTGAACTGATACCTGATAGCAGCCGTGTATTTCTGAAAATAGAGTAAGAAGCAGTTTTGTATATTGGAATAGCTCACTGATTAGTTTTCACCTGAGGGCAGCACAGCTCCTGGCAGGGACATCTCCATGCCACTCCAAGATTTTCCACAGACCTCAGTGAGCCCTGTTTGTCATTTCCCTGTGCAGGGGCCTCCACTCAGGGCATTCTGAGAACCAGGGATCACTTTGGTCTGGGGAAATGCCATGGTGCCTTATCTCCATGACACTTACTGTGGGGTTTTATCCAACCTCACTGTGAGCTGGGATTGGCACGAAGCAACTCAAGCTTATGATTGGAATTTTCCATATGAAAGGATGCTCAGGAGTTAAATCTGGAAATCAGGCAGTGCTTTTTAGTTTGGATTTCCCTTAAGCCCCAGAAGCAGAGAGTTGATGGGAGCTGCTTGCCTTAACAGAGAAGCAGGGATAAAACCCCAGAGGTCCATTAGGCATCACCTCACAATCTGTCTGAACTGTGAGGGAAAGGGCAGGTTTTGAGTTTTGAGAGAGAAAAGGGCTTAATCACTTGTTACTGCTCTGGTCCTACACTTAGGGAACAACTCCAGCAACAGCTCTGAATCTTCTTTACCTGAATGCAGGCACATGTGGGGATTCCTCCGTGGGACTCAGAGCTCCTCTTTGTTACAACAGCAGAACACTAAAGGAAAGCCGAATTTATTTGTAAACATATAAAGTTCGACATAAACACCATCTGGTCTTCACCACTGGTTTCCATTCAACAGTCCCATCTCTTGACAGGGGTCAGCTTCCCATTTTGGGGGGCACCAATTGCTCTGTTCTGAGGTTTCCTGGCTGCAGCTTCCCCGTGTGCCCCTCAGCAGATGCTGCAGGGCACACATATGCAGGAGTCAGGTGTTGGGAGTGGCTTTGTGTTAGGTTTCAAATAATAAAAATTATTTTCCCAGGAGTTCAGCAAAGCCAACATCAAGAACCCCTCCTCACCTACTTTAAACACCCCTTTCCTTTTGTTCCCCATAAAGATTAAGTAAATCATTGCTGTGATGTGTAAATTTCTCATTTCAAGCACTGTTAGACACTGGTTCCAACTGTAGTTACTGGTTCTAATCGAAAGCAATGAATTTTTTTGGTGCTGAAGAAAAAAACGCATCCTGTGTTCTCAGTGCTTTCAGCACTGAATAGTTGGAAATTTTGGCAGCAATTAAAACCTTCCCAGCCTTTTCTTGCTCCCTTCCTCAGTGAGTGTTTCTTGTCAACCTTAACCCAGGCAGATTCTTGAAAATGCCTCCTTTGAACATTTATGTAACAGCTAACAAAATGAGAGAAACTCACTATACATTTAATATGATACTTGCATTTGCTGAAAACCCCACCTTTTCAGAGCAGAGACAGTTAACCAGGATTGTACATGCCTTCCTCTTGACTTCGGTGAGCTGTGGATCACACCTAAAATACGCTACCCAGTGAACCTTTGTAATTCCATTTAGCAGATGCTTTCAAACACAATGGGAGGTTTTCAAAAATATCTTTGTCTGGAAGTGTTCATCTGCAGACATAAAAACAGCCTTGATAACATTAGAGGGGAGATAACAATGTCTATCTCTGCAATGGCATCACCTTATCTTTAATTAATGTAGAGTACTGTAAGATGTTTTTCTGAGATATGAGCCTCTTACTCGGGTAAGATTCTTCCTGAAATAAAGTGTTTGAGCCAGTGTAGCTGTTCTAAACAAAGGTTTAATGGAACTTGTTCCCCAGCCTTGGAGGCGGCCAGAGCAGCTCCTGTTGTTTCCTTTAAGGCAGGAAAAAAATTAAGGAAAAATAAAAAGGCTCCTGACAGAAACATGAAGCTATCCATTGCTAACACTGCAGTGATTTGATTAGAAACTGCCTTATTCCATGGAATCATGTGACCTCAGCTGTGTGTGTTAACTGGAACTGGGCCCAAATAAATCCCCTGGATCTGAGCTTTGAGTAGTTTTGAATTCTCTGTCGAAATTCAGATATTTCAGATAGCTTTTACATCTGTAACTCACCCCACATGAACAATAATTGTGTCACAAGAGTCTTAAAAGTTTCTATGAGGTGCCATCCTCAAAATATAGGAAGTACCAGAAATGGAGTTTCCTGTAGAGTCTGAACTCCTCCTTTATCCAAACAATCTGATTTGTAGTTAAGTAATGTTCAGTGTTTATTTCTTCCATTTCCAGCGGGGTCTCCAATTTTATTTTGCTTCCATCTTTTGACTGCTGGTCTGAGCAGCAGTGAGAATCTTCCATGGCCAGCTTGTTGTCATCCTCCTTTGTTCCCTCTTGTCTCCTTCCTACAGCATTTTCCTCATCCTGGCTGCCTGATGCTGACAGAGAGGAGGGGGAGAAGCACCAGCAGATGTCCTGCTCATGTTCTCCGGGCTCTGGGACAAATGGCCTGAGTTCCCGTTCCAAGGAAAGTCCTGGGCAGACCAGGATTGCTCACCCAGCTCTCAACTATGTGTCCACGGACCACAGAGCAATTGGGAGGTTTAGTTGTCTCTATTATGTTTTACATGTGTGATTTCTTGTGGAACTAATCAATCAAACATCACAGCTGTTAGGGTTCCCCACACTTTAAAAAAATTCACCCACTTGGCTAAATGTTTATGACTGAGAGAGATCTTTGAGTGGGAAAGAGCAGCCAGTGCTGGCTGGAAGAAGGCACAGCTGTAAGTGAGATTGCCATCGAAATGGTGAGGATGGAAAAGTACAGACTCATAGCCAGGCCATTCCTAAATATTCTTCCCCAGGAAGTGATCTGCAATGTCAGGGTTGATTCTCTGCCTCTTCGAGGTGGTCCTGGCTCCCACTGCTGGACTTGCTCTGTTTCATGCACCTTGTTTTTAGACCTAGTGAACAGTGCTGCAGACAGGCTCCAGGGTGCTTTGGAGTGAAGGGCTCTGGCTGTGATCATTCCAAGCATTTCCCTGAGCTGGAGAGGTAGCTGGTGGGAGGTGCTGGGCAATGTCTTCCCAGCCTGTAACATACTGTACTTACTGTCATGTAAATACAGAACAACTTTCTTCCACCTGCAATCATCTCTGCTGCAGACAACCAGGTTGCCATGAAAGTAAGAGGGAAAAAAAAAACAAAAACACTTTTCTCTCTGCTTAAATAACAGATTTGTCTCTGAGTTGCCAAAATTGTGAGCATCAGGGTAGCTGAGCACACTTTCGTGTGTACAATTTTCTGTGCATATGTCTGGTACTCCTTGTTTTGGAAGGGCTATAGAAGGTTTGTATCGAACCAGTCCATCTGTTCAGTGATTCAGTAATCTGAGAACAGTTAAACTTGTCACTCTACCCTCCTTGCTGTCGTCCTTTCATACTCTGTCACCAACCTCAGATTTTAATGGCATTTTTAAAATATTGGCACCTTGCTGCGTCCTGTGTTTGACCAGTCCTGTCCATGCAGGTTTAGTGCCACCCCAGAGCTCCTTGCCCAGAGAAATGAGTTCTGTTTGCAGAAGGGAAAGTTTCACGGCCCTTTCTACGTGCATGTAAAACCCCCTCCTCCAGAGATGAGCAGATTTGTGTCAGAGAAACTGCTTCTATCAGAGACCGATGAATGGAAGCAATTAAAGCCAGCTCCAGCCCTTTGAAGGTGAGGGAGGGGGCATTTGCTGCCAGTGCTTTCTGTTTGTGAGGAATTGCAGTGCTTTAGGGATGAGGGCTGTCTGGGGTGCTGTGCACAGGCACCATGGAGCTGCAAAGTGATCATAATGACACCTTCAAACGAGCCAGTTTGTTCCAGGAGAGTAAACTGCCAAGGAATTTAGTGCTGTGGAGAGCATGGCTGGTGGGTCAGGGCATGGTGGGGCTGTGCAAATACTGAACAATACTGGGACAGGCTTTCTTCCAGAAGTAAGAGGCTGGCTGAAAAATCCAGGCCAGGGTTCAGATTTTGAAAATACCCAAACTAAGTGCTGCCCTGGATTTTGCAATGCTGCCTACTGGAAATGCCACCTGCAGCTTCAGATGAGCATGGAGTGCCTTGCCCTGGACCAGTGCCTGGTGCTGCTGTGACCTCTGAGCTGCTGCTGCTTCCAACACAAGGCACATTTCTACTGTGAGGGGGATTTGGGCATGACTGCAGAGTCCACAGAGAGTTTTGGGTTGCATTTGCTTTAGAGGGACACATTATAACAAAAATCTGCAGGTGTAAATGCAAAATGATCCCACACAGGAGTTACCTCACGGCCAAGGGAACTGGGAACAGTGCTGCCTGTTCACATGGCTCTCTGCCAGAAAGATTTCTCCCCTGCCTTTATCACGGACCTGATGCAGAAGGAGGATTGTAGATTCTCTGTGGTTTATCCCTGCCCATATTTGCCCCTCCATCAGGCACATCTCCATTTCATGGACAGCTTTATGCTCAGCTCTGTGAAATGCAAAAAGTGCTACAGAGTGCAGTGTCTCTAATGCTTCCTGGGAAACAGAAGCTGCAGTGAGGAGCACCAGCATGGCACAAGCTGTTTCAAGGCTTAACAGCCAGAGACTGGAAGAATCTCCTCCCTGAGGATCTAGAATTAAAATAAAGGACTGAACATGGCACGGGAAAAGGAACAAACGTGCCTGTCCAAAGGCATATCACAGGTGAGTGGCAATCCCATGGCCAGACAGGGGCTCCCTGATTCAGTTTCTGGTGCTCTGCCCTGGCAGGATCTTTCCTGTTGTGAAAATGGGCAGTGAGCTATTGTTCAAAGGGGAGACACTCCAAAGGCTTTCACTGAAGTATCTCCTCAGGACATTTTGCTGTTTTGTGCACACACATGCTCTCATATATATATGTGGGGGAAGAGAAGGGAGAGAAGAACAACATCCTGTGGGATTTCTTTTGCCATCTGCCGAGTTCTGAGTGCCATCTGCAAAGTAAAAGCGTTTATGTTGTTTAGCCTTTGTTCAAAATGTATTTTTTGTCACAGTGGCTTTTGGCATTATCACGCACGACTAGAAGAAATATTCAACAGTTTGGAGCAAGCAGAATGAAACACTGACAGCTCAGGACTCTGAAACATCCAGTTTGCAGGGTAATTTGACAGAAGGTTTTGACACGGTGCCCACTGTGCTCTCCACCCAGGAGTTCAGACGGGACCTCTCAGGTTCACAGGACACAGACAGCGTGTGTCTGGAGAGGAGAGGCTTATCCAGCAGCATGGGGGAGGCCCAGGTAGGGAGACTCACAATCACCCGAGGATTACTGTGCTGCTCAGCAGTGCCTTGGTTAGAGGAGATCCGAGGCAGTCCGGACAAATGGCTCTGTGGAGGTGGTGCTGCCTCCCCATCCTGTCTGCACAGCCACTGTGCCCCGGGCTCTCTGCTGGCCTGGCAGCTGATAAATAACAGTGCTGAGCATCTGGCTGTGCCATGGGAAGCAGCAAAACACCAGGAGCACAAAGAGGGGGAAAAGCAGAGCCCGATTCCCTCTTTCAGAAGTCATTCTTAACACAAATGTGGCTGCTTGCCAGCCGGAGCTAAGTCTGCAGTTCAGATTTGTTTGTGGCCAAAAAATAGTTGGCTTAACTAAGAACAAAGAGAACTCTCTAATGGCCCATCATGATCTAGGAAGATAACAAGAGGAAGAGAAGCTGTCATTTACCTAACATAGGATCATGCTGCAGGAATCTTCGTGGTTTGGGAGACTTTTGTAGATTGAATTTATGTGAGGAGGCTCATCCAGCTGCAGGAACACAAATTGTTTTCAGCTTCACAGCCATAATATGAAGGATAATCCTATTATGTCTCATAAATTCAAAGAAAAAAGAAAGGAAATTTGTAATTTTTATATCTTCCTGATTTCCTGAAGCACATATATAAAGGAAAAATTGATGCTTCAAGTCATATTCCAGAGACATTTCTAACTCGGAGAGAGCTTTCATGTATAATTGTAAGCAGGATTATTTCAAATTATTTGAATTACCTTGAAATTTATGGCTTTGCTTTATGTCACTTGTACCTGGAGCCCCACTGATTGTTAGATCCTATTGCTTTTCCCAGAGAGATGGAGGATGAGCATTCGATGGACTGGAAGTTAGATGGGAGTTAATCTTTAAAAGTATCAAAGGTGTGCAAGCTCCATTAATTGCTGTATTGTGTGGGTTTGTGGAGCTGAGAGCAGTTAGTATGGTCTGATGCTTTGCTTGCTCTTTCAGTGGGGGGATGAGACCTGTGGTGGGGTTTTTTATAGTTGGGGTGAGCTATGGGGCTGGGGAATGCACACCCCATGGAGTAAGTTCACTGCTAATTCCTGCTGGTTCTGCAGGCTTGGAGAGCTGACAGACGTGGGCACAGTGCTGTTTATTGTTTTATTATAAATAGATCAATCGTCCAAGAGGAGCTGCATTTGGCATTGGATTTAAGTTTAATGATTGGCAATCCTAAGGTTTATCTGTGCCTTGGTTT
Source organism: Acridotheres tristis (assembly GCA_037013685.1). Classification (NCBI taxonomy): domain Eukaryota; kingdom Metazoa; phylum Chordata; class Aves; order Passeriformes; family Sturnidae; genus Acridotheres; species Acridotheres tristis. Next base: position 1,103,908 of record CM072898.1, on the reverse strand, counting down.
GGTTTTCTGTGAGGGATCATTTCTACACTGTGAACAGAGCCCTTTGTGGGATAAGGCAAAAGCTGAGGATGAACCTCACACAGTTATCACAGCATTTTTGGATCCAGGTCCTTCCCCAGACAGGTGGGAGTAGCTGAAAAAGCTTTGCCTCTGTCTGACCAAGGTAATTCATCAGCAGGATCCATCCTGAGTCCTTCCTTCCTGGCACATGGTCTGAGAGCATATGAGGGAAATAAAACTCTTGGAAGCTTTAGCTCAGCTGCCTTCTTTATGGTGAGAACACTGCAGTGGAAGAGCTAAAATTATGATTATTATTACTATTATTGTTATGTCTCATGGATACAGGCCTGGGCTCATTGTCTTAGCCTTGAAGGCTGCCTCAGCCAAATGCACAATGAGCTTGGTCAGACCACCCCAGAGCAGGACACAAGCCAGTTCCACAGGGTCTGGCTGGAATATCCATGTTCTTCCCTGGCTCAGTCCCTGAGACAAAACAAACAAAGCAGCTGAGGTGCAGCTAAACAGGCCTTTATCTGCACTGGGGATCCCACATGAAAATAAACAGCCCCATCTTTACTGTTCCCCTGGCAGGGATTCCCTGAGGAAGGGGTGTGTGGCTCCCCTCAGCTGGGAGTTACAGGTGCCAGGAGGCAGCTGAGGCACAGGAGCAGCCTCTCACCTGGAGAGCAGCCCAGATGACTGAGCCTGCTCCCTCTACATGGATGAAAAATAACAGGAGAGAGAAAAGAGTCTGTAAAATAGTCAATGAGTCAGAGAAATTATCACCCAATAAAAGGGCAGTAGAATGGAAATATGGAAAATCTTGAAAGAATAAAGGAGGATATGTCTTAAACCGTGCTGTCAAACTGTGGATTCCGTCACTGAGCCAAGAAACCTGAGTTCAAGGTATGGTTATTTCTCTATGAATAATGAGGTTTGTGCATGATGTGACACTAATAAAATCACACTGGAGAAAAGGAAAGCCTTCATGTCTTAGTGATTAAGCAGAGTGACCTTTCGTGGGCTGAATTACATGTGAGTATTACGTCTTTCTATATTTCTTTCCACGGGAACATCTGGTGCTGGCTCATCCTGGAGACAGGTTTCTGGATGGGGCTGGCTGTGGGTCCAGTCCAAGCAGGCAGTTCCTGTGCAGCAATTTCTCCTTTGATGCAAATTTTCTCCAAAATTACTGTTAGCAGATTAACTAGAAATCTTGTGTTCTGAGGAGCTGCATTTGCTGCAGGAACAGCTGTGAAATTTGATAAAATCACCATGGTGTGTTTAAATGGTTTTATAGCAGTAGCCCTTCAGTTAACCCTGGATCATTTAACAGCTGGATAAGTCTTTCAAGAGTAATTAAAATGATGTTCTCAGAGAATTTAATATTTTATACATGGCTTTTTCTAAGAAGAGCAGTGAAGACAGAGATGCCAAAACTGAAAGCCTGGCACTGGACACCCAGTTTTGCTCCCTGGTGCATAAATTTGCATACATATTTGGAAAGGAACAATGCCTGACCTAAATAAGCAGTTTGCTTCTAACCCCACCTCCTTGATGATGAACCTTGGAAATAATAAAATGTACAGACTGTGGAAACTATGGACTAATTTAATAGTCAATTAAAACTTCTCCAGTTACTGTGCTACAAATGGACTATGAAAACTTGCAGAAAAACATGTCACTTTAAAGTCCATCTGACTCTGGAATAATTTACTTCCCCAAAGCCTATTCCCTTAAACAGGTTCACAGTTTGGCTATTTACCTTTTTTTGCTGCTAGAACACATTGTTATTATAATTCATTAAGCCTGTTTATATGATTGCCAATACTTTTAAGTATGGATAATTGTGAGTGTTTGAGTAACTGACATTATGTACATCAGCATATAATTAATTGCCATTACCTGATGTATTGTATATCTCATTTATTTTTCAACAACTAACATGGTATTTTGTAATTTTATTGTTGCCATATCTCTTCTTTTGACAAGTTAATAATAAAAAGGCAAAACAAAGCATTATGTGTTGTTGAAGTAAATGCATCTTCATTATACAACAAATAAATTCTTCAACAAAATCTGCCAGGAAAAGACTGGAATTGCAATGGGCACAGAAGTCAGTGTAAGTGGGCATTCAGAGGGGTCCAGCTCTGCTCCTCTCCTCTCTGTCCCCCAAAGGAATGAACTCCTTATTTATCCAGTCCATGGCAGCCCATCCACCCCTCCAGCTGGAGCTGCAGTCTTGGCTTCATCCTCCTGACAATCTCCTTTCATTCCCTACTCCACTGAGGCTTAAAGGACTCGGTACCCAGCACTCTGTGCTCCCATCACTATTCAGAACTCATCCAAGATCTAAGCAAGAGCCAGTAGAATCTTATAATTTTGTCAGATATAACAGGTGAAAATCATATTCCTCACTTTCAGAGTTTTCAGCCCAATATAATTTTTCTGCCCCAGAGCAGCAGTGTTCTTGAAAAAAAAAAAAAAAAAGGCATTACTTTAATGGCAAAACTGAATGGTTCACATTCTCTGTGTGCTAAAAAAAAACAAACCAAAAAACCCCCTCAAACCCAGGGCCATTTCAGTAATACTGTTCAGAGGTTAACAGCATATTTTCTGTAGCTCCAGCCATATATATTGGCCAAGAGTGTATCAACATGCCTCATAGTGTAATATCTAATCATAAAATTTGGTATTGAGAGAAGACATAAAAACATTATTTTCCTATCTGCAACTTTGATTTGGTAAAGACTAATAAAAGAAAAATGTAATAAAAATGCCCTGTTAAATGCCTGGTTTGTGATCCTCATAGTCCCTCTAGAAATCACAATCCTCTTGTTTTCACAGTATAAATAATATCTAATAAACAGAATTATGGTTTCATTCGGTGCTGTCACATCATGCTGCACTTTACAACAAATGCAATTGTATTTCTTTTGGAACAGATTAAGAACAGTGTGGAAGGTGCATTCCCTGAGGGCACTGGAGTCGAGGATAATAAACTCCATGTCCATTATGTGCCAATGAGACTACGGAAATGAAATCTCTGCATTCAGAGCAACAGAATATTTATTTTAGAAGTGCTCTGTTAAGAGATTTGTTTTAGGATATGTTTAAAGAAGACATTTTATGCACTGAATAGACATAAGTACCCAATGGCTTGACTGTGTCATCATAAACTGTGAGCAAAACTCTCAGGTTTTTATAGCACAGCAGACCAAAAGAATCATTGCAGCCTTTCAAATTTCATCATTTGTGCTTAAAAATAAGGGCTTGGTTGTTTTTGTCTGTCTTTGGTGTTCGTTTTGGATTGGGGTTTTCCCCCTCCACCCCCATTGTCAAAAATTGCAAGTGGATTTCTTGGGATCTGGGATCGTTACAGCCAGACAAAGGCCAGGAGGTCATTTTCTTTCTGACTGCTACGAGATGTCCTGGTAGATAATCGGGGTGTCTAACCCATATTACTTCTTTTAAAAAGACTTCAGTGAAATTGAAACAATAATTTTTTTTTTTGTGCAGCAACTAAAAATAAGCAAATCCCCAAACCTTGCCTTTCCCTCCATTGGGCCCTTACCTGATGCTGCTGCAATTTGCCTTCCACCTGCCACAAACACCTCAGTCCCTTTGCTGTATTTGCTCAGATTGAGTTGGGTTTCTTTCCTGAGGTGCTCCTTTTACTGCTTCTCTCGTTTTTCTTCTCCAGATGTGTGGACACCTCTCCATGCAGACATGGCTGAGAGAGCTGGTATTTACAGTGAGCTTGGGGAAGGGCCTCTGCCAACTTCAGCACAGTCTGGGTGTGCAACTCCCTTCAGGTCCATCACAAAATCCAACCTGGATTTTGTTGGTTTTTTTCTAAAATATCGATGTGGAAAGGTTTGCTGTTGTAAATATCTGTGTGAAAGCAGAAGGAACAATCACCTTACTCTTGTAATGATCATTACATTGAGCTCCCGTGTCAATGCAATGAAGAAACTTCATCCTCTGCAGGATTTCAAGCTGATAAATTTTTGTCCATCATGTGGCAAGGAACCTATAAAAAATAAATAGCACATATTCGAAATACTGTGCCAATGGGGAGCAGTTGGATCTTTGTCATGGTTACAGGGCACCTACGAGGCCCAGATCGTGACCTGCAGTGGGGCATGGCCTGGAAACCAGCAAGTCCTGACTCACCTCCACCCCACCTGTGGAAAGTAAAGAGAGAATCTGCAAATTGCATCTGTGCAAAATGGTGTGGCAGCCTCTGGTGGTGGTTGCAGTGGGGAAACTCCAATTACCAGATGAAATTCAGGCTTCAGCATTGGGAGGGTTGGCAGAGGTCACAGAAAATGGCAGGGGGTGGACTCTGAGGTGGATCCTGAAGTTTGTTTTCAAATGCAGAGAGGGCAGATTTTTTACCTGTGTGCTCTGAAAAGATCTGTACTTACTCCACTCTTCATCTCTGCAGGCACCTGTCAGGGAGACCCCCTGATTACCTGTGCAGGGTCAATGATCTGCACAGATGGTGGGCTTTTTTGGCTATAAGTTGGTTTGCTGTTTGTTCTTCCTGTTACTGACAGCACACAGAGAAAAGGAGTTTTGAACTGGTGAATGATGTGCAGAGAAACCACTGCAGAAACAAGAGAACAGAACCCAGCCCTGGTCCCTCGTGGTCTTTGCAGTTTGCTCAGCCTGTGTTTGCCCTTGTCAGGAAATGCAGAAAGCTCAGAGCAGCAAAGACTTTTCATTCTGATCGAAGCTGGCCCTGCTTGGAAGGCTGGGTTTGATAAAGTCAGAAGATTCCTTGCATGAAAAAGGATGTAAATAGTACCAGAGTCTTACAGGGCTACAGATGCCAGACCTTGCTTTGCTTTTCCTGACCTGCCATTCCTATAGCAAAGAGTCTCCCCTATTTTAAGCCTATTTTAGCTGACATTTTATTAAACTTCATTTGAATCCTGGTAGCAGCTTCCAGCCCACCTAGAGCTGTAGCTGTTTGCTGATAATATGACAATTATTTGTGGGTTTTGGCAGTAATTCTGCCCAGGAGTGCTCTGAAGTAATCAGAACTTTTGGAGTGGAGAAGAGCAGAGTGTATGCACTTCTTGTTTTAAGCAGTCTGAGAGGAAACTCAGTGAGAATCTTCTGCTGGTGCCAAGTGTGAAACCTCTGCAGCAGTGAAAGGAGGAGCTGCTGTGGGATCATTGGGATGGGCTCGTACTGCAGTGTGATAGACATGGCTCCTGCTCTCTTTTGGGGTAGAAACACATCTGTCTGATAATAGCACAGTCCAAACACATCTGTCTGATAATAGCACAGTCCTTTTAGGCTGCACAAAGACTTGGACCGAGAGTTTTGTGGGCATCAGTGACCATGGCTAATTTAACTCAGCATTATGAACAATAAAATACTTTGTCAGGTGACAGATCTGAATTCAGGAATTGTTTTTCTGTTCCTCCCTATTGACATTATAGATGTGAACCCATAAACATTGTGAAAGTAATTTTCTAGAATTTGATTTTATTATGTTTTATTATTAAAACAAGAAATATGGTTTCCTATCTTAGGAAGAAGTAGAAAAAAACATAAATAAGAGTCACATTTTTTGAGAAGAATGAGCCTATTCCTTCAAAGTTGCAAGTTCTTGCTGCTTTGGAAAGTGATAAAACCCAAAGAAATCTCACCTTGGACATTTTACATTCTGAGTAAATTCAGAAAGCAGTTCTTTTAAAAAAAGAGAAATTATAATACAACAATCTATTATTGAGAAAAAATGTTTTTAGTGGCTCATTCATAAGAATTTGTCTCTATAAATAACTCTGCAATCAACACAAAAAAAAAACATTTTGGAAAGCTGAATTTGGGGCAATTGACCTTCCAAAATCCAGGCTGATTAGAATGCCAGACATGTCATTTCAGTAACATGTAATAAACAAAAGGAGTTCTTAGCACCTAATTGTAAGTTGAAACTCACTTATGCAACACAATTCTTCAAGGATCACAAATAATGAACAAATTAATGAAATTTATAGCCTGTTTGCATATCACTTGTTGACAGAAAGCGTTCTCCTTTGTCAGCTCACATTACTCATTGCCAATTCCTTCAGTGACTGACTTCAAAGTTACAGATTCCTCAGTGATGGTTTTTGGATAAACTTTCCTACTCCAGCTGGTGTGCAGACTTTCCTGCCTGTGATTTAGATAATTGATATAATTAATTACTTGCTAAGGTTGCTCCTTGCCCCTTTTGCTGAGGGCGTGCAGCCAGGGCAATGCAAACACTGTCAGTGCGAGAGAACAATTCCCTCTGAGGATCCCCACAATCCTGGCACACAGGAGCTGAGGAGGATGGCAGGAGGGAAGGCTGGAGATAAAGGCCAGCCCATGGAGAACCCTCTTCCCTCCAAGAGCGTGGCAGGAGCGCTGCCAGATCCCCGTGCAGAACATTCACTGCCGTGAAATGTGAGGAATCACACACACGGGCTCTGACCTCCCGGGCCACAGGTCACACACTGATTACACATCTCTTTCCTTGGGTTTTGGGCCAAGGTTTTAAAATGCAACATCCCTAAAAGCCTTTGTTTTATTCTCCTTGGTGAGAGTGGTGACTTTCAGCCAGGAGCATGGAGGTGATGTCAGGATGTGAACATGTCAATAGGTGTTTATTGCTCCTGAAAATCGGGGCATTTTCAAGGCATATGCTCAGACTCAGCCCTTTAGTCTTACCTTGTCCTTTGGTGCCTTTGAAATCCAGCGTGTCTCTTTCTGATCTGCTGCTGCTATCTCTTCTTTTCTAATTCTCTTTCTTCTCTTATTCTCTAATATTCTTTGTTCTAAAGAAGAATCTTAAACTTTTTCTACTGTTTTGTTCGTCCCATGCTTCCAACAAGAATTACAGGGTATCTGTTAAATTCTGATAGGCTATGTAATCAGCTGGACATGGAAATAAACTGTGGCCCAAATGTTTTCCCTAAAACATTTTGTAATTACCAGTAAATTTTGTTCACTACCCGCCTTAAGTCATTGTAACCAGTAGACAAATGCAGCGTTGATCTCTAGGAAACAGCAGTGCAAGCAAAAGTCCCTGTACATAGAATTTGTATTTGCAATACTCTAAAACTTACTTCAAATGTCTCCCTTTTCTATGTGTACATCTCAGCACTGACAGTGTTCATCTTAATTTTGGGAATTTCTTGGTGTGTTTGCAGAGCTATTGGTACAAAAATGCAAAAGGGAAAGCTGAGATTTGGTTGCAGAAGAGCATTGAATAGTTTCAGGGAACATGAAATTTTTCAAGACATCCTGAAGTGAAGAAATTAAAACAGGCTGTGAATGGAGAATAACTGGCTGAATCCGAATTTAACTGTACAATTTGAAACTGCATAATTTATTTGTCAAAAGACATAAAATCTAGTAAATGATTTTTCCCAACAGAGGAGTTTTCAGACACAGTTTTGTTCTTTTGGTGGAGTAGGAGGGACTTTTGATCTATTTCCTCCAGCACAGTCCCTGTTTTCTAGCTGAGAAAGAGAAGGAAAGGCTGGGGAGCTGGAGGTGCTTTGCTCATGCTGGTCTGGCTGAAAAAAACACCCAAAATGCACTTGCTAATCTCTTCTCACAGAAACACAAAAGGATGATGGCAGAGGCAAAGAAGGAGAGAATGGACAGGTTTGAGGTCCTGGGGGATATTTAGATCTCTGGGGCAGGTTTCGAGCTGTGGAACAGATTTGGTGCCCTGGGGCAGGTTTGGAACCCTTGGGCAGGTTTGGAGCTGTGGGGCAGATTTAGAATTGGGGGGCAGATTTGGAGCTCTGGGGCAGGTTTGGAGTCATGGCACAGATGTCACCCAGAAGAAATGGTTTGTGGGGGCATGTGGCACATTGGTGCTGCCACATGCCATTCCCAGGGCAGCACTGGGGATCCCAGTGCCCAGGGTGGGACGGGGAGGATGCAGAGGTGGTGGCACAGCACGGCTTCCCTGCCCTTCCTGCCCCAGGAGGCCTGGGCACCGCCCCATTCCACATTCCCTCTCACAGGCTGCACTTCCCAGCACGATCAGCAAACACAGCAAAAAGGATGAATTGACTTAATGAGTTATTTTCATCTCTTCTGAAGTGATAAAAAGAAAGCTGTAAAAATCAGTGCATACAAGTTCCAACTTGGAGACATCTAATAGTATCTAATATAGTAATTTGATTAATGTTCTGTGCTCCTTCTGTAGGTTTCCCTAATGCACCCTGCCGAGCTTTTGGAAGTGCTCACAATGTACACAGGAAATTAAATGACAAAGAGTATGCTGTGAACTGTTCATACCAAGCAAACTAGAATGAAATACAATATTTGTTGGGAAAATAATAAGCAATGCTGCATGCTGGCTAACAATTTAACCAGTGCTTGAAAAAGGAGATTAACTGTATTATGTGCCTCTCTTGTCTGTAACTGCCAACTCACTACATAGCAAGATAGGTACCATCTCAGCCAGCCTGAGACCTCTAAAATCAATATAACTCTTTAAATGCAACTTAGAGACTCCTAGACTATGAGCTCAAGCCACAGCATTGGTGCTTGCCTATTTAAGTGATAATCCAGAGCTAAAACTTTTAAAAGAAGTCTGTCTGTGAAAGTAAAAAGCATGATACAGGTCTCATTATTGGAAAGCAAAGGTCTTTCCTTTCTCCTCAAACTCAGATGGATAAAAATCAATCTTCAGCAGGACTGGTCCTGCAGCACTGAGGGACAGCTGTGAGAATCTAATAGGGCTTCTGGGCTGAGGGAAGGCAAGAAGATGTACTCCTCCATCAAAAGGGAGATAAAATCTTCCCAGCTGCTTGTTTCAATCTGCCATTGATACCCTGGTGTTGCCTGGATTTAGTACAAGACAACCAGCAGTAAGCTGGGTATAGTCTGGATCTGTTGCTGCCTTGTACATGCAATTTCAGCTAGTTAAAAATGTGGGGCTTCCAGAATTTAATTCCTTTTAATGGCCCTAGAGAAAACACATGTGAGTGGCTCCATCTATTTCAGCACAGGACAAGTGGTAGATGCAGCAGTAATATTTCATGGTATCGTAGCAGCAGTGGATGTTCCCTTCTGTCACTCTTGGGTATCCCTGACTCAGATTTCCTGCACCCTGTAATTTTGTGTCAGGTGTGAACCTGGGAGAGGCACTGCAGTGCTGGTCCAAGCAACACTTGGTTTTTAGCAACAGAAAAAGACTGGAGAGCACACTGATCCTTCTTTATGCAGATCTGAGCATGGCTGCTAAGCAAAATTGTGCTTTATATCTGGATTTTGAGCATGCTGATAGCAGGGGTCTTTAGGTGTCTCTTGTTTATATTCCCTATTAAAGTGCTTCAGGTATGAAAATCAGAAAAGAATTCTGATATCAACATTTGAATTGAAGATCCACAGACCATATATTTCAATCCATCTGTGCTCATATTTTTCTTGTTATTGTCACAACTCCCACATTTCTTTTCTAAGTACTTTTAGAAGACCCACAGCTTCTCTTGATTCAGCAAGAAGCCACTTACTCATCTCATGAGCATCACAGATTCTCACTGTGTTTGTTTATCAGTGTGTTTTCAGTGTCTCTTGATCCTTTTGGCTGTCCAAATGTTTGTTTGGAATTATTCATAACATTAGGGAGTCAATCTGCTTCATTCCAGTTCTAGGACATAAAATCGCTCTGGTCAAGACCCCTTCAGGACTGGGAGCTGCATTCAGGCTGCAGCTCATCAAAGCACAGGGATGCACTGAAATTTCCTTGCTCCATTGGTCCTCCAGTTCAGAGAAATTGTTAAATTGGAATGAGAATTGTTATCAAATAAAAGAGACTACCAGTGATGAAACCCAGAAGGGTTTCTTTAAATGCAGTTCTAGCAAACTGATAATTCAAGCTTCTAATTGTTAGCAAAACAATAGGAAGTCTATAAGCTGGATATTTGCCAGCAGGGGCCACTTCTGGAAACTCTTTGCTTTCTACCCTTCATCTTCTGCACTGAGATGAGGGAGAGAGTTATGTCAACATTTGGAGATAATCTTTTTATATGGGTTTACATAAGAGGATAAGAAAAAGTCTGAGAAAATTGTTCCCTTTTGTAGGTGTTGTACTGAAGAAAAGTAAAAATATGGAAAGTTAATATTTGAGAATAATAAAACAAATAAAGGAAATAGACTTAAAAGGAAGGGCACAGAACCTGGAAAAGCACTGCCCACACAGGAGCAGTTTATGTTGTGCCACTCCTGTATGAATGCACAGGTTTGTGGAGTACTTCTCTTCAGCCAAATGTGGGAGAAACATCAGCAACCAATCTCAAAAGGAGCAGACTTAACAAACATTATTAAACTTGAATTGCAAGGAGCACCAGGGCAGAGTTTAATCACTCCTGTATTTCTGATAAATAAGAGTGCACTGATTGCTTTGGAGGTGGATCTGAATCGCGCCCTGTGCCCATGGGGTTGTGTCTGTGGGGTTGTGTCTGTGTGGGCAGGACGGGCAGGGCAGTGGGGCAGGGCAGCAGTTGCTGCCATCCTGCCACTCCGGGTGCCCCAGGAACAGAATTTGGCAAAAGAAGAGTTCCCTGTTGGCTTAGTGAGCCTCTGCAGGTGGCAGGGCTGCAGCAAGGACTGGGATGGTGCCCAGAAGAGCCGGGAGGGCACATCTAGGGCTATGGGCTGTGACACCAACACCTGAGGTCCCAGCCCATGAGGCCTGCCCCACACAGGTCATGTCACACTCTCTTCTTGGATTACTTTGCAATCACTTGTGGGTTTTTTTCCCTGATTTCATAGTAAAAGAGTTATTTTAACTCATTATTTCCTCAGTTATGACTCACTGTTGTTCTCCCATGGCTTCCCCTATTTGCATTTTACAGTTCTTACTCTGATTACAATTTGAACCTTGCAGAAGTGCTTTAAGCAGTAACTGTTTTACTCACGGTGTTTCACAGTGCTGCAGACATTCAGGTATCTTCTGCTGACTTTAGCAAACGTCCTGTGTGGTTTACCTTTGCCTAAAAACTGAATAGAATCAGTGCTCTCTTTCTTTGCCTTCTCCTCCCTCAAAGCTCTAGCAGATGATGGTTAAATTATTGCAAATCTTTCAGTCTGGTAGCCCAAGGCACAGGACAGCAAATGAAAAGGCCAAGAAAGTATCTGTGAATAGATTTTCTAGTTTAAATTTTCAACCAAGAGCTGCAGTGAATTTTTCAAACTATCTTTAATACTGTAGACTTCTGTCATATTTTTGCCATCCCGACATTGTAAATTGACGTATTTTATTGGCCTGACACAACAATAAATAATACAATTCAGTTTTATTTAATGATTTCTGGTTTCAGTGGTAGAGAAGCTTTGCCAATTTTAAATTATGTCTTGGAGTAAATTTAAAATTAATGAAATTTAAAGCTGTGATTTGTTTAAGGATCCAGAACATTCATTCTTTCATCTATTCATCAAGCTCTTTAATTACCTAGTATGCATGAAACCTGTATTATGTCTTATTATTGAGAGATTAATTTTATGAAAACCTCAGAGTGATACATCATTAGAGTGACTCTTGGATAATGTATAGTCTAACCTTTTCTGTTAATCCCACCACAGAAGAAGAGAGGGAAGCTGACAACTCCTCTGCAGTGTTTTATTCCTCCTGTTCCCCTGCAGTATTATCAGCTGCTGGCAGAGTGTCTCTGCTTCCCTGTTCATTTGCAGCCCTCACTGGTGTGCAGCTGCCAGTCACGCTCAGCCCGGGCCCAGGGATGTGCCAGGGGTGTGGGAGCAGATCCTGGGGGTGTTTGCTGCTGCAGAGGATGGGGCAAGGCTGGGGGACACTGCCCCAGGGATTGGGAGTGTGTGCTCCTGGGGCTGAGGCACGGCACAGGCTGGAGTCTGTCCTGTGGGGAGAGGAGAGCAATTCCCTGCACTCAGCAAGTCCTGCTGAGAGCTCCAGGAGCCACGAGGCAGCTCTCACAGGGGTGAGGCTGGAAATGTTTCCCTTGGAGGTCAGAAATTCCACTCTGTGCCCCCTCTCTGCTGCAAAGAATTCCTGCCTGGCAGCTGCAGTTGTCCAAGCGCAGGTGGGTGAGAGCCACAGGATCCAAAGATGGAGCAGTGAGCCCACGGCAAGCTGCACACCCTCCCTTGTCATGCCTTGGCTCCTGCTCAGTGCCTCAGTCCCAGGAGGGTCTCCTGCTGTGCCCACACCTGGCCAGGGACAGTGACAGGGACAGGGACAGGGACAGGGACAGGGACAGGGGCAGGGACAGTGAGCAGAGCAGGCCTGCATTGACCCTGCAGCCCCTTCAGGGCAACAGCTGAGCCCTGTCCTGTCCATGGCTGTGTGAGCCCTGTCCTGTCCTGTCCATGGCTGTGTGAGCTCTGTCCTGTCCTGTCCATGGCTGTGTGAGCCCTGTCCTGTCCTGTCCATGGCTGTGTGAGCTCTGTCCTGTCCATGGCTGTGTGGGCTCTGTCCTGTCCTGTCCATGGCTGTGTGAGCCCTGTCCTGTCCATGGCTGTGTGAGCCCTGTCCTGTCCTGTCCATGGCTGTGTGGGCTCTGTCCTGTCCATGGCTGTGTGAGCCCTGTCCTGTCCATGGCTGTGTGAGCTCTGTCCTGTCCATGGCTGTGTGAGCTCTGTCCTGTCCATGGCTGTGTGAGCTCTGTCCTGTCCATGGCTGTGTGAGCCCTGTCCTGTCCTGTCCATGGCTGTGTGGGCTCTGTCCTGTCCATGGCTGTGTGAGCTCTGTCCTGTCCATGGCTGTGTGAGCTCTGTCCTGTCCTGTCCATGGCTGTGTGAGCTCTGTCCTGTCCATGGCTGTGTGGGCTCTGTCCTGTCCATGGCTGTGTGAGCCCTGTCCTGTCCTGTCCATGGCTGTGTGAGCCCTGTCCTGTCCTGTCCATGGCTGTGTGAGCTCTGTCCTGTCCTGTCCATGGCTGTGTGAGCCCTGTCCTGTCCTGTCCATGGCTGTGTGAGCTCTGTCCTGTCCTGTCCATGGCTGTGTGAGCTCTGTCCTGTCCATGGCTGTGTGAGCCCTGTCCTGTCCATGGCTGTGTGAGCCCTGTCCTGTCCTGTCCATGGCTGTGTGAGCTCTGTCCTGTCCATGGCTGTGTGAGCTCTGTCCTGTCCTGTCCATGGCTGTGTGAGCTCTGTCCTGTCCATGGCTGTGTGAGCCCTGTCCTGTCCATGGCTGTGTGGGCTCTGTCCTGTCCTGTCCATGGCTGTGTGAGCCCTGTCCTGTCCATGGCTGTGTGGGCTCTGTCCTGTCCTGTCCATGGCTGTGTGAGCTCTGTCCTGTCCTGTCCATGGCTGTGTGGGCTCTGTCCTGTCCTGTCCATGGCTGTGTGAGCCCTGTCCTGTCCATGGCTGTGTGGGCTCTGTCCTGTCCATGGCTGTGTGGGCTCTGTCCTGTCCATGGCTGTGTGAGCCCTGTCCTGTCCATGGCTGTGTGAGCCCTGTCCTGTCCATGGCTGTGTGAGCTCTGTCCTGTCCTGTCCATGGCTGTGTGAGCCCTGTCCTGTCCTGTCCATGGCTGTGAGCCCTGTCCTGTCCTGTCCATGGCTGTGTGAGCCTTGTCCTGTCCATGGCTGTGTGAGCCTTGTCCTGTCCATGGCTGTGTGAGCTCTGTCCTGTCCATGGCTGTGTGAGCTCTGTCCTGTCCTGTCCATGGCTGTGTGAGCCCTGTCCTGTCCATGGCTGTGTGAGCTCTGTCTGACTTGGCTGGGACTCCTCAGGAACTCCAGAGGGGCAGGGCTGTGGGCACAAGGGCAAAGAAGGATGTTCTGCTGTTGCAAGAAATTATCATGAAATTGTGTCCAATAATTTGTATTCCTCAGGTATGTTTTACCTTCTCATGCTGTGACCTCTTTTCATTGCTGACAAAAAGAAATTATTTTTCCATTTTTTTTCCCAGTGCTTCCATGCCAGGCTAATTCTCTGTTCACTTGAAAGCTAATATATCCACTTTTCGTATTAATATTTGTGAGAGTAATATTAGGAATGTTTTATTTCATTATCTCACAGCTGAGGACTGTAGTCACACTGGGTTATAAAGCAGCTAATTACAGAGTTAGTGACTTTACAGTGTGCCATGCCTGCAGTGCAGTTTGTCAGAGTTTCTGAGAATTTCTAACAAGAAAATAGTTTGCAGGGTACTTTGTGAATCTAGTCTGAGAAATGTTGCATATGCAGCATCTTTGCAATGCTCTACATCTCCTAATCAAAACTCTTTCACCTCTAAGGGCATTTGAATTTCATGGAGAACTTGATAAATTCAAATTATTTGACATATGTACTTTTCCCTGTCTGTGCTTGTTAAATCAAAAATATTTAGGATACTGCAGAGTAACAGAATATTTGAGTGTAGTGATCCCTTCTGCTACTCCTCCTCTGGGTTTGAAGTCATCGCTACCTCACAGTAATTGTGGAGTTGTGAAGCTATAATTAAAGCTTCAGATGAGGAACAATGAATAAAAGGGACAGCTCTTTCCCCTATTCAGCCTCCATTAAAATAATTTGAATTAATGAGAAAGAAAAAAGGGGGGAAATGCCCAATCCATATGCACGTGTGCAGCCTTTTAGCTGTAATGTTCTCCAAAACCTGGTCTCTGCTGAGAAGGAACTTGTAGCAGCAGCTTTGGTTTGGGATTTACAGAAAGCTCCCTCTGGGCAGTGTGGCATAGCATGGAGCACGCTTTCCATTTCAGACACAAATCTATAGTTTAGAGACCACAGGTGGCAATGGATTCAGTTTCAGTGCCTGGATTAACCAGCTCTGCAGAGGTCTGGAGCCCACTTACCTGGGAGAACTTGGAGAGTTTTAGCGTTTTGATAAAACTCTCTCTGGCCACTTAAGCAGGATACACAATGAAAGCAGCTCAGAGGATTTCCCTGCACTCAGGAAGTCCTGTGGGTAACTTCAGCAGCTACCAGGCAGCTCTCACAGGCATCAGCTTGGAAATGGTTCTCTTAGAGTTCAGAAACTGCACTCTGTGTCCCCCCTGTGAAAGGAATTCCTGATCCCCTCCTGGCTTTGTCCTGGAGGTTATGGATAGAAAACACTCCATGTGCACATGAGGCCAAACGTGGTTTCTGTCCTGCACAGAAATTCCCAACGTGTGCTGTGTCACTGTGTTTCCCTGCTGGAGCTTTGTTTTATTGGTGGAAATGGATTTACATCCCCTGTGTTTCTCACCTGACTGGGGTCCCTGCAGTTCTGGAACCTGGAGGATCCCTCAGGCAGTGGGAATTTCCAGCAGTCACTCCCCTCCTGGAGTTTCCCATCCCAAAGTGCAGGGCAGGGGGCACAGGAGGGAAGTGATTTCCCTTTGGGCATGCAGCTCAGGTTAGAATTAAATCCACACGTTTCCAGCCCCATCCCTTACCTTGCTCACTCCAGACCTTCCCTGAGGTTCATGAGCTGAACTTGTGTATTACAACTGTCTGCTCTTTACCATTAATGAGTGTGCTCTTAAAGGGATCAGGAAAAAACACCTCTAGCAACATGTTTCTTGCACAGATAAAACACAAACACACACACATATATATATTTTGATATCTCACATTCTTTTAAATAACACATACTTTATTTTTCACTCAAGGAAAAAAGTTTTTTAGCATTATTAGGAAAAGCACATTTTTTTTTTCCTCCCCAGTGATTACAGGAGATGGGTGAGCCTGGAGTGATTCTGTTTTATTGAATCTTCCCAGTACCTGTCAGCAGTGGAAATGCCTGATTTAATGGGTCAGAATTGGCTCCAGCAGAAATTTTTGCATTGTACATGTTTGAAAAATACCAGAGCCAGAAGTAACTTTAAAAATCTGTAGTTTGTGCTGGTTTTAACCTGTGAGTGAGGAGATGTGTCCAGCCACCTAACATCGTGGGAAGGGCAGGGTTTGTGAATACAGGGTTTGTATTCTAGCACATTCCATTTTATTAAACAAAATTGCACTTTCTGTCTACCCAGAAATGCCTCCCAGGAGATGCTGTAGAGAAAATCTGTAATTCAAAGTGACTGTTTCATGTTACTCTCTTTCAGCACTTTTTCTCTTTATAAATTGTCAGCAACCAATATATGCTTTTTATTTTTCTCTGAATCATGTCAACTAACAAATCTTAATCTGCATCTGCAAATTAAAGGCAGAAGAAATCATTTACAAGTGCCTGGTTTACCTAAATTGAATTGCACTAGGTCTTTTGATTGAGCTTATAAAGTCGTGGTTGGTGTTCCAAGACCATAAAACTTCTTAGCTGACTTCCATCATTAATATCTAGTGTTTCTGAATTATGATTTTTTTTTTTTTTGCAAGTGCTCTAGTATTTAATCAAAATTTTCAGTTTCTGTAGACATTTCGTTGGCAGATTTGTTTCTTAGAGCATTCATGAGATGTAAATGCAAGAGAGGTGAGCCTAGACTGCCTAAATGCAATTCAGGCTTCAAAGAAATATCACCAGACTCTTTTCCCCCTTTTCATCCATAATTTGCAGTTTGGGCAGTGAAAGGCAGGAGCCCCAGGTGCCGTGTGCCGCTCACATCTCCCAAGCCTGGGTGACCATCCTGGCACTGGCACTGCCCTGAGCTGGCTGATGTCACAGTGCCGTGTGCCAGGCTGATGGCTCAGCCCTGTGCCTGCGCTGTTGGCAGAGCCCACAGGTCACAAATTCGGGCTGTGTGTTGGTTTGCAGGGAAACATTCCAGGGTCTGGTTTCCTCCGTGCCCGAGGTCCGTGGCACAGCCCATGCAGTGCTGGCTCTTTTGGGAGTTCCCCTGCCCTGCTCTGGCTCCACACCTGCCTTTGTCTGTGCTGCCTCTTTGTGCACCTTCCTTTAAATCGAGATTTGGAGGTTGCCTTTATGCAGATGAACAAAATGAGAAAGGAAAAGGTTACTCTGCAGGGAACGGTTTGCTGCAGTCAGTCAGGGAGGTTTTTTCAGCTCCCAAAATACACTGAAGTCTGAGGGAGGATGGTACAAAACAATTTAACATCAGAGGATTTTCAGAGATAGTTCAGCTAAAGCACTCTTGAGGTACAATTGTAAAGGGGATGATGCAGTGCTAAATATACAAAATGCAACATTCTATTTTTGTTATAATTAACTGTAACCAGTTCTTATTTAAATCAGCCTGCCAGTCATAATTAGCCTGTACTTTAAATGTTTTGCTCAATGCTGTAGAGCAGAAACAATTTTTATACTAAAATACTAATGAAAGTTCTGTAGGAAGGTAGACCATACCCATTACAAGGCTCACCCGTGTGCCCTGTTCCAGACAGGTATTTTGTGCCACGGGGATGGGATACAGGTTGGATTTGTGCCAGGGGAGCACTGAGACTGCTCTCTGCAGACATGGAGACATTTATTTAACACCTCCAGTTCTCCTGGGAGAGGAGCCAGGGCCACCTTTCTGCAGCAGGCAAAGAACACTTCCTTGGACTCAAAATTGCTACTTCTCAGTGTAAAGTTGCACACGAACTTTCTGCTTGCCTCACTTTCTAGCCCTTGCTGGGTGCAGTTATTTTTGTGGCACAGCATCTAATTTGGCTCTGTGTTATTTTATTCTCAGAACTCTGATATTTGTGGAAGGTGCAAGGGATGTTGGAGATTGTGTCGGTGCTGTGCAGGAAGGAAGTTTGATGATGAGCTATATTATGTATGGCTCACTAGATAGTAGTAAACATTCCTCTTTGTCGCTGTGCTTGGGGATTATCAAAGGGTGTTGTGTTCCTAGTTAGAATTTTTCCGGATTAATGAAACAGATCACAGATCACTGCATAGCAACGTGCCTGAAGTCTGTGAAATGTTTTCTGAATAAGGATTGGATCAGGCCCATTGAGAATAAAAAGTGCTGGAAAGAACACGGTGTTATTTTACAGACCCTGCATTCGGTTGTTTTCTCACAGAGGCCTCACAGCCTCTCTAATTAGAAACTTGAGGTTTCTTCAGTCTGCTCTGTCTCCTCTCTAACAACACACAGCAACATCCAAATCCTCATTGCTACTCAGGCACTCCTGGCTGTCCTTGACAGGGGCAGCTTTGTTTGAATATGGACTGGTTCAAATGAAATTAGGAATACTTCAGGTTTCAGAGCTTCCTGTAGAGATTTACAGTCCATGCATGTCCATGCTGGGATTGCACATCAGTCTTGAGCCAAGGACTGCCACCCATCCATGCAATTTGAGTGTCAGAAGCCAAGGGAATATTTCAGACAGTTTCAAATGTCTACCAAAACCCTAGGAGGTTCTGTAGCTTAATAGGTAATTTTAGTTTTGGTCACAACTTCCATAAAAATGTGAGAAAAATGTGCATCTCGTGGCCAAGTGTGAGCAGCCAGAGAACAAGTCTCCATCATGAGTGAGATCTCTTTCACAGGTTCAGAATTTATACCTGCAAAAGCTTGGGAGTCTCTGTTCTCATCTCTTCCCAATCAAGGGAATGGAAGCTGGGGCCAGGAGCCTGCTGTGAGCTCTGGAAATCTCTAACTTTGCTGCCTGTGGCAAGTATTATGAATCTGTCAATAAAGTTATTTTAATGCCTGACAAATGATCCTTGCTTAAAGTTCTTTGCAGTCCCATTTCTTTGGCTGGAAGGTTTACTTGTCCTCTGGTTTTGGGGCACAATAAATCTGAAATCAGATTTCTGAGATGAGCCTGCACAAAAAGATGTTATAAACGCGTTCATTTGGCCTTTTATTCTCAGAAAGTGTTAATATCTGATTCTGGTTTAACTCTGAATGTCTTGAATTGTTACTGTTCCCAATAGCTGAGCAATCCCAGATCCTCTTGCATATGACATTTTATATTTTACATTTCTCAAATATGAGGGTTGTTGCTTCTACTTGGTCCTGAGAAGGTCTAAGTCTCTTAAAAATATTCTCTTGCTTACACACATGAGTAATGAATGTGGGGGTTTTATGGGAGGTGCCTTGGAATCCTTTTGTAGGGGGAATGCTCTAAGGAATACAAATGTCACTTCTGTTCCATTGTTAAAATGCTGACTGAGTTGAAGTGCCTTAATCATGGAGATTTTGGACTGAGTCAGACTGTGAGAGATCCTCCTGCAGGCCCAACACAAACATGAATTTACCTTGTACCCTCTGCTGTCTGTGCTGCCCAGTGAAGCTGCTTTGCTGTTGAGATGAGGTTTGAAGTGTTTGATTCACCAGAGTATTGCAACTGATGAGATGCTGAAGGTGTGCACAGGCCACATAATTATATTTTGACTCACAGGATGGAAATCCAGGTGGTTATTCAAGAGCCTCACATTTTTGCATCAGGGTAAAGGTGAAACAACTTCATTAAAATTATTCTCCCAGTTGCATCTTCTATTACCTTTTTCTTATTTTTTCCTTTTTAAATTTTTTTTTAATGTTAAGTTTCTGGGCTACATAATCATATCCAGGGTATTATCCTCCTTCAGGGATGAAGGATAATGGGATATTAAAGGAAGCCCAGGTTCTCCAAACATCTTAGTTTTGCTGATAAAGGTTGGCTGTATTTTATGTGCTGTTACAGCAAGAAACAGGAGCTGCTCTAGGGAATGTGTGTGTCTCTGTGGTCCTGACAAGTGCATGCCGTTAAATTTTATACAAATTTCATTCCTGTTTCAATACAGGCAGAGGCAAAATTGAGAACCTGCAGGTCACATTTGAATAATTGCCCTGCTTGCCTTGTACCTAAAGCTGAGTTGTGATTGTGCTACCATTGTAGTCTTGGGGCATGAAAGCCCTTCCAAGTGATAGCCAATGGAATACTCCTTATTCCATTTTAAAAACAGGCTTGCTTTACTAATTTAATTTCTTATTTATTCCTGAGTGTAGCAGAAAGAAACAGTGGAATTTGTATCTGTGACAGTCTGAGCCAGTTGCCAAGGGCCCTACAGCTTAGAACATCTCCAGAGCTTTGCATGGAACGAGTCAGAACTGTGTTAATGGCAGAACTGACTTTGCACTCAAACCAAAAATATACAGATGATAGGGGATTTAGTATTCTATTTTATTTCACTGATAATTTACCACTTATGTCTCCTTGTTTTGTTTTGGTTCTGTTGCTAGCTTGTTTTTGGTTTGTTGTTGGTTTTTTTCCTTCAATTGATTGAGTTTCCTGACAGCATTTGATAGGATGGATGAAAATCCAGGGCTATATCATCACTTGGATCTGGTCAGTTGGCATAGCTGCATTTTGTACCAGCTGGGGTTCTGCCTTTCAATTTGGAACAAGTTTTGTGCCCTGGTCCTCTTCTTTCTATTTGGACACAAACCAGTAAAACTGGCACAGAGTTTCCCTCCCTTTTCTATTTCTGTTTTGCCTAGTTTCTAAACTTGCTGGAGGAGACAACATCCTTTCTCTTTCCAGAATGAACCCAGCAAATAATTTATAAACAAACAAAGAAATACCAGTAATGGAGTAGAAGGAAAGGAGTGCTATCCATGATTTATGTACATAATTAAATGGAATCCATGGTTATTTGAAAGCAGAAAGACAAAATTTCACCGTGGTTATGTATTATGTACATAAATGCTGAAGCACTTCATGGTGGTCTTATATGAGAGTGCTGCTTCCATTTTCTCTCCAGAAATTACGTTTTGTTCCATCAGTCTGCTCTCAGTTTGCAGCTATTGCTGCACACACTGCAATTCCTGCTCAGGTTTGTCAGGAATTCATCAATTAATGGTCAGGGGACTGCTTTTTGGGGTTTTTTGTATGTCATTATCCTGTACATCCAAACCCAGATTTGGTGGCACACATCACCTCTCTGTGGGGCACATGGGAGGCTTTGCTGCCTTGGACATCCCTGTTTATTTTATGGGATGGAGAAACTGAAGCATTAACCATATTTGCTCAATTAAGTTATTGAGCCACTGCTCCTCCACTATGTTGTTTAATCTCCCAGTGAGGGCTGAAGCTGCTGATTCACACACCAAAAGAATATTTTTGTTTATTTCAGTTTTG
This sequence comes from Acridotheres tristis, assembly GCA_037013685.1. Classification (NCBI taxonomy): domain Eukaryota; kingdom Metazoa; phylum Chordata; class Aves; order Passeriformes; family Sturnidae; genus Acridotheres; species Acridotheres tristis. Next base: position 1,082,983 of record CM072898.1, on the reverse strand, counting down.
GCATTGATATCAAATATGTTACATTATTTTCCCGTAGTTCTCATTTTCTCTTTAATCCATATTTTTATGTTGTGCCATGTTGCCCAGAATAATAAGAGAGTCGTTTCACACATAGGAGAACCTGGAAAAAAACCAAATTAATTGAGTTGCCTTAATTGAACAAGGAGATGCTTAGTGTTAAAACATAAGGAGCTGAACTTGGAGTTCTTAATGTGGTCTGCAAAATGAAGCTGTGCTCCCAAGTGAATAGGCTAGTAAGTTTTATGAACTATTATTTTTGTTTCCCCAGACTGTTTTCTGTGAAATTCAGCAATCCAGTTCTCCACAGGATAATGCAGTGTGAAGCATATGGAAAATCATTTTGTTTTTCGGTGCCACTCAGTTTACCTGATTCCCATGGAGCTCCTGCCAACTGGTCTGGAGCTGTTAAATCCTTGCTAAAGCATGGCTCTAGTCCCGAAGGGAGGCTGTGTCCCAAAGTGTGCCCTGGCTTTGGGGCCAGGCACTGGCATGGAGGGAGCCCTGCAGGGCACTGGGAGGCTCAGCCCAGCATGGAAAATGCCCAGCAAAACCCTCAGCCAGGCCCTGGTAATGAGCTGGGAGTGGTGCTGTGCCAGAGCATTCCAGAGAAATGCCAGCTGTCCCAGCTGCTCCTCTCTCTCTCTGTTCCAGGAGAGGCTCCCCTTTCTAGATATTTCCCAGTGTATACCTAAACCTCTTCCCAGTTTACTCTAGGTGATGGGAAAATACTGCATAGTAAGTTAGAATTTTGAAATCTGTAGTTAAATACTTAAAATATAAAAAGATACTTCAGACAAGTTCAGTGACCATTTTAACTTTCGGAGTTCATTGCATTGTGCTTAGCACTACCTGTTATAAGAAAAAAAGAAAATACTTTTTCTGCCAAGGAAAGATATATAATCAATATTTGTGTTGTACAGCTATCATCAAAATCCATGGGTGTTGCCAGAAATAAACCTCAGAATTTAATGAGATCTGTCAGGAAAATAAAATTCAGCAATGATTTGCCCAAAGGAAACCACAGTCTACCACCAGGTTTTACGTGTGTGAGTCTCCTCAGCTTTGGAGCAGAGGCATAGCAAGGTCCATATTTCCCTGTCCTGTTTTGAATGCTTTTCCTTTGTCCAAGGCAGCTTTCCCAGGGACTGGCAGGGAAACAGGGCCCCGTTCTGAGTGCTGGCTGGTCACCCACGCCGTGATCCAAAAGCCCTGGCTGGCTCCTACCAGCCACTGTCAGAGCAGACGCCACCAAGGCTGCACTTGCCTCGTGGGGCTGGACTTTTGGGGTGACTTTTGGTTTGCAAACCACACAGAGGAAATCCCACATTGCCCTGGTGTGCTGGACACACCTTTGGGTCCCAGAGGGAGCACACCCAGCTCCCAGAAAGCTCTGGGTGTGGGCTGTGTGTGAGGATTAGATCAGGTTTTCTGCACTGACCTCTATCTATCTCCATCAAGGGATCTGTGAGAGGACACAAAAGCTTCCTGGTAGTTATAGATGTTCCAATTATTCACCTGGCTGAGGTGTGGGACATCAAAACATTATGAACAAGCATCCCAAATAATCTTTTCCCATGCAGTCAGGATTTCTGGGTTGAAAGGAGCAGTATGCCCACCCATCTATGGCTGTGATGGTGTTATTCCAGGAGATAACCTATCCTAAAGCCAGGAGAAGGAATGCCCTAAACAGGGCAGAGGAAAATGTTTGTTTGTTGGAGGAGAGAGGGAATGGCTGAAGGAAGCAAAGCAAGCCTGGAATTCTAATGCTAGATTTTATCAATTCGTAAAGTTTAATTACTTATACTTGTGGTACCTCTGAAGAGAAAGGGAATCCAGGTTAATCTTCACAAGATATGCAATAGAAATTATTTATTAAAATAAGGCCCATTACTGTGATTATCAGACACATTTTTAATTAAATCTAAAGTTGTGTCAGCAGAAATTATTACTTATATGATCTCAAAATGTTTGGGCTTGTTCATCTTTCTAAGCTTTGCTTCTCTTCCATAAAGATCATGAACTCGGCTTAATTAGAAGGAGTAGTTATAATGTCAGAGCAAATTAATTTCAGTCAAGCAAGGGGGCCCTTGGAGGATGCCCACCTGTAGCTGGGAAATCCTGGCTCTGGTGCTGTCATTAGCTGGGAATGGGATTTGCATGGATCCATGGCAGGAGCAGCCCGGGGTGGGTGCAGGGACTGTGACCCCACCAAAGGGCAGCACACGACGTTCATTCCCAACACGTTTCCCACCTCTGCAAAGCTTCTTGGCTTTAAAGAGGGCTTGGGAGCTCTGGAAGCTGGTTTGTGTGCAGGGCCTCTCCCAGGGAATTGCACTGTTGTCTCTCAGGGATGCCTCTGTCATATATTTAGTTTGCAAGTAGAAAAGATTTCAGCTTTTTAGCTGTTACCGTGTGGCGGGAAGAACACAGTAACAAACTTCCTCCATGCAGGAGAAGAGAAGGAAAAAAAGCCCTTTATTTCAAATCTGGTCCTACTTTTTATAATAGACGTTGTAGGACAAAGCACTAGCTTATTGGTCCAGAGAAAGTAACACCTCTTTTCCAGACTTTGTCACGTATCCAGCAGGTGTTCATCTTTGTTTTTAATTCTTCCCTTATGTTTACATTAGGGAAAAGCAGCTAGCTTGGGGAAGAGCCCTAGCTGAGCCTGAGAAAGTTGGACTGGAAAAATCCTCACAAGAGGTTTTTCTGGGCCTGGCAGCCACATTTAGCTACTCTCTTTAGCTTTTTAGGGACTCTATTTTTAGCTACCCTTCCAACAGAGCCAAAATTCTCAGTTGTGTAAGCAGATCAGTTGATCTGAGTACCCATTTTTACATTAGAATCTCTGTTAGGTCCCAAGCACAAGAGATTACTTTTATTTCCATGGATTTCATTCAATGTTAGCTTTAAATGTCTGCCTTTTTTTTTTGTTTTTGAGTCCCTTTCTTTTTGATGCTACTACACTAACTTTGTATGTAAAATAGCAGAGCAATTTTACATCCTAAAAGGAATTTATTTGCATAAAAATAAACACAGTAACTTTTTTTAGGTGTTGAAACATAAAATAAAAATATCAGTTAATAGTAAATCATTGCTTAAAAATGCATCTTGTCCCAAAATTCTCGGCTACTCAATGTTCTTAAGAGGTTGTAATGAGTTGAATTCATTGGTTAAATTAAAATGCTTTTTCTCATATTCAGTAAATGCAGTGTGTGTGCAATTGAACAAAAATAAAATTGAAATTTACATTTTCATCAAATGAATAACCACATGCTGAGGATTGCTTGACTGCAATTTATGATTATGCAAATGAAACAGGTTTTGCAACTAGGAGACGTACAATGAATGGGAGTTCCATTATTAAGTATCAAAAAGCCATTAACCTTGAAAATTATATACAATTGACATGAACATTTCTAAAATACGTCTAAAACCTGCTAATGTTCCCCCTCTGCTCCCCTATGTATAGGGACTGTATATTAGATTTAGCAAAATAACTCAGAGTGAATAATTTATTAAATGAGCTCTGCCACTTTTTTGTTGGTGAGCTCTCTGTGACAACTTGCTGGGTCCTTTATTTAAATCAGGAAATGCTGCTGATTAATTCCTCATCTGCTGACGAGAGCACGAGTTCCCCAAGCTGTTCATACCCGGGATCTGCTGTTCCAGGGTCCTGGCGGGGCAGCAGGCAGGGTGCTGAGGCTTTGGCAGCTCCCCAGGTGACAGGTTTCCTTGCTGGGAGCGCTGCCCTGGCTGCTGCCCGGGAACTGCTGGATGCCCCTAAATCAGATTTTCCTCTTCCTCAGTGGCAGAAGCACCAGAAGTGCAGGGAGAACACAACGTCCTGGAACACGCTGCTGGCCCAGCCTCTGCCTTGGGGTGGGCAAGGCAGAGCAAACAGTGCAGAGCTTAAAGCCTCGAGACAATTTTCCACGGATTTCCCGAAAGATGGTGCCTTCCTGAGAGGATTTTTGGCCAGTGTAGAGGAACCCCCTCTGTGGCACAGGCAGAGTGGGGGTGTTGGGGGTACAGCCCCAGTCCCAGGGCAGGTTTGGCAGCTGCTGGGGGGCTGCAGAGCTCAGGTCCTGCATGCTCCAGCTGCTGCATTCCAGAAACATTATCAGGAAACCTCCAAGGCTCCCAGTGCCCTGCTGTGGATTGCCAAAACTGAAAAGAAAAATACACATCACCGAGTGGTCAAAAAATAGCAAATTTCCATAGGCTGGTTCTCGAGTGTTAGCTCGAAGCTGGTCTGTTCTTCCCATGACTATTTCATGGCTCTGTGGAAGTGTTTCAGCTGTAGCATCTGTGTCAGTTATGCAGAAGGGTTTTATATCCTGGGTTGTTTTTGCCATAGGAGGAGTTCACAGGATGATACACAACATGAAAGATTTGTTGGTAGGAGATCACCTTTTGTCTGTTACCCACAATGTTTAATTTGCTGTAATTTCTGAGATTCCTTTTCCTCACATGCCCAGAGCTATCAGAGGAAAATGCTTATAATCTTTTATTGAAAATAAATCGGAATAATTCTGAACGTGGCCCTCATCCTCCTAAACCCAGGACCCTTTTGGCTGCTCTTTTCTTCCCTTGTCTCTGTAAGAAAGTGAATGTGTTTCCTTGCCCAGGTCTCACTTTTAGAGTGGAGTTTGCATCTAAACCAAAAAATGCTAGCATAGAGTGTTGCAATGAAATGAAATACAGATTAAAGTAGATGGAAGCGTCACAACTGGGAAGGAGGACAGGAGGAGCTGGAAATCTGTGTATGTTCAGTTCAGTGTAGGATTAGACACTGATATTTGGAGGATTCTAAAGTAGAAAATTGAGAGTACAAGTGATTCCATTGGCAAAGCAGACAAGTTTTGTTACAGACTTGGAAAAACCTGCAGCAGAAAGGGACATATAGACATTTAATTGTAATTTTTCAATATTACTTTTGACCACAGGAAATAGTCTTGTGACTTCTACTGAGGGAGGCTGAAGCAGCTCAACTCCCAAGAGCTGGTTTAGGCTGCAGCCTTAAATAATTTTCTACATTCAAGTGGAAAAGAGGGATCTTGTGTTACTGTTGAACTAGAAAATGATGGCCTGTGTTCATAAATATTACAGAGGAATCTCCTTAAAATGCAGTTACCCAAATTTTTCCCCAAAACTGCTGGGATGTTTTGAGCTGTGCAGTTTGACCTGAAGGGGGTATGCAGGTGCATCCCGTAGGGTGAGAAAACCTTTTGCTTTTTTGTTTTAAGGTGATTTAATGTTTTTATTCTATATGAAGGGTTGAATTAGAGAACTTTAAATTTAATTTAAAATTTAATTTAATTTAATTTCATTTCATTTCATTTCATTTTAATGTAAAGAGTTTTTTTTCCCACTAACATTATATTTGCTGTATATTGCAGTGCTGCAAGGCCATTCAGTATCTGCTTGGGGTGAGCTCTTGGACACCATCAGCCTTTCCAGGTGGAATTGAAAACCTTCTCCTCACATTGCTTCTTCTACCACAAGGATGCAGCTGAGAGCTCCTGGGTGCCACTGTTTACTTGGAAACACAAAAGAAAGTGGCTCTTTGCTCACACTGGCTCTTGCTTTCATCACAAACTACTGAGACATCTTGGAAAAACAGCATTACCCTTGGTGCTTTTTAACTCCTGCAAAAATCTGTCACAGAATAGATCATGACTGAGCATTTCATGTGCTGCTCCTGCTAAGTTTGCCAAGGAACAACAGAAAGCCAGATATGGGTCTTATTTTTCACAACTCTCTGCAAACACCCCTGAATTAATCTCAGGAAATAGCAGAAATGCTAATATCTACTCTTTGTGCATCTCACAGAACAGATTTAGGACACTCCTTTGAAGGATGTATAGAAAGCCAGCACTTGCCATAAGTTAAAAGCATCCTTTTTGACACCTCCAGAAGACATTTCTCAAAGCACTGAGCAGTGATTGGACTTATAATTCATGACCATGTCTGGATATGTTCAAAGGAAACACTGCAGGCAGGCACAGCCTCCCCCTGCATGTCCGGGTGCTGTGCTAGGGTTTGTGTGGGACCAGGGCACCCTCCCAAACCTGCCCTAACAGCTCTCAAAGTCTGGTCAAGTGGCATCTTTCAAAGTGGCATCTTTCTGACATCATCTGCCTGCTGTGGTGTTCATCCTCTCTTCCCTGAGCGTAGCAGTCAGCAGTGACTTTGGTACCACTCCCTTATTTTAGGGTATCACACGTTAGTGAGGCTGATACCTCACTGGGAATAAACTCATTTTCCTCTACTGGCAAATACCACCCAAGGGTTTGCTCAGGGCTCCTGTTTCCTCTGAATAAGGAGTGAGAAACTTTTTAAAACATGAAAACATAGAGGCTGAAGCAGAAAATGCCAGCTGTAAAGTAGCCTTGCTTGGTGCTTTCCTCATACAACAAGAAGCCTTATTAAAAGACAAAAAATAATTAAAAACCCCTCCATGAGGTACAGGTCTGTGAAGAGCTTTTATTATCTGTAAGTCTTCAGCCACTAGATGGTGGGAAAGTTGCAATCTGAGAGGACTCAGGGACCTGATGTGCCCTCCCAGGGTTAACCCACAGCAGGCAGGAGGGAACACAACACTTCTTACATCATGAAATTTCCCCGTGAGCTGGCATCTGGATTGTGGCACTGCTTGTACATCTCCATCCGAATCAGCTTTGTGCTGGAGAGCCTTGTCCGTGTTTCCAGGGCAGCTGGCGTGAAAAGAATCCCCTTCAGGAGCCAATTTCAGTGAAGAAACTGAAACAAATTATCAAGAGGTGAGTTCGTGCTAAATTCAAAAGTACCACAGCCACAGTGCTGGCAGTGCCTGTTCCAAAGCTGACTCTGGTGTGCTGCAATCCCCTGTGCCATTGAAAAACGGAGAGAACCCCTGGAACACTTCAATACAGAGTGCTCTGAGTAATTTTCCTCTCAGTTGCTTCCATGGCTGATAGCATGAAGAGGAAGTGTGCAGTATTCCCAAAAATATTGTGTGCCCAGGGCTGAAGCTTTCTTCCACAGTGCTCTGGAATTTGCTGAGCTGGTTTTTTTTGTGTGGTCATTTGTGGAGGAAATGGTTTGATTTGAAAATGTCTTTACCAGGTTTGTGACTCCCTGCTCTGCTCTGAAGGACAGCTCCATAAATTCTCCTGGCTCTGGGATCCCTCGCCAGGATCTCTGCTGGAGTGGCAGATTCATCACCTCCCTTTTTGATCTTGGAAATGAACTGAAGTCCCATCTTCCAATGCAAATGGCTGTGATAGCAGCCCTTAATGATTGAGGTAACTCCAGAGCAGGCTTTGGGAGCATCAGATGATGGCAATGCCTTTGATTTATGTGCCACCTTTCATTCCCAGCCATCTCAAAGCACCTATAATTTCTGGCAAACCTGTGCTGAGTTAATGGGTTATTTCAGAGTCTATTCAGCAATAACTGCTAAGTGCTCAGAAGGAGGACTGATTGATGGGTGAGATGGCCCAGAACTTTAATTATCTTAATGAACAATTTTTGAACTTAACAGAAAGTCTAGCACTAACACAAGTGGAGCCATGAACTTTAGTTCCACCACTCATTCCATTAAACCCTGAGCCCAGTGGTAATTTAAAGCTTCTCTCTTGCTCTGTGTGTGTTTTTCAGAGTCCACTGAGGCACAGCTGACACAGAACCACTTCTGCTCTGGAACATCCCACATCTGCAGAGAGCTCCACGACCCTGTGACAAACAGCTCCAGACCCTGAGGAAGCTGCTAAAAAAATTTGATATGCAATGAGTCAAGTTTACCAGGAGGAAACAAATATTTAAAGTATTCAGAATAGTTCTGGGAGAATTATTAACAAGCAGATATTAAAGACCCTGGTTCAACACCTGCTCTGTTGTTTTGCCTATGATAGGAAACAGAAGTGGTAAATAGCTGAACCAGGGCAGCAGGCAGCAGGAAAACAGAAAGAAAGGCAAACAGATTGTTGTTGAGAAGATAGTTTTGGAATGATTTTAGTGTGAAAGTTCTTTTAAAATTAGTAATTGTGATCACACATACATTGTCTGTGTCATCTATACCTCCTTGTACTCTTCTTACGCCTCTCTGTTATTGTACTTTTAAACCTTAATCATTTTTCCACAGAAATGAAATTGTTATTAGCATCTGTTGTGTCTGCATAATTACTGTTCTGTTAAAAGGCTTATTTCTATTATTTCTAGATCCTTTCCACAAATCCTTGCATGGGTAATTAGGATATGTTGCAAATACTGATGTTAAGAAAAGGATCAGAAATTTTCAGCGTGAACCAACAATTTCCTTCTGATGACTCATACTACAGGGGATACGATAAAAATATTGATATTAGAAAAAAAGTAATAATTCCAAGCTGTGTTTTACTGTATGTGTTGCCAAGGAGATCCAGCTCTGTGAGTGACTTTAGGACCAGGACTCCTTGTACCAACTACAGCACAAATGTCAAGAATGTGATAAATTTTTTCGGCTAGAAAAAATTTCAATATAGCTTGTTCCACCTGTATTTTCATCCTGGAGATTGAGGAGGGGTCAGAAAAGGCACTCGAGGGTGGGGGCTTGTGCCAAGAGCCCTTTTTGAGCAATAGGGAGAGTTGAGTTGTGGAGGGTGAAGTCACGGAGTGTCCACACGTGGCTTCCTGCACGTTTTGCCCGTGGGGAGCAGCAGTGGGCACATCCCAGAGTGGCCTGTACACAAACATGTCCCTGTCCCCTCTTCCACACGGCATTCCAAGCCTGGGGACAGGGCTGGGGTGCTGTGGGCAGTGCCGGGGGGATGGCCATGGCTGAGCCTGCAGGAGCTGCCCTGGGCAATCCTCACCCTCCATGGAGCCTGCAGCTGGCTGTGCACAGCCTGTCCCCTCTGCCTCCCACAGCTCTGCCCAGAGCCCTCCCAAGGGCTGCTCTCCTGTTCTCAGCCCTCATTCTGAGAGCTGAATTGTCCTGCACGGATGTTTGCTGCTCTTTCTGCCTCTGCCAGCAGAAGGAAGCTGAACTGCCTCTTGCATTTATTCTCAAGGAAAAATGGATGGAGAATTTTGAAGCCCCTTTCAGCCAGGTTTAACCAGCTCCACAGTGTTCCCCTCACAAACCTGATGTAGGTCATCTCTGAGGAGCTTCGGGAGTGGTTTGGAGCCTTTCCATTCCCTCCAGCTCCCAGCCCTGCTGGGCCAATTCCCCATATCCCAAAGGGGGGTTGTGGAACCACAGCTTCACTGGTGCAGCACAAACTGGCAACTGGAGCTGAAGGAGGTGGAAGAGGGAGACTTGAGCATCACCAGGAGCTGAACAAGGCAGCAAAGGTGAGTGTCAGGCTTCTGGTGTCCAGCTTGGGCTCCATGAGCTTTGGAGTGTGGAATTCAGCCTTCAAATGTTGCATTCTCCTAAAACTTCAGATGTTCAAAAGTAACTCCTTGGCTGACAGGTGTCCCAGTACAGATAATTCTGTCGTCTCCTCCTGCTGTTTGTTGGTGTCTGCAGGCATGAACCTGTGGTCTGTCCTTTTGGTTTTGTGACATTTTCCTCTTCTCCTCAGCTCAGAGCAAAAAGGTCTTGCCACATTGGACAAATGTCCTTTTCTAAAATTCATTTTTCCTCAGCCATGTGACCACAATGATCTCATACTTTGAGAGGCTAGGCTGTGTGAAAACTTGAGAGAGACAAAAAATCAGTTTCTGGAAGAACTGTTAAAAGATATCAATTTTTCACAACTATAATAGAACCTCATAATTAATTTAAATGGAATTTGTTTTCCATAACACAGATTTTTTGGTGTAAAGTACGTCCTGTGAGAGAAGCAAGAGAAAACAAACTCTGTTATTTTTGATTACCTTTGTGTTTTGTTTTTTATTCATTATGTTAATTTTATGCTAATAACCTTCTTACATTAAGGTTCACTTTATACTGCATAAACTGACAAATCGAGCAATATTTATTAAGCATAAATATTAAAAACACTATGAAGACTTATAGGCTTCTAATTATTATGCTAATATATCCCTAAATTATTCTTGTATTACCACCCTACAGTTCACTGTGGAACATGACACAAAAATGGTAAAAAATTCCAAAATTCTATTTCTTATGCTATTAATGAATCACATAGGAAGGCTGTCAATGAATTAAAAAAACACCAGTTATAGCATTGTGGAGGTGGAGATATAGAATTCATTTCTTCTGGTGAGCTGTTGAGCCTTTGTTTATATTATCATAAATACCAAGGAAATCCAAAGTGCTTTTTTGTCTTTAAAGTACAGGAAATCCCTATATATTGCATGGAAATTCCCCTATTGATGCAATTCTTGGAATTTCTTTTCAGAGTGTGTGTTTGTTGGTGTGCGTTCAGATGGTGCAAGGCTGTGAGTTTTGGCCTCTCCTGATTTTGTGTTCCATCCCCAGGGGCAGATGGGCGCCAGATCTCAGATATCACATTTATTCTGGGGGCAAAACCCCTCCAGTGTGTGGAAGGACTGATCCTCTCTTCTTTTTCCACCCAAATATGTGACTTTTTTTTCCCCCAGAAGTTCTTTTTTTTTTTTTTTAATAAACATTCCTCGGGTTTTCCGTTGGTTTTATTTATTTGGTTTTGTTTTGTTTTCAATGTCTTAAATGTGAGCACTACAGATAGCAACAAAAATGTTTTTATGGCAGCTGATTTTTCAGTTAACTCTCTACTTGTACCGACTACAATGGAGCAGGCTTGGTGTTAACAGGATCCTTAATGCTCTACAGCTAAATTCACTGCATGTCTTTTTGTAGGAGTCATTAACAATTGGAATAAAAGTGGTCTAAAGGTATGAACTGAGTGTCCCAAGCACAGGACTGGCTCCCTCCTGGGGAGGTTCCATACCTGGGATCTGTGGGGAGTCACTGCTCTGTGAAGAACAGCTTTGATTCACTCCAAAAAGCCCCTGCCAGTCACTCTGGACTGGGGGACTGTGTGCAGTGCATTATTATTAAGTGTCTTTTAAAAATGGAAACAAATTACTCAGCTGGGATATTGTGCTCTTGGACAGACAGCTGCTCAGCTGACAATCACATCTTTAAAATGATATTAGAGTGCAAAATCAGCACTGTGAAGGAGGGAAGGGCAGAGATGTGTCTCATCAGACAACAGGTAAGGATTACCCAGAACAGCAGCAAAGTTAAACAGGGCTGAGGTTGATGGGGCTGCAGAAATGTGAGAGGCCAGGCTGAGCAAGGAGGGGCACAGAATTTATGGGAGAAAGAGGAAAGGAAAAGCTTCTCTTGCTTTCTTCTCTCAGAGTCTTCAGGGAAATAGCTTGATTGATTCGCAGCTTTTCATTCCTTCGTTTGTTTGTTTATGTGAGTGAGGGGATGTGCTGTGTAAGGATGGCTGGGACTCACTCATGGAGGCAAAGGTAGATCCAGGTTTGTCCTTTGGGCACGTTTAAAGTGCAATACAGAGATGTGTGTGCATGTGGAAAGGAGCTGGTTTGGAGTGCTGGAAACTCGGGTGCAGGGAGGTTCTGTCCCTCAGTGCCAGTGTCCACACCAGGGCATTTCTGCTCCCTGTGGCACTCTGGAAGTGTCAGAGGCTGCAGAGGAGCCGCCTCCCTTCCCTGCCCCTGTGCTCCCCTGTGCCTGGAATGTCACACAGCACACACAGAGCCTCACTGGCCCCAGAGCTGAGCATGGCACAAGAGTCTGAGGCACAAAGGTGCCCTTAGACACAACTGCCTGTGTGTGGCTCAGTAGACAAAGAGAAATATATAAGAAAGCGTAGCCAGACGTATTGCTCAGCTGTGTCTGCTTTGCTTGTTTTAGCTGTTCTGTGCTAATAGTTTGAAAATACAAAGAAGTTTCTGGTGAAAAGGATTTTTTAAAATTTAAAATCAGTATCTATTTTTGACCTGTGTAAGAATCCAAATAAAAGCCACTTTGTTGTTTTTGATGTTATGACTCCCAATTAAGTGTTTAACAAGAAAAATATTCCTGCTGGGAACATTCAATATCAATTTTCAGTAACTAGCTGCAGTGTGAAATCTTGGTTTCTCTGCAGAGAACCATCTTTTTTGTCTGGCCCAGCCAGGTATTGATCCCTGTCTCCATCAGGGGAAGTCACCCTGACCTTTCCTCTCCAATCCTCAGCATCCCTGCTTGGCCCTGTTTATAATGAAGTGCAGGGACAGAGCCATGGCGCACTGGGCACATCCCTGTCCCTGGAGTGCTGCTGCCCACTCCCACACTCATGTGAGACTTTTGTATAAACCTGCCCTAAATCAAGAGGAGAAAACGCTTTTAAAGTGGATTGAGCATTAATTTTGGACATGCCTTGACTTACAAATTACAGCATGGAAGAGTTCCCTTTTCAGGGGTGTCCTCAACCAACACTGTGGTTTTTAGCAGGATTTTTGTACTTCTTAAAAGTACACCTGAGTGCTGGTGCTTGGGAGACAACCTTAATTCCAAAGGTAGCAAACTTATCCTAAAACACTGCAGCAACATGGAGAGAGGAGATTAAGGTCATCTCTCTGATGGTGAATCTGCTGTGTGCAGAATTCTCTTCTGTTTTGTAAATATATCAGGAAAGCTGATGTTTTTCCAATCTGAAATAGTGTGTGCATAATTAAATAATCTGTCCATATGTGTGTGAGAGAGAGGGAGGAAAGAAAAAGGGATATTTTCTCCCTTTTTACTCTTTGCACCACTTGGCCACACATATGAAAACAACCCACAGCACAAAGTAATTGTGAAATCAATCAGTAATCCAACAACCCTGAGCTCTGGAGTAACCTCCTAGGAAGGGGAAAAGAAAGAAGAACACGATATATTAAACACAAATCCTAAAAGATAGGTAGTGTGCCAAAGAGGTTATTGCATTCAGGAGGCTTGATAAGGATGATTTAGCAGGGTGGAGAGATCACCTCTGCAGATCAGAGAGGGAAAGGACCACGAGGAGATAAAAGCAGGAATGCACAATGAAGAGATAAGTGAACCTTATCTTCTTTGCACTTACCTCATGATTGTTAACATTTTGTCTTCTTTCCATAATCAACTTCCCAAACCCTCAGATGCAGAGCACCCTGACCTTTGGTCTCTTCTGTAGTCCAGTAAAACCAGGACAAAATTAATGGAACCATTGGTGCAATTCAGCTCTTCTTTGTTTAACAACAAACAAGTAACTAACACAATTTTAGACTAAATATTTGGGAGTCCAGTTGTAAACTGTGATAAATTCCAAATCCTTCTTTTGTTTCTGCAGGCAGATACTGAGCACAACACTTGTAAATGTATTTCTGCCTCAGACACTGGGCTGGGGGCTGTGGACTCACAGTATTGGCTCCTTCAGAAGCTCTCTTGAATTTAGACCCCATCTGGATGCCAGTTCTGAAAGGATGTCTTGTGCCTACCTACAGAGGGAAAGCTGCCTTTCAGAGGAATTGGCTGTTTCTGTTGCTAGAAAAGTCTGTAATTGCCTTGGTCAAAAAAGGGCTTTTTCCAACTCCAAAGCAGATGCCATATGCCATAAATTGCACATTTCGCATCACCTTTGCTTACAACATCCTAGAGGTTTTAGGGATTTTTTTTAAGGATATATTTTATGAATTTTGCTGTCTGATAAAAATTCCAAGGGAATTCTTTTCTTTTCTTTTCTTTTCTTTTCTTTTCTTTTCTTTTCTTTTCTTTTCTTTTCTTTTCTTTTCTTTTCTTTTCTTTTCTTTTCTTTTCTTTTCTTTTCTTTTCTTTTCTTTTCTTTTCCTTTCTTTTCTTTTCTTTTCTTTTCTTTTCTTTTCTTTTCTTTTCTTTTCTTTTTTCTCTTTTTTCTTTCTTCTTGGGAACAGTTTCTAATTATTACCGTTCTTCAAGGAATGCTTTACCAGAAAAATAATTGCAGTCTCCTGTTTGTGTATTTTAAACATTTATTGGGTGCCTGTAGTTTAAAAGTATAGTGGGGCAGAAAATAACCATTTGGAGAATATTGATAAATCAGACAGGTCTGACTTAAAGAATCAGAATTCTGTTGTGCTTAAATGCAGTAACTACCTGGAGCTTCATTCTGGGATGAAATTGGTCATATATAGAAGAGAAATTAATGCATTTTTTATAAATACAACTTGTAGCCACAGGCCTTTAATTAAAATGTATAGAAGCATTTTATTAGGCAGTAAATATCTGTATCAGTGTTCAAGTGGGAATTGCTGTCACATAAGAAATGAAGTGCAAGGCCTGGGCAGGTTGGTGGAGAGGATAGTAAATAGGATGCTGAGGGTATGGGTTTGATTTAAAGAATCATTTCTGTTGTACCCACAACTTCATTCCTTCATCTTAATGCCAGCACAAACGTTTCCATCCACTTCATTTAATTTCATCTTTTTCACTCTCATTTCAGATATTTATATGTTTGCATGGCCTCATCATGATAATGTCCAGCTGCCCCCAAACAGAAATATCCTTTACAATTTCTCTTGCTTTCTTCTCTCAGAGTCTTCAGGGAAATAGCTTGATTGATTCGCAGCTTTTCATTCCTTCGTTTGTTTGTTTATGTGAGTGAGGGGATGTGCTGTGTAAGGATGGCTGGGACTCACTCATGGAGGCAAAGGTAGATCCAGGTTTGTCCTTTGGGCACGTTTAAAGTGCAATACAGAGATGTGTGTGCATGTGGAAAGGAGCTGGTTTGGAGTGCTGGAAACTCGGGTGCAGGGAGGTTCTGTCCCTCAGTGCCAGTGTCCACACCAGGGCATTTCTGCTCCCTGTGGCAGCCTGAGAGTCTGGGATTTTAGGATTCATGTCCCAGGCTTCAGTGCCAGACAGTAGCTCAGAAAGTTAAGCACCAGTGTCCATTTTTATACAAATTCCATAAGGCAAAACCCGAAAAAGATTTGTAAAAAAAATTTGTATCTGAATCTGCCACATCTCTCTTGTTTGCAGGAATTCTTTCTTGTGCTACTTAACTCTGAGACCAAAAAAAACAAACTAAAAAAAGAACAAGCCCTGGACAGTTCCAAGCCTTTTGAAAAGTTCCTCTTCATTTTTCCCCCTTCCAGTTAAATCTGGTTCCAGTGATCATATGGACAAAGCAGGAGAGTTGGGCAGATCCCAAGGCTGGGCCTGCCAGGTTCAGAGCTGTCCTAAAGACCTCAGGGAATGTTTCAAACTTCCCAGTCCTGCCTTTGCACTGGTGTGAGAGCATCCCATCCATTGCTGCAAAACTCCCGGGAACCTCCCTGCTAAGACAGATGGCAAAGCAATGTGGAAGAAGCTGGAATGCTGATAGGTTCTGTGCTTGAGTGAGAAAAGGAGCCATCAAACATTTCTGTCATCCCACAGTTGGTTTTTTTGGATTGAAATGCCCTGAAATACCCCAGCCTTGGTGACCTCCCTGGCACCAGCTGGGTCAGTCCCCACAGATCCTGACCCTGGGAGCTGGGATTAAGAGCATCAAACAACCTTCTCAGAAGCTGAATCTACTCTTCTTTAGCCTCTGGGGGTCACAGGAGGCTCTGGCTGTGCTTGAGGGCACTCGTGCACTTTTGCACTCAGGTTTTACAGTGCTCCTGTGAGCCCCTTCTGCCTCCTCCTCAGACTTTAGCCCACCAGGCCTGGGAATTTGCTCTGTGAGAGCAGCCCCATTTCAGAATCTTTCTTCAAATAATCTTTTTGAGACACATGAAGGAGATTTATTTAAACAGGGAGGTAAAAACAAGGCCTAGTAATAAACACACAGAAGCCCTCCCTGCTTTTAATTTCCTTCCTCACAGAAATGTTTTCATATCGGGTTTCTATTTCAATAATTTTCTTTGCCTAGACCTTGCAGATGTCCAGCTGGCGGGTGTGTTCTGGTCAGGCTTTAGAGCTCCTTGTGAACAGAGCTGCGGGCTCAGTGCCCTGCCTGCCCTGGGGATGGGCAGGGCTGTCCTGAACACCACTGTGGGCACTCACAGGGGGAAAAATCATTGACAGCTGAATCTTCCACAAGTATTTCACTGAGCAAAATGGCCATGACTGTTTCTCCCCTGAGCAGCTGTGATTCTCTTTCTAGAAGACAGCAGTTATGAATTTTTTCCAATGTGTGTGAATTGGTGCTTGTTCTGCCACTCTCACTGGATTTAGTGGGGTTGAACTAACAGAAGGAGCAAAACTGCTCCTTAATCATCTCTCTTTCACAATTAGCAGGGCAATAAAAACAGTGAGTGTGTGTTATCCCTGCTCTGTGCTGTGACTGTCAGTGGGAGCAGCACTGCTGGAATCTCTTCCCATCACCAGCACAGGGACCTCTGGGTGTGCAAGAAGCAGCTCTAATGAGCCACATTCCAGCAATCCCCAGCTGGAAAATGGTTCCTACCTGGGGAAATTACACTTGGATGCAGATGGATAGTACTGCTAATGACAGCATCTTATTGATAAAAGCACATTTCTCCTAAAAAAACGATGTGGGAAAAGCCTTTAGTTTCATCTCCTGCACGATGAGAAGGTTGCCAGGTTGGCAGCCCAGCAGTGAGGCCAGGAGGAGCAGCCCCTCCAGGTGTGAGGAGCAGCAGTGTCACTGAGGTGGCTGCTGGCCAGGCAGCTGGATCTCAGTGCCATGGCATGGGAGGGATGGAATGGACTGACCAGGGAGCAAAGAATTCCACGGGGCTGCAGCATGGAAACGCTGCCCAGGGGGATGCTCAGGGCCACCACAAAGGACCTTCAAATACCCAAAATGACTTTGCAGAAATGAATGGCTCTGGGCTGGCATGTTCAGGACCGAAGGGCTGACAGAACCAGAAATGATGCTCTTAACAGAAAAAATGAGACTGTGGCTTCTCTGCCAAAGCCTAGGGATCTAAGGCTTTGTCTGCTGCATACTAAAGAATGGAAAAAAGGCTTTGGGAGAGGAAAAGAGATCTCAGAAAGGGAGAAAAATAAACAGAAATACGACTGATATTTACATTGTGATCTTCCTGATTATTTGCTGTGCTGTTGCATAGTTTATTTACTGAATGCTGTCTTTTATCAAATAGATTGTTTCATTTCTTCTTGAGAGTTGGTTTCTTTTGCTATTTAAGTAAGCAGCCCACAGGAATGCCTTCTCAAGCATTCAAGTTACTTTGCAGACAGTGCTCGAGGCCTTCAGCAGTGTTTGTTTAGAATGGGCTGATTCCCTTTCTGCTCGTTGCAGGGCTCTGCTTACAGGCAATGCTTTATCCAATCCTAATGACAAACACAGGGAGGAGGTTTAAGTCCCAATCTGCAGCAGAATGACTTTTATTTGTTTAACTGGCAGCATGTGGTAATTTCCTTTCCTTTTTCAGTAACCACACGATGCAACCCCACCAGAGAAGTGGTGGTGTGTGTCTGGCACAGATGAGTTTGTGCCTTTAGGGTGCACCTGAGCAGCAGATGCAAATCCCTCTGCCACAAACCCACCATAGAGAGATTTGGACTCCCTTTCCTTCCCGTGCTCCCTTTTGCTTTCAGTCTGGTAACAGCTCATTCCTGCTTCTATGCAAAGAGCAATTAAAAACCAGTATGGACACACTGGCAAACCAGGCTTGTACCTTGGCAGTGACAGCATGAAGTCAAAGCTACCCTGGAGGCTGATAACCTGTCTCCAATGTCTGTACTACAGCTATTTCCAGCTGGGTGGAAACCCCTCCCTTTCTGACAGTTGCCATCTGCAGTGTCTAGTTTCGGGTTTCAGATCTGTCCCATCCTGTCCTGTCCTACTTTTGACAGATTCCTCTACTGCAGTTCAGCCATCCTCGGCAACTTCAACAGCTGCAGGTAGATTTTCCCTCCCTGGCTCTGCTAATGCAGAGGAAGAAGGGTGACAGCTTTAGCTGATGGCATCATTTAGTTTGGCAGGGGACTCTAGAGGTCACCCAGACTTACTAAAAGTGGATCCAGCCAGACAGGTTTGCTTGAGGCTTTTCCAGTCATGTTTTAGTAACTCCAGGGATGGACACTCCACAGCCTCTCTGAGTCCCTTATGGTAATTTCCCCCTCCTTGCAGTAAATTAAAACTTCCTGAGTTGAAGGTTGGATTCAAATTATAAAACAAGTTTTCTGAAGTCATTCAGCTCCAACAGCTGGTTTTCTTTCAAATAACAAGAACTGATGTTGCCCATTTTTCATGAGAGAGGGCAACTGTGCCATCACGTTTATGAAAAAAGTCTTTGGCATCTAATGAAACCTTCTCTGTAAGAATTGGCTGCCTGGGAGGCTCTTTGGAGGGCTTTGCAAAGGTCATAGCCTCAATCCTCAGATTCAAGGAGAATGTCAGAAGGCTTTACAGGGTCATTTTATATCCAGCAAAACAGGAGATCATATGGCTACATAGTTTTAACTTGTCTTGGGCAAATATTTTCTCTAAGCTGCAAAAATGTTGTATTTATACTTTTAATGTATGCTGTATTATTAAGCTCTGACATTAAACACCTTCATGCCAGTCTGGAGGCACTGAACTTTGCTAATCATACAGGAAAACAAGGGAAGGGGAAACCTGGCAGGTCTTACAGAACATTTCTTCCTCGCTGTTAACTCCAGAGGTCCCTTCCAACCTTGGCCATTCCTTAATGCTGAACTGATCAAAACTCTCAGCAGGCAAAACTGAAGGCATGGAAGCTCCTTGATTCTAAACTACAATGGATAATCTGTGCTTTACACAGCACAGGGACCAGGACTCCCAATTACATCCCCTGCTTCTTTAACAGGCAAAGGAATGGTGCCAACAGAGACACCCAGTTTTGATGCAAAACCATGCAGGGGAAGCCCTACCCAAAAAAACCCCGCAGAACAAACCAGCCAGAAACCCCAGCAGAAATATGAAAATGTCCCTTTCCTGGAGTATCCCAAAAGTGCTATCCCCAAGAGAAGAGCCTGCTGTGGTGGAGACAATTCCATCCTTCTACCGATGTCTGGGACCTGCCAGGCAAGTTAAGCATTTACAAACTCCAGAGAATTATATAGAATATGGCGGGGCAAAATATGTTTAACTGCATTGGATAGCAAATTCCTGGAAAGATGAAGTATTGTTCAGCTTGAGACTGCTTGAGCCTGCCAAATAAATTCAGCTGGGAAAAGATGTTGAGGTCAAAATCAAGGGAAAAATGCAACAAGTCAGCATTTAGGGCACTCCAGCATTTATTGCTCAACCCACCAGACTCACAGGATATTGCTTTCAGTGCTCTGAAACCCTTCTGTTAAAATGGTTTCACTGTATCAATTTCACTCTAAAGGAACAATCAGAGTTCTGGGACCTATTTCTACCCCATGGGGTTTTTTGCTAATTGTTCTTCAAGTCCAGCCTGGTCTACCTTGCTCTTGGCTTAGTCTGGATCTCGACAATAAAGCTTGCAGGTACCTAATGAGAACGGAATGCTCAAGTTATAGTTTCTCCTCCAGTAAATGTTTGATTTCCTAAGAAAAATGGAAATAATTCCTTAAAGTAGCAAAAATGATGATTAGAACACTTTTGTGAAGGTGGAAGCTCTCCTCAGGCATTCAGCATTCAGCCTCCTCAGGCAGAGAGAAGAATTGTCATTAGATTGGTTTGAGTTGTGAATCTATCTCATTTTAAAATAATCCTTCAAGATGAGTCATGCTTAGTTCAACTCCCAGTGTAACTGAACTCCACAAGAAGGAAAAAAGAAACCCAGCAATAACTCCCACTTCTTTCTTCCTCCTCTTCCTCGTTCTAAATCCCCTGTCCAGCTTTGGCAGAGCACTTCTGCCAGCCAGTGGCTGCAGCTTGTCCCAGCTGGGCTCCCAAAGACAAGTGTGCAATTAGCCTTTGACTCCTGGGCTAATTGACCTCTAGCCTGTGTCTTTTCAGCTAATTAGAGAGGCAGCCAAGCTGTTAAGGTAACAGGGAGGCTTTGGGCACTGATGCCAAAGGACAATTTTCCCAATTTTCCCAATTTCCCACTCCCCCATTGCTGTCACCCATCCTGGCCCTGCAGCAGGAACGGGGGCTCCTTGTCCTGAGCTGGGCACTAGGAAAGGCTTCTGACTCAGCAATTCTGGCATATCATTTCCTGCTACTTCCTAACTCTTCTAGGTTTTTACCTCTCTAGACAACCAAAATATTGTATTGGAGTATTTAATTTCTAATGGCTCTTTTTCTTAAGAAATGCTGTTTGATTGGCATGGATTTCATCTGTCAGGCAACTAAACCCAACACAGGTAAATCACACAGCCCTGCTCAATCAATAGAGTGATAAAGGCAAAGTATCAGCATTGTTCAAAAGATGGGATTTTCATCCTAATGGCTCAGCCTGCTCAGCAATTCTCTTTTGGTTTTGCCAGATGTAAGGGCATAACCTTGAACAGGAGAAAAGCCTTTTCAGTCTTGTGAAAAACAGGTGCACATGAAGGCAGCATTGCAATTTTTGTTGTTATCAGGAGGGGTTTTTCTCTTGAGCCTCTCTTGAATGTCACAAAAAATTAAAAGCTGAAAGAGTTACTCTAGTCAGTCATAGTCAGGATTGTTTACATAGACATTAACAGAAAAAGAACAATTAGTTCCCATTATTGCAATTTGCCACAAATGAGCAGAGGTCTTATTTTGCATGGTTAATTCAGGTGCTGCTCGAGTGCCCTGTGCTGGAGATATCTTTGAATTTCATGGCTTTAGGTGGACTCTCCTGGCAGTCAGTGGTACAATATCAAAGTATGTTCAAGCATGATACGTGGTTTATTTGCACCCTGGAAGTGTCCTGGTGACGTGTGAATTAGTTGAAGAAGATCTGGTGGGAGATGGTGATCAAGAGCTGGGTTTGTGCAGTGTGGGGTATGTTCAGTTGCCATGGTTATTCCAGGAAAATAGGTGTACAGTTAGTTGAGTCCCTGCATAGTTCAACTTGCACAATAAATAAAAAAATATGGGCATAAAACTTCTCATGTGAAACAAAATGTTTATAATCTGAGGGTTCATGATAATAATTGAAACTGGAATACATATTAGGCACAGATACACAGGAGTAGTGGCAGCTAAGGCAACAGTATTCATCTTTTTTACATAAATAGCAAAGCAGGTCAGAAATGCAAAACAGGTCAGAAATAAATGAGTTTCTAGAAGCTGAAGTGATGATGGGATAATCTGCAGTTTGGAAATGATCTTGTGACATTCAGAGCTACGAATAATGAACTTGGCTATTTTTCACCTCTCTTTTTTTCTATCACTGGAAGAGGCAGCAGGAGGAAGGTCCAAAGCAGCAGAAGAGTGACCACTAAGGCTGTGCAAATTAGCTAGAACCAGATTTAGTTGTTCAGCTGAAGGTAATTTCTCACATGAGCTCTCAAATCTTTACTGACTGTTTGTATTTCTCTTTAGGCACTGAATAATTTGGTAACAGAATGTGAGTAATGCCTTAAGGGGAATTAAGTCTGTCTAGTTATTTCTTCCTGCACAAAGATAACATTACCTTTACTAGGCTGTCTGAAAAAATGTGTTAGCATGAAATTTATATCCCTATGAGCCCTTATTTATAATGCCTGGTCCTCTCCTGTGGTCCAAAGCAGTAAGGGAACCTGTTAAATAGCGGGAGAGGGACAACCTTCATCCTCTGCTTCCTCTCCATTTCAATATTTAACTGTTCCAAGTGTTTATGAGAGTGGAAGCTGAAGTCTCACAGGCGAGACAAAAACTTGAGTTCTTCTGCTTTATAGGAAACTTGGTTTTCAGAAATGATGCTTTTATTCTGATTTTGGAGAGTTGGACTCAGCAGCAAAGCAATGTCTGAAATTACAGCACCCTGTTCTTGTGTTATAAAACAAAGGCATATCTATGACTAACCACAGCCAGAATTTGCCTTGTACACATGGAAATGGGGGATTTATGACTCTGATCCACCACAGAGAGCAGTGTTGAAGTGAAGGTATGAAAACACACAAACACTTTGTTCAGATGGTGAAAAATAAGTTACACAAGCAGCATTAACTTTGTTCATGTTTATTTTTTTTATGCAGTGGTATGCATAAAATAAGCCAAAAATAAAATTTGCCTCAAAGGTGGAATAGATTGTTAAATTCACCACAAATAATGGTATGGCCGAGCTTCATAATGTTAAGGCTTTTTCTTCTACCATTGGACATTTCAAACAGATGCAGCATCTCGAGTATCAGATGGTGTAGAACAGCCATCAAAAATCAGTGTTCCAAGACTGGGTGTGTGAAAGGGAATATGGTGGGCATTGGATGCTGTGTGACTGCAGTGCACTGGAATGCACTGAGTGCTGTCCAGGGATTTCAAATCCAATATCCATTCCAAAGGCAGAGGTCCATGTGTGAGTTCTGGTGATAATGTGGATAATGATTCTGTCAAGTCAAATACACTTGCTGACCGATATAAATGAGTTATGGGGGCCTTTTGAATAATGTGCTGGTGATGAGCCATAAATCACAGTGCAATCCCCACTCCATCTGCAGAGGGAGGCCTGCAATGCTTTACTGGTAGCCCTCAAGTTGGTACACATATTAGCATGAAAAATAACGAGTCTGCCAACTTTAAGCAGTGGTTTGCTTTGGATAAACACACTGAGAATTTGGGCAGGCTGCTAAAGAGGTCTGACAGATTTGTTTGTCATATGAATAATACCTCATTTATTGTGTTGGAACAACTGACAGTCCCTTATCAATGATAGCAGGTCAGGGATGAGCACTGTACTATCTAACAAGTATCCTGCTCAGCTGGCATTTTATTAGTATAATAATTATCTATTAATTGAACAAATGCAGCATTCAGGATCTTAGTCACAAACATAGAGGATTCTGTTCTTGCTGAAGACACAAATGAAGCAAAAGGGTGACCTCTCTGTCAAAGGGTTTGCAGTCCGAATCCAGCCAGGATGAGGCAGTGGACAGACAGACAGACAGACAAGGGGAAAACTGAAGAAAGAATGAGGCATTTTGGTCTGTGAGATAGGCAGCGGGCTCAGGATCCCAGCAAACTGATCATTGCCAGGGTGTGGGACACATACTGAGAAAGTAAGAAAATTACAGCCTGAAAAACATTCCAGGCTGGAGCTTTTCAGCTCTGTGCCCAGCCGATGAGATGGTCCAGCTCAAGGCTAGGGAGAATTTCTCCCAGGGTGATAATTTGGTCAAAATAAAAAGGAATTAAGAACAAGATAGAACACCTGTTGGGGTACGTGACCAGGCCCTGGCAATGGGGTGTCTTCTCTCTGAACCAATCACCTTTTCTCTACTCTTGGGGTTGCGAGTCATGCTATAAAACCAAGTGTGTTTCTGAATAAACTTGTCTCTTTCTTCCTGTCATGACAGACGACCATGTAGCTGTGCATCTTATTTCTGCTGCACTTAAAGGGTTAAAACCCCTTTCCACGGCTACACCAGGAATTTGTCAGCAGTGCAGCCAAGAAAATGCCAAAGTAGCTTTTGAGGGGCTGGTGCATTGCTGGGGCAGAGGGGATGGAGGCTCCTCTTGGCTGGGGGTGAGAGGAGCCCCACGGGCAATTTTCAGCCTCACTTCTTAAGGATCAGTGTCTCACCCTGAGTGTGGGCAGGGGTAGGGAAGGTTGGGTATCCACTTGGCTAACTCGAGCTGAAGTTAAGAAAATGATGAGATTATAAGAAATATCAGGTTCCAGAGATGTTCTGGATGCAGACTGGGAGCAGCCAAGGCTGTTCGATGGCACCACTAGGGAAAGGCTGAAGCAGGCAGGGCTCCAGACCAGCAAGCCGAGCTTCTGCTTTATTAAACACCAGAGAATCCAAGCACACAATTTAAATCCATAAAATCCAGGGTTCACTGGTTCCAGTGCTCATGCTATTGCTTGTTCCTGTTATTAATTTTCCCACTGGCACTTACTCCAGTGTAGTTTCGTGGCTGTACAAGATGTGTTTCATCTGTAGCCAAGCTGTGAAAACCTCAACTTTCTATTTATTCCTTATTTTTTGGTATCACATAGACAAAAATGCATTTCCATTAAAGTCAATTTTGCCATGAGGCAAAAGTAGTTCCATCTTTCCTGCCTCGTCCCATCTTATTTTCCCAAACTGTAACTTTGTTCAAGAAAGTAGCAATAAAATGCTCTGACAATAATCACACCCTTGTGTTTTAGTACTTGGCTCTGTGGTATTCTGAAAAATAAGGTGTTGATACAGACAGCATATAAATATTCCTGCAAATAAGCTTTGTTTTAAAATACCTATTGTTATCTTTCCATGTCTGCTTTTATTATGAAAAAATGCAAAAGATTTCTGTTGCTTGTGAGGTTTCTACATTGAGAAAATTACCAACCAGGCACTGTAATTTCTGTAGGAGAGCAACAAATAAGACTGCTTCATATTGTTTAGACAATTTGATTACTCTTACTCAGGATTTCAGAATGTGGTAATCTATGTGTTGCTTTACCTTGAGTGCTCAACCATCCTCCACAGATTTATACAAACAAATGAGATGTCAACTTGAAATGTTCCAGATTTAGATGTCCTGAGACTCCATGTTCCTGCTCTTCGTTACAAACACTCTGTGAAGCCCCCCAGCAACCTGTGTGTGCTGTTACAGTTCTGGCTAAACACTCGTTGTCTCTAAACTTGAGGTGAGACCACTCAGCTTCTCTACAACAGTAGAACTTCATAAGAAAAATGGTCTTAACATGAACCAGTTACACAAAACCACCCACGGTGCTTTTTTTTTTGGCTTCTGGAGAAAAACACAAATTTAGCTAATACAATCTGTTCTCACAGAAAAAGTCCTTGGTCCTTCCTCCCAAGGGAAATGTGAATTAGAGACCAAGCAGTGAAATCAATGGCTGCATATCCCAGCATTGCAGGGGAACATGCAGCTGGGGGGCTGGGATGATGCTGTTGTGCAGCTGGAACATATCTCTGTCAAAGGAGCCCAGTGTTCACAGCAGGTGATGCAGTGAAACCTGGCCTGGGAACGTACAGAGAGCACCTAGAGACAGCAGCAAAGAACAAACAGGATTTTATTATTTGTCTGTCGTGGTAGGAAGATCCCCTGTTTGCTGTGAAAGCTGTTCATGTCAATACATGAATGTATTTAACTTCTTGGAGCCAGGTTTGTCTTCTTCATCTCTTTCCTGAAGGAATGGGGCAGTGGGTTTCATCCAAAACCTAATAGAATTCTCGCTCTTTTAGGCAGAGCTCCTGAGCCGTTTTTGAATCTAAAACAGAGAAGAATTCATGACATGGGGCTCCAAGCCCAGTCTACTTGTAGTACATCTTGTCTGTGTGAAAACAAGTGGGATGGTTCAAATGCCAGTTACCAGTTGGATAAGATTAGTTTTTCAATTCTAATTGCAGGCCAAAGGAAGGAATGTATGTTGTTCATTCAGCTTCTCTTTCATGCTGACAGATACTTGGAATTCTAACCATGTGACAGAGCTTTGTGTTAAAATTGTCTTTTGTCCAGTGTAAATTGTGGTATAATTCCAGAAGTACCTGCATTTCCTGGGATATCACTGAAATGAGATGTTGCTGCCTGCCCACTGAAGCCTCAGTACTGAATAAACACTCAGAAAAGCTGTATAAGCTCTTGATTTTGATGCACACTTGACCTCTTTGTCTCCAGAAATGAATTCTATCGAGTTTAGATTTCTGTGTCCTTTCCTTTCATCCATCTAATTAACCAGTCCAAGCTTCAACTTCTTAACTTCAACACTGCACAACAGATTGGAAGAGGATTTCTGTGCAGACTGTGGGGATGAGTGGTGATCACATATTCTCAAGGTCAGACAATGGAATAACAAATCAGGAATATCCATATTTTATTGAGCAGTCCCAGAACGCTGCTGCTAAAATGCCAATGGACTTACATGGCAGTTACTAAAGTTTTGGTTTGTTCTGTTCTTTGGAGTGAAAATTTTTGTGTAGGTTTTTGTTGTTGTTTTGTTTTGGTGTTTTTTTGTTGTTTTGTTTTTGTTTTTTTTTTTTTTTTTTAACAGAATGCACTGAGATTATATTTCTAGTGTTGCAGAAAGGGGAAAACTTTGAACTTCCCAAGGTGCTTGCCAGTCCCTTTGCTGAGGTCCCTGAGCCCAGCAGCCCTGTCTCCCAGTGCCCTGTGCCCAGGCTGACTCCATCCCAAACTGGTGCTGCCTGTGCTCTGCCCCACGCCCTGGGCGAGGATGCTCAGCAGGATCAGTCCAGGGAATCAGGAACAGACAGGAATTCCAGGGCTGACGTGGTGTTAGCTGTGCCTCAGGCCACACTGCTCTGATCCCGGGTGTCCCCCTGCTCCCACCTGTCTGTGTCACACGCCAGGGACAGCCTGTCCAAGGGAACAGCACAGGAGCAGTTCTGGGACAGGAGCAGCTCTGGGACAGGAACAGTTTTGGGACAGGAACAGCTCTGGGACAGCAGTTCTGGGACAGGAGCAGTTCTGGGACAGGAGCAGTTCTGGGACAGGAGCAGTTCTGGGACAGGAACAGCTCTGGGACAGGAGCAGTTCTGGGACAGGAACAGCTCTGGGACAGGAACAGTTTTGGGACAGGAACAGCTCTGGGACAGGAACAGTTCTGGGACAGGAACAGTTTTGGGACAGGAACAGTTCTGGGACAGGAACAGTTCTGGGACAGGAACAGTTCTGGGACAGGAGCAGTTCTGGGACAGGAACAGCTCTGGGACAGGAACAGCTCTGGGACAGGAACAGTTCTGGGACAGGAGCAGCTCTGGGACAGGAACAGCTCTGGGACAGGAACAGCTCTGGGACAGGAACAGTTCTGGGACAGGAACAGTTTTGGGACAGGAACAGTTCTGGGACAGGAACAGTTCTGGGACAGGAACAGTTCTGGGACAGGAGCAGTTCTGGGACAGGAACAGCTGTGGGACAGGAACAGCTCTGGGACAGGAACAGTTCTGGGACAGGAGCAGTTCTGGGACAGGAACAGCTCTGGGACAGGAACAGCTCTGGGACAGGAACAGTTTTGGGACAGGAACAGTTTTGGGACAGGAGCAGTTCTGGTACAGGAGCAGCTCCGGGACAGGAACAGCTCTGGGACAGGAGTAGCTCTGGGACAGGAACAGTTTTGGGACAGGAGCAGCTCTGGGACAGGAGCAGTTCTGGGACAGGAACAGTTTTGGGACAGGAACAGCTCTGGGACAGGAACAGTTTTGGGACAGGAACAGCTCTGGGACAGGAACAGCTCTGGGACAGGAGCAGCTCTGGGACAGGAGCAGCTCTGGGATGTTGATCCCAAGCCGCCTGTCCTGGTGGAGCAGCGAGGGCAGCTCCAGGGGCAGGGGGGCTCAGGAGGCCTCGTAATGAGGCTGGAACAGAGAGGTTGTAAATACAGGAGTAAATCAGAAGAGAGATGGAAGTTAAAGACCAAAGCAAAGAGCAGGGAGTGAGGGAGAATGGAAAGAGAGCATGGAAAACAAGCTACGATGAATGGATATGAAGGAGTTGGGGAGTGTCAATCTATGATAAATAAACAGGGTTCAAGACACATTGAAATGGAGAAATCATTAATTCCACATTTCCTCCATGCAATGCAAATGTGCACAGACCTGTGTGCAAGACATTTTGCCACCGTGTTGCCTCTCAGGACACCGTGCCTGGGACAGGATGGGAATTATCCAGGAGGAGTTCAGAGGCTTCATGGCACATTAGGTCAATTACTATGCACAGCCTTGCATTTCCTCCTCCAAATTAATAAACAGCACATTCGTTTCTTTTCTGCTAATTGAATGTTTAACTTGTTTGTCTAAGGCCAGGGATAGGTCAGGAGGAGGTTATGGATGGATATTGCTCGTTTTCTCCAGAGCCCTGAGCCATCACTGGGTTTCAGATTTCCTCCAGCCTGTCTCATTGCCATACAATTTTGCAGACAGATGAAAGAGTTTCTTTCATTATGAAAACAAAAGGGCAAGTAAGGAGTTAGGGAAACTGATAATTATATACAAACTTTTTCCCCAAGGGCAAGGAAAAAAAAAACAATGTGTTGCAGTTTTTTTCAATATAATTAGTAACTTAATGATGAGATAATTAGTATACATATTTTCTTTTCAGAACTTAACTGTGGAAGGAGTTTATAGCTAGAAGATACTTTCTTTTTATATCATTCTTATGGCTGGCTAGGGCATGTGAACAATGGGAAATGAGGAAATGACTTAGCACGGTTAAAAAAATTAGATAATTTGGGACATACTTCTCAGCTGCTTTATTTGTGAGCTTGTTTTGCTATTTTCCCTTGAATTTCTTGTTTGCTTAGGTTGAAAATTCTGGAAGGCTAACAGCCAAGCTGTGATTATAATGACTTCTGTAGCAATTCAGCAACTACCTCTGAAACTTCCAAGTGATTTTGGTGCTGAGGTTGGAGATTGTTATCACTTGGGACACCTGCAGGAGTCTTGTCTTGTTATACATCCCCAGTGGTCACTAGACAGAGAGTGACTCCTTTGGCCAGCAGAATGTGAACGAAGTTGACATCATTCTCTCTTTATGGAGCACATGCAGCTCAATGCCAGGCAAGCTGTGTCAGGCAGAGGCAAACCAGCTGCCTCCAGGGGTTTTATAAGAGATGGGATGGGTGTGCTCTGAAACAGGGGGACAGCAGTGGAAGCTTCTCTGAGATACATTTCATGTGGAGACCCCTGGGTGACGGCTGTGGTGCTGAGAAAGCCTCTCAGGGACAGTGAGCAGAGAGTTGGCTGAACACGATTTTCTGCCACAAGCTGCCCTGGCTCGGAGCCCCCTGAGCCCTGGGGCACCATGCAAAGGGAATTTCGAGCTGGTGCTGACAGCTTTGCTCTCCTTGGAGGGGGATGAGCTGGGTGTCTGTGCTGCAGAGCCTGCTGGCGTCCAGGCTTGTCTGTTCCCTGGATAATCCTCCCCATGAGCTGCCCAAGGAGAGGGAATCACCCCCATGGTGCCCAGGGCTCTGGGTCTGGTACAGGGATCTCCTTGGAACCAGCCCTGCTCCTGCTTCTGTCCCTGTGCTGAGCATGGAGACTAAGCCACTGTGAGCCAGCTTGGAGTTATTAACCCTTTCCTATCCTCTTTCCTTTCCCAGCCCCTCTCTGCCAATATTGTTTCTTGGCTTCCCTGGCAGTGTGTGAGGCTCTGCTGCCACCTTGCCAGCTCCAAGTTCCCTGATCCCCTCCTGCACCCATTCCACCAGCTCTGCTTGGTCTTCTGCAACTTTCCCTCTGACCATTAGAAACTCATCCCTTCTCCTTTCTTGCACAAGGCAAGGCAGTTTTTTTTTTTTAATCCCTCCTCAACTTAGACATAATTCATCAGCCCCCTTAGAAAATTCGGCCCCTCCTAAGCCTGGGCTGATTCAGGATGAGCATCCTTTGGGATTCTTCCCATCATGGGTACAGCTTCTGGAAGTGAAATGTGTTGAAACACATAAGGCAATAATTAGAGAAGTTCCTTTTAAAGGGAAATTCAGCAAGATATGAAGGCCAGAGTTGCTTTCAGAGGTTGGATTTTCAGGATGTGTACCATTTCTGATGGGGCAGAATCCCCCTGAAAGCTTCATGACATTTAAATGAAGTAGTAGATGAAGGGTCACTCCTCTGACTCAAAAGCTGATGAAAAGCACAATGATAAATGGACATTTTGTGCGCTCCATTTAGGCTACAGTGAGGATATTTCATTTAGACAGGAAGAAAACACCAGATAGTCTATGAGCTAAACAGTGATTTCTTGAATGTTCTTCTCTACAGGAGAGTGGGTTTATGACTTAAATTAATTCATTTCATGAAGGGCAATGATAATTGAGACCTCTTTGTATGTTTTATATAGTGTGAATACTAATGTAATTAAATGCTTAAAATTAAGACTAGATAAAAACTTGATCTGACAGTAGTAACTCTGTAAAGACAAATTGCAATGCACACAGCCACTGTAAGAATCTGTGATTTATTTATACAGCCATTTATAATGCACTAAATAGCAGCATGCCAATTATTATGGAAATAAATTGGGCTTATATTAGCATGTCTGAGGTGATCATTGATCCCAAATAGCATTATTTGAAGACTAGTAGAGAGAATAATGAGGGAATAACACGCTGCCCTGGGGCTGTCCCATGCATTTCAAAATGGAAAGTGAGACTGGCATATTTTGGGTTTTATTGATTTTATCGAGAAACAAACAGAAAAGCTGCCTCGCTTTTCATCAGTAAGATTTTCTTGTTCTTGTCACAAGCAAATAGCTTCTTTCATCACTGCCAACACCAAGAATGTCTCTTGGAGGGGCAGGGGACAGAGAGGGAAAAGGCAAATCTTTCTTGTTCTGAAAGGGCTTTCACTCCTTCCAAAGATGGAGATGGACTTTGGTGGAAATTCTTCTTCAAAAACTAAAGAAATTTACTGAGGAATCATTGAAAAAACACAGGTTCTTTTCAGGTTTTGTTTTTAATTATTGTTTTTGTTCAAAATTCCTGAAATAGAGGGGAAAGACTTGCTGCTTGTGAATTTTATTTACTCTTTTTTGATGCTAAGAACTGATTCTGATAATTACTTTGATAAGTAAAGTTCACAGCTACTTCTGATTCTGGGATAGTGTTGGAATAAATGTGGTGTTTTAAAAGATCTTGAATTATATCCTGTATAAATGTAAAAAGGATGAATATATGCATCAGATTTTGATGGAAATATTAGACTGTAAACTAAACAGGTGGGGCTGTGATAGCCCCCCTTCTTTTTCAAGTTTTGGTTTAAATTTCAATATTGGAAACCCAGTAGCAATGAAATAAAACTAGAGTTCAGTTTATTCCTGATGAAATGAACTGTAGAATTCAACAGTGATATTCTTGAATGCAATCAGGCAAGGTACCACGAGTGAGATACCTGCAGAATATGTCCAATAATAGGAATGTGTCCCAGCTGTCTGAAGGAAGTGATGAAGCAGCTGCAGCTCTTCCTGAAGGGAAGAGAAGCAGCCAGAAATTCTGAGGAAAAAAATTAAGCAAATAGAATCAATTTTTTAAAATTGTTGGTCCCCTCCATATGAGCTGAAATGCTCCCAACTGGTTAATGAAAGGGCACATTTGCCTTTGAGGTTTGAGGGGAGGCCTCAAAACTGCATCAAAATGGAATTTAGCAGCTTGTGGTGTCAGCCACATCTTAGCCCAAAGGAAAGGTGCCCAATTAGTGAGCACCTCCTGGAGCACCCCTGGGCACAGCTGGGTCTCAGGAGACTGGCCAGAGAACTGGGAATGACCTGAATTATCAATTCCTGGGTGGGAGAACATCACTGAGCTGCTCCCAAGGCCTGGGCATTCTCCCAGCTCTGGTGTGTGAGCAGCCACGGGGCACTAAGGAACCAGATTGTGGGGATCAGAAATGTTGTTCTTGGCTCCCAGTGAAAAACCACCTGTGAGATGCCATCTCTCAAAGTCAGGCCCAGCCACTCAGAGCCCTGCCAGCCTCCTGAAGGGCTTCACATTCCCTCTGGAATTGCACTGCTCACGTTTGTCTTTAAAGCTTTGGGCAGTGAAGTCCCCCAGGACTGTAACAATTGGCTGCTGAAGTGATACCTGGAGAGGCTGCCTGGAACAGAGGCTGGACAGAGTTAAAGGAATAAAGCAGGGATTTATTAAAAGCCCTTTAAAGGATTCACCTTGGGCAGTACAAGAACCTGGCCATGGCTACACCCAAGATGGACCCTGGGTCAGGAGTTTTCACACTTCTATCAATTTTGGTCCATTCCCATCTTGGGGTTCATTGTCCAATCCCAGCTCCAGGTTCTGCAGTCCCATCCTCCCAGATTCTCTCCTCAACTCGCTGTTGTTTGCACTTTTTGGGGCTGAAGCTGCAGCGTGTCCTTGGTTGTGTGGCTGGCAAAGGATTGTTTGGTGTGCCTGAGCTGGGAGGAGAACTTGGAACACTTTGTGTGAAGTGCAGAGTCACACACCAATGCAGTGCAGAGTCTGAAAAACATGAAAGCTAAAACTTAAGGCATCATAAGCACTTCCTAGGGAGCTGTGCTTAACTTAATTTTTATTTGATGACAGTTCCTTACCCCTCTTGTTGCCTCAGTGAGGACTCTCTTGAACAATTCACAATTGGTCTGACTTCATTGACAAGCAAGAAGGGAAGAGACAGTCTTTGTATTTTTTTGAAATAATTATCATGATTTGGCTGATGCTAGTCAAGTTTGCCCTGACATGTTGATAATATCAGTTCATGGGAATTAAAACACAAGGGAAATTTTCCTCTCCCCTTAATTTTCTCAGTAGACCTGTGGGCGGGACATCAAAACTCTGAAATTTTCAGAGTCCCAGTTTCCTGCAATGAAAGTTGTTAGAGTGGGAGCAGAAATCCCATTTTGGGGCCCCTTTGTTTTTAAATAACTCTTTAATTGTGATTTGCCAAGAACTGTGCTGAGACTTCATGGTTTTATCTGCTTCAGCCCAGCTGAGGGGATGTGATAAATGCAACCTGTTAAACACCACAATGAGACACTGAGAGCTGCAGGAGGCAAAGACTGAAATGATAGGCTGTAATCAGAGGCGAAGGGAGATGGAGTGCCACACAAATACCTCTGAGAAATTTGTTAAACAAACTCAAGCTCTTGTATAATTAGATGACAAGATTTATTTTAAACTATGAGGTATGAGTGTGACAGCACTATAATTTGTCTTAAATAATTTCTTCACACTCAACAAGACACGGTCTTCAGAGTTCAGTCCCTCTATGCATTTCTTAAAAATAAAACCCAACACTTTTTACACCTAAATTGAGTATGGAAACGGAAATAAAGCTTGCTGAAAGGCAGGTTTGAAATTTCCTTTCAAGATTAAAGAGATTACTTGATTTAGCGAAGTAATTACTCATGCTTTGCTATCTGATTTCGTCTAAAATAATTTTGTTGACAGCTCCTGCTCAATTTTTTTCATTGTGAAGGGATATGTGTGCACAGAGGAGCTGAAACCTTTGGGGACAGGGCATCTCTCTCTGGTTCTGCCTTCCCTGCTTGTGTAACCCATTGTTGTCCAGAAGAGACAGGGCAGGGTGGAAGTCCCTGCCTTTACAGCTGAAGGGAAACCATTTAGAAGTGTTCCAGGTGCTTCCCTTCCCATTTTGCCTGCTCTGAAAGGAGGGATGGAGGATGCTGCTCTACCTGGTGTCCTAAACTCTGCCATGCTACGAACAGTATTGTCAAAAATTTGGTCAAAAATCCCTGTTTGCCACATCACTTGATTTCCAGTGCTTTTTCCAAGTTTGTTTTCCAGGGATATTTTGAGATAGCCATGCCTTGGGCTCTGGCCCTTGCCTGGACCCCAGCAGTGGCAGAGGCCCATGAGGAGATGTCTGTGTCACACTGGGCATGGTTGCACTGGTCCTTTACTGTGCCTGACTCTGGGGACAATGCAGGGAACACACCCAGGCAGATGGGGTTTTGTTTCCATGGCTCTAAATTGCTTCCCACAAATATTTGTGCCAGTGTGCAGAGTGCTCATGGCAAGGTGAGTCAGTGTGGCCGCAGCAAACAGCTCTAAAGACCAGAGGGAATATTTGTGGTAACATTCATGCAGCCTAATTACAACATGTGCCTACATTATCCATGACATTTTGAGCTCTCCTGGTTTATTTTCTGTTGTTTCCAGGTCCTAGTGCAAAAGCACTTGCTGGCAGCATAGAACTCCTGTTTTCAGGGATCCATCTGCCATTTGGAATTGTTTGATCAGACATCGAGTCAAAGACCCTTCTTTGTGTGCCAGCTTTTTTCCCTCTGCAAGCTATGATGTGCTTTTCCTTTTCTCTCATCCTCTGAGTGCTTTCATTCTTGCCACAGGGTCTTTTAAAAACTCTGCATCTATCACTGACATGTCATGAGGAATTGGAAATTTCATTCAAAGGGAAGATAATCAGCCTTATGTTGCTTGCTTATGCTTTTGGTGTGCTTTATCCTAACTAGGCAGAGCTTTTCTGAACCACTGGTGATCCCAAAGGAAATCAGCTGATTCTTTCTGGTGACATAGCTGGGTAGCCTTCCTGACAAAAGAAAGCATCCCTGCTCTGTAGCTGAGCTCTCTGGAGGTAATGCTCATCCTCCAGAGCTGGAGCTGTTCTATATTCATGGAGCTTTGAATTCATTAACTGTGAATCTGTTGTCTTGTCAAGTCTCTCCTAAGAAATGTTAAAATTCAGCCAGATGTCTGGTGTTATCTCCCCCTTAAAAAAAAGAATTCAGAGGAAATCTTTAATCTGTGAAGCTGATAGTCAGTGAAGTTCAGTCCGTTCCCGTACCTGGCACTTCTTGTGGCTCTGAACAGAATTATCATGGGGGGGGTCAGGGCATTTCACTCGGCAAGCTTTTCACTCATAAAATGGTTTGGAGGATGTCTGTCACAGTTTATTGGTTAAACCCATGACTACATGACAGATTTGCTAGTTCTGTGAGGCTGCTATTCTGTCACTCTCGATGGTGGAGTGATACAACTTCTGTGTGCTCTTAGCAGAACATCAAGACTCCAAAT
Organism: Acridotheres tristis; assembly: GCA_037013685.1. Lineage (NCBI taxonomy): Eukaryota > Metazoa > Chordata > Aves > Passeriformes > Sturnidae > Acridotheres > Acridotheres tristis. The sequence goes on along the minus strand of CM072898.1, from coordinate 1,048,576 downwards.
TTCTGACTTTGGTTGCTCTGGATAGAGGTGTGCATTGTTAGATCTTGCTGTTCCCTCTCTCAGAACTTACAGCTAAGGGATAAAATTGTGATAATGATGTCGGTAGCCTGGGAGTCTGACTCCAGTTTTACATTAACACTCTTGCAAGCTGAAGAGCCTTTTCTTCATGTTTGTGACAGTGAACCCAGCAGCTCTTGGACCCCTTACTGAAGCTAGAAACATCTTCTCTTAACCAACATGCCCCAAAGCCTTGGACTTCCCCCAGTTTGCTCAGGGTTTGTTGCACCACTGTGTGTGTGGGGAGTCCTTGGCTCTGGGGACAGTGTTCTCAGCCCGCTCCTGCAGCTCAAGGACAGCCAAAGAGCCCCTGGAGTTCCCTGCCAGCATCTCTGGCATTTCTAAATGGGAAACAACAAAGGAAGTTTTCTTGGTGTTCTGTTCTTTTTAGTGGGGTTTTTGTCGGACATTCTTTATCCAGAATCTAAGCAAAAAATTATGCATGATGCAAAATCTCAGCATTTCAAAATGCTGGCATTTCCTCTTGACAATAATCTTATTTGCATCTGGGTTCCAACTGAAAGAAGGGAAATTTAGGTTAGATGTTGGGAAGAAATGCTGTCCTGTGAGGGTGGGGAGGCCCTGGTACACGTTTCCCATCCCTGGAAGTGTCCCAGGCCAGGTTGGACATTGGGGTTTGGAGCAGCTGGGACAGTGGAAGGTGTCCCTGCCCATGGCAGGGGAGGGATGGGATTTCAGGTCCTTTCCAACTGAAACTGTTCTGTGATTCCATGATTGCATCTGTGTCATTATAACCAGCACGTCTCAGCTGCAGACTGGAAACTCCTGCATTCCAGAGCTCCTGAAATCCCGTGGCTTTACCATGACACTTCAATTTTCTTGCAAGAGAACCTTTGTCTGAGGGGCAATAGTGGTTAAATGACTAGGCAAGATTTCCTTAGGAAATCCTTAGGAAATCCTGTTCCTCCAGAGCCTTTTGAGATGTTAATCTTCACCCTATTTCCTTATTTTGGACTCCAGGCAGACACTGTAAAAGCAGACTAGGATACCTCACTTCAAAAGACATTTTCAACACCAGTGGTTGCTTATTGATTCAGCTGTTCATAAATCATTTAGAGATCCTCCTGCTGAACACAGCTCTCAGACAGGATCCCTGATGTTACTAAACTCAGCTGTACAAGCCCTCCCAGGCAATCCACCCCAACAATGCCTTGTTTGATCAAGCGTCTGCTTTAGGGGCTTTTTTAGCATGAAACCTTTATGTGTTTTCAACAGAGTTTAGGTAGAGAATCCTAGATTGGTGTTTTGAAGTAAAGGTGGCATTCTATTTTTACTGCAAACTACAAAACAAAATCAGCCAGTGTTTAAAAGAGTGAGGTAGCTTGCCAAAAAAACCCCAGCTAACACAAAAGCCTGGTAACTTGGGAAATGCAAGATATGCAACCTTAATTCAGACACCCAGCTTCTGAATTATGAAATACAAGGGTAGATGATGTGCAGAGGAAAGCTGCTGCTTATCCTTAGTTCTGCCACTCCTGACTTCCCAATGCTTCAATTTGCAGCATTAGCAATTCCCTCTTCTTGAACCATCTTATCTGTGATTCTCCACAAACTCCAAAAAGTCGTCTACATTTGGATAACATTTCCAGCTTCTCCATAAATTAACTTATGTAAAACATCAGGCCTCTACTGTGAAGGAGAGCCTCAATAAAATGGCAAAATTTGCCATGGTAAGAACAGTGTGTTTTCCATATAAACTACTCTCTAAAAAAAGCTGAATATTTTTTGCTGAAATTTAAGAGACGCCTGAGGCAGACATCAGCCTGGAATGGAAAATGTCAGTCAGAGCAATTCAAGTGGAGAAACCTATAAGCAACCAAGGCAGAGTCTTGTGGCAGGAAGTGTCTGGGCAGTGTTGGCTGCACATCAGAGCCAGTGTCAGCGCCCTTGAAATGGTGTTTTGTAGGTGTAGGAGAAGAGATTACAGGTGAACTTGCCCCTAAATCACAGTTGTACTAATTACCAAAGAAGAGGAATAGCCTTGCCCTTAATGGGTCATAGGTGTGACTGATAAAGATAAGTGTGATAAAAGGGGTGGGCTGGCAGAGGGCCTGGAGGAACAGGGCTTGGAGAAGGTAGAGGAGCTCTGAGGAAAGGAGGAGCAATCCAGAGGCAGAGAAGAATGAAACAAGGAAGAGAGCTGCTGCAGTAAAAGATGTGCTGTGGGGCCAGTCTGGGTCTGGTGGCATCGGAGCTGCTACTGGAGGCTGCAGTCAGAGCTGAGCTGGGTGAAAGCTGTGCTCAGTGTGTGCAAACCAACACTTGCAGACACAGGCCAGCAGTCGGAGTCTGCAGCTGGACCCTACAGTGGGAGCCTGCTGAAGTCAGAGGATGGCTAAGCTGTAAAGAAGAATAAACCAGGACCCTTTTCATGTTGTTGAATCGGAGTCTGTCTGGCTCATTTCTACCCCCAACAGGAGCTCTGCTGCAGCAGTGTTTCAGCCCAGGGAAGGCTAAAGCCAGCACCTTGTCAGCTGTTGGAGTGTCCCCTGTGCTCAGGGGAGGGATTAGCAGCTCCATTCCCTACAGGATCCTGCACCAGGGAGCCTTGCACGGCTTCGGGGGAGGGGGGGAGCAGCGCCTGTGCTGAGCATCTGGGATGCACTGGGATGCACTGGGAGTGACTGGACAACAAGGAGCAGCAAATGGGTGGATAATCAGTGACAGCAGGGACTTCTGGGGATGCTCAAGGTGCCACGGAAGCAGCACTACAAAAACATCTCTGTTTTCTTAATGGGAAACTAAAGAGTAATACTGAACAGACTTTTAATCAGAGAGAGCTTGTGCAGTCTATAAGGAGACACTCTTATTTGATTTGATGAGTTGTACCCTACAAACAGAATCCCAGGATCCCTGAGGCTGGAAAAGCCCTCCCAGCCCATGGAGTCCCAGCTGTGCCCCAGCCCCACCTTGTCCCAGCCCAGAGCTCTGAGTGCCACCTCCAGCCCTTCCTGGGACACCTCCAGGGATGGGCACTCCAAACCTCCCTGGGCAGCCCCTGCCAATCCCTGCCCACCCTTTCCATGGGGAAATTCCTGTTGCTGTCCACCCTGAGCCTCCCCTGCCCAGCCTGAGGCCGTTCCCTCTCCTCCTGTCCCTGTTCCCTGGAGCAGATCCCAAATCCCCCCTCCTGTCAGGAGATTCCTTCCTGTGAGTGTGGGTAGGTGATGAAAAGTTTTATGGCACTGCTCAGGTATCACTTCTGCTTATTCTGTCTTTCAAAAAAATATTTTGAGAAATAATTATTTTCATTTAACTTCCCGTATGGAAAATGCAGAATGAGAGAAAATGGCAGAGTATTTACGTTTTACCCTATAGATATTGCAAGTTTAAAGGACCAAAAAGCAATTAAAAGCTGTTCCAGAGAAGCCTTGTTACCTGTGCTGTGTCTAGGCTCCTCAAGACACTGAGCCCAAAATTATCATTGTCTCTACACTGAGCAAATAGAAAGCATGGCTTGCTGTCAGCCTGGATCTTGTCCATGCCCCTAATCATCTTCTGCTATATGAGGTGGAAACGTGACAGCCCAGTGCAAGTTTCAGAAACATTTAGAAAATAAATGTAATTGTGGGGAGCTGAAATAAATAAGGGTCTTTTCTTCCCACAGCCTTCCCAGAGACACTTCTCCCTTCTGGATAATCACCTCCCTGCCCAGAACTGCACTGTGCATGGGAATAAACCCAGATATTTCATCATCTCGAGGTGTTTCCTCTGGAGAGGTGATAAATATTTTATGGCTGAGTACTTTTTAGCACCAAAGTCTAATTTTTAGTATTGCTGTCAGTGTTAGATCTTCCTAAAATAGAGGAAAAAATTGTCTTTAAATAGTCTGTTAACTCCAGTTAGTTATTAGGTTTTGGAGCAGCTTTTATCACCTGGCAGTGACACCTTCCCACCTTTACCAACACGGGAGCTGTTCCTGTCTCACTGCAGGTGCTCTCCTGAGTAACACCACTGTGGAGCTGGGTCTGTGCAAGGGCCAGGGAGAGCTTTGTATCCTGCTGCCTCCTGTGCTTGGAAAGCATAAATGTACCAGCAAATGTCTTTATCTGTGCCCACCTGGGCAATGCCATGTTCGGGTGGTTACAGCCCTGTGAGTGCTGCCACAGAAAAGTGATGTGATGCAGAATGCAAATCCCAAACTCTCCGAGTACACACCGTGCTTCTCAATTCTAATTGTTACTTAACCAACATGCATGTGTCTTTTTAAAAAATTCTTTATTATCATCTTAATCTGGTAAGTCAAAATTAAAGAGAGAAAATTGAAACGGTTGGTCTGTAAAACCAACAGATGACAAAAAAAAAAAAAAAGGAGATATTTTGTGCAGTATGTCATTAAGGGATTGTTCATAAATCTTGTCTTTAAGCAGATTCACTGGTCAGGCTCAGCTTGTACTTGTGACTGTGCAAGTTTACTTTTTTTCCCCCCCTTTTTTTTTAATGCCTCACAACTTGGAGTATCCCAAGTGAAATATTTGCAGACTCTGGAAGTGCTGTTAAATAGAACTGTGCCCCCACCTCTGTAATAATGTTCAGTGCTCGGAATAATCCATCTCCCTCCTTTGTAGCTACACTTTGTAGAGAGCTGGGGCTTCAGGGATGTTTCTCTTTAGCCATCACTCTACCAGGAAACAAGCTCTGTTTATCCAAAAATGTTCTGCTGCTTTTGATTAATGCCCAGAGTTGGGTCTGTCCCTGACCTACAATAAGGTCTGGTTAAACACAACTTAAATTCAGTGCCTGTGTTTCCTTTTGGGTTGGTTTGTTTGTTTTGTTCCCCCTCCCCCCGTGAAGTAGAAGAAGGCTGGAGCTTAAACTCAGGATTATATTTCCTGAAACCGTAGCTTTGGAGATATTTACATTGTGTGCAGAAGACTTAAAATAAAATTCTTTTGTTTTTAAGCCTGTGCTTTGTGGTTGGGTCTAATAAGTGATTGAGCTGCATTTTTGAGGCTGTAAAAATGAACCAGAAACCAGCCTAAAATACAATTTTATCTTTGTAGAATATTTTCTCCTCAACAATTAACTTTGCCATAGTGTTTATTTGCAATGCATTTTTGAAGCTCTCCTTGCAGCCAGGCATTTCTAACTCCCAGGATGGGGAACTCTGAGGCTGTGCAGGGTAATGTCAATGTTGTTTCCGAGGCACTCTAAATGCTGTGGAAGATAACTCCAGCAGATATTAGTTTCCCACTGTGCTCAGTTGTTCCACAGCAGCTAATTAAAAGGCAGTTGTCAAGCACATAAGACAAGCAATGCTTGTTGGAGTCCTTAGCAAGCTGAAAAATAATCTAATAACCCCAGAATTAATTTAGGCTCAAATGTTTTTGTTGCAAATGGTTAATAGGATGATGGTTGAACTGGTGAGCTCAGACACTTTTCTACATAAAGTAGCACATGACCAGTTTAACTTTTCTCCCATGTAATAAAATTATACAAATCTGAATTATGCACATGTTCCCAAGTTCCTAGACTTCATTAAATACTAGGGGATTAAAAACTTGTATAAATTAATCAATGTGCTATAATCCTAAAAATTATAAAATGAGCCCTTGAGGAAGTAATGTAATACTGGGTTTTTAATTAGCACGCCAGCAGAGATTCATTGTTCTCTAATGTAAGTCATGTGTTTATTAACTGTATTATCAGCTGCAAGAGGCAAACCCCACAGTGCTGCTGCTCTTTGGGAGTGGGTGCTGATGGATTTGGGTTCAAATTGCACATCTGCTTCTGCTCACACAGGTGATTACATACTTAATATTTATCTTTACTTTCAGGAGTAAATCACTCTCTGAAGATTTCTGTTAAAATCCCCCTAAACAATTCTTGTTGAAGCCAGAGACCCTGCTGATAGCAGGGCTCAGAATATTGGTGCCATGTGGTCTGAAAATGTCAGTTTGGTTTCTAGAGCCAGCATTAGGTACAGTGAGGTTTGAGAAGTGCTTCTGCTGCCTGGAATAAAGCACAAAACCTTTCCCAACACTGTTAAAATGATAATTCAAAAGCAAGTTTTTAGCTGAAAACCTTCATGATGAACAACATGATGACATGCACAGGTGATGCTGTATTTCTGCAATTTTTATAAGGTTACTTGAATTGTTCACCTATCAAATATTGTCCCGGTAGAAGAGCAATTGTTTAGGTGATATCCCCCTGGGTTCTGCCCCATTGGAGCCCTCCTCCCTGACCTTTTAGCCCTATACTTTATTTATTTATTGTGCCAACCACGTATGGTGCAAAACAAAGTGTCCTTGCTAAGCAAGGCTAAACAGAACTTCAAGGGTATTAGTAAGGGTTTGTTAAACTCTGGGAGAGGGCAGGAAAAGTATTAAAAGTTATAACCATGTATTAACAAAGGTACAAATATGTGAAAAATATATAAAAAGTGAAAAATCTTTAGACTTCACTTCCTGTATCATTTGATGTACCTTATGCTTTCAAGACACAAACACTTTTTCATATAAAACTATATTTGAAAGTCTTCATTCATATTCTCCCTTCAGCTTCATCCTACAGGCAGTTGTCATGGTCATGGTTATGGGAATAAAAAGTGCTCCCTCCTATTACACAGGGCTGCTCCTGATAATGTTCAACATCAGTGAATCATCCAAGCTTTTATTCTCTTATTCCAGACCTGTCAATAAACGGAGTGACAAAATTTGGTGATGCTAACCTTCAGGAGTCAGTGACCACAGGAAAAAACAAATAGCAGCAAATTTCACTGTTGTTCATATGAAAACATAAAACCACTTTGATTTTCCAAAGGTTATTTTGAAAAACAGTACATGGCCAACAAACAAAACACCTTGAAGAATATCTATGGCACAAAAACTGCTAGGTGACAAATTAATGGGGGGGATTTTCAGACAGATTTATAAATTCATCCTTTCCAGTTTCAAAATAGAGCTCACTTTTTTTTTTTTTCCTTATCTAAATCTTGAGTCCAGACATTCCACTCCACTCCAGGTGAACCAGCCTGGGCTGTGTTCTGCACCTGACTGGCCAAGGTAAAATCTCTGAACGTCCCTGATGCATGTGCCAGTGTTTCCTGAGCAATTCTGAACCTGCTTCTCTTCCAGAATGCTCCCTTGGTGCATTTATTTCCCCTTAGAGTTTCTGATTGATTAGAGATTTGGGTTGTCTAAACCATGTGCTTTGGTGTTGTGGGAATCCCACTTTGTAAATTTACCTTAATCTGGATGAGAGAATTTAATTTCCAAGCACCTGTGGCTCTGTGCAGGGCAGGATGAGTGCGATGCTGGAAACCTGCACACAGTGGGGTTGGCAGTGGGATTAACCTGGGCTGGACAGGGAGCATTGCCTGAGACTGCCCCTCATTTCAGAGGGGAAAACAAAAAAACAAAAAACTAACAAACAACAAAAAAACCAACAACAACAAAAAAACAAACAAAAAAAAAAAAAAAGAGGAAATTTAACTCCATCTTTGGCAAATTTCCCCAACGTTCTCTGCGCTCGTGGAAACAAACAAGGAAGAGCAGAGATCTGAGCATCTTTCCATGTAATTCCTGTGGAGCTGCTGGAAGAGAGACAAGTTTCCTGTGCAGAACATGATGGCAACAAAGACTGTGGCCCTTTTGTTTCCACTCTTAGGTTTTTTTTTCGAAATCTAAAGAAAAAAAATTCAATGAAATTTGAATAGTCCGCCAGTATCCAAGACTTTTCCATGCATTATTTATTGTCCCAGTCCTCAGCTGGAGTAAATAAGCCTGCTCACACTGCTGCTGGCTGTGGGTTTGCTCAGTTGCATCCTCCATCTGGGCAGTGAAGCCATGGTTTCAAAATAAAGAAGCATTTCTCTTTTTCTTCCTTCCTTTCTTGCTTCCTGTTGGAGCATTAAAATAATTCAGTGTAAGCAAACTATCCCCAGGATATCCAAGAATTCCGTTGTTATGTCTTCTTCTGTTTCTATTTACTTTTGCTGTAAATAACCTTTTGCATTAATAAAGGAAAACATTCACTAGAAGCTTATTTCTGATTCTTCCAAATTTCTAGAATTACATTGCATTATGAAAGACAGCTACTTAGACATTCTTCCCTTTTCAATAGGATTTTCAGCAATTAAAAAAAAAAAATCTAATGCTGTTTATATTTTATTCAGAGAGGCTAATATTCATATTAGGTCTCTTTTATGTTCAAATACTTCAGGGGCTAAGGCAGCACTGAGGTTTGAACTACAGAACTAGATTTGGAATATAAAAATGCCCCTCTTATTATGTAAGTGATTGCTAGGAGAGCACTGGAAGGAAAACCCAAATTACGATTTTTGGTTTTCTAAATTCCAAAATAGCCTCACTCTACTGTTTTTATATGAACATGAAACATTGCTTCTGGGCTCCTCACTTGTATTCCGAGTTTCAGGTCAATGCATTTGAAGCAGATGGAGCAGTAATTCATGAAAAATAGTGTTTAGGAAAGAAAAGGTAAGTCAATTTTACAGACCCTGTAATGTCTGTGAATGTCTGACTTGCACTGGATTGGGAAAGGGTCAGAGCTGCTCCACAGCTGTCTGACTTATGTATAGGGAAAAAGGGGAACACCACAGCTGCCAGATCCCAGACTCTACACCCCTCCTCTGTGCATTTTCTGATTTTTCCTCCATCTAATGGATCAAATATTTGTAAATTCAATGAAATATCTTGGTTTTAACAACATTTCATGGGCTCTTCCCACCATTTAGCCCTTGATTAAAATCCTGTAAACTGCTGAAAGGTGCAGTCCATGGAACAGCAATGACAAGGAGGAGGGGCAGAATGGTCCCCCCACCCATGGGTGTCTGTCTGAGGTTGTGTCTCTGAATGCTCACAGCTTCTGACAGCTGGAGAGGAACAGAAATGCCTGAATTCCATCTGTCCTGTCCATACAGGTGGAATTCCAGGTGCTAAAGAGCCCCCACATTAGATTACCACCAGTGCCTGAAAAACACAAGTGACTGAAAGTCATTTATAAGAAGGAAGTTTGTCTTTCACAATTCCTGAAGAAAAATTGTTTAGAATGAGCAGCTCTTTGGTTTGAAATTTAATTCCCTCAGTTCTACCCAGCTTGCTCCCAGCATAAAAGTATTGGAGAACATTCCATGAGCATTTAGAGCAGTGCCTTTCCAGCACTCAATCTGCTGCTATTTCTTTATCTTCCTTTTAAATGTCTCTTCACAATGAAGGTCTGTGAACAGAAGTGTAGCAAACCTTCAGAAAAAATATTGCTTTACTTAGTATTTGTTATTTATTTCTTCTTGAAATGACTTGGAATCTGAAGTGTGGACGTGCAGAACTTTTTTGGGACACACGTGCTGCCAACAGAGGCTGGAGTTGTAAGGGACAGATGATGACTGCAGCATCCTCTGCCTTCTGTGGGAAGTCTGGGTGGGAGAGGTACCTCAAGGAGCAGCTTAAGGAAGCTCCACAGGTAAATGGAGCCTTCCTCCACTGCCTTCCTTTCCTTCCACTGCCTTCCACTGCCTTCCATTCCCTTCCATTCCCTTCCATTGCCTTCCATTGCTTTCCACTTCCTTCCATTCCCTTCCACTCCCTTCCATTCCCTTCCACTCCTTTCCATTCCCTTCCTTTCCTTCCACTGCCTTCCACTGCCTTCCACTGCCTTCCATTCCCTTCCATTCCCTTCCATTCCCTTCCACTCCTTTCCATTCCCTTCCACTCCCAGTGAGCTCTCAGCTGGGACAAGATGTGGGAAAGTTTTTTTAGCAGACTTGAAAAACCTGCTTGCAATTCCTGCCTGCACCCCTCACCCAGTGACTAATTTGACTCCCTGGCTATCTTCCAAGCCAATAACGATGCCCAAATTATTTTGAACGTGCAGATGGCAACGAAAGGGCACCAGGTGCTGTTTTATTGTAATAAAGATGTGCAAACCTTTGCATCACACCGGGTTATTTATCCACATGAATCATCAGGATGCTCAGCTTCCTCCCCTGCTTTAGTAAATGTTGAATAAGAGGCATCATCTGTTTCCAGAGTGTGCCCTTCTGTATGTGCCACAGATATTTTGCTTTGGGCTTCTCTTCCCCACTCTGACCCACAGAGGCATTCAGGGGATCTTCTCTTTGATTTAAATGATTACTGAGCAATTGGAAGCCCAGATGTTCAGTGCCTTTATTGCTGAGTGTTAGCCTATAAAAGAGAGCAGGCAGTTAGTATGTGAAGGGAGGGTTTTACAGCATATAATGTTATTTGGTACATTAAGTGACATTATTTACATCCAATTTCGCTCTCTAAGGTGGCAACCTGAGGCAGTAACTTACCATGATGGAAAAATAGCATTAGCTCTCCCATGTACCTCGTGTCTGATTTACAGAGGCAGAGAAACAAAACAGGCAGACATAAAAGGAGAGCAGGATAATATTGGTAACCAGGTAAGAGTACCCTGCTACCCCAGCAGATCTCTGACTGCCAAGTTTTCTGTAGGATTAGGGCAATAGCTCTGCTATGTTGTCTCTAGGAAAGACTTGAATGTCAACAGCAAAATCACAAAATTTGCTCTTGCAGCCCTCAAACAAGATCAGGATTTGGTGAGATCACAGGAAGAAAATTTCCATTTCTTTCAATTGTCACGCTGATGTATGAGAAAGAACTTGAGCACTTGACATTGATTCAATATCACTCAACTCTGCAGTAACTGGAATTTCTTTCTGTAAGAGAAGAAATTAAACTGCTGCCTTCAGTGGTTTAAAAATGGAGGTGAAGGACTTTCTGATCAGGGCAGACACAGCAAGGGATGGCACAGCTCATAAACTGTTTAATATTCAGGTAAAACTTACATCTGCCTCCTTTGATCCCTGCTCGAGTGTCTGAAACCTGCAGGAATCAAATACATAAATTGATTTTTCTTTTTTTTTGTAAATTCCTGTCACCTTTTGGCAACCTGAGCTGGCATTAACCATTGAAGGCCATGGTGAAGCTCCTCCTAGTAAAAGAAGTGGCCTTCCACTAGGAAATGTAAATTTGCCAGTACCAGAACTAAAAAAAATAGTCAACAAAACCCATCTGTGGTGGACAGGGCCCATGCAATCAAGCCCTCTGCAATACTTTTGTTATTGCAGCTGCTGGTTTATTCTGTTGGTGCATATTATGCTTTTTTGAGCATGTCAGTGCTTGTGCAGGTTTCATCTGTTTTTGTTCAGAGCACAGAGCACCTGCAGACACCTCAGCTGTGGTTCTCCAGCCTGGCTTTGTCAGGGAGCACACTGCTGCTGCTAAAGGATTTTATTAAGGCAGAAGTGACAACCCCAGTGAGGCTGTGGGGAAAGCTGAGGGCAGAGCTGGGGGTGGGCAGGGTTAATAATGGCTGGAGTAGTCCTTACAAATACATCAAACACATGTGAAACCCAGCTTAAACTGCAGTGATGGTTTTAACTCCTGAGATCAGAGAGTTTCTGACTCACACATGGAGCAGCCATCCTGCTCTCAGTCCAGCACTGCCACAATCACTGCCATTGTTTTTCCCCCATGGAAAGGAAGGCCGAGGGATGATCCATTACCAGTCACAGCACGTTGCTCTCACTGATTGGAAAGCAGTCACACACCACCAAGCATTTATTCTGTTTACTGAGATGTAACACCGAGGAACAGCAATTCACACCTGCAGTGAAGTTGTTACACCTCCCATTTATTTTCTTTATTCTATTTTTATCCTTCTTCATGTTTCCTGTTTCATTTTTCCTTTTTTTTTTTTTTTTTAATCTTCTCTGCCTCTCCTTCCCTCCCCGCTATGATGGGTGTCAGTGTCAGCCCTGACACTTCTCTTAAACCTGGAATAAAGGATAAATGGTCAGTGGCACTTTCTCAGCTCTCCAAGGAGCATTACCCTGGCAGGAACTGATGATTTTCTGTTGGACAATCAGTTTAAACACCTCTGGCTTATAGATGAAGTATACACACAAATTATGTGTATATATTCATATGTATAGTTCAGACCAAATCACATCAAGCTGTGACATTTAAAGAGGAGAGCTTCCTTCTTATCCATGGGCTGTTATGTAATATCAGGATATCTTCCAAAACCAAACCTGTGACTGAAGTCTAGTGAGGGACAATAGCATGAATTAATCCTTCTCTCTGAGTCACTGGTTTAGTCAGAGGATTATCACATCACAGAATATTTAACACTGGTTTTGAAAAATATCTGTTCCAGTCAAGACCAATCACAGCCTGAAAGTACTGAGGTGTTTCAGTAATCTTGGAGCAGTCCTTGGAAAGAAAGAAATAAATAGGGCAAGTGAAATAACTCTGAGGCAGCAGGAGCTTCTGTGTGAGCATTCCATGACTATTTTACTTTGTTTGTAAGGGCCATATCCTAAATACATAAATTGAGGACAGAAACATCCCACTTGCCCAATACTTATCACAGACCAACCCCAGAGTTTTCAGATGATTGTTCTTACATCTCCAAACATGAGACTTACCAATATAATGTCTCTCACAGGAACAGGTGGGCACAGAAATGGAATTGCTAAAAAAACTTAAAGGTGGAAATCAACAGAGAACTGGATGGTAAGTAAATATTACATTTGAATTGGTCTTAAGTGTTAAATAATGGATGTGTGTGTATGTAGACTATTCAAATGTTTTTGATTTCTTATGCTGAAGATTAAAATTTCCATTAGTATTCCACCTCTTCAGTTTTGCCTGGGGACTCCTAATTATATTTTTGAAATTGCAACCAAATAAAAACTTATGAAAAAAGAAACAACCAGATAACACAATAAGGAGCTTTTTACCCTGTTCTTCTTCCCTGCATTCAATGTTTAGCTCTCTGTACAGGCCTTGACTGCAGACTCACCTTCCTTAGCTCCTGCATCTCCCCATCATTTTTACTGCTGAGCCCCTTTCAAGGTGGTTCTGAGCAGTTCCACCAAAATTGGTGTCCTGAAATGCTGCTGAGGAAGCCTCAGGACCAAAACAACAGAGATTATCTTGGGTTTCATCTAAACTTCCATAAAGTTCCTCACTCAGTGAAGAGAGGATTATCTAACTAATGACCAGGTTCTACTCCATAAACCAAGGCACTCAATTGCTTTTGAGAAAATGTTGTTGATATTTCATCTGTAATACTTACTGCTGGTGAGGCCATTTGAAATGCAGTTTTATGCAGTTGCAAACGTGCCTGAGCAGTGTGGGAAGGTGGGAATGTGCTGACAGCGCCCAAAACTCCAGGTCTATTCTGTTTTCAGAAGTGTTTTCTGGTGAAAAGGCAAAAGCCCTGCTGGGAGGGAGGTGCTGCATGGTGATGTTGGCTGCTCTCGTGCTTGCCCTGTGCAGTTGCATGGATATTCCAAAAATTATTACTTTTTTTTGTTGTGCTTAATGGAGAATTTGGTATAAAGCCCTAAAGCATAAGGGTTAAGCTTTTTTTAAGTCTGAGTCTACTAAATGAGTCTCAGATCCAGAGCATGTCTGGGGGCCAGTGACTGCCCAGTGCTGAGGAGGCTGAGACAGCTGTTACAGCCTCATGGCACTTGCCAGGAATAAAATATATGTAAAGGCAGTGGGCATAACTGTAGGCCTCAAAGCACTACTGAACTTTCTTTATAGCTTATTCCTACAATCTTAATTGCAGTAAATTTCACTGAACTGAAAGCACCTTCCAAGAGCCTGCCTCTGCTTCCCTCACGTGAGCTTTAAATTGCGTTTTTATAATTAAGCTATAAATTTTAAAGCTATTTTAACTGCACTTTTCAATATGCCACAGGTTGTCCACTTGTTGTAGCTGGGGTTTGATGGTCGTAGATCATTTTCTCTGCTGTGCTGCATGAAGAAAAGCTGTTCCCAGGGCAGGAAAACCTTTCTGGGCAAATGGCACCTCTGGGTCTCTCCATAGGGGGTACAATTAATGTTTCTGATCCATATGCCACACAAAAAAAAAGGAAAAAAGAAATAAGAAAAAAAGGAAAAAGAAAAAAGAAAAAAGAAAAAAAAATAAAGAAAAGTTTTAATAGTGAAGTGACAGAATATAAGTGTAATCTGAGAAATGCTATGTTTTCTGAGATTATTGGTATGATAACATCAATAATAAACTGTGGTGGTGAGCTTGGCCACCCTAATGCCACATTGAGATTATTACAGGAATTTCCAGCTACAATATTAACTGTTTGAGGGATTTTCTAAGGTAGGAATTAAAGATCACCCACCAACACCTAAATGATTACTCTGGAAAGCAGGGAACCTTTAACAGATATATAGAAAATAAGATGTAAAGCTAGCCACTAAATAAGGAAATAATGTATTTTAAAATATGAAAATATTTTGAAGTAAATAACCCTGGCTATAATGAAGATTACCTGGATTTTTGCTCTGTTATATCAAAAGTAGGTAAAATTTTTAGTCAAAACATGGAGAAATTACCCTGTGCCTTTATAATGCTGTGGCAGGGTTTTGCATTGATTTAGTTAATGTCCATGCCTGGGTTTTCTGGGTGAGAAAAGCACGACCCTGTTTAATCTGCTTTGATTGCTCTGATTTTCTTTTAGTTAGAGAAACGGATGTGCTGCAAAAATGAAGTTTTGTTTTGCTTTTACCATTGTCTTTTGTTATTACAAATGAGGTGACAAAGTGCTCTTTGACTTGAAGCTGTTGGTCCAGGCTTGCTGGGGCTGGGCCAGGGCTGTGGCACAGAGCAGGAGGGTGGCACTGGCATTCCAGCCCTGGGGCTTTATGGAGCCCTGTTTGGGGACAGCTGGGACAGACCAGCTCGCCCAGTTCCAGCATCGCAGTCACCTCCAGTAATTTGCTGCTGTGAATACCTCAGGAGAGTGACTGTGTGCTCTGCTGAATTAAATACCTTGAGCTAAGCAAACACAGGGAGACTGCCCTGACTTAAAACTTAATTCAGCTCTGAACCTGTGCACTTGGGTCTCCTGCTTCATTTCACTGAAGTGTGTTTGTGTTTAATATTTGTTAGAAAGGATTGCACAGTGTGTTCAGTATTTCTTTCTCCTGGTTTTCATGCACAGAAGCCTCTGTGTGTGTTTTAATTCTAACCCGCAGTCAGATGTCATGGAAGCCAACTCAGCATAAAATCCTTGTGATTCCTGAGCTTTGCTGGGGCAAAACATGTGTTAACCATGGCACAGCCAATCTTCCACCAGAGAAAGAATTAAATTAACAATTTATAATATATATAATACATACACTATATATAATCGATATTTTACATATATTATATATTATATATATTATAGATAATAGAGAATAGAGAATAGAGAATAGATAATAGATAATAGATAATAGATAATAGATAATAGATAATAGATAATAGATAATAGATAATAGATAATTTATTATTATTACTACTATTATTACATTTGGACCACTTCTTAGAAATGTGTACAAGCAAAGCATAATACTCCAGAGAAAGCAATAATTTCTGTTTCTGAGAGCACACATATTGCCCTGATTGACTTGGGGTTACAGACACACACTGGAAACAGGAAACACGTTCACAGTATTTCCTCAGCACTTTCAGCTCCTTCCAGCCTTTTCCCTTCCCTTTACAGCAGTGTAGAGTACACAGGCTCAGGTTTTTTGTTTTTTAATTTGTCTTGCGTGAAGGACATTTTCTCAGTCAGCCTTATTTGGTAGAATTCATCTCTTCCTCCAGATTCCACAGGCACCTCATAGAGCCAAGACATTGTAAAGGACCCAGGCACTTACCATTAAAATCATGGATGCTCCCAGATTTTCCTTGAGAATGAATGGCTTCCAGCAGCACAGGAGTAATGAATCTCTGTTCTGGTGTGAGCCCCATTTCCAGGATGTCTCTGCTGCAGGAACATTGACACCCATGCTTGTTCATACAAAGGATGCTCATGCCGTGCCCTTTGATCCTTCTCCACTGTTTCTCCTCATTTCTGGTTATATTCGTCTCTAAAGAAAATTCCAGTGGTTGTTGGATTGGTTTTATTTGCTCCAAACGACTTCACTCAGTATCCAGGTGACTGGTGGTGTTATCTTATTCTCTTTAAGAACTTCTCACATTGTCACCTCGATCGTTAGGACTTCACCTCCCTCCTCTGGTGACTCCGAAGCTCTGCTGGATGGGGACTTTTTTACCAAAAGGTCAGGCTCTGAGAGAGAAGGGAAGGCATTTCATCATTCACCATTTCATGATTTTGGTACCAATATGAATGTGATTGCATGAAACACTCCAAATTCCAGCGCCACGATGTTGCAGGGGCTGCTGCTTCAGGCTGGATTACACACCCAAAGAGCTTCTGGAGATCTTTATTAGTCCCCAGATGAAATCTGTGTTGCTGTCACATGTGTAAGTACCAGAGTGTACTCTCATGGACAGGCAGTCTCTGTCCTAACCCAAAGCCTGGCTCTGGCGTGGTGGGAGCAATTCCTTGTCCAGCCAATGCCTGGAAACCCTGGAAGCTGCTGTTTGCCACCTTCAGTCAATGTGGCTCGTGGGCCAAAGCAGTGGCAGAGTGGCTCTGTGCCAGTCCCAGGGGCAGAGGAGCACTGGCCCTGGACAGAGCTCTCCATGGGGCTGCTCCATGGCTTTGGGCTCCCGGCTGGGGCTGAGCCATGGGGCAGCTGCAGCCCTGGCTGTGCCCTCCCAGTGTGGCACCAGAGCTGTCCCCTCCCGGGCACAGGGACTGCCAGGGACTGCACACAGACTGGGAGTGCGGCGGGTGACATCCGTGCAGGGTCAGAAACGCCTCTGCTTGCATGCTCTGTCCTCTGTGCCTGCTCATTATCAGCCTGCATTGTATTCCTGCCTTCAGTGAGTAGGTTGAGTAATTTCTAATCTGTGTGTTTGGACCAAGAAATATAAAATTGAGCTTCACTGTAAGCTTACAGTATTTTAAATTTCTTCCAAGCTACGTTTGGCCTTGACTGCACAATGTATTTACTGAGGCAAAAACAAGAGGATGGTAATTTTCAGCGGAGCACACCTGCAATAATGGCTCACAGCATTTAATTTTTCCCTTGGTTTCCTGGTAGACTTTGTTTTGACACCTGCAAACAACCTTTTCCAAATCAAAGCGAGCTCTTTCTCTCCATGTCATGCTGCCACCCAAGTCGAGCTGACAAAGTCCAACTAGGAAACAGTGCAATTACAAACACAGTTTCCTCTGGTGCCTGTGCTGTTTTTAGCTTTGCTGCTCTCCCAAGAAGAAACCTGTGCCTAATGTTTCCAGCTTAGCATGCAAAATTAATAAAATCTGACAATTACACTGAATGACATACAATGCAAGTTAAGGGATCCTTTTTGATGTGATTGAACTTGAAGATATTAAATTGGCTCCTTCTTCTTACACTATTTTCTGGTTTAGCACAAAGATCATAAAATGTGTATGTGGAGTGATAAACGATAATTGGCTCTAGGCAGCCTTTTCTCACAGAGACAAAAGAACAGTTGTTATTGCTGTACTCCTTTCAATAAATACACTTGTAAGCTGCAGCTCAGCTGGGCTGCCCTGGGAAGAGGCAGCCTTTCGTGAGGAACATAAAAGAGATCAAATTTATAAGTGGGCATGTAGACTGAGGAGAAGGGTATTTTATATATTAAGGACATATAAAGAGTATTATCTGTGCTCACACGGTGCCAAGAAATATCTTACCAGGAGAAATGAAGTCTGAAATGAATCCTGTACCATGCTAGAGAAAACCATGGGTTTAGCATAGACGTAAATCAGGTCCTGATCCAGTCTATAGAGGGTTTGGGAATTAATTCCTTATTCGTATAAGATTGTCTGATGCTGCTTGGGCTCACTTTGGATTCCAAGTCTTAGACTACAATATTCCATTTGTTCCCTTGCTTTCCATTTGTCTTCATGGGAAGGATTTACTTAATTTTCAATATATTGATCATTAAACCTCATCAGCCAACTTCCTTCTCTGCTCTTGAAGTGTCATGTGTGTCTGACAGTGACATTTTCCAGGATGATGGATAGCACAAGACTAAAAGGCTTAATTTAAGGAAAAATGTCTTTCTTTATTGTTTCCTTTCCTTCGCATAACCAAGAATAAAAACCAGTTGTTCCTTAAATTAGATTTGTTGCTTGTATTTTTTTGGTGTGTGTTTTTGTTTACTTCATGACATAGAATAAAACATTCCAGTGCTATTGCAAACAGAATTTCAACCATTATCTAGAGTTTCTGGGACTTATTCCATAATTTCTAGATGATCCAATTTGATGCAGCATGGTTTAGATTACACCAGACTCTGAAATGGGTCTGGGATCACTCATCATGCTGTTTGGAGTTCTTATATTTCCAGATTATTTATCATTCTCACTGGTAAGTGGGAAGGAAGAGGAAGGTATGCGATATAGTTTTTTACAAGGTGTTTTCCATAGAGATAAAAATATTGCAAAATTATATCAACATTCCATTACTTCAATTAACTAATTTTGTTCATGGCTTGTCTTCTTGCAGCAGGAGCTAAAAGCAGGAGTGAATAGCCTGTAAGAAATTGCTGTACCATTCCTTTGGAAGAGCAGGGCTTGTTGCAAAGGGTGTGCAGCTGCCAGCCTGATTTAGTGACTAATACCTGTTTGGACAGAGGCTCCACGAGGCTGCAGAAGAACCTTGGGAGTATCTTTTAAAATTGACTGGGAGTCTTAATGAAGTCAAGGTCCCCTGCCCTTGGCCTTGCTTCTGTTGAGTCCAGCAGTCGAGGAACGAGTCCTGAGCCCTGGCAGAGTTACAGCTTTACTGAGCCTGCTGAGCAGAGCTTTGTTAAACCCTGGTGAGCAGAGCTTTGCTGAGCCTGGTGAGCAGAGCTTTGTTAAACCCTGGTGAGCAGAGCTTTGCTGAGCCTGGTGAGCAGAGCTTTGCTGAGCCTGGTGAGCAGAGCTTTACTGAGGCTGGTGAGCAGAGCTTTGTTAAACCCTGGTGAGCAGAGCTTTGCTGAGCCTGGTGAGCAGAGCTTTACTGAGCCTGGTGAGCAGAGCTTTGTTAAACCCTGGTGAGCAGAGCTTTGTTAAACCCTGGTGAGCAGAGCTTTACTGAGGCTGGTGAGCAGAGCTTTGTTAAACCCTGGTGAGCAGAGCTTTACTGAGCCCTGATGAGCAGAGCTTTGCTGAGCCTGGTGAGCATAGTTTTACTGAAGGAATATGTTCAGCTGACTTTGGGCCTGGCCTAGGCATTTTGGAGCCCTGCACAAGCGCAGTTTGGTGCCTGTGCTCCCCAGACTCCCTGCAGGAATGGTGCTCTGCTGCTTCCAGTTCCATTTGCATTCAGCCAAGGGCAGCCAGGCCCCGTGAATGGGGTTGGTTCCTCTTCAGATCAAAAGCAAGCTGGATCTTTTTAGGCTGCCCATGGGATTTGGTGGTGTAATATGGGAATACCTCATCCTGTTCCTGTCCTGGCAGCTCTGGCAGGGCTGGGGCTGGCCAGCAGGTGATCCTGGAGGATAACACACCTGGGCAGCCCCTGGCACCCCTGGGCATGAGGACACACAGGCACACAGAGCTGGGCTGGCCCAGCAAAGCTGATGTGTTTGCCATGCTCTGCGTGGTCTTGGCTTGGTTTTGTTCATGCCAATGTAGGCTCCTCTGAACAGCACAATGAATCTGCAAAACCTTTGGTGAAAACCAACCAGCTTTCACATTAAATGGTTAAGAACCGAAATAATAACTAAATAATAATAAAAATATTGTACGAACACTTAAGCCATAAGCACTGACCCCTGGCTATTAAGAAAAAAAAAAGCATAAATATTTATTTGAGAAAACTGCTATAGGGCAGGAAGGAAAATCTCTAATGTTTGATAAAGCTTGAATCAGGTTCAACAGATTGCTCATCTCCAAGCAGCTCTGTGGCTGAGCATGAGGCCAAGGCTGAAGGAACAGAGCTGAATCACCTGGCATGGTCAGCTGGAACCCTCTGAGTCACACACCTGCACTTACTGTTAAATAAAGGACACAACAAATGACTGGGCAAGTAAAGCAAGACAGAAATCAAATTAACTGCCCGGGTTTGTCTGATGGATAACTGGGTTGTTTTTAAGATACTGAGGCACTTTGTGCACTCCAATATAAAATGGCTGAGATCTTTTAAAAAGTGTCCTTTGGCTTATGCTGAGTATTTTTTAAAGCAAAAATAAATGACAACTTTCTAATTTTAAAAAAGACTCAGAATTCCTTTTGCTGAAATGTTACATCATTCTGTTCCTTTTTGCTGTTCTTCATGTTATGATTTTTCAATATTTTTTCCTTTTAAACTATCATCACAAACTTTTACAATGTTAGGCACAACATATTACTTCATAATGTCATTTATTAGCAGAAGTTTAATAGCTGCCAATAATCATAACGTGCTTACTTTTGACTACTGGGACCCCATCTGTTCTGCTACTTTAGACCTAAATGAAAATTATGTAGTGCATTACTGAGACTTTTTACACGTGGGATGTGCTGGGAATATTTATATACTTGATTTTTTTTTTTTTTAAATAAAACAGCTTTCATTGATGAAAAACTGAAATTACTGATTTTTTTCAGTAATATGCAAAATACAATTTTTCTTCCATTTTATTCTCCTGATAGTCAATATTGTTACTAAGCTTGGGTTTGTTCCTGAATGGTAGCCTGGTGATTAACACTGTTCTGTGCATCCTGGTTGTGTTCATGTCCCTGCTGCAATTGGTCAGTGCTCTCTTCCCTCAAAAAAAAAAAAAAAAAAAAGGTAGCTTTTAACAGCTACAGATATTTGAAGGCTCATTTTTCATTCTGCATGTGGACCCCTCTGACTCTATTGTTCCTCCAGAGTTTACAGGGGTTTTTCCCAACCTTTGTGAATTTCTGTGTGGATTGAAAAGAAAACTCAACGTGAAATCTTTCTTTCCTGTTTATTCTGCCAAGTCTGAGAGCCTTTGAGTAAGGCAGCACTCTGTGGAGGTTGTCTGCACTTAGTGTGCACATTAAAAATTCCCAAATGGGGCAGGAATGGGAGGGTCAGTGCCTTTGACCCTGTGTCCTTCACTCTGCCCCTGTCCACTCAGAACCTCGGCTCCACTTCACTTGAGAGTTTCTAGAGCAAACAGCTGCCTGCAAAAAAGTTCCCAAAGTGATAAAAATAGGAGCATGTCCTTTCCAATGCAGATCTGCAGCATTACTCACCTAAATGTGAAATGTTTCAGAGCCCTGTGTAGGTTATTATGACACAGCACGTCCAGGGCTCTGTTCTAGCAGGCACATCCCAGCTCCCAGTGTTGGGGGAAAGTTGTGTTTGCTATGGATGTGTCCCTGTAAAGAAAACACTGCCAGTTCTCAATTGCTGCTGATTTGGTAGAGGAATGTGTTGTGGAAGAGAAGGGAGAAACTGGGAAGAGAGGAAAAAATGAGATTAATGTTGAGTCATGTGTTGTGTATGGGCAGGCAGCTGCAGCTGGGCCTTGAACTGGATATTTGGATAACTGCAGACTGGGCAATTTTTAGCTCCTGCTTAGACATGCAAACAAAGATTTCAAAAATTCAACTGAGAACAAGAATTGGAGGCCCAGAACCTGTTTACTTTGTTATTGAATGGAATCTCAACTCCTCAAAACATGGCTGCCCTATCTGAATGGGTTTTTAAAATCCCCTTCTTGTACATTTGATTTGAAAATATGTTCTAATAATGGGAAGAGTCTTTTTGTGCTGCATCCTGTGTGACATTGGAAATTTTGCAGAAAAGCTTTGTGGTACTAAAGGGAAATGTTGAGAAGGTGTCAATCTGTACCCTCTGAGGCCTCTGCCACGTTTCATAAACCCATGGCAGTGCCCAGCATTCCTTTCCAGCTGTGCTGGTTGCTGCAGGTGTCCTTCTAAGGTGCTGCTATCTCACCTTGCTTGGGGTCAGTGTGATGCTCAAACCAGGCTGTGCCTCTGCCCAGCTTATCTCCTTTTAAGCTTGTTTTTAATTAACCTTTTGTCATGTGTTTGAAGACCTGTAGGCATGAGCTACGGATAGAATTCCATTTTTTTTCCCCAGAGACATGTCAGCATGGAGCTCCTGCCCAGACCTGAGAGCTGCAATGTGTCCTCCTCCCTGCCAGTGCACAGCTTTTGAGAGCCTTCTTTTCAGGAGGGTGGACAAAATGGGCTCTCCGAGGCACTTGGAAGATTCCAGCATCTTTTTATCTGAAACAAGGACATAAAAAGCAGCTGGGCATAAAATATAGCTGAACAGATGAGATACACAGTCTGTTTTCTCCTAAGTAAAAATAGATTGCTGTTCATTTTGAGCCTGTATGATGCAATAAGAGTTCACTTGCAGTGTAACTATATCTTATGCTCCAGAGGAGTTACAAAGATGAGGATGCTGCAGTTACTCACCTCCTTTACCATTGTGATTCCAAGAGGTGTCAAGGGAAAGAGCAATGCATGTGCTATGTTATTATCTACATCCTTTTTCAGTGCTTCACAAGATTTTCTTCTGTAGTAGACTTTATGTCATGAAATACATAAATATTCCTGATTCTCAAATAAGAACTCAAATCATCCCTGCAAAGATCATATAAAAAACCACAACTAGAAATCCCAGTAATATAAATTTTTAAACCATTTTGCTCAACTACCAAAGTGTTAGGCTTAGCAGATGTCTTCTTTTCAATTTCTGTAAACATTTACAGTCCTCTAAGGTAGGTGAACACTTAACATTAGTTAAGATTTTGGTACTTGCAGCCATAAATTATTTGTGACTTCTGTAAATATCTTTATATGTCAAGAAATGCTGCCAAGTGAGCACTGGTCAGGTATTCAGAAACACCTTGGATGAAAAGAGACTGCTTTAAGGTTTGGTTTGGTGTTTTTTTGTTTGTTTGTTTTTCTATTCTCATATGACCTAAACTAAGTCTTCTCCTTTGAAGGGATGCTGTCTGTGACATCTGCCTTAAATATACCTTTCATGGCTGGGAGACAAATTTCATTTTGTGAAGTCACAAACTGTTCTTCACTTCCCTGAGTCATCCCTGAAATAACTAAATTTGGGTCAAGCCCTTCCTCCAGCTTTGCCTGCTGCTGAGGCCCCATGTGCTGCTTGCTCCTTTCTCTCTTTCCAGGTCTGTGTTTTCCACATGAAGGTGGGATAAGAAGCTGGAGATCTCATCAGAAAGGGGAGCTTTTGCTTTCTCCCAGCAGAACCTGGGAATCCCAACGTGCCAGCAATGAGTTTTAGAAGTGAAGGGAACATTTTCCAAATGCCTTTTGCCTATAAAGGTGTGTTGCAAAGCATATGCCCTTTTTACTGCCTTTAATTGTTGCCTTTTTGGGGCTGCAGAATTAAACTTGGAAGTAAGAGAAGAGAAAGCTTTAGAGAAGTAGATCAGCAAACAGATGCAACCAATTTTATGAAATATGATTCATAACTTCTAGCTGTAGACTTTCCATTTGTTCACCCTTTTGCTGTTCTGGGTTTGATTCAGAAACTTCCTCTTGAGCCAGAATCTGAATTTAACTATGAAAGTCCTGGGTTATAGAAATGATGGTGTTCTGTATATATATAAAGTACCTATTTCAGTCTTTGTGTACCAAACTACAACCCAGAAACATGTGAAATGACAGCAGACAGTTTTGTTTTCCCAGGGAGCCATAAAAATGACCAGTTGACACAACAATGTTGTGGGCTGCAGCTGGGCATTGAGACACAGAGCAGAGAACATGGCAGCAGCTCTTCAGGATGTCCAACACCTCCATCGAGGCTGCACCTCATACTCTTGTAGAGTTTTATACAGTTTATTGCTCTACTGTTCTTCTCCTAGACAGTTCCAATCAAACCGTGCTGAAATTCCATTCAAGGAAATTCTGTCAGGATAATGAAGAACACCACATCACTTCACTTTCCTCCAGCTGAAAGTGAGCAGTTGTACTTTGTATTTTGCTGGCTGAGAATATACAAAAGGAGAATAATTTTGGTCAAAAACCCCAGCTTGAGTGTTTTTAAACTACACTTGTGCTTGAGGGCAAAACCAAGATTACTTGAGCAGAGCTTTGAAACAGCATATTCCAAACAGAGTAAAGAGTGTATGTGGGGAGGGACACATTGACAATGCAGCGTCGTAATTCAGAATATCTTGGTGTGTAACTGCTGGCCTGGATGTTCCTTGCGTTGGCTCTAAATTCAAACATGGCTGGCATTCCTCAAATCCATTTATAATGCCATGAGAAAATGAAGGGTGCAGCAAAATCAAACACAAGTCCTTGCCTATAAAGATACATGAAGTAGGGGTGGGGGAAATGGCAGTAGTGAGTTTGGACTTGCTTTCAACCATTCTTTGTGTCATCTTCCCAAGGCTTTCCACTGCTGGAACCTCCTCTGTCTGTAGCTGTCATAAAGACATAAAAGAAAATGGGAACTCCCTTCACAGAATTAAAGTCTGACAACTGTTATCCTGAGATCTGTTTGGTTTCATGGATGTTCCAATTAAGTTATTTTTGAAGTTATATTGATGAAATTAGAATGGAGAGATCATTCCTTGGAAGAAAGTGGATTGCTGAGGCAACTGGGAGGTGTCAGGAAGTGAGTTTATACAATTTCATTAATGGCTCGTTTGGTTAAAAGAAGAAAATACAAATATTGTTTAAATACCACGTTTCTTTTTCTAGTGAACACCTATATAAACCAGACTAGTATGTTCTACATTTTCTCCCAGTTCATCTGTAGTCCTCTAGTCTTTTCAAATAGCCACAGAGAAACATGGGGACATCAAAATGTCACTTCTCCCAGGTGGAGAGCCCTGCACTGCTCACCCAGAGGCTCCAGCACATGCAGATCAGCCAGGGTCATCCAGCTCTGTGTATCCAGACCAAAAGATTGCTCTCTGAAACTGTGGAAGCTCTCTCACCATTTCTGATTTTCTGGTGGCTGTTTGCCATTTCCACATCCAGGGCTGCCTGTTGGAGGCTTGCAGCTTGGCAAGATGAGAAGCAGCAATGGCAGATCCACCCAGCCCCCAAAGTTCACGGCAGGTTTTTCTCAAGTTTTTGATGGTTTGAGTTGGTTTTTCTTGTTCTGTACCAGTTCTTCCACCATCTGTGCAATTCCCATTAATAGTTGTGAGTGATTTGTGTGTCTAATTCTTCATGCAGAGTGTTGAAAATCTACCCTAAAGCTATGAAAAAATAATGGGGAAAGCATGTATAATTGAAAATAGTCTTAATCACTGGAATGTTGAAATCCACATGGCTTGGAAGACTTGAAAGATTTCTTGTTTTAGAAAAGCTGAATTGAAAAGTGCTGTCATTTTCTTTAAATACATTCTTTTGAATAAAATATCAATTCCTGGTGCCAGCAGCAAGCTTCTAAACATGTTCAAGATGACATGATTGATAACAAGAATGCTCTTCTCAAGATGTTTCTAATTTTGTCTCTCTGTATCAAGAACGTTAAACTTCCAACCTGATGCATGATATAATACTGGATATTTAAATAAAAGATTAGTATTTTTTTAAAATGTCTACTGGGACTTAATGGAAATCTGAGAGCAGGTTGTTGGCTTCAGAATGTGGATAAATTCCAGAAGCTGCCTCTTGAATACAAATAATTTCCCACTTGATCCTGCAATGGTGGGCACAATCTTGTTGCTATCACAAAACTAGAATCAAATAGTCATAAATGTTCTGTCTCTGTCTCCAAATCTCAACATTAAGTAAGAAATTTTGGCTTTCATGGCTTCATGGTAAGTCTATATCACAGAGCTTCCAGTTTTTGAAACTTTAATGTCCAGCATCTGATTTGAGATGAGACTCCTCCTCCAGTTTGGGAGCTTTGGCTGTCTCTCATGCCGTGGCAAAATGTCAATAATGTTGTCTTGGCCAGCAAGGATCTTTTTCTACCTGTGGAAGAATGTCCAGTTTGTCCAGGAAAGAAGTGATGCTACAGCCTGTGGAAATAAAGAGTGACCTAAATGATCCCATCTTAACTTTGGGAACCAACCAAAGAACTCTTACTTTGTAATTTGGAGTCAGAATCAGGAAGTATGAAAAGTTCATTTGATATTTTCCTAAATGTGTCTGAATGAGACCAGCTCTCAAGGTCGCTGTATGCTCCCAGTCAAGAGCTGGGTTTTGTTTTTCCAGCTGAACAAGGTGATCTCTCAGAGGGTTGAGGCAGACACACGTTTGAAGGTCAATGTCATTTCTCATCTAGTGCTCGCCAGCTGGCAATCTCCACCTGTAAATCTCTGAATTAACATCATGGCTTTAAACAATTAAATTTCAGGAACAATATGTGACTAATTAACAGCAGTGGAACTTGGTATGGGAAAGAAAAATCTTCTCCATTTTAATTTAAAATGTGTCATAGTACCTGATTTGGTATTATATTACTGTACATCAATGCCAGACAATGACAGCACTGTAAATAGTATTAACTGGCTGGCTTAGGGAAAACCAAGAAAATTTACAGTCGATGTATCAAATTATAGCTCAGGTTCCAGCCTCAAATTATAGGCTTGTCAGAAAACATGGTGAAATAAGAGGAAAATGCTCGTTAGTTTGGGATAAAATGGAAGCAGTTCCCTGGATATTTAGTTTGGGTCATACTCTGGAAGCCTCCTGTTGGTATCTCATGAAGGCTTTCTGTAGAACCTCCAGATGTTTTAACTGGTTTCAGGAGGAGGAAAAAAGCCTTTTGGGCTCATCAGAAACCAAATTCCTCACAGCTTTTCAGTTCAGTCAAAAAATAAAATCTCTGAGGGGCAGAAAGCGTTAGGCAGAATCGGTGACCTCTGTGTGAGTGTCACACACAGAACTGGGAGGAGGAACAGGGCAGGAATTGCTCTGACACTCAGGGGTAGGGCCAAGTATGTGATTCCCTTGCTGGGCTCCACTCTGGAGCAGGCTTCATCCTGCTGAAGTGCAATCTGCTGTGCCCAGGCTTCTACAGAAACATTTATTTCAGAAAACATCTATGGTTTTCAGTCCTCTCCAGCTGTTGAGAGTTCACCCTCTAAAAATTCTCTTCCTGCCAGTAAAGCTCATAAACAAAATGCAAAATCTGTCTAGAAGACACCCAAGTCACTCTTTTTGGGGAAAAAACATCTCTTGTAAGGCCATCCTTTAAAATGCATCTTAACTCTGTGCCGTGGATCTTCTCCTGTCTAGCTTGCAGTCATTACTCCTGGACTTTTCACCTCCAGCAGTTCCTCCCTAGTCTTGCTTTGTTATTGTATTTACATTGCCCTGATCTATCCCCTCTGTGCAGTATCATTTTCCACTCCTCACCTCCTCAAATGGGACGGCCTCACATGCTCAGCCTGTGTAAACTGGATTAGTTCTCCTCTGGCTCGGAGTAAATCAATGGGGCTGCCGTGGATTTACACCAGCTCAGGATCTATCCTGGGGCTTTTAATCATTGTCCCAGTAATCAATGGCACATTTGTACCGTGCAGGGCTGCAGGCTGAGCTCCAGCCCCTGGAAAGCTTCTGCTCTTGGTCCTGCTGATTGAGTTCCATTTAAAGTGGGACTCCTGCATGCATAGCTGGGGGCACAGGTGGGACTTTCCACACCTGAATATGGGAGAGTAATGGTTCTAAATCCAAAAATATATCTCTGTGTCTCTTTTGGATGTTGTCTCTCAGGAGGATTCATTGCTATTTCCTTCAAACCCATGTTGCCAAAGAAGAGAGTTATTAAAAAGCAGATAAAGAAAATGAAAGATGGATTCACAAAGGGAAGGGAGTTAAGAGTTAACTGGATTTCAGTTGCTGCCAGATTGCATCTAGTTTTCAAATGTTTTCTGGGGGAGGATACTCACATTTCCCATCTCCAGCTGGGTTTGGGTTTCCAAATCTCTGTCAAACTGAGCCCGTTTCCTTGGTAACAATCTCACTCTCCCACCTATGAATAAGGACAATTGCTTCTCTCTGCTGAGCGGGGATGGTGGGGCCAAAAGAGAAGGAATAAGGTGAGTGTGCTGCACAGAACCTCCACACAAATTCTGAGTGGTTGGGTCTCAGTGGATTGGGTAGAGATTACAGGACATAGGTAAGGATGGGAAAAGATGCTGCACACACCAAGCTTTTCTCCAGACCTGACATTTTTGCTCCATCTGGGGGCAGTTTTACACATGAACAGCTGCAATGATGAATGAAAAATGTGTCTTGCATATGTGGATGCTTGGGAAGTTTGGAGGTTTTGTCTTCTCCAGACATTTCCCTTTCCCCCTTGACTAGCCCTAAGTCTATAGCTAAGGTCAGCTGTTGGTTTGAGGTTAGTGGCCAAACTCAAGATCTGAGAGACCAAAATCATAAGTTAGAACTAAAGTGTCATTTCCCCTCTTTTCATTGTGCTAAAAAAACAACCAAGATTTCTTCGAGGTTTTTAGTCATCCCTCAAGGTTTTTCCATGCTATTGCTTTAGATTTCAGGCAAATTTTGAGGTCACTGGAATCTGTCTGTATTGGCAGAAATTATTTTATTTCCTGTGTGCTGTGACAGATGTGGATTTTTTTCTGTGAAGTCCCTCTTTGCCTCTCCTGTTGGAGTCCTGCTTTAATGGCTGTGCCTGTGCTATATGTGATGTATTTGATACACAGAGAGTCTCTGGAAGGCTTTGTTACACTCTGACAACTCCATCCCCTTATCCAGCCTCCTGCCTTAGTTTACATTATGCGATGGAGCTGACACTTCAATTATAATTTTTGTCAAATACTAATAGACTGTTCAAACATGAGGAAGCCTAAAAACCAATTCTCTCCTTCCTTGTCCCAGTTATTCATCATCAAAACGGTTTGCTTATTCACTGAATTGATTTTCTATTACTTTGTAAAATCTAAACCCACAGTAACTATTTGTGATACTTTGCATCAGTTATTCCCTCTAATTGCTTTGTCCTCCCATTCATACGTCTTTCTTCAGTCCCTCTCTTCACCTGATGGACGTTTTTCAGACAGAGCTAAGACTGAGCTTCAACTTCCAACAGGAGTTGAACATCTCCCAACAGGATTGTCATTTCCTGTCTCTCCTGGACTATTCTGAGAGCTTAAGTCTTGGCCAAAGCACTGGCAATGGATTTCTCAGCGTTTTCAGCACTCACTTTAGTCCCAGCTGTGGAGAACATCACCAGCTGCACATAAACCTAACGAGGCAATCGTTAATGGGCTTGGTGGTTGGAGCCTGGATCTCCAAAGGTCAGCTTTAAAACTTGCAACTGCATTTTTCTGAGGTGGTCCAAGTGCTCTATCCATAACCTGAACAGCCTGTAAACTAGAGAACATGCAGAGAGTGAACAAGGGACTGATGGTACTTCCAGTGGACGCACAGTGTTTACTGTGACTTCTGTAAAGAGGAAATTTGGAAGACTGGAGATAATCCCACCATACTTTATAATTGAAATGTCACTCAGAAAGTATGCTGCCATGCAGCTGATTAACAGCAAACTTTGGTGGCACATTAATTAGTATTTAATCCAGAGGATCTATTAAGATGTGATAAAAAATATCTTTTTTTTTCCAGTAGTCATTCAATTACAATGCACAAATGATCTCAACCATCTTCTGAGTTTCACATATTTCACTTAAAAGCCTAATAACCATGTCTCACTTCTGTGAAAGTTGGCACACACACAACAGACTCCCCAGATACAGCTTGGATTAATGTGAAGTGCTTATGATAAAAGAGCAATTGTACATTTTTTAAAGAATAACTAATGCCAATAAATACAGCTTAGATGAGTCTGTTATTTGTACAGTGTTGGTATTCCTTTCTCTCCCCTTTTGCTGAGTGCACTGTGTAGTTTCGAGACTATCATTTATCTTTCAGCACCTCTTTGTTGCTTTTCTGAAATCAATGACTTAAAATAATGTGACTTAAAAAAAGTGAGGGGAGGAGGGAGTTGTGCTCCTGGATGGAATTATTTGTAAATAATTTATCTTCTTGAAGTGTTTTTTTATTCTTTCTTCAACATTCTTGCATCTACTCCTTTCTTGCTGGAGCCCACAGTGATATTCTCTTTTGCAGATAAGAGTTATTTTGCTGCAAGCTCTCTGCTAGAGTAGTTTTGCCTTTCTGGTGAGAATATTAATGCAGAGTTCTGGTGGCAGTGGCCACAATTCAACAAGAAAGAGCCCAGGATTTATTTGGTGGAGGAGAGAACCCATAGGCTTGCAGGCAATAGAAGGGTATCATATTCTATGTGTGCTTTTCTCTAAGTTATTCAAAGATTTATTTGTGTCTCTCTTTTTTAATATTATTTTTTAATATTTTTTAATAACCCCCTGTGACTGTTTTGATGTTCACAATCAGATGTGTTTATGTTTTCTCATCTGCTAGATTTGAAATCAATGTCCTCTCCCCTTGCCAGTTTTTATCTTGCAGCGTCCTTACACCAAAGGAAAACATGGCTGCAAAAAATCTGAGATTTGGTCAGAATTTCCTGTTCTGAGATTTTTCAGGAACTTTACTGATGTGTCAAGGTGCTGTGCCCACAGTGAACAAGGATCACTATAAGTCAGTGAGGTCAAACCAAGAAAAATGCCACCACTTTGGGCTGTACCCAGATTACAGACGTTTGTAAATGATCAATAATCAATGAAGGCAGTAGGGCTTTAACACCTGCTGCTGTACAACAGGGTGCTTGGTTGTAGCAAGCAGGACTCTTCTACATTGGGAATAGAAATTTTGGTTCTGAAACTGAAAAGCTGCTCCTGCAGACACGGCCTTATTTTGTGTCACATGTTCACAGACAGAGGCCTTTCCTCTGTCATTGTCTCCCAGAGCACCTGCTGAGACATGAGCAGACATTTCCGGATTGGAATGGGGCATCTTCAATCCCAGAATTGTTGTTTTGTAGTCCCAGACATATCTGTTGGGTTTGCTATCGTGCATTGTCATTGCTTGCCATCACCATCACTGCAGCTGAAATACTTCTGAGATCAGAAGCTGCTCTGAAATTGGATTTATCTATTAATTTTAACTTTATAGATGGACTATCTCTAACACTGTGACATACGTCTTCTATCCGTGTAATAATGGACTAAGGGTACACCCCTCGATGCTGTAAATCCAGATGGGTTCACTTAGGCCTAGGTCAGCACATAAACCAAGAGTCTGGTCTAGAAATTCCACAAAAGTACAAATCACTTGGCCCTGCCCTTGATTTGCACTCATCTGCTGGGAACGGAAGAAGTTCCCATAGATACCTAGCTCCAAAGTCAGTATCTGCTTGTCATTTAAATAGCAATTGCTGTGTTGCTCTTCTCTGTATTTTAGTTTCTGTCTATGCAGTATTTCTCAGATACTGCAAACTTTCTTCTCAGCCTTCCTGGCTCTCTTTCAGCACTGAAAGTCAGTCTACTGTTGCTAAATGTCAGTGATGCAGCTACCCACGCTTGGACTCAACACCTCCCCTCCCTCTGTCTGTCTCTTTTTTCCATGTGGCAAATGACAAGTTTTCAGGAAAAGCACAGCAGGTGCTTGGGCTCTTGTGTGTCTCAGAGCTTCCAGGACCTCCTAACACTGAATGAAGGTGGCATTTCCCTAGAATACCTTCTTCACCCCATCTCCAGCACAGAATAAGACAGAGGAATTGGCATCTGAAAAACATTGTTTCTGTCAGGCTTTTAACCTTATTGCTAGACACAACTGAGGCTAAACCTTGTCCTGGAGTCCTGGATCATTTTACACTAAGGGGCCTGAGTTCTGTGAGGTTTCATTCCCATACGAGTTGTATGTTTTAGCATATGTATTTAATGTGGAATTGTAAATCCCTGTTCTTAGTGGGGAAAAAAAGTGTTCTCGACCTCTATATTAAACTCTATCCCCATATCTTTTTTCTTTCCTCCTGCTTTCCCCTGCATTGGTTTCTGCTTGTGTGCAGTTTTTGATCAGCTTCCAGCCAAAGGCAGCATTGTCAGGTGTGAAGGGAATGTCTTGGCTGGATTTAGGCAGGTCTGGGCTGGCATGGAGTACAGGGAACAAGCTCCTTGTGGAGGGGTGTGCTCAGCAGTGGCTGGTGAGGCTCTGTCCCCTCTGCAGGGGCAGCTCCCAGCCCGGAGCAGCATGGCAGAGCAGCTGCCTTGGGAGCCCCACAGACTCCTGTGGTGGCTCAGGGCCACATTTCCCCTCCTAAATGTCATTACACAACGGGCAAAATGGAGAAGCTCCTGTTGCTGCACTGTCCCACTTTGGAGCGTGGCTGCAGGAGGGACCAGCCTGAGGCAGCTGAAATGGAACTGCTCAGGGTCCAGAGCCACTGTCACTGCAGGGCCACGAGCACAGCGTGGGCTGGGAACTCCATCTGGGGTTTGGATGAGCCTTGCAGCTTCTCTGCTGCTTTTCACAGAACTCCAGACTGGTTTGGGTTGGAAGGGACATTGAGGATCACCCAGTGCCACCCCTGCCATGGGCAGGGACACCTCCCACTGTCCCAGGCTGCTCCAGCCCCAATGTCTAACCTTGGGCACTGCCAGGGATCCAGGGGCAGCCTGCTCTGGGCACCCTGTGCCAGGGCCTGCCCACCCTGCCAGGGAACAATTCCTGCCCAATATCCCATCCAGCCCTGCCCTCTGGCACTGGCAGCCATTCCCTGTGTGCTGTCCCTCCAGCCCTTGCCAATTGTCTCTCTCCATCTTTCCTGCAGCTCCTTCAGGCCCTGCAAGGCCACCCTGAGCTCAGCCCAAAGCTTCTCCTGTGCAGGTGAACAATGCCAGCTGTGCCAGCCTTTCCTCCCAGCAGAGCTGCTCCATGCTCTGCTCATCCTGGAGCCTCCTCATGAACATCTCTTCATGATGCTCCTGAACAGATTTCACCACCATCTGAACTGGAGAGTAAAAACAAGCGTGGATAGAGCTGAGCCCTGGCTTTGAGTGCAGTTTTGGCATCCCAGCTGCGCTTTGATTTTCAGGAAGCAGCTGTTTTGTAACTGCTGGGTGTGACTGAAATGAGTTTAACACCCGTGATGTATCAGGTTACCCTATTGCTCTCTGTAAGAGAGCGTTGGAGGAACAAGGTATTATCAAATGTCCTAGAAAAATTTAATATTGACCTGGACTTTCAAGTAGGCAGAGATAGAATTATAAAGTAATTCCACTTCCTTTGATTTACGCTTAAATGCATAAAATGTTATGTTGATTATCATGACAGCATGACTTTGTATTGCAGGAAATCTTCAAGAATACTGGTTGGAAATGTCCTCCTAGTTTGATTACTTCTTCTTATTATTCACATGTATTGCACTGAGCAGATATTCAGAATTTGTCTGTTATATAATGTAGACATTTTCTGTCATGGGGAAATTTCAAAATCATTATTTTAGAAGTCTCATCCTTTGGTACAACAGTCCTGTTTGCTTAAATACTTAATGGAAAGATCTCTTTTATGAAACAGAGAAATGCCTTGATCAGATATTCAGACTTCACATTTCACCTCTATTACCATGCATGTGAGTACAAGGCAGTGCCATTCCTTCAAGTAAGGTTACAGCATTCATCAGAGCTTGAGTTTATAAAAGGATTTCCATGGAGTTGATCAGATACCTGTCTGACTCTGCTGACAGATGGAGTCAAGTATCTTTTCACTTGCAGATTGATTGGAGTGCAAGATTAATTTAGTGTCTTCCAAACCACTTTCCTACAAATCCTTTTATTTCACCCTTTGGTTGCCCTGCAAAAACCTTGCTGTCTTTTTAATATAATGCATAATAGAACAGTCAACCTATATTACTGCTGACAGTGTTGGTGCAAAGTGTGCATTAAAATGTGATAGAGAGAAGAAAATATGCCTTATTGATAGCAGTCAAGGTTGGAGGAAAGCCACTCTTCAGTGATCCTATTTGTGTTTCCACAGCTGTATTAGTATTCAGGGGAGCTGAGCTTTTTTTGGCTTTGGAGGAGAAAGGGAACTTCCAAAGGGTGTTTATGAGTAAGCCCTGAAGTTGTTGAGATGGAATTACTGGAATAAAACAGAGGAGAGAGTGTGACCCTGTCTTTTGTTTGAGGCTATATCAGACAAACTTGAAATAATGAGTTTCTGTCCAGCCTGTTGCAGGCAGGACCAGAGTACAGAGGGGGAGCCCTGAGGCTTCCACACAACAGGAGGAGTCTGGTCTTGGGTGAGGGGATGGAAATAACTTACAATAAAGACTGAACCTTCTACCTGCTGATGTGTTGAACACCAATATTTGGAATAAGGAAATGACTGCATTATTCCACTGACTTGAATAGCTGAAATGTGTGAGAGAAAGTTCATTCATTCCACCATCTTCAATTACCTGAACTGATACAAGGCTCTTTATACCTATTTTTCCTGCAGTATGGGTAAATATTATCTTTATTTCTCATAGTGATTTTCTGGTTTTGAGTAATTTGTTCCAGTACCTGAAATTATTGTTTGTGCGAGACAAGGAATAAGGACAATTTGTTTGGAATTTTTTACAGTTTTTACCTGTTATAATTCTCTAATCTGCTTCAATTGTTTCAGGTCCTTAATTGTTCCTGCTAACACTTATATCCTGCACAACCTCTATGAGGAACGTAGCTATTTTAAGAATATACATAAAAGCTGGCAATTACATTGTCTTATCAAGTTTTTGCAGCTTATTAAGTTGCTCAGTGGTACTGGAAACGATTAGACTCGATCCTGTAGGAACGAGAGCCTCAAAGAGGAACCTGGGCTTTTAAAGCTGTGATATGCTGGAACATTCCACCTGCTGAATGGGTTTCAAAGGCACTGGCAAGGAGAAATCATTCGAGGTGGAATGAAAATGTGCCCAGGTTTGAACAAAAGCAGGAACACATTAAAAGCTCCTCGTTGTGGAAGACTGGACAGACCCAGTCGCGGCGGGGGCTCCTCTGCTTTGTTAAAGAAGTGATGAATTACCATCTTCAAGATGAGTTCCCATGGCCCCCAGCCTCAGCAGAATGCACTCCTTGGCTGACAGGCAGCAAGTGTGATGCTGGTTTGCTTCCTGGACAATGCAGCAGCCAGATCCTGTGCCAGGAAAGGGAATTAGGACTGCATTTCTGTCTCGGGATGGCAGCAGAGACAAGGTCAGCAGTCTGGTTTCTCCTCCCTCCTCATCTTGGAGCTGTTCACCACTGAAGGATTTTGTGGGGCTGTGCTAGCAAAGGTGTAAGTGGAAAATCAAAGAAATTGAAACACTTTTGCAAACCCATAAGTCTTTAAAAAGCAGTTTTTTAAATAAAAAAATCCCAAGCGAAGCCCTGCAGGCTGTGCCATGGAAAGAAATTACTTGACTTGCAAAAGAGACTGACATAAAATAAGCAGACCTCTACAAATTGTGAAAGAAATGAAGCAGAGACCTCTATTCTGTGTATTATTAAAACAAGAAGGGCTGGCTTATCCGTACCCTTGGCAGTAGTGGGAAACAGGACAGGCAGTGGGAAGTGGGGACAGATACACAACTGTCCATTGGTCTTTCAGTTTTATCAGCACCTGAATGGCTGGAAGCTTTTTATCTGCACAGCTCTTGAGTTTATTACGCCTCCTTTTTATTTATTCTCCCCCTCTCTCTCTTTAAAAATCAGCTGCAGCATTTCTGCCAGCTGAATTGTGCAGAACAGAGCTGGGATCCTGCGTGCAAGGAACATTTCTGCAGGATGCTGAGGAGCTCGGGTTCCCCTGCTGCTCCTGTCCCACTCCAGGCTTCTTTGCATTTTGTAGTCTTCTAATGGCAAAACAAATTCCTCAGGAACTTGGAGCCATATGTTGGACAGCTGTTGGGAGCCAGCCCAGGAATAGGGTGGAGCAGCCTGTGTGTAATCTCTGAGTAGCTGTTGTGTTACTGCAGCTCAAAAAAATAGAAAAAAACCCTTGGATGCTGGTTTTAGCTGGAAATTTTCTTTGCCTAAATTAGTCTTCCCAGATGCTACAGAATAATTCAGTGAAGATAAATAACGTACAGAAAGAAGAGATGCTTCTAAAAGAACTTTGCAAACTTTGCAGTAGTTTCAACTGTGTGTATATAAACACACATTTACACACACTTATAAAAATATATTTATATATCTTAACCAAACATTTGCAGGCTCTTTCAGAGTTAAGTATTTTTGAGTTTTCCTGAAGGAACTTTCATTATGATTATTTATTGTCAAAGTCTTGATCTGGAGAGATAAATAGAGATGTATATTTGTACAACATCTGATTTTGCATCATTTATAAGAAGTTATTTCTCAACAGCCCTGTTTGAACTTAGAAAAGTCAGTCTGTTCTTTTTAAATAGTTGCCAGCTGTGTTATTTTCTTTCATTCATTCAGCTAATTTCCCCCATATTTAAATAGCTTGTGAGCTATGTTAAGGCTTCATTCTGTTCAAAACTCAAATTAAAATGCTGATTTCTGCAGCGCCTGGCATTTCTGACTAGTGCTTTAGTGACTAGCTCTGATCTCTTTATTAAAGAGTTTACATGACAGTTGCAATTGTAGAGGGAAAATAAAAATAAGCAAACAGCCTTTTCCCACTGATGTGGCTGTTTCCAGCACAAAGTGGTTTTTGCCTCGTGCTCATGACGTAGCCACGCACTTTGCCGTGGTGGGACATTGGATCTTTCTTGGAAAACATTTTAAAGGGAAATAGTTCTCAGGGATTTTTCACCACACTGGATGGTGTGTTCTCACAAATGGAATGTGATGACTCCAAACAACTGTTTTCCCTTCCAGGCTGGTTGGTGAGGTGCAGGTAGACAGATCTCTTTTGAATGCTCTTCCGCAGATTTCACTGGTTGCCATCAAGCAGCCAGAAGGAAAAATGGGGCTTGTAAAGTGTGGGAAAGCAGCTGCCTTTGACAAGAAAAAGGTCCAGTCCAGGTCATTTTCTTTGACTCCAATAAGATTTGACTAAGATACAAAGAGGCTGGGCTGCAATGTGGAAAAATCTATCTTTGTTCTGAATGTGGCTTGAACTGCTGACCCAAGACATTTGCTACGAGGTACTCTGGAGCCAGCCCGGAGCTTCCACAACCACTGTTGTTGCTCCTGTCTCTCCCAGATGTCTGTTAAATCAGGATAGATGCTTTACTGAATTTAGAGAAAATTAACTGCTAGCACTGAGTGCAGGAAGAGAAGATTTATTTAAAGTGCTTGTCCCTCTTTGAAGACAAAGCAGTAGATTGAAGTTAAAACTGCCAATATGGATCATACTGGAGATAAGCAACGTTGGAACCAGCACTGCCAACCATCTGCAAACTTGTCCTTGGGCCTGTCTGGAGAGGTGGCAGAGTGGACAGATGGCTCTGAGCTCCTTGTCTTCGTTCAGCATTTCCATTCTATAACATTTCTCCATGAGAGCAACTTACAGATAAGCCCAGCCCTGGTTAGTTGGCAGAAGGCTCTGGTCATTTTTGGGAGCACATCTCTGGATGGGGTTACTGGCTGTGCCTGTTGTGTCTGTTCAGAGCCTGTGCTCCCTGCAGCTCCGTGTGCTGGGCTTGGAGCTGAAGGAAGGCTCTGCTGTCACCCTGCCCCATGGACAGGGCACAGGGGTGGACAGAGCCAGCCTGACCTCAGCTGGGGGAGCCACAGCCACTGCTGCTTGTGTGTGCAGCATCTGTAAACATCAACCCTTCCAAAATGCTTTGGAGATGAGGAGTCTGACACAGAAGAAAAGAGAGAAGGTCTGTGTTTATCAAGCCAGGGTTTAATACTTTCAATTAGATTTTTGATATGGGAGAAACCCATGGAAGAATTTGAAATGTCTAAAATGGCAGAAAGAAACTATAAATGTTTTTAACCATCTCATTGTTCACCTGCAGAGGAGAAGCTTTGGGCTGAGCTCAGGGTGGCTTTGCAGGGCCTGAAGGAGCTGCAGGAAAGATGGAGAGAGACAATTGGCAAGGGCTGGAGGGACAGCACACAGGGAATGGCTGCCAGTGCCAGAGGGCAGGGCTGGATGGGATATTGGGCAGGAATTGTTCCCTGGCAGGGTGGGCAGGCCCTGGCACAGGGTGCCCAGAGCAGCTGTGGCTGCCCCTGGATCCCTGGCAGTGCCCAAGGCCAGGTTGGACATTGGGACAGTGGGAGGTGTCCCTGCCATGGCTGGGGTGGCACTGGGTGGGATTTATGGTCCCTTCCAACCCAAACCATTCCATGGTTCTCTGATTTTCAGGTACATCCTCACTGGTTCCCCACGTCTGCTCACCTCCACTTCTCCTGGCTCCTTCCCACCTTTTCCTCTGTGGTTCCTCCTTTTCCTCACCTGCTGCTCAGCTCCTGCCCTTTCCCCCTTGAACCACCATCACTCAGTTCTTTTTTCCCTTTAGCATTCCCTTTTTCTTTCTTGCAGAAACCGCTGGAAAGAGCTGTTCAGGGTGACTTGGGAAGGCTTTTAAAAGGTGAGGTATGAATCCATCACCATCCCTGCCAAGTCTTTTTGGAGTCACTGTGGTGCAGCATGGCTCGTGGCCTGCTCCAGTGCAGGCTGTGCAGATCCCACAGGCTGAGGGCTCATCTCTGGCCATCCCATGGCTGCTGGAGCTCCATGAAAGCATCAATGATGCTCTCAGCTCCTCAGAGCTCGCCCTGCTGCGGGCAGGGATGCAGACCCACACAGAGCTCGGGTTCCACACCTGTACCTAACCCGGGTGGCCCAGGTGTCCCTGCCCTGTCTGGGTGCTGGCCATGACTGTTCTCACTGTCTGACGTGTGAAGGCAGTATGAGATAGGTTAAAAAATAATAAAGATACACATTTCAGTCCATAAAGCCTTTCTAAGGTGATCCACAAAGAAGAATGAGGGAAGGCAGACGGAGAAAAGGAATGTGTAGCAATATTATGACAAAACAGCTGTTTTGCTTGAGCAAATTAAGACTCCTTTCCCCCCATCTCAACTCTTATGCCTTTTGCTGTTGGGAGTGTACAAAGAGACTTATCCAACATAATCAGTTGATTTTGTGGTACAAGGTGATGCTGTCAGAGGAGCTGATCACAGCTGATCTCACGATCTCAGTGACATTTGTTTTAACTCATGGAAGGCAGAAACAAGAGTGTCTGTGTCACATCTCTGATTTCATCTCAAGTTCTTGTGTCACTGCTCTTTTTATGAATTGTTTTTAGTAGGAAGACAGGGACTAAGGCAAGAAGAGACACTGCATTGTCTTTTGACTTGATTGGCCCCTGAATCACACAGAGCAGACCATTAGTATTGTACATATTTTAATTTCTCAATATTTTATTTCAAATTCTTAGTAGGAGAGAAGTTCTAAGAGTTAAACATACCAAGCTCTTGCCTCTCCAGGGGTCAGCACAACATCTTACTTTTTTCATGTGACCAAAGCAAAATCTCTGGATTTTATATTAGATATTCACATTCCTTTAGATTACGGGCAGGTAGCTAAATTGGGCAAGCTGAAAAAAAATTGCATCCAATTGTTTGTGTCTAAATATGTTTTCTTCTGAAAACTCTTCCTGAATTAAAATGTAATTGGGGTTTCTATCCCAGTATAAGATGCAATATTTGTTTTGCTTCCCCCCCAACCACAGTAAGAATATCCATTTTCCAGCTATAGTTTCTGTGATAAAAAAACCTATAATTTAATCTGCAGTTTTGATAGCAGCAGAAGGCAAGATTGGAACAAATATGCTCTGACTCTCTCCATTTCCTTGTCTTGATCCATCAGTTCATTATGTCAAGGTCAAAGCTAAAAATTTTAAACTCTTTTTATTTTACAAAATTGAAAATGTTGGGAAATGTCAGGATTAGAAATGGTATTGACAGAATCAATGCTGCAGAGCATCACTTATGAGAACACCTCAATGCTCAGGAGCTCTGGGATCCTCAGAGCAAGATCTGCTCCTCCCCAGCTGAGCAACAGGCACTTTATTAATCCCAGGAAAGGTTTTGCAGCACCTTGCTTTGCTACCAACAGACAAATCCTCCTGATTTCCATTTGTTGTACCTTCTCCCTTCTGTGTCAGTAGTTCGAGGTCAGTTTAGGAACGTCCTGCCCCTGCCCTTGTTTTCTCTCTGAGCTCCAGGCAGCCTGGAAGGCTTTTCCCTGGAATGCAGTGGTCCCACAAAGGATGGCCACACTGTGTCCTTTCACCTTGGGGTGCTGCTGCCATGAAAAGAGAAAAGTCATGGATTTTGTGGATGATGTTTTGCTTTATTGTGTGCTTTCAGCTCCTTAACTGAATTAGCAGTTTTCGATGTATTTTTTTTGTTGTTTTGTACAAGTCTCCAGTAAACAAAGAAGAAAATACAAGAATGACTGTTCCTTTCATGCCATTAAGTACTTAAGCACATCCTTAATTTTATTTGGCATTGCAGTGAGACCTAGTAATTTTTAAAATATCTTTCTCAACCAGTTAAATAAGGTAATAAATTGAAAACAGAGAAGACAGAGGCAGCACAGCATTTTAAACAGCAGACCTCGTCCCTTGCCAGCCCCTCTGCCACAAGACCTGCAAAACAAACACACAGTAAAGCAGATGTCTGAATTCTGAGCAAAATATTTTAAAACATAACTGTCTGGCTGGAAACTAGGAAGGTGGCATTCATCCCAGGAGAATTTTTTTGGTAGTGCTTTTTTTTTTTTTCCTCCTCTTTAAAAATTCATCCTGATTTAATCATAATTGATTTGCTGAAATTCAATTACTCATTCAACTTCCTCAGAGCCCCAGCGTGTGCCTTGGTCTCCCAACAGTGAATGAGTTAAATGTTTCTTAGCTTCCATTTTCCCAAGATGAAGCTTTTGTTTAGAAGTGCCTTCAGAAGTGATTGCTAATTCTTTTAGGCAAGTGCCAGTGTTGTGGCAGCTGAGTTGGCTCATCAGAAGTCTCTAGGTATTGATGTAATCCGGACTTGCACTCAGAGACTGCAGTGGCCAGGCTGGAGTTGTGTTTTAGCTGAGGATGATGTGAGGCCCCATGCCCTGGGCTGTGTGAGCAGTGTATTGGGGTGGTGTTTGCACCACTTCATTAGTGCCTTGTCTGAAGTTTCTTCTGTCTTACCTCGGAGCCAGGATTAAAAAATACAAAGGAAACGAATTTTTTCATGCTTGGGCTTGGTTGTTTATTAAATCTTATCTAAAGAACAGAAAGTTCAGCAACACCTCTGGCTACCAGTGAAAAGTGAGCAAAATGGAGAGAGATGCAGCTGCTACAAGGTCTCTCAAAGCTAAACAGTCCAATAGAGAATTAACACCTATATTATTTATACTTTTAACCCAATAACCAAACTCTTGTAACCTGCAGTTCAACACTGACTGTCCAACTAGAAATTACTACCTGAAACCATGAAGAAGGAAGATGAGCACCAAAAGAGATACCACCCAAAATCCTGTATCTTGTCCCATACCCATTACTATATTATAAAAACCCCAAATTTAAAACCCTTCACCATGTGAAAGCACACACTCCTATTTAACTACACACCCGTGATTTTAACTCCACCACTCAAATTTAGAAGCCTTCTCCAAGGCCTCAAGACAACAGCAGTGTTCTCCAGGGGGTCAGTGCCAGAAAGCACAGAAAGCTCAAAAATTCCGGGTTTGTGGGATCCAACAAGCAGAACCTGGGGCAGCCTGTGCTGCATCCCCAGAGCAGGCATCGCCCTCTGCTCCTCATGGAACTTGTTCTGTAGCCACTGATGCAGAAACCAGGGATCAAAGGAGAGGTTCTTTTGCTGACATCAAAGTGCCTCTGTCCGTATTTCCTATTTGTATGAGCTGCTGCTGCTGCTGCCCAGCTCAGAAATCCAAAATCCCTGCTGGCCTAGGAAGCCATAATTCCATGTGTTCCCATTCCCTGCCTGCTCCTTTGCCACTGCTCTTTGCTTTGTTCTTAGAGCTGCTCATAGCTTTTGTTTTGCCCCAAGCAGATTTTTATTGATAGTGAGTTTTTTAGCCTCTCTTTGTAGCTGTTCTCCTGTTTTTTTATGAATTTATTAAGATTTTTAGAAAATAAGACAGTTTTGCTCCTCATGTTCATTTCCTAAAAGACTTTCCCACACATATGGAAGTTTTCCCAGTTCCATCTTAGTATTTTCATTCTTCTTCAACTGATGTTTTATTTCCATTTCTTACATTCTCACTTCAATTGACTTCTGTCTCTTTCAGAGTTCCTTCAGAAAGTGGGCTGGTACAAGATATCACAGCTTTAATCCACGGGCTCCTGCTTAGGTATTTTCCTGTTTCTATGGAAGACACTAATCTTCCTGTACAATAAAACAACTTAATAAGCTGTACAAAATTGAAAAGGCAATTTAATTGCCAGTGCTGATGCATTTTCTTAGAATAGCTAAAATCCCACCAAAGGTGGGATACAAGTGGTACCAGGAGCTCTCAACTAAAGAACTAAAATAATGGGAGAAGATTCACTGTATAAAAAAAAAAAAAAAAAAAAAAATTGACAAGACATCTTTATAAAGTTTCTTTCATTTATTCAAATGTTATAAATATCACAGAGAGTGATAACTTGGTTTATAAATTGAAGGAAGAAAGTGAATGTGCCAACCTGGAAAAAATATAAACAATTATACTGTCAGTCATTGTTTGAATTATTCATTTGAAATATCTTTTAAGAGTTTTTCATTTTGTCTGTAAGGCAAAGAAACATATTTATAGGAGTAAAATGTACTAAATAATTATTGAAGCATGCATCAAAGAATTCCTTTGATTATTTCAGAATAAATATTCCAAACTGCCACTTCGGATTTTATTGTCAAGTGATGGAATATTTGACGTCTTCTATAAGATTTCAAACCTGAGGCAAACAAATTTATAAAAAAAGACCAACTTTTATCTTTCAAAGGAAGAGCATCACTGTTGTGAGTGACTCACAAAAATACAAACATGATCAACAAGTTGGAAAATAGCAAAGTAATGAAAAATGTATTTCATTTAATGGGAACCAATTCCAGAATTTGAGAAATTTGTGTTTGCAACTCCACATCCTCTGTTGTTTGCCAGCGTTTGTGTTTGCAGCCAGCCCTGATTTGAACAGAACTTTGGATTAGCAGATATTTAGGAGGTTTGTGAAAAGCTCTAAAATACACAGATCATATTTTTTCTCCTTAAAAGCACATAGTGATTCACCAATTCCCAAGTTCTGTATGGGGAAAAAACAAATATTCCATTTTGTGTTGAGAGCCATGGGAAGTTTGCTTGCAAACGTTGAACTTGGATAAAAATTAACTAAGGATAGCTCTATAGTCAGCCAATGGAATTACATGTTTATAAAACTATATTTTTAATTAAAACAAATCCTGCTAGGGAGGCACTTGGAAAATAAAAGCAGTAAACCAGAAAAACACCTCGTGAAGTACACAGAACACGTAGTAGAAATCCATTCTAAATTTTGTGAAATGGGAGAAGTTTTGAAACCAAGTTGGAGGGAATTTGAGGTGTTTTTTGAGAAAGCAGAGAGAGCAGCATTAAACATTAAATGGAGAGTGCAGGTAAGGAAAAATAATAGCTATTTCAAGTTGTCTCAT
Source organism: Acridotheres tristis (assembly GCA_037013685.1). Taxonomy (NCBI): domain Eukaryota; kingdom Metazoa; phylum Chordata; class Aves; order Passeriformes; family Sturnidae; genus Acridotheres; species Acridotheres tristis. Next base: position 1,005,151 of record CM072898.1, on the reverse strand, counting down.
GATGCAAAATTAAGTCTTATAATGAAATATTCAGAGCACATTCAGTAGCTGTAACTCAGATCAGACACAGTCCCAGGTCTCTTGATCCCTTTGCTGTTAACAATTAACAGGGCCAGGATCAAGAGACCCAATTAATAAAGAATAACTCTCAAGAAAAGAAAGATTTTTGCTGCTGACTGCACTGGGATGAACATTTACTATCTAGTTCAATATATTCCAATTCGGGCAATATAAAATATTTGAAAACCATCATAGAAATATTGTGTAAGTATTAAAATTGATAACATAGAAAATGATCATCACTGATTCCTCTGTTTTCACTTATATCTTTCATCCTTTCAGTTCAAAGTTATGACTATTTGCACATTTGTTATTAAATGAGAACCCAGTATTCTTTTTTAAATGTAGTGAAGTGGGTGAATTGAATTTTTTCACTTTCCATTATGCAGGTTTGGATATAAAAATGCATCCAAGTATGCTGTTAAAGTGTTACAGGCAAAATAATGGGAAATTGGAACAGAATGGCTTTTTTTATCTGGCTGCATCTAGCTATCAAACAAATCTCTGTATTAATTGTTAAATCCTAATGACTTCAAGAGACACTTCTGGGATTGTGGTGGAACTCTGATTCCCAAATCTTCACTGGGAGATTTCACTGCACTGAAATCCTTGTCACTGCTCCTGTCAGCTCTGTCCCTGCTTTTATTCCCACAAGTTCATGAAAGACATTATATGTTTGGAGAAAGGAGCCTTTTGCAATAATAAAGATTTTTTCACTCTTAGTCCCTCCGTTGTAGGAGTTGTTTCCTGGCACCGTCAAGCAGCAGTGATAGAAATGCAAGGTCTCCTGATTTCTCCCTTTTCTTGCTTTTCTGAGAGAAAACCCGGACTGCTTTGTTCAGGCAAAGCACCTTGAGAGAAAGGGGAGTTTTCTGGAGTGGTGGGGCAGGAGTGTGTTCAGTGCTGCCCTGCAGGGTGGGCACAGCCTCAGCCAGCCCCCGGCAGCAGCAAGCTGCCAAGCCTTGCCCACGATTTTCTGACCATTTTCCCCACTCTGTGAAAGGCACAGGCACAAACATTTAGAGGTCAGGTAAGCAGGACTGCTCACCTGGCTTGGGTTCACAGCTCCAGAGCAGGGCAGGGAGGCAGCAGTGGGGACACAGATGAGGGAGTGAAAAAGGCTCGAGAGGCACTGGGGAAGGAGCTACAGAGATCCTGGTTGGATAAATTCAGTATATTTCATCCTTCATGAACCTTCTATGACACAAATTTCTCTCAGGTTTTCTCTGGCATTGCTGTGCAGATATAGACCAGGTGTTTGTTTCATGGCAGATTTTAAATAAGAATCCCAAGACCATTTGCCTTAAAATGTAACTGGTGTTGCCTGAGTTCATTTCACCAAACCTCTTTTAAGACATATATTATGAAGTGTGTTGGTTCATTTTTCTGAGGTATTATTTATAAATTAAAAGTGACTTTGTTTTCATAAAATACATTGGAAAACAAAGGGATTCTGTCATTTAGAGAATATCCATCTCTGGTGTTCATGAAGCGCATTAGAGATCAGAGCAAAGCAGACACTTCAAAGATCATCAGGTTGACACTGTCAAGAAAATTATTTTAATTTTTTTGCTTGAACTTGTCTCCTCAAGGGTCTCTTTCTTCCTGCACCTCTCATTTTGTTTGTGAAACCTACAGCTGTGGTGCTTCTCTTGTGTTGAAAACTGTAAAAATGCAATAACAAAGCAAAAAAGCAAAGCCATTGAAAGAGAGTACAAAATTGCTGCTATCCCGTTCCCTGGGCTCTCTGCTTAGGAGCTCTATTCACTTAAAACATTTTCTAGCTTCTGAAGCACTTGATTAAAGTCAATTGGGAAAAAGATCAGCTCTTAAAAGTGCTAATTTGTGACTCAGAAAAGTTGAGTAAGTCTAAATATGCAATTCCCTGTTGCTGTGCATTCCTGGCCGTGGGGGCTTGTCTGGAGAACGTGTTTTCCCATTTCCCTGCACAGTCTGTGCCTGCCTCTGCTGTGGGTGGTTTGTAAGGTGCTCACTGGGACAGGGGCACAGTTCATCTCCCCGACCTCCTCTCAGTCCCCTGGTGTCAGAGTCTCCTCCAGAGCAGGAGCCAGGGGTGTCTGTCCCTCTGTGGGACAGACAGAGGGACATCTCTGGGTGAAGGAGCCTGGCCTGGTGTCACAGCCCCTTGAAACAGCTGCTGCTCCTGTTTCACTGGGCTGTGCTCCCATAGAGGGCAAGAACAGAGCCAGAACAAACCCTCTGGGCTGTGCTCTCACACAGCAGGGTAAGAGCAGACCCAGAACAAATCCAGCTCCCATGGATGTGCAAACAAACGAGCTCTGTATGGACAAGGTGACAGTGGAACAGAGCCAAGAGTGCAAGGGAACTAGTTGAAGCTGACACAAATCCCACTACACCTCCTAGAAGTAACTTTGCTGCCATTGAAGCAGATGAAAATCTCTTTCAGGGAATGTACCAAGTGTTCATGGCTTTTTTTTCCAAATTAAAGTGTCCTAAGTACTTCATGTATCAATCTAGTTTGGTTTTCATACTGAAGGCATCCTCTCCACATCCTCTTTTTACTCCCCCTTTGAAGGTTATTAAAAGTCTTCTAATCTAGTAATTCCTAACACTTCTCTCATTCTGCAAGAACAGAATTATCACTGCATATTTTAGAGAGAACCCCGTGCCTTGTCTCTCACACCTCCCTTCTGCAGCCAGCCTCTCTCTCTGGTGCTGCATTGTGAGAATTCTGGTATTAGAAGCAGTTCTGGCTTTGCCTGGAGATGAGAATTCCCTCCTTCAGCTGATGGTTCCAGCCTGCCCTGGGGCTGCCTCCGGAGCTGTTGTATAATACACAGACAGGGGAACAAGCAGCTCTGAGCACTCAGGAGCCTTTTCAAACTCTAAACTCAATATTTAGCTGCTGGGGCCATAACCCCTCTCTTCCCTCCATGCATCAGAGCAAATTAAGAACTGAAATTGCTGAAATTATTCTGATGCTGCTCTAGAAAAGGTTTTGTTTTTGTATTTTTTTTTTCTTCAAGCAGCTATAATCTCAAGTGTCAAATCTCTAGATGATTTCAGAAGTGCCAAAAGACTTTTGATATTTTAATTCTTGGCAAAGCATTGCTGTGCCACTAATGCAGATGGGCTGACATGTGAGACTACCAACTGCATGGATTAAAACTCTTCCAGAATCCCTGGATTTCCTAAAAACTGCTCACACAATACAAACAGCAACCCTGTGCTGCCATATTCAGCCATGTAGCTGATGTATTTTTTGTATTTTATATCTACCTTTATATATATATCTATGAAAATAAATAAAAATCATGTATATGATGACATATAAATGACATATAAATTCCCTCCTGAACAAAAGAGACTGTTCCAATGTCTGGCCAACTTTTTAGAGAAGAAATTTTTCCCAATATCCAATCCAAACCTCTCTTGGTGAAACTTGAGGCCATTTCCCCTTGTCCTATTACTGGTTACCTGGGAAGCATTGGGGCAATCAGTATTTCATAGGATTAATAATAATCTGATAATAATAATCTGATAATCTGATTAGCAGGGTAAAGTCTTTTCAGAAATGTGCAGTTTCTTTAGACTGAGATATGGGGACAGTTAACTGGCTTCATTTCTATTCCCATGCTTGTACTGCATTGCTCAAAGGACTGACCTTTGTAGAAAATCAGCCCATTAATTGTGTTTTGATAGCTAGAGGAGGAGAGGATTTACTCCAAACCTTAAAATAGTGAGGTAAGCAAGCATCTCAAAATGCAAAATCTAATAAAAAAATCTATATGACCTCCATCCACCAAGAGGTGGCACAGAACCAGGAAACACAAGCATAGACATGGGCAGTCACAGCTTTAAAAACACCAAAAAATGGCTCTGGATGAAAAGGAAGGAGCAAAAATACTTCCATATGTGAGAACAGAGGTCATAATAACAGCAAAAAAAAGAACCCCTAGATCAATAATCAGAACGGCAGTAATCAGAATTTGCATGTAGGAAACAACCAGAAATGCTCTGTAGCTGTAGCCAAATGTTAATTTTTGTGCTTTTAAAAAGAAAAAGTGATACTCTGATATTACACTTTGGTTTCTGTGGTCTCAGTAAACACTTGGAGCGTATTGACAAAATCATTAAGAAAGTGGTGATGTAAAATACGTCATGGATTTAAAGGCTGAGCCCCAAGAATGCTCAGGTAGAGGTTTGTCCCTGCTAAATTGAACAATTTAGGAGCCAAATGCCCCCTGTAACTCTCCAACCAACACAGGGATGGGAATCTCCAGAGGGGAATCCTGATCCCAGCCCAAATTCCTGCATCTCTTACCCTGCACAGAATGAAGGGCACCAAGCTTTCACTCTGGGCTCTTTGGGCAAACACAGGAAGGCACAAACCCTGGTAATTATGGCACAGACAAATGGGATTCACTTCCAGTGAGTCATCTGCAGAGTGCAACGCTGTGTGAAATCCCCTCAGGAATTCTGGTCTTGGATAAACTGAGCGCCTTGCATTGTTCATCATTTGTTCAATGGCACAAACCATTGCCCTGTAAATGCCCAGTTCTTCGCAAAAAATGTTTTGGAGAGTCCCACCTTAAAAGCCTGTGCTGCAGTTTCGTGTTCTGATTAAGGACATGTGCTGCAGTCAAAGGGGTTTATTCAGGTGAGCACTGGGATCTGCAGGTTCTTCTACCAAATTCTAGCACTCAGAGCATTGATGGCTGGGCAGCCTCACAGAGGTCACAGATGAAGGGAGCACACTGAGACACGGCCTCTGATGATGGAAAAATGTCCTGCCAGCCACACAAAATCCCTGTCCTGGGGCACACTGCCCTTCTTTTGCAAAGTTCAAGCTCCCAGCTCCTCTTCAGCCCACCTGTCTTTGCTGCTGGTACATAAAGGCAGCTGCCAGTGGGGAATGAGCTCAGCAGAAATGCCTGCACCATTCTAATTGTTTGGGGAACTTAACAAGCACTAATATCACTTGTTTGTTTATTTAAAGATGAATGGAACTTCATTTGGCTTGCAAAAAGTAGCACCCAGTTAATAGAAGTAGGAAATATGACAGAGATTTTCCTGGATTTACCTGTCACTTAAATGTGTGTTGGTCAGTAATACTTTAAGCAGAATGAATTTTTGTCATAAGTACTATCTTTGCTTTCAGTCCCAAAGCTATTGAGCATGCTAAATGCAAGCTATTGAGGTGCTAAATATGGTGTTTTAGGTATATTTACAACCCTTGAGCTGGCACATTAGGGGAGATTTTAAGTAATCAAGACCCAGTCCAGTGTTTGATGTTTGCTGAGACGATCACCATGTGTGTGTGGCTGAGTCTGTCCTGTCTGGAGTTCCTTAAAATCGGAGTTTTCTTTTCCTATACATTGCAATAATAAACTTAAAATCAAATAAGTAGCAATGTAGAAAACCTCCCCATTGTGTCTTTCCAGTGTGATACAATATTCTACCACAAAAAATTCGAGGGAAATGTGGTTTCCTGTTTTCCTTTGCCAGTGTTTTTGGACAACTCTGACATGTCAGTTGTGTTCAAACCTGCAAGTGCAATATTTAGTACCTCTAGTGAATAAAAATATGTATGGAAAAAGAAGAATGTAATAATGATAAGAGGATAACGGTGTAGTTGCAAGGTAAATTCGTTTTTGTCCTTCAGACCGAACAGAAATTTTGAGCAGGCACCCCTCTTGTAGCAAAAGCAAAATTTCAAACACAGGTGCTTTTAGAAACAGAGATAATAAAGTGAATGAACTTAGAACAGGAGTAAGAGCTCAGAAAGTGTCACTGACTGTTGTCCTGGAGTTATTTGAATTTGGCACAGTGCATGGGACAGCACTCAGGTGATGCTGGTTTTCCTGGAGTCCTGCCAGTGGGACTGAATGGAATGTGTCACCTGAATGCTGCCATTCCCTGTCTGGTGCCCTGGCAGCACCTTGGGAGGGTGGCAGGAGCCAAAGGGGTGAGGCCATGGAATAAATCCTCTGGGATCCATCTGCCCCTCCAGGGGGGATGGCAAACAGAAAGAGGCCATGGCCACAAGGAAATGAATTCTCCCCAACCTAGCCATGCTTAATCCAAAGAAAATCTCTCTATTTTCTGCATGTGGGATAGGCTTTTGTGCTGGAGATTTCTGTGGCACAAGGATGGTCTTTGGCTGCTCCTGCTGGTTTTTCCCTGTTCACAGGAGCTGGAAGATTGAATGCACTTCCTCAGTATTCAGACATGGCAAGCCCTGGTAATTAGCTGTCCCAGAGCTGGATTATTAGTAAGCTATAAAAATTCTCTAATTTCCATCAACAAATACAGTTCCCAGTCATTATAGTCTGCAAGAATAGCATCAATTTATCTGAAATTTTCTTCTCCTAAGCATCAGTAGGAAGAGTTATTCCCACATGAATTTAGAAGGATGATTAGAAAGAGACTTTTCAAGATGGGTTTAAAATGAAGCAGCAAGACCTAAGAATGTAAATCATGTTCTATGGGAAGGGAAAAAAAAAAAATAGATCAGGCTGGGAATGCAAATCATATTGAAGGGAAAAATTCAGATCAATATTAGAATCTGCCTTGTGTGACTGCAGTAGCATAAAATTATCTGCTGAGCTTCCTGTAAATATGACAGGGGATAGAAGAAAAAGATTTCAAACAAAAGATGGCCTGTTGATAATTTGGCACAATTAAGCTAAATTTTAACCCAAATTGAGAGTAAGATATTTTCTTACACAGACACAGGATGCTTGTGGAAAATGTCAGGTACAATATGATTTTATTGTTGCAGCAAGATAAAGTATAAGATATATGAGAGGTGGGGAAAAGAACTTGACTGGTCTTGAATTCCTGGGCAATGGAATCTTGATTCCCAAATGTTCAATTAGGAAACAAAACAGTGACCTAATTTTTCCAAGATAATGTCTGACTTTAAAGGAGAGATGCCAGACTTTGGTAGACATATTCTGGGGAAATTGAATTTAGGAAAGTTTTCATTATTACACAAGATAAACTGGAATTATTAAGAATTTTCTCACTGAGGAACAATTAGATAATAGTTATTAAACCAAACTAACTAATTGTACAAACAAACTACTTAAGCTTTGCTTTTTGGAACTGAAACAGAATTCCCAGGCTCCTCAGCCTCCAGTTCCTGCAGATCTTACACAGTTCCCCAGATTTCAGAGGATTATTTTTTGCTGTGGGATAAAGCCAGGGAGACTTTGCCCCACGTCCCTGCAGAGCCCAATAACTCTATGTTTTTAAAATTTGTTGTCAGATCCCAAACCAGGACAAGATTTCGGATTAAAATTCCTTGATTTAGAGCTGTGCTCTGACCTCCTCCAGCTGCCTCCAAAGCCTGACCTCTCTGGGCAGGTGAGTCTCCCTCGTTCTGGATAAAATATGTGACAGTACATGCTGAAGTTGGACATTTGCTGAAATGAAGGTAGTGATGTGAAACATTTGCTAAATTGGTATTTTCTGAGCACCTTGTGAGGGATTTTTAAAAAATTTGTGACAGGAGTGGCTAAGTTTAGGCAGTTTTGCAAGTGGTACATTTCATATGGGAAATTAAATTTTCAATGTATTTATCCAAAATTTATTAGAAATGGTGTTTTAAATTTTCAGTGGGAATGGAACAGAATGGAAAAAGTAATTTGTTTGGTAACATAGGTGAAAAAGAAGCTTATCCTTCACATCAAATATCCTTTGAGATGTCCTCGTTTTCAGCATTTTAACATTATGACAGCAGCACTTTAATGAAAAAAGACACTCATGACTTGTTCTGTGTGAGAAGTCAGTGGTACCACACCTGTTAGACTGCTTTGTTCACTAATGACTGGTGGAAAATCATGGTTACATGGCACTATTACACTGGACTAATAAGTGTGCAGGTCCTGACTTAAGAAATGTGATTTCCAACTTCTGTTTTCATGGAAAGTATCCAAATTCCATTGTTTAATCAATTATGTAACAAAACTAAGTAGCAGGAGGTTATTGTCGATGGTTTGAATATCGTGAAGACAGCAGGATGGTTAAAACTGTATTTTTTGTGCAAAGGGCTGCTCTCTGCAAAGGTTTTCATGCTTATGTGGAGCATGAAGCAATGAGCCATCATCCAGGGAAAGGGGAATTCAGGATGTCCAGCACCTCTGCAATTCCACACTGCTGCTGGATGAGCACCAAGGCTGGGGCTACACATTGGCAGGAGAAATTATTTCAGTCTTCAACTACAGGAATAGGATGAAAACTCTGTCTTCTGAAAGCTGATTTTGCTTCATAGCACATTGCCACTCTTTTCCTTGCCTACCTGGTGAAGGATGTACTTGGAAAGTCCTGACTAGGCATGATGGAAGAGTGGTGGGGAAGCATCTCCTCCTTTTCCCTTTTCCCCTTCCTTTTTCCCTTTCCCTTTCCCTTTCCCTTTCCCTTTCCCTTTCCCTTTCCCTTTCCCTTTCCCTTTTCCCTTTCCCTTTCCCTTTCCCTTTTCCCTTTTCCTTTTCCCTTTTCCCTTTCCCTTTTCCCTTTCCCTTCCTAGAACTTTGTTTTTAGGAGACAGAGAGATGCAGATAACCATAAGTGGGAAAGTGGTTTATTCAGAGACAGCTGCACTTAAGCACAGGCTCAGGAAATATGACCCATATGAAGGATGTGCCCATCCAAGAGCAGACTTCACACCTCTCCTTAGAGAATCATAAAGATTGCCTCAAACAAACCCTGATTAATTTCTCTATATTGAAAATGAAGACTGAAATGGATGTCTGGATAAATGAACCTAGGGAGAATTGGGAGGTGATTTTGTTTAAATTCTTTTGATTGCAGCAGAAATCAAATTTATTTTGCTGGAGGGTGACTTACCAAGCAAAGCACATTAAATCAGTCTGCTTCCAAGGGAGGGAGAAGCAGCAGATATATATCCATGCTGCAGAGGGAAGTTGTCTGTTACATGCTCATTACACATATTTATGTCTCAGCTGCGAACTGAAAAGTATTCATGAATTTTATATATTTTAAAAGTGTTTCCAGGTATGCCCTTAGCTTTTCAGGCTTAGTCTGAGCTTGTACAAACTGCAAATTCCCTCTCTGCCTGCTGCAGTGTTTAATTTGTGCCCCGCTGGGGAGTGGTGGGAGTTGCAGAGCAGACGGTGGCAGGAGCTGGCAGGACGCAGCCGAGCATGGAGAGATCCGTGCCCAGCGCTAATGGCACAACCAGGGGCTGCCAGCTCCGTGCACACGAGCCCTGCGAGTGTCTGCTCTGCCTTTGTGCACTCTGAGAACATCTCTGTGAGCCCTGCGAGTGTCTGCTCTGCCTTTGTGCACTCTGAGAACATCTCTGTGAACTGTCTGCTGCAGGGCTGCAGGATCTTCTGGGCTGTTCCACGGCTGGGAGGCTCCAGCAGAGCTCGGATGAGGAATCTGCAGGGACAGCTTTACTTTATCTGGGCAGGGCTGGGACAGAAAGGGTGGGAAGGAGCCACCTTCACTGGGGGCAGCTTTGTCACCGCCGGCGGGCAGCGACACCGACATCGGTCCAGCCAAGGAGGTACATGGCAAGAACAGAGGGATGGGAACAAGGAGAATGATCCAGGAGACCAAGGAATTTTATAATGGTTAAAATAAAAAATGAAAAAGCTGTGTGCAGTACAAGGGATGGTTTCTCGAGGACCCCAGGGCCAGGAGTCATGACAATCTATAGGGTGAGGTAGAGGGTGCAGTGTTCAATCAATAATGAGGATAAGAAACAGAACCACACATGAAAAGGGCAGTCAGCCAACCATGTATGGAAACTAAGAACAACACCTCGTTTGTAACAGACTGATTAACATATTAGCTCTCATGAGGCAACTCTTCCTCCTATTCTCTCACCCTCACCTCAGAGGTTGTTCTCTCTCCTAGCAAGGTTTTTCCTAGGGTCAGAGCTTGATGCTCTCTGTATATGCAGGGGAAGCTGCTCCCCTGTCCATCCCAACCAGACCCCTTCCAACACAACCCTGCCTTAGCTCTCTCCTCTGGGACAGGTCTGGTTTTGGGCCCTGGACATGTTAACACAAACATTCCCTGGGGATGGGAAAGCCTGGGAACTGCTGGGGCTGACCGTTCCTGGCTACACCCCCTGCACCCAGCCCAAACATCCAGAACACTTTTCCATTTCTGCTGGCACAGTGACAGCAAGTCCTTGCAGGTGCTGTGTCTCCCCAGGGCAGGCTGTGAGGCACTGCAGGGTGGGGAGGACATGGAGCACCTGGCAGTGGCAATCCAGGTGTGCAGGTCAGGCGTCTCGGTCACACTCTGCTTTGCTCTTCCCCATGCCTTAGGATTTTAGCTTTTGTGCTTTTTGGTCACACACAACAATTCCTCTCCAGGCCTGGGAATCAAGGACACCTCACTGTCCCAGGCCCTGAGAAATATAAACAAAAGTGCTTTGGAGAGAGCAAACTTGGGGTAAATGACTTCATTACCTGAAGCTGTAGTTGGAAGATTAACCCCCAATATGCAAATGGACCAAACTTATAAAAGTGTGAACACTTGTGACCCATGGTCCATTTTTGGGTTTAGCCCCTGGGGGCTTCATCTTCCCTAAATGTACCTGAAGGTACTTCAATAACCAGAACTGCTTTTTATTGTCTTGATTTTGTCTGGCCTGTTTTTAGGTAGTCCCAAAAAGGCATCATTCCCTCCATGGGGAATACTCTGTTTCTGGGTGGGAAGGAAGGGAGCAGAGCTGCATTTCTAACTCAGGATTATTGCTTTGCTCAGTAGTGAAAATGTTTGTGTAGAAACCCAGGAGGAACTGATCCTTCCCAGACCCAGAGAAGGAACTCTGAGCTCTTTTTGCTGTGCATTTACTGCAGCACACCTTGAGAGTAAATAGAGCAGAAACAAAGGCTTCTTTTAGCCTATTAACAGTCTTGAACCTTCAAGAGGTTTTAATCCCTAATTAGAAATAGCACTTTGCTCATTTCTCTAACATTGTGTATTCACTTCAGGTAAATGCAGTTTTTTTCCTGCTTTTGAGAGACACAGAAAGTTTTAGTATGTGCCCAGCCAAAACCTTCTTTTCATGTGCAATGTGTTCTCTTGTGGCCAAAAATGTTGGAAGATCCCAGTCAAATTAGTGGTAGAGCATCTGCAGGCATGTAGCATGTAGTTTTTTGTGGTTTTTTTCCATGTTCTTCTCTGACTCCAGCGTAAGCTGGGTGTTCTTCCACTGAAATATTGGACATGGGTCCATAGGACTTTGATAAATAAGAGGAGACTAGAGCCCAAGGTCTTTAAAATCTTTTCATCTAATTTTCTGTCGTTATTCAGAGGAGCAGGATTAAACTCTGCAAACGCAGGCAAATCCCACGGTATTGGCCTCAGGTTATTTAAAATCAAGGAGTCCCCCTTCCTGTACCAAGAGCACAGTGTAATAGATTTACAGATGAGGTGTTACTTTGAAGTTGAGATCTTGTCTTTGATCAAAAGCGTTCAGCTTCCCTCATGTCTCTCAGAAGGAGACAGGAGTTAGAGCGTGCTGGTGTGGGTTTTTTTAATGTTTTGGACAGCAGAAGTGACATCTACATGAAACAGTAATGCTGGGAATGTATGAGATAAGACAATTCCAATCATGAGCTGAGAGTCTCCCAAGCATCCCTGGAACCCAGCAGAAGCAGCAGGGTGTCACAGTCACTCTGCCTCCCTCACCTGCTGTTAATTAAAGTCCTGACAAAGGAGCTCTGTCAACATTCATAGGATGAAAAGTAAAATGTGCTTAAAATTTTCCTGATGAAAGTCCTGTTAATCAGGAGAAAGGTTCAGATGAAATACTCTTAATTCAGCAGGCTTCTTTAGGAGGTTTAAATATACTACAGAGGAGCTTTCCAACCCGTGAAGGGAAAGGGCACAGGGACTGTCAGGGGAGTAGTTTTTGGGTTCCTGAGGAGGGCAGAGAAGGCACAATACAACTAAAAGGAAAATCACCTGAGTTCTGCCTTGCTTAGACTTTGCAGTCACTGAGGGCACTGACTTTATCAGGACTGTGCACTCAGATCAATGGCTTTGTATTTCTGCTGCTTTTGTATTGACTGGCCATGGGTTGCTATATGATTTTTAAAATGTAAACATGAATGTGTCTATCCTGGGGGGAAGAAAGGGAGTCTGGAAGAATAACACACTGTGTGCACACAGCAGGGAAGCACCACCGAGGCACCTCTGTGAATTTCCTTTCAATAAAGGATCTGTAACTTACTGCAGATCATGACTTGAATACTGTGGATGGACCAAGCTTTGCCCCTGCCCTTTGGGCACACATGTGGAGTTATCCTGCCTAATGGTGGGAATAATGGGAAACTCTATTCTTTGATTTTTGTAGCATGGACAGGCTTGGAAATGATTCTTTGAAGCAACCAAAGCTTCTTCTCTGGGAGCTGTGATGGCAGAGCTGCCAAAGGCCAGTGTGCCACAAGGAGCCTTTCCCAGGCTCAGCTCCCTGTCTCTCCATGTGTCACCAGGCAGTGCCCATGGAAAACCTGCTTCCCAACCAAGGGGACTTCAGGAAGCCATTCCCTCTGTTTGCATTGAGGCTTTGGGGGTCTTCTGATGGCTCTCCATAAGCAGAACTGTGCTCTGTGGTTAAACAGATATTTGCTCACAAACCACAGCACCAGAGAATTCCTGTGGCCAGCAGGGAATGGTGGGTTTGGACACCTGTGTTGTAGATTGGGACACCTGTGTTGGGTCAATGGTGGATTTAGACACCTGTGTTGTAGATTTGGACACCTGTGTTATGGATTTAGACACCTGTATTGTGTCAGTGGTGGGTTTGGACACCTATGTTGGATCAATGGTGGATTTAGACACCTGTGTTGTACATTTGGACACCTGTGCTGTGGATCTGGACACCTGTGTTGGGTCAGTGGTGGATTTGGACATCTGTGCTGTGGCAATTGCCTTCCCCCTCACAGAAGGCAGAATGGGAATCTCAGCCCAAGTCACAGCCTGAATCCTGTAGGGTTTGTGTGGCCACTTCTCAGATTCCCATGAGAGACAAAAAGGCACAATGAATCATTTCCCCTTCACATTTCTGTAGATTTAACTCTTTTTAACTAGGAGAAAACAAGAGCAATGTTTTTTTCTAACACAACATTTAATGTTATTAAAATACTGAAACCAAAGTGGTAAAAGTGTGATGCCTACCCAGTCAAATGGCTGTTTGTTGGAAAAGCAATCTATGAATTGTTAGTAGAAAAATCCAGTTAAATAGGAGAGTAAGGTCCAGCTACTTAAATGTGTGGAGAAAAACTGACTGTAGCCATGCAGAGTGTTTGGATCCTGTTCTTCCATTGCTGAATTGTGCTGGGCAGGATTCCACAAAGCAGATTTTGTCTGGGAAAGTTCCTTCAGCAGGGCTGGGCTCTTTTGCCTTCCACAGCAATGATTCAATGTCACATTATATGAAGCCATATAATGGGAATTTTCTGCATTACAGGATTCTTACCCTTACAATCAGATAAAAGAACTTGTAGTTGATCAACTTCAGTGAGGGAAGGCACTATAAATTATTTTGACAGGGAAACTTCATCATTCAAATAAGGTTTGTGCAATCTGTAAATCAAACTCTTAACTCCACTTTGCACAATTTATGTAACATTTACAATATGAAATGATACCATCTGGTCTTTTCTTTTACTTAAATCTAATTTAGTGTTTCACACACCTTTTTAAAAACTTTGGGTGAGTCACACTCACTCCATGGTGAGTGTGACTTGAGATGGGATTGTGTATCTGAGCTCGTAAGCACTGCTGGGAAAGGGGGTTAGTTTGATCTGAGATGTAACAGCAATAAAGTTTTGGGTTTTTTTTCAGGAGATCCTCCCTTGTGCTGACTGACTGCTGCTTCCAGCAGCTTTCCTCTGAGTGTTTCTACCTCAGACTCTTCTTTTCCAGAATCATATTCCTCTCTGCCCAATCAGTTCAGTTTTCACTCTTTGAATTCTTTGTCTCTCTCACAAGACCCTGAGATAATTAATTAAAATAAAGACAAAGTAAAGGTAAGGGGGTTTCTCTATGTCTGATAGGCAGCACTAACAAGATATTCTGGGGTTTTTTCCCATTTTCCTCTGCTTCACCTCTCCTTTACATTTTGGAACAAGAGCTACCTGTTGGTCTAGGTCTGTACTGTATCTAGCATAAGGGAGTACCCATCTTTTTTAATTTGTAATGATATTATTATATTTTTTCCTCAGTTTAAATGGGACTTTCATCATCTTGAAATCAGAACTGAATAGGAAGATATATCCTTACTCCTAACTATAAGTGCAAATAAATAACAAAGAGAAAATAATATCTGTTACTGTTTTTTTTTTCCTGAAAAATCATAATAAATTATTGTTCTTCTGTCCTAAGTCTTACCTTGAGGGGCATGGGAAATTATGTAGCTCCAGAACTCAGATTGCAGGTAGAAAGGCTGGGAGTGGAAGGTCTCAGGAGTGCCAGGGACCTTCAGTTTGCACTTCCCACACAGAGCACACACACAGGCACCTCCACAGCTGGGCCAGGAGAGCTCACAGCCAAAACAAACAGCTTTGGGGGTTTCCCTTTTCCACACCAATCCTCTGTCTTTGTTTTTCTTCAAATGCGGATTCCTTTCTGCTCCTGGTGCTCTGAGAAGTGTAGAAATGTGAGATGCAAAAAGAAAGCCTTGGAAGTGTTTTCACAAAGCAGCTTTGGTGTCTCACAAAGTCCTGCCCAAATGTAAGGGAACATCCAGAATGGAAATACTGTCCTTGCATTATTAATAATGCTATCAACTGAACAGCAAAGTGCTTTATAATCTTCTTCCCAAATTAATTCTGCGTTCTAGAAAATTGAAATCAATTTAAGTCTGTACCAATTCTGTAGAGTCTTATATGCCAGATTATTTCTTATTTGCACCAGTGTAGTTCCTCATCTAAATTATAATGAAATTTATCTCTCAACCTCCTGTTGGTCTTAAAATGAAAATTATCTAAGGTCTGTCATAACTGCAGATTGGTAGGGCTCTATCTCCATCCATTTCGAGATAATATATTTAAAAAACAATCCAAGTAATTCATAGAATCCAGAATAGTTTGGGTTCGAAGAGTCCTTGAGGCTCATCCAGTGCCACCCCTGCCATGGGCAGGGACACCTCCCACTGTCCCAGGCTGCTCCCAGCCCCAGTGTTCAACCTGGCCTTGGTAATTGCACTGCCAATGTCAATTGAACCCCTTGGAGATGACAGAGCAGAGTCCTGGGAGTGTTTAAGGGATCTCCAGTGAGGACTGGTTATTGCTGCTCTCTTTGCCATGACTGAAGTACAACCGACTGAGTCAATTCCAAACTGGGAAAGGTTTTGCACAAGAAGCACAAAGGCTGAGCTTTGTTTGGTGTGATTTCTCACGTGTGCATTGTTACAAGCTCCAAGCTGGAGGAAGTAGTGACCTCTGCACACCTCGAAAATTAGTACAAGGCAAATTAGCAGAGAGTCACAGAACTTGCCAAGGGCATTCTTTTTGAAGTGCTTGGAGAATTAATAAGGGGTGTAGATGCTGTATGTGTAACACATAAAGTCGATCAGAGCTGTTCAGTTAAAATCCAGCTGTCACAGCAGACTCTGCTCACATTCAAAGACAGCCTTAAAAATTGATGGCTTTATAAAATAAATAAAGCTTACACACTATTTAAATCCACTACTTCACTGGATTTTTATTTCAGCATCCTGGAGGTTTAAGAGGAAGCCTGGAGCATTTCCCCTGCACACTTGGGGTGTCACAGCCAACACATGGCAGCACCATGAATGCCACAGATGCTCCTGCTTCTGAGGGATGAGAGGCACTTCCAGGGCCAATGCTTGGAATGCTGATTTTTAAAACAACAAACATGGAAATAGCAGGGGGGAAAAAAAATCAAAGACATCTTTCCTTTTTAATACAGGCTCTTGGATAGAACAACCATCCAGGACTCAATTTCAGAAGCACCATCCCTTTTCTTTGCAGAATGGAGCATTACAGACTGAGGATACCAGGGGAAAGCTGGCTCTCCTGGTGCTGCTCTGCTATATAAAGTGCTCAGACAGCTGATTAATCTATGGGACTTGGTAATAATTTAACTCTGGATATTTTGTTCAAATTTTTTTTCAGTGATTCATGAAGCCCTTATCGGAATTCAAACAGCACTTCACGAATCAACTAGGAGCTTAAAAAAAATATTAGCAGTAATGAGCTCATTTCCATAGAAATAGAACCAGGCTCACTGGTGGGTCAAACTGTTCTGCACTTCCTCTTTCCAGTGTTTTCCTCAATTCTTTTCCATTTATTTCATGCATCATTATCTTCCATTTTCTGTGTATCTAAACCATGCCATTTGGGTTTTTGTTCTCTAACCAGCAACTGCCACTTCAAGTTATCTCCAAATGGTGTAAAAAAATTGTCATCCATATTTCACTTGAGAAAATTTAAAATTCATTGTCACATTGCAAGCCATTATTCATGACAATTTCCTCAATAGATTACAAATCATAGTTTGAAGTAGCATTGAGCAAAAATTTCTAATGCTCAAGCCTCTCTATTCCTGCAGGATTAGTAATGTGTTTTAATGATATTGCATTTGTATTCTTTCAGTTTTCTTTCATGAGACATCAAAGCAGCAGCAGAAAGTGTCTTTCATATTCCAGACAGACCACAATACTTTGGTGTTTTCCTTCCTTCAGAATTACTGCTAGCCAAGATGAAAGCCAAGGTCTTGTGAGCAAAACCTGGGCCATCTGAAAAGAGATGGGATCCCTTTGAGGGTCTCAATTTGTTGGGAAGAGGGAATTGCTTTCAGTTTCATCCATCACAGCACAAGGCTTGTTAGGGCAGGTTCCAGAGGAGGAACGTCAGGATGGAAGGTCACACACAGGTCCTGCAGATGTTCAGATTGTTTTGTGCATTTTCATTCGGGAGATGAAGAAGGAATAAGAAAGAACATTTTATGGCTTGAAATAACACACACAGAGCTCCTACTGAGGGCTGTGCACGTTGTTGAAGAAAACCAGAAAAGATTGTGAGGGAACTGGCCTGGGAATGAACTGGGTTTGGTAATTTAGCTGTAAGACAAGGAAAAAATGCTGATGTTAATGCAATATTCATATATATACACACGCGCACACACACATATATATATTTCAGTAGCTCTATATAATCACGTGGCTGGCAGCCACATATATAAGGAAAGAGAAGCTGTTCTCAGTAGCTCTACATCACAAAAAATCCTGGTATTCTGGAAAACAAGTTTGGATGGGAAAATAATATTATTGAAGTCCCTTATTTGAAGGAGAAAAACCCCTTCAGGAAATATGCCGCTGGAAGTATGCACAGGAAAGCAAGCATTTTTCCTAAATTTTGTCAGGTGAGTCTACATCTGGATCTGAAGGTGGAAGAGGGTTCTGCATGCACTGGAGTTGTCCCTCTCCTGGGATGAAAGCTGCTGGGATACACGGCAGAGCAAGGGGAGGAGGGAATTCCATCTCTGCTGGAACTTGCATCCATCTCTGTTCCAGAACAGGTGGGAAGTGCATGCTGAAATAAACGGCTTCAAAGGAAGACAAAAACTTGTTCTGGGAATAGATTTTCTGCCAAAGATGGAGTGTGCCCTGGAACCCTCACAGAGCAGTGCATGGAGCAGGGCCAGGAGGGTAAAGCACACAAGGTTCCTCTTTTCAGGAGCCAGCATTGTCCAGGTGAATATTGCAAGTGCCACTGCAGTGTAAGGCAGCCACTTCTCCCCTCAGCAGTGAAGGGGTCTCACAGTCTTCCCTTTCCCTCATTTTCCCCATACAGAAGTGTACATCAAATGCAAGCTTGGTCTACTGCCTCCTGTGTTACATTTTCTATGAGAGCAGCACTACTGGGACCAAAGATTTGCATATTTTAACACTGGGAAAAAGTGCAAATGGTCTCCAAAAGCAATTAGACAAAAGCCCAGAGCATAAGGTCATTAGTGACTGTGAGACAGAATGGACAGGGTAAAGCAATAGGTTTCATTGTCCCCAACCAGGGATTGCTGGAGCTGCTTCTTTGGTAAGTGTGTGAGCCCCATTTCTTGCACTCTTCCCTGCTGTTATCCGTAGTGAAATTTTGTTGGAGAGAGGAGGTCAGCCAGACACTGCAGACCTTTGGCACGGAGGAGGAGAGGAACACCAAACCCTCTTTCCTTACTATGTGGTGGAATGTGACAAAACCAGGATTCCAAACTGCCCCAGGACACGCAGTGTTTGTGTAGGATCTGATTTGTATCAAAGGGCCTGACAAGGCCAGCTGCTGGCCTGCATTTCCAGGCTTGGACAATGAATCTTTGCTGGGAAAGAAGAAAAAATTCCACAACATGAGTTGGATGGCATTCTCTCACCTATTACCTCTGCTCCCTTCCAGTGGCTCCTTGCTTTGTGAGCAGTGGTGTCGAAGCCACCTGGACTGGACTGGAAATGAACACATGCAACAGAGTGAAAACTACTGCAGCCTAGTAGTATCTCAATCTCAAGAAAATCTCAAGAATTTCTTTATTTGCAGCTCTTTTTCTCTTTATTTAAGCTCTCTCTCTCTTAAATAGAGATGATGGTAAAGAACATCTCCTGCTCTCTTTGTGAGGGAGATTTTTACTTTTTCTTTTAGAGAACACAGTGAAGAGTGAACAGGATCTAAGCTGGTGGGACAGTGCCAACGAAACCCAAGCCAAACATTTGGTTTGATTCTTGTTTCTTCCTATTTTGTTTCTTGAGGGAAAATTCTGTAGGGACAAGATTAATCATACAGACTGGCTGTGGTTCCTCCAGGCTCCTCCCTCCTGCAAATCATCCTGGGCTTTACAAGAGACATCAGGAACTGTCCTGTTAAAACTTCCCAGTGACTGGTTTTGTGGTGAATTGTCAGCTGAGTTTTCTGACACTGATCTGTAATGCCATCCGTCTGTGCAGGAATTTTTAGGATACTTTTCTGAGCACAGATGAAGGAAAGTTTCCTTAGCAACAGGAATAACATGGAATACTGAAAAGCTCTCTGGTGACTCTGCTTGTTTCTGCACATGAAAAGAAAGGCCTTTTTTCTCTCTCTTTTTTTTTTTTTTTAATTTTTTGGGGGGATGCAATAGAAAGACTCAGACACACAACCTGATATTTCCTGCCTACTTGCAATTTTTCAAGCAAATGAAGTTAAAAAACTTCAGGCAGGCATTGTTCAAGTAATTCTCTTAGTATGCCCAATTCCTTCATTAATCAATTTGCAGAAGCCTATTAGCGTGTAGCAAAAAAAGCATGATTTAGCTTGACTTGTACCCAAGGAAATGTGTATACTTAATAACTGAGGTAATACTTTGTACCTCTGTAGCACTTCTCCAGCCATGCTTGGAGGACTTTCAGGCCAGCTTTTAAATGCATTTAGACATCTCCAGATGCAGAGGGGTGCCTGGAGAGTTTTCAGAAAGTGATTTCAATAATCCATCAGTTATCTGCCAGCTCCCTTGTGGGAGGCAGGAAAAGAACCATTCCAGTGGTGCAGAAGATTAGGAGAAAAGCCACAATAAAGCTTTGAAAGAGTTAAGAGATAATCCAACCTTATGAGTCCTACCAGTGGGTTTTAATGACTCACTAAAGCTCCCTGCAAGGCAGGGCTGTGTAGTTAATGCAGTTTAGGGAAAAGAAGAGAACATTTAGCTGGGAGTGGTGGGACATCAGGGCTGCTGTCCTGCAGGGGTGGCTCCCCTGGAAGCTGCAGCCTGGCTCAGTCCCCTTGTCACCCCCAGGGACTCCTGAGCCCTGTCCCTGGGCAAGGGACAAACACTGAGCCAGGAGAAGCCCTGTGGGACAATAAATCTGTTTGGGGGCAATAACTAATAACCACAACATCTTAGCTCCTCCCATCTCTGCCTCAGTTTCCCCTTTCAAGCAGAGTTTTTGTTTTTGCAGGGTTTGGTTCACTTTTCCAGTTGATATGACTGCCCTCTATAAATAACACCCAGCTTTTGATTTGCTGAGACCAAGCATGCCAAAGTTTTGATTTTCTGCAATAGCTCCTCCATCATTCCAGGATTCCTTGTCTCTGCTTATTTTAGTTTGAATTCATCTTTCTAGAACGTGGGGTTAAAATGCATTAGAATTCCAGCCTACACACAAAAAATGGGTCTAGGTCCTCATAAAGTAACTTTTGCCTCCTTCTCAAGTGTGAATTAGACAGAAGTTTCTACATCTCTGGTTGCAGAACTACTGGAAAGAAAGGCTTGGCATTAGCTCTGGTGAAATGAATAGTTTTCTATATTTTATCACTTGAAAAGGAGTTTTGGTCTCCAAATCTTGCTGGCTAAGGTTTTTACCATGTCCTGCTTTTTGCTAGTGTGGGCAATGATACATTAAGGAAAGAAAGCAGATTATGAAGACAAAACCAACAGAATGGGAAATAATACTTGCAAAGTAGCATTGCTGGCTGAGGGGCTGAATTCAGAGATACTATTCTGAGATTAGTATCATTTCATTGATTCTCTCAACTGGGAAATCACAGCAAAAAGTTTCCTGCCAAAGCTTAAAATATCTGTTGGAGAAAATATCTACCACTGCAAAGTAACTGGGCATATTGGTTGAGAAATATAAACAAATAAAAGAAAGAAATTTTTTGTGTGAAATCTTTATAGCATGTATTTTTATGCCAGTTTATGTTTCCAAAAGACAATGTTTAAAAGCACTTAAAGCAAGTGAGTAAAGCTCAGTGCATTTTCTTGCATACATTTAATTGTACCTTTCACTGTGCAGTAATAAAATGGCTTAGCAGGACCATTATTGTGGTCAAAGAGATTTCATTGTAATGCAAGTTTAATTGCCGTGAATGACTTCCAACCATGTTATTAACAACAAAATGTGTTCTATATTTTTACATATTTGTGGGGTGCAAGACTGAAATGTGTTTGCCAGGAGCTGACAAACTAAATTCTGGGTCAGGGACTGGAACGAGCTATTCCATCTCCTGGTGATGAGCACTGAGATATAGAAACCTCTGCAACAGAGCACGGCAGTGCTTTACATCCAGTCTCTCATGACAAAATGACATTCTCCACCTGTTAAAAAACCCAAACAGAGCACTGCACACCTGCTAAATCTGAGATAAAGAATCCAAGAATGACAGCATTATGGGCAGGATTTCACCTCCTGGGCCCAGGATTTTTGTTCAGACGCTGTGTGTGTGTCCTGGCATTTCTGCTGTGCTGGGCATGGGGGGACACAGACACTGGGGAGGCTGGGACAGGAGGGGTGTCACAGAGCTCCACTGCTCCAGGAAGGACAGAACCCAGCAGGACTTGGCCTGCTGGCACTTTCTGGGTTTGCAGCAAGTGCCTCTCCTTGGGAGGCAGCCTGGCAAGGCCTGTGGGTGTTTGTGCTGGGGTTTGGGGACAGCAGTGTCCCTGTGGTCACTGCACTCCAGAGAGAGAAAGGACAGCAACACACACGGAGCTCTTTGGGGAAAAAAGGCCAATTTATTGTACAGACAGCCCGGATTTAAAGTGTGTTAGTGCAGCCAGGACAGGACAGGAGCTCATTGGACAATTGGGAAAAACATCCCTGGGACAGCACCTCAGGATGTGTCCCACGGCAAAGACACCAGGGGTTAATGTTGGTGATGAATTCCACTCTGTTTGTCACCATGTTGTCACCCTGGGACACTCCTCCCTAACTGAAGCTGCAGTCAGCTTGGCAGCCTGGGAATGGAGCTGAGAGTCAGGAGAAATCCAGGCCTGAAAAGGATTTCCAAGTTGTGATTCCCTGGCTCTCTGAATGTGTGTGTCCACATGTCCCCAGTGCCACACAGGGCCACCCTCAGTGTGCACAGTGAGCTCTGCCCTTAGCCACACCTTTGTCCCTTCCCACACGGCTCATGTGGGAAAACGGGAGCACTGTGCAACCCAGAATGTCCCGGGGAGGTGTCCCGAGATGATCCCCCCAGCCCCAGGAGAAGCTGAAATGACAGAAGAGCACAGAGAGTTTGGAAACGGAACACCACACACACGTTGGCTCTGAAGCAGCTCTGTGGAGAATTCATGGATGGAATCCCTTGGAAATTTGCTTCTCCTACAAGCCAAAAGTGAATCACAGATTAAATCCCCTAAGCTTACCTGGCTCCCCAGCCCACCCACAGCTATCAGCCATTCCCCAGCACAGGTGGTGTCTTCTTAGGCTCAGCCAATTTTCCACCTGTTTTAATCTATTTGCTGCTTGTGCCACAGTGCTGTCCCTGCCTTGGGAAGGTCACCCCTGGTTTGTGATTCCCCCATGCCAAGTTTTCTTGCTCCAGGGGTGCTGAGCCCCGTCAGAGCTGTGGGAGCTGCCTTCGTGGAAAGGCTGGGGCTGGGATTTCATGCTGGGGTTTCACTGCTCTGCTGCAGCACTGCAGGACTGGGCTGTCTCTTCCCCACAAATGCAGGGTGTGGACAAAGAGGAGTTTTTACTGGCTGCCAGCAATGCTGTGTGTGCTGTGAGTAACCAAATAAACATCCACAGGCTGCTCTGGGGGATTCTGTGGCTGAAGGAAGGAACAAGTGTTACCTGGAGCGTGCCTCTGACTGGAAACTCAGTTACTGCAGGTTAAGGGTAGGGGAAGGGATTCACCAACTCATATAAAATTGATATTGATGGCTGACAGCTTGGGCTACATAAAATTCAATCTCCCCCAGATGCTGCAGTTTCTTTAGCTTTGTTTGAGTTTGTAATAGAAGCAGGGTAAAGAAAAATTCCCATCCTGACCATGCAGGGCCCACTCCAAGGGTGCCCCTGGCAGCACCTGGGCTGGGACAGAGGCTCCTCCACAGCTGCTCCCCAACACTCACACCAGGTTTCCCATGGCAGAGTCTCAGATGTCCTTTAAAGTTGTTTAATCTTGCTCTAGCAACAAAATCACAACTCGAGCTGGTCCCTCTGGGGAGGGACCTGAAAAAAGGATACCCTGGCACCACATTCCTGGTGATCCCTGGTTCCTGTGGCCACCCCAGATCACTGATGGCCCCTGAGGTCATTGCTGGTGATCCCTGGCCCCTGAGGTCACTCCTGGTGATCCCTGGCACTGTGGCCACCCCAGGTGAATGGGCTTCCCTGAGCTGAGCCCTTCTGTCCTTGTGTCACCATCTGATAAGTGCTATTTATGAATTATACTGACAGTGGCAGTAAAAGTGATATTTGGGTTTTTTCAGGTTGAAATGTGACATCTGTCGTGGTTTACCATGCACAGAAACTGATTGCTACATACCATGCTCTCAAATCTCATCTAAGGCACTCAGATGGCATAGCCAGTATTGGCACTTCAGTCACAAGAAATATATACTTCCAATAATTAATTTACCTCTGTGTAACATACAAATGAAGCTCTTCAAAGAGAGCAAAGCAGGCACAGCAGAGCAGTGAATCAAAAGCTGCTTCTGTACTTGGCTGCTGCCCCTGAGGAAAATGAAGGGGAGGTTCCCAGAGCTCCTGAGTCAGCAGGGAGCCTGGAACTGCTGCTCCCATGGACCTGCAAACTGCTGGCGGCTGCTGCCTGTTAGTGAGGAGAATTCTGAGGGTTAAGGACCTTGCCTGGGTGAATTTTGCATTAGTCTGGCCTGCAATAGGAGAAATGCAGGCAGGTGTCACAGAATAGGAAAGCACATCCTTCCTCCAGTGCCATTCTCAACACCGAAATGCTTTAAGCTATTATTAGTATGTTAAAATGAGTTAAACCAATCTTTCTTTGGAGCAGTGTACTCCTGGTATGGCTCTGATGATGAAGTGCTTTGATGGCACAGTCTGCAGGATTATTTGCCCTCCTACAGACCTGTCACTACTAATTTGGAGTGTAAGTGTGGCAGGACAGATGCTTCATTTCTTCCCAGCTAAACCAGGAAGCATGGGTGGATTCTTGGATCCTTGGCCTGTGTGTGCCTTACATTGCTGCTGTGGAATTTAGAGTTTGGGGTTTGTATTTTTGTACTAGTTTTCCTCTTCTAAAATACTTTAAAATACTCACTCGTATCTCTTGTTTTCATGCTGTGATTGTGAGTGGGTGAAGATCAGAAGCTCCCAGTGCTCCTGTTCCAAGGGGGCTGTGAGAGCTGCAGCAGCAGGGCAGGGCTTGATGGGCTGGGCAAGGGGAGGCAGCAGAAGGGGCTGCCTGGACAAGAAGGCTGAGTGCAGGAAGGGTCTCAGCCCCCAGAGGGGAACGCAGAGCTTGACTGAGAGCTCTGGCTCAGTGGACAGTCCCTGGCTGCTCCCTTCATCCTGGAATTTGGCTTGCTGGGAGCAGAATCGAGATTATTCAGTCAGACCCAAAGTCACAAGGGGGAAGCACTAGGGTCACTTTTGTCTTTTGTAAGAAAACCTAAATCCCAGTGATGAACCATCTTGGTGCTTTTCATCACTTGTTTAAAAGCATGCACAGCTTTTGGAAATGAGTCTTCCATTTCAGAGCCAAATTCTCTGCAGGTGTAAACTCGTTTTACCTCAGTGAAGAGGTGCCAACCCCAGCAGTGACCTTCTAGGCTCTGCCATTATTTCAGAGCTTTACCCCTGACAGAGCAAGGCCACTGTTCTGCTAGTCCCTCTGGCATCCTAAAATTTCAGTCCTATCCCTTGTCAGCCTTGCTTTTCTCTGGTGAGTACAGTGGGGGTTTTATCCTGAGTTGGAAGAGTTTGTGCTGAGTGGGGTTCAGTGAGACTTATTTTCCTTCAAAGTTTTCAAAACTCTCTTTTCAGTAGATTAATTATTGTTAATGGCTCTCTGGAAGATTCAGCTTCCACAACCTATTTTAAAACTTTTTTTTTTTATTTATGCTTTTAACTGACTGGTTTCAAAGTGCAAATTGTGCTGTGTCCTGGTGGCTCAGGTTCCCAAAATGAATGAGCTCCTGGCTTTGATTTACTGCTGTGCTCCTCAAACAGATTGAAAGCAGACAGTGCACGTCGCTCTGTCAGCTGCTGGTCTGAGCTGTTGTTTGTTTTGCTGAACTCCCCTTGTATTGCATAATTGCATTTGCCAGGTGGAAGTGAGAGCTGTCTTTCTGAAATCGTAATTAATAGTGCCTTGGGAGTTTCCTCCAACTAAACCTTGCTGCATGTGTTCCTCTCTGTGCACCCAGTGCACATCAGTCACCCTCCCACAGCAGCTCTCAAGGTTAGCAGCCTGCATGCCCAAGAATAGATGGCCTATTTAGTTATTAAACAAAATTACTTTCGGTGAGTGACAATAGATTCAGTGATGCTGAGGCTTCTGGAGAGGGGAAAAAAATAATATTTTAATCAGAAAAAATAGGGGATGGTTTATACGGTGTGAGAAGACTAGAGAAACATATGGAAAACTATGTCTGTGAAATAATTTCTTCTAAGTCCTATTAGGATGTAAATGTGATTTAAATTAAATCAAGGAAAGTGACCAACAGTTATTAAATCCCATTTCTGAGAAATGGAGTTTGCACTATTTATCTATTGGACCTTGGTGCTATCTCTGTAATAAAAGGTGAAAAGGTGACCCACACTATTTAAAAAGGAGGTTACTGCAAATTGAAGCTGGAGCTATAATTGGGTCTCCTGCTGATGCAAGTGAGGAAAAAACAATTAGTGGAACACTCTAAGAAAAAAAAGCTAATATCCAAAAGTTGTGGAAAATAGCAAGTTCTTTCCCTGGCATGCTGACACAGATGATGACAGCCAAGGCTCTCCTGCAGAAGTTTCCAGGATGGACAACTGGACAGTGGGAGTGACTTCCCTGGCACAAGGTGCTTTTTGTGTGTATTTGCTGTACAGCTCTGGCATTCCAAGGGTTTGTGGGCTTTATTTCCTAAATGTGCCTTTTAGGAATATTGCCATTTTGAATTTTGCTCTATTTTTCCCTTCAGTGAGCTGACGTGGGAGTAGCTGAGCTGTAGCTGGCCATTGTATTGCAGAATACACACAAGGATTTTCTGCTGAACTTCCCAGAAAAACCTCCCCTCTCCTGACTGGACTTATCCTTAATAATTGGCCTTGTGTTACTGAGCTTTCCCAAGCTTTGGTAAGCCCTGCCTTATCAATATTGTATAGAAAATGTTCTTTGCTGAAGTCTTGTATGAGCAGCAAAGGTCAGGGATGATGACAGTCTGAAAATCCACATTTCTATTTGACTTCTCTGTGCTTAACAAGTGTTTAATTCTCCTCCTCCCCGATGGGAAGGGTGATGTGCTGGCTCTGTGACATCAAGGTGTCTCAAATTATCCCTCCTGCCTCAAACTGACTTTTGGGAAATACTGCAGCTCTGAGACTTGTCACTCTCAGGGCTGGCAGGTCCTTTTGCTGCTGCTGTTGTTTGCAGGGTGGCGGCTGGACAGAGGGGATCTCCAGAATCCCCATCCTCATTCTCATCTAGAGCAACCTTGTTTGTGAAATCCCACCTTCCCTGCAGTATGGAACCAGCTGAAAGGTTAATATTGAATTAGTGCTCGTAGGAGCTGTCAGTGTCAGGGCCATTGGGCAAAGCCTGCGAGGCATTTCTGTTTCTGTCTGCTGTCAGGGCTGGGGAAAGGCTGGGCTGTGACAAGGCAGGGTGACAGCCCTGTTCATCACCTGCACACAGGGTCAGGGCACTCTGCCCTGCCCAGGGAGCTACACCCAGACAGCCCTGCATGTCCTGTGTGCAGAACAGAGCCTGAACCAGCGCAGAACTGAGCCTGGACCTTGTACAGAACAGAGCCTGGACCTTGTACAGAACAGAGCCTGCACCCTGTGCAGGGGGAAAAGTGCAGCTGGAGCTCCAGGATGTGCTGGGGGAGCTGGAACTGCCCTTCTCTTCCAGGCATTCTGGCCCTGTTTTTGAGCCCAGAATCCCTGGAGCAGGCAGATGTAATGAGGGGAAACATGAATCTCTGTGTTCCTCAGCCACACTTCCATTGTACACTTGTATTACAAGTCACCCTTTCCTCTTAGTTTCTAAGTATCTAGTAGCTTCTTTCATTTTCCTTACAAGTTTCAATCAGTTGGAAAAAAATACTGTTTGTAGATCAGTGCCCAGTGCCATAGTTCATTGTTGCACCTCCTTCAAACAACAGCTTTCTCATTTCCTTCCCATATACATGCACATATAGTTCTAAAATGAGACAGTCAATAGCCATCATATCATTGGAATGATGAGATAAAATGTTTATGATTCTTGGAGAGTCTTTCCCATGTGCTGGTTCTTCAAAACACGGGGATTCTTTTGTGGCTGAATTGGGTTTTCTGTCTCTGTGTGTCTCCCTTCACTCTTTCTTCCTGAATTTGGCTTCAGAAATAAAATTCCAGTTTTCTTTTTTTTGGTGAAGATTCTTTATAAATATTCTTTATAGAAATTGCCTGACCACGATGAACAAATAAATGAGGAATTTTATTCACTTAGTGGCTTTAGTTCATGATAAGCTGCACAAATTGCTCATGGAACAGGGCGGGGCTGGGGAACCTGCTTAGACACCAATTTCACAGATTTTTTTTTTTGTCTCATAACTGACTGATTTAGAGCAATTTGGAGCCTTGCTTTCCTAGAATTTCTGAAACAACTTCAAGTGCAACTGTCCCTCACAGCAATTTTTAATAACAAATTGCTATTATATTTAAACTGAAAATTTTCTTAGTATTATCCTAATTCCCAGAATGCAATGGAATGTTTATATTTTTTTTCCTAATCCAAAGTACATATAAAGTCAATAAAAAGATGCATTCCTACATGATCACTTAAAATCAGGATGAAACAAACATTAAAGAGCACAACATTGAAAGTAAAGATGGCATCAAAGCTGGGTAGTGATACATTCCAGATAATGGCTCATCTTGAACTACAGAAAAACTGATAGTAAAGAATCCCATCATAAATTGCATCTGAAATAGCATTAAGCCTTGCAATAAGAGGCCCTTGTGGGTTTTCCCCATCAATAAAAACCTCAACACAGAAATCAAGTCCTTTCACTGGCCAGGCTGACAAAATTCCAGCTTTTCTGTTGTTTCAGCACTGTATTTATGGAGATAATATCTCATTGGTAAGAAATCTTTGCATCTGTGAGTTTTTCCTCTGTGTGCGATGTATCAGAGATGTAAAACCTGGGAGTGTTGGGAAGTGGGGATGAGTTCCTGGGTTTAGGGCAAGAGCTGGGGTGTGGAACTTGTGGGAGCAAAGAGGGATGGCTGAACTTTCTGGATGTGGAATTTGTGGGAGCAAAGAGGGATGGTTGAACTTTCTGGTCTGCTCTTTACAAGACATTTTGTTGCCAAATCAGTTTTCAGCTTCTGACTGAACTGCTCATCACACTGCTCCAGGAATTGTCCCAGATATGGTATTGGGAATTTATCCAAGTGTTTCCTCACAACTGTATTTTCACTGGCCTTTGAAAATACAATAAATAAACCCCCAGATTCTCTCTCCATGGTTTTGGATTTTTCTTCTGAATTTCAGTGAGATTGGATGCACCCTCACAGGTGACAAGGATTGGGAGTGAAGGAGGAAGAGGGAAGGGAAATCTGCATCCTGCTCACTCTCCATTTTTGAGCAGCTGCAGCCACTCTTTGCTCACAAAAATTCCCTTCTTTTTCCCGACCCCTTCTTTCAAGAGGATATATTAAACCTAAAACATGGACTAGAGTTTTAAAATTCCTCTACACCAATTTCTTAGCTTTAGCATTGAGAAATTGGCTCACGAAGGGTTTCTGTAAATTCACTTTTACTTAGGATCTGTGTCACTCTCTTGTGAACATGGGCTTCTGAAGGAGCTTTTTGTTAGATTTTAGGACTCCTGTGGGATAGATCAGTTTCATTTATAATTTCTAAACTGTACTAAAGGGAAAATGAAGCAATTATTGCACATATTTAAAAGCTGGTGATTGTATGATATTTACAATATATGGTGTTTACAAAAAACCCCAACCAATCCCCAGTAAAACCCAAACCTAAAGCAACCTGACAACACCTCTTCAAAAAGGTGCCTCAGGACTCAGATCTGCATCTTACCAACCTTCAATAAGTTGAGTTGCCTAAAAATGGTTTGAAGTTTTTGCAATAAAAACATAGCAAAGTGCCAGTTAAATGCTGTGTATTTGAACAAACATATAGCTCAGCAGAGCTCTGTGGAGACTTGAAATTCTACCTTATAGAGATTTTTTAGGTTTTCCAAAACTCATTCCCATTCAAGACTAGAACATGAAGGTAACATTACTTTTTTTTGGTAGAGTTTAAAATTTCCCAAAACGTTTGGTTTCACTTTGTGTAATTCAAACAGGAAAAAATAACAACAGAAATAAATCTGTAATGCAAGAGCTCCTTCAGCTGTTTGCCTTCTCCTGTGTTTCTCTGGAGTTCATTTGCAGTGGTATCTGCAATTTCATAACACATCCTATAGATAGACAGATTATTAAATCTATTGTGTAACTGAAAGCTGAGGAATCCTCTTAGAATGCTTTTACTCTAAAAGGCAAATAATGCTCTTTACTTGTATGTACACATTACATGAAATGACCCCAGAGCTTGTTGACAATGTTTGAGTAGAGTTCCAATAGAGGGATTTTTTTATTATTATTATTATTATTTTATTTGTGATTTCAAACGTGCTGATGAGCACGCAGCATGCACTGAAAAATCAGCCCTATATGGGAAAGTACATTGAATGTGGCACAGATCCACACACATCTGGATCTGTGAGATATGAAAATATCAATATGTATTTTCTGTCCTTAAAAATGGACAAAAACCCACCTTCTTTAAGTCTTGAAAGATGGTACTTCTATCTAGATTTATACGAGCTCTGTGACAGAATGCAATTATAGAACATTTCATATTTACAAAGTCATCTCTTCCTAAAGTCTGAAGGATACTTTTAATGCTCTTTTGCATTCAGGTTAACAGGCTTAAAATGTCTTTTCAAACAGCAATAAATAAAGTTTTAAGGTCCCATACAATTTTTAGACCACAAGATAGGAGAAAGCAAGGGTAGTTAGTAGAAGATGAGGTCAGGATTAATTTGATTATAATTATTATTTTATATTATATTTATATGTTATTATATTTATTCTCATGTATTTATTCATTCTATTCTATTGATATTTATTCTTTTCTTAAGGTGGTGTTTTTGTTAAAAACATTGAGTTGATGGTTGATGCAGCAGAACTCTTCCTGGATAGATGTGCTGTGTTCCTCTATTTCATATGTTCTGCATTGATCCTGAAGATCCTGGTATCTGTCTTTGTATTCCATATCCTGCGTGTGTATTTCTTTAAATAGCTTTTCTTTTGTGCCAATCCCCATTTTCAGCACAGAATAAACACTTTTCCAGGGAGTTCTGCCTGTATTTGAACTTGGAACTCAGCTGCCATTTCTTACAATGATGAATGGTTGCTGCTTTTGACGGATGGTTGTGGGGTGTCAGGTCCAAATTCACATTTTTGTGGAATCAGATTAATAGTGCAACTCTTCTGGTGCTCAGCCTCATGTGAAATCCAATCTATTTATGCTCTTTCCAATTTTCATTGTATTATTGAGAGTCTATTTAGTGAGCCTGACTAACGAGGGCACGACATGGGGAAGGTAATTCACATTCTTCAGGGTTAACTCAGCTCTCTGCTCACTTGCAGACACCGAGGCTCTGCAGAATCACCTGCCTGAATATTCCTCCAGGAACTGAGGGATTTTACCAAAAGGGGTAAGTTCAGTGAGAGGACTCATGATTAGGAAATATAACTTTATATAGACCAGCGTGCTCATGGGATTTGCAGAGCTGGCCAACCTGAGCTGCTGCCTGAAGGGTTTGTCTGGGGATGGAGGATGTCTGGGATGTCTGGAGGATGTCTGGGGATGGAGGATGCTGTGGGGGGGGTCACAGCAGCACGGGTGGCTCAGGGGCTGTTCTGCACTGCCCAGGGGAGAACAGGACATGGCCCTGGCAGGTGCTGCCAGTGGGAGCCCTCCCTGTCCTTATGGATGTGCTGCAGGAGTGCAGAGGATGGAAAAGATTGCTGCCATTTCCAGACAGGGCTGATGCTTTTTTGGGACTACCTAAAAACAGAGGCCAGACAAAATTAAGGGAGTAAAAAGCAGTTCTATTTACTGAAGGGGCAGATGAAGCCCCCAGGGGCTACACCCAAAAATGGACCATGGGTCACAAGTGTTCACATTTTTATGTTTGGTCCATTTGCATATTGGGGGTTAATCTTCCAACTACAGCTCCAGGTAATGAAGTAATTTATGCTACATTTGCTCTCCCCAAAGCACTTTTGTTTCCATCTCTCAGGGCAGTGAGATGTCTGATTCCCACCCTGGAGCGGAATTGTTGTGTCTGACCAAAATGGGAAAGCAGCAGCTCACACTGGATATGGAGTTTAGAGTTACACACTAAAGAACTGCAGGGTTACAAATATATAAAAAACTATAAAAGCTAAAGTCCTAAGGCATCAGGGTTGTGCCTTCCCTAAGGATGTGTTCAAGAACAGAACCCAAATCTCCAGGGCTCCCATCCAGCCTTTCATGTGAAATCACTCTTCCCTTGCAAGTGAGTTCTCAGCCCGATGTGCACAAACAATGAACTTTCTTCCTCCCACCCCCCATGAGGCCTCCCCTGTTTGCTGCTGAATGAACCCAGAAGCTGCTGGGGCAGCAATACCCCTATTCCAGACCAAAAATCACTGGGCACTGAGCAGCTTTCCCCCTTATTTCCAGGCTCTGTTATGATACTTCTCTGGAATCTACTTGTACTCCCTACAACTGGGGGGTTTTCATCCTTGAGGACCTCCTTTTTGGGGAGCTTTCTATTTCTCTTTTTCCTAGAGTACATGCCAGTGGTGACATGAGGGAGACAGGGAAAACACAAGAAGAATGTAATAAGTCAGAAATATATGAAATCTCTGAGGTACAGCATGCCAGAAAGCATGTAAGGCTTTGGCTGGGTCATGCAGTTGAAATCTGGCAGCTGTTCTACAGCTATAACTCTCTAAGATGGTACAGTGTGTCTGTTCTAACATCACTTTATTATATATAAAATATATATTGCAGAGGAAACATTTCTTTTTCTCAGAAAGTTTGTAGTAAAATTACAGTTTTCTCCTCTAAGTCCAAACTGGGGGCAGGGGACAGAGGGTGAAAGGGAAGAATTATGATATAATCTGCATAATCAAGTGAACTTTCAGCTGGTTATCTTGCCTGGATCAGTGTGAAGCTTCTTTGGGCTGGGTGTCAGAGGGATCATTTTATATCATCATTTGTCCAGAGCAAAATAGAACCAATTTCTTTTCCTTGTGTGTTCATTTGCTTTCTTAATCTCATATATTTCCACATTTTTTTCTCCACCAAAACTATGAGGTATAAATGTTTTATGCTTGCCCTTCCAGCTGTACCTTTTAATCTCAGGAGCAGTTCTTTTATCTTTTCAGGTGTTGGAGCATCACTTTTAAATGCAGCTACTAACCCGGCACATAAATTCTGAGTAACTCACACCAGCTGTTTAACCTTACCATCATTTTCTTAGTCTTAGCCTATGATCTTTAATTACCTGTAGAGAGCATTTTAATTTTCTTTTTTAAAGGTGGCTTGCCCTTGTTGCCAGGAGATGATATGGAGATGATATGAGCAGCGAGGGCTGTCCAGTGCCCGAGGGGCCCTGGCTCTTTAGTTCCACTGATTTGGACTTGATGTCGTGCCAAGGTGTGTCACTGATGTGCCATTTGTGTTTGTCAGCACTGAAACACCGCGTTTGTGAGCGCAGGAAAGAGGGACAAGGGTTTGTAGCACAATAAACAGGGACAAGGGTTTGTTAACAGAACTAAAGAGTTTCAAGGGTTTGTTAGAAGAATTACAGAGGGGAAGTGTTTGTTCGCACAATGAAGAGGGACTAAGGTTTGTAGCACAATTAAAGAGGGACAGGGGTTCGTTAACAGAACTAAAGAGTTTCAAGGGTTTGTTAACACAATAAAGAGGGACAGGGATTTGTTAGCACAATAAAGAGGGACAGGGGCTTGTTAGCACAGTTAAAGGGCTGCAAGAGTTTGTAGCACAATTGAAGAGCTGCAGGGGTTTGTTAACACGATAAAGAGGAGCAGTGTTTGTAACACAATGAAGAAGGACAGGGGTTTGTAGCGCAGCCAGAGGGACAAACACCCCCGTGCTTCATTCCCTGTGCCTGTATCCCTTCGTTCAGGGTGCAATGCTGGTGCTGGAGAGGTACCAAGACTGAGCCTGGAATCCCGGTTTTATTTTGATGCGTGGGATGAGTTCAGAGAGTTTCCCTTGCTGCAAAGCAAGGAGAGGGAGTGTGAGAGCCTCGTTGTTGTGAGCTGTGACTATTACAGGCTTTCCAGTATCTCCAAAGAAGGTTTCCAAGGCTCCGTGGTGAGATGAAGAGCAGAGCACTCGTGTCACTCATCCCCCACATCTCCCACCACGTTAACACTGCAGAAACACAGGCTTGCACACTGAGGAAGTTATTAACCTTTGCATGATGAGGGAAGCAGCCAAATGCACTGCAGTCAGCTGAAATCTAAAAATTCATTTGGGTAATGTCAGCCTGGAACTTGTTTTATAGCACTGAGGTTACCTCTGCAAACTTCTCATTGATAGAGAATTCCTGACTTGTATGGAAAGCCTGGCTCCTCCTGTCTCCTACTACTGTGACAGCTGATCTTTTGCTTGTTTGATTCTTATTTTCATGGGAGTTGCTGAAGGGTTTTAAACACCACCCCCACGCCCCCCGTCCCCCCCGGTTTCTTGAGGCATATTTACACCTCTTAGGAGATAGAGGAGCAGAGGTCGGGAGCATCCTGGGAAACGCTGGGTGCAGGCAACGGGAAGCTGTGTCTCCATGAGAATGTGTTTGCTTGTTTAGAAGTGATTTCTGTATTTCCAAGATGTTTGCTTTGGGGAACTGAAGCTACCCTGCAGAATTCTAAACAGAATGGAAAATGGGAGTCTCTGCGAGGGTGGGTTAAGTTGGTATCAACACTTCAGCGCCACTCGACTGAGAGATCGGGCTTAGTCTGTACAGGATTGGGTCTCTGGGAGGAAAAAAAATATTTAAAACAGAGTATTTTTAGAAGAGAGGGATTATTGAAGAGATGTTTGCTGAAAATAATAAATTCTCAGTATGGGGAAGAAGAGACACGTATCTTTTCTGGCAGCTAGTGTGTGTGTGGGTCTGAATATCTTTCTGGTTTAATTTATTAATGCCTTGACTTCCCTGGAAGTGGGCTGAAATTAACATTTATTCTCAAGAACTTGCTCCTTAGACTAAGAAACAAATTGAGATAAATTAGAATGAAGATACATGGCCTATCATCCCTGTGAACAGAAAGTCAAAATCTTACTTAACACCTTTTTTGAGAAGTGTGAGGAAATGGGGTGGAAATGTTTGAAGGGGTGCTGGTAGTTTGTAAAGAGTTGTCAGCCTCAAGTCTTGTTTCTCTGCAAAGATAAAAGTAGAAAATCATTATTTCCAATTTCTTGAGGACTTTATTTTTTGATGGGAGAAAATGTTTCTGATCTTCAGTTGCAGCTTCATTTAGGTACCGGTGTCTGGGTGAAAGTTCAGGATTTACCATGAAGGGAAAAAAGGAAAAAAATAAACCAACCATCATCTTGAAGGCACAAGTTGGAAAAACACCTTTCAAGGAGAACAAAGCCTTCCCTGCTCGACTGTGCAGTGATCACAATCTCTGTAAGAACAATGAGGGGAGGCAGAACTGCTCAGATGTGGGATTGTTGTGTCACACTGTAGTTGACTTGTGGTGTTCCCAGCCTTCCATCCAATCCTTTGGGAACTTTCTGCTCTTCTTTTAAATGCAATGAATATATAAACCAGAAATCAGGAAGAAGGCAAACACACCTTTATCACAGCCCCAGTGCACTTCTGAAATTTGTTTGCATTCACAGAAACAGCCTGAATGAATACTGTCAAAACTACTCGTGATTCAATGTTCCTGCCCTGGACTCAGACGTTTCAGTCTCGAGGAAGCAAATATTATTCCAAGTGTATCAAAAAAGGAAATTAAGCCTTTGAGAGTAATATTTTGCAAGTCTTTGTTAGCAGACATCATATATCATTCCATCTCTGCCCTGCTTTAATTGATTTGCAAGTGTTAGGCATTTAGTGAGCGTGGGCTTATTATTTATTGAGATCAATCTCCCTCCTGCTTTCTCCTCCCAGGCAGCTCGGGCTGGAGGAGCCCAGGCTGGCTGTGTAACACAGGGAGAGCCCCGGGCTCTGCTGCCCTGGATTGACCTCACCCAGAGAGACCAAATGCCAGTCCATGGAGCAAACAGCACTGCCCTGCCAGCAGAGAAATGCAGCCCTGCACTGGGGCTGCAGAACCAGGGAGCCTGCCAGGACAGGGGGTCACAGGCTGCAGAACAAATATTGGCAATGGCCTCTAAGGAACAGATGTCATTAATGTGCTTATGGTTATGTTTTAATAATAGCCATGTCTCATAAAAATGCCACTCTGATATTCCTGTAAATCTTGTGGAGTAATCCATGGAGTTCAGTGCACTTGGTCTGTTATGCATTAAAAAAACCTGACTGTGGAGCATCATCTTTTCCACTATGAATTTTAAAGAAAACCTGGATTTAATGAAACCTGGCTGATGTTGGGGAAATTTCCATATTAGCTAAAATTTATGGTTACCCAAGTAGCCTTCATGGCTGACAAACAAGGAATGTAAAACATACAAGGAAAGTTAAACAAACAAAAGCTGTGCTGCAGTGGATGAATGGGATTATGACCTCTAAGGAAATGTCTGGAGCTTTCTGAGCTCTCTGAAGTCATAAATTGCAATCAGCTCCAGGCCCTGAGGAACTCAATCACGTTTTCCTTGTGTTTTGGGTGCAGCTTTTGCAAAGGCTCACACCTCCTGCCAGAGGGAGCAGCAGGGTCACAGGGCCACTGTGCTGCATGTGCACAGTCAGAACCTTGTGTCCATGGCCAGGGTCTTGTGCCAGCATTTATTCTTTTAAAATATTGTCTAATTAGAGGAAAAGGGGAAATGAGAGAGGCCCCAGCATAGCATCGCTATGAATTGCTGGCATTATGCAGAGCAAAAACTGTTCTCCAAGAACACACTTGTGACTCTAAAGGGTTAAGGAGAAATCACAGTTTTGCCCATTTTACCCCTCCTTTCTAATAAAAGCAAAACCAAAAACAACCCAAAAAAACCCCTTAAAATATTGTAAATTCTACAGAAATATCACAGAGGAAATCTTCCTAGGACTGCACTGTTGGCTAATGTGCTGCCTTTGCACCTTCTCAAATTTGGGATCCCTTGTTCCATCGGGATGGTCCCTTAAATGAATGGTTGCATTCATTTCATTTCATTTCATTTCATTTCATTTCATTTCATTTCATTTCATTTCACTTCATTTCTGCCTGACCCTGAAATCCCCTCTGCAGTTCATGGGATAGGTGATGGTTGTCCCACTTGCACCCCCAATAATCCAGTTCTGCATCAGTGCCCTTGTGTTCTTTAGGAAAACTCTGCTCTGTTTTCCCAGGCTGTGTTTGAGCTGAGTAACCTTTCTGGTTTTTCATGCTGACTTATCAGGTAGTGATTGATTTCTATCAGTTTACCTTACCCTTACCCATTTTCTGTATAGTTGCTTTAATTCCTTATCAAGTTTGTGGACCTTTTCTGTACTGCTATGACAGGAGATGTCTGTGTTCATGGGTTGCCCATTTGCTGGCAGAAAAGAGGAATATCCACATGTTTTTTCTCTTGGATTTGTCTCTCCTGTCTAGTCAGTGGCATGGGAAGTGACCCTTCATGCCTGTGAGACTCTGTCAAATTAAATTTCCTGAGATTTTTTGTCTACTATGACAGAGGTTATTACAAAAGTGTTTGCTTTTCTAGCTATTTAGAGAGGGAGAAAATGGCCCTGAACACTTTAGAAGTGTTTGGCAAAGGTAACCTTAGATATTAAAAACTAAAATAGGAAGATCTATGGATGTCACTAAATGTACCAGCTTCACCTGGATTATGACATTTCTGAGCTGAAAATACAGAAATATTCCTGAGATGTGCTGTGAGAAATCACTGCTTAGTTTCACATGCTCAAGCCAAGAGCTTTTTTTTTCCCCTTTCCTAATCATTATTTGTATTCCTGCACCTGAAATAGACTCTGAATTCCTTTAATGCACTTATGAATGTGCTTTGCATTTCCCATTCCAGAGTTTCATTTTTTCCCTGCAATATGGACAGCTCATTCCTCAGGCTATCGGGGAAAAAAGTTTCCTCTATCCCTTAATTCCCAGGGTTCTGTCTCTCACTACTAACACTTAGAAATGCTTCTTTTGGTATTTTAGGGGTCTTTTGAAATGAAATGTGCAGGTGTAGGCTACTGATACTGCATTGGAAATTCCAAACTTTCCTAACAGGTGAGAATTTGTCACCTTTTTTAAAACCCTCATCTTTGGAGAAAGTGGTGAGGAATTGTTCTCATCCCTAGTTTGGCTGCTGAGGACAGCCCAAAGCACAGAGGTGCTTTGACAGTGGCAGTGCCTGCCGGAGGCAGCAGGGAAGGACTGACAGAATTCTGTTGGCAAACAGCACTGAGCAGATGCAGATGGAATTGTGAGGCTTGAACTGCACCTATAACTCATTACAGGATACATTTTGGTGTTATATTTTTGAAATATGAAGTGCTTGGCTGTGTCTGGAACCTGTCATCTAAAAGCAGCCCCCTGATGTGTGCCCTGCATCCCCTGAGCTGGGATGCACGAGGTTGTCTGTGCACAGAGCAAGGATGTGGGGCCCTGAGCTGCCCTGAGCCCAGCAGGGGCAGGGGCAGGAGCCAGGGTTTTATCAGGGATAATGCAATTAGCTGGGACAAGCAGCAGCAACAGAGGGTAAATTTGAAGAAGAGATTTAACTTTAGTCAGGATTATAAAAGGGGAAATTGGATCTTTATCCAATGATTCCTATTGACTGTTCTTATAGATTTATGTGGAGAGATTTATTTCAACAAAGAGCTGCCTCTGTGGTCACAGGGGCCTAATGCTGACTTCTCTGGTGATTGTTTTGGGCTGGCTTTGGGGATTTAATTTTGGGGATTTTAACCTTAAGCACCCGTATAAGTCTCCCAGATCAGGAGTCTCTGTGAAGCTGGTGGCAGAAAGTCTGGTCAGTAGTTCCCATGGGCTGAAGTACCTGTTTGAGATGCTGGTTTCTCTGTTTTAGCTCTGGAGGGAGCTCAGAGTGACTGGCTTCTACCTGAGGCTCCAAGCACTCAGAAATCACACATGTGGCTCTGGAGCTGTGGCAGGGCTGCAGGGCAAACCTAGCTGGGAAGTTCAGCCAGGGCCAGGATGTGCTGCCCATGGGAGAAAATGCCAAGTTCAGCCTCTCTCTATTTCCCAGGCTGGATTTCGTTGGCTGAAAAACAAGCAGCTTTTATTTTACAGCAAATATTTCAAGAAAATGACATCAATCCCCATCTGAGACTGCCCTGGGGCATGAAAATAACATAAGGGAAATGTTTGGCCAGTGTCTTTCATGCTGAAATAAGCAGTGTCCAAGCAAATATTCCTGTATTGTTTCTACAGGCAGACACTGCCAAGCAAGAGGTTCCTGCTGGAATGGGACTGGTCCATCCTGGGCCTGCAGTGAACTCCGTGTGAGAGCTGCTCCTTTCTCCTCCCAAGGGTGTTCTCACTCCACACAGGCAGGGATTGTCCCCTGCAGCAGAACCCCTTTTCTGCAGAGGGGTGATTAAAAACACGTGGCTGAGCTGCCAGTCTGGCTCTGGGGAGCTCGACCTTGTGTCCATTGGGTCTGAAACTGCTGCAGTGTCTTTCAAAGCAAGAATTCAAAATACTTTTTTATTTCTTTTTCACAACTTTTGTCCTTATAGACGCTTTTTATGGAAAGTTGGGCCATGAAAAAATATTCTATATTTGCACAAAGAATGGGATGTTTATCTTTTTAAAATGTTTTCTGCGAACAGCTTAAAAAATTGAAATCACTTTTGCAATTTAGAGGAAAAGTGAACTATTTATTTAAGTACTTAATCCGTTGTGCATCAAGGCACTTTAATGAATCAGACAAGAAACAGACCTGAAGCACAACAAAGGTTGTGAGAAGAATATGCGAGGAAAAACTTGATCTCATTTACTTTTATTTGTGAGGAAGAAGGGAAAAGTGGTTGAAATCTCCTAGGTTAATGGAATTTTGGGTGTTATCTTATGTGACCGTGGTATCTTGAGGAGCAGATTAGCAGCTGGCTGCCTCAGTTTTGGCAGAGCAGCAGAATTCCTGGACTTTGGCTTTGTCTGGTCTCACACCCGAGGAGCCACGTTCCAGACAGAACTCAGCTGCCCTGGGCAGCTCCAGTCCTGCAGGCCAACTTCATCAGCAGGAACTGATGGTGAAAAAACTGTTTTAAGGAGCAATATTAACCATCAGCCCCAGCAAACACCGTTTGGGTCAGCAGGGAGAAATGCTTTTGTCCGGGCGTGTGCAATTTCCTGTGGCCAGGCTCCCGAGCTCCTTCCAGAGCCGCACAATTCTCGTTTTTATTGAGGAGAGTTTGCTCCCAAAGCCTTGTCTGCTTGGTCACCCCTCAAGGAGAAAGAATGTCTCTCCATATGTCTTCAGCAGAAGGCAGCCCAGGCTGACAGATAGCAACGAGATGATGTATTCCAAGCAATGCTCAATCCATGGCAAGATAATGAGTGAGGGGGAAGGGGTGAGCTGAATAAAACTGCAGACAGAGATGGATGCCGGGGAAGGACATGAGGCCCAGAGCTGGGCAGCCACAGGTGAGGCTTGGCACACAGCACAGGATCTGAGAAAATAAAAATTCAAGGAGAAAGAAGCTGGAGACTTTTACAAAGGAAGTTGTAGAAAGTTCAGATGTGTGAAAAACTGACAGTGGGGTTTTTTTTTATTTCCTCATAAAACAGCTCAGAAATATTCAGGAAGTGGTTGATTGAGTGGGAGAGGAAATCAATGGAATTTAATGGGTGGGGCAAGCAGAATTTGAGAGCTAAATCTAAGGAAAAATCTGTTTGGATATACTTGTGCCAACTCAAGTGTCTGTGTGAATGTTAATGTATTGGCCTATTTTGTGCATAATAAAAATACTTCAGTGGATGAAATTCTCTCTGTGGTACAGGACTGTAAAGGACAGGGTGGTCACTTGCAAATAACTGATCAGCTGTAAGGCCATTTGGAAAATGAACCTTGTCATCAGAGCTGCAGCACAGCCCAGAGCTGGCACATGCCCTGCTGCCATTGCATGGGCAAGAACACCAGGGGAGAGCTGGGCCTGTCTGGCAATGGGCAGCAGGGAAATCATCATTACTTCTCACTCTCCAGCATTTTGCAGAATGTGTTTTAGCTGGAAATTTATCCCCCAAAGCTGCAGCTGATGTGGAGTGTCTGGCCCTCTGAGTCAGCAGCAGTGAAAAACCAAGACAGACTCTGATCTATATGTAACAGAAAGGAGTCAGAATAAAGGTAGCCTGCTTCAGGCAGCCTCATTCTCGAGGCAGTGGGATTTTGTTTTCTTGCTTTCCCTGTTTCCTCCTGATAAACACTATTTCCCATTCTCCAGTTTTCTTTGTTTGCAGCCTCATTCATGCTGCATCCCACTTTGTGCTGTGAAAAGACCAGTCTCCTACTTTGTAGAGGATTAAAATTAGTTGCACACTTGCAAGGCCAAATGTCTGTGGTTAGGTTCAGTCTGGCCGAGGGATGCTCCAGCTTTTCCCCACCCTCTGCTGTGAGATTTCTCCCTGGGTGAAGCAGCTCACACCAAACACCTCCCCATCATCAGCATCATTCCCCAGGCCAGGGCTTGGCAGGGTTAATGAGTGCAATGAGCTCAGTGCAGAGTGCTGTGAGCCAGAGGGCTTCTGGGGGCCAAAGGGTTTTCCAGGGGTGTTGGGGAAGGCAGCACAGCACGAGGGATGAAGGAGACAGGGCTGTGCACAGCTACAGCCACATTACTGAGTCACTGCCCTCTGTCCCCAGCAGCAGTGAACTCGTTGTGCATTTTGTCCAAGTGGAGAAACCCACGGCCCCATAACTCTGCAACAGCAAATGGCATTCCCAGGCATTTGTACAAACTGGGATCCACTGTGACAGCCCCTGCCTGTGACTGGGCAGGCAGGGATCACTCCAGTGCAGTCAGTATAGGAGCCATTCCATGCTGCAAATAGAGAATGGTAAAACACAAACCCAGTGTTTTACTCTATTCGTCAGCTTAAAAAGATGGACATGAGAATAAGGTTAAAATCCCACAAATCTAAGTCCTCAGGTACTGGAGAAGGAAGTATTGTGCTGCTTTTCCAGAGTGTGATCTGTCAGTCAGCAGCAGCTTTTCTGTCCCTCACTCTTTGGACCTGGCTTGGTCAGGGAGCAGAACTTGCAGAAGGGAAGAGAGACTTCACAAAAGCATCAGCATTATTTATTATCCACCTGTCTGTTGCTCTGTTGTTGTGAGTTTGGGGTTTTTTTGTGGGGTATTTTAACTGAAGGAATAAGGAAAAGGTCATTCTTCAGTTTCAGATCATTTGCTCATTATCCAGTCTCCCTGATTAACTGTATTAAATTCTCCTGGACTTTGCAAAAAGCAGGTGTTGAGGAATACAAACTTTCCACAGCCCAAACCAGATGTCTCCCCCAAATCAGTGGGAATATCCCTGTGAAAAATGAATTGAATGTGACAAGGTCGTGCTGTCCTGGGAAAAGTGAGTAAGGGAAATCCATCTTTTCCCATGAGTTCCCCATTATTAAGAGCTCCTAATGTATTTTTATATAGCAGTACTAACAAGCCAGTTGTGTTTTTATTCTGTCCCTCTATGATTACATTCAGCCCCTCAGGCAAATCTTTATACTCAGTAAGTCTTGTGTCAGACTATAGAAATCTGTGTAGCAATAGATTGTAATGAAGATTAAGTTGATGGGTTCATGAGTGATTTATTATAAATTATTGCACAGTGAGGGCTTTTTTCCCCCCCTTCTGTCGTGAAAGAATTATGTGAGTGTGGTCTCAGGGCAACCTCTCAGGGAAATGAGGAGGATAAAATAAGTCAAGAGTGTCTTCAGAGTGTCCTCTGCTCTTTGATACATTTTTGGAAGGCTTTCTTGGAGATGGAGGGGTTCTCTGGTGGGAATTCTGGAGAAATGCTTTCCTGTGGCACTCTAGCACAGGGTGATGCAGACCTGGGGAGGAACTGTACATAAGTACAAGAATATAAATCAGCTTCAAGATGAAAGCTCTTAAATCTGTTCTCTGCTGCTCATGCTGATTACCATGGCCC
The DNA here is from genome assembly GCA_037013685.1 of Acridotheres tristis. Classification (NCBI taxonomy): domain Eukaryota; kingdom Metazoa; phylum Chordata; class Aves; order Passeriformes; family Sturnidae; genus Acridotheres; species Acridotheres tristis. Next base: position 962,844 of record CM072898.1, on the reverse strand, counting down.
CAAGGCATAGTTACAGAAGGATGCACTCAGGAGGGCTACTTCAGAATTTCCACAAGTCATTACTGATTATGGATCTGCACTTCTAAGTGTTTATGGGGGGAAGATTGATACACTGACGATGTACCTTGCAGAACTGCGTAAAGAGGAGCAAGGCTTGATTTGCACTTGGATTTTCATTATTTTACCATTTCAAGTGGCTCCTATTTCATAAACAGCAGCTATGGTAATGCATTTAGGATGGTTTTCATATTCATGGATACATATATATGCATATTTTTACCAGATAGGCACCTTAAAATTTTCCGGTCATTATTATGAAATGCAGTATAGCCTCTAAACCTCATTCTGAAAGGATATCTATAATCAATTAACTGACTCTCCAGAGCAGCTTTAATATGGTGTTTTAATTAACACCACGTTGGAAGGCAGAGCAAGCTCCTGCAGAACTCTTGCAGCAGGAGCTGGGCTTTGCAGCCCCGCTTTGCAGGCAGGGTCTCTCTCTCTCCAGGTCTGAGGAATCCTTTTGGTATCCCACAGTTCCGCTGCTCAAATCCTACCTGCAGGATCAAAAGAAGAATGAAAAGGGTTCTATTTCCAAGAGAAACAGAGAGTGCTGCAGTAGCTTCCACGAAAATAAGATGAGATGTTGTTAGAGCACAGCCAAGCAGAGCAGAGTTTTACCAGGGACTTGCAAGCTCTGTGCTTGAGCAGAAATGACCTCTTGCAAAGCCCAAAACAGGAGACAGGCCCAGGGGGGAGATAAGAGGCAGCAGAACTGCCAAGCAAAAGCAGTGCTGGCATGTGCTCCTTGCAGAGGTGTCTGCTTCAAGATCAAGCATCGGCGTAATCACTGTTGATATCCCTTTGTCAAAAACAGCAATTCTTCAGCTGTGATTTGATAAATCTGTATTTATTGGTTAGCATTTCAGTGGGTCTCACTTGGCAGAATTTCATTACACTGAGTCTGCTCTGCAGCTGTCGAAGCTCTTCAGAGTCAATAATTTACACCATGAAAAGCTCCAGTGTTTGTATTTAAAACTTTACGGTGGATTTTGTGCTCCTGGTCTTTTCCCTGGGAGACAGCCCTGGGCCATACCCCCAGCTCTGGGCTGACTTTCTGTAGTTATTATCTATAGAACTTTTTTCTTTTGTGATAATAAACAGAAATGATTTAGTGTAGATAAATGGATACAAATCCTGGTTGTCACTCTCATAATTTATTTTCATGCAATGACATATTTATCATGCCATAAGTTAAGAATCCCATTTTTTTCTGAGGGTCTTCTTTTTTATTACTTCTGACTATATAGGAAAATCCACATTCAGAAACACAATCTCTTCTGATTGTTTGTGGACCTCAGGGTGCTGGAAATGAAAACAGACATACCTTCATATGGTTCAACACAGAAGACATCCAGTGATTTTAAAGGGCAGTGATCTTTTCTCCATAAACCCTTATATGAATTTCCTAAATCTTTTCTGGTGTTGAAGGATTGGAAACAAACCTGATCTGAAAATGAGATCAGAACACTTGACTATTTAGCTATGTAAAAGGCATATTTTCATTAGTTATGTGGGGCTTTAATTACTCTTACAGGTGGTTGTTTGCTGAAGAGACATTTTTGGATAAGTGAAGGACTAAATGACACTCTTATTTTTAGGGTTCATATCTACATTTTCTTTGTCTACTGGTAGAGTAAAATTTTCCACACAGACTGCAGGGGTGTCTTTGTCCATACTGAAATTTCCTCTTACTGGGCTTTATGGAATGATTAAAATCTTGGTTGCCTTTTGGCTGCCCGACAGAGCAGGCTGTGGAAGGGAGGGCCAGGACCTGCTCCTGGCGTGTGGCTGGGGTGGAATTCTGCCCAACAAGTGGTGGGCACAGCCTGAGCATATCAGGAGGGTGATTAAATTCCTGCTGTGTGTAATAATTGCTGTATTGCTAGAACAGTGGGGTAAGTGAATTTGTGCTTAATCTGCTGTGTCAACCTGGAAAAAATGTGCTTTGGGAGTGAGGGCATTTCTGTGCTTATATTTAATTTGATACCACTCTTAGTAAATGGGTCAGTGATCTGAGGTATTGTATTATTGGCATTAAGAGAAGTGCTGGGTGTTCCAAAATGTATTAGCTTTTCTTCCCCTGAAAATCACTCCACTTTGTTTTCCCGTGCTTGGAGATGATGAAATCTGGTTGTGGCATTATTATTATTATTACTATTATTACTATTATTATTATTATTATTATTATTATTATTATTATTATTATTATTATTGTTATTATTTTATTTGAGAGATGGGAAAAATTTTGGTCTGGCACAGGCAGGAAAAAAAGTGAAGTAACATCCAAACTGCTCTTTGAAAATACACAAATAAACTGAAGAATAATAATAACATGCTAATCAAATAATTTGACCTTGGTGGGGCTCTAATATATCCAGCAGAACCTGGGATGTGTTGACAAGAGTTTTCCAGCATCCTGTTCTGCTTCTGTGGAAAACACTGGTTGTTTCAAAGTGAAGTCTGTGGGAGGTGACTGAATAATGCTGTTAGATTTTGATGGGATGAGAGAAAGTTCATTTAATGCTTCATACACTATTATGCAGACCAAGAGATTCAGGCATTCCAAAAGCAATTTCCAGATCAGTACCAACAAATATCAGTTTTGCTGAAATATCTGAGTGCTGCCCTGAACTGAAACAGAGCTGGATAACTTTGAGCTGGATGCAATGAAAATTCCTTGCAGGCTGTTAGAATTAACATGTTTGGTCAAAACAAAGGAGCTGAGATGAAATGATGTGGTTTCATCCCCATTTGGGACTTCCAACTTCTTTGGGACAAATGGGATCTCTAAATCAGAAATAACACTTAAACAGCACAGGGCAGGTGTGAAGGGCCAGAGCTAAAGGAAACCAAAGCCTGAGGAATTCCAGGGATGGCTGGAAGAGGGAAGCACAGGCAGCAATCCTGGGAGTGGGAGCCATGGAGTGTTCCAGCCCAGCCTCTCTGCTGTTTCCCCTGGAAATGCCTGGTTTAGAGCAGAGATGGCAGCTGGCACAGGAGCCTCCTTGCTTTGCAGAGGCCACTTTGCCAGCCTGCCCCACACTTGCAGGGATGGAGATTCCTGCCTGCAGTGGGAGCTGGGAGAGCACTAATTATGTGCTGATGGCAGGCTCTGTGTAATAGCAATTTTCACTCAATTACTCAGTGCACAGTGTCACTATTAGAACCCAATTAATTTTAAAAAAACTTTCCAATTTAAAGGAAGGCAATATGTTGCATTTCCACAAGTTATCTATAGTGTTAGGATGGCCAATTTAGCCAACTCTTTACTGCATTAGACAGCGATGCAAACAAAGCAGCAAAAAATAGCGTGATGAGAAATAAATATCTGTCTGTCTTTGTGCTGAAAGCTCCCGAGGCTGTGCACTGCAGGCCTTGCTCAGGGTCAGTCTCAACACATGCAGGTCCACAGAGGATGTTTTAAGCCAAATTTAGGTGGAGGGTAGTGGTCTGCTGTACCTATTGTTTAAGGTATGCATAGAAAATAAGTACCAGCTATGATCAGTAGATCATTAAATAAATGATTTAATGTAATTTAGGATTGAATTTCACAGAATCAAAGAGTTGTAGAATGATCTGGGTGGGAAGGGACCTTACAGATCTTTGTTCCACCCCCTGCCATGGCAGGGACACCTCCCACCGTCCCAGGCTGCTCCAGCCCCAGTGTCCACCCTGGCCTTGGGCACTGCCAGGGATCCAGGGGCAGCCACAGCTGCTCTGGGCACCCTGTGCCAGGGCCTGCCCACCCTGCCAGGGAACAATTCCTGCCCAGATTCCTTTGTTCATAATGAAAGGATTTTACCTACGGGTCTTTCCTGAAGAGAGAACACCACAGTTGTGGTAAATATTAACAAGAGATTGCTAATTTGAGGCTTCATTTGGTCTATGGGAAGTGTAAGCTTCTGGTGTAACATTTAAATAAAACATCATAAATGTTTTATATATATATAATAATAATAATAATTATATATATATAATGTTAAAATAAAATGTTAATAAAATACATAGCTCAAATCAGTGGGCTAGAGCCTTCTAAATAGTCAAAGGAAAAAAATAATTGATTTTGGCCTGAGTGTGAGGCATGTTTCCTAATCCAGCTGGTGCCATGCACACCTGGGGAGCCCTGAGACCCCCAGGAGTGTGTTGCAAACAGCTGAGGACAAAGGGAAATGAGTCTTGGTTTGGGGAAGGAGCTGTTCCTTCAGCCTTTGGTGACAGCAGGACTGGAGCCCTGCAGCTGTGCTGTGTCTGTGCCTCTGACAAGGGGCTTTGGGGGATCACAGCTGCTGCCACGAGAGGAGGGACTTCCCTGAAGAAGAGGCAAAGAGCACCTGACAGCCCGTGGCTATAAAAAAATTAATTGGGAAGTGAGCAAACTACTAACCTTATGCCTGGCCTTGATGTAAGCAGCAATGACAGCCTCTTTGCTCCCAGATTTTGCTGTCACTTGGTGGTGAGGTTTCCATCTGGACTGTAAGAGATGTTTTAGATTTGAATCGACTGACTGGAAGAATTTAGTGGAACAACTCCATTTGCACTACTCCAAAATGCACAGGGCTGTTACCTGACAAACTATTTAAGAAATACTTGTAAATGTGGGTTATTTGTCATTGTTTGTTTGACTAGGAGGAAAACCTCACTTGTTTTCCACCAGTAGCATTTGCTTTCTGTTGGCATTTTTAAAGTTACTTCCATGCTAAGGTTGCATGGTTTTTGTGTTGGGATCTGATAGGGCTGTTCTCAGACTTCCCTTCAGGTGGGAAATACAAACCCATGGGATTTTATAGCTGCTATTCTATCCCCAGACGTCCCTTGAGAGGGTGTTCTGTAGCCCCCATCTCTGCAATTCACATTCACTGTGCTGTGACGATTTAGCCAATGGGGCAAACATGGTGAAAGCACAGCCAATGCCCAGAGAGTCAGATCCTCATTAACAGCATCTTCCAGCCATAATTAGTGAGCCCTGGAGAGCGTGTTTTATCCTGCTTTCCACCAACCTTGTTGCCCACAAGTGATTTGCACTCTTATTGAGCAAAGTTGGGAGCAGAATGGATAATAACGAGTCTGAAAATGCTCTGAAAGCAAAAAAGAACCATCCTGGGCTCAGAGACAGCAAACCTGGAGTTTAGAGCAGAAAATAATGAACATTAAAAGGTCAGGGCTATTGGAACTACAACACTGCGATTACATCACTGGATAAAAAAATCTTTATTGCAAGAGAAAAGGCAGGAAGATGTTCCTGGGGCCCTTCCATGTGCTTCCCGGGGCAGGAAGGGGTTCACCCTGACCAGCATCTCTGGATGGTGAAAGCACAGCTCCTTTGCTGCCGGGGAGGCAGGGATTAGAGGGGAGCAATGCTCAGGGACAGACCTCGGTGTAAGAAAGGGCCAGCTCCTTTTTGAAGGCCTTTATTGAGGACAGCTTTGGGGGGGATCCCGTGTGGACACACACATTCAGAAAGCCAGGGAATTACAGCTTGGAAATCCTTTTCAGGCCTGGATTTCTCCTGACTCTCAGCTCCATTCCCAGGCTGACAAGCTGACTGCAGCTTCAGTTAGGGAGGAGTCTCCCAGGGTGACAACATGGTGACAAACAGAGTGGAATTCATCATCAACATTAACCCCTGGTGTCTTTGCCGTGGGACACATCCTGAGGTGCTGTCCCAAGGATGTTTTTCCCAATTGTCCAATGAGCTCCTGTCCTGTCCTGGCTGCACTAACACACTTTAAATCCGGGCTGTCTGTACAATAAATTGGCCTTTTTCCCCCAAAGAGCTCCGTGTGTGTTGCTGTCCTTTCTCTCTCTGTGCAGCACAGTGACCACAATCCCGAGGGGTCACACACAGTGCTGCTGCTCCCCAGGGCTGATGCTGAGGAGGAGGAGATGCACAGCTTTGTCTCTCAGCAGGGCTGGGGCTCCTGCCCTCATGGGAGTCCTCAGGAAAAAAAATGGCTGGCTTTTCATCTAGGGGTGTCCTGTTGACCAGGTGCTGTTCAGGTATAGTGATAAGGCAAAAAAACCCGTGATTGGTGGTTTCATCTTCTCCACTGTTTTCCCTACCTGGGAGTACCATTTTTAGTCTTGGATGTTACAGTGGCTCGTTATTTTTAGGGGTTTTTATTACTAATTCGTGTCCCATGAGCACTTGCTGTTCCCCTGTTTGCCAGGCGCCATTTTGGGAGGGGTGATGGAGATGTGCATCGGTGTGAGAGAGTGTTGGGACAGGGTAAGGGACAGAAAACCAGGGGTGTTAACAATTTACAAAGGCCTACAACATTAACAACAAACAGTCAAACATCAAAAATTATGGTCAACTAGGTAGACACACATTAACACAAACATCAACAACTGTAATCTACTAGGTGAACACCTTGTAGATTAAAAAAACCAACAAACTGTGCTTGGGAATTCATTCCCCACAGTGTGCTGCCCCAGCCCAGCCAGGCTTAGCAGCTGCTGCCCTGGCCATGCTGGAACAGAGCTGCTGGGGAGGCTGGGGCACTGGGGGAGCATGGGCAGCTGCTGTGGGACAGGCAGGTGGCTGCAGGGTGGCACGGGGCTGGGGGATAGGATGCTGCTCCTGATTCATAAACCCCTGCTGGCCCGCACTCCTGTGCATCTCAGGAGACAGATTGTGGTGTGTTTGAAATTATTTATTTTTATAATTCTCTTTCCAGCATCACAATAGCTTAATTAGGTGGTGAGTTCCCTAAATTAGTGGTGTAAGAGTGCTCTGACACAGGGGAGCCCTGTGTGGATGTGCAGCTGTGGGGTGGGTGTGGGAACAAGCTGAAGGGAAAACTGGAATTCTGGGCATGGCAGAGCCCACTCATCACACCACAGACTGGCTAGAGTTGTTCTCCAGTCTCATTAAAAATTTACACTCCTGATCTAAAAGGAGCCACCTTGATCTTATTTCTTCCCTGTCACTCTCAGTGCAAATTTGGTGTTTGTTTAATATTTGCTCATTTATATGTTTTAATAACATGCTAACCATCCAATTTATATCTAAATTTATTAGATATAATAGCTTTTCCATGGAAAATTTAGTACAGCCACCACTTGATGTTTCTCTTTCTATAAGTTTATAATTTGCCTCTGGAATATTACATTTCCATGAGAAACCTAATGATAGCACAACACACTGTTAACATAAAAAAACCCCTTTATTTTGCTATTTAAAATTTATATTTTAAGAATTATATTTTCCCCCCTTTAAATAATGAACTTTAGATGAGGGCGTGTGCTTCTTTTTTTCTGTGATGTTTAATTGGCACGGTTATCAAGTTATCTTTAAAGACTGTTTGTTGCAGAGCATGAACTGGAGCCAAACTTAGCAAGTAGGAGGTGGATTTGTGCTTGGAACAGTTATTGAGGGAGAAAAACTATCCAGAGTGGAATTGCACTGGCAATGAGAGAAAGCTGAAGGGTTTCCTAAAGGATACAATTGGATTTCACCAAAGGAATACTGACTCAGGGAAACTTAAACACAAGATGCAAACATCCTGTGCCTGAAGCAGGTAGCCAGTGCTCCTTTGGAGAAATCCAAACATATCCTTTACTGTAGGGTATTCAGAGTTCCTTTGGTGAAATCCTGCCCTGCCTTGGGAGGTGCAGGCTGGAGTGTTGGGCTTTGGTCTGGGTTCATTTCGGATGTCAGTGTGGCAGCTCAAGCTCAGCCCAGTGCCCTGAGAGGAGATCCCTGCGTGGGAGTTGTGTGCACAGGGGCTGGCTCTGGCCGAGCTGCCCCCTGTGAGACTTGAGCTCTGATTGATGGGCCCTGGCTGGCCTTGCTGCTGACTTTATTGGGTAAAGTCGAGTTTCACAGGGCTCAGGGAATGTGCACAGGCATTGTGCTAGACCTAAGATTATTTTAAAGAGGACTGAACATTGTTTTTCAATTTAGTGAAAGCCTCTTTAAAAACACTGCATCAGCCCTGTCCCCGTGAACCAATACTGTTGAAATGTCAGCGTTGATAGACACGTCTAGGTTTGTTCTGTGTATGAATTTGAACTGAAGGATGACAGTTATAGACTTGAATATGACTTATATCTCTCTTCAATCCCAAGCTTTAGGTATTCACATTAATTAAAATGCATGGTAATGTCAAGCTGGTGAATAGTTACAATGTAAAATGTCAATTATCCTATTTTTGAATGCATCTGAAATAATAAACGAATTAATCAAGCCACGAGTCTCCAACTAAACAGATGTCTGGAGATGTAAATGGATGGGAAGGACCAGTGCCATAAATCCCACAGACATTTGGCAGGCCTCTGATGTTCTCTGTATCTTTGCTGTTAAGTCTGTTGAGGTTGAATTGTCCACAGCAAGAGGGGTTTGGCTGTGCCTGTGCCAGCGCTGGTGCAGAGCTGCAGGAGGGGCTGCCATGGGGGATGGAACCTCCAGCTGCTCTTGGGGCATGGAGGGGCACCAAAACTCACTGCCACTTGCAAGAACAGCAACAGCACATGTTGGAGTGGATGGGATCAGTGAGGTTTGTGGGAGATTTTTGTTGTTGTTTATTTTGGTTTTTTTCTTTAAACGACTGTTCTGCCTTAAGTGCTCGGTAGTGCTAATGTTTCTTTTTTCCCAGTCAGAACTGAAGCGGTCTAAGCTAAAACTGAGTATCTGCAGGAGTGAGCTCTGCAGGGAGGCAGTTCTCTCTGCTGGTCAGTCTCCACCAGCAGGCAGGTAGGAAAGAACCTTTGAGCAGATTGGGCTGCATTTACAGGCATTTGATCTTTGCTGAACTGGTGTAACCATATGAAACCTCTTCTATTATTCACTCTGCTTCAAATAATTCAGGACCAGTGGTCTCCAGCCACTTTGTGATACAGCTTGCCTACAACATTAAATTTTCAGCAGCTGCATTTGAATCAGTTGACAGTTCAAAAGCATGGTGTGGTTTGTGTTTAAGGGATCCAGATTTGGATTTAGAACTACCCTGTGCCTGGAAATGCACTAGCACATCCAGGCTGTGAGCAGAGTCCAGAGGTGTTTTCTTGCTCAGCTGATGCCCCCTCAGCTTCAGCAAAGAAGGGATGGATGCTCCAGAGCTCAGGCAAGCATACACATGATTATTTAAAATGGTTTGCTACTAATACCAACCAGAGTATTGTGAGAGTTAGGGATGGGTGAGGGGATGTCAGAAGAAACTTTCAGCTAAGGAAATGGGTATTTCCATGCTGAGCTCTTGGTAGGAGGATTCAGTTTCCAAATTGGTGAATGCTTTCAAGTGCTTGAACTGCTGGTTTTGCTTTCCTCCAGAGACTTGCACACACATTCCTATTCATTCAGGACTTGGGAAATGTTAAAAATACAAGGTATAACCAAAGACTGGCTCTTTATGAAAAGAGTCAGGCAGAGTTTTGGCTAAGGTCTCTGCACAGAGCAGGCTGGAACCACAAGACCTCATTATGAGCTCTATGCAAGGTTTGAGAAGCCTATTCTGCTGTGGTGATGGGAAGTACTGCAGGTGCCATAAAGAGAGTATAGTGCCCCTCACATGGGAGAACCCTGCACAGGACTGAAGGAAGCAACATTTTTTTATTCTCTTCTGACCCCACATCTGATACCTGCAGACATGGGATCAAACCGTAAATTCAGAATAACTTCAAGGCAAAGGTGTAGGTGTGCACCCACACAAAATAAATCTTTGGCTACAATTAAGACCCACTAACATATGCCCTGTGTTGGCCTTAGAACTGGAAGGACATTCTGTGCACAGTGGGCACAGGTGCTGCTACTCTTAATTAAACATTCGGTTAATGAGGGAAATAACTGTGTTCTTCAGAAACTTGGACTGTATTTGGAGGAGCAGTGGTGCATTTACAGTTTTTTTGTGAGGGAGTCTTTGCTCAGCACTGAAAATGTCCCTTCTGTCCACCAGTGCTCTGAGCAGTGGTGGAAGCACAGCTGACTCATTCATTTGCTGCTGTAGTTAAGCTGCAGTAAGTGAGGGTGATGGAGAGCCGAGAACCAGGGGAAGGAAGGTGGCATCTGCAGACCCTGGGAAGAGAAAGTGGAAGTGCTTGCACTCTGAGAAAAGGATCCTGCCAAGAATGTAAAAAGTACATATGGGTGGCTCTCAATCAAGCTGTAGAAATGTTCTTGATCTATGAGGTTTCCTTCTGCTTCATTTCTGTGCTGTGTCTCCACTCGTCTGGTGTCTGAGAAAGAGCAACTGTCAGAAGTCAGTGAGGCAAGAGAAGTTTTGTTTGGTCTGTGAAAGCTCTGCTTTGTAGTACAGGATCTCTGGTGATTGACTCCCTCTATGTGACATGTGAGTGTGAAATCTGGACCATGTAACCCATCTGTCCTTATCTACTTGCACACAAAGGTTCACTATCTCCTTCCACAGATAAATTTTACTCATTCCTTAAAAAAGCTCCACAAACCCAAAACCACAGACAAACAACAGAAAAAAACCTACAAGACAGATATAAAAGAAAACCCAGAAAAAGTTAAATTAGAGTGTGGTGTTAATGACACCAAGGTTGTGGGTTCAAGCCTGTGTGGGCCATTTAATTCAGCTCTGGACTCGATGATCCTTGTGGGTCCTTTCTAACTCAGAAAGGTCTGTGACTGTGATCTGTGACTAATTTTAACTAATTGACCTTTACCAGGAGTAGAGCAGAGTGCCCCCAGCACTCCGTGGGACACAGAAAGAATGCAAGGACTGTTCTGCATTAAAAATGGATGAACACAACTTATTCTGCATATAAGGTCAAAATCTACTGTTCAATGAATAACTAGGATTTTACATACTTAATGCTTGGATAGCCAAGCATTTCTGTACATTTCATTTACTGGGAGAAATGTGTATCTTCTCAAGGGATCCATGGCCACACTTTGGCTGTGTTATCGGTCGTTACTGACCCTCAGACTGTCTGTGTCTCTGCAGGGCTAATCCTGTTCTCGTCCTTGGGCCAGCCCTTGGTGTCAGGCTCTGCCATCACTGTGTCACTGTGTCACCTGCCTGCAAACAGATTCCAGCTCTGCTCCAAGCACTGCAGCGGGTCAGTGGCTCTAACTTGTTTTCAAAGATATTCTCTTAACAGCTGTTTATCCAAGCACCCCCAGCACCCAGCAATAAGGCAGAAGCCAGTGAATTCCTGAGGCCACAGAGGGATGTGCTTACACCAGTCACCCTCCTCCTACTCACTGAGATGTCTCTGTGCCTCAAGCAGCAGGTTGGAAGTTCAGGAATAGGGGTTTGTGCTTGGCAGGTGAGCAGATTGCTCTGATGTCACAGGACTTTCCCAATTTGCCATTTGCTTCATGAGGAAAGCACCATTTCCTGCAGTAGGACCATCATTCAGGGATGCCAGGTGTGATGTAGGGACTTGCCAGAAAATAACAAACGTGGGTGTTCAGCTCTCAGTTTCTCAGCTGAAAGGAGCTGCAGTTCTGGGTCAGGGTGGCCGGAGGTGGGAACTGTCCTGGAATTCAGGGGTACTGGAGAAAGCCCTGCTGGGATTGTCAGTGTTACCTCAGTTCCCAGTTCAAGGATCACAACCATTCTACTCTCAGCCAGCTCAGGAGGTCTGAGCTATCTGAGCCTTCTGTCCATGCTGGAGGCTCCTGGTTGGTGGTGTTGGGCATCCCTGGCATCCCCTTGGAAAGGGTTTTTCTTTCCATTTCTGAAGTTGTTCTGACCCAGACACCTGTGCTTGACCAGAAAGAGTGTAGAGCTGAAAGGCAGTTTAGCACAGTGAATAAAACACACACCAGAGTGTGAAAACCAAAATGTGCCAGGGCTCTTGGCCCTGAACTGGGTGGGGTCATTTATTTATGGACAAACTAATTGTATCCCTTCTCCTTTTACAGCAAGAGGAATTGGCAATGGCTTTTTCTTTTCAGCTCTAATTAGGAAAATGTTCAGGAAGTTCAATATTATTTATTGCCTGCAGGTTAGAGACAAAATAAATGAATTCTAAAGTGATCAGTGATGGTTATAAACTTGCTCATGGAGTTTGGGAGAGATTAAAATTAATTTGTGACTAAATGCTGGTGTTTTGCTCAATTCTCATCTTATTAAAGACATATAAAGGACTGAATTATGTGCATAAAGTGAAATGAAATAGATTCCTTAGATCTGACAGCTCTTAAGACTATTCAAAACAAGATGGAGGGCATTGCCCTTGCAGATTCTGGGTCAGCTTACAACACTTTGTATTTATCATAGGATAGTTAGCACAAACCCCTTACTGTTTGGCTTTTTGGGTTTGTTTGGTTTTTTTATTTGGTTGGTTAGATTGTTGAGGTGTTGCTTTTTTTGGTTTGTTTTTATGCTTTTATTTAATCAAAGGAGTAAAGTGACCTTATTTTCCTTTCCAGTCTTTTAAATTAAGCAGCTTAACAGTTCTTCTTAGTGCTTACTATCTCAGTAATGGATTTAATCTTTGGGAAAAAAACCCAAATTTATTATCTTCGTGTGCTGTTGTGTACTGGCAGCTGATCCCACCCACATTCCTCAGAAAAACTCTGAGCAGTGAAACTTTGGCTCTCAAGTTTTGGTGTTCACTCATATGAATGTTGTAGCCAAACACAAGCTGAAGGTGATTTCCAGGTATCTTGTTCAGTAGTTGCACTGAAATCAAATTAATATGCTCGTTTATTTTAGTCCATGTTGCACTTCCAATTTAAATTGGGAAGAAGGGGAGCTGTTCAGAGCTTGAGGTAACAACAGCTTGATCCCACTCTCCCCCTTGGATCATCCAGACTGGAAACAGAACATTTCATTTGGAGTCTGAGTTTAACAGCAAAACCTATTTACAGGAGCAGGGCTTGGGCCATGTTTTGTCAGCACTTCACACTTCAGTTACCTCTTACTGCAGTCTAAACAAAGAAACTTAATTTTCCTTAAAATCCTTTTAACTGCTTTGTCATAATAAACCAACTGATCTCTTGATTCATTGAGAAATACAAATGTTGAACTTTAATAGCATTGTTTATTTTTACATAAGAGATACAGATGAGAGAATAAGAAAATGTGTGTAAGAAACCTTTCCTTACTTATTTAATTTCTCTCTATCACTAAAGTAGGGGATGAAAACCAAAAATTTCCTCAATCATCGTGATGTTTCTGCCTCAGTAATTTCTCCTAATAAACCCTCCTCTGCACTCACCATCTCTGAACAAGAAATCGCTTTGAGCTATTAATTATACATGTATTTCTCTTTTTTATATCCAATTCTCTCTCTTTGGCCTATTATCTCTGTGGAGCAGCAAAGAGCAATTCAGATACATGTGTATCATTACCATCTAAAATGTTGTAGGATTCAGGGTTTGTTAGAACTATCTCTTTTGTTAAGGTATGTAGGGTTTTTAGATCTTTTAATGTTGTCCAGCAGACTGGGAAGGCTTGGGAAGGGAGGTGCTGGCACTGTGATCCCATAAATTCTTGGAAAACTGGACAAAGGGCTGGACAGTCACCTTGGTCTGCAATATCCTCAGGGAAGCCTCACTGATGTGCTTTGAAATACCTAAAGCCAATTGTCACCTCTGCCATTCACTTCTTGCTGTGGGGGGGAGTTATGGACCATCCCTTCCCCGATATTCATGGGATTTCCTCAAGCTGCACTCTAGCAGAGGTACAGGGGCACCCACAGTTGGGAATGTCCTTCTGTCTCTTCAGCTTGAGAATGTCAAAGCTCTCAGATCTTCTACTCCAAGCTGGTTGTGCCTCCACACTTTGCCTTCAACCATTGTTTTAATTGTGCCTCCAGTGAGGCAGCCCCGTGTCTGTCTGCTCTTTGTGTACAGCGCTTCCAGGGGACAATTTGGCTTCTCTCTTGTGTTCAGCGTGGGCTGTTATGCCCCATTTTGAAATCTGAAAACTGAATTCCGGGTGTCAGCATCCAAGGGAGGGAAGGCACAGCTGTGCTTGAGGGTTCTAAAGATGATGTACTGAGGAAAAATCTCTGGTAGAAAGGTGAAAACAGGTAAGGGAGCACTAGAGGGTTCTCTTATCTGTTTTGGGACTGAAGCTCCTTCTCACTGCTGCCTGTAATATAATTTGCCTTGAGTTCATTGTAGCTGTAGTTTCTCTATGGCTTGTGAGTCTCTAGGGAGGTACAAAGCCGTGTGGTCAGCTTTGAATTGTTCAATTACAACATCTGAGAGCACTGGGCACAAGCACACAAGGGTTGTCCTTGATGAGCAGGGTTCCGAGTTGTGACGGCTGCAGCTAATTCCCTTTTGGAATTCTGCTCACACTGTGAAGCAGCTGTAAAATTTCGGCCTTAATGTGTGCTACCTGGAGAATTTCTGAAAACATAGTACATGGTTATCAAAAAATGGTTTCAGGAATTATAAATTTCTTTTGCTGTGTTCTGACAGAAATGATAAAATTTCCAGATGCGTCAATGCTTTCCAAACTGAGATCTTCATCTGGCAATATTATAAAGATGATTTTTAAAAAGGAAAAGATTTAGTAACAAATACATTTCCCTGGATTTATCTCCTATTTAATATTGTAGCAGCCAAGATTTTTATGTCAGAGGATCCTAAAACTAAGTTATTGTTAGAATTAATCACAAAAGAAGTTGTCATGTCTACCAAGCACCCAGAACCAACCAGTAGCTTTTCAACGTGAGGTTTAAATCTCATAAATTTGTCAGCTATTCATGCTTAATATCGTACACCCTGTGAGCAGTGCTGTGGTGCCAGCACTGCTGCAGCTGCACCTCAGCAGGGAAACGTGTCCTAGGAGTGGGAGTGCCCCTTGTGTGAGGCTGCATTTGCTCAGAAATGTGTTACAGGAGCAGCAGGTCTCCTGCCTGGCCCCACCAAGCAGGAGCTCGTCTGGGAATGGAGTGGGTTTGGTTTTCCTTTGCCTTTTGGGATCCTGGTTTTTAAGAGGATCAGTTGTCCCTGCAGGGAGTCAGCACCCAGACAAGAGGCTGCAGCAGAGGCAGGGGCTGAGGGCAGCACAGTCAGGGGACCTCAGAGGTGACAGGGACAAACCTGAGGGTGGTGAGGGGTGCAGGGATGGGAAAGCTGCACTGAGATCCAAGGAAATCCACAGTGCTGAGGGAGGAGGCAGTGCAGAGTCTGAGGGCTGTGAGAGGTAAAGCAAAAGGAGGAACAAGCAGATGTTCTGTATATCTGTACATTTTCCCACTGTTTGCAGCAGTGCCTACAGGAAACATCTTGAGCAGGTTGATCACAGTATCAGATGTGTAGATTCTTGCTGTCCACTAGAATCCCTTCATGAGTTTTAAGCTTTGTCTGCTTTGTCTGCAACGTTTTATCTGCTGCATTGCTGTGGGTTTGCTGGTCCAAAACTCCTGAGAAAGAGATGTTAGCACTGAGGTGTATTGAATTCCTGTTCCTGTGTTTTCTCCCAGAAAGCAGAATTCTTCTTCTTAGCATCTGCTGATACTCTGATTAACTTTCCTCAACTCCTTTCAAATCTGAAAGGACTTCTGACTGGATAGGCACAGCATTCCAGTATCTCCTATTCCTGCTGCTTTCCTTATCAAAGTTGGTAGTGTTTGATCTAAAATTATAAATATTTGGAAATGTTTGTTATGGAATATAACACATTGTACACTATCTGTTGTGTAAGACTTCCTGACAATGGAACTGGTGAAAATGAAATGCCACAGACCTTGCCCCTTCCCCTAACCCCACAACCTCCTGAAATCTCTCTCTCAGAAAAATTCTGTCAATAATTATTATGTGCCTATGTTTCTTTAATATGTGCTCAGTTACAGGATTGCTCAGGGATCAAGCCTAGTGAAGATAATTTGGATTTAGATTGTGCATGGGGTGCTGAGCAGCTCCTGCTTTTTGTAGCCTCAGTTCTGTCCAATCTTTTCCCTTTCTTTTTCACATCTATTTTATCTTTATGGGTTACAAGTTCAGATGCAGTTCTAATCAGTGTTTTAGTGAAGAAGTGCAGCTGGTGCTGCAGAGCTCCCAGGAGATCCCAAGGGGTGTAGTAAGGGTATGAGGAGGGTCCTTCCTGCTCACCAATGAAGAGGAGAGGTCTGAAAGAGTAAATGTGCTTCAGAACATCCCAGGGACTGTGCAGAGATGCTCTTTGGCCATTCTCCAGCTGGGTCAAAGTGGCCCAGAGACACTGTGCAGGTTTGTCCCTTTGTTCTGGTCATTCCCTGCTGGAGCAGCAGATCCCTCTGGTTAAAGCAGAGCAGCCTTTGCTGCAGGCACCGAGCACTGCCCCAAGTTCTGATGTGTTGGCAAAGAAAATTATCTGCTGGGAACCTGCAACAGCTGCTTGCAAATTAAGAAAAAAATGGCAGATTAAATGAAACAAGGTTCTAATTTTGTTATGGGGATAAGAAGACCTTACTGCACCAAAATTTGCTAAATCCATCAAGCAGCAGAGTGAACCCACTGTGAATTGTGATGTGAGAGCCACCAGGGCTGCTGCTAACCAGAGACAGGGATTTGTGGAAGTGGTTTCCATCTTTCCATGGCACTTTACAGTTCAAAGATGTTCTCTGTCTTTCCTCCTGCCAGGTTTTGTTAGCAGACCTGAGCAGTTACTGTGCTGATGTCTCTGTACTTGCAGCACCATCCTCATGTGAGCTTTGCTTTTCTCCTCAGGGCTTTGAGTGACAGGTGAAACAACTGAAAACAACATATTTCAAGACCCTTTTGCCCTCCTTCAGAGCTGTGTTAAAATTCTTTGTTATTTATATTTAATCTGCCTTCTTGGAGTTTGATTCAATGCAATGGCTTTTTGAAATCCAAAGGGTATGGGATCACACACTTGCACTTGGACAGAAATTGAAAATGTAATAACACTGTGAACTCCTGGATCTGACTGATCCTGCCTGTGCAGGGGCTCTTCATGTCCTGGGTGGTTCCAGAGAGCAGCCAGCACGAGCAGAACCTGGATCTGTGAGGCTGCTGCTCAGTGCAACCTAAAAATTAGGCTTTAAAATTGGCACCAGTAATGTGTGCAGACATAACCGCCTTTCACCATTGTGGCCCATCTCACCTTCTGCTGTTTCAACACATTTTCATTGAGTTAATACAATATTGATAAAAGAAAAAACCCCAAACTTAGACAGGTTTTCTAGCTTGGGATATGCCTTTTCTGGCTGGATTGCTCCTTTCTATGTTTTCCCCTATTTGCAGCAAATTGTTTTCCAGTTCCTCAAGTCTGAGAAGCTCATTTCAAACTGTTAGAAAACCCCATCTGACCTACAGAGATTAGGGCTCCTGAAGTACAACAAGCAGTTTCCTTGCTATTGAAAACAATTTTGAAAATATTTTTTGGGATTAGTTCTGTGATTGGTTTGGGTTTAGTTTCTTTGGTGTGTGGTTTTTTTTTTTTTTTTTTTTTTTTGTCAGTTTGGGTTTTGGTGTTGGTGGTGTTGTGTGTTTGGTTTTCGTTTTTGTTTGGTTTGTTTTTATTTATTCTGAGGGTTTTTTGGGTTTTTAAGTAGTTTTTAGTTTATTTCTAAACTTTTTCTTAAGGTGCACTTAGCACGGACACATTACACTACCAAATATTTAAAATTTGTCAAGAGAACTTTCCAAGAAACTTCTGATATTAAAAAAAAAAAAAAAAGCTGCTGAAATATTCATCATATGTTACCTGAAATATCTTGTGAATAATGGGCAGATACTGTACCAGCAGGTAATCTTTAAAGTAACTTAATCAAGTAGCAACTGGTAACATTGTGTGATGTTGCTTCTGGGAATAATGGCAAGCAGCAGAAATGTTGATTACTTGGCCCTTTTCCTTTTCTAGTGCTGAATTACTGAAATCCCAGTGAAACTTCTGCATAAATGCACATAATTCTCATTTCAATTTTTAGATATTAATATTATTTGACTGAAGAAAATGCAAGTCAAACTTTCCCCACATTTTCACTGGTGTTTCTGGTTTGGATCTGTGTGGGTCCTCTTTGTAGGAATATTTTGCTAATTTGCAGCAGACTGAAAAATATGTAAGAAAAATATCCATGATATATGAATGCACATAGGTAAGCTGTTTCTTAAAATGTTTGTTGCTGCAAAAGACAGCACAAATCTAAGCTGCATCTCAGAATCATAATAATTGAGATTTTTCTTTTGATCTTGCAAGATTTATCAGAAGATGGGATTTAGTTATACTCCTGCTTATTATAGGGAAGATGTTTATGGATAATAATCTAAAGTTTTAATTTGTTGGTAAAAATAAAATTATGAAATATATATTTCCTTGGATTCAAGCCTTTGGTTTTGCACTTGAAATGTTAAAGGAGCTGTGAAATTGCTAATTTGCATCCCCAGGAAATGTGGAACACCTGTTTTTTGGCAAAGGTCTTTACTGAAAAGGAGAAAATAGTTTCAAAAGATGTATACTCCAGGGCTGATCACAGCTAGCAGGCCGGGGTCAGCTTGGGTATAAAATGGAGTTAATTCCAATCTTGAACACTGTATGAACAGGAAAATGGAGAACTTTTAAACAAAGATTTCTCTTTATGAGTGTATTTTTCAAGTTTAAAACTGGGACTTCCTATTCTGTCCCTCAGTCACTTGGGGACATGAGCTGTGGGTTTCTGAGCCTGTCACTCCATAGGTATAAACTGAGATGCAGATCCTCTAAATTGCACCTTTGTAAACACAAAAGATTCATTTTGTATTCACAATATATTTCGATTCACAAAAGATTCATTATTGTCCCAGGATATCCCTGGGCCCTCTCCCAGGCCTGCTCCAGAAGAGAATCCAGTGTTTGGTTGTGGAGCAGCAGCGAGGAGCATGGCCACCAGGGATGGGAGCAGGGATGGGAGCAGGGATGGAGCAGGGATGGGAGCAGGGCTGGGAGCAGGGATGGGAGCAGGGATGGGAGCAGGGATGGGAGCAGGGATGGGAGCAGGGCTGGGAGCAGGGATGGGAGCAGGGATGGGAGCAGGGATGGGAGCAGGGCTGGGAGCAGGGATGGGAGCAGGGATGGGAGCAGGGATGGGAGCAGGGATGGGAGCAGGGCTGGGAGCAGGGATGGGAGCAGGGATGGGAGCAGGGATGGGAGCAGGGCTGGGAGCAGGGGTGGGAGCAGGGATGGGAGCAGGGATGGGCCCGGGGGGGGGGGCGGGCACCCTCCTGACGGCATGGCCGGGGCTTAAAGAGAACTCTGCTGGAAACAAACCCCTCTGTTCTGCTCCTGCCACAGCACAGCCGTGTGCTGGAGGCCAGCCAGGAGCTGTCAGAGCTGCATTTCCCTGCTCGTGTGACACACACAGGGCTGCGCTGTGGGGCTGGGCAGTTTTTGGCTGGGACAGCCCAGGCAGGAGAGCAGGACACCATTCCAGAACCCCTCAGGAGCTGGACAGAGCTGTATTTCCCTGCTCTGTGTGGCAGATAGGGCTGGGCCGTGGGGCTGGGCAGTTTTCAGTTGGGACAGCCCAGGCAGGAGAACAGGACACCATTCCAGAGCTGTCAGAGCTGCATTTCCCTGCTCGTGGGGCACACACAGGGCTGGGCCGTGGGGCTGGGCAGTTTTCAGTTGGGGCAGCCCAGGCTGGAGAACAGGACACCATTCCAGATCCGCTCATCCCTCTGACCTTGGCAGGGTGAGCAGAGTGAGCAGCTGCCCCAGAAGCACAGAGAATTAGCACTGATCATTCAAATCCTACTGCAGCTGCCAATAGAGCTGACACAAAACACACAGAGAATACTTTCTGAAACGCTGAGAAAAGGTGTGACCAACTTCAGTCCCTCAAGTCCCAGCAAAGCAGCAGTCTGGCCACAGAGAAGTTTTGATGGGGGTGGACATATCCTAAAATAGCCCCTTATTATGACAATGCCTTCTGTGTCATGGCTGCTGCATAAATAACACGATTCCTCATCCATACCTAGGGAAATAAGTGTTTTGATTGTGCTGTGCCAGCACCATGTCCTCCAGCACCCCCTCATTTCACGCTGCCACGCGCAGGAAACAAATCCCAGCAGGGAGAGGGGGCAGCCGGGGATCCTGGCTGGAATTTGGTGCTCCCTTTGTGTGTCTGGAGACAGCTGCTGTTTATTCCTATCGTGCATATTGCAGTGTTCTCCATGTGCCTCCCACACCAAGTTATGTTCCCATATTCAGCTGAAAGGGCACTTAAAAAGTAGTATGACACTTCCCTGTGCTTGCAGCCAATGGAACAAAGAATCTATTTTCCTCACCCACAGCACAGCATCAAATAAATTTTTAAATTTAGGTAAGTAAGTATGGAGGCTAGAAGGATGCAGAAAATTTATTATCACTTCTTATGTGACTTCATCTGTAAGTTATTGCTGTGTTGAGCATGGCTGGACATTTGTATGTGAGTTTGAAACTCTAGTTGAGGGGAAAAAAGAAGGAAATCATATCTCAAAGTCCTCTACTCATCTCTTTTGGTAGTTTCCTCCACTGGTTGCTTGCCCTGACTCTTAAAATGTGTGCCTTAATGCAGACCGATCCTTGTTTGGATTCAGTGTCCTGTTTGCCTCCTCTCACCTCATTAGAAAGCTTCCTTATTACATGTCCACATCACCTTATTCCTGGGAAGGCGCCTCTCTCTGCTTTACTGTGCAGTGCAGCTCTGCAGAGATCTTTGGGAGAGTCCAGGGCAAGTATTAACATGCCAGTGGGATGCTGCTCCTGATCTAATTAGTCTGTCTTGTGTCCCTCCCTCCTGCTTTTCTGTTTTTGATTAGCAGGGCTGCAGCTCGGAGCTGGCAGGGCTCTGAGGGGCATTTAGGATGGCCCTGAGTCACTGCTTTAACGGGTTAAACACACCAAAACTGTTGAGGGTAAATGTAAAGCTCTGTTTTTCCAGTACTCAAATATTGCCCTGCCATAAGGGGTCTGTTCATTCTTGAGATTCAAAAATTAGCTCAAAGGAGTTTTAAATTTCTGAGATTTTGTAAATCTTAAAAACCTGGAAAGCATAACAGAGAGAAGGAAACTGGAGCCCCAGGAGGGGCTGAGGGAGCTGGGAAGGGGCTCAGCCTGGAGAAAAGGAGGCTCAGGGGGGCCCTTGTGGCTCTGCACAACTCCCTGACAGGAGGGGACAGCCAGGGGGATTTGGGATCTGCTCCAGGGAACAGGGACAGGAGGAGAGGGAACGGCCTCAGGCTGGGCAGGGGAGGCTCAGGGTGGATATTGGGAACAATTTCTTCACAGAAAGGCTTTTTCCCCAGCCTGCCACAGCTGCCCAGGGCAGGGGTGGAGTCCCCATCCCTGAAGGGACTAAAGCCATGTGGATATGGCACTTGGGACATGGTTTAATGGTGGCCTTGGCAGTGCTGAGTTAATGGTTGAACTGGATGGTCTTGGTTGGTTGATTCTATGATTTTAAAGTGGAGGGAGGTTAGCAGACTCAATACCCTTGGTATTCTGTAGGATTATTTCCAGAAAAACGCTGTGTTTCTCCATCCATGTAACTGGTGGACTGGATGGGACAGGACAGATTAACACCAAGTAGTCTTAATGCACGAGTTCATAGCTGAACTCTGATACTTTGGGCAGTAGATGAATATTTTTAGAATGCTTTATATATATTAGTATATTTTCCTGCATGGCATGAGTGACTTTTTATGCTGGAAATGGCTTAGAAAATAGTTTTTTATCAAGCTGAATGCTGACAACTTTGTTTCAGCAACTTCCTTACTTTTTCCCATTTAGAGTCTTTGTAAAGTTTCCTAAACATGTGGTGTTTTCTCAGAGCACAGTTTTTATTTTCCAAAGCTTTTATCATCTGAGATGCTTTTCTCTGAGGTCCCTCTGATCTGTCCATCTCCCAAGCCTGCTTCTCCCAAGCACAGGCTGAGATCTAATGGGACTCAGATAATCGTGCTTATTTTACATACTCAGTGCTGTGACCTAAATAGCATCACTTTTTATGTGCCAGGGTTTCATTGTCGGCTTGCACTCAGTGCATTATCCTGCCTGACACCCAGCTCTGTGTCTGTGCTGCTCCTGTATGGAATCTATTCATGGGGAAAATCCTCCCAGCCTTGTTCAGTTTCAACTCCTCGCATCTCCCAGCAAAGGCACTGGATCTCAGCGGGAGTTGCCAGATTAAGACTGAACAAAGACCTCAGGATTTGGTTCCCTGTCGGTGCATTTGTTTGTTCCTTTCAGCTGAAACTATTTGTCATTTGTTTCTATTGAATCATAGGACAAATTGATTTAATTATTTTGGTCCCTCAGGGTCTTTGACATCTTGCATACTGTTTAGGGGAGGTGTAAAGCCTGGCAGTTTTCTCCCTAGTTTCTTATATTTAATAATAAGCAATAACAAGGTTGCTGTGTTTGTATTCTAAGTGCATGTTTGGCTATTTTGAAGAGTCTATTTTGTAGCTTCTTAATCATAAAAACTCGCTGAAAACCTGGATTTTTCAGGGACGTGGGGAGAAAACCTTCCAAAGAAAGTAAAACAAGTGACAAAATTCTGTATCACACAGATATACCTCAGGGAAGAAAGTGAGGGGAGAAAAAAAGAACCCCAAAAGTCCCAAATCAATAAAGAGTCTTTATGTTTGCATGATTAGAAATACAGGTATTAAGGGAAGAAAATACAATCCCAAAAGTCCTAAATCAGTTTGTGTTCTTAAAGACTCTATGTTTGCACGTTTAGAAATAAAGGTGTGAAGGGAAAGAGGAAAGAGTGAGAAACGAGTTACTTTGTGCTTCTATTTTTGGGTATGATGACACATAGAATTCTGTTATATAGAACCCATTTCCTCTCCATATTTACATGAAATCTGCAAATATTTGAAATAGTTGTGTCTCCTGGCATACATATGTGCATTGGTGAATCATGTCGTGAGCAGATATTTAAATCATTTGCAAAATACTGGTGTTTTGCAAAATCAATGTCTTAAAGACTGAATTTGCCACTGATTATTTTTTCTTGAGGTGAAATCAGCAGCTTTGTCTCTTTCCATTATATAGAATCACCTGTTCAAACAGAATCACAGAATGGTTTGGGTTGGGAGGGATCTTAAAGTCACCTTGTTCCCACCCCTGCCATGGGCAGGGACAGCTTCCACTATCCCAGCTTGCCCAGTTTGATTTTTTATATGACGTGTATCCCACAGCAGTGAGTTTGGGATCCTCAGGCTGTGTTTGCATATGTGGATATCCCCCCTAAAAGCTGGTGCAGAGTTTGTGGCTGGAGGAAAGGGGGGATGACTAAGATGGTTTTGACAGGGACTGATCCGCAGCTGTTGAGGGCAGAGCGAGATGTGGAGTGGCATCCTTGAAATGCATCTTTGAAAAGTGACATTTTTATTTATTCAGTGAGTTCATTGAGTGGAACACTGACCTGTTTGAAGAAGAGCTGTGAGAGTCTGGTGCTGTGACTCTTGTGTGAGCATCTCCCATCACAGCATTTGCTGCAGTGCAGTATCAATGTAGAGAAACAGCACAAATTTTATCAACTTTCCTGCTGTGGATGCACATGAATATGAAAGAAAAATGCTGAAAGTTTGAAGCTTAATCTGCAGTGTTCTTTGTTACTGTCCTGTCCTTTACTGTCCCTTTTTGTCCATTCCTCCAATTCATAATTAAAAGAGAGGAAAAAATAGGAGGAGGAGAAAGAAAAAAAAATGAGGTCTCTCCAAGACTTTTGGCTCTAATTAGATTTTCATTAAGGTTTTATAAAATCTATTACACAAATCCTCGTAAGAAATGAGAGCACAGTTCATGGAGATGATTAACAAATTGGCTTAATGAACTTATCTTGAACCTTTCAGACCCACTGTGGAGTTCTCGCTCCCCTGAAGTGTTGGCAGGAAACACATCCAGAGTGTCATTTCTGAGCAGTGTACGGAGGAAAAATGAGATCAGATGGGCCCAGCCGTGTTGGTACTTTTTTGGGAGAGCCACACTGAGCTGTGTCTGATGTGACAGCTGCAGCATTGAAAGCCCCTAAAGCCAGACTCAGAGCTGTGGCAGCTGAAGGCAGGTTCACCTGGAGCAGGCTCAGCGAGGCTGTGCCTCAGCCCTTGTCCCTTGGCGTGGGCAGGAAGAGAGAGCAGCCCTTGATCCCGTTTGTTTGCACTGCTGTAAGCCCAGCACTGTAATCCTGGAGTGATCTGCTCAAGGGCTGCCAGCAGACACCCCTGTCGAGATTAGAACTGCCAAAACAGAGGGTGTGTCCGAAAATGATGTCTGAGAGGAGAATTAGGAAATTGCTTTAACTTCCACACCTCTAGGATGGTGAGAGGACAATTCCTAAAATTCCTCTATGGCTTATGCAGTGGTATCTATCTATATCTATATCTATATCTATATCTAATCTATATCTATATCTATATCTATATCTATATCTATATCTATATCTATATCTATATCTATATCTATATCTATATCTATATCTATATCTATATCTATATCTATATCTATATCATCTATCAATCTAACCTCAAAACATTATATAAAAAATACATTTCTTGATGTTAAGCAGGTACAGGTGGGAAAGGTCTCCCAATCAGATTTTTTTTTGAGCTGGTGTGCTTGGTTTCTGACTGTTCTGAGATATTTCGGTTTGACTATAACCATGAACCATGTGAGATCTAAAAGCACAGATGAAAGCAAACTTGCAATCAGGAACTTGGTCCTGGGTCGTCATGAGAAACACCCATCAAAATTATATTCATTAAGGAATATGATTGAAACGAAATGGTTCCAGACAGGATTACCAGATCCACTGGGACAAATAACTCCTGATGGAAGTTCTGGCTTCAGAGCCTTGGCCCTGCCTCCCTTCCTTCTCACACTGTCTCTGCCTTCTGCCCTTGTTGGGAGTGGGAGGAGTGCTGCTGTACGAGTCAGGGAGGTGCCTGACTGACTATATTTTTTGATGGGTTATTTTCTGCTGGATCATGCCCATCCAGGATCTCTGAGTGTGCTGTTTGCCCCAGCACAGCCCCAGTGAGGGAGATGGGAATGTGTGGCTGAGGCCTGGCACTGCCTGGTAGCTCTGCTCATGAATGTTCCACCTCACTCAGCTATTTCAGCCTGAGAGTTCAAACTGTGCTCTTTTTCCCTTACTGGGAGGAGTAAACACCACAGACCCTGGGATGTGCATGGTGCCCCTCTCCCATCCATCTGTGCAGGAGCACGAGCAGCAGCTCCTTTGCCATTCCCCAAGTGCTGCCTGTGAGCAGGAATTCAGCAGGGAAAAGCAGCACAGAACAGGAGTCGCAGCTTGTCCTCATTATTGCAGCCCCTTGCCAAGCTTAAAGCAGCTCCTTTTCACTCGTTGGAGAGGATATCAAGTACTTGGAAGAAGCAGAAGTTCTGGAAACTCAAAGTTTGGAAATGAGGCAGCAGAGTGTAGTGCCCTTTTAATCAGCAGCCACGGTGCACAAATCAATGTCTGACACTTGTCAACACGACATATCCCAGCCTCTGCTGGGCGGTGTGCTCCAGAGTCCTCATCTCAAAATTCATCTGGGACGTGAAGCTGGGACCTGCTCACTTTTGCCAACACTTATCTGCAGGGTACAGCAGCGCTGGAATAATGTACAGCATCTCGTCTCTCATCAGCGCTGTAGGAGATAAGCTTGGATATAGGTATTTTGCCAACTCTAAATACATACTAGGAAAAATCTTTTATCTTCATAATATCAAGGTTAAAAAACGACTTTGCAGCCTTACAAGTTATTTGAAAGTTAGGTCTTAGAGGTTAAGAATTAAAAAAATCTTAGCTTGCCCTTGTAACCTTGAGTCACTTCTTTGTGCACGCACGCTATTTTACAATTATTTTAATTGCAGAATAGCAATCCTAGCTTCACGTCTTGCAGTTCATAAAGGTTATGGAATTGCACCTGAGGGCAACAGCTATGTCACATCGAGACTTCTTAAATGTATCTCTGCTGGAAGCAAATGTGCCTTGCTGTTAAAGGGAGGATTTGTTAGTCAAATAAACTGGGACTGTCCTGGTGCCACCCGTGTCTGGTCTCACAATAACCTTAAATGTATATGAGGAAATGTCCCTTAAGATCGTGCTCACTTTATTTTAAATTTCATATTAAAGTTCTCTGCAGTTTGTTATTTATTTATTAAGGGGCAGGATGAGGTTTAATTCCTGGGATGGGGAATGATGCAGAGCTGCAGTTGTGGGCTGGTTTTAGGGTTATTTTCCAGCTGCAGGGAGTGCCAGGACCCCACTGTGGGCACACGGAGGGTTGAGCTCACAGCAGGGCCCTGCAGCTCTTTAAATTATGATGCAAAAGAAACCTTGCTCCCATAAGGAATTGAACATCTCATTTCTGAGGACCAAGCCAAAAGTTGGTAGAATGTGTGGTACTGGGCTCATGTACCTTGAATGAACTGTCCTGAGCACTGGAGAAGTTGGAAATTTGGAATACAGGCCAAATCCTGTGTGTGCAAAGACTATCAGTAAAACTGGAGCAAAGAAATTATGGCCCCCTGTTTCCACTGCAATCAACCTCCAAATCCTTAATGAATTCAGGAAGATGAGGATTTGGCCAGTAACTCCTCTTCTGCAGACAGAACCAGGACTCGGCTGATAAAACTCAAATGATATGTTTACTGATGAGATTTTTAGTTTTGATAGGAGGACATTAAAATTAGCATTTAATATTTGCAGCAGATTTTTGACATTTTATACCTCGACATCAAGGACTTTTACTTGTCAATGTTAATTCCAAATATCAGGAAGCAGATGTTTCTTCGGGGAAAAAAACCCCAAAACTGTGACAGCAGATGCAGTCAGGTATGTAAATAAACACAAAATATAGTGCAGGGCTTTTAGGGGGGTTCTGCTTTTTTGGTGGGGGAAAGATGAGCTTCAAGATGGTGTATATTTGTGTTTTACCTAATCACAATTTTTGATTTCATTGTATATTTTGATCTCCAGTCACCAAATTGTTCTTTAGCAATAAACAGCTCTTTGAGACTGTTCTCAGAGGAAATACACAGTCAATTCTATTGCCTGTTTGGTGATGTTTACTTGAAAGGACTTATTAATTAAAAGCAGAGTAAGTTGGGACAACTATGGTATTTATTGACTATTAGGATTTTTAATAGCTCTATAAAGATAGCAAAAGAGTGTCTTTTCTTTTTTTTTTTTTTTTTTAAATAAAGATTGACTCATCTCTGGCTTTTTGGCCGTGGTGGCATGAGGTTCTTAACTTGTCAAGCAGTGAGCAAAGACATTCATTTTTCTGTTCTCCCCTCCCTCAGTTATATATTCTCAGCTTATAAAACCCATTTTGATTCATATATCTGCAGTTTCCAGGGCTCTCTGTAGAGCCAGTACTGGTTCAACACACTTTTTTGGCAGTTTTGTTGGCACAACTTCTATGACTTGATTGCTAATAAAGGAAAAAGAAAAAAGATTTAAGAAAAGGAGAGAAAAAGAAGAATCATCTGACTCTGGGTTCATAAAGGAAGATGTAAAAATTCTCCTTAGCTTCAGTGTCGCAACATCAGACATCAGAGGTTTTTATCCAAGAAGTTTCCTCTGTTTAGATCCTTCCAACAGAGAATTGTCATCAATGTATTTTGTGTGAAATTCCATTCTGGACTGTCCCATCCTCAACAGCAGAACCAAAAGCAGGATTACTCCTGCTCCTTTGGGGAATTAACACCCCCAGTGCTCCATGACAAGCACAAATCCCAGCCAGGGCTATGGATTTTTACATAAAAAATTTTAAATGGCATTTTCTTTGGGGCCCTACTAACAAAACCTGGTATATTTTCCTAAAAGCAATTCAAATTACTGAATTTCAACCTTGCAGAGTAAGTGCATATTTCTTAGTGATTTATGTACTGCACCTTCACAGTTTTGAAGGTTAAATGAATAATTTGTAACTCTAAATAGAGACAACATTTAGTGTTTAAAGCTTCTTCATGATTTTTTAAACCCTTTTCTTCAGGAAAGCTTTTTAGAACATGAGGGAAGGTTGAGAGGAGCACTTTTAAACAACTTTTCTAATCATGTTTCTGTTTTTGAAGCCTTACTTCAACAAGAATACGTTGGACAATGACCAAGAGTGGACTGAGGGATGCAAGTGTCTAAAGTTATTGTGTGTTCAGTCGCTTACACCAGGGATTTCCCCTTGCCTGATTCCGGCATTCCCCACACTCTGATGATTTTTTTTTCAGACTTCCTGAAAGTTTCAAATTCATTTGCATCACAAAATGGCATTGGAGCAGCTCACGTGCTTCAGGTGGTGGTGAAATGGGATCCTGTGTTAGAATGGTCTGACTGTCCTGCAGCCCAGTGAAACCAGCACCCACGAGTTTCTCTATGTGCACACGGCAATCAAGTCGCTTTTTTTTGGATTTCAGGTGGGACTGGGTTAAAATGTGAGACAGGCTCTGCTTGCTGATGTTTATCCCCTTATGTGCTGCGGTGTTTGGGGTGTGTGTGCAGGGATGGAGGGGTTCCCATTGCAGCACCAGACTCGGGTCCTGGCTGGAGAGAGCAGCCCTGTCAGGCACACTGGGGAAAGGGCTCTGTTTGTGTGAGCACTGTATCAGCAGCCTGCCTGTGTCCCCGAGCAGGCTGGGCTGTCCTGCCCAACCCAGCCCAGCCCAGCCCAGCCCGGCCCGGCCCAACCCAGCCCAACCCGGCCCGGCCCAGTCCAGCCCAGTCCAGCCCAGTCCAGCCCGGCCCAGCCCGGCCCGGCCCAACCCAACCCGGCCCAACCCAACCCGGCCCAACCCAACCCGGCCCGGCCCAGTCCAGCCCGACCCAGCCCAGCCCAACCCGGCCCAACCCAACCCGGCCCAGCCCAGTCCAGCCCGACCCAGCCCAGCCCAACCCGACCCAACGCAGCCCAGCCCAGCCAGGACAGGCTCAGCCCCGTGAGGGGAGCAGTGCCATAGCAGGGTCCTGCCCTGCACATCCCTGCTGCACTGATGCAGTTTGCTGCTCTTTCTCATGCCCACCATGTTTCACCTTTATTCCAGGAATTACACGGAGTGGGAAGGATTCACTCTCCAGAGGTCTGAGGAGCAAACCTGTAAAATCTCTTAGGAGGCAAAAATTCATTGTCAAGTGAGAGGTGCCCTGTGAGTGTTCCCAGCTGGGGCATCCTTGTTCTCAGCTCAGCAGGAAGGCTTTGCTTAGACCTGGCCCAGGGTTTGTTTAGGCCCAGCCCTGCAGAGCTGGCTGCACTCCTGGCACAGGCATAGAGCTGGCCTGGCCCATGGCTGAGCTCAGGCTGCTCCTGCACAGGGGCCAGGGCTGTGCTGCACCCACAGAAAGGTGCCTGTGCTCAGGGCAGGTGTGTGGGCACCAGAGCCTGCCTTGTGTATTCATCTTACAAATCTGCCTCTCTCGGGGCTCAAGGCTCCTGGAGTTCCTGGTGTCCTCCATTCTCTTCAGTTTGTTTTTCCAGGTGGTCTTTGGGCTGAGGGAGGATACTGCCATGAAGGTGGATATTTTTTTGTTGTTTCTTTGTTCCTTTCCTTTCCTTTCCTTTCCTTTCCTTTCCTTTCCTTTCCTTTCCTTTCCTTTCCTTTCCTTTCCTTTCCTTTCCTTTCCTTTCCTTTCCTTTCCTTTCCTTTCCTTTCCTTTCCTTTCCTTTCCTTTCCTTTCCTTTCCTTTCCTTTCCTTTCCTTTCCTTTCCTTTCCTTTCCTTTCCTTTCCTTTCCTTTCCTTTCCTTTCCTTTCCTTTCCTTTCCTTTCTTTCCAACTGCCGTGGTTTAGTTCAGAAATTCTGTGTGGCAGTTGTATTTCAATA
Organism: Acridotheres tristis; assembly: GCA_037013685.1. NCBI lineage: Eukaryota > Metazoa > Chordata > Aves > Passeriformes > Sturnidae > Acridotheres > Acridotheres tristis. The sequence goes on along the minus strand of CM072898.1, from coordinate 933,113 downwards.
TGTCACAGGCAGAAATGTCTGTTCGAGGGACCCAAAAAACTCCTGAGTTAGCTTTGCCAGTGAGGTGCTGTTCTTTTGTGGAATCATGCTTGTCCTTAAACTTCAGTATTCTCTTTTGGAGAACTGAAAATAAATATAAGCTGTTGTGTTAAAACATACAGAAATTATTGTGTCAGGAGATTCTTGATACCCAGTTTCTAAATCCATTAATATCAAAATTTCACCCTCCCCGGTTTTGGTCCCGACCATCTCCTTGCAGAAACAATTTTAGTGTAAGATATTTCTGAAACAAATAGGTTTGGCCCCATAGATAAACACATAAATGCATATATTTTTAGATATGCATGCATTTATTGTGGTGGTGGTGGTGATGACTTTTCTGTTCTGTCTATGTTTTCTTCTATTTTGTTGTAAGGATTGGGAGGGAATGCTTCAAAGTCCACGGTACTGCCTTGCCATATCCCTTGACTCTGGGATAGCTCCTGGTGCTCTCTCTGTCTCCCTTCTCTTGTTTAATGTTAGCTGAGTTTGACTTCCAGCCTTGCTGGAGCAGTAACTCCAGTTTGGAGCCAGAGAGCAGCAGCTCTAGTTCTAAAAGATCAGTTTTGTTTTTTTTTCTTGAAATTGCTTATTTGTGTTCAGGAAGCTTCTGAGATAGAGATGTTGTGATGTTTTCATACTTAGTTTAAAAAAAAAATAACCAAAACCCAAAAAAGCAAACCAGCTTTTAAAATCAAGCTAATTCTTTGTGTAAGAAATTCAGGGAATTCAGTGGAGCTGTTCCCGTAGAATTTGCTCACAATGTAGGGCTCAAATGGCATTTGTGCAGTTGCTACATCTGATTTTAAACTTCTGATACGCAGATTTCCCCCATCAGTCAGGAGGGATGAAGGTTCCTCCTCTCCAGTCCTACCTGGTCTTTATTTCCATGATAACAGAGGCAGTGGTTGCCTGCTAATTTCATGTGTTAGACATTTTGCCACAAGAAATTTCAGCACATTTAATCTAATAAATAACTAGATGTTGTCATGATATTTCAAAAACTAAGAGGGAACAAATTGGAATTTGTGAACTTATATTTGCAAAGTTCCCGGGTTTTCTAAAGATGAATCAAGGCTCAGAGATTTAATTCCCATCAGCCAGCTGCCCATGGAGCTGATTCCTAAAATGGTGCTAATGACTGTGGAAACTTAGCAACAAAAAAACTCAACCAACTTTTAACACTTCTTTCAGTTGTCTCTTGCTCTAAACCAGGAAACTAATTATAGCAATATTCTTCTGTTTTAATTGTGACTGTGGATGACTGATGGCAAACATGTAATTAACTGATGCAGGAGTTGACATAAGACAGTTGACACCAATTTTTTATACATTATTATATGAAGACATGTAGTGAAGCAATTAGTCCTTCATTAGTTTGGAGTTATTTCAAAAGCTTTGAAATACTTTTGTGGTTAATTTTTAATCATCAAGGAAATGTATCTTCTAATGGTGTTAACTTCAGGGACTGAAATTAAACGCGCTCCCCTGAGACTCACTGCAATAAGATAAACGTCCTGCACAGCTGCTGGGCCACAGAAGCTGTGGGAGGCTTTGGGGCTCAGCAGGGCTGAGGCTCTAAAGATTTTCCTTGTTTTTCCCCGTTCTTGGTGCCTGCAGAGTGTCAGGGATGCTGTGCTCCTGCACACAGGGGAGGAGCTGCTGCCTGCACCCACCCTGATCTTGGCCAATGCTTTTGGTTCTTTTGCTGGTGGAGCCAAAAGCCAGGCTTAGGTGTTCCTGTTCCATTTAATGTGTGCTTCACTCCTCCTTTGCCTCTCACAGTTACAGCAGAACTGAAATGTCACCTGGTGAGGACAGGCAGCTGCTTAGCCACGGGACAGAGGATTTAGTTCAGTTTCCTTTGGGATTCCTTTTGTCCACCATTTGCTTTCCTGTTCTCAGCTGGCTTTGTGATAAACCTTTTATGAACTTTGACATCTTTCCATCTACTTGAAAACTCTTTTTTATTGGTTTTTTTTAAGGAATTCCTGAAAATGCTGTCTATTTCACTGGCAATTTGTCACCTTCTTTCCTCTTAGAAAATCTCCTGGCTGGACTGGAAGCAATAAACAGAATAAATGTGCTTTGCAGTGTGTCATGTGGGGGATCTTAGTTCTGTGCAAAGTCTTTATAAAAAAACTCTTTATAAGCTATAGACAGCTTATATAAAAAGTAGGAAACTGAGCTGTCAAAGGCTGGATGGGTCTCTGAGTGACCTGGTCTAGTGGAAGTCCATGACAGGGCTGGAATGAGATGATCTCATAGTAAGGTCTTTCCATCCCAAACCAGTCTGTGGTTCTAATGAAATAAAACCATGCTGTAAAAAGAACCTGTTGTGTAAAACCTGGAAAACCACTTTCCAAATGCAGATATCCTGTAAAACATTTTGTTCATAAATTTTTGCAGATTTCTGATTAAGCACTGAAAAGCTGTTCTGGAATAAGGCCAGCTCTGTTGATGTGAACATGCCTGGAGTCTGGATAAGATGGCCTTTTTGTACATGTTGCAAAAATGTTTTTCAGTGCACTACAAGCATTAAAGCTGTGTTAGGTTGTCAGTAAACAGAAATTAAAGTAGTCTGAATTCAGTAAGGGAAAATTATAATACCTGGGCCTTTGAAACAGACACGGCATTTTTTTATTTTTTAAAAAATTTTAGTAGTAATAATTACTTCGTTATTCATCTTTCATTATTATTTACCTAATGCTGCTGGGAGAGGAGTATTTAATTTCTCCCATGATGTTTCAAGGTGCTCCTTTTCCTACCAATCTTCCTAAAATACATTTTTGGGTGTGCTGAAACAAAGAGTGCCACGTTAGTTCTTTCATCTTGGTGGCAATTAATCAGTGGTGTCCCCAGGATGACCGTGCCATGCAGATTTGATAATGCAGCATTCAGGTGATCAGAGGCAGCCTCTGAGAAGAGGCTTGTGCTGGAGGTGTGCTTTCACCTGCCTTTGTTGGGCACAAATACAACCTCTCAGTGGAGGTAGCTGTGCCCAGCACTTGTGAACAGCACAAGTAATTCTTTTTCCCGATGCATTTGTACCTTTAGGACACACTTCCAGCTGCACTTGGTGGAAAGGGAGTGAGGGAGAAAAGGGAATCATATTGGTCATGATTGAAGCTGCACAAGACTTCCTTCCCATAGATCATTTTCTGCTCTGAACAGAGGACATGTTCTGAGGTACATGGGGAGGAGAAGAGGTTGAGGATGTTCATGGGGGATTGGAGACTCAAAGGAAGAGAATGTTATCAGGCTTTATAGGTTTTAAATGCTTACCACACACTTTAAGAAAGTTTTAAAATTGGTTTAGGAGAAGTTCTACTGGTATCAGATGGTTTGACAGCTTATTTGTTATTGTATGGCAAATTATAGTGAATAGTAGTGAAGTAGAATTCATGCAAAAATGAAGGAAAACAGGCCTAAAGCAGGACTATACATTAAAACAAAAGACATAAATCCTCCAAACAAAGAAAAAGGAGGAGGAGGAGGAGAAGAAGAAGATGAAGAAGGAGAAGGAGAAGAAGGGGAAGGAGAAGAAGAAGATGAAGAAAGAGAAGGAGAAGAAGAAGGAGAAGGAGGAGGAGAAGGAGGAGAAGGAGAAGAAGGAGAAGAAGGAGGAGAAGGAGAAGAATGAGAAGAGGGAGAAGGAGGAGAAGGAGAAGAATGAGAAGAGGGAGAAGAAGGAGGAGGAGAAGGAGAAGAGGGAGAAGAAGGAGAAGGAGGAGGAGAAGGAGAAGAGGGAGAAGGAGGAGGAGGAGGAGAAGAAGAAAGGCTGGCCTCAGTTATCTGTGATTACAAGTCTCCAGGAGTTCAGTGTACTCAGCCCTTCTAAAGACCAAATCCTGTTTCCAGGTGAGAGAAAATTTTTCAGTCTTCAGGGTCCTGGCTGTGTTCCAGGATCACAGAATCATTTAAATTAGAAAAAACCTTGGAGACCATGGAGTCCCAGCTGTGCCTGATGCCCACCTTGTCCCCAGCCCAGAGCTCTGAGTGCCACCTCCAGCCCTTCCTGGGCCACCCCAGGGATGGGCACTCCAAACCTCCCTGGGCAGTTCATTCCAACACTGCATCACCCCTTCTAGGAAGAAATTCTTCCCCCTGTGCCAGCTAACCCTGCCCTGGAGCAGTCTAGGCTGGAGGTGCAGGCTGAGGCTGTGTGGCTCCACAGGATGTGTCTGTGCTCCAGGATGAGCTGCTGCCTGGGAACATCATGCTGCACAAGCCTCCCACAGGCCTCTCCCTCTGCATGAAGGTGAAATGAGAATTTTGGGGAGGAAAAATTATATTTTTCTTCTAATTTTCTTTTTAAAATTTTTCTCCTCCTCCTGTTGTCCGGCCATCTGTATTCTCCAACAAAAGGTGAGGGAAAATGCAGCATAAAGCACTTAGAGGTGATTGCTGAGGGCTAGGAAAGCTGCCTTAAACAGGGATGGCATTCTCACTCTTTTTTTTTCCCAGGGAAAAGTGGGTGGAAATTATCTGTTACCTACCAAAGGAATGTTTTTTACTGTCTTTGAAAAAACAAACTGTGCCAATCTGTGCCTGTCATGTGTCCAGCAGCAAGAGATGCCGAGTGGATCCAGCTGGGGACAGGTTGGTTTGCAGCACACAAATATCTCAGACTCCTTCTCACTCTTGAGTGCATAGAAGTGAGAGAAATAATTCTAGGAAACTGATGAGCAGTGCCTGCATTTTTTAATTTATCAAGCAGATGGAGAAAAAGAAGAATGCTGGATATTTTACCCTTGGGTGACACACAAGGTTGCTGATGACACAGGCATTATTTTCCCTGTATGCTGATAACTCAGGAGTTGACAAAGTTGAGCGTTGGATTTCACAGGATATTTTAAGCATTACAGACTTGACGCTATGAAAATGGAAAAATGTCAGTCACACTGGTATTAGAGCAGGAAAAGGAGAATGAGAAGTACTGAGTTTGTCACTTAATATTACTTAACACCAAATACCGAAGGTTGTTCCATTTCCAGTGTTTCTTCTGAGTATTTAAATTTATTCTATAAAATCAGAAATAGACCAGTGGTGGTTGTCTGTACTCTCCAATCCATCCCTCTGTGCTGGGTAATGCCAGGTGACTGCACAGTGTTAAAGAGGAATGTTCAACACTATTCAGCAGTGTGAACTTCCCAATTGGATCCTTTATCTTGAGCTTCTCTGCCGTGTTTTGTGCTGGGAAGGGTCCATGAAGTTTTTGATTTTTAGCACTGACTGACATGAGCCCAGCTTGGCCATGGAGAGGCACAGATGGACCAAGGTTAATCGTAATTTGAGCTGGATCTTAAAACTCTCAGGGTGGTGGCAACCACAGATCTTATTGAAGCAGAAATCTCAGAAATGTTGGCCGATGGATGGAATCTCAACTTTGACTATTTTCTTATAGGTTGAAAATAATTCTTCATTTTGTATATTTTCACTTTGATTATATATTGCTGGTTATTTTAAATATATTTTTAAAATACTGTTCTATAAGAATAATTTTATTACTGGCCATACTGGGCCAGTAACAAATTGTAACAGAAATTTGGTGAATAATCTTTTAAACAAAAAGTAGAAATTCCTTTCTGTTGGAAGTAGATATCTTTCTTTTCTTCTTCAAATATAAATTGTAGCCAGACTTTTGTGCTTTGCTGTTTTGATGGAGGGGTGCAGGGGAATTCTTCTTTTGTGGTGGCAAGAACATTTGCTTTTGCTGCACTGAAGAATTAATTGGAGACTCAGTTAATGGTCATTTATTGGCAATGATCGATAGGCTCCTGCAGAGCTGAATATGGAGCCCATTTTATGGAACTCTAATGCACCCTGAGTGCACCCTGTGCTCCTTTTGCCTGGGAATAAATTAATTAAATAAGATTTTCCCTGTGATGACTGAAACACAAGTTTACAAGAACTTTAAAGTAGAATTATAGAATTTTTTTCCTTGATGTTGAGAAACAGAAACTACTGAAATGTCTGGGGTTCTAAGCAAGAGGAATGAAAGTAGACCACATAAAGCGAAAATAGATTAAAGATGAAACTGAGCCTCCATGGAAATTATTCCCCCAACTTTGTGCCCTTTCAGCATGGATCCTTTCTTCCAGTTGTTTTGGGTCACTAAATTTCTGTAGTTTTCTCTTTTGATTTTCCTGACGGGCTTCCATGAAGTTTTCCCTTTGCTCTGCCCATGGAGGGGGATTTGAACAAAGATCTCCAAGGTCCCTAAACCATTCCATGATCCTGTGCTAGGTATAAAATCAATAATGCAGCTGGCAACCGTTCTGTTTGGACCATATATACAGAATATAAATCATTCCGTGAGCTTTGCACCATCAAAATTCCATTCCTTATTTTTTGAGGAATGAACATGTGTAATATACCTCATGTCCTGCTGAAGTGGAGTCCAAGGGAAGGGCTTGCATAATTCCTTCCTCCTGGAGCAACTGCATTTCTTTGTCACCTGGCTTTGTTGCTGGCTTTGGTGCCTGGGTGCTAATCAGTGGGACCTGGGAGTGCTCTCAGAATTCCCTTTCGAGTTGCTGTCAGCAGGAAAACCTCGTAGAATTTGTTGGCAGTGACACAAGCACTGCCCAGCAGGCTCAGGGGTGCAGCCCATGCCGTGCATGTCAGGAAAACTGCAAAAAGGCCCAGGGAGAATAGTGAAAAATTGACTGCAAATTGGCAGGCAGGCACAGGAGCCACGGCTGCAGAGGAGTCTATGATTTGTTTATGTTTACCTAATCATACTTTAATCTTTCTGCTGTTAACACTTAACACTAAACCGGTTTCCTGAGATCATCAATTGCCAGCATTTTGAAGAAGATTCCAAGAGATTAAGTGATAGCAGCAGTCAGAGGAAACATAACTGGGCTCTGCCACACACCCCAGACTTTGGAACAGAGTTGTCATATGCAAGATGTTAATTAATAATTTAAATTAAAATGCTGCTTTGTCTTCAAAAAGAATCCCGAGAGCTCTGAAAAAGAAAAAAAAATGCTGGCTCCTAAATCCATTTTCTAGTTTTCATTTACCTTTGTTGCTCTGGTTCAGAGGTTTCCTTGAAGCTTGCATGGCTGCTGGAATATAGAGACACAGCTCATATTTGTGTTTCTCTGCATGTGACTTTTCATTTCCATAAAATGAAATATTTTCCTAATGAGATTTCTATCCTGCCAGCTGTAGTGTGTCCCAAGGAGAATGCCAAAGGAATGAGTCTGGGGAGACCAACCCTGTTCTGTAAATAGAAGAGGAAAGACAGCCTGCCAGAGATTCTGCTTTCTCTTAAAAGAAATAAATAAAGGTGAGGGAGGCAAGAAGGGGTTTGTCTCTTGCCACTAAATTCAGGTTTTTCCTTCTGGTTTACAAAAATCTAAGACTTTACTGCCCTTGTGATAATTTCATTTCCGTGCTGAAACAAAGATGTTAAATTCTGTCAGGAAGGATATGTCTTTTTCCAAAGATATTTGAAGAACAGTGAAAGAGCAAGAAAAGAAGAAATCCCAAATTAGCAAATCTTAGTAATACACATTTTTCAGTATTAGTTCCCTGGGAATCAGGATGAAGATTAATATCAGCTGTTACTTCTGGCTTGCCACTTACCCAGCTTCCAGCTCTCTGAAGTTCCCAAATACTGACTGTTCTGAGCTCTTCCAGGTGCCTGTGGTTGTTAAGTGCAGGATGAACAGCATGTGAGTAGTGACACAACCACTGTTTTAAATTGTTGCCCATATCCATTACATGAGAAGGTTTTTTCTTGTAAGTGTGTGAATGATGCTACACCAGTCGAGAGGACACCTGCTGCCTGCAGGATGTTTGGATACATCACAAGGATTTCTGTTCTGCACTGGTTTGTTTCCATGGACTGGTGCCTAACTTGGAAATTCAAGCTCAGTATTTGCAAACAGTGCTGGGAAGTTTTTCATCGTTTATGTCTCCAGTGGCAAAAATAACTTGGAAGGAATGGGTGATGGTTTGAGTTTGGTTAATTGCTTTATTAAATGAGGAGCTGCTGTCTGAAAGGTGTGCACAGGGGTGTTTGCTGAGTGTACAGATAATACACCTACTGATAAAGTTCTGATCAGCTGTGCCAGAGGGGTGCTCAGAGCCCACTGATTCTGCTTTACTACCTTTGACCTCTATTCCTCTCAAGATTTCAGTATTTGCTGTGTAATAGCATGAATAAGTGCATGTTCCCCTTTGGCCTGACTGAGCTGTCCCAGTTCCAGCCCCACTCTGTTCTGCCCCACTCATTGCAGTATTCAAGGAGCAGAACTGGAGCTCAGTGTACAGGATGCCTTTCATGTCAATATTCATAGGGTTTCTTTGTTATCAGGAAGGGCTGCTCAGAATTATGACTGGAATTATGTACAATTCTAGGTGTCTGGAAAAAGAAAGCACCTCCCAGCTGGGAATCAAGAGAACATGAGGTTATTTAGTTCAATTTAATGTGTGACTGAGGAAAGGAGGGTGGCCAGGGCTGGGTGGCAGACAGCAGAGTGCCAGTTGTGGCAGACAGCAGAGTGCCAGTTGTGTCTGTGGGGTGCTGACATGAGGAATGAAGCTGCTTGACTTGTGGAGAGCCAGGAATTGGCTCTTTTCCTCTGGAGCCAGCAGAAATCACTGTTCCAACCTTGCATTCACTGTCTCATCTCTGTACAGAGACTGAGGGTGTGAGGTGTCCCCTCAAGTGTCCCACCCGTTGCACAGGCTGTGCAACTGTGCTGTACCCAAGGTGGCTGAAAGCTCCACGTTGAGTTTTGATACTGATATGATGAAAAGAAAGAGGAGAGCAGGGAGATGGAATCTACTTCTAAAGTAATAAAAGTTGTCAAAACCTGCTGCAGTGGAAGGAGAAGACGTTCTTCTCTCTCTCACTCAGCATTCCCCCTGGCTCTGGCACGAGTGTGTTTGTCCTGCTGTCACCAACAGCTGGACTGGACTCTGGATTTGACCCTGTGTTTGCATGATTCCCAGGAATTCCAATGGAGTGCCTGCTGTGCTGGTTTATAATGGATGATCCAGACTGTCAGGCTACTCTGAGAGTGAGCTAAATGCTGCATGGATTTATTCCTTGTTTGCACATCTCCCTGGAAAGTCCTGAACACAGATGTGGGAAATAAGTCTTCCTCAAGTTTGATCTGTTTGCATGAATAAGAGACATTTGTATCAAGAATCAAAAAATCAACCTGCAGTTGGTATGAATTTGGGTTAAATCATCCTGATTATGACATCAGAGGTTTACATCATGTCCATCTACCTGGAAAATATGGAATTTGCTTTCAGTAATATAGAAATAATGTGGATTAGTTACTGTGATAGCACGTGGTCCAGAGCAGATCTGGCTGCAGTAGAAGTGCTGGGGAGGGGAAGGAGAGCCATGCACTGCAAAAAGGGAAAGAGCAAAGGGGCTTGAGAAACAAGTGCTTAGATGTGGATTCTTTTCTTGGTTATAGCTCATACCTTGGATAATCTGTTGCCCCTAAATATCTTAAATACTTGAGTTACATGGAAATTCCTTGTGGAAATGAAAATTGTCCAATACAAAGGACCTTGGTGGATTGGGTGTGGCTTTTTTTTTTTTTCCCCCTTTGGCCTGAAAATTAGCTGAACGCTAAACTGGGTAGAAAATGCATTTTTCCTACTGCATAATGATAAAACATCTGAAATAGAAAACTTATCTGAATATAAGAGGTTTAGGTGTCCACTTAAATGTTTTTTTATGTTTTGGTTTGAGTGATGTGTCTTAGTGATTGCCATGGATTGAATTCTCTCATTTAATGGTGCAGTGTCTCACTGGTTTTTACACTGACTAAAAAAAAAAAAATTTCAACTAGATTAGGCAGTCTTTAATCTTCGGTAATTAAATTATGAATTGATTTCACAACAAAAGATGTGTAGATGTCTCCTAGAATAGATTGATAATGAATATCTGAATACTTAACACTAAGAACACATTGGGCTTTTTCCTTTGAAAGATAAGAAAAGAGTATAGGTTACTGTAAAAGGGAATTTAAATGAGTGTAGTCTGTTCACACTGAAGCAATTTCAAGAACAATTTAATGACTAAAACTATTAAATATACATGAATTCATATACTGAAGAATGGCAAATGAATATGATTTCATTTATTGTATGGAGTTGATTTAGTTGTGCTAAGTGGACAAAAGGCAAGTCCCACTGAGGTTAAAAGAGATCCGAGTTGAAAAGGAGTAAGGTGTGAGAGAGAAGCTGGGATACCCCAGTGTATCTGTTCCTGAGCACATCTGTTCCTGCTTCTCCCACATGTCAGGGCTCCATTTGCCTCCTTGGTGCTCCCCCTCCCCCCCACTCATGTCCCAGAAAGAGTTTTCCTTGCAGAAAAATAACCTGAGTGCATTGTGTGCCACTGAGCTTTCAAAGCTCAGAAACCTGTCCGAGCACACGTGCCTCAAGGCAGGCAAGTGATTTATTGTGATAAATAATCCTCTGTGTGAGGAGGAGAGGAACCATGGCAGGACCCCAAGGCCAAGGCCAGCCTCTTCCCACACTTACAGGAATACATCTGAGAGAGGCATCCACGGGAGCAAAGCACGGGCTAGTGCCGCCTGCTCTTGTGAGGAGTGGCTGCTGGGGCTGAAGGAAGCCACGGGAGAGTTTCTACACAAAACTTAAGACATGAAAGCTGGAGGGAGTGACAAGAAAGATTTCCCTCTGTGCAGCAGGACTGTGAACAAAATAGAAGGTTATTTTTCCAGACATGTCTCAAACAGTTTGGGTCAAAATACTCATTGGTTTAAGGCCATTAGACTACAGAAGAGTTACCCCGGGTTAAACTTGTCCTCAGTGTGTCTGAGGCAGAGGAGGGATTCTAGCTTTGAAGAAAGCAAGCTAGAGATTTATTCTCTTTTAAGTATCTCCTCCTACACTGTTGTACCTTTTTCTCTGACTTAAAACTTTTTGCCAGCAAGCCCCTGGTTTTGACAACCATCTGTCAGCCCTCCGAGATAAAAGAGCAGAATTGCTGAAGGCTTCACCGAGGAGCGCTGTGCAAAGCCTGAAAAGAATTGTCCACTTTTAAGCTGCCCTACATTTAATTATATGGTTGGAGCTTTTAAGTGAGCGCTGGGATTTGAGATGGGATGAAGCCTGCAATTTCTGTAATAGCTCTGAGGACGTGAGTGCTGTGACCTCCTGTTTATTCAGGATTGATGTTGTGTGCCTGGCACTGCCCAGCTACACAGGCTCACACAGCAGAATGCACAACGACACAAAAGGCACGAGTTGACAGCTTGAGATAAGCCTAAACCCTTTGCCAGTGTAGTAATTATAATATATGTGCTAATAAGAGTGCCTAGAGCTTTTATTCCATACTCTGATTGTTGCTGCAGCACAGCTGAGTGAGGGTTGTTAAAATGCTGTGAGCTTTGGACATTGGTCAGCTGTTGCTGAAATACCCCCAAATACCCAAAACGGTTCAGGAACTGAGTTAGTTACTGGAATTTCTCAGTCCAGGGAGGCTTGAAATGAGGAGTGTATTCCAGATTAGTATCAGGATAAATGAGGCTTTTTGGCAACAGTGGAGTTTGCTGAAATGACATATTTTCTTGTAAAGACAGTGGCCACTACGTTCAGAGGCTGAACTAATTTAATACTCGAATGCACTGAAGGAATAAGATTCTTGAAACTACAGAGGTATTACAGTTTGAGTTTTTGGCCACAGATTTGAACTGTTCTGGAGACTGCTTCTGGTCCCTGGCTGCACGTGCTGCTCTGTAGAGCAAGGGGTGCTGAGAGGGGCCCTTTGCTGTCACCTGAACAGGAGCAGCTCCTCCAGCACTGACACAGGCACCAGGACATGAGCAAGACTAAAGCATTTTTAGATGCTTAGAAACTTCCCTTTCCATGCTGACTACATGCATGGATCCCAGATTTAAAATTACCTGGATGGTACAGAAAACACGGAAAGCAAAATCTTTTGTCTATTAATAGCATATTTGTGCATTTAATTCTCTTTTCTCCTGCCTATCACCAAGCCACACAGGGTTGGCAGGCAAAAACAAATGCCTGTTTTCACAAAGAGAAATATTTTTCCATACCTTTGTGAATACTCTCAATATTGTTTGCCTCACTTAACTGGGGAATGAAAAATGCAATGTGAGAGAAAATATTACTGAACTTGGGAATGAGATGTGGGACTTCAGCTTTTTCATTGCCTGATAACAAGTTCAATGCTTCATGTCAGCTTCTTGCTGGCACAAGAACTGAATTTGTATTTAAGGACACAGCCAGCTTAAAACATGAAAATTGCAGTTATTTTTCAGTGATCAACCTTTCTTTGAGCAAACCTGTTCGCAGAGGAGTTCTCTCAGTTCTGTCAGACCCAGTGGTTGAAAATAACTACTTAGAAAGAAATACTTTAATAATTAAATAGTCAATGTTGTTTGGGGTAGAAATAGTGATTACAATAGCATCCTCTCTGTGCCTGGGCCTCTTGCCAATGAGACTCTCACATGAAAATTGATGAGTAAGCAACAAGTTTAATATTGCAGCTTTCATTGCTTTGCTGGGAGCAGCACTGCTTCCACTGGAAAATATAGGAGAAATGCATTATCTTCTTGCAATTTATTTATATAGGGAACAAGTTCAGAATTAGACTTTTTATTTTCTGTTTCTGATTTGCCATTATCAGTAATGCATTCTCTGCCTTTTGAGGCAAATATGTAGCTGTATGAATAGTTTTGACCTTATTTTTCTGATTTGGACTCTGTGGAAGAGTAAGAAGACTATTTTCCATTTCTGTGCTTCAAAATAAAAAGGAGGAGAAGCAGTAACCCCCTGGACACTGATGTGGTGAGCCTCATGGAAGCTTTAGCCCCTGTTTACAGAATAGTCATGTTTGTTATGCTGCTGAATGCAGGGGCCACTTGTTTCCTCACCCCCCTTTATAAATGTTTCAATATGACCAGAATGAGTTCTGTAAAACAAGATGCTTTCCCAGTTTGTAGGACTCTCTAAAGATGCTACTAAGTCCTCACTTGAGCTAAAGGGAATGCAGATCATCTTCAGCAACAGCACAATTCCTTTATTCATCCCTGGCTCCTGGTTTGAGGCAGAATTGCTTCCCAGGAGGCAGCAGCATTCCCAGCTGCAGGAAGCACAGATCCAGTTCCTTCAGCACCTGCTGTGGCTGTGCAGCACAGGAGCTCTGGTAGATTGGGTAGAAAACCCTTCCTGAGCTCCATTCCCACTGCCACAGGCAGAATCCTGCCCTCTGTTTTTGGGCAGAGCACCCTGCCAGCAGCTGAGAGCTGCTCCAAAGTTTAAAAAAGACAAGGAAAAAAACTCCTGGTAAAGCAGGATGGTATTTTTGCAGTGGGACAGTGTTATGTGGTGTTCCAGCCTCAGCCCAGGAAAGGAAAACTATTCCTCCCCAGTTTGATCTGGTGCTGTGTCAGATAGAGCCTGAAAGACAAGGAGCACAGCTTCTCTTTGCCCTGGGTGCTGGTGAGATGTGTGGTGTTTATCATGAAACTCATCCCTTTCAGAGGTGTAAACACTGAAAGTGCTTTGAATCATGTTTGCTCCATGTGGAAAATGGGAGTTCCAGCAGGTTCAGGCTGTGTCAGGGCAGAGGGGGTAGGCTGGGGCTGCTGGAGGCACACACAAGAGTTTGTCACCTCACTCAAAGGGAAATACACGAAGCTTTCACAGAAGGTATCGTATGGTGCTCCAGCAGAGCCATTCATGTCCAAATGTCCATCGTCAGGCTAGAAATAACATCAGGAGAGCAGCATTTCTTCCTGCACTGAGAATGTTGCATTTTAGAGCTGCCTGTGGAGCATGAGGGGAAAGATGGTGCTGTACTGGGAGGCTTGGGAGGCAACCTTCCAGGATTCCAGAGCTGTGGGAGGGTAAGCAGAAGGGAGGAGGGCAAAGCCAGCATGTTTGTTGCAGGGAGGGAACAGGAGGCTGGGAACAAATGCAGAGTATTTTGACACATGCAGGATCTTGAAGAGCCATTGTGCCATTGCCATCTCCTACCAGAGTGCTCTTTAACCTTTAAAACTCCGGCGTTTTCCTTGGATTAACCCACTTGGGATACTGCTGTGAAACCACACACAGCGTTCCCACACTCTGTGCCCTGCCCTGATGGATGGGTGCTCCTGCCATACCCTGCTGCAAATCCAATTCCTCCCTCCCTCCCTCTGAGCTTCTCCTCCCTGCTCTGCTCAGCCCTGGGCAGCTCTGCTGTCCCCCAGCCCCAGGGGTGTCTCCCAGCCCCAGGGGTGTCCTCCTCTGGTCACTGCGCTGCAAAGAGAGAGAAAGGACAGCAACACACACGGAGCTCTTTGGGGAAAAAAGGCCAATTTATTGTACAGACAGCCCGGATTTAAAGTGTGTCAGTGCAGCCAGGACAGGACAGGAGCTCATTGGACAATTGGGAAAAACATCCTTGGGACAGCACCTCAGGATGTGTCCCACGGCAAAGACACCAGGGGTTAATGTTGATGATGAATTCCACTCTGTTTGTCACCGTGTTCTCACCCTGGGAGACTCCTCCCTAACTGAAGCTGCAGTCAGCTTGTCAGCCTGGGAATGGAGCTGAGAGTCAGGAGAAATCCAGGCCTGAAAAGAATTTCCAAGCTGTAATTCCCTGGCTCCCTGAATGTGTGTGTCCACATCCTCCAGCCCCAGGGATGTCCCCCAGCCCCAGGGGTGTCCCCAGCAGGGGCTGTGTGTGCTCTGTGCTGGTTCCCTGTTCCCTCCTGTGCCCCTCGCAGGGTGAGCCAGGCGCTGACAACCACAGATTTCCTGGTGCTTCCCACTAAAGCTGAAGGCACTGCAGCATCCAGGGCAGTGCTGTATGAGATCAGAGCACAGCCATGGGCACCAGCCACGTGTGAATCAATCACTTCATTCTCATAGGGGCTTCTCAAAAGCTGCAAGTATGCATTTGTATTTTTACTTCTGTCTGGCCTTAATTTGACATTTAAGAGCTCTGATTTTGCAAGAATCATTCCTTAAACATCATCAGTGCTGCCTCCTTTCCCCTGCTACGTGACCAGAGATAACAAATTGGCTCAACCGAGCCATGCTGGACATGTCCGAGGCTTTTTTTTTCTTGAGGGGCATCAGTTATAATTGGCCAGAAATAGGAATAAATCCCTTTGCACCTTCACCTCCGGCTTGAATGAACTCAAAACCTGGGGAAAAACCATTAATCTTCGGCGTGTGGTGGGGCAGGAAGGGAATTTGAGAAAGGTTAAGCAGTGGGGTGGCACAGGGTCCGTTGAGCCTGGACAAGGGGGCCTGTCAGAGGTTTTGCCCACAAAAATGGGCTGCTTTGTTTAATGTACCCTGTGCAAGTGAGGGGGAGATTACTGCTGAGGAAGAGAAGGAATAATTGCTGTTGTCATACTAAAAGAACTTTATGAGGACTTTTATTAAATCCTTATGAATTCCAGTTATAGCAGCATCTTTCACAAGTTAAATTTTTAATTTCTGAGCTATCTAATTTTGTTTTTTAACACTGTAGAACACTCAATCTTAAATAAATGCTCTGGTTCAGAAATAATAGCAGGGAAAGGACCAAAAAAGCAGTACATTTTTTACTCAGACTTCTGTAAAAAAAACCCTGCAACATTTATTTGATGATTGAAACAAGTAAATGAGGTCCTTATTTGCTATTTATTTGCCTTAAATAGCTGAATTTATAATTATTGGGTACCTGTGATGACACAAAGCTACAAATATAACATAAACCAGGGGATATGCAGTACTGATTTCTAACAAATACTCCTAGGAAAGCATCAATTAATTCAAATGAGGCCATTTTCACTGAAATGTAGGTGTGGATAAATAATACATGGAAACAAAGTCTGTTTGATAAAATTCTCCAAGAGGTTATTCCTGGAGCTTGCATTTGTATTGTCTTTATCTGTAGCATGCAGGCTGAGCCCGTGCCCATCATGTCCTGCTGTGGATGCTCTGTCAGGGGTGGCAAAGTCCCTGTGTCACATCACTGTGCTCACAGAATATTGGCTAAAAACCCCACAATTCCAGCAGCTGCTGCCATCCTGGCTCTTCTGGTGATGGCATAAAAGCAGTGGTGTCCCCTCAAGTCTCCCCAAAATGAGTTCAGTGGCATCTCTTCATTGATTGTTGTAGGAAAATCAGTGTCAATAAAAATTAACAGTTCACTTAAGTTCTCTGGGTGTCACATAGTAAGGATTCATTTAGATCTATTTTGAGCATCCTATTGAAATGATATCATGGTACTATTTGCCTGTTTAAGGGTTTATTTATCAGAGAGGGTATGTGAGAGGGTATGCAGCTGAGCAGCAGAAATATAATGATACAAAAATCAGATTTTTCTCCAAAAATTTGTTTTAGTAGGTTTTCTGCTACCTCTGTAGGGATCAGCTGTATTTGAGATGAATTTGTGGTGGTGGAGTTTCTATTTAATGTAATAATAATAATTAAAACCTGCCTAACGCTTTTTCCTTTTGTAGTGTGTGAGCTCAGGATTTTTTAAAGCCTTTTTCCTTTTAAGTTTGTCTTTTTCCTCTGACAGAGGAAAATGGTCTTGCCAAGCAAACAGCCAGAGATGGTGAGAGTGCAGCCAGTTTATCTTGTCCTGGTGGTGCTCTTGGCCACATGCTTGCCTTGGGGACAGTGCAGATCTCCCATGGCAGAGAGGATGCTGCTGCCTGGGGAATCCTGTGCTCCACAAGTTTTTACAGATATGTGTTTCCCTCCTTCCCACTAACTCAGCTGGCATTAAGAGCGACCATCTTTTGTTGTTCACAGGGGCTTTTGCAAAGGGCTTTTCCAGCAGTACCGGGGCAATTCTGTGCAATGCTGGTGGATGATAAAATTGTGCTGTGTGATTTACCCTTCCTGCCTGGGCTGGCCATGAGTGGCAGCAATTAAAGGCGTTGTCACCCTCACTGTGGGTGCCTGTGTGCCATGGAGAAGATGCTTCTTCACCCAGGAGAAATGTCAGGATTAAGATGGTTTCAGTCACTGCCAGCCTTAGTCCCACCCATAATCTCAGTTGTGCCTACAATGTTTGCAGGAGGAATTGTTTTCCTGGCTTGGTGTGCTGCTCCTGCTCTCAGGGGACGTGAGAAGCAGGATAAGTAAGATTTTCTGGTAAAATAATCCACTGCAACAGAAATATTTGTGTACTTCAAACATTCTGATGCAGGTTTTTGTGGTTTAACAGAAAAATCAGCACCTTGTCTGTTCACATTTTGGATTTTTCTTTAATTTTAGGCAGAGATTAGAAACAAATTCTCTTTCAAATTCTATTAGAACATTGGATTTTTTAGTTTGCTAAATATAAAGGTAAATGATTAAAGATGTATTTTTGTCTAATCTAACATTTGGGATTAACTGGTTACAATTTTGCCTGTTATATAAATATTTTAGCCTCTCTCAGGGCAAAGTTCATGTTTACTTGAATATCAATCAGTGTTAAAGGGAATGAATTCAATTCATATAATGGTTGCACTGATTGTTACGTAGGAAATTCAAAAGCAGAAGTTATATAAAATTATCTGATTGCAATATTCAGAAAATGAGGTTCCCTTTGAACCCAATCTCAGTTCTGAAATATCTGTTCCATGATAATATGGTCAGCAATTTTTTCTACTGGGAGCTTTATTAATCTTGGCTGTATCTGTGTTTAGTTAATGATAGATTTAATTTTTTTAAAAAACCACCAGCAAACGAATTTCTGTGTCCAAAGGGACACCTCTGCCAGGTGAAATTGTGACATTGCATTGTTTATTTTTTTCCATAGAAATTGGTATTGAGAAAGAGTAGCCAAGCACATCCTAATTTGAAAATTTTGCTCACTCCTTTTGAAGACTGCTAAGATTTTAATGCTTTTTAGCATAAAACCAATCTGATTTTCCTGAATTCTTATGGCAAATAGCAAGTTTTTTGGTTTGCAAAAGCTCTTAGAGTGTGGTAATAATTCAAGTATCAGAACTGCTGTTCTGCTCTTGCATGGGATGTTTACCTGTTGTCTGCTCTTTGGAGCTGTGCTGGAGGAACAGCTGCCTGTTCATCCAACAGGACAGGATCCAAAGAGGAGGAAAACGGCCAGACAAAATATCTTACTTATGAATTCTGGTTTAATAAATGTGCTTTCTATGAATGATTCATGGATTTTATGATTACATTCAATTATTTTTCAACGGCTCATGCTTCACTTCATCAAGAATTTCAATCAATGCCAACTGATTAATTATCATTCTCCTAGTAGCCTTTTGTCTAATAAACAGTTCTAATGAGCATGTTCAGTCTTGGCATGTATAAATGTCAGCCATGCACCAATAAAACACTCCTGGAACTGGATGCTGGAGGTGGTCACACTTTAGGTCTGTTTTTGAGGAGACAAACCCCCAATCTCCTCCCCCTGGCTTGCCCTTTCCATCCAAGATAAATAAAAGCTGTAGTTGAGCAGCAAAGACCAAATGTCTTCATTCAAGGATTCCTTTGTGCCACGGTAAAACATTGTTAATTCCACTATCTTGACCTTTAATTTTTCATCTCCTTTTGCACAATATGTTCAGGAAACTTTTTGGAGTGGCATTCCCCACCCTGTTCTGGGTGTTGTGTGTGTTCATTTCCATCTCCACTCTGCCAAACCCCAGATCCCCACCAGCCAAAAGGAGTCTTTGGCAGAGCCTTGTCTGTGTGTGGCACATGAGGCTGCTGCTGGTGCTCTTTTCGGGTTTAATTCTGACACATCCACACCCAGAACCTTTGCAGAGCAGGGCTGGATATTGCAGAGCTGCCTCTTGGCTCCAGGCATGCTGCTCTTGCATACCTTGGAACAGATGGCTCATTTAAGCACTGGCAGAGTACCTCAGCTAATTGCTTAAGACCTCCCATTTTTCACTTTATTTGGGTAAGAGTGGGCAGCCCTGTCTGCACAGATATGTGAACATATGAATGATAAATAAAAGCAGAATGGGAAATGTGAAACCACCCTTAATTGTGTGAGTGGGTTTCTTGAATTGTCACAAAATGAATTCAGGAGAAGCAATAAGGATTGTGTGGATTGGCACTTGAGGAACTGGTTGCATTTACAGCCTTGCCAGCTGTGTGTTCCACCAAAGGCTTCCTGCCCTCTCACTGATTCCTCCTCTCTTGTGGGAGAGCAGGATACAGATGGAGTGATGATTCCCCAGAAAGGCCTCCCAGACTCTGGTGTGTTGTATTTCAGCACTGGATTTTCTGTGTGGCTGTGGTTAAAGGCACTTGACAGATTTCTGACTTACTAATTTACTGGATTTTTTTTTTTTTTGGACATTCCTAAAATCCAGGGGCATAATGTGCCACTTCTGTGTGAGGAAGTGAGATATTTGTGTTAATTCTGGCCATACATTCACATGTACACATGTACTTGCAGTTGTTTCACAAAACACTGAAACTTCCCCACCTTCCCTTGGTCTTGCTGCCCTTCTCTGCACCTTTCTGTGTGCCCAGGGAATCCAGAGTCTTTTGGGGATGGGGGAACAAAACCATAAACAGCTGTTGGGATGCGACTGCACACGGATATATTTAGTAGGTTTTTCCCTTATCGTTTCTGAGGCTTTGCTTTCTCTTTTTGTCCTCCTGGAATGCTGAATGGCTCTGTTTGAATGCCAAGGGCTTTGGAGCACATTCAGGGGGGACTGGGAGTGCTTTCTGCAATTCCATGCCCACCACCCTTGGTGACTCCTCAGGAAGTTCTCAAGAGCTTTGCTCCCCATCCAGTCCTTTTTCCTGATCCCTGGGAGCTTGCTCAGTGGCCCAGACTGCTGCAGTGTTCTTCCTTCCCCTGGAAAATTCGAAGCCCTTATTCTTGTCCTGGGAGCGATTCCTTGTTCCATGGCAGCTTGGTATGAGGGACTTTGGGGATGCATGGCTGAATGTTTTGGGAATTTTTGTTTTTATTTCAAACGGAATCACTACATGGACACATCTCAACACAAAGTTATTTTTTCTCTTTTTTATTCGAAGGCAGGCTTACAGCAGAGGGAAATGCAACTGCCCAGGAAGTTTGTTTGCTGAGTTTAATCTTTATTTATATTATGGAAAATATTCTTTTTGACCATATAAGCACTCACAGATCAGGCTAAAGTATGCTGATGTGCTGTGGCTGCTACACAGAGAAGTCTGGTTAGTGTTGCACCTGACCAGCTTTGAGTTTCCAGTTAATGACTTATAATCAAGTTAAAATGAGCTTTTTCATAGCTCTCTCATGAAGTTCATTTATTTGCTGTTTTTCCTGTGCTATCTTATTGCTGTAGTGCTATGGAAAGCCCAAGGCTGTGCCCTGCAAGCAGGAACTTGGGAAGATGAGTGAGAAACCCTGCTGTATCCTGTGTCTTTTAAATTCTAAATGTGTACTCCAAATTTACAGTGCAAGGGAGATGGAGAGAGAAGCCAGGTCCAAGAGAGAAAATTGAGAATTACAAATATATTATTTACTGTGAAATTCTGTGTGGAAAAAAGTCTTTCTTTTTTTCTTAGGCATAGTTGGCAAGTATGGGTGTTCCTAGCCCACTAGCATTAGCAAACAGATGTATTTTCACAGTAAATGTAATATTTCAGCCCTCACAGCACTGCAGAGAGCCTTTGAAAGGCATTTTTCATGCAGCAGGGTCATTGAATGTTTAAGTTCTGTGCAAAGATGAAGTCCAGTCTATTGCCTAAAAGGAAGAGAGAGGGCTAATATTGTATGAGGCATCTGTGGATTGTTTGTTGACTCTCTGTCTCTGCCTATTGAGAATTAAGAAGTTGAAAACAGCTGCTTCTGTGTCCTGCTCCCCCAGGCTGGTTCAGGGAGCCCCTCGGTGCTGATGGAGCTCGGGGTTAGGAAGACATCAGGGTGCCTCTTGCAGGGTATAATATCCAGGACAGGAATTCCTCACACCAGCAGTCTGTCCACATTGAGCATGGAGTAGGAAGAAGAAATCTTTGTTTAGAATCTAACAGAGGAAAGAGGAATAAGAGCCAGATAATATCTGTAAGTATTTTCAAGGAGCGTTTAGAAGGGCTACTGCTGTGAGGTAAGGCCAGCCAAGATAAACATTTCATTTCAGGGCAAATCACCTCTCACAATGGATACAAATATTAGGAACTCTGAAATAGGTGGTAATGTCGATTCGCAGTTGAATTTCTGCTGTACTCAGTATTTCTTATCACCTGTATACATTAATAAAAATACACTCAGGGTTGGGAACTGTGAAGCATTTAAGTGTGATAAATGCTCTGTCTAGTGTCTAATAAGGATGATATCTAGTAGATAGTATCACAATATTAAAATATATAAGAGTATTGTAAAGCATGCAGTCTCAATCTTACAGGGCACAATAAAAGTATATCTTAATAGCAGCAGGGACCTGACCAGAAATTCCAAAGAAATGCCTGATGAGAAACATCATTCTTCAGTTTTTCTCTGGAGTGGCTCTGTCTGAAGGCCAAAATAGCCCAGTGTCAGATGGAAAAGGTGGGACCTGCATCGTCTTTTAAGGCTTCCTTGAACCTGGGTGAGTGGTTTTGGCATCCAGATCACTTCATTTGATGGAAAACTGAGGATGTTCCTCAGTACATTTCATTCAGGATAGGGACATGAAAAGCCTGGAAAAGTAATAAAAGAGCTGTGAGAAGGACTGAAATAAGAGCATGGCACTTCAGTATGAAACCTGAAGTTGTTACACACTCCCATAATAGCTCCAAAGCTATTGACAGGCAGCTAATCTGGTTCTAACAAGCTGACACAGAGCCTGTGCTGAGGAATTTCTCCAGGCAGCACTGACAGAACCAGAGGACACAGTCTTAAGCTGCACCAAGGGAAATTTCAGTTGGATATTAGGAAAAAGATTTTACTGAAAGAGTGATAAAGTACTGGAATGGTCTTCCCAGAGAGGTGGTGGAGTCACCATCCCTGGATGTGTTTAAAAAACCTGGATGTGGCACTCGGTGCCATGGTCTAGTTGAGGTGTTAGGGCATGGGCTGGACTCAATGATCTTGGAGGTCTCTTCCAACCTCGTGATTCTGTGTTCTGTGATTCTGTGATTCTGTGTTCTGTAATTCTGTGATTCTGTGATTCTGTGTTCTGTGATTCTGTGTTCTGTGTTCTGTAATTGTGTGATTCTGTGATTCTGTGTTCTGTGATTCTGTGATTCTGTGTTCTCTGATTCTGTGATTCTGTGTTCTGTGATTCTGTGATTCTGTGTTCTGTAATTGTGTGATTCTGTGAATTCCCTTTACTGGGCCCACTCATGATTCCCCAGAGCAATATCCATCTTCATCTGCTTGGTAATGAGCCTTAGCTTGAACCGTTCTGGAAAACTTTACCCCAATGGACATTTTCATATGCAGACATGTATTTAGGATCAAGCCAGAGAAAGAAATTATTTTATTTTTTAAAACATGTGCTTGTTGGGCGTTTCTAGAAACATGTCCCTGTTCTTTTCAGCAGAGGTTTGAAACTTTCCAGGGTTTAGCTTTGGCAGCTCTTAGTGCTGCCCACTAAACCTTGATTTTTGCTCAGAATGTGGGAAGGAATTCCTCAAGAGCAGGATGGCCACTGCAAAAGCAGATTGTTGGGGGAAAAGGGAGGAACTTGTCTGCTGAATCTCAGCTCTCCAGATTTGTGTGTGTGTGTTAGAAATTCTGGGGGTTCAAATCTGCCTTGAGACATTTTGGGTATTAATATTTCTGAAAGTTCTTGCTTTTCATGTAATTCTAGGTTTTTATGTAATTCTACTTACTGGGAAGTGCACACTGCCCTTTTACTTGAGGTGCCTTGGGTAGTCTGGTGCTCATTTTTTACTGTAATCTCTGTATTAGCACCTTTCTGACTCAGAGTATTCTCATAAATTCTTTGGAAAACCACAAAGTCCTACAGCAGTGAGGTTCATTTACAAAGCAAATTCAGTATAGAGGAATAAATAAAACTGAGCAGGTAATAAGGAGAAATATAGAATAATTCTCAAAAGATAGTTATCATACTAGGAACCAAATTAGAAATGTTGAAGTAAAAATAATACTTACTGAAGCAAGTAATTAATATTTTCAACATACAAGGAAGAGAACAGAGAATAAGTTTTACTGTCAACTTTGAAAAGAATTCTTCTTGAAAATTCTAAATACAAACCCCATGCTGAAAGGACTCTGCAATCCTAACTGATATTTAGGGGAGAGTATTTACATATATACATAAATTTTATTTTCTAATAGAGTTGTGCAGGGGACTGTTTGGCCTTCCATTTCATATTCTGTGTCATTGGTTGAAATAAATTTCAAGAGACTGGTTTTCCATAAGTTTTATGGATTGTAGAAATAAGGAAGGACCTAATATACCAATTTTTACTTGCTTCTTTGCATTCTAAAGAATAGCTTTGTACTGAAAGCTCCATAATTTCTTATGGCGAAAATAATAATGCAGGAATACAAAATAGAAAATTCCAGCATATTTAAAGTGTGCCTGAAGCTTCCAAACCCAACTTTGTATAAGGATTATACATTTATGAAGAAAGTTTAAATTTTCCTGCTTACATTTTTGTAATGTACTGTAGCCATGTGGTCCTTGCAGTGGCACAGGCCACATTTTTACTGCTAACAGTCTTGGTATTTTGATTAAATAAAACAATTCCAGTGGCTGTGGCTGAGTTTTGTGTGTTATGGACCCAAATTTAAGCTATATATTATTCCTACTAAAGCCACGCTGCTGCTCGACTAGTTATTCAATTTAAGCCCCTTTAACTGGATGTTCCTTGTTGCTTTTCAGCTGCTGAATTTCCACTCCAGCAGACGTTTCCTCCTTTGTAAATGTGATATTTCCTCATGTGCACCGTGGTGTTAGTGTCTCTGGTAGCTTTCTCATCCTCAATAAAGCAGATCTGCAGATGAGCCTCCACAGGTAACGGGAGTGACACCAAATCTCACCTGGTACATGGTGAAATTTTATTGCTATTGGCAAATGACCCACGAGTGTATTGTAGCATAAACTAACATTGTCTGACTGACTGGTAATGAGCTGATTAGTAATGCAAAATAATTGCAAACAGAATTGATATTGCACTCCTGTGAAACACAGCAAAATCGATACAGTTCCACCTCTTGGGTTGTAGTAATTTTTCTCTTTTTTTGCTTATGTATTAAAATTGTGGAATTGACTCTCCCTAACCTGTTCTTTCTCAGTAGAAAAACATTAAATCTGCAAGGTGAAATAGGCTTAGGAGCAATGATACTTAGTGGTTTTATGGTCTAGCTTGTGCGCTGTATTACATCATTCTTTTGTAGGGAATTAAATTCTTTCCGTCACTTCAAGTATGGTCCACATGTAAAAATGGTTATTGGAGTGTGGCAGTTACATTCTTTGGGAGAAGCAAAGCAGAATGGCATCCTCCTAATTAAGCTTCTGCCTTCTGGAGGAAGAAGAAAAAAGGGGAAAAAAGAAAAAGACCAAGGTTCTTACTTAAGTGGCATTTGCAAGACAGAATCAATTGAAAATTAACTTCAAGCTCCCGTCTCAGACAGATTTTGATGCATGTCTGACTGCCTGTAAACTCATTGGCCAACTTATAAATGAGCACAGAATTCTCCCTGAGGCACCCAGGTCTTGCTGGCATCACATCCTTTGGGCAGCTCAGTGGCAGTGACAGGCTGAGGGCTTGAACCAGCTTGCAAATATCAGAATAACCATCCTGTCAGCTGTGATACCTGAAAAGGGGAATTTTGATAAGATAACTGTTTAAACTTGCAGAACAGGACTGGCCAATCCCCTCTGGCAGAGGGGTGCTGGGGGAGAGGAACGGGATTCTCTCAGATCTGCCACAGCCATAGTTGCAGAAATCTTCCAAAGACCATTAGTGCTGTAGGAATTAATCAGCCCTAAGGAATGTATTTACACCAAACAGGTAAAATTCCATATTGCTATAGTGAGGAGGAAGGAGCCAGGACAGCAGAGAAAAAGAAATGTCTGCATTGTTTGGATTTGTAAAATTTTTTGAAAGCATCATTCTAGTCAGGTGAAGCAATTCAGGAACAATTCTGAGTTGAAGTCTGCCTTTCAAGGGTTTGAGCTCTTTCAAAAGAGTGTTTATGAAATAATTCTCATAAAGTGTTTTAAGCACTCTGTCATTCTCACTTCAGATAGTGAGGAATAGTATCTTCCCAGACTGCCTTCCCCTACCCAAAACAAGAATTTTTCCAGGTAATGGTTTTATGTTTTGTGTTAAGTTTTATGTTATTCTGACCCACAATGGTATAAGTGACTCATTGATTTCCTTATTTGTTAAACTTTTGTTGCCATTTTAAAATTATTTGAGTCCTGTTTGAAATGAGAATGTAATTTCAAAGCATTAGTCCAAATGTTGCTTTAAGGAATTCCCTGGGTGATTTCACAGCTTGTGTGTACACCAGGGAAAAGACTCAAAAAGAAAGCAACAAGTCCTGGGGGATTTTATGTCAATGAATATTAAGAAAGCACAAATGATATGGCCTGAAAGTTTTGGTGCACATATAAATTTGTGTATGTCCCCATCGAATTATCCCAGTGTGGATAATTTACCTTAAAGGAATCACTTTGTGAGCGAAGATCATTTGAAGCACAGAACATCTGTAGCCGTGGAAAGGGGTTTTAACCCTTTAAGTGCAGCAGAAATAAGATGCACAGCTACATGGTCGTCTGTCATGACAGGAAGAAAGAGACAAGTTTATTCAGAAACACACTTGGTTTTATAGCATGACTGCAACCCCAAGAGTAGAGAAAAGGTGATTGGTTCAGAGAGAAGACACCCCATTGCCAGGGCCTGGTCACACACCACAACAGGTGTTCTATCTTGTTCTTAATTCCTTTTTATTTTGACCAAATTATCACCCTGGGAGAAATTCTCCCTAGCCTTGAGCTGGACCATCTCATCGGCTGGGAACAGAGCTGAAAAGCTCCAGCCTGGAATGTTTTTCAGGCTGTAATTTTCTTACTTTCTCAATATGTGTCCCACAGAGCATCCTGAGTGTAGGGCGGGCAGGGGTGCTGGATGCAGCCCCTGTCCCTGCCCAGCCCCCCCAGCAATCCCCCTGTCCATCCCTGGCAGCGCTGTCCCAACGCTCCTGGAGCTGCGGCAGCCTCGGGGCCGGGACCATTCCCTGGGGAGCCTGGGCAGTGCCAGCACCCTCTGGGGGAGCAGAACCTTGCCCCAAAACCCAGCCTGAGCCTGCCCTGGCCCAGCTCCAGCCGCTCCCTGGTGCTGTCCCTGCCCAGAGATGCCCTGGGGGGAGTTTGGCAGGTGCTGTTTGTCTGGAAGGAGTTTGTGATGAGAGAAGGAGCCCAGATGGCTCCTTGGGGGCTTGGATACCTTGCTGCCCCTTTTGTGGAGCTTGGCTGTGGCTGCTGTCATGCTTGGGAGGGTTTCCTCCCAGCCTGGGTACACAGTTACCTTTTCTTTCCCTCATTTGGTTATTTCTCACTTTTCCTCTCCCTTCTGCTGCTGTTTGCAGGCCAAGTAAATTTCATGAAAAATACCGTTCTCCGTCAGAATGTGTGCAAGTCCTAGGAAAATATATTTCAGCTTAGGAAAAAAGGGAATTGGAGAACAATTCCATAAACAGCAACTGTAGCACCATCACCACCACAGCCTGCTAAGAGCTCCATTTATGAATGCAATTAGGCATATGGATAGCTCAGTTTTGTCATCAGCCCAGAATGGGACAACTTAGTGAGACAGATTCAATCTAAATCTGTAACAGTAAAGCTGGTCTAAGATGTAACCCTATAATATGCCTGGAAATGAGAAGTTGTTGGAGAACTGCTTTGTTTGGCAGCATTTGCTAATGAAAGGATGCAATTCCGTGCAGCAGGGAAAAGGATCCCTGACAGACATACCTGCCTGATACAGGGGGTTGAATGCCTCAGATTTATCAAAAATAACTGGGGAATCAGGGCAGGGGGGACAGTGCTCTGCTCCCAGTTATACCACTCTGAGTGGCCAAGCAGGAAAAAAGGGGAATATTTTAGTTTACAGGATGAGAAAAGACTGAAACAGAGACACAGAAATAATGAACAAAGGAATTGCACCAAAAATGATGTTGTATTCTGTGTGTTTTGAGGTGTGTGTTGGAGGCTACAGGCATTAAGCTTTGGGTTCCAACAGGAACAGATACTTGTGCCCCATTTGCAGCTGTGTAATTACAAACCTTCTGCCCTCTGCTTAAAAGACAAAAAACCACATTCTGTTGGAGCAAGACATAAAGCAATATTATCCATGCTGTCTTGAAATATAACAAAATAATTTTCTACTCATTAACTTAATTCAGGGGTTTGTGCTTCCCTGTTTGTGGGGTTTGAGTGGCAGTGCCTTGTACTGTCATTGCTGCTGGTGGGGGGCAGAAGGGGAACTGAGATTAGCATACTGGGTTAAAATATTTCTGTTTTCTCCTTGCTTCCCAGGCAAAAATCATATTTAGCAACTTCTGTAACTGTACACCAGATTGTCAGGGAACAAACATCTATGGGGGTGGATCTCATAAAATTTTGCTGCTTGCTGAAGTAGAAAATGAGTATAATCAAGCATGGGACTGTCAAAGAGCAGCACTCCCAGAGAGCCAGGGGTTTGGTGCCTCTCCCCTGCACCATAAATCCAAGCCCTGCTGCTGTTCAGAAGCTCTATTTCCTGAGCAGCACCACTGAAACATCCCCAGCTTTTGTCTTTCACCGCTGCTGTAACTTTGCACCTTCAGAACTCTCCAGACCAATGTTATAATAAATTCATTGAGTAGTCGCTGAATTTGGGCAATTATCTCATTTCTACTCTGGGTAATTTTATTTTGTGCTCTTGTCTATTTTCAATTCAAATAGAAAATCATTCTCAAACTCACAGTTCTGCCAGATGTGTATTTGTAAGCAGCAATGGACCCATTTTACTTACCAGTTGGACTCACAGACCAAGTGGGTTTAAGAGATTCATGGTAGCACCTAGCACTGAACCACAGAGCTTATTATAAGAATTTTGTATTTAAATCCGGAGTAGAATGTTTTTAAAAAGTAAATTGTTTCAGCATTTCCCTGTGCTTTTCAGCTTTGCTCAGTTGGAGTCTATAGGAAATGAAATGCCCCGTGTTCCATGACAGTGATGCTTTGAGTGGTCTTTGAAGCCAACAGAGCTGCAGACGGTGGTGGCACAGGTGAAGCCATTTGTCACACTAATCAGTGCCCAGACACACCCAAATATTCAGTATACAGACATATTTTGAAATGGGGTTTTCCAGTTATGTATAGAATCCCAGAATGGTTTGGGTGGGAGGGACTTTAAATCCCACCCAGTGCCACCCCAGCCATGGCAGGGACACCTCCCACTGTCCCAATGTCCAGCCTGGCCTTGAGCACTGCCAGGGATCCAGGGGCAGCCACAGCTGCTCTGGGCACCCTGTGCCAGGGCCTGCCCACCCTGCCAGGGAACAATTCCTGCCCAAGATCCCATCCAGCCCTGCCCTCTGTCACTGGCAGCCATTCCCTGTGTGCTGTCCCTCCAGCCCTTGTCCAAAGTCCCTCTTCATCCCCCTTGTAGGATCCCTTCAGGCACAGGAAGAGCACAATGAGAGTTACCTTGCTTCCTTATTCTGCACAAGGGAAATGTGGCTGGATTTGGGTGGTGCAAGGGTTTTTTAGGCCTATTGTTTATAGTTTGGAACTTTTTCATTTTCAAGTGTTTACAGAACTGAAGGGCAGCATTGTCAAGGCAATGAATAGATTGGAATCATGGCATTAATATGCTAATTTTTGAATGAAACAATGATTTAGAATAGAGATGCAGGAACATGAAAAATAAGTGAAGGACATAATACTTATCAATGAATTTGAAAATCATTACAGTTTTTGGAGTGTTTCCTTTGTGAGCCATGTAAGTGCTTCTCTGCATGGGAGTTATTTTAGGTTAATTAAGAGAGGGATTTTTCAAAGTAAGACACGGCAAGTGTGGAACTTCTAGAATGGCTTTTAAACCATGAATGCACATCCTGCCTCAATCACAATGAATTTTCAGCTGCAGGGAAGACAAAACTTAATTTTAAGTGGATTTTTTTCTTGATTCTTGTTGTTAAGAACCTTGTCAGTTACTTTAATTTTTATTTTAAATTAAGAAACTAATTTGCCTGCTGCCTTGGCCAAGAGTAGTTTTAACAGTGTTGCATAGGCTGGTCCATTTCAGCTTCTGACAAAGCCACTTTCTTCTTTTTTTAAGGATCGTGTTAATGGCCTTGTGATCATGCAGAGCTGCATTGATACCATTGCTCTCTTTGAATAGCCCTGCTCTGCAAAAGGCTGCATTAACTTTAATGGAATGACTTGAGGAAAAAAAGTGCTGCTCAGTTTGGGTAGACTGCAAGATCCTGGTCTTTAGAAAGGACTAAAGTAAATGAGAAAAAAACAACAGCAAAAACAGAAAAAAAAAAGGCAAAAAAGAAACCAAAAAAAACCCCCAAACTTTTCCCCTTTCATGTTTCTTATCTAGCTGAGCAGAATAAAAATGGGGATTTGGGGTTGTAGCCAATGCTGATGAAAAGTGAAATCTTGCCATTAATGTGTGAACATTTTTGCACACCTCCACAGTAGGGATTTTCCCTAATGCCTCTTGCATTAACAGCTGTGACAGGAACTCTGCTTCCAGCAGCTTCAAGTGGTTAAATCAATAATAGAAAGAGTTTAAAAACACTAATCCAGTGCTGCTATGTGAACATTCCCTGCCCAGCCTGCCGACTGTGTATGCAAACAGATAATGGTGAGCATCAATAATTTTCACTGCTGAATTTCTCCGTATCTAAAACTTCAGTAAATCCCTCCTCAGATGATTTTTCAGAGGGCAGAAGTAGAGTTAGACACGTGATGTGTAACCATATGCTAAGAGAAGTGATTCACCACCGCTGATGAAGGGAATTGAACCAGCCTGAATTGGCAGTGGATCATTTGACATATGCAGCTAGGCACTGCCTAGGCCCAGCATTCCTGGGGTGTGAGTGCCTCTCATCATGCCAGAGAAACAGGAGCAGCTGAAGTAGGTGTGATGTCCTTATCAGGGACTGGAGGTGGAATAGAACAATTTTCCCATCTCTTGTAAATAGAAATGTGTGTTAGTATATGGTCTTCAGCTTCTGAAATTGGGCTGGTTTGGGAGTATATGGGGAGATTATGGACATCTAATAATTCCAGCAGCAGCACCAAGGCTGTGTCTGGTAGAAATAGTGCAGCTCTACTACAGGTGGTGAGGACTGAGTGTGTTTGATGTGGAAACATCCCAATGTTCAGCTGGGATAAATACTCGGGGTGGTGAACTGGCTGAGTTTGGTGGCTAAGCCAAACCTGAGTTATGCTGGGCACACCTGCATGGTTTGGGAAAGCTGGGGAGAGAGTGCTGAGCAGTTTGGGTGAGAGTGCCTTACTCCAGGTGTACAGGTGTTGTCTGTCCCCTGGTGCTCTGGGTGGGCACTGACCTGGGCTCTGCTCCTGGGCATGGAGCTGCAGGAAGTGTTTCAGCAGCAGCCCAACAGCTCTGCAGGTGCGTTTCTGCACTGGAAGTTGAACAGGCAGCCTCAGTAAATGTGTATCCAGTTTCCAAGCCAAGCTGAAGCAAAAGGTTTTGAAAATGCAAGGGTTCTTCACAGTGAGAAAAAGCCTCGAATGTGCCTTGGAAGCAATGATGAACTAAGGCCTCAAATCCCCATAGTGTGAGTCTGATTATATATTTCTAACTCCCATTTAGGGTTTTGAAACTTTCAGTGAGTTTGTTAAGTCTAACTAACCCTGGCCCATCCCCAAGTACCTCCACTCCCCCCTCTAAAGATGTCCTGTTATCTGGGGACTAAACCAAGTGGTCCTCACCCATGGCTCTGTTAACAAAGAGCACTCGACACAAAATCTCCTGTTCTTCAGTTGAAAGGTGCTCTGTAACCTCCCACTGCTACTCATTTCCTGCCTATTATTTATGATTTTAGCTTTGAAAATAGTTTATCCCATAATTTGACTTTGAGTCTATTCAGTCCACACTTTGATGTAATGGCTGGGTTTTAGATGTGGTCCCTCGACAAAGATCACAGGGAATTCATGAGGGCGTGGGGTATAAAAATAATTAGGGAGAATATCAATGTACAATACAAAAAGTCGAGCTTCTTTGCAGTAAACACCTCCCAGTAGGAAAATGAAAATGAATCTCAGTCCATGTATTCCCAGTGAATCTCTGCCATATTAAAACCCTAAATGGGAGTTAGAAATGTATAATCAGACTTACACTGTAGGGATTTGAGGCATTAGTTCATCATTGCATCCAAGGCACATTACAGGCTTTTTCTCACTGTGAAAAAACCTTTGCATTTTCAAACAGACCGGGAGGCTAAGTCATGTTTTGCCATTGCTTGTATCACAAAAATATATTTTCATATTTATAGAAACCAGCAATTGGATTCTGTGGAAGAGAGTCCATATATCATCCATCTCCTCTATCTGTTCTGTAGTCATGTGGGGCTTTCCTCTGTTCAAGGAATTAGTCAAGCATGTAATAAGCAGATCACTGACAGTTCAAAATTATTTTTCTGAAATGGTGCATCATCAGTTGACTGGAGACAACTTATTCCAGGGATTTCTTCCAAGTATAAAAGTGGCCTTTGACTTTGAAGCCAAAGTTTATACTTTGAGCTTTTTTCACCAAAATTAAAACAAAATAATTCATGGACAAATGTGCTGCGTGCACGTGATGCTCTGTAGCACTGTATTTTGTATTTACTTTGAAACAGAATTGGGAAGAAAATGTGGACTAACTCCATATAACTGCATATGAGATTTGCCTTAACTCTTTGTACTTCCATGTGGGGTCGGTGTTTTCCAGTGTCTGTTGTGGGACCTTCAAGTACCCCAGGAGAGGGGCATGGGGCTGGGGAGGGCAAAGGGCAGCTGGGCAGTGCCTGTCCCTGTGTCCTTGTGTCCCCACGTCTGTGGATCTATCTCTGTGTCCCTGTGTCCCTCTGTCCCTATGCCTCTGTCCCGGTGTCCGTGTCCCCGTGCCCGTGTCCCCTGGCTCCCGTGGCTGTCCCTGAATGCCCAGGGGGCAGTGCCAGGCTGAGCAGGCAGGAGCTGCAGGGCTGCTGAGGCTGTCACTGTCAGGTAAGATCCCCGAGATGCCCGTGCCTCTGTGCCTCTCTCAGGCCACGCAGTGTCAGCGGCAGCTTGGCCATGGTGGGGCTTTGTGCCCAGGGCAGAGCCCAGCCCATGTGCCCTGGACCCAAAGCCCAGCCCATGTGCCCCAGAGCCCAGAGCCCAGCCCGTGTGCCCCAGAGCCCAGAGCCCGTGTGCCCCAGAGCCCAGCCCGTGTGCTCCAGAGCCCACCCCATGTGCCCTGGACCCAAAGCCCAGCCCATGTGCCCCAGAGCCCAGCCCATGTGCCCCAGAGCCCAGCCCATGTGCCCCAGAGCCCAGAGCTCGTGTGCCCCAGAGCCCAGAGCCCGTGTGCCCCAGAGCCCAGCCCGTGTGCCCCAGAGCCCAGAGCCCAGCCCATGTGCCCCAGAGCCCAGAGCTCGTGTGCCCCAGAGCCCAGAGCCCAGCCCGTGTGCCCCAGAGCCCAGAGCCCAGCCCATGTGCCCCAGAGCCCAGAGCTCGTGTGCCCCAGAGCCCAGAGCCCAGCCCGTGTGCCCCAGAGCCCAGAGCCCAGCCCATGTGCCCCAGAGCCCAGAGCTCGTGTGCCCCAGAGCCCAGAGCCCAGCCCGTGTGCCCCAGAGCCCAGAGCCCAGCCCATGTGCCCCAGAGCCCAGAGCTCGTGTGCCCCAGAGCCCAGAGCCCAGCCCATGTGCCCCAGAGCCCAGAGCTCGTGTGCCCCAGAGCCCGTGTGCCCCAGAGCCCAGAGCCCATGTGCCCCAGAGCCCAGCCCGTGTGCCCCAGAGCCCAGCCCGTGTGCCCCAGAGCCCAGAGCCCAGCCCATGTGCCCCAGAGCCCAGAGCTCGTGTGCCCCAGAGCCCAGCCCATGTGCCCCAGAGCCCAGAGCCCAGCCCGTGTGCCCCAGAGCCCAGAGCCCGTGTGCCCCAGAGCCCAGAGCCTATGTGCCCAGGAGCCGGAGCCTGGCCTGAATTTTGTGACTCAGTTTGGATTGGGATTCTGGGTTATTCTGCCATGACACCTGAGCTAACAAGCTTTGCTGGGCTTTGGAAATGTATCTTGCATCTGTTCCTTCTTAAACAGCTTTGTGCTGTCAGTAATTCCTCGCAGGAGGATGCTGTTACCTGTGGACTTGTGTAAGTCACAATTATGCCAGAAGGAAGTTCATAATCTTGTGCTGTTTTATGTTGGCTGGTGTAAGCTGTGTTTATCTGCCATACTTAAACAGCTGCTACTGTTAAGTTCCTTCTTCTTTCAGTAAAAATGACTTTACTTTATTTTACTTTAACAGTAAAATAAAAGCATACCTGTGAGGGGTGGATTTTGCCTATCAGCTTCTGACTGAAACTGATTTTTGGTTGGTGATTTGAAAATCATTCTAGAGAACAGAGTTATCAGAATTGACTCAGAATTTCTGAGGCAGTGTGTCATAGAAACAACGAAAATTAAGGAAGGTTTTTGAAGAGGGTCTTCTGTAATTGTTCTACAGTTCCTTACCATTCTACCTAGAGAATAACCTCAAGGGAAAATGGGGACATACCTGTTCTTTAGCTCTATAGATGCTTCTTCCAGGAGTTAAAATTTGGGTTGGGCTTTTTGGTTGCTGACTTCTTTATTTTTTAATGAAATATATTCAATTTCAAGGCAACATTGTTTAAAATTTGGTGCAAAAAAACCATTTGTCTGGTCGTATTTCTTTTGTCTGTTCTTTTGGAACTCCTGCCTTCTTCCTTCCCTGTTTTCCCTTCTTCCTTTGGGAAGCTGCAGAAAGCATAGCAGTGGCTCTCAGGTGGTGTACACCTTAAATCTCTACTGGACACCTTAAAAAGGTGCAAAAGCACAGAGACTGCTTGAATCTTGGGTGGAACTGGTGATCTGCCCCATGTATTTGTATTTTCAGGAGAGTTTCCATGTATTCAGCCTTTTCTGATATCCTCTGGAGCTGTTTTCTGGTTATTTCTGTCTGGGGATTCCCATCTTGGCCAGCCAAAGAGTCACCCTATTATTGTATCAATTAGTCTCATTCCCTTTAGCTGGGGAACCAAATCTAAGTGAATCTGAATTACTGTTCTCAAGTGCACACTAAATTATGACATAAATGCAAGTGTATAATTAATGACAACCACTTGAACACTATTGCATAGGCAATTTCACATTAAAAAAATGCATAAATTCAATAGAGTCTGAAATACGAACTTGAGGTACGTAATGCAGTGCTTGGAGGATTTGAGAAGGCTGTATTTCACATGTGTGAATATATAGGTATGAAATCTGGGTTTAGTGGTGGAAAAGAGACTGCATTTATGTGTGTGTGTGTATCAGGATATATGGACACATGGTATGTGTAGGAACATACATGCAGGAGAGGCTGCAAAATATTGAAAATGAAATAAAGAATGATACTGAAAACAGAGATGGTGTCAGAGCCATCTCCCCCAGAGCATCCTATAGTAGATTTTGAATAGACTTGCTGAAAACTGCATTCTAGTATTAAATCAATTATGAAGTTAAAATATCTCCCTAAAGTAGGAATAAATGTGTTTGAATTCTCATTTGATGCCCTATCTCATGGCTTGGTTTTACTATACACTGTTTCTTGGAACTGAAACCTGGCTAGCTGTTCTTAGAATGCTGGTTTTATTTGACCTGAATAATATTCATCCATCACTTTTGTTTTTGAAAGCATTAATATCTTGCAGCAAGGCTTCAAAATGGATTAACTTCCTAATCTTTCACTCTGGGAGACTTGGGTTAGATCTGTCAGAGGTGAGAATGATAGTCAATATGTTATTTGGCTGGTAAAGAGGAGTAGATAAGGTGGTGCTGTGATCCAAGAGTTCATTTGCAGAGTTCTGCTGCAGTAGATAGGTAGTTGCTTTAAAAAAACAAAACAAAACAAAACAAAACTCCAAACAATTATTTTTCACTAGCTATCAAAATAAGAGCATCAGTGGATTCCTAGGATGTTGTGAGAGGAAAAAGGTATATTCCAATCTCAGTTTTGATTTTGATGGCTTTAAGGTGCAGTGATCAACAAAGTTATGAATATGATGAATATGAATACATTTATTTTCCACACTAAGCACAGAATATACGGAAAGCAGAAACAAACACCTCTACCAGCATATTGTGATAAACTATTGTTGGCCATCAGGCTGAAATTAGATGTGTTGGTGTCTCTGCTAGCAAAGAATTTCTTAGGAGAGTTGTTTATGGAAGTTGAGTGGTGCAAGATGAAGATAAATATATGTGTGTGTGATACCATTATTAAAGTCACTCTGTTTCCCAGGTCTCCATCCAGGAGAATGCAGGAGTTGGTGGAGACACTTCACAGCAGAATCCTGGAAGGACTGAGCTGAGACAGGGGATGCTGGGATCAGGTGGGGGCTGGAGAGCAGGTGATTCTCAACACAACTTGCATTGGTTTTTTCGACCCAGATAAGAGCTTTTACATCTCTTATAAGTGAATATCCCTTGTAAGTGAATATCCCTTGTAAATGAATATCCCTTGAAGTCTTCATAAATTGGGAGGCTTTTTCCAATTCATTTTTATTTTGTCTTTTCTCTATTGCTGCTTCCTACCTTGTGCTGTCAGGAGAAAAAAAGCATGAGCAGATGTGTTTTATTGCATTGACTAAGCAGATAAATACAATTTTCTCTAAGTTCATTAAATGTTTTTCCACCCTTCAAAGCATTTAGGTATGTGGTTGCCACGTATAATTAGCCTCTCAAATTAAATGGATGTCATAATAAAGGCTTGTTTTCAAATAGAGTTAAGAGAATATGAGGGATTTTAAAGTCAACAGAGATGTTTATACAAGCAATTGTTATTCATTTTATTCTAGGTTAATGATTAGGTTTAATGGGAAATTGTTATGGACATTCCTTATGTGGCCTTGCAGAGATCAGTGCAGTTTTCTTGCCCAAAATTGACAAAAAATTCAATAGAATCTGAGATTTAGGACATTTTCAACATACTTTATCAGACTCTCTGAAGTTCTTTCTGGTTTAAAAGAAACAAACCAAAACCAAAAAGAACCTTCCTCTTATGTTTTCCAAGGACTTTAATTAATTTAATAACTTAGCATCAGGATTGCATTTGCTCATTGACCTTTGCTGAGATTCAATTTCTGTCACTCTCATGGCAGGAAAATGCTGGTGGGATCAGGCAAACAGGAAAGAGCATGACTGGAACCTGAGCTTGGCTGAAGTGGTGGCAAAGGATTAAAAACATAAACCAGCAAATCCAGGAACATGGAAATGAAAGAGCTCTACCTTAAATCACTACTGGATCTGGTCACTGAGGGCTTGTTCTGACACTGACAAACACTTTTTTCATTTCCAAGTGCACAGTCGAAGTTGTGAGAGTCTTAATGAGTGTGTTTTATCTTGAAGATCAGTGGCCAGTCCACTTTGCAGGGTGCTCTATTTCTTCCAGCTTTTCATTTGCTTCTCTCACACAGAAAGTGCACCTTGTCACTGACCAAATACATCTTTTTGAGAAGAGTGCATTAATATGCTGTAACAGTCTACTTAAAACTACGGAGTGTACCTTGTATGCCTGTGCTAGTTAATCCAAAACAAAGATTAAGTAAGAGATTTGTATATAAGGGGAAAGCCGAATGTGAAATTAAAATGTAAATCAAAAAGTAATTGGCTTTTTGTGCATAGTTTAGATAAGATTTACTTTTGAAGAATGACTTTGTGTTTTAACACAGCAGGCCAGACACCATGTGGCACGCTTGCACTTAATAATGGCAACCAATCCAGGCCATAAATATTGCAAACGATGCCATTTGAATGAGGAGCCCTATGAACCATAATAAAAACTCCAGTGATTAATTCCAAAACTGCTCTGTTCATATTAGACCTGCAGTGGCCTCCCTGATGAGATCAATACAGCGTAGCAGAGTGATTCTAATAGAAGTGTTATTATCTTTTAATCTTCGGGAGAATGCCAACTTGGAGAATTCTTCAGCATTCTGGCTGCTTATTTTCTCGGCACAACCTTGAAGGCAGTTGTTTTGCGAAATGAAGATGCATTAGAGTCTTCTCAAGGCTTTATCAATAACAGGACACGGTCACTGTTTGGGGAGCCAAAAGGCACATTTGTATGCTGAGATTCACAGTTGGGCACTGTGACCTTCCCTGTCAGCCTGGATTTGCTCAGCAGACAAATGCCTCCAGTGAATGAGGAGAAAGGACAGGAATGGGAGTGGGGTGATGCAGAGCAGGGCTTGCCAGGCAGCCAACAGCATCCTGCTCTTCCCAGAGCCACAGCTGTGTGTCCTGGACTGAGCTCGGACTCTTCTGTGTCCTGCAGAGCTGCAGGCAGTGCGAACTGGAATACAGAGTTTGGAACAGATTTCCACCAGGCACTGGGAATGAAATTTTCGTCAGCAAATGTTGGAATCACAGAGCCCCAGGCTGGGTGAGGCTGGAGGGGCCCCAGGGGCTGCTCTGGTGCCACCTCCCTGCTCCAGCAGGGCCATCCCAGAGCACAGGGCACAGCAGTGTGTCCATGTGGCTCTGGAATATCCCCAGGGAGGAGACTGCACAGCCTCTCTGCACACTCTGCTCAGGGCTGGGCACTGCCCAGGGCCGAAGTTGTGCCTCCTGTGCAGGGGCAGCTCCTGGGCTCAGCCCCTGCCCGTGGCTCTGGTGCCACTGCTGGGCCTGGAGCAGAGCCTGGCACTGCTCTGAGCCTGCCTGCACACAGGGACACACAGGGACACACAGGGACACACAGGGACACACAGGGACACACAGACACACACGGACACACAGGGACACACAGGGACAGACAGGATGTCTTAGGTTGTAATACAGGAAGTGACCAAAAGTATGTATTCTATCACCATCTGTTGAAAGCAGGTGGGGCAGTGATTCTTAGCTCTGTGGGAGATATTCTCTGCTAATGGGCCATCTGTTAAAACCAGGTGGGGCAGTCATCCTTCTCCACAACCCATCCTTCCTCCAGGACGATATCGTCTGTTAATGGGCCATTGAGTCCCACTGAATGACTGATAAAATTACATCATCCTATTGACTCCCACTGAATGACTGATAAAATTACATCATCCTATTGACTCCTACTTAATGACTGATAAAATTACATCATCCTATTGACTCCTACTTAATGACTGATAAAATTACATCATCTCATTGGGAGATGCTCCAGCCAGGGGGAGGAGCCACCCATTTCCTACCTAGATAAAAACTGAGATCTGGAACATCAAGGCAGCCTTTTTCCACTGGATTCCAGAGGAAAATTGGACCTTTCCACATCATCGCTGGACCTTTGGAGGAAAACTGCACCTTCTACAGGAGCACTGCTTCAACTGAACCACATCTGTCACTGCAGGAGGACTGCAGCCACCATTTAATGGGACTGCTACCAACACCTGACTGATGGGGTGTCAGGCTGTATTCTGACTCTGTCAGTGGTTTTGTGTTTGTCCTTTGTAATACTGTATTTCTATTTCAATTTTCCTAGTAAAGAACTGTTATTCCTATTCTCATATCTTTGCCTGAGATCCCCTTAATTTCAAAATTACAATAATTTGGAGGGAGGGGGTTTACATGATCCATTCTAAAAAGAGGCTCCTGCCTTTCTTGGCAGACACCTGTCTTTCAAACAAGATAGGGACACCCAGGGACAGACAGACAGGGAGAGACAGAGACATCCAGGGACAGCCAGGAACACTCAGGGCTGAGGGCCCCTCTCAGCTGGGGCTCCTCTCCAGGCTGGGCAGCCCCAGCTCCCTCAGCCTTTTCTGACACTGAGCTGCTCCAGCCCTTGCTCAGCTCCAGGAGCTCCTGTCCCTGCTGTGCTGAGGATGCAGAGCTGGGCACAGCACCCAGAGGGGCCCCCAGGGCTGGGCACAGGGCCAGCAGCGCCCCTGACCTGCTGCCAGGGCTCTGCCCATGGCCCGGGCACCCTTGGCCTCCTTGGGCCAGGACACTGCTGGCTCAGGGACAGCTCCGTGTCCCCAGCACCCCCAGGACACTCTGCTGGCTCAGGGACAGCTCCGTGTCCCCAGCACCCCCAGGACACTCTGCTGGCTCAGGGACAGCTCCGTGTCCCCAGCACCCCCAGGACATTTTGCTGACAAGTCTGTAGCGATGCTTTGCAGTCAAGTCATCCAAAGAGAATCAAAAGGCAGAAGAGTTTTGTTCTGCTGTTTGCTGCACTTTTATATAAAATAACAGGAAATCATTCTTTAGCTTGTAATCCAAGAGTGGCAAGAGAATGTTAAGTATCCATCAGACATTTTTAATGTTTTTTCCAGGCGTGGGTGGGGGGAGCAGTGTCACTAGCCTGGTTCTAAACTTCAGAGGAGCAGATTTGCTTGACCAGGTTTTATGAGGTTGTTTCAGATTGTTTGCAGCATTATCAGACCCACACCATTACATAACGTGCAGGCTCCTCGTGGGGAATGGAGTATCAGAGTGAAGAGACACAACAGCAAATCACGAAAAGGGAAATTCTTTGATGCGTCTTTTATGTCTCTGTTCTCTAGGAATAGAAATGCAGTGTCACTTATTTGAAATATCTGGCCTATAAATATATTTTCTGCAAGAATCTGAAACAAATGGGAAAAACACAGTGGAAATTAAGCTGTTGACTGTAATAAAAGGCAAGTGAGAGTTCCTGGTGATTCCTGTGCAGGTGCTGACAGCAGAGCTGTCTGCACACAATGTGCTGCTGCTGCCTGTGGGGTATGCAGAGAGAGGCTCCTGCATGGAATCTTAGCAGGAAAATGGTGTAAATAAAGATATATTGCTTCCAGTTCAGATTTATAATTAGTTCTACGATTAAGGGGAGAGATCAAGGATCTTTTTTCTTTGTTTTTGCTGCTGATTTCTGTGTTGTTTTTTTCTGTTGGTTGTTTTTTCCAAAGTTGCTGTGTCTCCCATAGGAGTTTCCTTGCTCCCACAAGTGGTTTAAGGTGAGTCAGGGGCTGGCATGCAGAATTCCATGCAGGTACAGCTGTATTTCAGGGCTGTTCCCCCAGGTGTGTGCTGGAGCTGGCTGAGGCATTTTCAGGCAATTCAGATGATGCCACCACCCCAAATTTGCCAGGTTTTTGTGCCTTCCCATTTTCCTTAAAATCAAATTAACGCAGGTTCCCTGTCTCACCTTGGAGCACAAACTGCAGGCAGTTTGCTCCTGCAGGAGCTGCCTGCCTTTGTCAACGGCTCACTGTGCACCCAAAATTGTGAGAGCCTTGTCTGTTGTACCCCTGAAGGGCTGAAATTCCCTGAAATTAAGGACAATCAGTTCTTTTGAGGATACATCGTTGGAGGAGAGCAAGTTTATGTTTTGGGTTTTAGCAAGAAAAAAAAGACAAAAAATTGTGGCACTGCTAAATGGGTGCTCTGGAAATATTGACATTGTTTTCATCTTTTCTTTGGCAGCACAAGCTAATGCCATTGTAAAAGAAAAAAGGTTGTGTCAGATGAGTTCCTCACCCTTGGAATTTACAAACTGTTTATGGGTTAAAATGTTGTTGTACAGGCTTTCACTTTTAAGTGCTTTTCATTCTGCTTTAAAAAATAGAAAGTTTCAAAGGCCATGATCTTTTTTTCTCTTTCAGGAAATAAAAAAAAGGAAAAAAGCTCCCTGGCAGACACTGTTAATGATGCTAAATGTCTTTGCAAATGTAATCCTCATCTTAGTTTTGTTCTCATTTAATTGAATTAAGAAGGCATAACAAACTAAAAAGGTTACTTTCATGGCCTTAACTTTGCATAATAGCTGAGGTGGGATATGTGTTTCCCTTGTAATATTTTTATGTGCATGTTACTTGTACTTTATAAAGGACAATTCTTCTGCTTAGGAATTGCAATTCATATTCATGCGCTTTCTTTGCGTCCTAATTTTAATCAGTGTTAATTAAAATATATTTGCTTCGTGCTTCTTTTCTTAATCTTAACCTACTAATACTCATACAGGCTGTTGAACAAAGGGAAGTCCTTTCGAAAAATGTGTTTTGCAGCCATAGAATGTTCCTGAAAATTGAGATGAAGTCGTTGTTTGTCTTTGCTGCACACCTGGTGAATGGGCAGAGATGCTCAGGGTACCTGAGCTATGTCAGGCCGAGCTCAGGATTAGAGACAAACAAATATCCTCCTGTCTGAGGCTCGTGGCAAGCAGAGCAGTTGGAAAGAATGTGGCTTAATTAAGGTATAACTTTTACAGTTTAATTCGCACAGAACTATCTGGCAGAAGTTCATACAACACAGATCATCATTCCTAAGTAATTTTCATCAAGTAGAAGACCAGTGTTATCCCCACAGTCTCTTACTGGGACCACTGTGCTCTTGTCTTGTGTGAATTTTAAGAGTCTTGGCTCATATGAAATTTCAGAGTCCTGTTCTGTTAAGCAATAGCATATCCACATTATTTTCCTCCTTAAAGGGAAATCCTCTCTCCTTTTCCATTGTAGTTGCACAGGGAACTGTGCAGACTGTGTAGCAAACGTGCACATATTTGACCCTGCATCTGGACTCTTGCCCTAGAGACCAAATCCCAGAAATTATATGGGGAAGTGCTTTTTCCAGACCCAATCAATAGCAGAAGAAAAAGAATCTTCCTTCTCAGGTGTTTCATATGACACTCACAGCAAAGCAGGAGAGGATCTGACAGCGTGAGAGGTGGCACTGCTGCTGGAGGGCTGGGATGTCAGGGGCTCAGTGATGTGCCAATTTCTGCTGGCTCACAATACCAGGGTCTTTATAAATTCCTTTGCCAAGCTCTGTATGGGACACTTAAGAAATGTCACTTGAGCCTTCTTTCACAAGGCTAAAAGGGTCTTTTATTAATCCCCTTTCCCTTTTTCTGAGTTAGTTGCTACATTTCTAAGTCTTGGCTGGCTTGGAGCTTGCTGGG
Source organism: Acridotheres tristis (assembly GCA_037013685.1). Classification (NCBI taxonomy): domain Eukaryota; kingdom Metazoa; phylum Chordata; class Aves; order Passeriformes; family Sturnidae; genus Acridotheres; species Acridotheres tristis. The sequence goes on along the minus strand of CM072898.1, from coordinate 891,056 downwards.
GGTATGCTGGAGGGCACACCTGGAACTTTACCTGCTGGAAAGGAACTGCTCCTGATCCTACACACTGTTCTACCTCACCCCAGGGAAAACATTCAACACCGTTCTTTTCTAATCAGGTTCTGAGGGCTGCCTGCTTAATCCTAACATTTCAAGGAGAATTTACAAATGTGCATCAAGTACATTCATAGGAGACTGATCCTTGATCCTTGCAAAAGAGAATTCCAAGTAACATTTGAATAGAAATTGGGCTATTGAGCACCTTTATTTATTTTTACATAAAACTACACATGCACACAGATATTTAAGAGCAAGAAGGTCCCAGTGGTTGATATGTGCTTGCAGGGATTTATGCTGGGTGGATTAAAAGGTTCTTTTTTTCACTTTAATATTGAACATTGAATGAAAGTTGTGTTGATAGCCAAAAGACACAGTTTATTTATGTTCCATTGTTTATTTAGAATCAATCAATCAATGTAGATAATTTTTAAATTTATTGCTTCAAGTGTAGTCCCTCTTATTTTAAAACCATATGCTTCATAAATATACATAGTGATGATAATGAAACCTTCCTAAAGGATTTTAAAATATCCAAAGCATGGCCATTGGCTTTGCTTAGCTGCAGTTTTGGGGATGTTGGCATCACTGGAGAGTTCTGAGGATGAATATAGGAAAGCAAAACTGTTCCAAATTAATGGCCCAAGCGGATGCAGAGAATAAACCCTTTTATTTAAGCCTGAGCAAAACTGACGTTCAAAGCAAAGCTGTATAACAGGGCTTGGGAAAGGTGCAGATCGATTTCCATCACTTTTTGTATATATCAAAAGCAGAGAAAAAATGAGGAATGCGGTTTATAGATTTTTGTTTTATTGTAATGGATGATTTTTTTCTCACAATTTAGAATTTCTACCACCTCCCCATATATTTTTTTCTTTTTTTTTTTTTTTTTTGCTTAACTTTGCTGGCACCGTCAGTCATACTAGAATTAGATGTACTCTGAGATTTTCTTATACAAAGACACTAAAATCCCCATGCCTGAATGGAGTTTTCAAATACAATTCATGAACTCTGTAGAGAACTCTTGGTTTGTTGTGTAGTTGTCTTTTGGGTGTTTTTCTTGTTACTGGAACATTTTATTAACTTCTCTAAGGAAATAATTTATTGCTAGTAGTTGTGTGGCCATTTAGAAATGTGCAGGGAAACGGGAGCACTTTTGGAAAATATCTACAAGGGTTATGAGGGGAATAAAGAACTGGTCTTATTTGAGCAGATAAAAAGGTCTTGACTTATTTAGGTAGCAAAATAAAGGTTGAGAGGGGAAATGGCTGCTCTTTCTGAAAATCCACAGGCAATAAACTTTGGAGAAGGATTACTTTAAATTAAAAATAATAATTATATGAGATAAACCAGATGTAAATTAACCATAAATACAGTTAGACTGGAAATCAGAATGTTCTTCCATTGCTGTAAGAAAAATGAAGTTCTGGAATGGCTTTCTATGCTATTTTAAAAGAAACAATCCAACTTAATATTCCTAATGTATTTGTACGTCACTTCATTATAAATGAAAATTTTAGCTATTCAGAAATTTTGTTACTCATAAATTCTGTGCTTTTTCTACACTTCCAGCCAACACAATTCAAATGGCTCCAAACCAAAGAAAGAATCCCTACATCTTCGTTTCTCATCATGGGAACTTTTTGACAGTATCCGAATAGGAATGTAAGTTTTGGAAAACGGAGGGAAAGCATTTATGCCCTATTTAGCATTAAATAATAAGATGCACTTTACTGACTGGACACTCAGATCCAAGCATTAGTTTTCTAATTTAAAATCATAAGTTTTTTTACTTTGATTTTTATTTTTTTGCTTTTTTGCAAGTCTCTAGCAGTTGTACCAGATTTTCTTATGGTCAACAATTTTGAAACCAAGACAATGAAGGAATTTTTTGTGGATATGTAAGGTATTTCTTGGATTTGTTTTAGATTTTTTTTTTCAGAAAGTTGGATTCTAATATTTATCCTTTACTGAATCTTATTTCAATAAATTATGAGTTGCTTTATTAGATTGGGGTGATGATGATGTGTCAACATTATCCTTTGTTGGAAGGCTACGGACATGTCAGCACAGCACCTTTGCCATTGGATAAGGAGCTTTAAAATGTTTGTCACAGGTATTTGTTGAGCTTTCAGGTTAAGGTAGTTGAAAATACTTTGTTATTTTGGGAGTTGTCTTTCTCACAAGAAGGGGATTTCAGTGGGATTTGGCTGTGTGACTGCTGGTGCGTCTTTCCCAAAGATGAAATATGTCAGTCAAAGTTGTTAAGAATATTTCTTTGTCCAGTCCCTCAAACCCAGAGATGTTTATTAATCTCTGATTAAGAATGAGAGAATGATCTGATGATGACTGTGTGAGTGGAAGTCATTGCCACTTCAAACTCTTGGCAGCTTGGTAAACCCTGTAAAAACCCTGGACTGGGAGGGTCATAGGTCAGGGAACAAGGCCAAAAGGGACTGTCTGGTGTTGCACCTGCCTTTGTCCCATCTGCATTCAGTTCCACTGATGAAGCACCAGGGAGGAAAAAGTCACTGCAACATGAAGGTATAGGAGCAGTGAGAAGACAAAAACATTCCTTGTTTGAGCTGAAATAACAGGAAAGGCTTGCAAGTCTCTTGTTTATACTATTAAAAAAATTTTGTGATTAAATAGTGTTTGTTTTTCTTCTGAAAGCACCAGGAGCCATTTCCTAGAGATTTATTCTCCTGAATTTTTGTTGTCTTCACCCTTCTTGCAGCTGCACTGAAATGCAGTGAGGTGCTCTCCTGGGTGTGGATGTGTTAGAGGATCAAGAGACAAGAATTTTGATTGTAAGTCCCAGTATCTCATATCAGAGCACAGTTCTGATCTAACAGAGTGGGAAGATAAGCAGTGGAAGTTAATAGAAAATGAAATTGCACTTTATCAATTCCCCATTAATTCCACACATTCCTGCTGGTAGGACCTTACACCTGTAACTCTCAGGAGGTGGCACAGGTGGCAGTCCAGCCCCCAGCTGAGCAGCACTCACAGGGACAAGCAGGACAAGGCACTGCCACCTTTGCAAGTGGATTTAGTGGTGCTGTTGCCAGTAGACACAGAGATAAAACATTGGTGAGAGTGAAATAAATTCTTGTGTTACAAGTACAGGAAAGCACAGGCTCTTGAATCCCTGGGAGACTCCAGCTGTCCCAGAATCTGTTGGATTATAGGCTTGGGTGCAGCAGAAGAGAATTTCTTAAGGCAGGTGAATGCTGAGCTGAGTACAGGAGATGTTCTGCTCAATCTCCTCCTCAAAAAAAAAGGAAAAAATGGTCAAAGACATCAAGGTAGAGTAATCCTTCCCTGCAGGAAATACAGGATTTGAGCTTTAAATCCTGCCAGACAAAGTCAGGGAAAGATCACGAGCTTGGATTTTAGGAAAGCGAATTTTGGCTTACTCAGGGATCTTCATGGAAGGCTGCCCTGGAGAGTCAGAGGGACACAGGACAGCTGCTTGGTATTTATTCAGAGACAGCCTCCTCAGAGCATGGAAACAGGGAACTGCAGGGCTTGGAAAGTCAAGCAAGCATGGAAGGAGGCCAGCACAGCGAAATGAGGAGCTCAGACTCAAGGAGGAGGCACAGGGAAAGTGGAAGCACGGAGAAATTACCCTGGAGGAACAGAGAGACCTCACCTTGGCATGCAGGGAGAGAACTTGGAAATTCAAACTCAGCTGGGAGCTGAAAAAAAAGAGGGCTGTGAAGGCAACCGTGATGTTTCACTGACAGTGAAGAGGAAGGATGAAAAAATGTGGCTCAGTTGCTGTACCTGGACATTCAGCTGGTCCAGAGCTGGACCGGGTGATCTTTGGGAGATCTTCTGACACGATTTGGGGTGAGGTTTTAGCCAGCACCTCCTGCTGGGGAGTCCTCGTGAAAGGTGACAGCACCGTGACAAAAAGGGGAATCACTGCATGGTTTTCACTTTTCCACAGAAATCTGAAGCCAGGTCTTGCAGCAAGCCCTGCAAGTGAGTAGGTCTAAGTATTTGCAGTATGTATAAAAAAAATGTGATTTATCAAGGTTAAATCTCTTGGTGTAGAGATACCATTCTCAAGGTCATGTACCAAAAAAAAAGGAGTTAAGTGCTTTTTGAGCCAGGGAAAGGAGATTTGTCCTATAATGTGACAACTGCAATCCAGCAGCACACAGGGACAGCTTCTGGATTTTCCCCAGAGCTCTTCACCTTCAGCAACCCAGAGAAGGTCTCATTTAACGACCATCTGCATGGTGCTACTAGATTAACCTTTTAAATTGTTATTTATGCCATAAAATAATACATTAAGGTCTTCATTTTACTTCTTTCTTCCCCCTGCCTTTTACTGTAATTTGCACCTGTGCAAACTGAGATGATTTCTTTTTATAGTTACAGAAATCTCAGTTCTTCTACCAAAGATCACAGAAGTCAAAAGAAATCTTTAATGAGCTCCAGTGGCCCTAAATGACTGCCTGATGTACAGAGCAGATAATTTTATTGGGCCTAGTAAAATTAATTTATTCATTTCAGATGCCTGTCTTAGCAGTTTCTTAGGATTTCCTTGTTGTTGATTTTTCAGTCTTGTCAATATTTTGTCCTGGTTGAACCTTTCTAACAAATGGCTCCACACTGCTGGCTTTTCCCTGGAAAGCATCGTTATTTTTCTTTTACTCAGAAAAAAAAAGCAGTGTGTCTGTAGAAAATACCAGCACAAATACTTTCTTTCTCATCTGTCAGTTCTGTCTCATTACTCCTGGGATAATGTATTAGTCAGGAGCAAGTTGTCTCCCTGTTCTGCTATTCAACATTTATAAAATCAGAACATTAAATGACTGTGGTGTTATCCCAAAGCCTCGTTTGCTTTGGATCTCTCCATTTCAGAGGCTTTTGTGTTTGTTCTGAACTTATTTGCACTAGCCAGAATAGAGAGTTGATTCTAGATTTGTGATGCCTGCTCATGTATTCCATGGCTGCAGCACTGGGAATTTCATTTGGCCAGACCTGGAATTGTTGTAGTAAATGCCTGCACATTTAAGTTATATGTTATTATATTTTATAAGTAGTTATCAATGAAACAACAGAAGGTCACACATCTCTTTGAAGATGATGGGAAAATAATACCGAGAGTCCCTGCTAGACAAAAGAATTGGTCTCAGCTAAATTAAATGATCATTTTTGTGTGCTGTTGGCAGCTGTAAAACAACAGGGTCAGGCATCTCGTCCATGAAAACAACCCCTTTTCACTGGAGTTTGTAGATGCCAACATCTGTCAGGTGATTCTGTTGAAGGCAGATTATTTTCCTGAGAATTGAAACATGGTAATTACCAAGGGATTTTTAAATTTTATTTTTAAATGATGCTGTTGGGAATTTCTGAAGGCATTTATCCATTTAAGGGGGGGGGTTTCATAATTGCAATTAGATGTGCAGCAGTGGGAATTCTGCACAGCTCTCTCACTGTGGGGCTATTGCACTTCAGCTCTGCTGAAAAGAAAATGCTTTGAAGACAAGCTTGGAACTTCTGCCCCAGTGTCTCACTAAATATTTTCCTGGAAACATCCCAGCAGTAAAAACAGACAAAATGAAGTTTGCCATTTAGCCAAGGAGTTCCAGAATGTACTATTGGTACCTCCTGTTATATTTCTGTGCCCTTGCTGAGGATGGAAGGTATCCGTGCCTCCTATCTGTGATTCTTTTGAAGATCTTGTAAATTTGGAGTCCTTTAAATCAGTGAGAATCCTTCTGTCTTCTTGAACAATACTCAAACCAGTCGTGAATGGCGATAGAAATAGCTATTTATTTATTTATTTATTTATTTATTTATTTATGGTATGTTTTTTTGGTAGAACACAGAAACAGCTCTACACAGTGATATAAAATAATGTTGGTGTGAAATTCTAAAGTCTGCTTCTGAGAAATGTAAAACTGCTCAATAATAAAGTCCCACCTGCTCTGCTGAAAAAGCATAATATTTGTATTAGCTGCCATTAAAAGTAATATTGCATAAAAGACTTCTGAAAGTGTTATTCACCTAGAATTTTATAATAATTTGCCTTCCTAATCTATTCACCAGTTGCCCAATCCTTCAGGATTTTTTACCCCTTTTGCTCTTGATCGACCCTAATTCTTAGCTGAACGTGCATGAATCCCTACTGATCAGACCTGTCTGCCTTTCCAGATGTTTCCAAAACACAGTTGTGAAACTGGGGCTTCATTTTGATTTGAAAGAATTTGGTTGCTGACTCTGGTCTCAGTTGCCTTTCACAGTTCTCTGTGACCCTATGGGATATGAGTTAAATGTATGTAGGGGAGACATTTCTAAAAGATAATATTGTGTGTTCTTTTTGAGTAAGAGCTGGTGGAAGGAGCCTCTTTCGCCCTCATGGATACAAACATTTCTATGGAAAGGTTTTCGCTGGAGTGAGATATTCTGGTAAATTCAGAAGAACAAAACTGCTGGGGGAGACCTCCTGGAGCAGCTCTGTGGGGACCTGGGGGTGCTGGGGACACGGAGCTGTCCCTGAGCCAGCAGAGTGTCCTGGGGGTGCTGGGGACACGGAGCTGTCCCTGAGCCAGCAGTGTCCTGGCCCAAGGAGGCCAAGGGTGCCTGGGCCATGGGCAGAGCCCTGGCAGCAGGTCAGGGGCGCTGCTGGCCCTGTGCCCAGCCCTGGGGGCCCCTCTGGGTGCTGTGCCCAGCTCTGCATCCTCAGCACAGCAGGGACAGGAGCTCCTGGAGCTGAGCAAGGGCTGGAGCAGCTCAGTGTCAGAAAAGGCTGAGGGAGCTGGGGCTGCCCAGCCTGGAGAGGAGCCCCAGCTGAGAGGGGCCTCAGCCTTGGGTGTCCCTGTCTGTCCCTGTGTGTCCCTGTCTGTCTGTCTGTCCCTGTGTGTCTGTCTGTCCCTGTGTGTCCCTGTGTGTCTGTGTGTCCCTGTGTGTCCCTGTGTGTCCCTGTGTGTCCCTGTGTGTCCCTGTGTGTCTGTCTGTCCCTGTGTGTCCCTGTGTGTCCCTGTCTGTCTGTCCCTGTGTGTCTGTGTGTCCCTGTCTGTCTGTCTGTCTGTCCCTGTGTGTCCCTGTGTGTCTGTCTGTCTGTCCCTGTCTGTCTGTCCCTGTGTGTCCCTGTGTGTCCCTGTGTGTCCCTGTGTGTCCCTGTCTGTCCCTGTCTGTCTGTCCCTGTGTGTCCCTGTGTGCAGGCAGGCTCAGAGCAGTGCCAGGCTCTGCTCCAGGCCCAGCAATGGCACCAGAGCCACGGGCAGGGGCTGAGCCCAGGAGCTGCCCCTGCACAGGAGGCACAACTTCGGCCCTGGGCAGTGCCCAGCCCTGAGCAGAGTGTGCAGAGAGGCTGTGCAGTCTCCTCCCTGGGGATATTCCAGAGCCACATGGACACACTGCTGTGCCCTGTGCTCTGGGATGGCCCTGCTGGAGCAGGGAGGTGGCACCAGAGCAGCCCCTGGGGCCCCTCCCTCACCCAGCCTGGGGCTCTGCTGTGGGACAGAAATAGGACAGGAGCTCTGACAGTGAATACTCCCACCACGAACATCTAAACTATGTCCCAATTCTCTTGATCCAATTTCTCTCTGCAGGCATAGATGACTAAACATTATCCACAGAATTACATTAGGAACAGAGTTGAAGACTGTGTTTCTGGATAATTCTGCTGAATCGTAATAAAATCAGAAGTTTTTCTGTTGATAAAATCTATGACTGCTTAGGTTTCGTAAGCCATTGGATCCTAATAATGACTTAGATGTTTAGCAACATTATGCTTAAACTGGAAAGTAGTTGTGGTTCTTTGCTATAGATGCCTTACTTTCCCAGCAAACTTAAGAAGAATATTTAAAGTCTTCTTGATAGTGATGAATTTGTCCTGAAAACATGGAAATGTCTATTCAAGAGTTATTTTCATCATACAAGTGACAGTTTTTAATGTGCTCCTTTTTTGCTTCCCTTGAAGCACATTGTACCTCATATTTGTCCAGCTTAAAAAGGCAGTCAGCACAATATATATGTATTTATATATGTATTCCCCCTTTTGAAGCTGCCTAAAAAGAAAGCCTGAAGCAGTAATCAAATGAAAAGATGCATGAATTTTAATCCACTACCAAAGTACACCTTCAAACTTCAAGTGATAATTTATTTTTACTCAGAGGTCCAGCCAAGCATATCAAATGAAGCGAGGAAATGGTAAGATAAAGCTTCTGGATGCTGTTCTCTGGAAATGTGGACTCATTTCTTTCCTATGGAGTTATTTCTGGGCCTGTAATGTGGCAAGTAATATGGCTTACAAATAATGGTGATGAGAGTGGCATAAACAAAGGTCTTTTTATGAGATGCAGGAGGAGAAATTTTATTTCATTTATGGTACTACAATGCCTCAGACTGTCTAAACATTGGGATATATATCTAGACTGTCAGTTTGTCTCCAAAGCCTGAATAAAGTCATGTCCTTAGCAAAGCAGGAAGACTTCTGAGTACCTAACAACATTTCAGTAGTTAAAATTTAGGTTTAGGAGTACAGGCTAAAAATCAGTGTTCAAAGATATTTGAAAATGAAGGTAACAGTGTTGCTTTGGCGATTTTTTCTTTTACTGTTTTGTTTGCCTTTCGTCTACATGGAATATTCAAACAGGACCTAGAGTTAGCCCAAATTGAGATGTGTATAAAATGATGCGAAGAGTTTGAAAACTCAATCAAAAAGGTGTGTTTAGTCTGTTTCTGACAGCAGACTGAGGCATTTTCAGCTCCTCCATGGCCTAGGACCCTTCCCAACAAACGAGCAGCCCCTGCCAGGGAGAGGCTGGGGCACCAAGCAGTGGCTGATGTGTTCTGTTGAGGCAGAGAAGAGCCCACGGTTCCACCTTCCTGCACCCAGCAAATCCAGCTGCGTAATTAAATTAATTTAATCCAGCCAGGGATTAAAGCACTGCAGTCTGCTCGCTGCCCTCCAGCCCAGCACAGAAGGGATCTCACAGTGGAAGATCCCCATGGCAGCGATGCCTCGAGAGGTTTGGGAGGACACAGATCCTTGGCTCTCTCTCCTGGGTGCTGAGGAGTTCCTCTTGGTGTGAAAGCCATGCCCTGCTCTCATGTGCCTTCACAAACACGCTCTTGGCTTTCCATCTTAAGTGCTATGATACCAGTTTTTGTCATTCTTAAAAATGGATTGGGTTTTTGGTGGTTGAAATGGGAAGACCCTGATGATTACCAATTTCATTGAGACACTCTTGTAGAATATGGATCCTCACATGAAATTAGAAATGCTGGATTTTGACAGCCCCAAACCGAAGCTGTGAGCAGTGAATTTACCAAGTAAGGTTTCCATGAAGTTTCTTAAAGCTGCTATAAATAATATTTGAAATGCTATAAATAATATTTGAAGTGCTATTGACAAATTATAAAGGCTGCAATCAATTTTAATTCTGTGCAAATGGGGGGAAATCCAAATGCCTCCTTGGACATTTCTGCTGTTTGATCCAATCCAGAAGAATGCAGAGCATATCTAAGGTATAAATGATGTAAGAGAAGTTACCTTTGACTTATTTTATGTAAGAAGATATGATCTTATTTGTATTGGTTGTATTTTTAAAATTTCAAGTCCTTTTAAAGCATCTCTAAATAGAGGTTTATACATTACTGCATTGTTACTAAACCCAGAATTTAGATTTTCCACTTGAGTCGATTTACACAGTACAATGAATATGTTGACATGAAGACTCTAAAGATTGATGGGGATCTGTGTCAAATTATATGTATTTTTACTAGTTCACTCTAATGTAATCATTAAAAATTTATTGAGTCCAGGGGGTTAAATTACAGTTCTAAAACCCAAGAGAACATACAAGTCCAAAATCAGAGCCTGTTTACAATAAAATTCCAGTTTCCTTTTTGCATCAGGATGGCTGCACAACTCAGAAGAGATTTGCCAACTACAAATAGGAAAAATATAGTATTTATTTATTAATCAAATGTGAAAAATAAAAGCAGCAGGGCTACAGCTGAAACCTGGGGCTGCACAGGCACTTGTATGAGAACAAAAATCTTGCCTAGAAATCCCTGGATTTCAGCTTCCTTTGACACTAAGAAGAAACATATATGTTGACAAAGATAAAACAATGTATTATTTAAGTAATCAGAGGGGACAGAGAAACTACAAAACTAGAACGTTCTACATGAAAAATTAAATAATTCTTCCAATGTCGGGGTTAGTCTTTAGTAGATTAAACCTTGGGAAATTTGGGTTGCACATGGATCTTTCTGTGGAAAGCTGGAGTAATAGAATGTGTTTATTTGTGGTGAGGACACTGCTAGCAACCATAAATAGAAACAAAACCAGCATTCAATTCAAGAAAAAGATGGGTTTGCCAGTAGGTCTCTATCTCTTGGGGCTTTTTTCATTCTGTGGACTTTCATCCTCAACAACTCCATGGATTGTTTTTGTTTTCTCATCTGTGACATGGTAATAAGATTTTGAGGGTCCCCTTGCAAAATTTCTCACTGACCATGTAATGATAGAGCCAAATTTGGGGGGTTCATGGCTCCTTACCCTCCACAATTCCTCCTGGGAGCTGGAAGAACAGGTCCTAAGTTTTAAACTGGCTTTTGACCAGGGAAGAGTTCTGAATATTTAGTTTACTTTAGGATCCTAAATGTTGACTGGGTGTAAAAGTGTAAAGATTTTATGCTGCTCTATAGTCTGCTTTCAAAAGCAATCTGGTGGAGATGTTTGTTAAAACAATTTAAATCACATTCAGTGCCATGAGCTACAAACAGAGTGTGTTCCCTGCCAAATCATTACGTTTTGTCTTTTTTCTCTTGGCTGGGTGCAATAACCCCTCTGTAGCTGAGTACTTGTTAAATTCTGTGCTGAGTACTTTGCCATGTGAGGAGTCCCCAGCTCTTAGCATTGGGACCTTCCATGAAATATAAACTTTGCTGTTCGAGCTTCACTGGCGATGCTCTTGCTTTTTAATGAGATTTAACCAAGTTTGTAGGTAGCATCTTGCATTTTGAGGGCATTTTGGTTTGAGGAAGAGTTAGAAGTGCAGTAAAACAAATCAGTTTTAACATCTTGTGCCAGAAACTTCTTTTAACTGAAAGCAGAAAGTATTTAAGTTGGTTTTGGTCCAGAATGAATCATGGTCTCTACAGAAAATCAGAGCAGATGAGTCCTATTACAGAGTTTCCATGAGTGCCACATGATTTACATGTATTACCAGGAATTTATCTGTGATAAATGAGATTACTGACACACAACACAAGGCATGGACAACTAGGGGTTCCTAAACCCACTTTTCAATTAATTCATCATCACTTTCTACTTTCAAATACCCAAACTAGCAAATGTATTTGCTAATACTGGAGAGTTTGGGAGTGTGTGGAATTCTGATATAACTTTTCTTTCATTCTTGCACAGTTTTGTGCATTTCATGGGAACATGAAGCCAATGTTTCTGTAATTTATAGATAATATTAATAGAATGACTATTTCTGAAAATGTAGCTGAAATTATACTAAAGTGTTTGGGGTGTTTTTTGTTTTCTTTTGGGGAGGAGGGCCCGTTTCTGAAACCATTTAAAATGCTGAGCAATTTTCTGAGTAAAAAAAGTCCCTAATAAATCCTGTACAAATATTGAAAAAAAAAAAAAAAATTGAGAGACTGGTTATCCACATTATTTACTGATTGGAGATTCTAAGTATTTTAGAAGCTCTACAGAGTTAGGTGTTTTAGGCTTTTAGACAACAAATCTTTTTGAAGCAAATTAAGTCCATCCTTTATAGTTCTGTTTTTGGGACTTACAATCCCTTTTTATGACTTTTTCCACGTACAGAAATTCTTAATGTCCTTGTTGCCTTCCTGAGCATCACTGTGTGTTTATTATTATCAGCCCTACCCTGGCCATTAACAGTCAGGGCAAAAGAAAATCTGTGCTCATTTGTGGAGCTACAAAGACACACCAAGATGCATCTTTTTTAAAGTACCTCTTTTAAGGTTGCTTGTCCATGGAAGCTCTTCAGCTAAGGAAAAAAAATAAACGAGAGAATTATGTATTCTGAAAAATATTCTATTTTTTTTTCTTGTAGAAGTACGAGAACTAATGCCATTTCACAGAAAAACTTGGGGTTTGAAGCCCTTTGGCCCTCTGCCTGCTGTTGCTTTTTAAATGATGTGAGAACAGGAATGAGGAGGGGAGAGTCTCATATGAAAAATATTTGTAACATTAAATTTGTGTGGATGAATCTTGATATAACTTAAAATATTTTTTTTCTAGTGAAAGCAGGATTTCCTTGCCTTCCCTCACTGTTGCATCTCCTAAACAGAGAGGTGAAAGAAAATTATTAAGCCATCTTTCATAGCCTGAACATGTAATGTATGGAACAGCCAGAGAGACTCCGTTGCTGTGCCTAAGGCAGGTTGGAAATCACTGCCCACAGGGCATGGAGGAGTTTGGGATGGAATTCTGTTTCCAAAGCCAGCTCTGCCCTGCCCTGCTCCTCCCAGGGAGGGGAGGGACCTCAGCCTGCACCACAGCCTTTGGCTGTAGCATCATTTGTAAAGAGAGGGTTAGGAGGGAGGCGATGTTTTGTAAGGCATTTAAATGTCCTAAATTTCAGTTCCTTCCTAAGAAGGAACACTCAGGGGTTGTGCAGAGCTCTGGTTTTCCCGAAGGGGCTGTGCAATCCAGGGCTGTCCATGGCTGGAAATCCACCGTGTGCAAGGTGGGCTGTGCCAGGGAAAGCACACCTGGAGACACAGCATCCTGAGGGTTTAAAATCCAGGAGACAGGTTTCCTGGCTGAATTGCAGCCTCATGCCAGCGTGTGTTTAGAGAACTCACCTCCCATGGCCGAGAGCGTGAGTGATGATCAACACCAATGTTTGGCAAGGCTGCTTCTGACCCAGAGTGAGGTTTCTCTTGAGTCACAAACAGAAGCCAGCATTATGTGCTACTATAGCTATGAAACCTTTAACAACAATTGAATCCCAAAAAACCAACCCCCTCAATATCACTATTGCCTGGCAAATAGTGAGACATTGTCCTCCATAGCTGTAGGTAAGTTCTTAGAAGTTCTTAGAAATTCATCCTTTTCCTGTCTCTTGCCTCAGCTTAGGTGTGGCCACTTCCATTTTTTCTTTTTTTTTCCCTATCAAACTAAGTGTCTTAAAACTGTGGGTCTCTCCATGACATTCATGTGTTTGATGTTGAGAAGAGATGGGCTATAAAACTTCTGGCATAATTTAGGGCTCCTTGGAAGTCTCTTTTGAGATGTAATCAGCTGTGCCTGATGCTGAGGAGAGCAAGCTGTGCTTTAGGGACAGGTTCAAAAGTGTTGCTCTGACAATATGGAACAGGGGACTTTCCAATTAAATGGAAGATTTACTCCTCATTTCTGTTACTTAACGGTGGCTAAAACCCTAAAACATTGGGTTTTACTCTTTCCCAATTTAATTTCCTCCCTTCTTGTTAGCTAGACAGATAGATAATAAAAACCTAGGACACAGAAAGGACTAAAAGTGACCACTGGCTTTGTGGAGACCCTGCAGCTATGAATAGATGCCTCATTCAAAGTAGTCCCACTGCTGTGAATTGTACATCCTGCCAGGAGGAAAGCAATGGGGTGAAATACCAGCACAATAATAGAAGAGTTATTATAGGCTCTGGGGCTGTAATCCTCTGGACAGTTTCATCACTTTGCAATGAAGCAGAGGTTTGCAGTGTGATTTTTTTTTTCTTTTCCTAGTTGAGTTGGTTGGTTAAAAGGGCGAAAGAAATCCTGGCTGTCTACCTGTGATCCGTGTCAGGGATAGGTTATGGAAGTGCTAATTGTTCCAAAGGGGCTGGGGGCTGGCAAGGCTGTGGAATACTGAGACCCATGGTTGGGCAGGAGCAGGGAAAAAGCAGGAAAACCCTGGCCATGCCCATGTGTTGGACCTCTAAAACACAGAGTCTGCATTTGAAAACAGCTGTGGCCTTATATAGTATTTCTTAAGGGCTTTGTGAGGTTCTCAAAAAAAATGGATCCAAGATAAAGTGGAGACAAATAGCTAAAATTAAAAACTCTGTGGTCTCAGAATACTAAACATATAGTTAGAACTTATCAGCGACACTGATGTCAAGGGAAAGACTATAAAACATGGTGAAAAATCTTAGAGACAGATTTAACAGTCTTAGCCAAATTTGTTTTCAATAAATCAATTATTTAAACATCAGTGTTATTGAAACTGTTTTAATTAATAAGTTGTTGTAAATAGCTGAAATTCTCTGGTTTATGACTACTGACATATTAACAGGAAAAGCTGATGTGGCTAAGCTGTGTCAGCTTTGACCTGACCCATTTGCAGCTGCCTTGTGTTAGGCAAAAGTTTGTGGATCAGTCAGAAATGTGGCACAAAAAGGAGGATATTTCCATCAGTAAAAGAAGAAAATAGTCATCATCAAAACCTGAGAACTGCTCAAATAGAGTCCAGTGCATTCTGCCTAGAGCTGGGGCCTTCTTGGAAGTTGAGATGAATATTCTGCATTCTGCCCTTATCTTGAGTTATTAATAAAAGGGAATCAATACTTTATTATTACTGATGCTTGGCAAAAACAGTCTGGCAAACTTCTGAGCCTTTTTTGAAACTGACGACTCTATTGCATCCCAAATAAATTATTTAGCTCCTGGAGGGGCAGGGGATTTTAAGAGGCGTCTCAGCATCTCCTGTTGATGCTCTTTGTTGATTCCCATGGCAGCCCATTTCCTCCAAAGCCACTAATACTCCTACTTAGGAGATGTTTCATTAGGAATTCCCCTGCCTTATAAAACACCCAAAATGTTGTGCTTAGTCCTCAGCACTGGGGAGGACTAGGCTTTTTTTCTGGCTCTAATTCCCTTTCCTTATAAAGTGAGCTTCTAAACCTGCTGATCCAAATCTCAGGCTCTGTGTGTGCCCTTGCATCAGACCCCACCTAGACACGCAGGGGCCGTGGCTTTGATGCTCAGATCAATCAAATCACATTTGCTTTTATTCTCCTGTTGTATTTTTCTGCCATTAAAAAGTTCAACCCTCAGGCTGGTCTGAAGCCATAGCAGAATTCCTGTCTTTCAGGGGAAATCTTTGCATGTAGACTCACAGAGGATGTTTTCAAGAAACTGTATCTCTAGTGTTGTCTGGCTTAATATAATGTTGCTCTAAGAACTACACTTTGAAAAGTTCAAGTTTCCCTCTTGTGTGGCTGATTTGTTGGATTGATCCTTTTCTTCTCAGACAGGAGGAGGAGAAAACTCCTAATACTGTGGGTGTTTAAAATAGTTGATGTGATGGAGCCTGGGTATATGAGTTATGGTTTTAATTTGTTCATGATTCTAGTTATGTGGTGCAATGCTGAATGAGGATCACTGGAGAAACCCTTGTATATTTACAAATTGAGGTTTGTTTTTTTCCCATGTAACAAAATAAGGAGTTCCATAGATATGCATGTGATTTGGGAAGCTCTGTACCTCTCCTTTCCCATTCAGCTACACAAAGTATTATATTATATTATATTATATTATGTTATGTTATGTTATGTTATGTTATGTTATGTTATGTTATTTATGTTATATTAATTGTGTTTTTTGTATTCTTCATGATTATCAAAATATCTCAGCAGAACTAATACAAATATCAAAGAAAAGACAAAAGCAATAAGAGCTTAAAATATACACAATACTGAAGATAGATCTTATTGGTTCAGTTCTAGAAAAGTGATTTTTAGCAGAAGGAAGACTGCCTATTCCACTAAGGCTTGTAGATGCATCTTTTGGGTTTCTGTCCTGCCATTTGCCATTCTTCATGGCGGAAACTCTGCTGAAACTTTAAACCAGTGCTTCTCATTCCTTAGCAAGCCATGAGGAAATCTATTTTCTTCCATATTGGTTAAATCCAGGACTTTGTTTATAGAGGAGCAGGGAATTCTTACTACAGGAAGGTTATAAAGAATTTGGTATGAAATGATGCAATTAGGCAATTGTGGAAATGAGGATGTTGGAGCATAAGAGCACAGGGGTTTGTGAGGCAGTGTCTTCTGTTATTTCTAATAGGATTTCTTAGCATAAATGGGACAGTAAATAATGAAAACTGACAGCAACAATGCCTCTGTATCAAATGCTGAATAATTCTCCAGATCCTGGTCTTGGAAATATTGCTGGTCTGGAATGGGAAGTCTCTCACCAGCTCCCCAGAGCTGAACATGGAGCAGCTCCCAAAAAGAGCATGTAGGTGATTTTTTCACTTTCACAAACAAGGATGAGATGAATCAAAGGAGATGATTTTTGGAGTTGAAGGTGAATCCTTGCTGAACCACAGTTATGCTGCTGTGTTTGAGGGTGCTGCTATGTAAGGGTGCACTAATAACATTTAGGCTGTCACTGAGATGAGTCTTGGGCTAGATTTGCCCAAGTTCAGGTTCTTTGGTACAAGGAGCTGAATGTCTCAACCAATGCCAAAAGGAGGAAAGCAATGTTATGAGGTGGAAATATGAAATTATGTGGAAATAGCATGTATTCAATAAAGAAAGAGAGATTTTTCTTGTGTTTTTAAGGAGAGGGACACAGAAGAAGGGTGGGACTCCAATGGGGGAAAATTATGCAGTGACAGAAACACAGAAAAGCAGGACAGTGTGGCTGGCAGGGAAGGTAAGGGATTTGAGGGAATATTTAATAATCTTGTTCCTGTTGGGGGCTGAACTGATGTGACTTCATACCCTGGAACAAAGGTTCTGCTCCGTGTGGATGTGGTGTCCAACTGGAATCATCACCCAAACTCTGATAAAAGCACCTTTTGTTTTAGTAATAAAGGCATGTTTAATGTTCTTGTTTTGGTCCTGAACTAATCACACAACCGTGCTGAAGTGGAGCTTTTCCCTGGATTTGTGTCGCTTGCCCTGAGCCACAGCTGAACAGGGGAGCAGGGCTGTGCTCCAGTCCCCGTGTCCCGGGCTGTGTGTCCCGAACAAATCACCTTGGGGCTCAGCACAGCATTTCTGCAGAGCACACCTTCCTCCCTGACTCATCAGCCCTGCTTTCCTCCTTTCCAAGCTTTCCAGGACAATTGCTTATGTCAGAGACGTTAGACATTGTATTGCTGCCCCAAAATGACTGCAAATTTCCTTAAAATTGTAGCAGTTCTGAACACTGTGTCAGCCTGAGAACCTGCACCAAGGAGGCACCAGCAGCAGCTGGGTTTGTTACTTAGACTGGACTGCAACTCTAAGAAACATTTTTAATTTTATTAAAAGGCTTTATAAAAAAATGAAATGTACTTCAAAGGTATTAACTGAATCATAACATAATGCAGTAAAAGAAGCCCAGCTATGAAAATGACTGGTTTGGTATAAACGGGTGCATCTTTGACATCTGAAAGGCTAAAATTTGTTGTGACATTAAAATATTCTAGATTTCATATTAGCTAATGAGACACTATGACCTGGCCTTGGCTGGCTTTAAAAAGTGCAACATAAGCAATTGATGGAGGAAGGAAAAGAACAGGAAAATGAAGTTTCAGGAACTGCTACTGTGGGAAGGGGTTTAAACAATTTGTAGATAAGAATGTATCCCTGTCTCTCAAGGTTCAGAACCATGTTACAAAAAATACATTGTCACTGTATGCTCTCTGCTGCTGGAGCCCACTGGAGCTCCCACATTTTCAGGAAATTCAGATGATGCCACCACCCCAAATTTGTCAGGTTTTTGTGCCTTCCCATTTTCCTTAAAATCAAATTAATCCAGAGCACCTGCAAATAATATTTAGTCCTGATTATGAATGTATAGCCTCCCATGCTACAACTATTTTTAAACTATAAATAAGATGCTAGTTTTGTTTTTTAACATGGGGAATGGCAGAATGCTTCTTCCTGGGAGAAAAATCTGCAGTGCCTGTGGTGACAGGTATCAATTGCCTCTGTATTTCAAGCTAATGAAATAAACTACTCTTGGTTAATGATAAATAACCTTGTAGTGCATTAAACCTTCAAATATTTTACTGTCATTAATCTAAATACCATCAAAGCTATATAAAACATAGAATCTCCATAGGAAGTTGATTTATGCTAAGCGGAAGTGAAAAAAATAAAAAAGAAAAACACAAAACCACGCTAAACCACATAAAAAATCCTGTTAGAAATTAAAAAAAAAGAAAAAAAAAAAAAGAAAGAACACAAACCCCAAACACCATTTGGGAGAGGTTGGTGCTGTCCAGGTTTCATATGTGGGTGAAAAGAGTACTGAGAGCAAACCTGACTGGACTGAATTGGTGAAATCCCACTGGAGTGGCCTTTGGGAAGTGGGCTGGCTGATGGGGGAGCAGCAAAACTGGAACAGGAGTCATTCCCCCTTCTCCTCCTTGCTCATGTTAGGCAAAACACATTCCCCATTATAATTTATGAGTAATAATGTTAATTGCCAGCTCTGTGTAATTGGTGTGGTTCAAATATGGGCTGTTAATTGTCATTTGTATCAGAGCCCTGACTTTTCTGAACAGCCAGAGAATGTGAGTTTTAATTACCAAGTTCCTTGCTGCCATAAATGTCCACGAGTGATTTAGGAAACACAGGATGCCAGAACAGGTTTTGACAGTTTTTTTTTTTTTTTTTTGTCTTGCAAGCCCTTCAGCCTGCTGGGGAAAATAACTCCAGTAAAAAACCAAAGCAGCACCATCAAAACACAACAGAGTCACAGCTATGCTGCAGCTTCTTTATTTGGCCAAAAACTTGCTGTAAGGATGGTGTAGTGATGGTGAAACTAATGAATTAGGAAATACACGTTTCTTGACTTTTAACTGGTTTCTCTGTCACAAGAAAATGGGTAGATTTGAAAATTCATCATTTTCATAGGTGAAATATAATTCCTGGAGGGGTGGGGTTGGGGTTTTTTTCGTTGTTTGTTTCTTTGTTTGGCTGGGTTGTTTGTTTTCTGTTTTGTTTTGGGGGGTTTTTTGGTTTTTTTTTTTTGTATGGTTTTGGTTGTTGTTGTTGTTTTGTTTGTTTTGGGGTTTTTGGGTTTTTTTTTGTTTTTTGTGGGGTTTTTTTGTTTTTTGTTTTTACTTTTTTCTTTTTTGCTCTGTTTTAATTAAATTTAACTGAATCTGTATTCAGCAAAGACAAGAGCTGGTTGTCAGTAGCAGATTTGGGGTCAGTGGTGGCAAAGTGGACTGCAGCTTGCAATCTGAAGGGTACATAAAGCACTGGCTGTGTTCCACAGTATGCATTGGTAAACTGCAGACTGCAGTAAAACATCCCTGTTGCAACATAAATATGGCATGAAAGTTGATTAACCAGGTTTATGTTGCTAGCCAAGCCTGCAATCCATCTGGAGTAAAAGGATAAAAATGAAAAGTAAGTTGTTTAACAGCAAAACAGTGAGCCCAGATTAGAAAAAGCAGAAGTTTGGATGCTTAAGTTCCCAGCAAGATGAACAGTTAATTGTTCTATCTGGTGCCTTGCTAAATGTTTTGGTTGGGGCTTTTTGGGGGGGTTTTTTTGGTTTTTGTTTTTTGTGGGGTTTTTTTGTTTGTTTTTGTTTGTTTGGGGTCTTTTTGGTTTTGTTTTTGGTGGTTTTTAAATTTGTTTTTGTGTTTTTTGGTGGTTTTTGTGGTTTTTGTTTGTTTTTGTTTTTTTTTGTTTGTTTTTGGTTTTTTGTTTTTTGTTTTCTTTTTGGTTTTTGGTTTTTTTGTTTGTTTTTGTTTTGTTTTGGTTTTGGTTTTGAGGAGTTTTTTGGGTTTTTTTGTTTTTGTTTCGTTTTGTTTTTGGCAAAATGACTGTGATTTGTTGAGTTGAGGTCATTATCATTAAAGGAAGAGCTGTTTGTGTGTCTGAGAGGACCCTTAGGAAGTTTGGTAGAATCTTTCCCTGTTCTGGGCTTGCTCTGTGTGTGCTCCTGAGGAGAACTGCTCCTTAGGAATGTTCACTTTGGAACTGGAACAGCATCTCTGAGACCTTCATTCTGCTGTTTGGAGTGTCCTCAAAACCAAACCCTGCTCACCAGTCCAGTTTGAATTAACCCTTTCACTCGTTGTGCTGATGCGTTTGAAATTGAACCTTGGGATTCCAGGGACTTTATGGACCAAGGTGATGACAATTAAATGTTCCAGATGTTGGTGGTGTTTTTACACAATGGCTATTGAGGAGAAACAATATCTACAGGTAAATTTATCACCCCAGATTGTGGTATGGGAAAGGTGTGCTGAGGCAGCAGCTCTGCCCCACGAAGGACTGAATTTGATGTGTTTATTCATTATATGAGCACGAAATCAAGGCGTTTTCTGGCTGACACGGGGCCTTATTAGTGGCAAAATGGGCTCAGAAGGAATCCTTCCCCTGGATCAGAAGCAGCCCTGCTGATTTGATTTATGTTTGCTGAATTCTGCTGGCTGTCCTTGCAAAGTTTTATCCCTAATCAATATGGGCAGAGCCCTGGCAGTGGAGCAGCTCGGGAAATGCAGGAGTTTTATGTGGATCTGCAGAAATCCACGGGGTGGATGCTACAAAAAGGGGAACAGTTCTCATGTCCTGAGCTCTTAAGGCTCCACGTCTTTTCCTACCAACGAAAGACTCCTGTTTATTAACTCTGACTCCTGCAGAACTCTCTCATCCAGGTTGAATCTGCAGCACAAAATCACTCTGTTTCTAAAGAAGTATGATTTTCTGTTCCCAAATAAATGCTATCTTAACTACTTTTGTACTTATCACCTGCTCCTTCCTCCTTGTCCCCTTCCTTTTTATCACATTTAAATAGCAAAGCTCTTTTTTCAACCACTCAAGCATGCTTAAACCTAAATTCAGGGGGATCTCTGCTCAGCATTGCTGTTTTTGCAGCAGGTCCACTCCATATTGATGGCTCAAAAAACCAAGGGAAATTACCTATTTTAAGTGAATATCTTTTTTTTTTTTATGGAATTGTCAGACTCCTAAATCAGTAACCAGAATCCAAGTTTATTTCCATTTATTGCTGAACAGTGTGGTAAATAATGTGCTCTTGCTTGGTTTTGAGGCTGAAATTAAGGCTATTTATTTAAGATTTGAACTAATTATAGGTGCATAATTCTGCAACGTATGGAAACAGAATCTCTCCTAAAGAGCTGATGGGGAAATAGAAGTTTAATTCAAGCCTACAGGAGCTATTATTGGAATTTCAGTAGAATAGAGACTGGTCTAAAAGTATAGAAATGGTTTGGTTTATCCCTGCCTCTTAAAGTAATATTATGAATATGAATACCTTTATTTAATCAAGGCAGCTGTATCCTGGGAAGGTGAAACACTGGGTGATTTAAAGCCAAGTACAAAAGCTCACCTTCTTCTGGGGATGGTGGTTCTGACATTGCAGGGCCAAGGTCAGGAGCTCTGCAAGCTGAGACACAGTAACTTGTCAAGATTCACTAGTATTAATTAGGGCTTGTAAACAGAAAATTAGAATGTGCACATAATTCCTTCATTTTTGTCCTGCTGATTCATTGCTTTTAATAAGCATGCTAAAAATAATACTATTTCTAAGGTCGATGAAAAATCAAACCTTGTATTTATTTACCATGAAGAACCCAGGAATTTTGTTCTCCTCTGTTTATGGAATTTGTGCTGCTTCCCTGTTTGGAAGAAGGGTTGGTCTAAAAGAGATTCTCACAAAACAAACAGGAGTAGAGGATGTTTTTAGATTGTCTTGTAATTTTTGGAAGGAGGAGAGGTAAAATTATCCACCCTAGAGAGAAAACATTTGCAGCAAGGAAATTCTGGTTCAAGCCTTAACTGGGAGGCAGCTGAGAGCAGCTTTTGCAGGCAGAGTATCACCACGTGATGTGGTGATACAAATTTTATTTCAGGAGCACTTAAGAAGCATATGCTAATGTTTTGTAAGGGAGGATGGCTTTGGAACGTCCTTTGAAATGAGAATCTGTGTCATTGTTTAAATAGAACGTGTGTTTGCAGCATGTCCTAATTCATGTCTCATCAAGGGTAGATGAGACAATTCTTGTCTGTAGAGATGAGATACAGATGGTGGAAAGAAAGCCAAGAAACCAAGCACCAAGTGCTTTAGTTGTGGCTCTGGTGGCATCTTTCCCCTGCCTGCTCCCCCACCTGGTGCCTCATTGCACAGAACAATTCACCTGCCCAGAGGCTCTCACACGCCCAGGGTGCAGCCTTCCTTTGCAGAATAAACCCAAACTGAGATTCCAGCCAGCACTGAAGTGTTCTGCTGTTCCTTCGTGCAGAGGAGCCTGTGTGGATTAGTGCTTCCAGATCCTGCTGGCTCAAGAGGCAGCATTCAAAGAGCAGGACAGCATCTGCTGCTTCAGCCCTGCTTGTCTCAGGAGACATTTGGTGCTGCTATTCACAATTAAATTGCCAGCATTGGAGGCTGAGCTCTTCTATAAATGAAGTTGTAGCTCAAGACATAAAGAATGTATGTGGGAGTGGAGTGGCAGAGCTGAGGGAAGTATTTCTGTCATGTAAGAGTATGAGAAAGTACCTTCAGGTTGTTCTGAACTGGGATTCCACTTCAGAAAATGCCGCGAAAAAGTGAGGAGCCGAGTGTGAGCAGGAGCTGTGTGTGTGTGAGCTATGGCATGAGTATAACACCAGGAGAGGGGGAAACGCTCTGTGGATGTACTGGGGCGTATAGTGAAGACAAATATTTGCTAGGGTGGCAAAAATAGAAACTACCCTTATGATCCACAGGTTGTCATGGTGCCTGTGAGTCAGCTGTCCATGCAGATATACAGGGGAATTCCTGTTCCTTAAAATACGCGACTTCTATTTTTGCTACTGGCTCAGTTCAGAATCTGGATACATAGTTGAAAATATAAAATCAAGCCCCAAAAGCTCCAAAATCTGCCAACACTTCACACAGTATGGTGGACAGAAATTTGAAGTGAAATAAACCCCTTGGGTTTAATTTCTTTGGAATTCCTTGGGTTTTGTTGTTTTCTTCAGACAGGTTCAAGACTTCAAATTTCTAGTAGAATATAATCAAAAATCAAAGATGGGTATTGAAATAACCTGATTTATTTTCTCAGTGATGGTACTGTTGGCAGCGTTTTTTGTATTGTAGAATTATTGTAGAATTGCATTGTAGAATTGTAGAATTATTATTTCTTAAGGGCTATATAAACAGGAGGACAAATTAAACCAGAATGTACCAGTGAAATCATATGGATTTCCGGGTGAGTATTCCAGAGGGGGGAAGATTGGAGCCTGACATCTATGGGGAGACTTAACAACAAACGTAACATGAGACAGAGAGTGAGGAGGGAGGGTGGGAGAGGGAAAAGGACAAAATTGTTTAGTACTTTTCAGCTGCCCTTTTTATTCAGCAGCAGTTGATATTCATGTCTAATTATAGGATTAAAAAGTCTCTATTTTAATGAAGCTTTAGAAAATAATAGCTCAAGTCGAAATAGCCAAATGGACACTTGTCCATGAAGCTGAACCAGCCAAAACTGTGTGATGCTTTAAACACTCTTTGGTGTTCATGCTGGACCCCAGGATTGCTGTACTATTTGTATTTGCAACCTCATCATATTGACTGCAAAGCTTCCAGTGATCTTCCCTCTTCAGCTGTGGACAATACCTTAATTGCAGGGATGATGCCATGTTAAATAAACCTAATTTTTGTTCATCATTTTACACTTCCATAGAGTAATTATTTTCCTTCCCCCTTCAGCTTCCCACATTCATACAGATCATGAGAAAGACATCCTTTTGAAATTATATTTAACAATTGAGCTCTTAACACATTTCTGCCAAGGCTCTGAGCATATTGATGATGACCCCCTTATTTAACAGTGATTATAATTGATTCCTCACAACTCTTAATGCCAGGCAATGATTAGAGAATGAGCTATGGCCAGCTCTCTCATGGTGAGATTTTTTATCAGGCAGTGTAAGATTTGAGTAGAACTGGAGGTTTTTTTATGCTATGAAAGCCTTTGTGAGTATTTAAAAAAAAAAAAAAAAGTAAAATGTAATAATTTTAAATGAGTCTACTGACAAAACATTTAGCAATGAATGCTGCTGTTTTTGTTATTGTATTATCTCTAAATGCCAAGCCAGACTAACAGTACAGAACTTGCAGTCTGGCTCCTTTTGGCACTGGTTATTTCATATTACTTTATATTTTCCTTACCCTTAAAAAGGTTACTCTCATCCCTGATCAGATGCTCTCTTCTCCAGAGGGAGAGAGGAATGGGAATGATAGAAAGATTGGATTCAAGTATGCTGGGACTTGTCTCTGAGGGTTTCACGGGAATCCTGTCAGGATTACACACTGGCATGTGCACATATTAACATCTGACATTTGTCATATTTACATCTGACTTTCCCACTGCTGGGGTGGTGCAGACTGGCAAGGTAACAGGATCTTCATCCCTGGGCATGGCCTGGGAGAAGGAATATGTCTGGATGAGGAGCCTTAGGAGGAAATGCCCCCATCCTGAGGGAATCACTGAGCTCTGTGCAGGACACAGCACTGGGGCTGGCTCTGCTCTTCTCCTCCAGCCTGGCAGGGTGTGTGCACACTTCTTCTCCCACTGCAGCTTAAAACTGCCCCAGGCTGCCTGCTCCAGGGCCAGTGCTGGCAGTGTGGAGCATGTGACTCAATAAGAAGGAATCAAACATTTGCAGAATATCAACAAAAGGTAGAGGAAATCCAGAGCAGCAGGAAAAACACTGAATTGTGACCTCCTCTCTAGCCCCATCACCTTCTACCTTCTCCAATCCATCTTATCAGCATTTCTTTACTTTTTGTTGATTTTATTATTTTTCTGCATCCCCCAGCTTGGCTAAATCTACTTTTTCCTCATTCCAGATCTGCCCTGTGCAGTCTGTCATTGATTGCCATTTCTTCCAGTTAGTTCTCAATATTCAGATCCTATCTACCCGCAGCAAGATCTACTTGACATGGTTATTTACAGCAGACTTTCACTTGTAAACACACAAAATTTAATTGCTTTTCTTGCTTCCTGTGTTGCCTGTGCTGTCTACCTTTTAAGCCTAATGCCACGCTACATCTGACAACATAAATGAGAAGGGATGGCAAAAAATCTGAGGGTTTTGTTCAAAATATCACAGGGATTTGTGAAACTTTGATGTGAGTTTTCTTCTATGACTTCAGGTCTTAAGAAATAATTAATATAATATAATTTTGTAAAAAATGTAAAAATGTAAAAATAAAATGTAATATAATTTTGTTTCCCAGCTTTTTAAAGGAAGATGAGTGTGGGGAGAGCCCTGTGGCACAGAGGAAAAAACATCTAGCCATTAAAAATTCCCTGGCAGCATAGTGAGGAATCAGAAAGTTGGGGTTTTTTTCATGTTCACTTTCCCAGTTTCTTTTTTTCACAGAAATGGGGAAAGCTGTGCTCCCTGAACTGCTGACCTCAGTGGGAGTGAACTGCTGTGCTGGGGACTCCCCAGGTGAGCAGTAGGATATTCACATTTATATGTTTTTCCCCAGAGCTGGTTTGGTTTTGGTGTCTACGGTGTCCCCCTGGGGCAGGGCCAATCCTGCTGTGCCACCCTGGGGTGGGGAGGGGACACAGAGGGGACAGGGCCTGTCTGCCAGGGCTGGATGGGTTTAACCCAGCCTAGGGGACATCCCTGCTGGCATCCCATCCCAAATGAGCACGGCAAGGAGCTCTTGCTGGGACAGATGTCCTGCTGCATCCAGCCCTGGCCAAGGATCTCAAACTGCTCCTGCTCAGTGAACACTGATCCTTTTCAACCACCCAGTTGTTCTTCAGTTTGCTTGGATTTTAAATATATGAACGTGCATAGATATGGAGATATGTGGTGCTTCACACACCTACAACATAAATACAGATTTCATCACAAAAGCATCACTTTGCGTTCTCATTTTTTCATGCATGACTTTTTTTGTGCCTGTTGTTTCAGTTCTAGAGAGCTGATGATGAGGTAGATCTGTGGGCACTGCAACCAGGCTCTGGGCAGGGCACTGCTCTGCCCCAGCCCTGGAGGTTTGCATTGTGCTCTCAGCATCAGTGAAAGATCTCATTGGGTCCTCTGCAGAAACCAGCAACTTTATACAAGATGTTTTGGAGAGCGATAAGAATTTCATCCCCAGGCACTTCAAGGCTATACAAGAATTTGTGTATCGTACATCTGTGTTTTACTTGGGAACTTTTGTAATTTTTATTTTTGTTTTATTTTTAAATCACTGTGGAAGCGTTGCTGCAGTAAAGGGTTTGGGGAACTCATCTCTGTTTATAACTTCACGTAGCAGGAGGTACTAAAAGAGCCAGTCTGCAGAAAGCTTTGAAGAATCAGGGCCTCAGTTGCCTCTCTTTTTCTAAAAAGTCATGAACTTGCAAGCTCCCAAAAGGAAAATGTGCTTTATAGGGTCTTGTCTTCTGGTACAATGATGATCAAACCAGGGGTGGTGGAGGAGTAAAAAATTAAAAGCTTCTTCTTTGTCTACATTTATCTTTGCTTGTTTCTTGAATATGTCCAAAAAAAAAAAAAAAAAAAAAAAAAAAAAGGCTAAAAAGGCTTTTGGCTCTCCCTGTTCATATTGATGAGCACCTTGAAATGACAGTGTCTTGAGGGATTCCATGTTATGGGGGCTGTTGTGGGATGAAACTGGAACCATTATAAACAGGTTTTCATTTTGCCCTTCTTCTGAAACTTGCATGTACCAAACAGGTATTATTTGAAAAGAATCTCCAAGAGTAAAAGATTTAAGTACAAATGCAAATTTGAAGTGTTCAAGATTGAAGAATTACTTTCCCAAAAGTAGAAAATAGCGTGTATTGAACTTTTTTCCTTCGTATTATTTTTCATTTATCCCATGATAAAGCTAGAGAATGAATACACTTGTTCAACAGTGGGTGAACACCAAAATATTTATCCACCAGCACTGTTAAATCAGATGCATTTTTTAGTTCTGCTGTTATTGAGAAGTTGAATGGTTTTTGCCAATGATTTGAAGTAATTAAATACTTAAGATGTGGTGAATCTATATTATGTATCTATTATATATTAAACTGTATGTATCTAATGCATTCAGAGAAATCCAATCCACCGCTGAAGTTTCTGGCCCATTAAAGACTCCTTCAAACGTTCATTCCCAAGTTACAATTGACTTTGTCAGCACAAATACAAGTAAATGGAAAACATTTCTCTGTTGGGGATTTGTTTTGTTCTGATTTTTAAATATATTATCCTATTCACACCAAGATAGTTAGTTTAGTTCGGAAATGGAAGTTTTGAAGGCCCAGTTATAAGAAAAAAAATCATCATTTGATGGGTTTGGAACTCAGTTATCAGTACATGAACATCAAGGTCAACAGCAGATGCTGAAGAAATGAAGTGAAGCTTCTGCAGAGGACTGGGAATGTGGAGCTTCCTGGATTTTGCAGCAAGGCTCAGGGGCAAGGTGATTATTAGGATGAATTTATGGCATCCTGAAGATGTTCAAGGCAGAGCACAGTCTGAACCAAGAGCAGAATTTAGTCTGGGTCGTGCTCATAGTTCTTCCTCTGAGCTGTTGTTTCTCCGAAGCTGCAGATGGGAACAACTGCAGGAGGGAGGAGAAAGCTTCATCACAGTTGCTGTGCCCTTAATTTGGACATGTCTGCATCTGAGACTCTTATGGGGTAGGAGCTGTTTCTCCTCCTTGAGGAGAGCAGCATATTTTTTAATATACCAGAGGAGATTAAAACAAAGAGAGCACAGTGCTGCCTTGCTGAAAAATAGCTTCTAGATAAGGTCTGCTGCTCCTAGTCCTGGTGACTTACTGGGATCACATTTTCATTTGCACTGAATGGAGACGATGCCATAGAGACAAAGGTGGGGTGGCTGGGCAAAAGGAAATCAGGGCTGATATGAAAAGATGTGACAAATTCAAGCGGGAGGGTGTTCCTGAATGTCTATGAAGGTTGCAGAGTCAGGCTCTTTATTTGAGCTTCATCTCAATTATGGTGGCCCCTGTTTAAATAAAGGACACAGTAATATTGTTTTGATGGTTTGTTCAGTGCTTAATAAAACCTGTTTCTATTCTATTAGAATTGTGTCTGTTACAGACTGAAGACTGGGAGTTATCTTTATGAATTAGCTTTTCCTTTTCATTCTCACTAATAACTCTGGCACTTTGTTTCTATGGTAATGTTTGTGATGCAGCTTCTCCTTTTATTTTAAGTAGAATTCTGGAATGCTTGTAGGGACAAACACTCTCGGAATCCCACATGAGACTTTTCTGCAGGAAGATCACAAGATTTGACTCCAGAGGATGAAATAATCAGAAGAGCGAAGCCATTGTCAGACTAAAATATTGTTTGACAAAATTAACAGGAAGGTCAGATAAATTTACTCAGACTGCTTGGAGAATAAATTGATCAAAGGATGGCTTAAAGGATGACATTTATTTCCCTTCTGAATATCAACTCCTTAGAAATGCATATCCATCCCTGATTCCACAACAGGGTTTTCTCTCCTGAACCCTGGGAGGCATGAACTGAATCACCAGCTCAACACAGGGTGCAGATTAGGCAAAGAGTAGCCAGGAAACTGTGGAAAATTTTGCAGCTAAAATCAGTTTGGAGGACAATATTGTTTCTGCTATTAAAAGCCTGTACCAAGCCACTGAGGGCAGGTCCCAGGGAATGTGGGGGGACACACTTGCAGCCAGAGCTGGGTGTCCCTATACACATTATTTCTCGTGTGCTTTTTTGAATTTCCAGTTACTGCTCAATGGAACAGTCATTGCTTGAAAGAGAATTTTAAAAATACTAAAACCCTCAAAATGGTCAAGGTGACCATCTTTCCCCACTGCCATGAATTTGGGGGCAGTTGAATCCCTACCCTTTTCAGCCTGTTTTGTTCAGCCCCTGACAATTCTCCACACTGATGTTTCAATGTTAGAAAGTCTTTTCCTTGGAGCTCCAGCTGCACCTGAGGAGGGCTGGATTGTACAGAAGGATTTCTATAGACACATAAGGTTTTTCAGGCCATGTATATTATTTTTTAATGTAGATAAGGAACCTTTTAGTAGGGATTTTCACCCCTTTCTTTGCTTTTTCTGTTTTCTCTAAGAATGTCAGGAAAGTTTTCATCCCAACTGTGCTGTGGGATGTGACACTTCAGAGAAACAGATTCCTTTTTAAAGGGAGCTGTGGCAGAGGAGGCAGCCACTCAAAAAACGGAGTTTGCCCTTAGAAATGCAGCTTCAGTGTTAAATTATGGAACAAATAACACTCCTTGATAATAAATACATCTTAGTAGCTGTCCTTCTGGGGGTTTGCAAATGCTGAGAGTTGGCTTTGTGCTAGAACTCACGAGGTTCCTGTGCCTCATTTTCATGAGCGCAGAGCGTTTGTGTCGCGCAGGAAATGCACAGGCTGGGGCTGTGCCTGAAATATGGGCACCAACACCTGCATTGCACTCCTCAAACCCTCAAAGGACCAGCCTAATGCTCTTACAAATGGTGGGCTGCTCTTGAGAAGCCCCTTCATGTCACCAGGAATCTTTGGATAACTTGTCTCTACTACTGGGAGGGTGATGTTGGATAAAGAAAAGGAACTCCCTGTTTCACCCGGGGCGTGGTCACTGCACTGCAAAGAGAGAGAAAGGACAGCAACACACACGGAGCTCTTTGGGGAAAAAAGGCCAATTTATTGTACAGACAGCCCGGATTTAAAGTGTGTTAGTGCAGCCAGGACAGGACAGGAGCTCATTGGACAATTGGGAAAAACATCCTTGGGACAGCACCTCAGGATGTGTCCCACGGCAAAGACACCAGGGGTTAATGTTGATGATGAATTCCACTCTGTTTGTCACCATGTTCTCACCCTGGGAGACTCCTCCCTAACTGAAGCTGCAGTCAGCTTGGCAGCCTGGGAATGGAGCTGAGAGTCAGGAGAAATCCAGGCCTGAAAAGAATTTCCAAGCTGTAATTCCCTGGCTCTCTGAATGTGTGTCTACACCAGGGCATGGATTTGATTTTGGAAATGGTCCTTATGAACAAGAACTACACATCTGCACACATGTTCATCAACATTGCTGGCACTGCTTTCCTAAGTTAGGAGGATTTCTTTTTTTTTTACAGTGAGGATTTGAGGATGTATATGCAGATTAATCATATATACATAGGGAATATGGATTTTTAAATTGTTATTATTTTGTTTTGGTTGTTTGGTTTATGGCAATATTTTTGTAGGAAGAGTTAACTTTAAAAAGTATAAAGATAAAAAGTAATACTCACACCATCCTGTCAGCATCTAATTCAGAGAATACTTGATGGCTGAAACCCAAGATTTCTGATAAGCCCTAAATTGTTTTTATTCTACATCAAGATAAAATAAGCCTTTAATTTCATCTCTCTGTCAGTGAAAAGGCAGATAATAAAAGCCACAGAAAGTCAATAAACCCACTGATTGAGGCTTCAATGTTAGAATGCTGCTTCTAATTCCTGCCAGGAAGAGTGGTCATGTCCTGACCTATCTGCTGGGCTGCTCCTTGTTCTGGGCTTAACTTCTGCCTGGAAGTTTCCTTGAGCCTGAAGAATTTTACAGACAAAAGTGGTGTCCATCACTACATTTCTAGGTTATCTTTTTTCAAATCCATTTTTTTAAAATAAGGTGGATTTTTTTTTTCCCACCATGGAAAACGGATTCTCAGAAAGTTCCTGAGTTGTTCCTTTTAATGGGACTTCTAAAAGTCATGGACTGGGGAGGGATGGGGGGAATAAAAAGATGTTTGGGTAGGAAAAAAAAGGAAAGTTTTTTTCTCCAGTTATCTGGGAACTAATTGGTCGACTGTCACTATATGTTATACAGCAAAAAAATCCAGACTAAAATGCCAAAAGTACATTTTAGGTGATATGTAAATAAAATAATTCTATGTGAGTTTGAGAATTTGTGTGTTAAAAGCCCGAGTTGTGAACACTGGAGGTCCTTCAGATGCAATGTGCTTCAACAGGCCATATTTTATGTTAACCCAAGCACTTTCAATGCCAGAAACAAGACCAATTTAATGATATTTAGTAAAAAATTGTAACTGGGCTTGGGTTGTTTTAGCTTTTTAAACCAAACCAAACCAAACAGCAACAAAAAAACCCCCATGGAAGAAATACCATTAGAAAATGAAACAATGCTGTTAATGGAACAGCAGAGCTTGTTCAGGGGAACGTGAAAGAAGAAAATCTGCCTTCAAGGATTTTAGTGTTACAGGTATTTTAATGTGGGTGTCTTCTATTAGGACAGGGGAACAAGGCAGGTGTAATCAGAAAAATGTCCCGTGCCAGGCAGGCCTGAGGGACTCTTACAGGGACACAGGGAATGGCTGCCAGTGCCAGAGGGCAGGGCTGGGTGGGATATTGGGCAGGAATTGTTCCCTGGCAGGGTGGGCAGGGCTGGCACAGGGTGCCCAGAGCAGCTGTGGCTGCCCCTGGATCCCTGGCAGTGCCCAAGGCCAGGCTGGACATTGGGGACAGTGGGAGGTGTCCCTGCCATGGCTGGGGTGGCACTGGGTGGGCTTTGAGGCACCTTCCAGCCCAAACCATTCCATGATTCTGTGATTCCATGGTTCTATGATTCTGGCTGAGGTTTGATTAGAGGTTGATTTTGAAAGGTGATGATGTCTCCAGAAATTTAGGGGAACTCCCCTGAGTGCCTCAAGTACTCCTTGGTTCCTACAAAAGAAGTTCAGATAAGGGCCCTGAACTGTGGGTTAAAGAAAATGCTTCCTCAGTGCTAAGCAGTGTAGAGGCCCTGATGATCTCACACAGTTGATGGAAAACTTGAATATTTACTCTTGTTTATTCATTCTCTGAGTTTACTTGACAGTCTGACATCTCATTAATATTGTACTTCGTAAGAGTGTGCGTTGTTCTCCATCAGCATTCAATAAATTTTTAAAGTCAAATCTTTCCTAATTGGCAGTAATGACCCAGTAAAACTTATATTTGATTAAGAGAAGACAGAGACCCACAAGAGCTCCCTGTGCAGTTTAAACAGTAAAAATCTAGAAGTTCATTGTCTCAGTTCTAAAAGCTGGCACTGCCCTGTGGGCTGCCCTAGGTGCTAAATGTGATTGGTTTTGTTTCCTTCATGTCATTCCCAACATTTAAAGACTCTGTAGCTTTTCAACTAATGGTGTATAGGGGCAAAAATCCCAGATTTTTAAAGCTGCAAGGGAGAGGGTCTCCCAGGTAACTCAGCCAATGGAGTTATCATGAACTTTTCTCACCAAAGGTCATTTTCAAACTCTACTTATGACTGGGAATTGTTCTGCAAAGCACAGAATTTTAAACTTATGGAACATTGTTAGACCCTTTGATCTAACAAATTTTCCAAATAATTCCTGAGTTTTCCAGGACAGATTTAAAGCTGGGTAAGTTTTGAGGCAGATCTGCACTTGTTGACAAATTCAGAATCCTATTTGTTTATATGGACCATGGTGATTTGTATCAGCTGAGGTGATGTTTGTAGGGACTATGGTGATTTAGATGAGCTGAGGGTCTGCTGCAGGTGGCTGGAGACCCTTAGGTGAAAAAAGGTTTTGGGGGATGGAGTGGGGAGGAGGAAAAGCTTAACAGTTTTTCAAGTGGGTGCCTTTAGGTAAATTCTGCTTTCTTTAGTCCAAAAATCTCAAATGTATCTCTTCCTTCAGACGGTGAAGAAAGCAGCATTTGGTTTTCTAGTGCTTTGGAGAAATCCTGTTTCTGCCTGAGCAGAAGTCCCCATCAATGAGCAGGTAAGCCACCTCTGTCGTGTGTTCTTTCTGTCCTGCACTGGTGAAACCCAGAGCAAAGCTCCCAGGAGAGGCTGAGACCTCACGCTGTCGTTGTGGCTGAGCTTCATCCACACAGCAGATGCTGGCCATGCCAGGTGCTCCACTGCAGGGTTTGCACAACAGCTCAGCTGGGCTCTGGTTTTCTGAGCAGAAACTTGTTCTTTATCTGCCCAGCTGGGTCCAGGAGCTCCTCTGCTGGGGTGGCACCCCTGGGAAACAGGGGGGATGACTGGAGGGTCCTGAACTGGTGGCCTGCATGGGAACAGGGAGCTGAGATTTCGTGTGTGCAGCCCCTGGCAGCTGTTGGAGTGCCCAGTAAAGTTACACCTCGGTTCCTAGTGGGAAATGAAGGATAACTAAGTGATGGAAACCCAGCACAAATTGGGTTTTATGGAATCTTTCGGTGTTTGAAATGTTCACAACATTTCTTCTTCAGGTTTCGAAAGCCTGGCTGTGATTAACTCCAGAGCTGGCTTTATTTTATGAAAACAATACAGTTGTGAAAGAAAGCTTGAATCAATATTGACTCAAAGGAAGGTGACACTAAGAGGGAATAGAATATTTACCTTTTTACCTGCAGGCTTAAATACCTAATTTAAGAGTTCTTTCTCTTGTAATTTTTATGGCTCTAAGTTGAGCTGTGTGAATACTCCCTGTGTCAATCACCAACACCACTCCTTGCAATGGGAGTTCTGTCAAGAAGGTGTTTTATTTCTGTTATTCCTGATCCTTTTGGTATTTCTCACACAACAGAGCCACCATATCAGCAGTGCATTTTGCATTTTCCATGGTAATTGGGTACTGCTGGGGAAGAATTTATTTCAGTTTATACATGGAAATAACACGTAGAGAATGAAATTTCAGGTTTGTCCTTCCCTCGTGGGTCAGGCAATATTGGCAAGGGTTTATTGGGTTATTTTGGTCTATAAATACTCCCTAATCTATATGTCCTGCTGGCGTCACTGTGCTTGTGTCACCTTTGCATCCCCACGTGAGTTCATAGCTGCTAAATTTAGTGCTTGCAATGTAGGGATCAAAGCTGCTGCGTGGGACAAGGGAAAAGCTATTTTTAAATGCTCTGAAGTCACAAACAGGACTTGTGGAGATCATGGAAACAAGGGGTTTTCAGGACAGGAAAAGTCCCAAACAAACAGATGTTCACCAGTTCCAAGTCAACTCTTAGTTCATCAAACCCAGGTTTCTACTGCTGCTGCTGAATGTCTGTGGAGATGTTCATAATGGTGGTGTCAAACTGGTAAAAGACACTTTATTCCTGGTAGAAACAATGTCTTAGGTAGCAAATCTGTGAATTCTCCGGGTTCTGTTCTGTGTGTTCATGGCTTTGGCCTGTATAGAACAGTAAAGCTGAAACACATCTCATGTGAGAAAATGTCCAAAACCTATTATGTGGCTCCAGTGCCAACAACAACAGCTAAAAAAAACCCAAAACAACAACAACAAAAAACCCAAAAACAAACAAAAAAAGCAAAGCAGACTTTCCCTGAAAGTTTGCAAGAAAATGAAGCCATAATAGAATAACTTCTTTTAGTTCATTGGAAATTTTAAGATTGATTATTCTAGTAAGGGCAACATCTTCAAGTTCTTCATGAATTCAAGTTATTATAGCTTGAAGTGTGGTCAGCATTTTAGAGATAGAAATTTGTTCCTGACAATCTAATTAAATAAGGGACATAATATAAGGTAGAAGCAAAAGCCTTTTAACTCCCCAGCCTGAATTTGGGTTTTCGAAGTCCTGTCAGCTATGGTAATCTTAAAGGTAACAGTTCACTTTTAAAAGAATAGATCAGCTTAGAATGAATAAAAAAAGAGAGTAACCCCTTCCATAAATCCTTAAGCTGTGACAAATTAATCAATGCCTTACATTATTGAAAAAATAAAGGTAATATTGTGCAGCAACTCTTTTCAAATTCTGTCTGTAGAAAGACCACTTGATATGCCTTTTGTTTGGGAATATGGAGCCGTCTGTGGGGTTGAAACCAGGAGCTCCCATTCTGCAGAAGCTCCAGTGTTTCACTTGGGGTTTTTTATTATTTGAATTAGAACAAAAATATAAATGTCTCACACAAGACATTATTTAAAATACTTAAAAAAAAAAAATGGAGAAAGAAAAAAGAGAATCTTCATGCCAAACTTACCAAGGTACATTTTGAAACATGCTCCATTGATCTATTGTGTTTTCTGCTTC
Source organism: Acridotheres tristis (assembly GCA_037013685.1). Classification (NCBI taxonomy): domain Eukaryota; kingdom Metazoa; phylum Chordata; class Aves; order Passeriformes; family Sturnidae; genus Acridotheres; species Acridotheres tristis. Next base: position 856,054 of record CM072898.1, on the reverse strand, counting down.
GAAATGTTGACAAATTCGCTAATAAAAGTGATTATAAAGCACAATGTGGCTGACCTGTGGGAGGAGGGGAGCAGCTCTGGGCAGGACACGCTGGGCAGGCAGCCTGCCTCTCTCCAGGCAGCCTTCCAAGCCAAGCTGCCAGCCCTCCAGCCAGCCTGCCTGCTTGTCACAAGTTTTAGTGGAATAAACATTCCCAGAGAACGTTTTGATCCAGAAAATCAGCAGTTTTTGATGGCAAATTGTTCATCAGAAGAGTTTTAGCCTGCTCTATTAAGAACATAAGTCTCTGAAATTGTTAGTTTGAATAGAAGTGTTGCCAAACAATTGAATGTAATAGCCTTCACTGCCTGGAAGGCTCGCTCACTTTGTCTCTGTAATAGCTCTTGGTTTTCTTTTAACACCCCCTGGAAAGGAGTAAAAGTTAATTAAAGTGGGTATTTTTCTGTGTTTGCAGGCTGTTGCCATTGAAACAAGTGTGAACAGGGTTCAAGAAATGGAGTTCAGAGTCAGCTGAACTTGGAGGTGTCAGGAAAACAGCTGTACTTTGCAGCATGGCTTATCAGCCTAATTGGTCTGGAGATGGAAAAAACTGGTGAATTTCTTAAAAATAAAAAGCTCGAATACGTTTCACTGATAGCCCTAACATTCTCACTTGTAATTTATTTCTAAGGCCATTGAACTAATTGCAATTTTGTGCAGATCTGGGTGCAGCTCCCTCGGTTAGAGCTGCAGCAGAGGGGCAGTGGGAACCAGGATCTTCTTTAGGATACATCCAGACACGTTTGCCAGGTGATCCCAGCCCAGCTCCTGCATGCTTGGCTGTGAGAAGGGGCCTTTGCCAGCCCTGGTGTCCTGGGCAGGGCTGCAGACCCTGGGTGAGCCCTGGGTGAGTGTGCCCCGTGCTCAGCCTTGGACAGGCTGCACTGGCAGCAGCTCAAGGTGTGCCAGGTATGTGGGGGAGCACCTGGAAACTCCTCCAGGGCTGTGCTGCAGCACAAATTCCCTGCTTTTCCATGCCTTGGCCTCAAACACCAAGCTCTGTTTGCCAAGGGCTTCTGCCTCTCTTCACATCGCCAGTTTTCTACCCAAATCTCTTTTGCTTTCTTCTTGTTTTCCTTTCTTCTCCGTGCCCATCCGTGCCATTGTGGTGCCATCTGTTTTCTAGGTGGGGAAGATCCATTTCAGGCCACTTACACTGATAGCAGTGCCAGATTTACATTCATTGAAAACTCTTTCATGCAAAGGAAATTTGCATAAGAATACTTGAAACCAAATTTTTTTGTCTAATCAACAGCAGGGAGGACTGGACTCACACCAGTGCACTGAGTTCTGATGAATTTTTCTGTTGTGACTGTGTTATGAATCTCACTGAGGGGACAGAAGTGCAGCAATAATAGCAAATATATCTACCTGTGTGGTCGCTGTGTTGTGCCATTGCAGACATTCGTGTTTAAATGCCATTCTGAAATTTTGATCAGGACATCAGCCATGTAAGATCTCATTCTTAAAACCATCTGACAGATTTCGATGTGGAAAAAGACTTAAGAGACTTTTATAGTCTATTAAATAATAAGCCCTCTTTCCCCTCCTTATGTATTCATGTCCTTCAAAAACTTTGATATGCGACTTTGATTAGGTATCAAAAAAAAAATACAGGGTACTTCATTTTGGCATATTTTGAAAAATCTCATCAGTTTTCAGGCAGCAAAATGCCCTTATCTGCTCAGCATGTCTGAGACTGAAGAAGACTTCAATCAGACCTGGTTTTCACAGCAAAAACCTCTCACTGCCTTTCCTTCAGGACGTCCTCTGACTCATCAGCACCTGAGAGGTTTGGCTCCAGGAGAAAGGGGTGAGAAACAGGAATTCATAAACTCTTCAGTAGTAGCAAGCAGAACTTTGGGTCAGTTGAGCAAAGAGGAGGAGCTGAGGAGGATGAAGGTCCATGTGCTTTTACCATAAACCTCCTCACCATTCATCTGGATGCGGAAGGACACTGATGGGAGAGCAAGGCAGCTTGGTGTATGAGATTAAACTTTTTTTCTTTCCTACTCTCTCAGATTTGCTGTGGAAAATTCCACCCCAGAATTTTGCTTCACCTCTAGGTCTCTGACAGAAAACAATCACCAGTCCAGCTCCATAACCAGTGAGATTCCACAGTGTCCAAGGGGCTCTGAAGGAAAATGTGCTCAATGAAAAAGAAGGTGCCTCATGCCACAGCCAGCAGCCTCTGAAAGCTCTTCTTTTCCCCACAAAGCCATCTCCTAAATTGCTCATGAAAAATCCTGTTATGTAACTGAAAACTCTCTGTAAGGAAAGATTTCAGCATAATGAAGAGCCTGCTCACAACAATGGAGGTGATGGACCTGACACTTCATCATTTGAAGTTGGAACAGCTTCATGTCTGAGTTATCTTGGCCTTGTTTGATCCCCCTTTCTTAGATTGCCATTAATCCAAAATGAAAAACAGAAGAAAAATCAGGCAAAAGGGCTCTAAGGTGGTGTGAGTCTTTACAGAGATTGTATTTACATGAGTGAGTGGGAAATAGTATTTTTTTTTCCTTTCATGTGGTTTTATTTAATATTGGGGAAACAATTGAGTGGGAATGGCAAGAACTGCTTTGCTCCATGGTTCAAATCATGAGTCAGGAGCATGAGTTGGGAATTCCATGTCCTTCCTACAGGTGGGAATTCCATGTCCTTCCTGCAGGAAGCCAGGTGCTGCTTTCAGAAGTAGAAACTTTCACCAGGAAGGTATATTGACATTTCAATTATTACCCAGCTATGCTCTCCTAATGCACCAAACAGCAGATTTTATTTATAAACCTTTAAATGGAAATAACTGGAGCCACTTCATTATTTCAATGAGCTCTTAAAATGTTGATGAGTGGTGTGATGTTTTTACATAATAACACCATTAAAAATTACTGCTTTTCTGCATGTTTTTGTGAGAATGCATTTATTTGGCATTGTTAAAACCATTTAACATTTTTCACAAGTTCAGTGTCGGAACACCAGATAATGGGAAAGTTCTAAGCCTTATTGACATAAGAACAAAACCCTTAAGAATTCATAGATATAACAAATCCAAATCTACTTTGTTCAGGTGTCATTCAAAGGAAACCAAATTCTTATGAAAATAATTAAAATTTCTATTATCAAAATAATTAATTAAAATTCCTAAGATATGAAGAATTCCACTGAAAGATTTCTTACCAAAAGTAATATTGAGTGAATCAACCCTGAGGCATGCTGAAGAGCATCTCTGGCTGGAAGTATTTGTGTGTCAATAATTAACATTTGATAAGGAGAGCAAGAAATGGCTCAGTGTTTTAATGACACGGGCTTGAGAAAGCTATTGATTAATCTCTGCTCATGTGCAGATTTCAGACCACTTGATAAAGCCAAAGGAGATTTTCCCCTGCAGTAATTTCAGAGGTCTGGGGTCACTGAGGTCAGGTGAGCAAGGCACAACAGGACTCAGGAGCTGAATCTTCTGTTTGAGCCATCAGCTATTGAAAGGAAGAGTCCAGCAAAGCAGCTTGGAAGAAGGAGTTAAAAATCTAAATTTATAGCTAAATGAGATGCTCGATTATTCTTAGAACTTTTGAGCTGAGGATCAGCATTTGTTGTTTTTTATTTGTGTGTTTATCTATGTCCTTGTCAGCTGGTCCAAGCTTTTGTAGGGACTAACTTAATTTTTTAGCAGAGCTAAGATTCCTCTGCACCAGACAACATCAGTTTAAGGAACAAGTATCCCCTGATATTTTATGTGACATAAATATTTGGCCCCTATATTTGTAGTCAGGGTCAGAACGACTTGAAAATAAAGAAAAGATGCAGTTTAGAATATTTTTTCAGGAGAGTATTGTTTTTTGTAGTGCTTGTTTTGGAGGTACAATAGGCAGTTCTATTTCAGAAGTACTGGCACATTATTTGTTTGTTAAATGGCTGCTCTTCTTTTGTCAAAGGGGAGTAAGAGTGCATTAATTCACCTATGAACCCACTCTCTGTTGCACTGAAAAAAGGGGGTAAGGAAGGATAACACTCCCAATCCTTTCTCCCCGTGCTAGAATATGGATATCCACAAAGCACAGAGGAAAAATCCTGGAATTTTCCACATTGCTAACAAATGTGTTAGAAGTCCATTATGTCCTGCAGGGCACAGTTCTTGAAAAAGCTCAGTGAGGATACAGTGGCATCAGATAAAGCATTTTTGGTCTTTTGGGCTGTATCTGAGGATTAGCAAAATTAAAAATCCCATGTCTAGGTTGCTGTTCCTCCTTTGTAGAGCATTTAATGCCAGACTATTAGGAGCACAGAGAAATACAAGGTGAGAGGTGTGGAAAATAAGGCTGGCTTATGCTTGATTCCCAAAGAATGCTGAGGAGTTTCTCTAGAAAAGTGAATTTCAATCAAATCCCCTGAGATAATCCCCGGGGCTCCAGTTCTGCTCCAAGCTGAGTTACATGATACTGTGAATTTGGAATGGATCCCAAAGAAAGGATTACCCACTGATATCCTGTCCTGTTGACATGCACCCACCATGCTGAGGCTCTGCATAGAGGATGGGATGTTTCCAGAAAATCCCCCCTCACCAAAACTTTATCACTGATTTTCCTCTGGATTTAAAATTCCTTATTCCTGAGTGTCTGATCTTACCACAACACTGTGACAAAAGAGAAAATACCATCGAGAAAGCAAATAATTGTACCTGTGATGCTCTTATGCTTCAGGATCAGGTGATGACAATGGAATTGACATCTCATCCTAAGAAGGTTTAGAAAATTTTCAGGACTTGCTAAGATAAAATATCAGTTCTTATTATTTATTTTGTTAAATGGTCCATGTCTTAGATAAGCATAGTCTTTAGTGGAGGTTATTCAAGTTAGAAATGGATAAAAGCCTCAAGACAAAAAAAAGCAGAATGCTGGCCTGGTAATTCGTCACTGAGTAGAACAGAATTAATTCAGGTTTACCTGGTTAGTATGAAAATGAGAATTAAAATTCAGATCAGTATTAAGAGCAGTATTTAGCAATGTTCAGGTACTGTAAAGCTTCCATCTGTTCCAAGAGCTGTCTGAAGTTTCTCAGTAGTACCAAGTTATCCCCATGTAAGTGCTTATTAAAAATAAAGGCAGTGGGATATCTGCATGGCTACAGCCTTCCCAGTGAAAGAAAAGAGCCAAAGGAGTAAATGCCTCTTTGTTCCAACATTTTCTTTCAAAAGTAAAATTTGTTTTAGATATACTTGTGCAGAGTTGTACAGAATTGGGTGGATGGTGGAAGCCAGTTCTTGAAATACCCTTTAATGTCTTTGACGAGGGCTTTTGTACAGCATGTAGGGCTTGTGTTCAAGACTAAATTTTTCACTCACCCAGAGTAGTTAATAGGCTATTATTTTTTAAATTATTACCCTTATTATCCTGCTTTAATCACATGAACCTGTCAGATCTGCTGTAGGGTTTCCAGTGTAAAAGTGTGACCTTAGAAAGCATAAATTGCTGCTGTACACTCATTATAGAACTGCACACAAATAGAAATAGACTTTGCTGCTTTAATCCCTGTTTGAAGGTGGCTTTGGTGAAATCCCTGTTATACCAGGTATTAGTCTGAAAAAAGTATCTAAATAAAGTATCTATTCACTATTTTTTATCACTCTTTTTTTTTTTTTTTTTGTGCTTGTTACTCATTATGTGTACGTGGAATAATGTCACGTATCACAGTAACACTGAGCTTCACCCAGCTCTGTGGCAGGCAGTGAGATCATTATTTCTGCTCTGCACCTGAGGTTTGGAACTTGCAGAATAAAGCAGCTCCTTGATTCTCTTCCCAGATCTGGTGCATTCCCATGCAGTGGCAATTCTCACCAAATGGAACTGTGAGTAACAAATTCAGAGGACAATACTTGTTAGGCACTATAAATTATTCAGAGAAGGAAATTAAAAGAATGGATTTTTTTTTTTCAAGTCAGAGCTGCAATTGTGCTACAGGTTCCGCTCTGCCCTCAATTTAAAGCAAAATGTCTTGCTAGAAGTTAGTTTTTGGTTTATGTAAGGCACAGCATCCTTCACCCAGTGGAGCCACCGTGAGCACCTTTCCTCTTTTTGGTGATTCTTCACATCATTTCTTCCCTTATGAGTTTCTTCTATTCACACCTTTTACCTTCTCCTTTTTCTCAATTGCCTTTTTCATTTGATGACTGAATTGGCCCCACCAGGCTTTAGCAAATCCCTCTGTTGAATAAAACAACTGTCACCATCCCCCACTCAAATCCCCTCCCACCCCAACCCCAAAACTCTGCTTGACTCGTGGAGAAGGAGGAAAATTTGCAAGGAATAAAAGATTGAGGCTGCCTGGCTGGTGGGACTTTACTTAATTAACCTAATTGAAATTACAAGTGTTGCTAATGAGACAAAAATAGGCCAACAAATAAATTATTTCCATTACATGTCATTTGAAAATAATTAGCAGAAGAGAAACATTTAGTTCAGTGACCAGATTTGGCCTCTAGTTCTCTGTGCTGCTCTTTAGCACAGGGGACTTTGTGATGTGTAAATGAAATTAGAAACTGCAGCTCTGTAGCAATGTAATGTGGCCTTCTATAAATCCCTGGTAAGCTCTGACAGTAATATCCAGGTTAGTACACAGACCTTGAGTGAAAGGGAGGGATTTGCAGTACAGCCACAGGAGGGTGAGAATTTATTGAGCACTACCTAAAAAAAGAAAAAAAAGGGGGGATGTTTATCAAAAAATGAGGACAAATATGTACATTGTTTTGCAAATACTGCTTTGATCTCTATAGCAAAAGTACTTCTATAGCTGCATGAATGCTAGTTTGCCTCTTCTAAAGAAATGAAATCTAAATATTTTTAAATTAATGGGTTCCAAAAGCATCAGGTGAAAACATCTGTAGCAGAACAGGGGCTCTGTGTTTGCAGTCAGATTTCTGTCCCATTAAATCAAGGCTGTTAAGAGAGGAAGGTTTCCAATTGACACCCTCGGGTCTGAGCCATGAGGAAAGTTCTGCACAGAAGATTAGTCGAAAAATGACTGCAAGATTCAGCTGGAGTTTCTTTGGTTAACTTTGTAGCAGAGGGGAAGTTTAGTCAATGTATGGCAGAAGGCTTTGCCAGGAGAACTAACAAAAACACATGTTTTTACATTTTATTTGAAATTTTCTGTCTAGAACATGAGATCTTCAGGCAAATGAACTTTACATGTACCTAAACTGCTTTAAAAGCCACTTTTAACACTTTAAACCCCACCAAACTATTGTATTTTGTTACAGTGCAAGGTGTTTGTCATATTTGTCACCAAATCTGAATTTTTCTACTAGACAGCAAAGAACATTCCTTCCTAATTCTTCTTTTCTCAGTTCATCACTTATAATAGTCTCCATTTTGGGCTATCAGATTTAAGCCACCTGTTATGTTTATTTTGGTGCAATCAGTTTTTTTTTTTACAGTGGGAGGGGATAAAACCCCCAAACCCAGCCCAGCTTCCCCCACAGCTCCCGTGGCCTGAGGGCACTGAGGGGGTTTCTGGCCTTGGTGGGGTCACCACAATTTTCTGGCTGGCATTTGACTCAAGTTTCATCTTATTCCAAAAATCTTCTTGTCCTCCTGGGGAATTTAGGTTATCCCAGGTCTGTGGGCAGACTAATTTAGAAATAAATAATAGAAATAATTTCTTTCCTTTTGATGTTGTTGTTTATTTTGCTTCTTTGCTATTTTGGGGTTGGAGGGATGGTGCAGGTGGCCACAGCTCCCTGGTGCCTTTGCATCCTTTGAGAGCTCAGGATTCTGACACGAGATTCCTGTGCCTCCCCACCTGGAAATTGGGTGCCCCTGTGCTGGACAGCAGCCTTGAGAGCTCCCAGCTGAGGGCATCATTTGCTCAATCTATAATTGCAATCTGTGTATTTCTTCAGAGCTATTTATTACCTGGGAAAGGAAACTCTCCTGTGATCCTCAGACACAGGCAGGGTTTGCTGCTCAGAACTGCAGAAATTCCTGGGGCTGCCCCTGTGCTGTGGGAGCTGGCAGCAGGCACTGGGGGCAAAACTCCCTGAAATTCGGTAGGGCCAGTCTCTGTGCACTGAAATCCCCTCTGGTGCTGGGAATCCCAGGGAAATGCCAGCCTGAAAGGAAAACCCTGTCTGTCAGGAGCCAGGGATCATGGGTCTGGCAGGGAAGGGAGCCAGGAACTCGTCACATTTTGCAAACAAAATCACCATCACAAGAAATGAAAAATTCTCCTTTCTGACTGCAGCCTGATGGCTCTGGTGCCGACAAAACCCAGCACCTTCTTTGGACCACTTTGCCAGCGAGTTCGTGACTTACTAGGATGGAAAGCAATATTTTATTCAAAGTAACTGAGCTCTCCCTTTGCATAGAACTTTTGTGTTATTTACTACCAGTAAAATTGGTAAAAATTTGAACATTTTCTCAAGTGGTTTTCAAAAATGTCTATCAGGGCCATCCCATTTGTGTAGCTCTGGTAGCCTGTGTTTATCCAGCTTTCCAGACTCAATAATAGACTTGACTGATGTCCCATGTGATGCTCTGGTCTGGCTGCTGGGAAGTCAATGTTGATTTTCTGTCCAGCCTGAGCTGCTTTGCTGCCCCCAGAGAAGAGGAGTTACAGAAATCATCAGCTGGCTTTTACTCTTGTCCCAAACTGTGCTTGCAAACTGGTTCACTGGCACATTCCTCTGAACACCAATTTATGGAGTCCTTTGCAGGATCCAGACCTATTAGATAAACAAGCCTTTCAAAGCTAATAGATCAATAAATAGTCAGCAAGTGAATTCTTTATTTATTCCAAGGTTGAATGCTTGTCTTAGTGGGTCTCTGAGGAAAGCAGAGCCTCTTCAAACAAACAAACAAACAAACAAACAAACAAACAAAAAAACCAAAAAAAACCAAACAAAAAAAACCACTCATAGAAGGGCAGATAATCATCCTGACATGCCATGGGGAAATTCAGGCTTGTTTGTGTGTGGGATGGAGCTGAGGTGCTGGGTGGGAAGATAAGAGTGGGAATTGTGCAGGGGAGGATGGAGGGAGCAGGCACCCAGCCCCAGAGCAGCCCTGGAACCCCTCCCTCCCCCTCCAGAACACACAGCAGAGAGAGCAGATTGAGTGACTGAATGTTAACAAAACAAAGCCCTCCAAAATAATTGCATTTTTTCATATTGTGATTCATTTCAATTTCACGAGTCTCAAAACACCACTTCTCAAGTGATTAATGTTTTCTCCATTGATTACAACTGCGCTTGAGTGAAGGTCTTTCTTCAGAGTTTAAACAAAGAAATGTTTTAAGGGTCACAAGAATAATGGCCTGACATTGAGGAGCCTTTCCACAGGAGAGCGGGAGGGTTGTAAAAGCAACCTCAATCCTTAGGTGATGTGAAATCCAAAATTATAATCCACCTTTGGATATAAAATTTACCTCATGTGATATTCTATTTTTAGGTAATTTTTTCCACTCTTCTTGCCTGGCAATATTTTTAATGCCTTTTTTTTTATCTCCTAGATTTTTTCCTTCTTTTATACTCTTTAGTTGTGATTATATATATATATATTTATTTTTTTTTTTGCCTCATCACTGTATTTGAGTAAATAAAGGAATAATAAATATGTCAGCTTCAAAAAAGTGTGACTGTCTTCCCTCCTTAACACTGCTGAGTTAGCAACAGAATTTGGTTCACATTGTCTAAATGTTAGGAAATTATGTAGTTTAGAACCTAAAAAAGCCCCCAAATCCTCTCAAAAAGCCCAGCATAGCTGAAGGGTCAATTAACAGCCTTGCACACACTCATTTATGGGATTTTTTTGGCTGTAATTTCTTTATGTCCACTGGAAGTGGTAGTTGGGGTCAGCATGTGTGGCTTTTTGGTTGTCCAGGGGACAGAGGGGACAATTTGTGGCTGGAACGACTCTTTGGAAGTGGAGAGACCCCACCTGAGGCAGAGCTTTGGATCCAGCCCAAGTCCCTGCAGGCATTCCATGCCTCAGTTTACCCATTTGTACTGAGGGTACCCATTTGTCCCAGGATATCTCTGTGAGATGATTGAAGAGGTCTTCACCCGTGCTCTGGTGAGAAATGCACATATCTGAAGGATATTAAAGTGCCATTTGTTTTGTAGCCTGCAGTCTGTTCACCTGTAATTTGATTTAAAAATGGACAAAGAGTCCATTTAAGGGGCTGCAGCTCTCTGAAGGTGAAGATGTTTCCCCCAGTGAGAATTGTTCTGGGCAGGCAGAACTGGGAGCTCTGGGGAGCTGGGCAGGGTCCCAGCCTTGCTCACCTCTGGCAGGTGTTGCTGTTTTATTTTTAGGCCTCAACTCTGTCCCTTTTTTCCTTGATTGTCTGATAAAAGACAGAATTCCTCACAAGCTGCCTGACTTGTACCTGTAGCTTATGAAAGAGTTTAGTTGTGCTGCCATGGCAATGTTGCTTTTTGGTTTTAGTAAGATATTTGAATTAAGTTGGCTGCTTTTCTTCTGGGCTGCAGCCTTGAGTGGGGAGGTTCCATCAGAATTTGTGTTTTCTTAAAAATAATCTTTCTTCCTAGGATGACATGTGGTTTGAAGCTGTTTTGTCACCGTTCCCTGTTGACATTTATGAACCAATAATGTGTTCAGAGAGGCCCAGCAAAACCTCAGAGAGGGACAGAACAACCCTGAAGTCCCCATGGTCCACAGCTGCTTCTGCCCTGGGTGAAATGTAAGAAAAAAGAGTGAGAAGAAGCTGAAGAAGAAGAAGTTGAAGCATAGAAGAATATCTATATTCTGTGCAGAATATAGATATTTTTATAGGTGCTTAGAATTTTTTAATACCAAGAGAAAATAAGTGATTTGTGATGCTCACTGGCACAAAACTGTGAAAGGTGCAGCAGGAAGCTATTAAAAGGCTTTTAAGGAAGAAAAGTATGCTCTGGAATGTTCTTCATCAGTAGGATGCTCATTAATTCTGGGTTTACAGTAGATTAGATTTTTAAGCCTATTATTTGTAGATAAAATTCATTCAGGTACTCAAATTTGAAATATTGCTTTGTGCATTCTCTTTACGCTCTACACATTTTATGGAAGAGTGTTTGAGATGTTGGCTATTGAAATCTTTCACTTTCAAGAGAAAAACCAATTGAGTCTGAAAAATGTGGGATAAAAGTAACCAAGAATAACAAATCTTCACATTTCTAGAATTAAAAAAAAAAATTAAAAAATTAATCGGAGGAGTTGTGTTAGTGTTTGAACTTGGGGCTTTTGCAGTGGTTTTCTGCTTTGGGCTGCAGCCCCTCAGGGATCTCGGAGTGTGTCTGAAATCCAGCACGTGAATTCAAAGCTTTCGGAAACTACTGTTTCACTGCAATTAGCAGCCACACTCAGCTGAGATGGCAACACGCTGAAACATTAATGGAGAATTTAACCTTCAAATGGAAAATGCACAGGACACACTTTATTATAATCAGCTTACACAGTCACCGATGCCTTTAGAGATAATTTGAGTTTCTTACTGTTCTACGTCTGGCCAATTAAAACAAAAAGGCATTTTTGCCAAGCAGCATTGATTCAGAGTGAGAGGCAGGGTTCTGAGGCTCCCTGCTTCCCCTGGCTGGATGAGTAACGAGATTAACAGCAAAATCTCTTTGCAGCTTCTGGAACAAAAGCTAATCAGCACTCCCATAAAAGTTTAAAATTGTTTTATTCTTTAATTTTGCATATTGTTAGCTGCAAGCTGATCCTTATTGTTTGTTTTATTTTTCATCTGTCAGAAGCAATGCCAAAATATATTTTGTCTGCCTGGAGTGGGTGCAATTAATCCTGAGCTGGAACAATCTCTGAGGTTTGTGTTTGATTGAATGATCTGATCTGGTGGTGCATATTCCACAAGCATTGCCCACCAAAATCATCAAATTGTATCCAGATATTGTAATAACTCTCTTCAAGTCAAATCCACACAATTTTATAAATGGGTGTGGAAGGGTGGAATGAATAATAGAATATTTAAACATAGAAATATAAGTCCTTGTGTACTTTGGAATATTTTCGTACATTTTTTCACTTATTTGTGGACTTACACTTTTTTTAAAAATCGAAACCAATAAACCCACAATTATCCACCAAGACCCCCAAACTACACTCGTTTTAAGAGAATTTTATGATATTTTATATTAATGAGTCACTAGTAGTCAAATATACTGAATTACATTACAAAAAACCAGACACTGATATCTCTCAAACACTGAATCAGGATGTCATCAAAATCCTTGACACAGCACTAAAAAGCCTCATGGAAACTGTGATAATTTCCAGTGCTCTTGTTCACAGAAATAGAACTATTTTTAAGGGATAAAGTCACAGCATCTAGAGTATTTCCCCCACATTTCTAAGGTGTTCACACCTCGTATTTTTCTCCCACCTGTGAAATTTGCATTCTTCTTTAGGGTCCACGTTGGATCTGAAATATTTCAGTGCTTATAAACTCTAAGAAAAATTACATTGAACAAAGGTTAGTCTGCTCTTACTTTCTTTTACAAATATGAGGAGGCATTTTTCAAAGGCTGTGTTTCTGAAATACTCTATCAAAGCTGGCTCCAAACCAGAATTTCCACCCATGTTGATTGCAGTCCTCATATTTTTGGAATGCACATTGAAACTTCAAGGTAGGCTCGAGGTGGAGTCCTGGAGAGGGACCAAGGACTGATAGGCACAACTTCAGTCCCTGGGGAGGTGGAGGGGTTCACCTGATGAATAAAATCTCTGGAATAAATGTGGTCTGTTAGGATAAAGTTTGCTTCTGTTGGGGGAAATTTTCTTCTATGGCTGCAGGAGCTGCATGAAGATCTCAGTAAAGGATAAGAATAAAAAGGATTCTCTGGGCATGGAATACATTTGCGTTTTTGAAAGGTTGTGAGTTTAGGCACCAAAGGTTGAATAAAAGTCAAAAAATCAGTTGCCCTCCACTTAGATGAAACAATGACTGCCATGGTCACTGCTAGGTCTGGGAAGAGTCCGTGTCCTGCTGCCAGAGATTGTCTTGTGCAAGATGAGGATCAAAGAAGAGTTTGGGTTGGGAGGGACATTAAATCCCACCCAGTGCCACCCCTGCCATGGCAGGGACACCTCCCACTGTCCCAATGTCCAACCTGGCCTTGGGCACTGCCAGGGATCCAGGGGCAGCCACAGCTGCTCTGGGCACCCTGTGCCAGGGCCTGCCCACCCTGCCAGGGAACAATTCCTGCCCAATATCCCATCCAGCCCTGCCCTCTGGCACGTTGCAAAAATAGGTTTGCTTTTCCCCCTAATGATCTGATGCCTGAACTGGACACTGAAACCTCCAAGTTTGTAGGAGCCATCAAATACTTTGTAAATTACAAGAAAGCCCAGAGGAGCTGGCAGAAGTGAGCAGCAGAACGGGAGCAGGTGAACTGCAGCAAAGATGAGTTTGGGCAATACAGGCAGAATAGCCCAGCTTCTGCTGATTTGGAATAATTACAGCTTAGAAAGAGCTACATTGCAGTCACTGCCCGTTTTCCAAAATCACTGAGGGGCAGCCAAAACTCCCAGCTGAGTGTCAGGGATCCCCAGGGAGGGAAGGGACAGGACAGGAGCTCTGTGCTTCCCTGGAGCTTTGGCGTGCTAACATCCCGTGGGTGCTGTGCTCCCCTTTTCCTGACCCTACATTGCCGTGGAAATCCCCACATTTAGGATTACACCTTTCTGTAGGTGCTGCCCTGTTCATAATTTGTCACGATTTGATTCCTTCTGTGGGGCACTGCCCCTCACGGGCTCCTCCTTCCAAATCCTAATGGATCCCAGTGTTCCCACTGTGCCTTTTGTACATTCCAAGCAGCACTTACACAATGTGCCTGGACATTTTTGCAGGCTCTAGAGGTCTTTGGGATATGAGTGCAATCTCTGGGTTGTTTGTTTGGGGTTTTTTTTAGAACTAGTTTAAATTATTAGGAATTCTGTCCATGACAAATCAGGCAGTTGCAGCTATGCTAATAAACCATGTTTCAAGGTATTTTGCACAATCTGTTTCAGAGCAATGAACAAGTAAATAAAATGTCCCTATAGTGAATAAACCCATATATTTTTCTGAGTCCCCACTACTAAAATGACTTTTTCAATTAATTTCAAATTACACTGTTCTCCACCCAGGTAACTGGGAGCCCAGGGCTAAAAATTCTCAATGTCAGGGCATCGGGAGAACCCCAGTCCTAATTTGAAATAATGCTGTTGGGTGCAGTGAAGATGCAAAGATAAAAGTGAGTTTGGAATATATCCTGTTTCATGGATATTCTTTCTTTTCTCCTGTACAATTCCCCTGTCACAGAAACACTGGCAATGTTGGTTTGCACTGATTTGATTCACCCCTTTTCAAATGAAACAGGGCTGTGTTTTCATCTTTTGCAGGAGTGATTGTTAACTACAGGGAAATTGTCACAAGCAGTAGGTCAATTAATTACTCCATTTTTAAGCTCCCCCTTGTAAAACAGCAATTAATTTAACTGCATTTTGGTGGATTTTGTTCTCCAGACTTATCCATTTGAAATCACTGTAATTCTAGGCAGATAACACTGCTTTATTGTATATGACAGCTTTTCAGAAGTTCATATTTTCTTCTCTAATGAATGCTGGGACTGAGTTTGTTTTTAATTATCTGTGGCACCTTTTTATTATTAGCAGAATGGGAAAGCAGTAAACCTGGAGTTTGTGAAGTGAATGGGGGCTATCAACCTCCTAAAAGAGGATGTTAAATAGAATGGATTGCAACGTCCAGGTTTTATAGGATGACATAAAAATTATAAATATTTGCAGTTCAGACGCAGTGCAGCTCCAAGGACTTTCACAGTTTTCTTATCCCTTCTTCCTTTAAGCTCCCATTTTTTTTCATTTCCATCCCAAATGAGGAAGAGCTGTGGATTGTTCAGTGAAGCCCCTGTGTACGAGGCCTCCTTGTTAAACAAGACAGAATTTACAGCACTCTTGGAATGTTTTTGGGTGGGAAAATGAAAAAAAATATTGTTGATCTTTAACAGTTCAGTGACTTTTGTCCTTAGGCGACTTTATTTCCAATGACAGCTAACAGGGTGGGTACATGTAGAGCTGCACCATTTTAACCAGTTGGAAGTTACAATGAAGTTGCTGTGTGGTCGGTAGGGAGACAAAGATCTTTAAGACGATACTGGTGAATTCTGCCTTTTAAGCAGAGAGGGAGATTCCAGCAGCTCAGTCTGGATGGATTGGTTCAAATAACTTGCTCGAGATACTTTCCACCCTGAGAGCTGAAGCAGCAAACATCCAAAGCACTCCCTGCAATGGCTGGAAGATCTGGAGAAAGGATGAAGAACAGGGAGATAATTTGAGGAGTGTGTTATATTTGGAGTATTTACTCTTGTAAAAGGCTGTCTGACTCATTAGCATCTCAAATGATCTACCAAAGTGTGGTTCAGACTGAAAAGGGAATAAATACAACATTATCCTTTTGTGTTGCCAAATGTAGGGCACCAAATGTTTGCTTCTGTGTTCTGCTCTGATCAGTGGAGTGGCTCCTTTGACTCCAGTGGAATTATGCTTGGGATGAGCCTGGCCCCATGACCCTAATCAAACTGAATAAGATGAAAGGTTTGGGGGGAAAAAGAGCTCAATCTCCACATAAGATCTTTATAAAGTATTATGGGATTAGGCCTTTAAGAAAGGGGGAAAAATATATAGTGGCATTTTAATCAGGCACGTCATGGTAAAGGAGACATAGAGCATTAATTTAATGAAAAGGTTTTTATAGGCTCATGATATGGCTAAGGAGCGAAATAAATCACATAAATGTAAAATACAATGTGGTTTCTAGAACAAGAGGATCTGGTTCTTTGACTGTGCATAGCAATTTGTGTTTTTCTGTGTTTCCTGTGCTTTCCAGATTTTTAATTGCACCGAAATCTGCACTAGACCACTGAGAGGCAACTTTGTACTTCAGGGGTCACCCTAAACTCATTAAGTACAGATTGGCTTTGTGTTTATTAGAAGGCCATGTCTGCTAAATCAGCGGCTCTGCACCCCCTCAGCTGGCTCCTGAAGAGCTGCTTGCTTTGCCCCAGATTAGTGATGTGAGTTGCATGTCCCTGCCAGTGAGATTAGTGCAGAACACCCTGCTCTACACTCGAGGGATTCCCACCAATCTAATCCCCATGGAGAGGGTGGAGGTATTTTTCTGAATATGGGAGAGTCAGAGCAATAACTGCAGGCCAGGGATTGTTTATTCTCTGGATTTATGTGCCTGTGTTTTCCCCTTTGCTTTTAGGTGATTGTTGTTAGGGTGCCCATGGCAGAGCCTGGTTTCTGTTTCTTCAGCCCCGTGGCTGCCACACCAGAGCTCTTCCCTTGCTTTTGTGCATGGCTGTCTACAGAAACAGCAAAACTGGAAACAAAAGATGATTCCTTGTGATGAGTCTCACAAAATTAAACCAGGGATTCCATTTTGATGCTGGCTACCCCTTTCTGTGTTGTCACTGTTCTTTTGTGATGATCCTTTTATTCTTATTCACTTGGAAATGCCACAAGAAAAAGGAGTGATTTTCTGATAGCCACAGAAGAATGAAGAGCAAACAGCTCGTGATGTGGCAGGTTGAGTTATGGCATTAAATGCTTCCCATTGGTTATTTTTGTTAGGAAATGAGTGAAAAGAGAAGACTTATCCATCCCCCTGACCCTGTAGGAGGTTAGCAGAGGAGGTTTTTTCAGGTCCTTGGTCCCTGGCACCAGCTGACAAACCAGGTGCTAACACAGTTCAACCCTACAGCCATTGCAATATTGCTGTGTGAGAAGTGACTTTGTGTCATCAAGCTACTCAGAAATGCCACAAGTCCAATACTGAAGGACTAAAAAGAACAAAAAGGGGACCTTGGATAAGAGAAATGGGATATATGGTGGCCAGACTGGTGTTTGTGCTACTGATGGTCATGGAAAGATGTTGCCTGGAGAGATTTTGGTGATAGGGATGTCTCAAAGCAGAGGTAAATGGGTTCCTTGGGGGTTTTCTCATGCTGTGCAAATGTAGCAGAAAGGAGAAAATCTATTTACAAAGCATATCTGGCTGTCACTGAGCTCTGTGTGTGCAACACGGGTGATGGAGGGCTGCTCTGTCCTTCAGCCTCTGAGCAGCAACTCCCTTGGCTTGTGATGTGCTGCCCCAGAGGGCTGGGAACTGACATCAATTACCTCTGCCCAAGCTTTCAGAAAGTCAGGATATGGAAAAGAGGGAGGTGGCAGTGCATGCTGAGCTACTGGAGATCGGGGAAGGGAAGGGAAGGGAAGGGAAGGGAAGGGAAGGGAAGGGAAGGGAAGGGAAGGGAAGGGAAGGGAAGGGAAGGGAAGGGAAGGGAAGGGAAGGGAAGGGAAGGGAAGGGAAGGGAAGGGAAGGGAAGGGAAGGGAAGGGAAGGGAAGGAATGTGCACAGCCAAAGGAAAGCTGATGCTGGGGGATGGTTCTCACCCCCAGGGAATGGGAACTTCTTCTGCTTAGGATATGGAAAGAAGGACCTCTGTTCCCAACAGCAGGAGCACTGAGGGGTCCCATCCATTTTATATCCATCATTGGTGTCATTTATTGTCATAACCATCTCCTGCTGCAACGTTTATTATCAACCATGCTAGGGATCAGCAAAGAGCTGGGATGGAACCTCCTGTTCTTCTGGTGGATAACAGGAGTCAAGCACTGCTGAAGGTGTTTTGTCATTATTTCACTCATTTTCAGGCAGACACACACATAAGCACTTAAGGAAGTTTATATCCTGTGCCTTAATATCCCTTCCCTAAAGGAAACTGGAGATTTTAATCTGTCCTGTAAGAATTTAGCTGGCAAGACAATGGACAGAGAAAACGGTATCACCCCAAGAAGACTCTGCCTTTCATGTCATTGTGATGAGAAGAGCTGAAAACCACTTTAGGAAAGCAAGATTTGATGAGAGTCTCCAAATGATAGCAACACTTTTATTAAGGCAAAACCATGAATGGAAGAGATAAGAGAGAGAAATAAATATAAATCAAGCACTCTAGGCTCATCCTAATTAGGCCACAGCTGGGAATGACTGGCAAAAAACGTGGGGAGTGGTCTAGAATGCGGGAAGGAATGGGAGGTTCTCCATTAAGCTGAACACATGGATTACTCAGTGCAGTTTTAGTAAATAATTAAGTAGATAAATTTGCTGTTACATCAGCTGCCCATGCACTTTGAGTCCAGAGCACAGTGTTATGTCTACAGAAGGGTTATCAAAGCACAGGTTGTGTTTCCTGATGCCAGATCTCCCTGTTCTATCACTACAAAAATCCTTGTCTTCTTGTGCCTGGAAGAAAATCCTTCCCGATGGCAGTGCATCCACTTGGCTAAAGCATATGCTGTGGGGAGTGAAAGAGCAACCAGAGTCCTTTAGCTTCCCTCATCTCCATCCCCTCAAGCAGCATTCCTGAATAACCAGCAGGACTGTGAGGCTAAGGCTGCACGAGCTGAGTTGCTCTGGGTGGCCCTGCATGGGTGTAAGTAAAGGAAATCAAACCCAGGGCGCTGAAGTGTGTGAGACAGGAGTGTGTGTGTGAGACAGGGGACAGGGATGGGGCGTGTGAGACAGGGGACAGGCATGGGGCATGTGGCAGCACACAAGGATGTTCTGAGGCTGTGCAGAATGAATGTTTTGGGAGAAGAGCCCAGCTGCTGCACGGGCTGGGGCAGTGTCCTCTGGGGTGCCAGTGGATGTCCCCAGGGCTGGCAGTGAGTGTCCCCTAGGCTGGCAGTGGCAGTGACAGGCTCTGGGATGACCCAACCCATGGCGTGGGGAATCCAGCAGGGTCCCAGGGGGTTCCAGTGTCCCTCCTGCTGTGGTTCTGGTGGCCCTGGGGCTGGGCTGTGTGTCAGGCTGGCAGGGTGTGCACAGATACCCGGGGGGCTGTGGGGAGCCTGCTGGGCTCCAGGGGCTCCCCCAGCTTGGAGAGCAGGAGGGGCACTCCCAGCAGGACAGGAGGGGCACTCCCAGCAGGACAGGAGGGGCACTCCTAGCAGGACAGGAGGGGCACTCCCAGCAGGGCAGGAGGGGCACTCCCAGCAGGACAGGAGGGGCACTCCCAGCAGGGCAGGAGGGGCACTCCCAGCAGGACAAGGTGCCCACCAGGAGCTGCAGGAGCTCTGGTTTTACCTGACTGTCCCGAGCTGCTCGGGCACAGCCCGCAGCGTTTGCTGCCAGGGATGCTCCAGCCTGGGATGCTCCTGTCGGGGATACTCCAGCCTGAGATGCTCCAGACTGGGATTCTCCAGACTGGGATGCTCCAGACTGGGATGCTCCTGCCCGAGCAGCCACGGCTTGTGGGGCACACTGGTGGTGATTTACAGCTGGGGCAGCATGTGCTGGGGGTTTCTGGTCACCCCACACTTGCAGGGCCATCAAAGATGAGCAGAGCAGTTCGGGCTGGACAGCAGTCAGCTCGTGAATAGCAAATGGGATTGCTCTGTACTTTTATGGGATTGAAGGATCACTAGAGGTATAGGACACAAGAAGGGATGGGAAAAGCTGCACCATACCTGGGCACAGGACAGTGCCTGGAAAAGTTTAAGGGTGAGGACAATTAGAAGATAAGGCTTGGATTACTGAAAATGCTTCATCCTTGGGAAGATTGTCATTCTTATTGGTGCTTCGTAGTTGTGAGAATTTGTAAGAGGATTTTATTTACCAATTAACAAAAGAGAGCAAATGGAAACATTTTCATGCTGTTTATATTGAAATAATTTTATTTAAATGTATACCTAAATTTAGTTTTGATTAAATACTAGTTTCAGGGAGCTGTAAACCTTTTTGTTTTTATTAAATTTTTAGACTACGGAATTGAGACATTTTCCTATGTTTTTTTCCCCAAGCTGGTTTTGTTGAAAGGACTCATAATACTTAGAGGCTATTCATTCATGGTAGTAAGTTCTTATCTGTAAAATTACCAAGCAGTATTTCAACATTGGATAAGGTAATAGAGATGCTGTTTTTATTTCAGTCCCTCAGCTCAGTCAACAGCGTGGCAAGTCTGTGTTTGAGGAGAGGGAGAAGAGAGCTGCGACGTGGGATCTGTGCAAAAGAAAAGCTCCTCGGGGATGGTGGCTTTTGAATCCTATTCCCAGTTTAAGCATAAGTGTTGAAAGGCAGCCATGTGTTCAGATATGTTATATGAATTGTTCTTAAGGCTAGTAATTTTTTCCATGGGTAAGGCTTCCCAGATTTCTTCTGAGCCATCTGTCGAGGAAAGAGAGCATTAGATCGTCAGACATTGTTTTCAAAGCTCACTAAAATATTATCTGTTTAACCCTTGCATGGCTCAATTTGAGGGAGGGCTTTAAGTGAGGGTTCTTTGTTTCACGGTTTTATTTTATTTTTTTACAAATGGAGAAACAGACAGGAAATGCTGGGTAGCTCATTTTGTCTGGAGTAAAGTTAAGGCTGTGGCAGTTCTGGTCTTGTGACTGGAAATTCCTTTTGCATGTAAAGGTAATGTGCTGCTGTGATAGTCTTGGATAAAATAACATTTAGATGATCATTCAAAACCCCTTATCCTTCTTTCCTCGAACCAAGGAAGGCAGTGAACAGAAAGAATTGTTGCTTCACCTGGTGAGTTGAGGAGGTAACCTGTAGCTCCTAGAGCAGCTGTGGCTGCCACTGCCAAAGTTGTTTGCTAAAAACTCAACCTTCTTTAGGTCCTGTGATGAATTCAGTTCTCAAAGCACGGGCTTGTCACTGGCTTTATAAACTACATTTTGTGTTGTGTGCCTGAAATTAAATCCTTTTTAAAAATTCCCCTTAAGAAATTCCAATGTAGGATCTTCTTCACCAGGTTGAAAATAGCTGTTTAGAGGAAAGAGTGGGGTCCTGAAGCCATTGGGGTATGCACAGCCTAGAATAGAATAGAATAGAATAGAATAGAATAGAATAGAATAGAATAGAATAGAATAGAATAGAATAGAATAGAATAGAATAGAATAGAATAGAATAGAATAGAATAGAATAGAATAGAATAGAATAGAATAGAATATGGCAGGCAGGAAGTGTGTGCAGTGAACAGGGGGTGAAAATGGTTTGCCTAGGGTAGGACTGGTCATTCTTGCAGATGTGACCCTGCCAAACAGCTCTGATCCCCTGGGACCCCTCAGGAAGCAGGAGGAGCTCCCTGCAGCTCCCACCTTTGCCATTATGGGCAGCTCCATATTCTCAAAAAGTTTGGGAAAATGGCACTGCTTTGTTCCTCATTCCCAGCTCCACAGCATGGAAAGAGAAGCACACTCAATCTCTAGTTGGATCAGCCTCTCTTGCTCCTGGGAGCTGGGAAAAATGCCTGGGAAGTGTGGTTAATGTCTGCACAGCCCTGGAGAAAACACCACAGAAGGATGAAAAGAGAGTTTATTCCCCTGGTCACATAAATAAGGTGGGGGTGCTCGGCTGTGATAGTTTGGATCTAATAAAACCTCAGTTATATCTGTCCACTGGTCCTGCACGAAAACTGTTTCTGCAGGAAAAGAGCAGGCACTTCATTCTCAGGTCAGGAAGAAATCCAGCCTGCAGAAGGCAGCAGGTGAAGGGGTTTTACAACCCCCTGTGACATGGATGGGAGAATATGGGATTGTTCCTGCCCCCAACAGGGTCCCTTTTTCTGGACCGAGTGGTGAAGTGGGATTTACCAGCAACAGCATGAGGGAGATCTCAGGAGCAGTCTCACTCTGTAGCTCCAGCCCAGCCCTTGTGCAAAGCCTTCCAGCTCCCAGGGCTGTGGGAGCAGGGAAAGGAATAACCACGGATATTAAACCCCATCCCCACCTCCCAGGGACAGCTCCCACAGCCACGGGGGTGCTGGGTTCCCTTTCTGGGAGGACTTGCAACATTTTTAATGTACCACAGTACAGCAGCAGCGGGCCGTGGGTGTCCTTGGCTGTCACCAGCCATTGCAGAACGCTGTAAATCATCCTTATTTTACTTTATGAATTGTAAAAACTATCATACATTTCACAGGTATCTCAGGACAAGATAGTAAATTTCAAGGTTTTTTTCCATGAATTTATGGCCAAGCCTCAAAAATAGGTGGAAAATAAAACCAGCTGTAGATCTGAGGAGCAATAGATTGTCCTCAGTTTGGGCACACAATTCCCTCTGACATCAAGGGCAATAGGTGGCCCATGGGGTAATTATTCAGTGCAAAATGAAGGAAAATATGAATCTAAGAGAGGCTGAAAGTTGGAAGGGCCATGAATAAAATTATTTTCCAGTGGCACTGTGTTCTTGGCTCACTGTTTCCAGGACCCAGCAAATCACAGCTCCCAGCTTCTCTCACAGATAAACCATCTCTTGTTTTGGTGGTGATTTCTTTTGCATGTTTCAGAACACTGGT
This sequence comes from Acridotheres tristis, assembly GCA_037013685.1. NCBI lineage: Eukaryota > Metazoa > Chordata > Aves > Passeriformes > Sturnidae > Acridotheres > Acridotheres tristis. Next base: position 833,637 of record CM072898.1, on the reverse strand, counting down.
GCATCACTGTCCATTTTCGAGGAGAATTTCTTGTTTGGCACACACAAAGAAGAAATTTCAAAACAAAACTTTGTGTGTTTAAGGGATTTTTTAACCTGTTAAGGATAAGTACATAAATCATTATCTTGCTCAAAACAGCTTCCAAATTCTTCTAGGGACATTTTTGATGTGCATCAAAAGAACAAATAATGTCAGTGTGGAGAAGCTGAACTCTTCAGGTGGTGCCCAAGTGTATTCAGGTATTTCCCAAACCCCTGAGGATGAAATTTGGCCACAAGGGTGGAAGAAAGCAGCAAGTGAGATGTTACACTGTGAACACATCAGAGCACTGAAAATCTGTTCCTTGCCTTCCATTCACATTCAGATCCTACATAATTGATAGAATTCCTGGCTGGAGTTCTGTGGAACGGTTATTTCTGTATAGGGCCAGATGCACTCTTAACTGCTCATTGACATTAACACGTTCTCATCCCTGAAATGAAAATGAACTCTCTTTTTAGCCCTCTTCACATGAGCTCTTTCAATCTCCTGTTCTTAGGTTTATCAAATTAAAATGCTTTTCTAGGAATCATTTGGTATTTCTGAGAGATTGGGCAAATAGAAATGTCTGCAAAGACTAAATAAAATTTTGCATTTTTCCTTGTTGTAGAGAGGGGAGCAGAAGGATCAAGGAAAGCAAATGTTAGCCTTATTTCTTGTGGCCATCCGAATAATTTTGATATTTATTTTTTTCCCACCTTTTGTCTCTTATTGGAGCCATGAGCTTTACATTTCATGCACAGTCATGGAATGTAATAGGATGATTTTCATGCAAGGACATAGTGTTGCCAGCTGAAAGTAGTTAGCAGTTTGTATTACAAATACATCTCCTAATTTTCTTTCCTGTAGTTACAAAGCATTCTGTGATGGCATTGGATTAAAATATCTGCATTCTATGAGTAGACACTTAGCAAAAAAAGGATTTTTTGTTATGTGGTTCTCAGGAGCAATCCAGATAGTCTGTGGATATAAAATTCCTGAATGTGGAGGGGTGCTTCAGTATGAAAATACCATTTAAGAAAAATGTACATATCCATAAATGTATAGCTTTAAAAGTCTATTGTATGGCCTCTGCCTTCTGCTTATTAGATAACTGTATTCAGCAGTGAAGGCTATAATCCAACAAGTCAGTTAAAAATAAAACTAAGGATAGTTTGTGCTAAGAATAGGGAAATTTTCAGACTTTTTTAGATGGCTTTTCTTCAGGTTGCATTTCATCTACCTGGCCAGTGGTTTTATTTAGAAGTGGACACTCTCATGGCTTTAATCTTATGATCTATTTGCAAGTTTGTGTTTTCTTGCACCTAGAGACAGAAAAGGCTCCACAGCGAGAGGGGGCAGCTCGTTCTTTGTGAATGGAGGCTCTGTTCAAAGTTACAGCTCAATTAGGGAGGCTGAATCTGTGAAAACAATGAGATCAGCAGATGTTGGTGGAGGAGAACCCAGACCCACTTTGTCTGCCGAGGCTTCTAAAACCATGCTGTGCATTTCCAAGTGGCTTTCAGTTAAAAAGTGAGGGGTGGTGGTGAGGAGAGAAAGAAAGATTCATTAAAAATACTTTTCCTTTAAAGTGCCCAAGCACTAACATAATTATAAAGGAAACAATGAGATTCTTACTAATCAGTGGCAACATAGAAGGAAAAATGCAGAAGAGAACAACAGCTGAGAGAGTCTTTAATCAGAGTCCCTTATAAAGTCCCAGAAAAAGACACAAGGGGTCTGATGAGACACAGCTGCACTAATCCTTGTATTAAAAAAACAACCCCAACATTCAGGAAAAAGGGGATATGTGAATGAGAGATTGATAATGCAAGACAGTTGGCTGGAGAAGATTAATGCATTGAAAGAGCAGACACAACAAAGGGCCCAGCAAGGGACCTGCAGCCACATCCTGCCACAGGGTTACACAGGGATCACTGAGCCCTCAGTGCCAGCAGCAGCTGGGGTGTGGCACGGGGACATGCCTGGAGCTGGCCTGGCTGGGGGGACAGTGAGACTCGTCCTGCTCCTGGGATGGAGCTTTGTAGCTGGGATGCGTCTTCCTGGAAAATCCAGTGTGCAGTGGGAAACTGCTTTTGATAGAAAAGGAATCCAAAGCATTATGTTCTTCTGAAACATTTTGACTGGAGCAACCCTACAGAATTCCTTTTCTGAGGAATGCTCAACCAGCTTTACCATGGACAGGTGGCTTTGAGTCGTGTATAATCCTCACCATGCAGCTGCAATATTAAAGAAGAGAATTCACATTGCTCCTCACACAGAAGATTTATGCATTGCTTTAGAGGTTTTTTTCCTTTCTGGTGCTGAGTAAGGCAGGAGAGCTATTCCACATCACATCACACCCAGGCTGAACTGTCCTGCCATTCTGTCACGATGCAGAAGGGCTTGGATGGGTTCCTAGCTGGAGCAAGAGCGACGTGACCGTGGCTTGGGGCACCCCTGGGTTCTGATCCCAAGCCCCCGGGGCTGGCTCCATACCCAGGCCCTGCCACGGGCTCCTCCTGGGCCACAGGTAAGGTGCTGCCCTGGGAGAAGGATTCCTGGGATGGGTACAGCAGTCAGAGGGGAAGGATGGATGGATGGATGGATGGATGGATGGATGGATGGATGGATGGATGATGGATGGATGGATGGATGATGGATGGATGGATGATGGATGGATGGATAATGGATGATGGATGGATGATGGATAATGGATGATGGATGGATGGATGATGGATGGATGGATGGATGATGGATGGATGGATGGATGGATGGATAGATGGATAATGGATGATGGATGGATGGATGATGGCAATGTGGTATTTTCTCATGGAAAGCATTTGGACCTTGTGCTCTCCTTCCTCCTCCTCATCCATCTCCTGTTTCAGAAGTCCTGGGGTCATGCTGGGACAGCCCTGCTAACCTGGGCAGTCCTGGAGCCCAACCAGAGCAATGCAAACTTTGACTTCTTTAAGTGATCTATCAACACAGGCTGAACAGCTGCTTCTTTCAGCATGGCTGACTTTGCCTTGGTTTTGCTCTGATTTACAGTTTAATTTGCCTTTGACACCTTCCTTTTCCAGCAGCACATTTTTGTTCATGAATAGCCACTACCTTCTGGCAGCATTCTGTTGGATCCATGAATTAGTGTTGTTTCCTCTGTTGTTTCATCATTTGCAGGACACAAATCACAGGCAATTGCAAAGAGTTGGATCCTCTTTTAAGGAAAACTCAGTCACTGATTTCCTATCTGTCTAGTTTTGTAAATAAAACTAACTTCTGAAATTCCCATATGCTGCATGGGACATTTTCCATGTTCACCAAGAAATAGCTTAATGGAGAAAAGAGGGAGTTTTGGGCACTGGGATTGCAACAACCACAACTGACCTAAGGCTTTCTGGCGAATATCAGGCAGTGACATTTGTTCCAAGCACGCGGCAGGGAAGATGTGATATTGGCACTGGGTAAATTTTTAACACTTCACATTTCCAGAGCAGTTAGAAGCTGTCTGGAGAATTCCTGGCAAACTTTCCTTGAAAACTACCCATGTGGAGCAGCACTTTCCTAATTAGGCATAATAACCCGCCCCGATTAAGTTCTCAGGGATACACCTATGGAGTAATTCCAGAGTATCCTGGAACCAGACTGGCAGGAGTTTGCCTGGCGTGCATTAACCCTTCCTCACAATCTTTTAAAATGTACTGTCTAACCAGGATGCATTTAGAATTCTTTGAACCTCTTCCAAGTCAGTGATTGTAAATATAAATTTATTTGTGTTGCTCTCCTAAGAAATGAATTGATTTTGCAAAACATGCTTTTAAATTCACGATGACCTGGATACCAGGATATTAAATTATGTTGTCTGTTGAATGTTTGAATTTCTCTTAAAAAAAAGTTTTAAATATTGTCATTCTAAGTATTTAGCACTCTGTGGCAATAAATTCCATTCATGCTGCTGTCAATTACCAATCTCCAACATTAAGAATTAATTTTAACTCAGCTTGTTTCTAACCTAGAGAAAGTAATTTCTGAAATTCAGTGAGGGAGAGCGTTACTTCTGCCAAAAATGTCTTTGCTATCTCTGGTGTATTTATTCCTGTAGACATGCAATGAAATCACAGTCACCCCTGCAAAGTTGACTGCCCCAAGAAATGCTTTTAACAAGACTTTTCTGGAACACACCCAAGGCATTGACTCAGGTGGATTTTCTTAATTCCACGCCTTTGTCTCTTCCTGCTTTGTGCTGTGCTGGGTCTGCTGTTTTCCTTTCTGCACCGTCTCACTTGTGCCTGTTGGAAAACAATAAAAGAATCAGGATATTCCTGGAGCATCCTCTGAAGCTGGTTTGCATTACTGCATATGTGAAAATCTGTTTTTAGTTGAAGTGGCACTGGATGGCTGCTCTGACTCCAGCGTTGTCACAGCAGGGACCCCTGGAGTGCTCTGGTCCATCCTCCTGCTGGAAGGGGCCCTGTCTCAGCCACTCCATGAGGTCAAGCACAGCTTCAGCCAGCCTGCAGCTCTCAGACAGCCATCCATGAATATTCAGCCTCTGAATAACCTGTTCCAGTGCTGCTCATCCACATCCTCCAGGAGAGACGACCTGGTGTTCATTACACAACTCATTTCCAGAACGAGAGGCTTGCTCAGACCAACACTCAGGACTTCTAAGAAATTTCAGGATCTCAGAATTTCACTAAGCAAAGTACTTTGTTGGGTCTAAATTACTTTCCTTAGAAGCTGAAGGTGTCATTCCTGAAGTCCTGGCTATGAGCAGAGCACTGGAATTTTAGAAGTCTGAGCATGAATATTTGATCACCAAATGTTATGCGTGAGCATGTGTTTGTGGGGACACACACTCACTGCATATATTGGTGTGCTGAGGCTGCTTTGCAACATTTAGGCTTTGATCAGAAACATATTACCAGGTTTGTATTTATACTGAGCTTTAATAAACAGAAATTAATGGAAACTTTATGGGAATTCTTTCAGGGAGATAGACACGAAAATGTGAATCCAAATGAGTTTCTTTCTGTGCACTGATTAATCTTTTGTAATGACAGGAATGTTCAAGGTCAGCCTGCTGGTGTAAGAGGTGGAAACAGAAATTTGTTGATCCCCAGTAGTAACCTTAGAACAAGGAGTTCAGGAGAACAGAAGGAGCTGGATTTATGGTGTGACAGCCACGCTTCCAACAAACCCAGCCAGGCCTAAACAAAAAGCCCTTAATTCCCAGTTAATGAACGCAGCCACGTCTAATGGAGCCATGGTGGACAGCAGTGGTGTTTAAAAAGCAATCAGATCAACTCATGCTTTCATTAGAATAATGGTAAGTGCATCAAAGGACCACAGTGCTCAGCAAAACACCTCCTGCAGTGCCTAAACACCACCACCACAGGAGATGTTTATTGCTTTAGACATGCTCCCTTTGATGTATTTATCAGTTAAATGTATTAGTTCTGCTCCACAGCTGTGTGCAGAAATAGCACTGAGGAACACCATATTCCACGCGGGCTATACATAGCATCACACCCTCTGAGCACCAGGATCAATAAAGAAAATTCAGTCAAAAGAGTTGAGCACACTCAGAGTCAACAGTGTGGATGGTGACAACTCATGGCAGCGCTGAAACTCAGCTGCCTTCATGGGACATTTGTGTCTCAGCTAAAAGGAACACAAATTTTAACAACATCTCATTATGCAAAGAAGTTTCTTCTTAGAGGAAATATTGCCTGCCATTAGGATGAGATTGATTAGGTCATGTCCTTAGATGGGGGAATGCTAAGCCCCTCTTTGTGCATGTTGTTGTGTGTGTGTATTTATTTTGCCTAAAAGTTACTATTTCTTCTCCCTGGGTTTTCATCCTGTGATTTAGATAATTATGTAGTGAATTATTGTGCATTAGGTTCAGCTGAGATCAGTTCTGTTGGAGGCTGCTAGTACAAAGTGTTCATTTGTCTGCATCCATAACTGCAGATGTTGATGTCTGAATTTATTTCAGCTACTGAGAGAAAAGAACCTTTCTTCCTGAAAAGAGCCATGTTTTTTAATAAAAACCAATTTAAATATAATTCCAGGCCACAGACAATCTAACTTGAAACTCTCTTGTTCTGTGGCTGATGCTGCTGCCTTTTCCTGGTACAGTGCAATTTAGATGAGGAGCATGAGAGGCCAACTGCTGAATTATCATCATGCCTTATACTGCATACTGGGGTTTTGCATCTCCTTTGGGCTTTTCTTCCTTTGACTGCAGACCTATGAAGGATAGAGAGTGATAATGATCTATGTGTGTGCAGTTTTGTGTTAGTTCATGTAACACAAGCAGATAGATCCAATCACCCTTGTTTAGGTTAAGGTTTGTTAATATGGGATAATAATAGAAGTTAAGGTTTTGTTCCATGTCATGAGTAGATTGAACAAATACATTATGAAAGTACTTAATTAATGATTTCATTTGTTCTCTTGCAAACTAAAATGCATATTTTGGTCTGTTGGACATTTCACCCAACACTTGAAGATGCAGGAGTTCATGGATGCTGGAATTGGTTTTCCAGAGCAACCAAACAAAAATTTGCTGTGGAATACAACAATGAACTAATCTCCAGCAGTAGAGAATTCTCCATGTGCTCCCCCTTGTTGAAATAAACACCAGACCTGGATCTTGCTGCTGCACAGGAACACAAAATGAGCAGTGACTTCCAGCTCCTTGTGCCCAGGAGTGAGGGGATGTTTGAAGCATCCCTGTCTGTGGAACAGAGCTTGCTCAGGAAGACACCTCAGAGCTGTTGGTGGTGTTGTGACAGCACCAATCAATGAGAAATTAACTGTTTGCTTTATTGAAAAGTATTTGCAAGCACTGTAAATTTGCCTCCTGTAAAGTTCATTCCTTGTGCCAGGGTTTAGGGATGTGGGTAACTGGACACTTGCATCGTGTCATTCCTGACATGCAGAGTCTCATCATGTTAGCCAAGCCAACAAATGCTCACCTAGGAATGAAATAGATGGGATATAAGTCACAGATTGTATGAGATGGGAGAAATTCCTTCATCATACTCTTTCCAAATAGATTTTTTTTCTGTTTGAACTTTTAGTTTAATTTTTAAATGCGTTAATCTCTAAGTAATTACTCGTTAATACCAATAATTGATTGAGTGTGGCTCTTATAATATTGTATTGTTGATCTTTTATTTATAATTAATCAGAGACTTAATTATTTATTGGTTACATTTCATGTCACATTTAATAGGGTGATGCCAGCATAGGAGACTTCCCTTAATTACACAGGGAATCTTCTTTAAAGGCAAGTAGCTTGATAAGTCCATTTCTTGTAAGCTATTATTCTAGTCATTAAACAAAAAGAATCCGGTAGAGAAATTGTCTTCTGAAATCTCTGTGATTTTTATAAGGTCAGGAAAATGGATCTCTCAGTTATTTGCCTGTCATTTTCCTAAGCCAACAAATGTGATTGTTTGTATACAAATATTCCCTATTTGCACATTGATTTGGGCTTCCTTAATGCCAAAATACACAATGTTACTTGCATATCAACTGCTAATTTCCATCATGTCTGTCACAAATAAATCTGGGTTTATATAAAGACATCCTCACCATTTGCCTCTTGCTGCTCAATAGTGTTGATTTTAGTATTTTAAAAAAAGCTCACCTCCAAAGAAAATACACACTTTGAAAACCTGGAAAACTCAGGAATTAAATACAAATTTCCAGTTTGCTTGGACATCAGGAAAAAAAACCCAAACAAACAACAAATTGAAAGCTTTGGATTCCTCAAGAAATCCAGTTTTTCTTTGAACTGAGGAACCTTACAGGTTGTTTTGTTTTGCTAGGGGCATCCTTCCACAGGACACCTGCATTTCTGCATTGCTCCCAAACTGCTGTAACTTGTTTTTTAGATGCCTGCCTGCATTAGATCAGTTCTGTGTGCTACTGTAAGCGTGGCTGCATTTCATTGCCAGGACAGAAGCCTGGTTTGTGTTTTCTCTTTGCCTGCTCTGCTTTCCCAGGTGCCTTGTCTCGAGTCCTTTAGTACAAAGCTGTTAAGTGAAACCCTGGACAAACACCAGCTCCTTCTCCAGAGACAGTGGCTTTAATATTTGATGAGTTTCTAGAGGCAACAGCCAGGTGTAAAAAGGGAGGGTGTCACAGGAGACAGGGCTCTGCTCCTCCAGGGTGAGGATGGCATTGGGATGTTCTCCTGCTGTGAGGAGCTCCTGGCCATGGTCACCAGGGGACTGACCATGGGGAGAACTGTAAGGTCACTGCACTCCTGAAAGGGCAAATTTCCTCCTGACAGGGCACAGGGAGGGATCCTCCACAATGCCTGAAGGTGGAAATACTGCAGGGGTTACCAGAGAGCTCCCAAACCTGGGACAGGAGCCTGGCCAGGGCTCCTGGTGACTCCAGAGGTTTTGGGAGAGGCTCCAGGAAAGCTCTGTGAGAGGGACAGGGAATTTCTGACATTGCCTGGGGGCTGACAGGGGCAAGGGATAAAAATTGAAACTTGGTGTACATTGGAAAACAGACCTAAATGGAGGTTTCTACTTGAAAAGCTTAATGTTGGAGGTTCAGGACCTGTGCATATCTCCCAGTTACCTGGGAAAAGCAGCCTGCTACCTTGTTTTAATTGGAAAGTGGCCCTAGCTTTGAATTCACATCACTCCTGGAAGTAAGATCTGATCCAGATTAGTATCAGTGTGCTAAAGCTGCCTAAGAGCTCAAATCTCATTTAGAGATTGCCTTCATGTTCTCCCAAAAATGTCATATCACTCAATTGTTATGTTTTTTCCCAGGTGCTGAAGACTATAAAACACACTAGATGTCTTTTCAGTAATGTGAAAAGTGGTTTTTTTTTTCCTTAAGATTATACTGCACAGGGAAAACATTGGAGTTGAAAAGAATTTTTAGTAGCAGTACACGAGTCTGCCACAAATAGGACGAAGGAAAATAAAACAAAATGGATTTATAAACCGTAAAAGCACTGGCAGGTTTTTTAATGCTGCTGGGTTTAAAGCTGTACATGGCTTTTTCTTAGTTCTTCTTGGCCCTGGTACTCTGCGTTCCTGACAGTCCCAACAAGCAGGGAGGGCACCCCTGTGCTGCTCCTGGGGATAAACTGGAGTGACTCCCAGAGGACTGTGTGCAGGAACTCAGCTTGCCCTGGGTGTAAAAGAGAGCAGCAATGCCCAGCCCCAGTGAGGATGTGGGAGGTGCTCTTATTTCATGGACAATATGGAAAAAGCTGGCCAAATGCTTTAACTGGGGGAAGGTTTTCTGAGCTTCCCAGCTCCGGAGGGTGTAAGGGGCGAACAAACCCAGGACCTGAGCTGCAAACGTCTGTTGTTGCTAATAATAACACTAATACTAATGAGAGCAGTAAAGCCAGTGGTGGCAGGTTGGTAAGAACATGAAAGCTGGGCTTGGAGCAGGACAGATCAGTCACTGCCACCAACATACAGGTAGAGAGGGTTCAGCTCTGGTTTTAGGGCTGAACTTTAAGGACACCCATCCAGCTGTGGCATGCCAGCCTCTCTCACAGGGTGGGAGATGCAGCAGTGTTCCTGGGGGTGCCACAGCCCCCTGGGTGCCACATCCCCCTGGGGGTGCCATATCCCCCTGGGAGTGCCATATCCTCCTGGGTATGTCACATCCCCCTGGCTGTGCCACATCCCCCTGGGTGTCACAGCCCCCTGGGGTTGCCATATCCCCCTGGAAGTGCCATATCCTCCTGGGTGTCACAGCCCCCTGGGGGTTCCACATCCCCCTGGCCAGCCCTTGGCCAAGCTGCTCTAGGCGTGCTGTGTTCCCTGGCTAATTCCCCCCGGGAACAGCACGTGGAGCTGTTTGGAGGATTCTAAATCAGCTGGATTTGTGTCATTTCTCAAGTAGAGCTCTGTCTGTGTCCAGCCCTGCAGCTGCCCCCAGGGGGATGAGGCACAGCCCTGCCAGGTGTCCCTGCCCTCCCTGCTCGGCCTTCACTCACCCCTTGCCTGGTTATAAACCTTCAGGGGAGAGGGGCTCCCCTGTTCTTAGCTCTGACAGAGCCAGAGCTCTCTGCAGAAGCTGCTTCAGAAGTTTTGTTCCCCTTCCCTTCAGCCAGCACTTTGTTCTCTGCGTTTTTCAGTGTGACCTCTGCTGTCCCTGCACAGCTTCAGCCAGAGCTCAGCTCTCGCTGCTGCTGACACTGGGAGCTCTCAGCAACACGTGGAAATTAAGAACAATCCTGAATCGCAACATTTCCCACCTTTCAGTGCCCTCAGGCTGCTGGGAGCCACACTGCTCATTGCCTCAGCTGTGTGCAAGTGGGAGAATTCAAATTGCTAATCAAAGACAATCGTTTAGGACAATGATGGATTAAAACTGGTTTAATAAATAACATTATGTTGTCCTCTTTAGCAGAACAACCAAGTCATCACATTAATCTTTGGAGGCTGGAGGGGGGCAGCACCATTCACTGGAAGTGCACTTCTGGTGGGGATTCTTGTGTTTTCTTGGTTTTTTGTTTGTTTGGTTTTTGTTTTTATTGTGTGTGTGTGTTTTTGTGGGTTTTTGTTTATTTGTTTGGGTTTTTTGGTTTATTTGGTTGATTTTTTGGGGGTTGTTTTGGCTGAGTTTTCTTATAAATCTGAACTGAAACCCATGTGCTTTTAAACCAGGTTAGTACTAAGAGTTATTCCACAGAGCAGATGCACTGGTTTGCAGTAAGTGAAATGTTCCTGAGCTTATAAAATGTCTTGTCTCCTGGAAAATCCTCTTGCTGCTTCCCAGCTTGTCAGCAAGGACAGTGTCAGATGTGTCTCTGTTCCATGTGTGCTTGCAGAAAATGCTTTTCCACTTGACTTTGAGGAGGTGTGTGGAGCTCAGCCCCTCTGGCGTGGCTGGTGGGTGCTGAGGTGGCCCAGCCTGGTGTGCTGGGCTGGGAGCATCCCTGCCCTGCTGCCCCCAGGTGAGCCTCTCCAGAGCCAGGAGCACCCCAGGAGCTTCACACACAGTCACTGAGCACTTCTGTCTCCCTGCTCCGGCTGGAGATTTCGTTTTAGCTTAAAGGGAATGGATCCGATGTTAATGAGAATACATTGTCTTGATTTGCATATTAGATGAGATAAATATTGAGTTAATTTATACCTAAGATGGTTTTTATTGCCGTCTACATGTTTCACAGTTCTATTCAATATATTTTACACACTGACTGGGTGTATTTTAGAGGAATAATGTGGAAATATATTATTTTGATGGTGAAAACAAAAGGGGGAACTGTTTCTGTTAGATTGGGTTTGAAAGTGGTAATAATTTAAAAGGCGTTATATATACTCCTGCCCTCCTTGTCTGTGAAGACAGGAGCAGCTGTGAGGAGGCACTTACACTGAGTGTGCAAGCTGGGAGTGCAGAACCTTCCTCCCAGCTGCATCAGCCATGGAGATTCCTGCTCCCCTCAGCTCCCACCCAGGGCAAGGAAATTCAGAGGTTTTCCTGTGGCCTGTGCTCCTCCTTTTGCCTGGAAGGGATTGCAGGAGCAAAATGTGGGCTTGGAAATAAAACCACAAAACCTTAAATAGTTTGAAGCATTTCTTGAAAGATAAATCAGAGGGATGTCCAGAATGGAGCTCTGTGGGTTGCACAGGATGACTCCTGAGGGTAGAACATGTTGGACTGAAAGCATCCATTTGGGAAGAAAAAGTACTCCTGTAGATCCACTTAATTTATTTCTAATAATGCAGACGTAGAGGGTTTGAAAGAACCCAAAGAGTTTGCAAAAAGGAACAAAAGGTGCTCTGGGTGTTTTATAATTTCAGCTTCCTCTGTCTTCCCATTCCAGCTGCATTTCCTCATTATAGATGTGAGAGGAATCTGCAAATCCTACTGACATAATTTTATTCTCTGTTTACCTTCTCATTTTAACTCTTTTATTTTGGAGAAGGGGAATGTGGGGTTTTTCTGTAGGACAGAGGATTTCTATCAAACATTGTATCACAAGGCACTACCTGTGTGTCCACATACATTGAACATATTGAGTGACAACATTTCACTGAATAACTGAAATTTTCGGCTGTTTTGGAAAATGCTGGGCTTTTTCTCACACTCTTTGGCTTTTCTGTCTGTCCAGTCTTGAAAGGCCAGGCCTGTTGTCCAAAGCCTGTCACTATTGAAAATGCTGTGTTCTGGAGCACAGCAACACTGGGCATTCTATTATATATTTTATTGTAACAGTTCAGTCTGCTGTGGGAAACAGCCTTAGTGGCAATTTGGGGCTGGAATTGTGGAAAATCCATTTATCTGTTTAGGTCAGCCTCCCCCTGTTTGGTTTTTGGTGCCCAGATCTGAGCATGGAGTCACCAAGGCTGGAGGAGACCTTCAAGATCCCCCAGTCCAAGCATCAGCCCAGCAGGGCCATGATCACCCCAAATCCACGTCCCCATGGCCACATCAGACCCCTCTTGGACACTCCCAGAGATGGTGACTCCATCCCTTCCCTGGCAGCTTATCTTCATGGAGTTAACTGAGTATTCCTGGCTGGGATGGTCCCACAAGGATCATCGAGTCCATCTCTAGTGAATGGCACAACCTTGGCTTTGGCAGCACCTCCTGAGCTCACCCCAGGGCCTGAGCATTCCTTTGGGGGGAACAGCTGAGATCTGGGCAAGGGCAGCACTGGGATTGCTGCTCCTGCTCTTTGTGTCACCCTTTGTCACTGCCCTGGGAGTTGTTCTGCCTCCTCTGCTGCTCCTCACTCTGTATTTATGCATTAATTGGTGCCAGAATGCAGTATTTTGAGTTTCCTGAATTGTGTTGCACTTTTTTCTGGCTGTTTCTCCCTTTTTTAGGGTATTTCTGTGTGAGCCTGCCCACACATGGCCCCTCCCCTGCTCTCCTGGCCAGGTGTGCCAATGTGAACTGAACTAGTTTTGTTCTCAGCTGTCCTGAGGGCTGCTTGGCCACCAGGGAACAGAATCTCCATGAAAACACAAACTGGAGGATATTTCCATACTCTGGCAGTCTTGTTCTGAACCGAGGGAACTTTTTACTGCTCAGGGAAAGGTTGTGTCTCATCACAAAGCTGATGTCAGTGGCACCTCTGTGTCACTGAGGGGTATTTCCTGAGAATTCTGGGACTGAATACACCAGACTAGTAATAGAATGTTTTCTGTGTTCATCTCCAGTTGGCATAACTAGAGTAAGCTATGTTTTAACTATGCATTATGATATTCCTGCTGTAAAATCAAGAAATTGTTCACAATGAATTTGAAAAGCATTATTTCTTTAGCAAAATGCTCTCAGGAAGACAACCTGTCTCCTCAGAAACATCAAACTGACATTAAAAGTGCTTCTTCACCTTAAAGTTGATGAGACAGTGCCTGGCACAGGATATGTTTAATATTGCCATAATTTAATTTTACCTACTAGAAATTTTTATTAGTTTCTTTACATAAACAACCTCAGAGAAATAAAATAAAACCTTTATCAAAGGTGAAAGTTGAACTTTGAAATTAATAGAATGTTAGCCTTGGTGCTCTTTTTCCCCCCATCTTCCACTGGAAGAACACGTGCCATTCTTTCAGAACTGCCACTGGAACTGAGCAATCAGTCATTCATAAACACCTACTGAACTAAGCTTTAGGAGAGGTGATTGGGAAATAATAGAACTGACAGATCCTGCAGAAATCTTTCAGTTTCTTCCAATTCAGCTGAAGGATAAGATGCCACCACATCATCTCAGAGACCCCTCTGTCCTTGGTGGTCTCCCAAGGGATCATTTTCCAGCTCCAGAGGAATGCTGAAGCAGTTTCTGAGTCCTCCCAGCCTTTGGAAGAGAAGGGGGAGATGATGTTTTGTACTTTCTCCCTTTACTACCACAGAAGCAGATAAAAATTAACCTGTCTGAACTCTGTAATAGCAGAAGCTGTCATTGTATGCTTGTGCAAAGAATAATTTAAGAGAATGCTTATGGAGCCTTTACAGAAAGGGAGAAATATTTCCAAGTCTCAGCAAAATCTTTAAAAACAAATACATCTGCATTTGGGATGATTCAGAGGATAGCACAGGAAATAAATCAGGTGTAAAGGCTATAACAAGCATCATAAAAGATTCAGAAAGGTATTGAATTGGTCTGGATGAAAAGCAAACAAACATAAATCACTAGGCTTCAATTAATGTTGTGTCAGGTTTGTTTCTGGGTTGGTTCTTTCCCGGGTAATAATGTTCCCTGAAAAGAGCAGGCGGTGGAGAGGGGACAGGGGATTTCTGCCGGCTGCAGCACAGATGTCACAGATGTCACAGGCTGGCAGGGACAGCTGACAGCGATGACACACAGCCTTGTGCTGCTCTCATGGAGCTCCCTGCTCCCTCATGCACCTCCTCTTCTCCAGCACAACTGGCCCACGCTTTCAGCCCATCCCTGCAGCCCTCCAGTTATGCTGCAGCTTAGTCCAGCAAGTGGGAATTTAGTGTGAAAAATGTATAATATATATGGCTGGAGTTGAGGATGTGTTATTACCAGCCTCTAGGAGCAGTTCAGATATATTTTTAATTTTTGAACAAAGTGTAGACCTCACTGGCCAGATTGTTGCCCTGCTGTTGATTCTTTTTGCACCAAAGGGAAAAACAATAATTTGACTTTTATGCTTTTGAACTTTTTGATTATCAGTGCAAACACTTCACTGTGATTTGGCAAAAGTCTCCTAAAATCTACTTGGGTTTTAGCTAGAAATTGAAACAATTGATAAAATAGATTTATTTTTTTAAAGTAGTTATTTCCAGACTGGATTTCCACAAAGAATGTTACATCTTTATAGCTTTGTATTGCTTTAAGAGAATGATGTATGCCAATGTATTCCTCAAAATAATAATAATAATAAAAAAGGAACAACCTTTGAATTTGACAAAACCTGATTATAAAATTAAAAGCTATTGAATACAAAAAGAATAGCAAGAGAATCAGAGTGGTGGCAGGTTATAAAGTGAAACAGTCATTGAATAAGGCTCATTTGGAATGATTTCATTAAATGTTAAAGGAATTAAATAATTATATATCAATTATCTCCATAAACTGAAAATATGAGCTAAGAGCATGGAAAATGGCAGTGGAGTAGTGATTGCCTTTGCTTTTTGTCTCTAAAAATACAAAGCTTAAAAAACTTCAGTAGTTTTTCACTTAAAAATTAATTCCTAGAAGATTAAAGCAAGTTGCAGTGATGCAGAGCCAGGTAATTTTGTGTAATTTTCTGTGAGCAGCCCAGCTTGGCTGGGTGCAGAGCAATGAATCCAACCACTACACAGGCAGGTCCAGAACAGCTCCCTTTGTTTATTGCCTGTTTCCTGGGAAGGTTCATAATTACAGTGTTTACACTGAACTTTTAATTAAGATGTCTTTGATTCCCCAGATTTCTGTTTAGCTAAGATTCAATGTCTCTGTGCCTCCTGAACCGTGCCCGTTACAGAAATAGTTCTTAGGCTCTGTCACTGCTCTCTTGAAACTTAATATTTCCACTTTTTGTTTCTTTATAAACATCTGAGTGCCTGAGGCAGCAGATGAGGAAAAGCTGGCACAGTAATCTCCCTCAACGTTCTCTCATTGCAGTGTCTTTTCCACATTTTCAAAGTTCAGAGATGCAAAGATCCCTCTCAGTCAGGAGAATAAAAAACTGTCCTTCTTTATTAACCTCTTGAATTGAGAGATAACGTTCTAGGGAACACAAGGAAACAAATGAGGAGAGGAGAGGAGAGGAGAGGAGAGGAGAGGAGAGGAGAGGAGAGGAGAGGAGAGGAGAGGAGAGGAGAGGAGAGGAGAGGAGAGGAGAGGAGAGGAGAGGAGAGGAGAGGAGAGGAGAGGAGAGGAGAGGAGAGGAGAGGAGAGGAGAGGAGATGATACAGCCCTTTGGTTCAGACAGGTATTCACAAGATATCTTTTTATCACTGCAAGAAACTGGATCCTGAAATGCCAAATGGAATTTTCTCCATTTTCTCCTGGCTGTAACTGGGCAGGAGTTTGCTTTGGCAAGAGACAAGGACAAAAAACCACAAAAACAAAAAAGCAGAAGACAACAAATAGAGTGTTTTCCTGGGGTTTGAGGAAGGAGGATAATGGGATAATGCATAATCCAGCACTTGGACAGGAGAATGAAAGAGTTGGTAGCAATGTGTATACAGATATGTCTATCACTAGATATGATGCAAAAGCAGAAAGTGGAGAATTACTATTTTATATTAAAAAGGAGGAAGAGATTGGCTGGCCAGGTGTTGTTAAAGAACAAACCCTGAAGGAACTGGAGGGGAAGGCAGTGGTGTACAAAGCAATGAAAAGCAGTTCAGAGTAGATTGGTCTGATGGATGAGGCAGAAACTTTCTGGATGTGAACTTCTGGTGTGCCTATATCTGAGGAGCTGATTTGGCTGCACTGGGGGAAAATGTTCCTTCAGCTCATCAAATCTGAATGGTGAGTTCAGAGACAGATGGGGAGACAGAGAGAGCTCTGGATGAGAGTAGACAGAGTTCTTGAAATAAAGGACTTGGGATCACAAAAGTCCTTTCTTCAGTGGTGTGAACTCAAGGTGGGAACACAGCAGAGAAGTTTGCTGATGCTGAAGTTGAAATCAGCAGCAGACAGAAGAATGGGAGAATTGTGTAGGAGGGGTGAGTTGTCCAGGGAGTAGAATTGCTGGGATCACATGAATGATAGGAAGTGCAGGGCTCTGTGGTGTAACAGGAGAATTCCTACCCTGCTTTGGAGGCCTTTGGGGCAGGGAGATGGAACAGCTGGGTGTATTTGTGGGGTACAGGATGGCTGTGGCTGGGAGAAGGGAATGTCAGAGCCTCCCTTGGACCAGTAGGGGTGCGCAGGAGAGAGGATGGGTACTCTGGGAAAAGGCATTGATGAGAGGCCACTTGGAGTGATAGATAAAATACCACATTTCATATTCAGAAAGTGCATTGATCCAGGGAAAGCAAGGCCTGCTGGAAAGAGGAAACGTGGCCCAAGCAATCCTTGAGCTTAGACAGAGCCCTGCAGCACACATGAGAGCCAGCTGGGATTTCACTGGAGGGGTCCTGGAGGAGAAGTCAGGATCAGGAGGTGCTGGGTGGGCTGGAGCCCTGCAGGACAGGGACTGGGCTGCTGGAGCTGGGGGCACTCAGGGCAGCCCTGTGACACCAGAGCCTGGGGTGGATGCTCTACACCTGCTGAAATCAAAATAAAAAGGTGGAGCAAATAAAACAATACTTAATGTTAGTTACACCATGCATCAGAGGGAAAGGAGGCTTATTTCCATTTTCCAGGGAAATATATTGTGCCTGGTTACAGCAATCTTGGCAAATCTCATGGGCAGGGAAGTTCACAAATTCCACTGTGGTCATTCCTGGCTCAGGCAGGGACCAAAACTGAAAGGTTTCCAGTGCTGCTCCTTTCTCCAGAACTTCCACCCACACAAAAGGATCAAAGCTATCTGAGCTATCTGACAACTAACTCAGAATTTAAATGGGTTCTCTGCTTTTTTGTTGTCTTGTTATTTTTCTTTTCTTCTAAAGGAGGAGTTGGTATTTTTTAAAGATTTTTGTGTTCCTTAATTGCCACTGAATTTGTCATGCTGCCAGTTGCAACCAGAGAGAAAAATGTCTGGATGAAGAAAATACAGTGAAAAGGGTAAGTGTGCTTATTGAAGGCAGTTAAATAAAAGTTCTGTCTAAAATAAAAAGAAAATATTCCCTTTGTTTGCCAGGTTTACTAAGCTCTATGAGCTTTTACCTAAATTTAAAAATCATTATAATTATTATTGTCATTGTTACCATTATTGTTGTAAACAATTCTGGGGTCCTCTGTTAAAACTTAAATTTTCCTGCCAGCTCTGGTGATAAAACACTTCTTTTCATGTGCTCCCCAAAGCCTTGTGCCATGGCTTTACTAATGCAGCAAAGTGGGAGAGCAGCCTGGGGATTTACTCCTCATGTTTAATGTCAGGAGAAGCATTTCCTTTAGGTCTCCTGTCACTGGCAGCAACAAAGCAGCAAGGAAGGAGCTCTGCAGCCCCTCTCCTCTCTGTGACATCTGCAGCAGACAAAATTCTAAAGCCCTCAATTCCCAGGCATGAATGAGCTATAAAAACAATGTGTCAGAAATGAAAATTGTTCCATCATAATTTTTCACAGTTCTTTTTGACAAAAGCCAAACAAGTCTCATGAATACACATTTCCTATAACCTCATACATTATGTATCAGGCCATAGTGGGAGTGCTGGGAATTACTTGTCCCTCCTAAGGGCCTTTGAAAGTGCTCAGCTGGTAAATAACCCAAGCCTTAGGAGTATAGGTACTTTTTTTTAACATATTATATTATCTGTGAGTAAGGGCAGACACGCACTTCAGCACTTTGTCTTCTGATAAATCTTCAGATTTAACAATAGCTGAGTCCTTTGGATCTTCTACCATGAGCTATAATTTCACCCTCCCCAAAATGATTCTGAGAAGTCAGAAACTCTCAGCAGAGGCTGTGCCACTGAATGGTGCCAGAAATGTGGTAAGAACGAGTGCTAAGCTGTGCTAAGTGTGGGGAGTTGCTCCTCATGTCCCATGGAATTTTCAGATGGCAGGGGGCCAAATCTGGATTTGCAGGATTTTACTGCCTTGTTGCTGGGCCAGGGCTCTGAGTGGGAGCTTTGTGAACCTCTGTGTTCATCAGCACTGTGCTGGCATTTCCTGGAAAGAACTCCTGCTAATCTTTTGTGCATAAGTTGGGCTCTGTCTGCAAACACCAACAGAGAAACCAAGGGGGTGACTCATTTCCAGGAGCAGGGAACGGGCAAGGACAGAGCGTGGCTCCAGTGCTGTGATTCCCATCTAGAGGGTGCAAAATTCCAGGGGAAGGATCAATTAGGGGCCGTTGCAGGAAATTCCCCATCACTGTTGGTCAATGAAGATTTATGGTGTTTGCCTCAGCAATAATTTACTGATTGGTGCTGCCTGACTAATGCAGAGGCAGCTGAAGGCTCCAGTTCATTGCAATGACAGGGCAGTTTGCAACTGCTTCTAGGTGTCACTGATAATTTACTCACGTGATTATGATTTAACTTTTCCCCGGCTGTTCCTCCCCCAGTGGGAGCTCAGAACATTACAGAAGTGAGAGGATAAATTAGCTGCAGACAAACAACATCTGTTTGTATCTGCTCTATAGCCAGACAAGTATTTTTAGTGAAACCCCATCCAATTTGTTGATCCCTTTTTGGCTGAGGAAAATGCTTAAGCCCTTTAAATCAGGAGCTACTTTTGCCTATGCAGCTGTTGGGTATGAACTGTAGCGGGGCTGTAAAGTGTCTGGGAGTCCCAAGACGCTTCCATAACTGCTAAAAATGGTTCATGAAATACAAGTGCAGTGTTTCAAACACGGGGAAAGCCTTGCTCAAATGAGTATGGACAGAGCTGCTCTGCCTGAGGAGCAGTGCCCACAGCAGAGCAGTGATAAACAGATTTTGGCCCCAAGTAGCTGCAGCCATTTCCCTAAGAGTGAACTCAGCTCTCACAGCAAATGCTGCCAGCTTTAAATATGATCAAAGTTTTGTATTTATTTTTTTTTCCGTTCACATTTCTATAGCTTTAAAGCAGAAATGTAACCAGTAAACCAAAGAAAATAGGAGCCAAGATGAATGTCCACCTTTGTTGCTTGTGAGGCAGCGCTGCAGCTTTCCAGAGAGCTGCTCTGCTGACTGTGCAGTGCCAGAGCTGTCAAAAGCATCCAGGAAAACTCACAGGATGACTCTGAACTCGCTGTGGTAGGGGAGGCTGCAGAGATTGAACTGAGAGTGTGAAAAGGGGAGCAGTGATGTCTTTCCCAGCAGCTCTCTGATGTGGCAGGAGCATAACCAGCTCCTTTATTTATCCTTGGCAAGGGTGCTTGGCCTGCCACTAAAGATTTTTTATCCTGGGAGAGCATGTGTATGTCAGAGATAGAAAGTTCAATCTTGTATCTGCTGAGGACAAGGGAAGGAGCAGTGCAGCACGTTCTTGTTGTGCAGGCAGACCACAGAAGCAATAACTGGGGCACGGAGGGCAGGCAGGAACAGCCAGTGCTGCTAAACGTGATTGCACAAGACAAGAGGATCTGAGCTCTGCCAGGCAAAGCCTCTGCTTGATTTATGTGGAATGAGGAGCAATGTCACAGCAGGGCATGATTTGGTACTGGAACAATGCAGAAACTGGACAGATTTGGAGGCCTTGCAGTGACCCAGGTGATGAATGCAAGTAGGGAAGGTACTCATGAGATCACAGACCTGTGCAGGTGCCAACCTGAGATTAGAAGTGTGTGATTTTTAATGGTTTTTAACAGTCTGTTAGTGCCTGGTGCTATGACTTACCTTGTGTAAAATTAGAGCTCCTCATTTTTAAATAGCAGACATTTGACTTATTTGTATAAGTGGCTTGAACCAAAACAGTTCCAAGAGGTTTTGATTTTATGGGAATGTGCCTCTTGTAGTATGATAAATCACTGAGCACTAAAATGTGCCTCACAAAACAGCTGACTCTTACATGGTATGGTGTCATTTCCTTAAAACTCTGGTTTTAGTCTCTAAAAGACTGGTGACTTTAATTGTCAGTAATAGTAATGACAAATTCAGCCAATCCCATTAACTCACTGACTGCATATAGTGAGATATAACATAGCATATATCTGTACCAGAAATTAATATTTATGTGAAACTATAATTTTTTACAATTTTAGATGGAATGATTGCTTCCTATGTGAAGGAGAAACAGAAAGAAAGGCTGAGGCCTCAAAAATTCATTCCTATAATAATCTGTGGTTTTCCTTTTATTATGAATAATGAGTCAAATGTTTGGAAAACGTCTTAAAAATATTTAGAGAAGTATCTTCATCAGGCTATTTACAAGGACACGGCATGGAATTCCAGTCCTTAAATTAAAGTGTTTCTGAGAAAGGAGCACTATACTCTATGCAAATTAAACCTCTCTATTTAGCAGTCAGTGTCATGTTGGATATCCCAAAAAACCTAATTTTTTCTGCTTTATTTCAATAATCTTTCAAAATGCAGAGAAAGTTGTCACGTTTATGGCTCCATTCTGTAGGAAATTGCTGGTTTCATTAAGAGGCTGCTGGAGTCAAACATTTTATTTAAAGCTGTGAGACTGAGTTTATGATGGCAACAAGAACTTAATCACTTCTCAGTTAAGCCTGAGTGGTGCTAAAGCTGCTGAACGTTGGTGCTCACTGTCCAGTGAATAAGATTTTCTATTTTATTTTCTGATGTTTTAAAATGCTTTCAGCTTGATTGCAGTTAAGCAAAGCAACTCAAGTAACTCTGGATGTGAAGTGGTCTTTCCTGTATTTTGTCTTTGCACTTGTGTTGGAGAAATTCCTAATGAGAGGACAGGACCAGATCTGCAAACACACACGGGGCTCTTACTGCAGAGGTGGGGTTCTTAAAATCCTGACATTTTCCTGCCTGAATCCACAGCAGTTACTGCAATCTCTGTTATTGGTCTTTCCCTAATTACTCTTGACCTGGGCCTCCTTTGGTGGCTCTGTGAAGATTCTTTGGGTTGGAAAGGACATTAAATCCCATCCAGCCCCACCTCTGCCCTGGGCAGGGACACCTCCCACTGTCCCAGGCTGCTCCCACTGTCCCAATGTCCAACCTGGCCTTGGGCACTGCCAGGGATCCAGGGGCAGCCACAGCTGCTCTGGGCACCCTGTGCCAGGGCCTGCCCACCCTGCCAGGGAACAATTCCTGCCCAATATCCCATCCAGCCCTGCCCTCTGGCACTGGCAGCCATTCCTTGTGTGCTGTCCCTCCAGGGCCTTTTAAATAGCCTGAAATTCCTTTGTTTTAACACAAAATTAAAACTCTCCCTATAGAAATAGCCAGACATGTTTACACTGTACTTAATTATTCTTAGTGTCTTTGAAATAAATACGTTTGCCATCTCTTGGTAATTTGGCTACATAAAGGATTTATGTTTTATTTTCTTACAGTCTCTTTCCCGCTTACCTGTTTTTTGGAAGCTAAACCAAGCTGAGTGGCCTTAAATGAACAGATATGGATTATTAAAAAATATTCCTCCCAAGAAAGGACTGAAGCATTGGGGGCTGCCTGGAGAAGCAGAATTCCCAGTGTCTCCACACACTGCTAAGTTCAGGCATTACCTTCAGCACCCCTTTTCTGTCACTGTGGGGTTGTTGGTGAGGTGGCAGCACTGTCACACGGGCGGGACACACCACCTGCTCTGCAGCGCAGCTTCCACAGGGCTCACCATGCACTGGGGAGCCTCCCAGTGCTGCCTGGGACTGCCAGCAAATCCACAGCATGCTGGGGGAGTTACCTATTTTGGGGTTATACCTTGTGTATAATCTAGTGCATTCTGGATATGTCATTGCGACTTTTCTGAAGAGTGATTTTTCACTGGGAAATCCTGGGCAAATGGCTGAAATCCTGACATTGTGGCAGGACAAAAACTCCCCCTAGGACAGACCACGTGCCTCAGCTGTGTGTTCCACTGAAGCTGCCATGAGGCAGTGTTTGATTGTGCAGGGCTACATCATGGGATGGAACTAGTGGGAAAAACCAGGTATGGGATGGTGTGGTTATCAGACAGATTTCTCACTGGAGCCCATGGTGAAACAAGGGGGTGAGATTGCTCAGCAAGTGCTGCCCACACAGAACCCACCAGCTGTGATTTATCCCTGCTGCAGCAGGTACCAGGGAAGGGGTGCAGTTCATTAAGTGCAGGTCTTTGTGCTGTGAGGCAGCTCTGTGCCTGCAGCTCCT
The DNA here is from genome assembly GCA_037013685.1 of Acridotheres tristis. NCBI lineage: Eukaryota > Metazoa > Chordata > Aves > Passeriformes > Sturnidae > Acridotheres > Acridotheres tristis. The sequence continues at coordinate 810,838 of CM072898.1, read as the reverse complement.
GCAGAGCAGCTCAGCAGCAGCAGCTGATTACCCCAGAGCCTCCTGCATGACACAGCCAGGCTTTGGAAACTGGCCAGGGACATGGAAAAGCAGCGTGGATCTCGAGAAGCTTCAATGAACCAGCACCAAGATGTCACGGGGAGCTCCCCTGAATACCTGCAGTGATGGGTTTGCCAGGGCCCGGACTGGATTTTAAAAAGTCAGGTTCTAGGCACCAGGAATGGCAGAAAAGAGTAAAAATCACCAAGATAAGCTCAGTGAGACTTGAACTGAATTCAATACCAAGCCAAAGAAACACAATTGTCATCATCTTCCTTTGCCACACTTCAAGGAGCTGTCAGGAGGATAGAGGATTTTTCTTAGCAAACATGAAGTTATTATATAGCAGCACACACTCCTGCTGCTTGGTTTTTAAAATTTACTTAGGAGTTCAGCACCTTTGCTTGCTTGATTTTCTTTGAAGGGACAATTGGACATCATGTCTGGGTTGAAGGTCTTTTCTAACAATGGATTGATATTTCTGCATAATTTATTGCTTGGAAGAAGTAATTATTTGGTGCATACTTGCATATATCTGAAGTAATTCATCCCAATACTGCAGAAGAATAATTTTTGAGCATTCCTGAGGGGTTTGTAGAAAATTTCTGATTTCTCAATTCGTCTCTCAAACTTGGTGGAACTGATGTCAGCTCCCGTCCCAGCCACTGTGAGCACACTGCTCTGTTGGGAATTCCCTGATCTCTTATCCAGTGTCTGCTCTCAAAGCCAGGGAGGTTTTTTCAGTGAGCTGAAGTGGTGGTCTGTAATTTCAGAGTGATTAAATTAATCGTGATTTCTTGGAGAACAGGAGCTCTGGGGCATTCTGGCCACAAGAATATGGAACGTGAATTGCAAAACACAATACTAATATTACTAATTAGAATTGTGATGGCTTTTTCTTGCACAGTTTCATGGAAAGAACAGAAAGTGTGACTGATGAAAAACAATTTAATGAGGGTAGGAATAGTACAAAATTAATCCATTCTCACTATACTCTTAATACTGTGATCTTTGCAAGAGCTTTTAAATTTTTCCTAATGTGCCAAATCTGTGCTGTAATACAGAGCTGGAAGTCACAGCACTGCAGCAGCCTTAGTTCTGTTTGGGTTTTTTTCATAGAAAAAGGTAAAAATTTTGTATGAGAAATTTACAGAAAACAAACTGGGTGAACAATATGTTTTTATTATTTGTATTTTATTATTTTACATACTTTGGGACCTGTGGATTGGTGATTTGTTGACTGTACTCCCAAAAGCTCTGGATGTGTGAATTATATACACACTCTGAGTATAAAGAATCCCAGGGTCATTCAGGTTGGGAAAGAGCTCCAAGAACCGAGTCCAGCCTGTGACCAAGCACCACCAAGGCCACTAAACCTTATAGTGAAAAAGGTGAAACCATGACATCATATATCAATATAATCATTCCTTTGCAACAGGTAAATTATTTTTTTTCAAATGGGGGATTTAGCTTTAGTGTCTCTGTCATTTTGGGAGGAAGTGACATCATCTCATGCCCAGAGGGGTCCCCAGGAAAAAGGGAGTGCAGAAAGGGAACAATGAGCGGCTCCTGTCACCTGGAAGGGTCTGGGGTGGGAGCTCCAGTTCCACCCCAAAACCAGAGAAGACTCTGCTGCTTTAGATACAAATCCAGAAGAGGAGGAATTTACACATTACTCTTCCCTAACTTGACATTGGTTGGATTTCCAAAGGCAGTGGTAGGACATGAGGCTGCTTCTGCACTCTGGGCTGCTTAATTTGCTTCTACTAGTTTTGTTTGAATTTTATTTTCTTTATTTCCTCTCTCCTCTTTATCACGCAATAACCTTTTCTGTCATCACATGCTGGGTTTTTTTTCTCTACTGGCTTAATTTAGTGACAGGTTGTCACTTAAACTTTTGTTTGGTTGTTAGCAATAAAATCATGCATGAGATGCCCTTGGTACCTTCATCTAATTTAACTAATGACTGTGTCTGTCGTTAGGATCCTCTCAAATAGGTAAGGTGTTGTGAGGCTGTTCACAGTGGTTCTAACTCTCCATTTTCTATCTTCATCTATTTAGTAAAATTATTTAAGGCTGCAGAATATCCTCATCTCTTTTGTACAAACACACTCTGATCCCTGGCTGCTGGTCACATTTTCATCTGTTTGAAATCTTCAGTGAAAAGGTTTGCTGGGAGAGACACTAAGCTCAATTTTAGCTAGAGATGTTTAATTTCTGTCTGTTTGATGATTCAGAATCGTGCCCACTGACAGAAGAAAACTTATTTCAGTGGGATATTGGCTTCTAGAGAAATTTTGCTATAAAAGGATTCCTCCTTTTTCTGTTCTTCTAACTGCACTGACATATTTTTACCTGCTTGACCATACAGGAGATCTTTTATTAAATAAGCTATATCAGCTACAATCACCTGGAACATATCTGATCACACCTCAGTGGAGTTATCCCCAAGCCTTGCCTGGGCTTAGGCCAGTGATGGCAGCATTCCCTTGCAATGCTCTTGGCAGACAGCAATTATTAAATTATCCATGTTCCAACATTAATATTCTGGGGTTGCAGAATATTGCTTGGTTCTTGTTGGCTCAAGGCCTGTGACCTTTGAGACAGCAGTGATGAGGCACAAAGGTAGATTTTCATTTTAATGGGATGTGGGAGTTGGTAACACATCAGATTCCCAGGTTTGTTGTACAAAGGGTGGCTGTGCTCGAGGAGGATGCTCGGTAGTTTATTAAAACTCTGCTGTGTGATCCCAAGAGAGAGCTTTTGGTGCTGCTGGAGGTTGAAACCCAGGCTGGTGCTGAAGGGGAATGGAAACCCCTTTAAAGCATTCTCAGAGTTGAGTGCAGCAAGGCAGCTCCTGTCTCAGTTGTTCGAGTCAGAACACATTCACTGCCTGCTCAGCTCCAATTTCCCATCCTGCAGAGGGAAAGGCACGGGGATCTTCACCAGGGAGAAAGGCACGGGGATCTTGAGCAGAGGGAAAGGCACAGGAATGTTCAGCAGAAGGAAAGGCACAGGGATCTTCAGCAGAAGGAAAGGCACAGGGATGTTCAGCAGAAGGAAAGGCACGGGGATCTTCAGCAGAAGGAAAGGCACAGGGATGTTCAGCAGAAGGAAAGGCACAGGGATCTTCAGCAGAAGGAAAGGCACGGGGATCTTCAGCAGAAGGAAAGGCACGGGGATCTTCAGCAGAAGGAAAGGCACGGGGATCTTCACCAGGGAGAAAGGCACAGGGATGTTCAGCAGAAGGAAAGGCACGGGGATCTGCAGCAGAGGGACCTTTGCTTCCTGCACCTGTGGCACTGGGCTGTCAGAGGCTCTCAGGCTGTCCCTAAGGCTGGGATGGAGACAACAGTGGGAAGTGCTGGCTGCTTCTTTGCAAAGTGCATCAATTTAAAAACCTTTTGGAGCTACCCTTCTCTAAAGGGACTTTTGTGTGTGTGTTGTGGTTTGTTTGTTTGGGGTTTTTTTGTCATAAGTTGCTTGAAAGAGCTGCAGACCCGTTCCAGTCTCCTGACAAGGGTTGGAACTGAAATTGGGTTGTCACTGTAAAAATAGCTGGTGGAAAACCCCAACCTAATAAAAAAAAGTATCAGTGCATTAGTCCACTGTAAAAATTACATTTTTTCCATGTAAACGAAAGAACAAAAGGAAGAAACTTGCTTCTTTTATTTCAATGTACTTCAGATTTTTCCACGTGCCTTAAGCTGCCTCTGTCTTCCTGTGAACATACTTAAATTATCTTTATTAACCATGATCTCATTCCAATTTTTAGGATGACTGTAACAACTACCACCTTAACTCCACTTGGTAAAACCATCTTCAGTCTATAGTAGTAAGACTTTCCTGCCTAATGAGGGCTGGTTTCAGAGACATGCAGAAAGATCTTGTGAGGTCTTCTGTGATTTGGCTTTGAGATACCAGAATTAATTGTAGATGAGACCATCGTGGTTAACAGGGGTGAAACCTTCATGCATGAAGTGAAAATATTGCCCAATACCTGGTAAATCTATGAAAATTCAGGACAGAGCAATAAAGTTCTAGAAAAGTATTAATTTAGAGTAATAGATTAAAAGGAGGTCAGATATTGGATACTGAGGAAGGAATAGGGAACAGAGCAGAGGAGCCTCCTGACACAGCTTTATAAATCTGGGACTCATCAGCATCTTGAATTCTGTGTGTGGCTCTGCCACATCAAAAATGATCCCACACAGCTGGAACAGGGTCAGGAAAAGGAAACAAAGATGATTAAAAGCAGGAGATGGCTCGTGGGCTGTGAACAATTAAGTTGGCTGGGGCACTTCAGCCTAAGGAGAGATGACTGGGACTGGGGAGGGAGATAGGGATGTGTCCCATGGATTGATCAATATGCAGACTGACTGTTCAGTGCTTTTTATGAGCAGGAAAGAGGAACAAAGTGGTTAAAAACACATCAGAGGAGAGCAGCAACTTGTTCACACCACGTGTAAGTGAGCTGTGCAGAGCTTCTACCACAGGATGCCCTGGGTGAAAGAGCTCGGGTTCAAGAGAAGCTCATGGCTGGTGAGCCAAACAAACACAGAGACTTACTAAATACAGAGAAAACAGCTGTTTTCAGGTGTTGGATACTGAGAAAACAACATAGGGAAAATAGAGAAAATGTCATATCATGTGTGTCCTGTACACAAGTGTAGGTGCTTGTTTTTGCTGGTGCTACAGACAGGATGAAGGAGCAGATGATCCTCTGGTTTGAGCCTCTGTCCTTACATCCTGTTCCCTTCCAGTTTCAGCTCTTGCACTACTGAGTGATATAGGAATTGGAGAATTAAAACCCTTTCTGCCGAGAATTCCAAAATCTTTCCCACACATTTTTTTCCCTGTGTGTACCTGCCCCCGGTGTTTCTGCAGATCAGTCAGTGTGCTGATGCTGCTTTTCTTTGTGGTGTGCAAGCATTTATTAAGTGTGTAAGTAAATATATATATGTATAATAAGAATTTATTTTTCCTCCTTTTAATACCACTGAAAGAGCATGATGTCATCAGAGAAGCGCTCCTGATTATTCAGAATATATTTCAAAAATTGGAGGCAGGACATCTCTTTATGGCATCATAAAAACAATAAATCCAGCTCTCTTTTTTTGCTGTGTGTTGTTTGGTCTGACTCCAGCACTGGGAGGGAGCTGACATTCAAACAACTGATGCACCCATGTACCTCAAAATTAGCCCTGGCTTGGCACTGAGTTACACACTGGGAAATTCTCCTTTTCAGGAGTTTTTATGGCAACCAGAAAGTTTCTATGCAAAGTTTGGGTCTTGATGAGTTAATGTGTTCCTACTATTTCCATGAGCAGCCCTATGAAGGAAATATTTAATAGTAATTGATAGTTCAGAACTGATTGTCCTGCTTTCTGTTGGAGAAAGTGTGTTCAAGCCTGCACAACACCAACCTATTTGGGTTTCTCATTAATCTGTTTAATAACTGGATCATAGCCAGGAAAATGAGCAATGGAAGTGGCAAGATGCTGGCAAACACCTTCATCACTAAAATACTGGTTCTGCAGCTTTCCAGGTCTGTTCTCTGAGTCCTGTGTGATCTCTAACCCACTTCAGAAATCCTGAGGGGATAAAGGCTTGGACAGGTAAGTGTTCTGTATCTCGAGGGAGCCCAATTCTGTGATTTTTGTTTAAATAATATCTGTGGATATGAAACATTTGGATGTTTCCTTTATACACCAGACAAGAGGCAGATTTATCATCCAGTGACTGCAATTATTTTGATATTTTGATAACCCTGGCTGATTTTCATGCATGGTATCCTATTCTACTGCTGCAAGTATCTGGTAGCAAACAAAGCAACAAAAAAGCATTGCAGTCTTTGTATCCAAATATTTTTCCAGAACAAAAAAATAATAACTGTTTACAAGAAAAATGAACCACACATTAATATCACCAACAAACTTTGTGGTTCCGTTTGGAAACCTTCAAGGCCTGGGCTTTGTGAGCTGTTTAGAAACAAACACAAACATCTCTAAAATGTTTGGTTCTGGGAAATGAAACTGCAAAACAAACAGAATTTTTATATATGTGTCTGTAGAAGGAATGTCTGCCCTGTGCTCCTCTGCTGGGGGTTGATGTGATCTCACCCACCAGCAGCTGTCAACTCCTGGAGTGAAAAACACCCGAGTTAGTTTGGCCTTCCATTACAAAAACTTGGTTGAAATAAGTTTTTCTTAATTATTGGAAGAACAATATAAATAATTAAAGCTATTTAAATATTTTTAATAGTTAAGGAAAAGAGCAAAATTCGGTGGATTTGGCTTGTCTGTTCCTAGTTCCACAATGATTTTGTTTTTCTTTTTTCATTTCAGTACCTCATACCCTTTCAAGTTTAATTACTGGAAAAGCAATAATAAAAAATAACAGCTTCTGTAAGATATTTTTTATGTTTTGCAGATTCTCAGAAGTCACTTGACAGTTTGGATGCTTTTGATTTTCAGAAAAACTTTTAAAATTCTTTCAGCTGCCTGATTTTCAGTGCCTGGATGATGAATATTTTGAGAAAATCAGGCTTTGTGATGAGTCACAAATTCAGTTCCCTGAATCACGATAAATTTTTAGGCGATTTTGGCCTTTTCTAGGGATCATCAATTTTACTTTGGCTATGCCAGCATGGATTTTGCAGAATGTTGTCAGAAATTATTGTGCTGAGATCTTTAAAGGAAAAATTAATCTTTCTACTTGAATTTTCTCTTTTCATTTATGCTTTTAATGTACATCTCACAACAGTTTTAGATAACCAACTCACCCATAATTTAAAGGAGTTTTAACAATACACAATTGTTTTTATGTAGAAACTGGAAGATAGGAAATATAGGAAAACACTCGCGAATGTAAAATGTCTTGAATATTCATCTTATTCTCTGCTTCTCTAAGTCTTTCCTTCACCAGCCTGGACCCACATTAGGGATGGAGGTGGTTTCACTCCTTGCTCAAGACTTTGAAAGGAAGTATCTCAGACAGCACAACAATCCTTGGCATCTCTCTAATTTCTTGGCTGCTGATATAAATTTGCATTCCTGCATGGAAGCTATTGGAGATTTGCATAAACTAACATTTTTGTGGGGCTCAGAATAGCTGAGCTTTGGCTATTGTCCAAATTGTCATTTTAATACCAGTGTATCTCTCTCTGAAGAACAGTATTTGGAAAATTGACTTCTGAAACTTAATCCCTGACCCAGCCACTTTGATTTTCAGTCACTCACTGAGGGCCAGGGGCCTACTAATGAAGTTTGAAGTTAAATACACTTTCAAGCTTTAAATACCTAAATGGGGACTTCAAATTCTATCTCCTTTGAATATTGCCAGTGTGAAAATAATGGCCATATGTTGTAGGTGGTGAATGAAGGGAAAAGTAACACAAGCAATGTTATATTAATGCTGTAGTGCTCATAAAATCAGATTAAGAATCTCAGAACCAGACAGGAAGCTGGAATAATGGAGCTCAGCCCTTTGCAAGGGGTGGCTGGAACCATGGTCAGTTAAAGAAAGAATTAAACAGGCCAAACCTTCAAATGATTGAATCATTTATATTGCTTTTCCTTCTTCAAGGCTTTCCCTGAGGACCTTCGTAAGGAAATCCACAATCCTTTCATAAGGGAAAGCCATGAGCATTAGGGATTCTGTTTAGTCCTGTATTTAGGAAGTAATAATAAAAGAAAATGAATAATAAAAGAAAAAAAGGACCTTTAAATGCTGTGGATTCACTGCTGTTCTGACCCAGCCCTGCAGGAGATGCAGCCCAAGGTGAAGCTAGCAAAGGGCTGCAAAGCTGGGGAAGTGTTTGGAGTGCAACAGAAAGCCAGGATGTGCCCATCTGCAACCAAACCCCTGGACATGTCCACTCTGGCACTTCAGAGTTTTGTACACTGGTGAATTTCAAGTGACTTATTGAGGTGTGGTGGAGTTTGCTGGATGAGGACAAAGTGATTTATCGCCCCAGAATATTGTTTGTAATAACTCTTCAAAGTCTGTAACACTGCAATTAGATTTCTTCAATTTTCCAAAATTATTCTAGATGCCCGTGACAGTCTTGTGTGTTTATTGTTGTCAGACAAGGCACCCCCACATCCCTGATTTTATCACGTGGCCTCTGGCATGGGTGACACTGGGAATACTGAGGGAATGGGGTTGAATGAACTCCAGGTGAATTCAAATGAACTACAAAATGCCCTAGAAGGGACACAGGACATGTAGTGTGAAACTGGACAGGAAACATGTAACCAGCATCTCTCTGGGGGGAGGATGGGGCTTTCTCTGCCAGGCTCTCCTAAATCCTTTGGGCTCATTCAGGGACCTTGACAAGAATAATTAAAAAAATGTGAAATGAATGACATGGCCAATCCCAATACTCGCTTGACACGCTTTTAAACCTTCACCTTAAAATCACTGATGAATTTAGAAGAATTTAGTCCCAGTAAATCTGATGGCTTTTCAAATTCCAGATGTGCAGTTCTCAGGGGAACTCTGGCAGTGTCAGGGCCAGGGGCAGGAATGGTTCCCAGCTGCTTCTTGGTGGGATCCTTACCCCTCCCTGACCCCAGGAATTCAGCTGAAATGATTTTTTCTATGTTTGTGAGAGCCATATTAAATTGTGACATGACACCACAGAGCAAGGAGAAAAAAAAAAAAACCACAAAAAACCCCAACCTTTCGATGTGATGCACACTCACATTCCCAACTCTTTTAAAATCATATTTTTTCAGGGACACAATAGACTCTTTGCCTCTGTTTATATACATCTGTGTGCCACCCTTTTAAAGTGTTTTTACAATGTGTGGAGTGAATGCCCCAGTGTCCTTGGCTGTCTTTAAAATAACAAAAACCAGGTGTCATGAATTAAGAGAGGAAACTTGAAGGATCCTGTTGCAAATGACACACAGCACTAAATTAGAAACAACTTGGTCCAGACAAAAGATTTTTTTAAAAAGAAGAAAAAAAAGCAGAATATTGAGTGGATTTGATACCAAATTATAGCAGAGGCAACTGACAAAGTGTTTTCCTGGGGTAAGTGTAACAACAAAGCAATTAATAAAAGGAATTCAAATATGCAGACTGCTTATGGCTCCAGACTGAGTGCTCCAGACTTTGCATCCTTTCTCGTTCATATGTGAGAAAAGCCACTGCTGATTAATAGTTTCAGCAGGCAGAGATTTGTGTAAGCAGATTTAACAAGTAATTTTCTTAGTTTCCCTCAGTTTATCTTCCACAGAAATGTAACCATGTATCAGTATCTAAAGCCTATAAAGGAGATTGCTCTGATCACAGATGTCAAATTTCATAAAAATGAATTATTTCCATAGCAGAGAAATCATCCCAAAATGCTAATGGAGAACACATTAAAATGCAGAAAGTTTGTAGAAAATGTGTCTGTCTGAACTCGTTGCACTGGAAGCACAAGATTCTCCTGCAGAGATGCTGCCTTTGTCCATGGGACATCTTGCACATCTACAGGGATGCTCTTTGTGCCATTCCCTGGGGAAATACTGGAATTCTGGATCCCAAATCCTATCAGTCTCTCATGGTGCCTCTGTTTCTTAAAAAATATTTTTGTGGTTTTTACTTTTATAAAAAACTGTTTCCTGGGGTAATGCCTGCTTGTGTGCACATTTGAGCCACTGATTTTGGTTTTGTTTTAAAAAAAGAAAAAAATTTCCCGTCTATACATTGAGGGGAGAAGGATAAGTGCTTTGTGGGAAAGTTCTCAAAGAAGCTGTTCAGGGGTATTTGGTAATCATCAGAGGCAAGTTTTTAATTGTTTATCATATGCTGGTCAATTTTATCACCAGGATATTCACCTTCTGGAACAATTTGCAGGAACAGAGCTGATGTGCATTTTTGATGTTGGAAACTTCATCCAGGCCTATTTTTTTTTTTATGAAAGGCTGCAGCTCCACAAAATTAAGAGGCTCAGGAGGCTGTTTGATGTATATTTTTATAGCAGCTCTGACCTGGGAGCTCAGACCCCTCCTATTTTGGTGATTGATGTGGTTTTGGGAAGGGATCACTGTAACAGGCACGTGAAGTTCTCAGGCTGGCAGCGACGTCGAGATCCTCAAGCCAAGCTTCTGCTGTCAGGGAAGCAGGAGCATAATTTACAGATGTTAATAACTTCCCTGAGATATTTTGGGAACCCTCCTAGCCCCATTCCTTCGTGAGTGCCTCCCCACGGCAGCACAGCCCGGATCCATCTGCAGGGGGGCCGTGGCTGTTCCTGCCTGGCTGACACACAGGCAGCAGAACGAGTTGGAAATCCTGCCACACTTTACTGTGGAAAACCAGATCAATTGGAGCAAGATTATTTCAGTCCTTCACTCACAGATCACGTTTCTCAGGAACCAGCCAGAACTGGGGAAATAAATGGGGGGCCTTCAAGGCAGAAGTATTTTCCTTGCCCTGGAATGCAGTCAGTGTCTTTGCAGGGCTAAACAAATGCCAGGTGTGAGCTGCAGTGGGAAGCACAGTCCAAGGGCTGGCCCTGGTTCACACGCCAGCGCTGAGGCCGAAGGGGAGCTCAGGCTCCTGGAGCCATCTCAGGAGTTTCTGGGAGCGCTGGGGAGGAGGCGGCTCCACAGGCCAGGAATGCACCGGGATTAGAGCCTGCTGTAATGGGAACCAGATTTCCATCAGCTGGGGGATGGGGCTGGGCAAGAACTGCAATATTGCCCCTGTGTGAGCACTGCAGCGTCCTGTAGGAAGGGAGAAATGCCGAGCCTGAGCGGCTGTGGCAGCGCTGATCCCTGCAGGGAGCCCGGGGAGAGCTGCAGCAGGGCCCGGCCTGTTCAGAGTCCGGCCAGGAGCTCAGAAAACAGCCACGGGAGCTGCCCTCTCCATCATCCCCCTCGTTCCCATCAAGGATTCCCAGCACCTCTTTTCCCAGGGCTGGAAGACCAAAAGCCAAGGGGAGTGTTATGAACGGGGCCAGGCTTCCCATGGAGCAAGTTGGAGAGCAACAATTCCATGTGTCTGGGCCTCAGGCACACAGGGCACTCCCTTGGACCCACAGAAGTACAAACACAACTGTCCAACACCCCCTTTTGTACCCCCCTTGGGTCCAGGATCAGTGGGTTTTGCATCTTCACAGCAATTGGTCCATTTTGGGGGCTCTTACTGGTCTTTAACAGCATTCATTCCTGTCCAATCCTTTCTTCAGGGCATCAAGAGATTGGACAGGCCCTCTTACCAATCTTCGCTCACGGTGCTGATGTCACTATGTAGACTTCACTCACACGATGTTACCATCCCCTCACACCTCATCCTGGGCCTCCCGCCTTTAAAACTCTTAACATTCATGTAACTTATTATAACATTTCAATTAACTTCAAAAACAATTAACTTCTTCATAAAGCCACAACAGGGCAACAATTAACTTAGAAAATTAACAACCTTAACTTGCAACAAACTAACCAAATTTTACCCATAACAGGAGGACTGAGGAGAGGCCAAAATTGCACGTGGAGGTTCCTGCCTGGCCTCCCATCACCAGGAGCTGCTGTGACAAGGCAGGCTCCTGGCACAGCCTGCCACTGGCAATGCCTTCATGGGGCATTCGCCTGGAAAAATACACGGGGTCAGTGCTTGTTTACATGGACTCGCAGGGAAAAGCAGGTTTTCTTATGTTAACATCAGGATGTTGTTAGGAGACAGAATTTTTCACCTATCTTAAGGCTTTTTATTGCTCCCTATCTGGAGTTTCTGAATACATTCCCTACATGATGGATTGGCAGGAGATTTTTGTGGAGTTTCTGACTCTATTATCCAGCAGTGAACTCTCACAGAAAGTAATTTGAAATTCATGATGCTGACTATCACATCAGGATGTGGCTCTGTAAGCTACGTTTCTTCAGATCACTTTTCTTCTGTTATGAATAAAAAAAAACTTACCAGGGGAAAGAAAATGTTTGTAGGAATAAATATGCTTGGAATAGACTAAATTAATGACTGAAAATGAACAATGCAGTTCAACTATAAGCTGCTCACAAACAAGTTGCCACAAAGTGAAATAGGTTATTATTGTTTGTATGAAAATATATCTAATTGGGCTCTTGTTAGAATAGGAATATCTAAATTGTGTAGCTCGTTGGAATGAAATCTAAATCCCATCTTAATCACATGCTGCATTACCTTGTATTTCATATGCTATATATCTTTACTACAAAACTATATAAATATTCAAAGGACTTAATAATAAAGCAAAAGTCTTTTCATTTGAAAACAAGCCGCTGTAAATCCTCATCTCACAAATATTTGCTCATGCTCTGTCTCAAGCAATGCCATTTTTTTAAATCCTTGTGGTAATTGCTGAAAGATGAACAGGTCTGTGCAATCCATTTGCAAAACTGAGCCCTAAAGAGAGAAGCACAGAAGCAGAGAACTTTTTACTGATAAACTTTAGATTTCTCTAAACCAACTTCAGAACCCTTTTGTTCATGTAAATGAAAATTTCAATTGTTTTATTACATTGAAAAAGGAGCTTTATATAGTATCTGGATAGGTTTTGGAGTCAAGAAACTACAAAATGGTACAGAAAAATACATCAAAAACATCTGAAGCATGAGAAATTGTGGAACACCTTTGAAATACCCTGAAGATAAGGGCTGCTCCAGCTTCTTTCCAGACTCTCATTATCTCACTGCTGGAAAGTGCTCAGTGAATAATCTGATCAGGTTTTCCACTGAATTCCACTTTCTTGCTTTGCTGGCTCAAAAGGAGGGGCAGCAAGGGGGGATGCATGCCAAGGCAGGCTGGGGGCACAGGAATGCCACTGAGTGCAAGTGGGATCATCCTTAGCCCATCTTGGAACAAATTCTTGAGGCACTGACACACAAAATGGCAGTGTGAAAACACGGGAAGGGGCTGAAGAAGAGCACTGTGCAGGAGTGCCTGGATGAGGAGCTGAGGAGGCTGAAGTGAGCACTGTGCCCTGGGAAGCAGGATTGCAGCTGCTGTGCCCTGGAAGCACGACTGGAGCTGCTGCATCCACGGGATTATTCTGGCAGCTCCTGTGGGTCGGCCCAGGCCATGCAGGGTATCCTTTGTGTCCATCCCTGCCACAGTAAATGAGATTTAATCGGGTGCTGGAGGAGTTGCACAGCATTGCAAACACTCCCGAATGTTTCCCCTCCCTCTCTGAGCCTGGGGAGCAGCCCCTGGAGAGCAGGCAACAGAAAGAAACACACCTCTCCTTTACTCTCCAGCTGGGTGCTCACTCTCACTTTGTGTTCATCACAACACATCACCCTGACACATTCAAAGGAAAACATCAAGTGCTTTTTCCATGTTTATAAAGTTTTCCTTAAGAACATTGAGCTATTTTTATCCGTGGATATGCAGCAAGGTTTAAAGGCTCAGGTTATTATCCTGATTTACCTCAGTCCTGCACAGGGCCCCAACCAGAGATACAGCTCCACAGCTCCTCAATTACAGTGGGATGGAGAATCTGTCCTTATCAATCTTCTGAGATTTCAGCATTTATTTCTACTTGTTCACTCAGAATCTGCCTGAAGTTCTAGACTAACTGGAGTTCAGTCCTCTGAAAAGGAGCAGATTCCATCCTATTGATTTCAGTTCTTTGTGGCAACTGGACCTGTAACATTGATTTCTGACAAAGCACCGAGCTGAATAATGGATGTTGGCACCCTCAGTTCTGGCCGAAGTCTTGGGCCTGCAGGGATATGTGTAGGTAGGGACTCCGAATATTTAATCCAAACAGGATGTTTAGAACTAGCCAGGACTGAGCTCCTGCCAGGCTCAGAACATGCAGAGCTGAACTGGCAACATTCAAGATGAATCTAAGGGAGATTCACACACCAGAGGGGATGATGAAAATAAATATCTTTATTTCTTTAGTAGAGCCATGTCTTTTAAAAAATCCTCCAACAACCCAACAAGTGATGCCATCTTAGAAAATGCTGCTGCAACCAGATTTTATGTCAAATCCTGCTGGTTACAATCTTCACTCTCTGGAATGGGACATTTGCATTTAATTCTCCTTCCTACTGCAGCAATGAATGTTTCTCTATGGGAAGAGCTCCCCAAGCTTTGCTGCTGTGCAGAATTAGGGCAAAATGTGGAAAGAAGACGACGGTGCTGATGCAACCCAAAGGTGTTTTCCTGGGAGGCAATTTCTAGGGTTCTGCCACACCTGATTACCATAAAACCCTGGTTGTGCCCTGCAATAGAGATCACCGAGTACAAAAGAAGCTTTTCATTATATAGTTGGAAACTCAGGTTTCACATTTCACAGAACACAGTAACCACAAGGCTACCAACCCACACTTCTTTCAGCCTCTCAAATGTGTGTAGCTTTCTTTTTCATTAAAATAAATTAGATTTAAGAGATGGAGTGTCTGCCTCTTCCTTCCAATCCATCCAGGGATGGAGCACTGATTGGGATGATAGTGAAAGACACAATTTCCATGTAGAGAGACCATATGTACTTCTCTGCTGGTTTGTGAAATTTGAGTATTGCACAAGAACTAAGAAATTACTTGCACAATTTGGGCTGGTAACAGGCTTGCAGAGAACTTGCAGTTTGAATCTTCTGAATATTGGAAGGCTTCTAGCTAGAAATGTTTTGGCACGAGACATTTACCTTGGGTTTTGAGTTCAGTCCAGGTGACACCAGCAGAGATGGATAACCCTGTTCCCATCCCCTGTCCCTCACCATGGAAAGCAGAGTGGGAGCAGCTGCTGGCGTTTGGAGGGTCACCTGTGTGGGACAGGGCTCAGCTTTCCCTTGAAAACACCGAGGGAGGAGAGCCTGTGGGCTCTTAGGGCGGTCTGTCCATGAAGAAAGGTGCTCCCTCAGGTAAGTTGGTCAAGGACTTATTATCTCTTAAATAAAACAGTCTGTCCTTGCTCTTTGAAATAGTGATGTGTATTATATGTATCTTTTATTTATGTATATATTCATTTATGTTTGCCTCTTTCAGAGAGTGTCCCAGAATTAGATAAGGGGTACTGGGGAATGGAGAGAAACTCAAAGTGAATTTTCTTGGCTGTTGAACTTGAGATAGATGCACTTATTGTTTTGAGGGCTGGATGCTAAAATTTGAGCTTTTTATTCCCTAACATAGACCCAATACATGTAAAAAAAAGAGTGGAATGATATTTTCCTGAAGTTAAGATTTTTGTTTGTGCTGTTGGTGGCAATTAGGGTGGAAACATGCCTGCTCTGGTACCGAAAAATGTGCCTGTTATTTGTATCCTCAGAGCCACAGGACTATTAGTGCAATGTGTGCTTTCTTCCTTCAAACCTTAGTCTTAAAAACTGTGCTTGAAATTGGACCGTTGGGGGTGATGTAAATGAGTCTTTTTATTTTTAAAGCAGAAAGGAAAGATTACTTAACACAGTTCCAGTAAACAAGTTTGCAGTGCTCTGGAATGAGTAATTTTAATTGTTCCTCAGTCCCACTACTCATATACCTTTGTTCATAAAATACCATTAATTGAAAGCATTAAATGGCAGCTAATTGTTGTGCTTTTAATCTTAAAATGATCAAGTGAGTTGGTGTGGAGAAGATATGGCAGGTAAAGATGGGAACGGTGTGATCTGGTGAGTCGTTAAGCTCTCTTTTCTCTTTCCTCTGCATCACATGGAGCGTTGAGGTGTGTGAAAGTGAGGAGGTCCATGAGGAAGGGTGGGGTGACTGCAGGGCCAGAGCTGAGGGCTCTGAACTTGGCTGGAAAGAAGGTGTGTCTGTATATCCTGTATAAACACAGGAACTTAATATGCTGTGAAACCAGACAAAATCCCCACTCCTGAAGGTCACTGAGGCACTGCCTGGGGTTTGACACCCAGCACTGCCAGCTGAGCTGTTTTCTGAGCTCAGCAGCACCCTCAGTGCTGGGGGAGGTTTTGATGAATTCTCTGTTTCCCCTATTTTCCATGCTCAAAGAATGCCTGTTTTTGTCTCGTGCTCAGTTCCTGGGAACATGCCCAAACCTAACCAGACATGGGAATTGTCTGGGATGATCAGGGGGGTCCTGGCTGAAGCCAGCCTGGTGCTGGATTACCAGATGAACCAGTGACTTATGGAACTGGAACCAGCTGGGGTTTTCCACTGCCATCAGCAAAGGGAGGTGCTGACTCCCAGCCTGCCCGGGTCACCCATCTGCAAAACAGGGGGGAAAGGAGTGCTTGAAGAATGAATATCGAGGTTATTTTGAAGGTGAAAGGTGAGAAGATGATGATTTATCACCAGGATGGCAGTCACCACCAGCCTGGTGCTAGCACAGCAGCTTTTTATGGAGTTACAGCTTACAGGTGGGACTTGATCTGGAGTTTTCTTTGCCTTTGCTTTAAAGCTGCTGAAGTGTTTCTGGGATGCTGAGCTATGTTGCACCTCTGGCATGGCCAGATGTGGCAGGATCATTGACGTTTTTGCTGACTTCTGCATGATATAAATAGAGATCTTCGAGAGCAGACCCTGGAATGGAACCAGTAACAGAGCCTAGAGTCAGTGTTACTGCTGCAGTTTGAGGTTAGCTCGTCCCTGTACATGAAGAAGTTCCTACAAAGAACATAAAATATGAATTATGTAGCACAGATATTTGTGCAAGAGAAAAATAGGTATTTTTCAGAAAGTTTATCTGGACTTTTGGAGTTCAAGAGAAGTTCTATATGACTGGCTCATAGTCCATAAATTTCAAAGCTGGAAAAACCACACTTTCTCCTTTTTTTCAGTGTAATGAAGATATTCTCCTCTGTTTGGTTAAAATTGTATTGTCAAATGGACGACTGCTCAAATAATCAGCAATGTAATTAGGAAAGCTTTTTTACTCACTGTCTTCAGCTGAAATACAATCTTTATTTCTAATGCCCTTTGCAGTAGGGCAGTTTTGTTAAAGGAGAGGGAGGGAAAAAATCCCAGCCTTTAATGAACAAGAGAGCCCAGGGAAACTGATACATTATATTTTTATAACTGTCTCAGAGGCAGCTTCAGCTTTCCATTTTTAGCAAATAGAAACCAGGTTACGAGACTTTGAAGACGTATTGGATGAAACTGATCTTTTCTTTCCCTTCTCATCTCCCTTTTTATTCCCCCTTTGGGAATTGCATGTTCCTGTGCTCTAGGACATCTTATTTATTAAGAGAAGTTAAACTGAGTAGCTGGAGAAAAGTCTGCCTTGGAATGATGCTGGCACGAGTGGCAGGGCTGGGAATGAGCAGACACGCTCCAAAGACCCTTTGATTCCCCCCACCAGGGAATGCTCAAGTTAAGCTGAGAAATTCTCCCAAATGCAGGGATTTCTGCTGCATTTTAGGGAGAAATTCTCAGCTTTAGCATGCCATGATTTATTTCTTTCTAGACACTGTTAGCTCTGTTTTCCTGTGTCTAAGACACACTTGGAGCTGTTGGGGACTGTGTGGGAGCAGGAGGTTAAGAGGGAACAGGCACTTTTGGAGAGCAGGATGTTGCTAATGAAATGGGTTTGCTGGTTTGCATTCCGTGGCAGAAAAGTGGTGACAGAGACCAACCCATTTACCCTCAGCCAGGTGTGGAAAACCCTGCCTGCCCTGCAGCCTGTGGCTTTCCAGAGGTGCAGCAGAAGTGCACACCTTTTGTTTTTTTTCTAAAAAGGGCAGTAGATTTTTATTTCTACTCTCCTCATGATCACTTTGGCCTACAGCTTCTTTTCTTAATATTTCAATAGCTGATAAACTTTTGTCTTGCTTGTTTCCATCACCTCCTCTAATCTGCTTAAAATACATTAAATATATTCACGTGCAGAAAATAGATGGCTACTACAAAAATGAAAAGCAGTGACCCTCATTGTGCTTTTTATAATAGCCTGCAGAATGTTTTATTTAATAGCCCACCAAAAATGTTCATTGCAGCCTTTCTTTATCAGGTAAAACCAGATTCTTCTCTTCCTGGTTGCTTTTTCTCTTTTTATTTTTATTTTTAAATTTAATTTCATCTCTCCATAATCTCTGTTGTAGGCACACAGGATGGGTGCAAATCCATGGCTGCTTCTGCCAACATTGCAACCTCATCTTGTTTAGAAATTCTATAGAATTTTATTTGGAAGAAGAACCATTTGTGACCAAAACATACACATTATTTTAATGAATTTCAGTGTAGGACCTGTTGATTATAGCTGAGAAAGATACTCAAAATCCTTCTTTGGAAGGATGAAGGCTGTTTTTATTTTGGCTAGAACAAAAAAAAAGGGCATATTTCAGAATTGATTCAAATTTATCTTAAAATAAAACTTTAAAATTGTATAAAGCGGCAAAATATTAGTATTATGTTTTAGTATAGTTTTGATACAATTTTTATCATATGGTCATATTGAAATGTGTATTTAGAGAAACTGGAAATCTTGCCTTGTGTTTAGCCAGAAGAAATTTAAAATTACTTCTGATCCAAGCCAATTTTTGAATTAAGTCTGGATTAAAACCAAGGCAGTTCTGTGGTTTTGCTCTTCTGCCTATATATCTGTTGTGTTCAATGTTATGGTGTTCAGGGGTTTTTGTTAGACTTGGTCTTCAGCCTCTATTATTGATATTCCACATTTGTCTTCAAATCAAGTTAATTTTGCCTTGACAATTTCTGGAAAAAAATGAGCACAAATATATTTTAAACCTGTTATAGTATTTGCCAGTAGCTTTTACCAAACATTTTGATGAAATAACAGGTAAGTATGTAAAATGAAGATTAATAAATCCTGAGTATTTTCTATTATAAGATTATTTTTCTACAGTGTAAGCAGTAAAATGTTTTTTCGGTTTTTGTTGTTTTTTTTTTTTTAACTGTATTTTTCCACTATAGGGAAATAAATAACAAAGCAGGGAGTTAAAATCCCTTAACAAGGCGAAGCAGTCTCTTGTGCAATCTTTAAGGAGATCAGATGCAATCTGAAGAAGGTCAGATTTTACACACACCTCAGCATAATTTGGCACAGATACTGGAGTCATCCCCCAGAATAAATTGAAATACCTAAAGAGATCTGAGATTTTCTACAAGTGTGAAATATAATGATTCCAAAAGCATTGATTCTCTGCACATCAGTACAGGTAATTTACAGTATTTTATCTGAAAAAGATCTAATTTTCTCCACTAATGTCCAAAACCCCAACTTGTTCCTGGTGCCACATTAATGACAGGACAAAGGGAATGGCTGCCAGTGCCAGAGGGCAGGGCTGGATGGGATCTTGGGCAGGAATTGTTCCCTGGCAGGGTGGGCAGGCCCTGGCACAGGGTGCCCAGAGCAGCTGTGGCTGCCCCTGGATCCCTGGCAGTGCCCAAGGCCAGGTTGGACATTGGGGCTGGAGCAGCCTGGGACAGTGGGAGGTGTCCCTGGACTGGGATGGGATGGGATGGGATGGGATGGGATGGGATGGGATGGGATGGGATGGGATGGTCTCTGTCTCTTCCAGCCCAAACCATCCTGTTGGAAGGTGTGTATCTCCTGTACTGCCAGGGCTGCTCTCCTGTGTGTCCTTGGGAAGCTCCTGTCATCCCCAGGGGAGGGTGAGCACAGCTCCACCCGCTCATCCCTGCCTCTCTCTGATTACTGCTGCAAGGTTCTAGCACTAAACTCTTCCAGACCAGTTATTGGAATGGATTTCCTTCTTGGGACATTGAGATCCTCAGGATCTCTGAATATAGGCAGGAATACACTTGGGTGGGAATTTGAACTGCAGGTTGTGTTGGTATTGTGTGCTCAAACATCTTTCATCCTGTACTGGAACTTTTCTGTCTTTCCACTCTAAATACCGATGTAATCCCAGGAGGATTTTTTTTTACTAGTTCTATCCATTGGAATTTCAGGTGTCTTCTTCTAAACAATGCCTTTGACAGGTGAAGGAGCTGTGGAACACAGGTTAACTTGGAATGTGTGGTGTTTCTGGAAGCTGCAGCAACACCAGGAGAGAGGGAAGGGGCTGTGCCCAGGCTGCAGCTCCATCCTGGGCATGGCTGGGATGGATCCCTGTGGCACAGTGTCCTAGGTCAGGGCAAACCAGAATACACCAAGTTTAGCTCATCATGTCCTGAGGAAGAGCTCTTGGCATAACAAGGGAATGTTAAAATATGTGAATCCTCCTCTGAGATGGCCCAGTGTGGCAGCAGGAATGCTGGCTTGGGACATGTGGGATCTTTAACAACTTTTCCCTTGAGTGCTGAGGGTTTTAAAAAATAATTATAAGCCAGCTTTGATCTGTGCATCCTTAATGACTAAAGGACAGAAAAGACAGCAAACAGTGTTGCTTGATTCACAAAACAAGGAAGATTTTCCTTTAGCTGGAATTGGGTAACATGGAGAGAGATTTGTTTTTAACAGTAACAGCAGCAATTCATTGAAGCTGCTTATTGTGTTTCTGGTGTTATTCCTGTAAATATAGGGGGAGAATGTGTTATACATTGAAAAGACTCATCAGGAAAGGAATCTTGTAGGATTTGAAGCCTTCCCTGCCTGTTGAACACTCAAAGCACACATTGAACTGGGGTGTCCAGCCTGAACACATTTTCCAGGCACTCAGAATAATGGAAATGCTGCAGTGCACTTCCTGCTCTCAAACATCCCTCACTAAAGTTGGCTCAAGATGTCTTGGCAGGATTGCTTCAACCACAGAGAAGTTCTGGATTTGGCTTTGAAGGATGAAAGAAACCAAAAAATGGAAAGGTTTCAGAAAATGGTGAGGACTTCTTATGTTCCTAATCAGCTGAATGCTGCATGTGGTGGTTAATGCTTTTGATTTTTGGCTTTCCCCTTTTGTCCCTGTTCCTAACAGAATGACAGACAAACGAGGGAAAAGAATATTTTCAAACAACTATTCTATGTAATTTTAGCCACTGTGAGAAAATTGCATTCTGAAAATTTTAGAAGTTATTTTACAAGCTTTTATTTCCTAAACTGTGCTTTTTTAACCAGAAGTGTTGAAGCAAAGAATTCCTTGGAATGCAATAGTTTTGGAGCAGGCAGAAGATTAAAACATCTGAAGCATTTTCAGATTAACTTCTCTACTGGTGGCTGCAAATATTTTTTGTAATTTGTGTGTTTAAACCAGAATATTGTAGGTATTACTTGGTTGTGATTGTGTTGCTTTTGTTTGTGGCACCAAATAGTGATAAAAAAACCCCTCAACTATTTATTTTCCTTAGTTACTGTAAAGATAAAGGTGATTTAAATATAATCTATCCTCTAAGTCATGGTTAAATGACGATAGTGCCTCAAGAGTGTGAGTAGCTCATTAGTAGTAATGGTTTGAAATCTTTGTTCTAACCCACAGAGCATAACCTGTCCTGTTCCCCACCTTATCTGACCCCACCTCCTGCCACAGGTTAGAAACTCTCTATTAACAAAGATAGTTCCTTCCAGCTCAGAAATTCCCTTTACCCATTGTATTTCCAAATTGATTTCATATAGATTTATGTTATTTTTCAATGTATGGACTTCAGTTCTGTTTCCTTCCATGGCTGTGTCCCTGGAAGGCTTTGGTAGAACTCATGTAGCACTGGGTACATGAGTGAGCACGTGTGGGCAGCACAGGAAGGGAAAGAAAATAGAAATACAGCTGTAATTTGAGGCTTAGTCTCTCGTAAAAAACAATTGCAGCAAGGTTGAGGGAGAGACTGTAAATATCCCACGGTTCTTTATCCTGGTCTTGTCCTGTTTCTCATACTCCTTTGCCTTTCCCTAGCTCATGTCTCAACCTCCTTGTAAATCAAAGCCACAACAAGACTTAATTCCTCTGTCCATGTTTCCTGCCCGAGGGTAGTGGCACCAAACATGATCTGTGAAATCCATCAGCTTTTAGCTCCATGGTGGGTCCATGAGATCATCCTGGGGAGAAGCCAGGGAATATCTGTGAAGTGTCAGGGATGTACCAACGAGTGAAAGAACACCAAGGCGTGACAGAACTGCAATATGTGAACCTGGATTCCTCCTCCTTGGCTCACGGATGACTCCAAGCTGACAGAAGTTTCATGGCAAAGGCTTCCAAGGAGAAACCAGCAGGAAGAGACAGCTCAGCTGCTGAGGAGCTGAAAGGGCAATTGCTGCAAAGGACAGAGAATGGTCTAAATGTAAGGATCTGGTAGATTTTCAAAATATTTCCATAATGTCTCCAGACTCATTAACTGTCAAGTATTGTAAACAAGAGCTGTTAATTACTGAGTATTTTCAAAATCTGTCCAGCTTGGTTTAGGTGCTCCAATAAAGCCCTTTGAAAATCCACTCCTGTCTGTGGGATCTAAAGAAGCACCCGTGGTTTACAGATGGGAAAAAGTGTCCCACTCAAAGGAGTAAGGACTGGCATGGCTCTGGCTATCAGTGTGTCACTGGGTCTGCATGTGAGGAAGTCAAGGGAGAATGTTTCCTCTTTCTTTAAAAAAAGAATCTAAAAATTATGAAAAATATAATCAAGTGAATCTGTGAGCTCTCTGAAAAACAAATGCTGTCTTCTGTCACTGTCACATTTCAGGGGAGCAATGGAAATGTGCTCCAATGTTTGCATTTTAAATTGCCACCTTTCACAGTGATTAGTGCGAGATAAAAATGGCTCGTTTTCAGGAATTATAAAAGTTTTTTGCCCTTTTAAAAGTAAAGAAACTCTAGGAATTCGTATTTATCCAGCTGAGCTCAGAAGTCCTTGTTTTGAACAACATCTCATGTGTGTTCCAGGTGGGACACACCTGCTGTGTGGAGGTCCAGGTTAGACTTGCATTTGTGGAATTTGTGTTTGTGGAACTGAGGGTCTCAGCTGCAGCTGAATTCTCCAAAATGTCATGAATCACTGCAGAAAATGACATGAGTCATTGCATTGCTCTTCTACGTCTGCCCAGTGCTCCACTGCTATTTCCAGAAAGAAACTATTTATACTACTTTGCAAGAGTATAGGAATAATACTTTTTTTCTGAATAGCTCTTTCTCATATTTGACTTGGAGGCCTTCCAGTGGGGTTCCAGATTTCCCTTTGTGCTTTGAAATATAAACGTTTTAATTATTTATTTCGTTGTTCAAATTCAGAGATTCTGGGCTGTGCAAATGGAACTTCAAAAGTTCAAAATTTATTGGATTACTTTCCTTTTTCAAGCCACACATACAAACCCCAAAGTATGTCTGAAATGCAAGAGTTAAGTTTCTCTGGAGAGGCAGCAGTAACCTGCAGAGAGTTGTTTCAGAAACTCAGGGGTTTTTTTTTCATGTAAACCCTCCCAAACCCCCTGCCTGTTGCATGAAGGAGCCCAAACCTCCTGCCACGCTGGGACAACACTAAACAGAGCATAAAAAATAACAGCATGGCTGATTTAAGAGTTAAAAGTACAGCAAAGAGGGCGAATAGCAGAGCAAGGATAACTTTGAAGCAGTGACGGGAGGCCTGAGTGGAGCCTGCAGTGGCTGAGAGCCATCAGGGAGGTGACAGTCGTGGCCACAGCTTGGAGGGTGGTGCCAAAATGCTGCACTGCCTGCAAGTCTGTGAGCTCCCCGGAGGCTACCAGTTGTCTATCACTTCTGCTAGGACTCCGAAATAATATTGTCACTTGTGCTGTAAACAAGTGGCAGAATCATTTTATCTGGCTCAGTGTGTGTCAAAACACACTCGAGGTTTCCCCGGAACATTTCCCAACGTCTAAAGAGCCTGTTGCTAAAACAGAGCAGTCTTATGGTGCTTTGAGGATGCTTCCATGTTAAGCAGATAATAAGGAAGAGAGAGATTGGAGCAGAATGTTAAAGGAAATAATTAGAATTGTTTTTTTCCATACCCCCCCATGCTTTTGTTTGGTATGGGGGTGTTGGGTTTGTTTTAAATACCTCTTTT
The DNA here is from genome assembly GCA_037013685.1 of Acridotheres tristis. Taxonomy (NCBI): domain Eukaryota; kingdom Metazoa; phylum Chordata; class Aves; order Passeriformes; family Sturnidae; genus Acridotheres; species Acridotheres tristis. Next base: position 786,990 of record CM072898.1, on the reverse strand, counting down.
AGGAATACATCCCTCAGATAGGGGAACAGTTATCAAATAAATTATGCCTTGAATGCATTTGTTAGAGGTGGAGAGATATTTAAATCGATTGCTCTCTCTATGGAACTAATAGAAGCTGAAGTTCAACCCAGTTGGGATTGGATTGCTCTTCAGTGTCTGAATATACTACAGATCATTATTTTCTCTTTCATTTCCAGGAGAGTTAAAGAACTAGAGGACAATAGAGAAAAATGTGGGTATTTTTTTGGCTTTGGGATTTCTTTTGCCTCCATTAGTGTGAAACTATGGTTGAAGATGGGTGTGTTTTACTTCCTTTTGGGAGTAAAGATGAGATGATTGCTGGATTTGATCTCTGTGTAGCACGATAAATGCAGTCCTTGGCCATAGAGTGTTATTTTCTGTTTAGCAACAGTCTGTATCATCGCCCAGCCTGTGACTGAGTCCCTGCCCTGCCTTCCCTGGAGGAGATCAGCCCTTTGCTGCTGTTCCCCCACAGCTCCATGTGCTTGCACACCCTTGCTGATGTTCCTGCAGCAGGGGCTGAAGTGTGCTGGATATGAGAGCGATTGCAGAGGACACAGCTACAAATGATCACTAATGAGGCAATTAAATGTGCACCCCAAAGGAAATCAAGGGGCAGAGCTGGCAGAATGCATCTTGCTTACATTGTACACAGGGGTTATACCTGGGCATTCCTCAGAAAGCAGAAATATCCATCTTGTGGGCAATCCATAGAGCAAGGGGTAAGAGCCTTCCAGCCTCAGTCCTGGGCACTCTCAATTAATTCTTGGCTAACCATCTGTAGTTTGCTCTTTGCTTTGTTTTCATCTCAGAAGGTTTTCTCTCAGCAAACATTTGATTTGTGCCATGCACCACCCTTTGCAGCTGAGGAAGCCATTATAAATAATGACAGTGGCTTTTCAGGACACCACTTAAACTTTCCAGCTGCATGCTCGGATTTTAACCTTTAGATGTAGCACTGTAATGATATGTGAGCCCTAAAGAATGAAAAGGTGTTTACTGAAAGTAACACAGACTTATTTTCAGCCTGAAAATTGCAATTAGTCTTCAGAGTAGCTGAACTTTCTCTGCAGAAGTGTGGTCCAGCCTGATGTTCTGGTGGTGAGCAGGACAGCAGTGGTGGGAGGAACAGTGTTCTTATGATCAAACAGAAACAACAAACCAACCAACCAGCCAAAACCAAAAAACTCTAAACCTGCCTCATTGAGGATTTCTTAATTGAAAATAAGACTTGGTTATAGACACTTGAAAAGTTTGTTGTTGCTAATTGTTAGCTTCCAAACATGCTGAGGCTCCCTAGTGGCTTTTATTTGCAGGCAAAAAATGCAGAGTTAAGATGCCAATGAGTCAATGATAAAATAATTAAAAATTCTACTTCATCAGTAGATGAAATAGTAACAACTTCTGGATCTTTGAAGTCGCTGCATGTAATCAATCCAGTTTCTAAAAACTGTTTTAAGCTGTTCTCAAGTTCCCGTAAGGGATTTTCTTTAAGGAAAATAGGTTTTAACACCAGTTTCTTCCCACTGTGTGCTTCATCTTGAAGTAAATGAAACAAAAGATACTGGAATAACTGCATCCTCAATTTCACTATAGAATCCTTCCTTTTTTCTGGGAACCACTTTTGTGTCACTTGCTGTTGCCTGGGGCAGATTAAATATTGTGGATTCCTTTGTTTACATATGGGAAGTGATTTTGCAATTAATATGTGAGGAGGAGCCCTTGTGAACCTCTTCTTACAATGAAACAACTTTCTTGTGCCCTCAGACCAATCTGGGTGCTGCAAGCTCAAATACATGGTCCTGTAATAAAGTTGTAAATGTAACATTTAATCTTTAGAGCTCAGAAAAGCTTTGATAAAAGCTTTAACTCTAATTTTATAGGAGAAAATAATGGATTTATGGCACACTTAAGCTATGTTTTTAGACCTGAACAACAGCTGCCTCTTGCTATTCTGTGAAATTTTTCATTTCCAAGTCTCTCTAATACTTGTTTTACTCTTGGTGGATCCGATAATCAGATGATGGACTAACAGGATGTGTGTGTAGGTTCCACTGGGGCTGTGCAGCACTGGCAGGATAATTAGCACATCCAGAGTCCTCATGGTTTCAGTCAGTGCTTCACATGTAAATAAAGTCTGACTTTGGAGTGCCCTGCCACTGGCTCCTGTGAGAAATGAGGAGTTATTGATCTTGTTTACCACCGTGTGTCTTTAGGACAGGCCTGCATTTCCCTGCAAAGTGCTGCTGCCTGCCAAGTCTCCTGGATAAAGTAGGATTAAGTGAATATAGCTAGGAGTAACTGCTATAGCCAGGAGTTATTAGGGAGATAGTAGTTGAATGGTGTTAACTTAAAAAGGGTAAAGTCTTTATCCTATAACTGGCTGGGCTCTGTTTGCTTCAAGGAAAATCATTATATTGACTTTTTTGGGGGGGGGGGGAAGTAGGTAGAAAAATTGGATTTATGTAGCATTTTTTTCAGCATTTCAGTTTCTCAGAGCAGTGTGTTAAATTTTTCACCCCCTTTTGGGAGCAAGACTAAGCAGATGCAGATACTTTCTGCAGCCTCTTGATGTGCTCAGCTGAAGAACACCACCACAGGAGAATTAAAAACTGAGGGAGGACTGAACAAGGGGAGGGAACCGAGCCAGTGTGTGATTACCTGTCCTCAACTTCACTGCAGTGCCTGAAGGAGCTGCAGGAAAGATGGAGAGAAACTTATTATAAGGGCCTGGAGCAAGAGGATGTGGGGGAATGCCTTCACACTGCCAGAGAGTACATTTAGATGGGATATTGGGCAGGAATTGTTCCCTGGCAGGGTGGGCAGGCCCTGGCACAGGGTGCCCAGAGCAGCTGTGGCTGCCCCTGGATCCCTGGCAGTGCCCAAGGCCAGGGTGGACATTGGGGCTGGGAGCAGCCTGGGACAGTGGGAGGTGTCCCTGCCCATGGGCTCTCCCTGTTTAGCAGGGGATTATTTAGATTTATTATTCTTTCACAACTGATAATTTCCTTCTCCTTTGATGGAAAAGGCCTGACTGAAGGGACTGGATGAATTTTTTTCATTAAATATATCCTGATTGCTTCTGAAAACTCATTGATCCTGATATATTTATGCAGTGCCTGATATTCCCTTTGTAGTAACCTCCTGGTGTTCCGTGATGCACAACAGTTTTCCTACAAGCATGATCCCACCCTTGCCAAGAGGAAGAATGTGGTTTGTTATCAGCAGATCCTCAGAGGCGGCCTCAGAGGTATTTCAGAATGAAGATGGCTTGACTTTCATGTACATTTGCTTGATTTTAATGCTTGTATCACAGTTTTGAAGTAATACTTAAGTATAGACAGCAGGCACAAATATCAATTCTCAGTCTCGCTCCCATCTCTGAATTGTGTGGTCCCCTTGTGTCAGAAGGAGTTATTCAATGAAATGTTTCTCAGAAAGTGCTTGGGATCTCTTCCAAGGCTTGTTCTCCTCAGTGAGCAGTGGGAAGAGAAACCTTCTGGTGAGTAGGAAGTCAAACTGCTGCTGACTTCAGCTCTCTTTTCAGTCTTGGGGAAAAGAGCTTCCTTCCCCTTCATTGCCACTGGATATCACATTACTCTTGTTGTAATGTCATTGAGTATCACAAGACTTCTGTGCGTGTCCCAAAGGTTACCTGGCTTTTCTCCATGATTTACAGGTGGCTGCTCCACGATGCATCCAACCCTCATGGAAGTCACTCCTTCCTTCTGGTTTGGCAGTTTCAGTGGGGGTTTGTAGAAAAGTTTCTGGGTTTGAGCATTTTCTGAAAAATCAAGACTGTTACGATAATAGCTCTAAAACGTTTTATAACAGCCAGAAATAGACTTCATAAATCTAACTTACACCATGCAATTAGACAACAGCGGTGTGTTATACAGTAACTTCTATATGGGCTGTAATTTATGGCTGCAAATGTAAGCTAGGGTGCCTAAAGCTGAATAAGGCAAATGTGCTGCTCAGATCTCTCTAACACAGGCAAATTGTGTCTTACTGAAGCTGATGAGACCAGGAGGGATTTAAAATAAAGTCATGACAGGATGTGAACAAAAAACCCCACCCAATGGAGGGATGGTTGGCAGTGCAGAGTGTTTCTTGGTTTGCTGCTAAGTGTAATCAGAGCTCTAAGAGTTCTTTATCAGCTTTTCTTATTGTCTATAAAATAGACAATTAACTCGAGCTCAAGTATGAAAATTTTATAGCTACTGATTCCAGCTAGAAACTGCAGTGGTTGAACAAGCAACACCTCAGCCCCTGACTGAGCATATCATGGCAGTGGCAGCTGTGGCAGGCACAGGTGAGGGGGCAGCAGGTTGTCACCTGTGACTTTTGGAAATGAAACTGTCGATATTGGATCCTGAAAGTTTATGAAGATGAAAGGGTTTATTGTGATGTTCTTTAAAAATTCAGCCTTTTGAGAAAATGGGTAACTAATTACTGCAGTAATATGCAGTATTCTGTTGTTAGCTGAGCCTGATAATAACTTCATAAGTTAAAAATGACAGGTGTTTAAAATGTTTTCATAGTAAAAAGTCCCAAATTAACTGTAGCTATAAAAGCCATATGCTTCAAAATTTTAAACTGTTCTGTTGCCTCTTGAGAGTGAAATCTGTGTGGATCAGTCACGACCACATGAAACTTTCATTTTTATTTGGTGGGTTGATAAAACCCACCAGTGCACCCACTGGAGCAAGCCTGGAGAACATCAGGTTTGTAATTTTCTTTCAGTATCACTCTCTATCTTTGCATCCCATGTGACAGCTTCAGATGGCAGAAATTGTAGAGCCAGGCTATCAGGAGGATGGATTATTGATTGGTATTTGAAGCTTCTGATCACTTATTGGGACATCTGTGCAACAAGACTTAACAAAGGCTGGAAAATCTAAATGTCATAAAGCAGCCAAAATACAGCTGTTCCCACTGTGCACTGCAGTGGAGCTTTCAGTGGTGGCATAAACACCCTGGTTTTGGTGGTGATGGGTGACAAGACACAGGGACCACTGATCAGGTGAGGTGTTGCCACTACCTGGAGGCCAACTTTGCCCCATGTTGTATAAAATCCCTTTTCTATCCAAGGGACAGCGTGGCTCTCCTGGAACCTGTGAAACTGGGAGAGCTGGCATTGTTCACCTGCAGAGGAGAAGCTTTGGGCTGAGCTCAGGGTGGCCTTGCAGGGCCTGAAGGAGCTGCAGGAAAGATGGAGAGAGACAATTGGCAAGGGCTGGAGGGACAGCACATAGGGAATGGCTGCCAGTGCCAGAGGGCAGGGCTGGATGGGATATTGGGCAGGAATTGTTCCCTGGCAGGGTGGGCAGGCCCTGGCACAGGGTGCCCAGAGCAGCTGTGGCTGCCCCTGGATCCCTGGCAGTGCCCAAGGCCAGGGTGGACATCGGGGCTGGGAGCAGCCTGGGACAGTGGGAGGTGTCCCTGCCCAGGGCAGAGGTGGGGCTGGGTGGGATTTCATGTCCCTTCCAACCCAAACCATTCTGTAATGGTACAAAATGTATTTTCTCTGGTGGATAGAAGGGCTCTCCCCTGGTTTTTTAGGTTTTTCAGGGTTATCTCTTGTTTTCTCCCTCACTGCTGGGCAGTGTCCCTGTGCTGGGCTGGCACTGGCAGGGTGTGACATGGGACAGCCCCATTCCCTCCCCACAGAGGTGACCCCTGGGAACAGACACCAGCACAGTCTGGGGGTGTGGGGGTTCAGGGTCGAGCTGTCTGAAGCAGGGACTCCTGGGGACACAGAAGCACTGAGGACATTTTTCCAGGAATCATTGAATTGCTTAGGTTGGAAAAGGACTTTGAGATCTGACCATGAAGTGGCACAATGGATTTTTGGGCTTCTAAAAGTGGTGATCATACCTGTAGACAAGGGTGCTCGTGACTTTGCTTGCCTTATGCTAAAGGCATCCTACAAATTTAAAAAAAAACCACAAAACCCACAAAAAACTCCCAAAAATCCCAAAACCCACTCAAGCTACACAACTTTTTAGGTATCGGAGCATTAGGTCAGTTGTGTGCAAATTAATTTTTCTGGGTGTTTTTTTCTTTTTTTCCTTAGCGATTTGTTCAGTAACATAATTTGAACCTTCTTCCTTCTGTATACGAGTCTTTCCATTGTCATGCAAAGCCCTCTGAGCTCGTCCCCTCTCTCCTGTGCCAGTTTTGCTCCCTGGGCTCAGAGGGGCCGAGTGACAGCAGCACTGAAGGAAATTGGAGTGGCAGGGCTTGTCTGTCCCTGTTCTGGGCTCATCCTCCTGCAGCTCAGCTTTTCTGCTTGGCTGGGTTTCTCTATCTTATCTCCTGAGATTTTGCATGCAGTATGTTGCACTTTTGCCAGACAACCCAGGCTACTTCACCACTGTATAACTGTGCTTGACATTTAATTTAAAATCAAAGATACCATTCTGTAATAGTTTGTTAAGCTGTGCCTCAGTCCCAAGCAATGAAAGTCACCTGATTTTCAGTGGAAGAGGCAATTCACTGCTCTGCCTGTATTTTCAAGATGATTCTGCCTTGGAATAGGAACGTAGAAAGGTTAGGTGCCATTCTCTGTCACCCAAACTCAAATTGAAGGCCCATAATTTATGAGTTGTCAGCACAAAACTAATTTCACTTCAAATATTTTCATTTCTTACTGGTCTGTAAGCTCTGAAAAAGCAAATGTGTGAATAAACCTGGAATTCTCATTATTCTGTAATTGTGTGGAGAGAAGATTTTTGTGTGAATAATTAATTGCATGGCCTTATGGTTCTAAAGGGAACAAGGAAGCAAGGTGAAAACTTAACTTAAAAACTTAAAACTTAAAAAACTTAAAAACTTAAATCTATACCAAGAAATTTTTTTTAAGCATGAACTAAGGGCTGGGTCTTGCAATGTTCATTTCAGTTGCTGGCTGGAATATTTGTTGGAAATGAATACTTTTGTGCAGTTTTTTGGGTTTCTTTAGCGAAATAGAAAAGCCAAAAAATGTCTCAATTCCATGAAAAACGTGGTTACATCAAACATACCTACAAGCTAGTCAGTGTTTTGTAGCCAAATGTCTGCATTTATAATAGAGGACATTGCATGCTCACAGTTCAGTTGCTTCTTCCATAACAGACAAGAGCTGAGGAATTTCATGTTCCCCACAGTGGAGCACTTTGCCTCCAGTGATTTTGTCGCTGATCCCTGTGTAAGTTCCACTGTGACCCCAAGAAACATTTCTGGGACATGCTTCAGTCAAAATTATGAAAAATGGACACGAAATTTTGGTTCTGTCAAAGCGATGCTGAATATGGGAGAAAAGCTGGGCAAGCTGGGACAAAATTTCTGGATGTATTCAGGATAACAAATTGTAAGACTGTTCCCAGGTTTCATCATTTAAAACATTCTCTGTGACAATACCTAATCCAAAACACAGCATGTCCTGTCACACAAGTGTATGTGAAGAGGCTTGGAAGTATCAGGGGCATAACAAAACTGTACCTTAAAGAGAAAATAGGTATCCACATGATACGTGGTGGGATGTGAATGGGTGAAGATCTTCTTGTACTGCTGATCATAATGCAGATAATTCCAGCTGCTTCCTTTCTGTTTGTGGAGTGACACTGTCAGCAGGGACAGGCACGGTGCTCGGCCTGCAGCAGGGCCTCTGGCTCATAGAGGCACTGAGGGAATTCTTTGGGAATCATAGAATTTCTTAGGTTGGAAAAGGACTTGAAGATCTTAAATTAACCCAGCACTGCCAAGGCCACCACTAACCCATGTCCCAAGTGCCATATCCACATGGCTTTAGTCCCTTCAGGGATGGGGACTCCACCCCTGCCCTGGGCAGCTGTGCCAGGCTGGGGAAAAAGCCTTTCTGTGAAGAAATTGTTCCCAATATCCACCCTGAGCCTCCCCTGCCCAGCCTGAGGCCGTTCCCTCTCCTCCTGTCCCTGTTCCCTGGAGCAGATCCCAAATCCCCCCGGCTGTCCCCTCCTGTCAGGGAGTTGTGCAGAGCCACAAGGGCCCCCCTGAGCCTCCTTTTCTCCAGGCTGAGCCCCTGCCCAGCTCCCTCAGCCCCTCCTGGGGCTCCAGTTTCCTTCTCTCTGTTATGCTTTCCAGGTTTTTAAGATTTACAAAATCTCAGAAGTTTAAAACTTCTTTGAGCTCATTTTTGAATCTCAAGAATGAACAGACCCCTTATGGCAGGGCAATATTTGAGTACTGGAAAAACAGGGTTCAGGGGAATAAAATGGATATTTATTGAGAGGCCTACAAAAGGCCACCCCTAGCACTATCAGTGTCACAGTCATGGCCCCTGCCTGGATGGCTCCAAGATGGAAGCAAAGGAGAGCTTAGTCACAATCTCACATTTTTATAGGTTTTGGTTCATTTGCATGAACCCTCCCTCCTCTTTCCACGTTGTTTATGCTTAGGGCCTGAAGTTTGAAGAAATTGTCCTTGAGTTCTCTGCTGGAATAGGATTGTTTTGTCTTCATCACCCTAGCACATCAGAAAAGCACATCCAAGCAGAATAGAAAAACTTAAAATTTAAGGCATCAACAAGGGCGCCGCTGAGCCTCCTCTTCTCCAGGCTGAGCCCCTTCCCAGCTCCCTCAGGAGTTCTCCAGCCGCTTCATGTCCCTTTGTGAGGGCCCAGAGCTGTCCCCAGCCCTCGAGGTGTCCCAGCAGTGCCACCACAGGGGACAGGCACTGCCCTGCTCCTGCCCACCCCAGGGCTGGCACAGCCAGGGGCCATTGGCCTCTTGCCCACCTGGGCACACCTCCAGCCCTGGCCCCTGCACCCCCAGGGCTTTTTCCTCTGGGTGGCTTTGCAGCCCCTGTGCCCCACCTGGAGCAAGTCTGGGGGTCCCTTCTGGAACAATGTCCAGCTTTCTTGGGCAGTTGAAGTCTGTCCCAGCACTGGCACGTTTATTGTTAATTGTGAAGCAATTAATGCATTCTGGTAAAATCTCAGAGCAGTCTCAGCCACTGGGTGCTTTAAACCATTACCCACATTTTGGAAGTACAATGTTTGTTTTGGAACTAATGGTGAATCTTAAGGTGCGCACCATTTGCAAACCTTGCTGGAGTGAGTGAAATGTAATTCCACATATTTTAGGCTCTGGCACTCATGTCATTCTGCCTCGTGATCCATTCTGCCTTGGAGGTGACTAATAGCTATTAAGAGCCAGAAGATGTCATTATGATCCAGTCACTGTTGAAGCTGCTGCAATTTAAGCACTGAGCCCGTGGTTAAAGCATGAACTGGTGGGTTTGTAAGACTGTAGTATTTAATGGTAGGAGTTGCTGTGGTGCTTCAGGAAGATGAGGTGCTGTGCTCAGAGCTCAGCACGTGCCACAGGATGCAGTGGGGTTTGGTGTTTCTGGAAGGAGGGCTTTGGGCTGCACTGAACAGTGATTTATGTGAGGTGATGCTTTGGATTTGGGGAGTGAGGAGGAACCTTTAGGATTCATTAGGGCTGCTTTTCTCCTTCCCCTGAAATAGGCAGGGTGTAAAATGGTTGGATGAGACCTCTCTGGGGTCTGTGTTTGCTAGTATTTGTGGGTTTGGGGCTTTTTACCCCTGTCTGCCTGGGAATTATCAGGACGTGCTGCTGACAGCTGCCCAGGTTTTTGAGCAGCTTTGTCCTGTGGGTTATATCCTGTTTGTGAGTTATAACCTGTTTGTGGGTTATAACCCTGGTTGTAGATTATAACCCTGTTTGTGGTTATACCGTGTTTGTAGATTATAACCCTGTTTGTAGGTTACACTCTGTTTGTAGATTATAACCCTGTTTGTGAGCTATAGGGCTGCAGCAGAGCCTCAGATTGCCCTGGAGAGGTTTATGCCCCAACTGGGGAAATGTGTCAGAACTAAAACTTGAATAAAAGCCTAACAGAAGAGCAATGTTCTTTTTGCTAACTCAACTGGCTGTCAGGGCCAAAGCTACTTGTGATGTGTATTTTCAAATTTTTGAGGCTTTCTTTTGCTTATGGGGTTTGCTGGTTGGTTGCATGCTTGTTTTTTTGTGGTTTGTTTGTTTGTTTGTTGTTTTGTTTTTATTGGGGGTTTTTTGTTTTGTTTTTATTGGGGTTTTTTTGTGTTTTTGGGTTTTTTTGTGTGTGTATGTGTGTTTTAGTTGTTTTTTTTTTAGTTGGTTGGTTGGTTGGTTGGTTGGTTGGGGTTTTTTGTGATTTTCTTTGTGGGATGGTTTGTTTTTGTGGGGTGGTTTGTTTTGGTTTGGTTTTTTCTTTTGTTTGATTTGATTTTTTTGTTTGAGTTTTTTCGGTGTTTTTTTTTCTTGGAAAGGAGCATTTTGTTAGAAACCAGAAATCTGATTTCTGACTGACTGATGAGGTCCAAGTAAGAGAAACTGGAGCTCTGTGGAGCATTTCCAGAAGTTCTTGTTGTGCTTTACCTTGCTTTGAGGCTTTATTAGAAACTGAATTTCTGGTTTGCCAGAAATTATGCAGAGATCTTAGCTTTGCTGGGCAGCCATTTAAAACTATTTTTATAGGCTGTGTCAGTTTGAAATATGAGAAAATATCTGGCTGAGAAATAGTGGAAGTTGAAGATGCTGGAAGAAAAAGAGACCGAAACTTCACACAGGAGCATCTCTTCAGAAAGCCTATTTCAAGATTGTGGTGGGTTGGGGTCTTCAAATAATATTATTTAAATAATTTAACACGAACTTGAGGAGATAGTACTAAAAAATCCAGATTTTAGGCTTAAAGGTCAAACACGCTGCATTAAACCAAGGAAACTAATTTATATGAGAACAGATGAAATATCTCCTTCCAGCTTTCTAAAACAGGCCACTAAATATTTTTTAATTGTGGCTGGTCAATACTTACTTAATCTGATTAATGACTGCCAACCTTTAACAGCTTCCTGCTAATGAATGGAGGTTGTTAATGCTCATTTCTCTCCCTTCTCTTGCCCTGCCCTGCTCCCTAGGAATGGCTTCTTTTGTATTGCAATAGGAAACCTTCAGAGACTTTCAGGAAATTCTCCCTGACAGCCAAGCTCATGCTTACAGTAACAAAGCAATCTCATGGCCATGCATGGGAAAAATAATGTTATTTTTCATAGCAATTAACTTACAACCATGGTGATTTATTGAAAATCACTATGAAAAAGCCTGCCCAGGATATTTGCTTCAGTTGAGATAATAATCCTCATTTTCTCCTGAATCAACAGATCAAACTCTTTCACTCCCTCCTTTTCTTGATGGAGCTGTTCCTCCTCCCACACTGCCTCCACTCTCCACTTCTGCATTAGTGGCTTTTGTCCTTTTTCTCTTCTCATCAGGACAGTGGCTGGATTCTTTTTTTTTTTTAATTTCAGGAGGTTCTTCGTATCCAACAGAGCCAATGGCAGCAAACCTCATTTCTGTTAATGAAAACACCCGGATCTGGTTTTCAGAAGGCTTTGAAAATGTGGCTCTGACATCAGCTGTGCTATTTCTGACCTCAGGATTCTCGAGGGTTCTTCTGAAGATTTTCCTGTCACAAACTTTGACTTATTTCAGGCTTTGCTGACATGAGGCTGGTGCAATGCATTGATATATACATTGAATTAATATTTTTGTAATTGCTTGGGAATTCTCTTACATTTTCTTGAATAAATACTTCAGAATTCCACAAGAGTATATTAAAAAACTTTCTTACACCAGTAACTGCTTTTGTTGTTGCCATGCAAAGCAAGCCAGAAGATTTAACTGCAGTGTGCAGAAAGTTAGCTACATGATGAAATACTAAAAAAACAGGTTTTTTTCCTGGCTGTTCTTCCACTTGGAAGTGCCGGTGGACACTCATGCTTAATTGGAACTGGAAAACATCTTGAAAATTAGGTTTTGGGTGTAGTTTGGTTGTTAAGTCAAGCCTGCCAAATTATTTTGTTGCATTTCTGCTAAAATCTGGTGGTTTAGAATGGGTTGGTTTGACTAAGTAAAAAAGTGTCTTTAAAAAAAAGAACAAAAACAAATACAACCAAAACTCAACATTTGCTTGTTTTAGGGCAAAATTGCCAAAGTGAGAGGATTTTAGTGCTGCTGTCCTGAAGTATCCCAGCACAGAGCTCCAGTTCCAGCCCACGTGGGACATTTCCTCTGCCCCCCAGCACTGCTGCATGAGTGACACAATTATTATTTGGGAGGAAAAATATGATAGCACTTTTCCAGCTCCCTGTTTCCTCTTTGGTAATTCTTGTTAGAACGTCTAGAGACAAAGAATTCAATTTTTTTTTGTGATCTGTTTTCCAGGAGCTTTACAAAGTGAGAGCTTTGAGTGCATTACGAAAGAGCATTCTGTGTCACTAAATGAAGACAGCAATGAAGCTGTTCTTGAGAGGGTAATACCCTGTTGATTATTTTGGAGGTGGATCTTCCATGATGAGAGATTTTTTCTAAGGGCTGCTCCCATCCCAACAATGGGGAAATCTTCAAAGGCGCTCCTTCATCAATATGCAAATCTTCAAAAGGGGAATTACACACTAACAAGAAAACTCTCCAAGGGAAAGCGGTTACCCAAAGATGCAAAAATCTTTGTCAGGGACAGCTCCGTAGTGATCTAAAAGTTTTTCAAAGAGGAAATCACCTCAAGCAATGCAAACTCCCTCCGTGCATGGGAAAGCACCAAGAATGCTGCCTGATCTAAATGGCATATATGTTCTAGATGTTCTAAATGGCATTTTCAGAATTAGTGCTGTATGTACAATCCCACTACTGTGGGATACCTTGACTGTGGTGAAGCTTTGAGTTTACCAGAGGAGTTTTGATTATGTCTTTATGATGGAGATCAGGCTGTGAAGCAGCACTTTGAGATAAGTAGTTTTTATTAGGCTCTTTATGGGGAATTATGAACTGCTGGATGTGGTTCATTAGGCAGCTATTTGACAACTCTTTTATATTTGCAGCAGATATTTTATTTATGTTTATTTTGAAGCAACAGGTCCAACTTTTCAAGGACCAGAAGCCTTGCTGGTATGACAACAAAAGGGACAACAACTGAGGAGGGAATTTGCATTGTCTCCTGCTTGTCCCCAGTGTTTGGTGTTGGGATGCCCGTGGTGTCCTGGGGGACAGGGAGGCACTACTGGCTGTCAGGCACCTTGTTCTGTGTATCTTTGCACCTGAGAGCTTCTTAATTTCCTAAAGATCAATATGTGCTCCTAATAGCAGTAATCCAAGGTTTGTTTTGCAGTTTTTGTGCATCTGAACTGCACTAAAGTGTTTTGTTTTTTTTTTCCTGGAAAAGCAGCACAACCCTTATCCTTATTTCAGCCATGTGCTCAGTACTTGGCCTCTTTTGAAGATTTCAGGTCCCAGTCCTTAGAGGAAGTGAAGGGGCCCTACTCTGGTGTTGGGGTGTGCTCTGTACCTGAGGTGGTGTGAGGTGTTGACTGCGAGTTTGTCAGATGAAAATCATCATGTTCTCCCAAATAAAAGGAAGATATTTTAAACCAAGCCTATCCCCATTAGCCAGACAATTCTGACAGCCACCAGAGGTCTGTTTTAGTAGCTGTCAGCTCCTGAATTCTGGAGCCCTGTTTGCTGTGCCTGCCCTGGAAGCCTGGTGCCTTTGCTGAGCTGTGGGTATGGAAATGGCAATTTTAATCCATGGTGTAAATAGCCCAGCTGAGCAAGCAGAACTCACAGGGAAAGCTGTATTTATTTAACTGGCTCTTACCATATTTTCAGAGAACAGCCCTCTCTATATATGATAACTGCAACATATACCCTGTATTTCAGTTTGATTTTGAAATATGACCCAGATGATTTGTGTTTGCTCTTAAAGCTATGCTGAAAGAATATAAAGGAAGTCATTATTCTCATACTGTTTAAGCTGGAGATTTACTCCATTTCCATAAACCTAAGATGACAGCCTCTTTTCAAGATAATTCACACAGTGTGCCTTGCAAGCTTCCTGCTTCTATCTGAAAGGGAAACAGTAAGAAAAAGAAAAACCAAATCATTTTCACTCAGTAAGTAGATTTTCCCCCAAATATCTCAAAGGTGATGCTGCTGTCAAATGATCTCTTAGGTTTTGGGGTTTGCTGCCATAAAGTGAAATACTAAATATTTGTAATTATTAGTAATGAGTATAAATGGTCTATTTTAAGTAGCAGTTGTTTTATATCATAGCATTGATATGTTGAGTACACATCCTGTTCAAGCATGATTTTATTTTAGAAAGTGATTTATGGGTTCTGTACATGGAAGGTGACCGGGGGGTTAACAACTGTTACAGTTCCCTATGGAAAACTCGAGCTGCCTTGTACTGAAGGAAGCTGTCGTTCTGCCCAGGAAATGTGGGATTTGCTGGCGGGAAAAGGCAGAAGCAGACCCTGCTCTGTACCACACTCCTGTTGTATTTTACCTCGACCTGGCAAAATTCCTCTGTTTGCATCAACACCGTTATTGTGGCTATTACAGAAAACCATGATCCACACAGACACAGAGCTCTTTCTGAAATGGATTCAGAAGTGTGGTACAGCTCTGGGGGAGAAAAGCTACAGCTTCCAGCAGAGGGATATTCTCTATCAGGTTATAATATTTGCAAGGTACAAACACGTTGATTTGCTCTGTAAACCTGAAAATAAGCAAAATTAAAATCCTGTGGCACTGCACTGAAAGTGCAGTGTGTAGGTGGACATCTCATTGCTGAGTGCTGGCAGATAATTAAGGCAGTCCCTTGATGACCTTGGCCCCAAAAGCAGGCATGGAAAATAATGAAAAAACTGGGAGGGGCAGAGGAGCTTCATAAGGTGTTGCTAAATGCACACAGTTCTCAGCAAAAGAGCTTCTAATCAGGTGATTGATTGTTCTTGAACCTGTACAAGCTCTGCCCTTAGCTCAGGGTCACTTTGGGCAGCCTGCTATTCCCAGGCACAGAAGGGGAGGAGCACATTCCTAGAGAGAGCCTCAGGAGCAGGGATGGACACATCCCCCCTTCCAAAATGCTGTGAATTTGGTAACTTCCAGGCACTGCAGTGGGGTTTATCCTGTGGGCTTCAGGAGAGCCCTGGAAGGTGAGGGGTGAGGAGGGCTCACACATATTCTGCGAGGTAAAAGGACTCTTGTATTGCTTTGATTTATAGCAGAACTACATTAAGGAAATTCTGGGATTTCCTCTTTTTTTGTCAATACAGATGTGTTGCAGGGAGCTTAAAAAGAACACAAAAAATCCAGATTTCCAAGCTGAGAGAAATTGGACTTTATAACATCTATGCATTCTTACTTAAACTACTTCTTAAAAAAAGAAATCCATCCATCTACATATATATATATATGTATGTATATATCTCCATTCCCAATGCCATGAGAAGCATTAATTTAGCTCCCCACTGGATTTTCCACCCAGGGCTGACTTTGTGGAACAGACTGGTTGGAGTGCAGTAGAACTGTGAGAATTGAGGGGTCCAGGTTCCAATGCATAATGCTGGTTTTTCATCCTATTTTTTGCATATTTTTCGTGTATTTTTCTCATAGGCAGTGGCAAGATGTTTAGAGATACTATTTTTATATGAAAAAATAAGCATGAATTTTTGGTGTCTTATTTTCAAAAATGGTTTCAAATGTTCTTGGAAATGAGAGCAAATGTGTTCTGCAGTGCACAGGTGGTGTGAGGGGAAGTTCTCCTCCTCCAATGTGAAAACAGACCCTTTTTCTCTCTGTGTCAGACCTGTTGTGGGTGTCAGAATGGTCTGGTTAATTGAGATAGAATGTGTTTAAAATCTTCTTTGAATTTGGGACAACATGCTAATTTTCTTCTGACAAACTGGCAGTCAGTGCCTGACAGGTCATAGCATTTTCTTTTATTTGCATAAGTGATGGGGCCCTGGTAGCCACAGGTTCACATCTGCACACAACCAGACACAGGAGTGATTCTAGATTACAGTTTAGAACAAATATTCTGCCCCAGCTTGGGTCAGGACTCTCAGGGGTGAGTGCATGGAGTGGATTTTCTGTGCAACAAGGAACGTGTTACTGGCTCTTCCCTGTGTAGAGGTGACCAGAAAATGTGGCACAAAGGTCCCTGGATGTTCTGGGTGCAGCCCCAGCTCGGAGAGCCTTTCCTGGAGCAGCAGGTGGCACAGCTCCACTTGCAGGCTCTCATCCAGGTTTGTGGAGCAGCTGGAATTTGGTTGGAATCGGTTTCCTGGACCTGCCTGGGCTGGGAGAAGGGAGCGAGCCCTGCTGGGTGTGTCTGGGGTCTCAGAGCACTCTCAAACACCCAGAGCACACCAGTGCTGCCCTTGGGGTAAAGGGGGGCTTTGGCCTCTCACTCGCTTCTGAGTGTGAGAAATGACTCCTGACTCTGCTCTGCCCCCCTGAGCCCCCAGCCTCAGCGGGAGCTCTGGTTCCCGTTTGGGAATGGGAGTTTTTGGAATCCCCCACCAGCGTGCAGCTGTGCCAGCTGGTGCCTCAGTTTCCCTTCCCTGCTCTGCTCTCAGGGCTCACCTCTTTGGGAGGGAGGAATTTACTGCAATGCTCAGCACTGAGAAAGGCTGCAGAGTTTCTGACCTGGAAATACACTTTGTTTGCTGTCCAGGGCTCAGCCAAGTGTCAGTATTGGATTTGAGGCTTGCAGTTACTCATCCTTCCAGTCCATCTTTAGCCCCCTCAGATCCACTCCTGATCTGAGGCCCTACAAAGATGATCAAAAGTGTTTGAAAACTACCTTTGGATAAACAATAAATGCAGCTTTTATTCACAGTGAGTTATAAAACATTACTGATGCAAATGCTCATGTTTAGAAAATGGGTTTGAAAGCAAATGAATAAAATGCTTTCCACTTAAGCATTTTTTTTAAATTTTTCTTCTGTGTGAGACAGTATTTGTTATGTATTTAGTGTAGAATTTTCTTTGAGGGCACTGATTTAACATGAATCTTAGTCTCTGGAGTTATTTAATGTGTTTCTAATCTAATATAATTAATGTGTTTCTGCAGAAATGTCAGATATTTTTAATGGTCTAATAACATTTATAGAATGTAAATTTGGTGTACTTAAAATATGTCAAAGAAATACTTAAATACCTAGGGTACTGTATTCCATGCTTTGGAAAAGGATCTTCTCTAATGCATGTGTGTGCACATGAATGTTGTCACTAAATAGATAAATAAAATTTGGGCTCTAGGCAGGAATTTTGAACCACTGCTTCTGAGGTGGGTGATTTTGGGGTTTAGTTTTTGTTTTGCTAAAATTTGTGTTTCATACGTGTGTGAATAAAAACTTGGTAGAAATTCTCCAAAGAGAGAACAGTCAAAAAAGGGGGAAATAATATTCATGTAGATGATGTTCTTTTCCTTCAAAGAGCTGCGTTTCACCAGCACCTGCACAGTAAAAATCATCTTTAGATTTTAAACCTGAGTTTGTTTCCTCTTGGTATTTGAACACCAGGATGTTAAATCTGATTTCTGCTTATACAAAGTGTTCTAAAATGCTAAATGTCCCAGTAGAGAAGGAATCTAATAATGAGATATTATTATAATTACAGGTTTTTTTCAAGCTGACGTTTCCTGTGGCAGAAAAGCCTGGTCTGCCAGTGGATATGGGAGTGTTCAGACATGTTCTTTCATGCCTTCCTTGTTCCCCATGCTGGCAGGGTCGTTCATGGCATTGATGGCTCTGGCTCTTTATTCTGTATCTGAGCTACAGAATGATGTATTCTGAATTTACTCAAACATGCACACTCATCTAGAAGTGCTCCTTCTGGAGGGCTGCTTTGCTTAGGCACTGACATGACTTGGTTCGTGGCAGGGTTGCTATTCGAACATGAGAATCTGAATTTGGGAATAGTGCATTCCTTCCTTTGGAGCAGTGAAGCTCTGGAATTTCACAGCAACATAAAATAGTGCCCTCAAATACAAAAAGTAATGACAACTTTATGAAAAACAGATCTGTCTCTAAACTGACTTATAAATTCAGCCCTTGAAGGAAAAGGAGAAAAGCTGTAGTAAGGAAATCTCAGTATTTGTTCAGCTTTTTATTTTGCAAAGTACCTGACTCTCCCTTTCTGCTGGGACAGGGAGGTGATGAGAAGCTTTGACATGCTTGACTCTTCTGTTAATTCAAGTTTAGCACTGAATGATTTGAGCTGTAACACTGATTCCACTTTGGCTTTCCAAAGTGCTCGGCATTGGCTCTGCTCTGCTCCTGATGCTTTTGTTGCAGCTATTGGGAGTTTTGGGTGCAAGGAGCAGCAAAGCTGCTAATAGGATTCTCACTATTTTTGTTGTTTCTGGAAGAATTTGTTTGTGAGGTTGGGAAAGTGAATTGATTTGCATAGTGAAGGTTATTTCTCCAGTGAAGAGAGCTAGTTTCATTTTTGAATGAAGCTTTGTTTTGACAGAAAACAGTTATATGAGGAAAATGTGAGTTTAAAAAGACCTTGGCAAGCATTTGATTCTTACTCTCTTTTTCCCTTCTACTATGAAGTGCAATAACTTTCCAGGTATGGCCATCCTGGTTCTCTTGGCAACTGATGCAAAAGAAAGTCAATTTCCCATGTGCTGTGATCAACTGAACTTAGTGTTTGCTGAAAGATAAATAAAGTATCAGAGGCTGTGCAAGAGCTTCATTAATCATCCCTCTTGCTGAAGTGGGGGAACACTGTGAGCACAGGGTTGGAAATGTAGTGACAGCAATTATTGACTTATTGTGTTAATGATATGACAGCTTGTTATAAATTACCAGAGGTTAATGGGATAAGGGGTTGCTATAAAACCTCTTGAAAACTGATGATGTATTATTTTCTTTACTTTCCTTCATAAATATGTATTTGAGGCCGTAGGAATAACTTTGCAATGCTTGATTCCCAGTCGCAGTGCGGGGATTTATCAGTGATTTGTCAGGGATTGGACACCCAGCAGTGACACTTTTGGGGCTGATCTCTCCTTGCCTTGCTGTTCCTCCTGCAAAGCTGTGCCTTGGCTCTTCCCCTGTGCCCTGGCAGCAGAAGCACAGAGTCATTTGCTTCCCCTGAACCTCCTGACAAGAGACTGTTGGTTTTGTGTCCTGGATATGATGTGCTGCTTTCTGATCATGCCATGCCCTGCTCTGGGATTTGAGCTTTCTGCCATTCCCTGATTTCTCCTAAGAGCTTTGCCTATAAAACTCACCAGTGCTGGTTCTTGGAGATTTGAGAGCTGGTTATTTGCTGCTCTCTGTGCAGGATTGGGCATTACCAGGATATAAATACGTACTTTTGTTATAGTCTAAGCCCTCCTGCTTCAGGAAGAGAGATGCCTTGATCAATGTAACATGTTAAAAACACATTTCAAAGAGTAAATAAACATTGTTTTTGTCCCCAGCATGATCTGCACCTGTAAACCAGCAATTACTGGTGGAACTGACCTAGTACTGGGTGCTTTAGCCTAAATGTATTTAAAAAAAATTTAATCCATTTTTGTATCAAGTTTATGCTCTAGAAATATTCACTGTAAGACTTATGGTTTTTTTTCTGTGATGGACAGATGATCTGCTTGTGGTGACAGATTCAGATTTGGCAAATACATTTAATTCTGAAGCATGCTTCTTGCTGATAAAACAGGATCAAGGCATGGCATGAGGATTAGCTCAGGATTTGGGAACACAGACACAGGATATAAAGCACTATTATCCCTGGCAATATGGCCAAACTGTAACTTTAATAATCACAACACTAGAATGTGTTAAACCAGGTTTAAAACCATACATTTTGCTGGTCCAAAGTTTTAAAAAGCTGCTCAGCCACTTTTAGTCCAGGGATTTGGTTATTCCTTATTTCCTTCTGGATTTTAGACCTGCTAACAACAATCTTGGTTAGAGCAGTTGTCCAAAGCAAGGTTTTGTAACCAAGTCTTTCCCTCAGGAAACTTCACGGGTTCCCAGCACTGCTGCTGGATCCAGCATTTGAGTACAAGTACCCCAAACCATGAACAATTCCCTTATGATGGTAGAAGAGGGCTTGCCTCCACAAGTTCCTTTCACTTATCTGTATATTTTTTTTTAATTGAACTTTTTTTTTGGCCAAATTCAGACAAAAGTGATCCTTCAGCATCAGGATGCTGTTTTACATCTGGCCACCATCACCAGATCTGCTTTTAGGATGGTTTCTTTTAAGCTCTTCCTCGTTTCAAAGGGTCACATCTGACAAAACATCTTTTGCTCCATGTGTTGGCCAGGAAGTTGTGTGCCAGATCTGTGCATTTGTGACAGTGAGAAAACCTATCTGCCCTCAAAAGGCTGCCTAGAATATATCTGAGGTGGGGAATCTTTTAAACAGGCAGCTAGAATAGAAAATAATTTGCAAAAGCATCTCCTATAAACTTTTCACAGTTCTGTTGTTGCTAACTGGTTTTATAAATGTCTGCTCAACACCTAATGATGATTGCTGTCACCCTCTGTGAGAAATGAATCCCTTCCTTTCATTAGTCTCCAAAATGCATCCATTAGAAAAAAAAAACATTTATAAGTAACCAATGCAGAATGGAGCAAAACTTTCAGTGTTACAGTGCGTGACATTGTTGGCTGAGTCACATTCCTGGGGAGATAATTTCGTGCCTTTATTGAAATGCATTAAAGGTGGTTGAGTAGAAGGGAATGCATCAGGTACTGAAGAACAATCAGAGCACATCTTGTAAATCATTTACAGAAACAAGACAGCTTACATCAATGCTGATTAGTTGAGAGCTTCCAGAGTTTTCAGGAGAAAAACTTGTTGCAAGCAAAACCTGAAGGCCGTGATTTCTGGAAGAATGGATAGGGAGGATTAAAAATATATATTGGAAAGGTAGATTGCTATTGACTGTGTAAATAAACTGAAAGATTGCTGTCAGAAACCTGTCAGACTGTGTCAGTAAACAGTAAATGTATTATAAAGAAATTTTTAAAGCCCTGTAAAACCTCCATATGTCCTTCAGAAACTGTAGTGCCAAGAAAGGTGTCACACACTTGCATGGAAACCCTGTTCTTTCAGCTTGAGTTGGTATTTCAAAGCTAAAGCATCCCCTTCTCACCTGTCTCCTTACATCTCTCTTAATTGTGTATTTGGAATTTATTGGGTTTTATTTTTGCAACCAAAACCAATAGTCTCAGCTACTCATCCTGACTTTTTATCTTCACCAGGACAACTCTGTAAATTTGTGGGGTGGGAAAAAAACCCAAACCACAAACTTGTAAAATATTAGGGAGAAACAACTATAGTGGCTGTCTTCATAATTGGTTTTCACTATTATTAGCAAGGAAAGGTTTATTGTATGAACACCTCAGCAATTAGGGAGGGAGTCCCAGCAAAATCAGTTTTTAGTAGTCTGGATAGTTTGTGTGTCCTTTGGGGCTTTCTTGCATAGATTTACCTTGATTATAAGTTTAGCAGATTAATTTCTGGATGATTCCCTGTTAGAGATCATGGTATTACAGCAGGGGAGATGAGTGTTTTTAATGCCTCTAGGTGCTGGTCTCTCGGGTGTGAGAGGAAAGCATCCCTGAAAGGCTGCACAGGCCAGGCCAAGCCATCCTTGTACATGCTTGGATTCTGTCAAGAGATGGAAGTGCCCATTTACTCTGTCCCAGGCAGATGAGAAAAGTAGAATTATCTCAAAGGGAAGCAGGTGCCAGACAAGACCACGGGTTTGGCTGTAATGTTCCTTAACCCCACCCCAGGGGCTGGCATGGCAATGGAATGTTCTTTTCCAGCTGGGATGAGTGGTGTGCCATACTGTGGGCTATGGCCTTTTGTTATGGTTGCAGAGAGTTGTTCATAAATTTGATTTTTATGATTCTGTCAGAGTTCAAAATCCAGCTCAGTGCTGATGAACCTGGGCATTCCCTACACCACTTTTCTTAAATGTGTTTTATTAGTGCTTATTATCCCCATTAATTAGTGCTTATTGTCCCCATTAATTAGTGCTTCCTCAGCTTGGAGTGAGAGGAGCAGGCAGGATTGACAGTGCCTGAAGGAGGATGAGGTGACAGTGCTATGATTTCTCCTGCATTTCTGCTGCAGGGTCCTGCTCTTGGTCAGGACGAGCCCTCGTGGGTTCTTGCAGCTGTGGGATACCTGGAACAACAATTTCCTGAAGTTACCAAAGAGATTTGTTCTGAACTCATCCAAGGACTTTATCCCTTTCATTCTTCATTTAGTTTAGGAGACATTTCACTCAGACTGGAAGGCAAGATGACTTCTTTTCTACTTTTTTATAATTTCTCACCTCGCCTTGCACTGGGAGACAGCTGGTGCCACTCTATTTAAATATATTTCTGCATCCAAGATAAATTCTTGATCTATATAATTCCCTCTCTTGATGCCTTTTAAGAAAGTTATATTTTTGTGTATTTCTTTCTAACTCATTGTCACAAACCAAAATTCAACCACCCAAACTGCACAGTGCATTGCTGTGTTCAGCAGATAATGGTGATATTTGGTGCAGGGTTTTTTTGCAAGCTCTCTTAGCAATCTTTTCTTTCTATTCCAATCTTTCTAATCTTGACCTTATTACTAATGTGTTCCATCCCTCTTCCTAACTTGGGAAATTGTTCTTGCCTTCAGATTGCCTCAGGCCAGCAGAGGGGAACAAAGGGCCAGCACACACAATCAGCCCTGGAAATGTTAATTGATATTTTACCACTTCTGAACAGTTAAATCCCAGGATAACAAACCACAATTCATTAGGCTATTTCCACACTTTTCAAGATTGCCCAAAGCTGTGTCTGAGGACAAAACCAGACACTTTTTGTGTGCAGACACGTTCCTCACATCCTGCCTGTCCCGGTTTTTGAGGATTCCATGAAGCTGGAAGCATTCGTGGACATTCCTCCACTGGAGCTGCTCCCCAGTGTGGATTTCCCCTTCAGATGAGTAACTGCCATAGAATTGTAATTGTGAAACTGCAACTCTGATATTGGAGCTGCTAATTTAGGCCTCTAATCCTGAAAGAATCCCTGGGAAAGGGACAAACCTTACACTTGCAGGATTCTCTGATATCACTGCCTGACACAGAATTGAAGCTTCAGAAAATGCTTTATTTTAAGAAAAATATGGAATAAGTTTCAGTCAGAGAGAATTTAAAACAGAGAATTTATTTTTGTAGGGATGTTATCTGAAAGCCTTTTTGTTGTAATTTTATTGTCACTTATTTACAGGCCCAGAGTATAACTAAACTCAGTTCCTTGAAATAATGCAAGCTAAGAAATAAATTTAGCATCTTTTACAATTCTCAGGAAAAAAAAATTCATTAAAAGCAATCAGAAATAAAATCCAAAGCAAAACAAAAACAAATGAAAAGGTCTCAAAATGAAAACCCCAAACCAACACAGGGTCAGAGAGAAGAGAAAAACTAAAGGTTTGCTGAATGGCTTGATGCTGCTCTAGTGACTGCATATATTCTACAGTCCTGACCAGAATTTTGATCACTACAGCATTATTGAAGATGCTTTTTTAGTTTTGTTACTTGCCCACACTCACAGCATTAGCTGGCAGGCTCTTTAATGCCCTGCTGCACAGCATTACAGGAATAAAAAGTGTGGGCTAATAATGGTCATGGACCTTAGCTTTGGAATTAGCATAATGGAAAGAGATCCTGAAAGCAAAAATCATCTTTCTGTGAGTGACCTCTTACCACTCCGATTCCACCTCACACTGGAATTTAAATGAATTCTGTGAGGGTTTGGGGGGGGTGAAGGGAGGAAATGATTATTGTTCATGGAAGTCATTGGAAAGGGAGCCCAGCCAGGGTCAGGCTGGGTTTGGGGCACAGCTGGGATCATCCAGATGTTGGAAACACTCTGGGTGTGGCAGCCTGTGAGACACCACGGCTTTTTGGTAACCAGGAGGGCTCCAGCTGAGCTGATGATAAATTTCTGGTGGTTTTTGGGGCAGGGAGCACATGTGGGCTCTGACCCAGGGCTGAGGCTGCTCTCACCCTGCAGGGCTGTGATAGGTTGACTTAGGAAGAAGAAACTCAGAAGAGGTTCTTCCTAAGGGAATTTCCTCTGTGGGGGTTGGGATACCTGCAACAGCCAATTAGAGAAAGTTAGTTCGCTCCGTGCACACACATTTTGAAGGAGGTAATCCGAACTGAGTCTCTTTGTCTTTCCGGCGGCTGAGCAGGTAACACCAACCCGAGCTTCCCCTTCCCCCATGCAGGGGGGAGGCTCGGGAGGCCACTTGGGCCCCGTTTGCCAACAAGGGGGACCCGATGGCCGGGGGGAGGAAAAGTTGTGTGATAAGACCTTCACGGCTTCCTCCTCCACGGGCCTGCGGCTCTGGCGTGGGTGGGAGGCCGACTCTTGCTGCTGCCAGGCGGGCCGGGCCTGCCCGGGTGGCCATGAGCACTGTGGGGCTGCAGCCCAGCCCCACAAAGGCTGATTAACACCTCAGCCGCCCCCCCCCAGCGCGGCCTGAGCCTGGCCCAACTTTTGTAGTTGTGTTAAACTTTAACTCTTTAGTGCTCAGATAAGATTTCCAAAGCCTCCAGCCTTTCCTTTGAATATGAAAGGGAATAAGAAGATTTCTGAAGTCAGTGATGTAAGAGCTAAGTTTTTAAGATGGAAGGAGAATGAGAAGATGCTGAAATGGCTGAAAATCTTTTTGTGAAATTGTAGGGATGAACTGATGTACTGAATATTCCTATAAACCATGGAAAGAGACATGGGGGGATGGAAATGTTCCATTTAATAGATGATTTGACTAAAAAGCACCTATGTTAACAATTTCTGCCCTGAGAAAAGAGAGGGATTTCGGTTTTCTGAAGATAAAGCCTGAGCAGAGAGAAAGGAGACAGAGAGAATCTTTGCTGTCAAACATTTCATTTTTAAAAGTAATACCCCATGAGACAGACATGACCCACATCTACAACTTTGGGACGGCTGTAGAGTTGGGAGGAGCGTCACGGTTTGCAGGTTCCCGGGCGGATGCAAATCGTGAAAGATAAAACCACAAGAGAACTGTCTTTTTCCTTCTTGTGGGAAAAAATCCCTGCAACTTCAACAAGAAGAGGCTTCTCTCTCTGGAAGTGAACAGAGAAAGACTAAATTGGGGACTGACTGAAGTATTTGTTATAAGTTTGTTTTGTTGTTATGAAGCTTGGGAGAGGGAGGGAAGGAGTGATCTGAAAAATCTTATTCAGAATTTTTTTTTTCCTTTTTTTCCCCTTTCTTTTTGCTTGTGTAGTTAATAAATTTTCTTTTATACTCTCTCAAGGTTTAGGCCTGCCTTGCTCTTTTGCTCCTGGTTCTGTCTCACAACAGGAAAAATAAGTTTATTTAAATTAGGAACTCAAAACGAAGACAAGGGCACCTTCATCCTCAGCAGGGTGGCTGCTGGGCTTCACCAGAGCTGTCCTAACTAAAATTCCTTTTTGCACTCAGAATATTTCCCTGATTGCAACAATTTATATCTGAGTAGTGTGAAAAATTTCAATTAACAAGTTTCTCTGATTATCCATGAACAGAGGTAGTTATATAAGGATAAGAGTATTCTTAAGAGTCCAATAATCTTTTCAAAGATTCAGATAAATCTAGCTAAAATTCTTGCACAGAAGTTGCATACAAACCCCAGCTTTTAGGATTTTTCAACCTCTATTGATCCTTCCCACTGTTTTTAATAGAATATGCAGTTCTGTCACAGGGGGAAGAATGAGATAAATGAGAAAAGGATGGAAATAGCCATGGAAATACACACTGTAAAAATATTGAACTACAACTCAAAGAAGACTTTCTATTTTGGAAGCATGATGAGGTCATGATGACTCTGCTGTTCCCAGCACTGGTGTGGCCTCACCCTGAGCAGTTCTCAGTTCCAGAGCATGTGAAGGCTGTTGGGTGCAGGCACAGGGCAGCAGCAGTGGGAACATCCTGTCAGGAGCCTCTAGAGGATGTTCTGTAACCTCTGCAGGCTGGCACCAGGTTCCTCTGAATCCACCACTTTTTTTCTAGTTAGTCTTCCACAATAGTTGGAGAAACAGGGTTGGACCAATTTATGCACGTGAAATAAAACAGGGCATCCTCACTTGCTATATCTTGTATTCATATTAACATTTTTTTTGCATCTAATATTTATATTTATCTAGATTTAGATTGTTTCTATTTATATAGAAAAAAAAAGCCTAATTTCATTAACCACAATGCCAAATGTTTCCTAAGAACAAGGGTTGTGTTTGAAATGAAATGTTCATTACTATAACATCAAGGTAAGGGGAACATGTTAAGATATCCATCTCATTCTTCTGTGGAGATGTTGCAATGATTTAGTGCACTGGGTTTTTTCCCCCATGTAAATGTTTCAGAATTATGTCATATTGAGAAGAGTTGCATTTATATACTAAAAATACGTCCTGCCTTGTAAATAGCATTCACTGTGGAACAGCAAAGGAATTGAAGAAACAGCTGTAAAACTCAGTGAAGTCAGCAGATACCTTTGCATTGATCTCACAGGACATCCAGGCCCTCAATAATTGATTTTGTGTTCTTGGGGTATGAAACCCTATGGAAAATAAATTGGCAGTTGAGCTGCCATCCAGGCAGCCTGACATCAGTCTGACTGCTCCAAGGAAAACCAAAGCAAACCTCTGTCCCATCCTTACTATTATGTCTTGGAAAGGAATTTCTGGGAACAATTCATTTGCTTGTGCACTGGGTTGATGATGTATTTCAGCTCTTTGTCATGCTGAAGGCCAATTCTTCAAATCTTTCCCACTGTACTCAGAACATCTCATCTCTATCTAATTAAATCTGTTAGGCTTTTTACCCATAGCCTTGGAAGGCCATCTCTGTGGAAGTGAGGTAATCTTGGCTTGTGATGTTCCCCACATTCTGCTGGGTGGTAGCTGGTGTTGGCTCTTGGATCAGACATCACTTCCTTCAGTTTTTCTCTGTTTGAAGGCAATTCATTCTTCTGGAGGATGCAGTGCTCTGCAACAATGATAATAATGATAACCCATGCTGGGCACCTGAGGGCAGTTTTAGGGCATTGTTTTAACTCCCAGGAGAAATGTGGATTTCTCTTTTTGCCTTGAGATGTGCACGTCCTTCTTCATTGGTGCTGTGTTGGGGGTTTTTTTAACCCATACAGAATTTCCATTGTTTAATTGTGTGAGTAATAAAAAAGTAAATTTAAAATCTGGGGGTTGAGCTTAAAATGTGCTCAGCTATGACTGAAGAGAGAGGAAAGAAGAGCTCAGCACACATTTGTGCTAGACTCTGAGGCATGTGCATCCCACTTAGGACTATTTTGGCAGCACAGCCCTGTAGCTCCTCGCGGAGCAGGTGGCTGGGATGCTGCAGCTCAGGTCAGCCCTGCTCCCTGGGGTGGGCACTCCAGCATCTCTGGGCAATCTCTGCCTTCCCCCCACGGGCTGTGGGCTCTGAGCATGGCTCAGCCACTGCCACAGGACTCAGCACCCCACAGGTTTATGCCTGGCAGATCCCAGGCTGTAAAAGGGAACTTTCAAACCATAAGGAGAGGGCTTGTAGGTGCTCAGGGCAATTTCCTGACCCGTTCAGTAATTCTCAGGAAGAACAAGCAATGTAAAATAGCTCAAGATCGTCTTGAACCTAAAACCAAGGGCGGCAGTGGCTGGTAAACCTGGCTAGTTGTGCTATAGAGCTCTGCTAGACAGTGGAACAAAGGAGGAGAACATTACCCCATAACCTGGTCAAATCTAACAAAATAATCTGTGCCACTTTGCCTGCTGGCCATGATGGAACCCAGTACTGAAGAATGTTCAAAATCAATGGAATACTGCAATGCAAGTGTTGAAAAAGTCCTGCTAGACTCGACCAGCTTTCCTTATTTGTCACAAGAGGAGTCTGCAAACTTAGCAAATGTAACTTGCTGTTTGTTTGAAACTGCTTGCTCAAAATAGTTTGTAAATTATTACAGTAACAAGACTGTGCTAAAATTTTAGGGATATTGGGCTACACGAGGTCTCCTTGGTAAAAATACATCATTTGAGAAGCTTCACTTATGAATATGGAAAGAGATGGCAGAGGAACAACTGAATCGCACTGAACCTCTTGTTCCTTCCCATCTGGAGAGGGCTGTGGGGGCTTTGCTGGAGAAGCAGAGCCCTCGAGCATCGCTGTCCCCCTGGAGGGACACACACTGCCAGGTGGTCACTCGTGCTGAGTATTTCACAGAGCAGCTTAGGTAAGAAAAGGAGCACTGGGGCTTCCAACCTGGAATTAGGGTCACTTAAACCCCCAGTGCCTGAACTGTGCTCGGTCCTGGTGAAAAAGACAACTTGGTGGTGGCAGTGAGGTGGCATTGAAGGGTCTGTCCTGCCAGCTGCCCTGCAGGTGCAGCAGCCTGTGTGTGAGCATCCCTCCTCTCCCACTTCCCCTTCTTGGGTCCCGTTAGCAGCAGCACGTTTTAGTTACAACCAGACCTTCCTGCCTCCTCCTGGCTGTGCTCACAATTCAGCCAAGTGGCAGGGAACAGTTTGAGCAGTGGTATTATTTCCTTGTAAGGTTTGTAAGAATCAACAGGAGAAAAGTACTGCTGGCAAGAAATATTCTGCTTTTCTGAACAATTCCTAAGCAACTACTGGTATTTGTCTGCCAGGAATAGCTTAAAGTCAAAAGGAATTAAAACCTGACAAGGCAGCCTTTTATTTTTTGGGGGGGAGAAAAGAGAGAACTAAGAAAATTAACTTTTTTTTCTTTCTCCAGTTCTCATGTTTTAGTATCAAAATCTGTACATTATGTGTGGACTTTATAAGGGCTGTCTAAATGGTTTTGGATAGGCATCTGCTGACTTAGCTCCGGAAATTTTAACCTTTCATTAACTCCATGTGCTGCAGAAGGCAAAGAGAACTGAAGTTTTATTGCCAAGGTGTGGGAGTGCTGTGGTGAAGGGGAAGCCTGTTCAACTCTCAGTCCCATGTCCCACAACAGGTTAATCTTGCCAAAGCTGTTCCCATCCAAGACTAAACAAGGAGCACACTTGAAAGGCTTTAAGTTGGGCTGCAGTTAACTGCAAGCAGCTGTTGGGAGATAACAGAGTTTCCACTGCAGCAGGAGCCCCTTGCCCGTGTACAATGGGACCATTCTCCAAGTGCTGCTTGGAAGGAGTCACTTCTGTCTGGCAATAATCAGAATTAAGTGGTGGGGGTAGGGGAGCCTGTTGTTGGATCTTGCTGCCCAAACTGACATTTATAGAGCAATTCT
Organism: Acridotheres tristis; assembly: GCA_037013685.1. Lineage (NCBI taxonomy): Eukaryota > Metazoa > Chordata > Aves > Passeriformes > Sturnidae > Acridotheres > Acridotheres tristis. The sequence goes on along the minus strand of CM072898.1, from coordinate 757,829 downwards.
GCTTCTGCTACTGAAAGCCAAAACATACAAATCCATCTTATCCAGACTATTAAGAAATAGGGAGTGACTTTTTTCCCTTTCCATTCTTTTTTCTTTGCTGCCTCTGTTCTGCATCAAAATTTATTTGAATAATGAGGAAAGAATGATATTAACAAACCTTCATCTATCTTTTAGAATGTAGGAACATGACATAGGAATAAAATCCAAACAGTACCTGGTGTAAATGTACATCTTTAGAAATTCTTCTAGCTCGTTGAAGCCATACTGTAAAACATTAAAAGTTCTTTTGTTTTGCAACTTTCAACAGACTGAAATGTTAGCAGAAGTATCTTTTTGAGGAGAGATCTCAAAGCCAATTGGTTCTGTTCCAAATTAAAAGTAAGAAGGCTATGAAAAGATCTAATTTGAACATTTCTTGGCAGTTAGTGATTTGTTAAATAGTTTGTTTTTAATTGCTTTCAAAAGTGAAGGAGAAGGAGAAATCTTTTGTAATTCATGCTTCTAGAGGGAAAGAAACCCCAGCAACTGTGGGAAATCAGGCTGTTAATATTAGAAGTTATACTGTGACTCACACAGTGCATAATCTCTGCAATAGTACAAGCAGCAGAAATGGAGACAAAGAACCAGATGTGCAAGCTTCCTACCAGTTCAATTCCAGCTCTTTAATGAGCAGCAGGGCTCGTCCTTTGTTTCACATTTCCCGGCTCAGACACTGCTCAGGAGGACACAGGAGGAACTGCAGGAAAAGGGCTTTTGCCGTCTGCAGGCCATGAGTGCCTGGATGCAGCAGCCCCCAAAGGGGCAGGGGGCTGTGAGAGAGATGAGCCAGGCACATTCCAAACCCTGCAGCCTGCTTAGGAACTGCTCCACGGCCCAGCCAGCCACAAACCTGCTTGTCTGACTTTGTAATCCCTGCCTGCACACCCAAAGAGCTTTCTGACTGCAGGCAATAAAGGAGTTGTGCTCTTCAGAGCAAAGCCAACTTGTAGGTTATTAATGTAATCAGAGACTGGGATAATTGTTCTGTGACTCCTTCCATCCTGGGAGAAGTCCCTCGTGCTCTGTGGGCGTGCAGATGCTTCTGCCTCTGCCAGAAGCAAAACTCCTTTGCAGTCAGCAAGTCAGGATCGCCACGGGTGGGGTAAAAGTGTCACCACACCCTGCTCTGTTTGTTGTGTGGCAGAGAAATGAGGCAAACAGCTTCCCAGAGCTGCCCCCAGCATCTCCTGCAGCACAACTGCAGGCTGCTGACCCAGGGCTGCTTTCTGCACCTTCCATGGGAGCCTGCCCTCGGGGCTGTTTCCCATTCCAGTCTCAGGGGCAGAAGGATGCTGAGCAAAGCCAAGAGCTCTGCCTTTTCCTTGCTGTCTTGTCGGGCTGGGATCCTTCATGAGCTGCAGAGCTCAGGTCAGCCTTGCCAAACCTGCTTTGTCCTTCAGCCTTCACTGAAGGGCTCCACTGTCGAGTTGCGCCTTGCGTTAATGTTTTGGAAAACACAAAAAGTCAAAGCTAGCCTTGAACTGGGAGCCTGGTGGGACAGTGTCTGACTGAGGATGTGCCTCTTCACCCCACCTGAAAACCTTTTAGCAGAATTAAAACACTTGTTGAAAAATTGTTCCTGGATCATTGTTTGCCAGGGCTTTTCTCCATTGAAACTTCCACGTTGGAATTATAAATGGAATTATTTTTAAACAGAAGAGAACTTATCCTGATGTCCAAATAGAGATCAGTAATTTGAATCTCAACGTAATTAATCAGCAGTGTACATTATCAAAGTAATTTTAAAAGAAACACTAATCTTTAAAGTGCCACCCATTTGTTGCACAAATTGTATCACTTTTGATGGAATTACTGTAGGGCTAAAGGAAATTTGGCAGGATTTCTGCTGGAACTCCTGGTTATTTCTGTTACACTGTAATACACTAGTCTGCCACCAGACTGTGAGCCTGGCTGTGCTGGATTAAATTGTTCAGTCCTGCTTTAAGAACCCAGCAAGCCCCAGGAGCTGCTCTAGCTCAGAAAAGAGCTTTTAAAAAGCAGCCCTGATTTACACTGTGGTGCTAAAAGCGTGAACAACTTTCTTAGGGATTTAAACCACATCCCAAATTACTGCTTATGGTCTGCAGCCCAGTTCTGCAACCTTGGATCCCTTGATATCACCAAACCAAGAGCCTCACCTGGGGAGAAGGGTGCCCATGCACAGGAGCTCCACCCCCCACCACAGGTGGTATTCCCTCTCCCTGGCAGGGAACAAGGCACCCACATCCTCTGAAGCCTGGATATTTTGGGCTAAATTGCTTGGGAAACACCAATGGATTGCACTGATATGCTCAAATAGAGATTCATGCAGCTCCATGGACTCACACAAGCACGATATTTGAGTCTGCATGATTTGGGCATTTTCCCAAGCACATGTTTATAGTAAAGAGCCTCTTACAGAATTATAAATACACAGCAGAGATCAGGTGGGGCAGTTCCTACAGCAGCCCCTGTCAAGCACTGTGCTATCCTTTAATTGTGATTACAGGCCTCACATCTTATCACATTACATCATATCAAACTTTGGCATAGCCTGAGAGACACAGTGGAACTCATGGCAAGTTGCTGAGTTCTGCTCTGCAGTAGCTCAACAGGATTTTTGCTCCATTCTTCCTGAATTATGGCACCAGACAGACTTGGACAGATTTTCTGCTTGGCCTTGTGGTGAATGGTTTCATCTTTACCGAAAGTGTGTGCTGTAGGATATAGCTCAATGTTATTTAATGAAGTTTGTGCCCACTGTGCACAAGTTGTAAAGTGTTTATTCATTATGAATCAATGAATGTTTATATATATTTAATATATATATTATGTGTATATGCATATATAAATTTATATATATATATATATGTGTATACACATGCTCTCCTACATAAACACACAGAGGAAAAAAGGACCACAAAAGTTGGAGACTGAGTAATGTAAAACAAGTAGAGGAAGTTTCCTCTGCCAAATTCAAAATTTGTATTTTGTGCAGCCGTGCAATTTCTGGGTTGCTCACTCAATCTTCCATTATGTGCAGCAAGTAACTGTCCTTCCCTTACAAATCTTTGAAATCTTGTAGCCTAAAAATGAAATTTCCACAAGAATAGAAACAGTTTTAGAATTAATTGACACTTTGTGTTTTTTTAGCAACTGCTCATTCACCTAAATAATTCATACATTTCATTTTCTGTATTTTTGTCTTCCACAGTGTAACATTTCTCCACCAACTTTTGTTAATCCAGTGCCTTTTTTTAGATTACCATTCTTTCTTCTGCTATTGCTTAAGCAGTGGCACACACTGAGCATCTGAATCCTTTCCAAATCTGTCAGCTTTCAAAAAAACTTTTGTCCTGGTCAAGAACACAGACTTCTGCAAAGGAAAAAAAGGGCCATGTGCTTCTGAAGAGTCACAGAGTCATATTTTTTCTGTGTTGGGTTGTGTGTCATCTTTCCAGGGCTTCTCAGGGTTTCTGTGCACAGAAAGTGCCTGGACTGAAAGGTGGGTTTTGATTTTGATGTACTGTTTCTTTCTCTTTTATTTTTTACTTTTTTTTTTCCTTAGTAGCAAAGATCCCCTTTGCGCTTCAAGTCTTAAATGGCCTTGAAAACACTCTACACAACTCAAGAGTGTCTTGCAATAAAAGTAGCCAGGCATTTTGGAAGAAGTGGCAGAACCTGGGAAGTTCCAGTTCTGTTCAATTTTCACTCTCATCAGGTAATGGCTGTTAAGAATTATTTCCTGCTGAAACTTCTGGGTTGTATTAATAGATTACAGAGAGACAATCAAAATAAAACAATCAAAGAAATCAGAAGAGCTCTGCTTCAGGACTCCTGGAAGGATGTCTTTGCAGGATTTATTTGCTAAATGACAAAGATAAATGAATCCCCAAGCCTGTCAGATTTCCTTGTTCTTCACCTTAGAAGAACTTCAAGCTGCTAGGAGTTTTTTGCCATCTCTGAATAATGATTTCTTGTTGGATAATTTGAAACATCTTGCCAGTGTGTGTTTAAAAGTGTGATTATCCCTGGCAGTGCCCAAGGCCAGGCTGGACATTGGGGTTGGAGCAGCCTGGGACAGTGGGAGGTGTCCCTGCACAGGGTAGGGGTGGCACTGGGTGGGCTTTGAGGACCCTTCTAACCCAATCCTTTCTAAGTCTTTCTTGCAAACAAATATTGTTATGCACATAACTAATCCATTTTTTTTAAATTAGTGTAATTTTTCATGTCCTAAACCTCTTGCAAAGCCAGGATGTTTGCAACTGTGGGTGCACAGAGCCCCTGGCAGGGACAGCCACAGCAAGGGCAGGAAGGGAACCAAAAGGAATAATCTTTCCTGGTCGAGAGAGAATAAAAATCCTCTTTGAGGGAAGTGATTTCAAAGCCTACAGTCACAAGGGTACCTGGCACCACCTGGGGAGCAGAGCAGAGCTCTCCAGTGCAATCCCTGCACTGCTCTGCCAAGTTTGGCCCCGTGTGTTTGTGGTGACTTTACTCAGTCTGAGAGACACTTTCCTGTACCTGGGACTTTTAGGAGGTTTTGCAACACTTGGCTGCATTTGGAGAACTGCTCTGCCTTGGGCACTGAGGTGAGGATTTTGGCAGTCAGAGGTTAAGAAGCTGCTGGTTTTTTTCTTGAGTTGTTTTTCCCCTGTGCTGGCTGAGCCCCAGCTGTGCCAAAGCCCGGCTGCAGGTGCTGTAGCAGAGCTCCTGCATCCCTCCCTACGGGGAATTCTGCTGCCCTTACCTGTGGGCTCCGGGGCAGCCTCACAATCCCACCGTGGTTTGGGCTGGGAGGGAGTTCAGAGCCCACCCAATGCCACCCCTGCCGTGGCAGGGACACCTCCCACTGTCCCAGGCTGCTCCCAGCCTGGCCTTGCACACTTCAGGGATGGGATATCCCCAACTTCACTCAAGTCCAAAATGTCCTCCTTCACTTTAGTCTTCCTTTAGTCATAAACTTTTTTTTTTTTTAAATTTATCAATAAAAGTTAAAATTAACAAATATTTTCTCTTACATGCCCTAATCTCTCTGAACATTTGTTTGCTGATTATTTTGTGTGCAACTTTTTTGTGCTGCTTTCAATCAGAATAATTTCTACTGGAGGGTGAAGCTGAAGTTCTTTGAAACTTTGCAGGCTCTATAGCTTTAGCAGAAAGAACTCTCTGTGCCTTTCAGATTTCTTGCATGCATGCTTTTTTTGGCCACCATTATGGGTGTGTGTTTGCCCACTATTTTTCACTTTTAGTGAGACATAATCTCAAATCTAATGTATTTTTTAATGTATTCCTAGGTTATGACCTCATACCTAAATCATAATATTTAAAAGGTGCTCAAGAATTTCAATCATTAGCAAAATTTGGTTTAAACTTTAAAGCACAGCTAAATGAATGCATTACAAATTAGAAGGTATTTTCCCCCTAAAGTAGGATCTCCTGTCACTCACAGTTCAGAATTTGATTTTATGAATATGTGAGATCAGGATAGGTTTCCAAACACAGCCTTTGCCTCCCAGTAGGGTGGGTGGGTTAATTTTTTCTTCCTTGCTGGAGAATTTATTTCCAAGATTTTTTCTGGGTTATTTCTCAGTTAACGATGGTAAATGAAAATAGAAATAGCAACTTGAAAATTTGAGGTTGTGAAGAAGGTGATGAGATCTGGTGCCTTTCTGTTTTGTTACCACTGCACAAAGTTTTACTGTATCTATCAAGTTCTATTTCAAAATCTGGAGATAACACTGTCATAAGAACTATGTCAACACTCCCCTTCAAATCCCAAATTACCTGACAGAGCCTTTTCTCCTGTCTCTGAGGGTTATTTGGCTGTGATACTTTTCTGGAAAATGTTGTTATATTTGGCTTTCTTTGATTTTTGTAGCTTGTGGATAAGACAATGTTAGAACTGACCTTCATCTAAGAAGTCAGTGTCCAAAAGAGAGAATCTGGTATTGGTTTCTGGTATTGGGGGAGCAGAAGAGAAGTGTTAATATATTTAATGGTTATAAATGAAAGTTTTTAGTGACTTGGTTAAGTCACTAAAATGGAAAATGGATGAAAATGGAAATGAACAGAAGAGAATGCAAAAAAAAATAATAAATCTAAGAAGTACTTTAGTTTGTGGATATAAATTCGGGAGCACAGGAAGGAATAAGGACAGAAGAAGGTAAAAGAATTCTTTGTTTTCTGTGTGCTGTGGGGAGCAGCAATGCAATTGTTCCATGTTATGTTTGGGATCTGGCATTGGATGGCAGGGAATTGGAATTTCTGTCAACTTTATCACTTTTGGAAGCAGCTTTTGGCTCTCCATGGGCTTCCACCTTGTGCCTGCGGCCCTGGAATGAAACCATCCTGCCTGGAGCCAGCTGGGCCTTGGGATGATTTGGGATTGGGCCCAAATTAGTCCTGCTTTTAGGCAATCTACAAGGGCTTAAACATAACAAAAACTCTGCTGGAATCTTATTTCCTCACTTTTAGTTTGGTCATATGGTGTTAATTGCTATTATTAATTTTTTATTATTATTATTTTATTTTAGGAAAAAAATCAATACTTTGACAAATATGACAAATTTGACAAGCCAAAGATGATGGAGGACTGAGATGCTTAAGGAAAGAATTGTCCTCAAAATTTTCTTGGCATTTACAGCAAGGCTGTTAAGTTCTGTTAGTTCAGCTGGTAATATTTTATTTTCTGTTGCTGTTCTGGATGTAAAGCACAGGAAATAAAGGAGACACTGGAGAACCTTTTGGGAGATTTTGATCAAACCACCAAGTGTCCAAAAATGTTTTAATCATTTTAAGCTTTTGTGGGAGGGAAGGAGGAAAGAATTTTTATCAGCTGTTTTGTGAAAAGGCATCCAAAGCTAATTAAATGTTGATTCATCTTTTTCATTTCCCATTAAGTATACTCTGAAGATATAATTCACCAAGATTACATTCTGATTTTTATTTATTCATATGATAAATAAGTTTGCATATCGTCTATGCACAAAAGTGTGGGTTTTTTCCTGTCAATTGGTTGTTTTATATTACTTAAATCTAACTTCAGTAACTGAGCAAACAGAATTATCTCTGACACCATGGCACCACAGTCTCCTCAGTAAGTGAGGAGTGCAGTGGTTCAAAAATTAGCTTATTAATTGTGTTGCATTGTGAAAATAATATTAAAATAAACCACTTCTACTATTGTTACTTTCAGAGTGATGGTGAAGCTGTTTTGAATGTTGGCAATTATATTTCAGCTCAGAGCCGTGGCCCTGCCTGCCAGCGTAAATTCAACAAGTTTGGATTTCAAGGAAAACATCCTGATTTACATTTGGTTGTCCCAGATTTGAGGGAGATCTCTTACCTGTTCTTACAGGGGATGTCAGAAAGGGTTAGAAACCATCATTTCTCTGAGCTGTGTTTTCCTGTGAATTTTTCTATGGACTCTGGGTGTGCTTTTCACTGCACAGAAGAGGAGGGGGAACTGCTGGGTTTGAGGGATGGAAAGGAATCTTTTGCCTCGTTTGGAAAACTGGGAGTGCTAAAGGTAAGGTGTGGATTCCACGTTAGTGGATAAGCTTTTTTTGACTTTCATTCTATGGAGAAGTTTTCCTCTGGTTAAATTGAGATTATTTTGCTGAAGAGAAGCCCTGGTGGACAAGGTCCCTGCTGTGCTGGTGTCACAGGGGGAAACCATCCCACACACTCCCCAAGTGCACTGGGCCCAGTGGTGCTCTGCTTTACTGCCTGAAATATTCCCAGGGCTGGAGTAATTCTTGAGACTGTCCTGGGCAAATTTAGGAGACTAACCCAGAGGAGAGGCTTCTGCCAGTGCACTGAGCCCTGCTGTGCAGTGTGGGAAGGCTGGGGGCTCTGGGGCTGCTCTCCATTTGGCTCCAGCTAAAAGACCCCAGTGCTGTTCCTTCTCAATTGTTCTTATCTCCAGAATTCAGTGAGAAATGAGGTTTTACTGCACCTGAGGAATGCAGGCAGTCTGTGCCAGCCCTTTTAATATTAATGTAGAAATTGGGCTGTCCATGCTCTCTCCTCACATCTGCTCCCCAGCAAGGAAAACCATTCCCCAAGCACTGGGGTCTGAACACACAAATAGATTTTTAAAATGAAATCGTTACAGAAGCAGAAATCTAATCCTTCAGTTAATCACCAGCAATATTTGAAACGAGAGGAGCTATTGTGTGTCTGCTCTGCCTCCCCTCAGGTGAGCAGCAGGAATAAAGCACATCAGGTAATGAAATGTGTGTAAATCACTGAAAAGGAGAAGTTGACCAAAGGTGCGTTGCATGGCATTCAAAGAGCAAGAGAATCTGGATGAGAGGTGGGAAAACAATCTGTTCAGCTGCTGAAAAATGGAAAACATTTTTTTTTATGTTCCAAGGGTGAATAAGACAAAAGGGGTTTAATCCGAGGGGCTTTTAAAGGCAGGCATCCTTGTATTCATGATTTCAAGAGTTTTAGCAGAAACAGAATGATTCCTTTTCTTAAATTCTGACTACTTAAAAATTTGTTCTCCAGGTAAACAGGCAAATTTTTCTTGCTGTCCTAAACTGGAGAGAAATACAGGCTGCATTTCAACTGTTTCAGTAGAAGATCACCAGATTTTTGGGTATGATTTAAAGATATTTTTAATATTTACTCTGTATTTGCTCTGAATCTCAACAATGGAAGGTGTTGGATGTTTTTCCCTCGGATCTGAGGAGTGCTTGGTTCTGTTTGCCCATCTGTGGATTGACAGGATTTTAGGTGTCTCACAGGAAAACAACAGCTCTTCAATGATGCATTCCTTGTTGCTGACAAGTTCAGTGTTCATGTGAACAGGGCTAGGAACGAGAGACAGACACATCAATTTATCATGGAGAGAGGGAAAAAAGGCTGCAGTCAATAGGGTTGGAAATGAACAGCACCTCTCTCCTGCTTTTTAGAGGTGTTTTTTTCAAAGCACACATCCAGACTTTAAAACTTGCTGGAGACCTATTTAAGCTTGCTAGAATTTTGGGTCGAGCTGTCCCTACAGGGATCTATTTTATGGTTGCAAAAAGTGCAAACTGGGTGAGGTCTGAGCTTTAGTTCTGCATGGTTTTCCATGAGATTTCTGAATAATTAGTGAGCTCATCAGTGAGTCTCCTGCTGCCTTCAGCCTTGTGGTGAGGATGTGTTCCAGACCTGCAGCTGGAGCTGCTTGTGCTGCTGTGGGGTGTGTCAGGCCCTTGGGACACTGATAAACCCCAGTGGGGCAGCCTGAAATCCCTGTTATGGGATGCTTGGTGGGTCAGCTCCTCTCACCATAAATACCCTGGCTTGTCCTGCTTCTCCAAGAAATCCTTCTGCAATCCTGCCCACACACTGACCAGGGAGCAGAGAGTTCAGTGGGTGGAAATAGCTTCTTTTGTTTAGAACATGAAATATAAGAGTGCAAATAAAATTACACACATGCCGTGACTGGAAATGTCTCTAACTCCATGGTGAAAATGGGATAAACCACATGATCTTGGGTTAGGTTTCAGGGGTTAGGGTCAGGCTGTCTCTTGCTGGGTGCCTTCATGCAATAAATTGCTTTAAGAGTTTTGTCTGACTCCAAAGGAAAAGTTCCTTAGGTGAAAAGTTATTTAGTCAAGCAGTTTCTGCACATGCTGTAGGGAGGGGACAAAAAAGAACAGTGGCTCCTTGTGAATGGGCAGCTTTTCCTTGGCTTTTCCTAGGGAAAATTTTTTCTTTGCATCTGTCTGGTTGGCTGTGAGCTGAACATAGCAGCTTTGCAGGCCCGTGCCAGGCTGTTTTTATTTTAACAAGTCAAACATGAAAGAGGCTGTGGCTGTCTGCAAAAAGCCTCCATGCAAGAGTTAGCTCCAGGAGTGCCTGGGGCAAGGGGTAGGGGTGGGGTGAGAGGTGGCAGGGCTGCTTAGGAGCCTTTTATTCCTTCCATCGTGGAGCTGGTGCTCTGTGTGTGTAAATAAAATAATGTGTTTCTTCTGTTTTTGGCATTTCTGTGTGGACTGTTGCTATAAAGGCAAAAACCCCTTAAGCATTTTTAAATTTTGGGGGGATTCAGAATAAGAACATTTTGTTGTCAGGGGTTATGTGGTGGGAAAAGTATGGAATATTCTTAGAGTGGGCCACTTCCATTGTAGGAGAAGTGTCTGGTCTGAGGAAGGGGATCTCACATCTTTCTGCAAAACAGGGGAAAGGCCAGCGGTTCCATTAGAGCAGCTAAGAGGTGAGAGCACTAGAATAATGTAAGAATATTAGACTATAAGAATACTATAACAATTTATTCTGCAAAGCTGATAGGCAAATGCCAAGTTAGCCTTTAAAAAGGAAGGTACAAATGTTGTCAGTGTATTGCACTGGAATGTTCTATGCTTTTATTCCTATTATTTGATGCTCCCCCAATCTAAAGAGATATATCAAAGAAGGTTTGAAGTACATCATTTAGGAAATTCTTATTGCATTTTTTCCTTGTTGGCACACATGTATTATAAGATATATGGACTTGGATCATATTTGTGTAACTGTGATGAGGGGTTGAGTTTGTCTGGTGCATGTGCAGCCAGAGGAGCTGAACACCTGAGGCTCTCAGGGTCTGCCTGGTGGCCCTTCCACACCCCCCTGGCCACATGCTCAACACACCTGGGCTTTCCTGCTTCAAATGCACTCAGTCCAACATCCCTAGGACAGCTTTTGAAAATGCAGAAGGTGTCTGGCTCAAGGGTTCCATCTGTGCACATCCAGCACTGCTGGAGGCAGAGAGGGAGAGAAGGAAATGGGAATTGGGGTGGTGGGAAGGGACAAGGGTCACAGAATCCTTCAGGTGTGTTCAGGGGGTGGTGGCCACAATCTCACCTTGGTGCAGCCTCTGTGTTGACATGAAAAATGATATGGGGGTGGTGTCAGGCAGCAGAGTTTGGGGACAGGGAAGTGTGGCAGCATTAGCACTGTTGTGCCACAGCTGAATATGGGAGAATAAAATATTTCCCTCCTTGAGGCTTGCAGGTACACAAGTAAATCTCAAGAGACATGTTAATCTGAAACAGTAATTTGTAATATAACTCAACTAAGCATTGACACATCCATTTGATACAGGCCTGATAAGATTTTGATTTTTTTTTTTTTTTTTTAAATTTTGAGTGCTTAAAGTGTTGTATGCACCAAAGCTGATGTGTCAAGATAAACGTGTGTAAGTTATTTCCCTTTCCTCCCCCGTTTATCATCAGTGACTGGAAGAATAAAATACTGTTATATGTTTCTGGATCTTACAGTTTTATTTTGTTTTATTGTGACATCTGTCACACAAAAAGTTTTATCCTCCTAAGCATCTTACAAAGAACTGCTTTTTTCATGGTGAGGACTTAATCTTTGATCATGACATATTTCAACCAAGACGTGTCACTTAGACACTCTTTTCTTCAAATTGAGGAACTCTTGGAGGTGTTTACTACTAAACAGAACTTTGGGGAAAAAGAGAATATTATTTTTTTGTGTCATGAAGAATATTATGGAGCAAGTGGGAGCAATTTCAAAAGAAGTAGGAAAGAGGAGAGGTATAAAACATTGATAACAAGAGAATGTGCAAGTCTTCACTCGTTCCACTATATTGATTTTTTTTGCTTCAAAAAATGGCAGCTGTCTCATGTTTAGCAGCTTCATAAAAACTGGCTTAGTTGCACCGCTTTGAAAAGACGTGGGACCAAATTCTGAGCTCAAATATAAGCAACAAACCTCCACTCGTGCTACTGGAATGTCACTATTACACACCAGGAGACAACTTTGTGCTTCAGATTGCATGGGTCCCATTTAGTTTGGATTTCCACCAGGAATCATAATCATTGGATACTTCTTCATCTTTGTTGTGAATTGCATGAAGATTAAAAGCAAAAAAGAAAAAGAATATCCTGTGAAAAATTTTTGATAAATAAGATATTAACAGGAGACCTCAGCATTTCCACGAATAAATGGAAGAAGTGCTTGAATAATTCTCTTTATTTCCAGTGTTATGTAGGTATGCAGTGCTGTGCATTTTCAGGTAACAGGAAAGGTGAGAAGGCAGTGGAAGGTTTCTCACTCCTCCAGCACAAGCTCAGAGCTGCTGCTGCGGCAGGCACCGTTTGGAAGCAGTTCCCAAGTGGCTGCAGAAATTGCAGCATTGATCCCTCACAGCTCCTCGGAGGAGTCCAGCTCACTTTTATCTGCCTCTTTGGAGAGCAAGTCCCCTCTCCTAGGAGCACACAGCACATTTCTCAAGTCACTTGTAAAATAGCATTGGAATAATGCAGCCTGGATTTGTTCACTCCTGCCCTGAGGGAAGGAGCTCAGGAGAACAGGAAGGGGAGGCAGCTTTCCTTTTCCTGGAGAAAGGGGATAATGTGCAGGTTATGCGCCATTCCTCCATAGTGGGACACACCCACGGGACACAGGTGTGGAGATCTCCTGTCCCTCCATCAGGGTGTTTGGTGTCACCTGGGTCACCCTGCAGCTGTTCCTGCCGTGATCCCTGGGAAAGAGCAGCAGAACTCATCACTGCTGCCAGCCCAGCTCTGCATCTCTATCTCCTCCTGGACAATCCCTCCTCAGTGGTGGGCACAGCTCACAGGTGCCTGCTGCTGCTTGGCTGCTCCTGGGGGTCAGAGCTGCTTCGCAAAGATGGGGATGCTCCAGCCCTGCCTGGCTTTGCACTGATGGAGGGATAAAACCACAACACTGCAGCCACATGAAGGAAATAGGTTTAGTGGGGGATTTTTCCTGCAGGTCAGGCCCCAAGATGAGGAAGCAGAAGGGGAATTGCAGTAGGAGCAGCAGTTTGTGCCCCTGCAGTGGGTTGTGGCAACTCCTGGATTCAGCCCTACTCTGAAAAGCCTTTCCCTGCATGTTTCTGCCTCCCTACAGCTAGGATCACAGAATCACAGAATGGTTTGTGTTGGAATGGACCTGAAAGAGCATCCCATGCCCTGCCGTGGGCAGGGACACCTTGCACCTCAGAGCCCCATCCAGCCCCCCCTGGACACTTCCAGCAATGCTCAGATCCCAGTGCACCACCCATCCCACAGCAGCCTCTGTTCTGGGCATGGACTCATTCACAAAACAGACTGAAGTGGAAAGCAGTCATCAAACCATTTCCCCTTGCAAAAGCTAGTGTGTCTGTTCAAGATTTAAAACACCTGAATGCAAACCTGCAGTATCCAAAACAGATAAAATTTGATAGGAAAAGATATTTGGGAGGGAAGGTGTGGAATCAAATGGTGACTCCATGTAAACAGAGCATAGACATGTCCATTGGGTGTATTGGAGGAAGTGAGAAAAAATTAATTTACAGATTTAAAATGTGCAATATTTTAAAACAGTAATTATTGTCCAAAGTTACAAAAAGGAAAGATATGATAGATTTTAGGGTATGGAAACTTGTTGTGCTTTCTGCCTGGTTTTCCCTTCAGATTTGTGTTTGAAGAGCTGTAGATTGAGGTTTTGTCTCAGTTCCTAAGGTTAATATGGATTCTCTTGCAGTGTCTGGTTATCGATCTCTGCTTCTCTCTGGTTTATAAGATATTTTGATTATCATCGTGCTTATTCACTGTTAAGGTTGCAAAATAAGATTTCTGTGTATTGTTCCATGGCATAGAAGGGTCAAAAATATCCTTTTGCTTCTCCATTTTTGTCTCTAAGTAATTTCTATGCTGTGATTTCTACTTTAATCCCCCCCCCCTTCCCTTTAGCCTTTAATTGTTGTGAGTGGGGATTTGGGGAGTGGGATTTATTTCTGGGAGTTCAGAAGCCCCTCAGCATGAGTTTGTGCTCAGCACACCTGCCTACAGCTCTTCACAGCTGCCAGGAGGATGAAATATGAATTAAAACAAGTAATTAAGCACATAATAGTTTTGAAGATGCTTACAGTCAGTGGTGATGTTCTTCAGTCGTGGGACTGCCTCCTCTAGCTGAAGTGCACTCAGAGAAGGGCAAATCTGATGTTTTTATTCCTGGGAAAAGCAGCAGTCATTTCAATCAGCTGGGCTGGGCTTTGCCTTGCTTTTCACGAGGGGTTTCATTGCTGATGAGATTACAGTGGTTTGTGGAGTGACCAGAAAGTAAAGAAATGGTGACTCTGTGAAAGGCTGAGCTGCATCACGTGAGCAAGGACTGTGAATTCTCTCCTGAACTTTACATCCTATTCTGTCACCCTGCCCAGGTAGCTTTCTAATATCAACAATCCACTTTCTTTCCTATTTCCAGGGTAACTTATTGACACATCCACCTGAAGGTCTTCTTTAAAAAGAGGGCAATCTCAAATACATCTGGAGTATTTGAAAGTGATAACCCCTCCAGGAAAAGCCCTGGGAAGTGTGAGGTGGTTGTGGTGTGGAGGTTCAGCTGCTGCTTGCTCCTGGCTGTTCCGTGAGAGCAGGGAGGAGGAAAGGGCAGCAAGGGGAATTCTGGGAGCAGTGGGATGTGTTTGTGCCAGTCTTGGCCTTGACAGGGAGAGAAGGAAGGTGCTTCCTTGAAGGTTTTTTTCCCCTCAGTCTTTATGGAGTGAAAGGGAGGAGCCCGTGTGAGTGCCTGTGATGGGAAGAGCCCCCAGGGGAGGCAGAACTGCTCCCACTGATGCCTTTTTGGGATCACCTAAAAACAGGCCAGACAAAATCAAGAGAAAAAAAGCAGTTCTATTTATTGAAGGGCCTTCAGGTACATTTAGGGCAGATTAAGTCCCCAGAGGATACACACAAAATGGATGACAGGTCACGAGTGTTTCATAAGTTTGGTCCATTTGCATACTGGGGGCTCATCTTCCAATTGCAACTTCAGGTAATGAAGCCATTTACCCCAAGTTTGCTCCCCCTCAACTCACTTTTGTTCACATTTCTCAGGGCCTGAGGCAGTGAGGTGTCCTTGATTCCCAGGCCTGGACAGGAATTGTTGTGTGTGACCAAAATGGGAAAGCAGGAGCTAGCACTGTACATGGAGTTTAGAGTTATACACTAAAGAACTGCAGGGTTACAAGTAGATGAACAATACAAAAGCTAAAGTCCTAAGGCATCACCACAGCAAGCTGGAGTTCAGGAATGCTCTCTGGGGATGCAGGAACTGTGCAGAGGGATGAGGTCTGCCAGGCAGCACTGCCTTCCTGAAACAATGCTCAGTGGTCACTTGGATTTATCTGCTCAAATACAGTGCTCAGCACTTGTGTTGGTGCAGCAGCATGAAGCACTGGAGCAGTGAGAGCAGTGTCTGCAGGGATGGGAGGGCTGGAGGGAATCCTGTGAGAGCAATGCCCCAGCACGTCCCCAGCTCTTCCCATGAGCCTGCCACGATCCCTGACTCGGAGGTGATGCCTTGGTGCTCAGCAGCTTTGACAGCTCCTCCAATGGATTTGTTTCAGGGGCCTCTGGGTGCCTCTGGGAGCCCTGGTGTGCACAGAGACACAAGAGGAAAACACACATATTGTTAAAAGTTATTGGTGGCTTCCCAGCCTGGAATATCAGCACTGGTTTCCATGTGAGTGCCTTGGTAAGTGCCCATCCATTGTATTAATCACTGATGGAACAGAGCAGAAGGATCCAGAAATGCCTTCCCAGGCTGAGCTGAGGTGGAGGTGTTCATAAATAACGTTTGCATGCGCTCGTGAGGCACTGGTTTTATTTGGTTTAAATTATTAATGGCTGCAACATTATTATTGGTGTTTACTCTGCACTGGATGGGATTTCTATGCTAATAATGCTGCTGCCTGTGCCCACGAGGGGCTGGGGCTGCTGTCAGCCCTTGTTGGAGGCTGCTCTCCCCTGACCTTTCTGCAGTGCAGGGCAGGCACAGACCCTGCCCAAAGGCACCGGGCAGGAGCTCTGGGCTCTTTTCCTGGGCACCCAGTGGGATTCTGTGGGCTCTGCACACTTTGCAACATCCGTGAATGACAGGATGTGGCTGAGATTTAGACAATTTCAAGTCCAACTGCTCAGTGACCTCTTCCAGGTAATGCAACAAAACATGGCTCTGCACACAAGGCTGAGCCGACACGACACAATCTTGTCCCTGAATTGGTTTCCTTCTCGGTGAGGCAAAAGGGAAAAGAAAAGAAAGAGAAGTGCTCCCGTGCTGTGCACTTATTAAAGTTGCATTCAAAGGTGTGTTTAGACTTTGTCTCTTTCCTGCCTTCAGCCTGGCCCTACTCTTTTGTGTTCCTCTCTCTGGGTCTCGATTTTATTCCTCTTAACGCTCTCCAAAGTTTCCAAGTTAACTTGACCTGAAACAGTGTAAAGCCTTGAGCTGTATTTGAAGTGAAGGTCATGGAGGAATAAAATCTTTTGTTAGATCAACTGAAGTAGCATGGAAGCAATTAGGGGAATTTTTCCACTCATCTGATCAATTAGTTTAATAAAAACAATGTATACCTCTGCAGTAAATTCTCCTTTCCGTGTTCCTAAGCCAGAGTGGCTGCTCAACACCGCTTCTGTAAATAAATATATGCAGGCTTGGGCAGTATTTTTCAAGCACCCTTGAATGTGTTTGCTCTTTTAAAAGCCTCCCTGCCTCTGGATGTGTTGTCCGTGTGTTCATAGGGTGACATTTCCATTGAAAAGACAAGTTAAAATTAGCCTTTAAAAAAGAAAAAAAAAACAAAAAAACCCAACGCCCAAAAAAACCCCAAACCAAAACAAAAAACTGCACAACTTGTTTTTCTCAAAGTACAGATGAGAATGGAGTTGGTGATAAGAACCTGGCACATAATCAAGATGGTTTAGTTTGTTTCTTGGTCTGGTTTCCTTCTGAACGGAATTAAACCAGAAAAATGCAATCCCTACATTTTCCAGGGTTTGTATCACGTGCTCAGTTTATCTGATATTGATGTCATAGGAGGTTGAAGGCTTTTTCCCTGGAACAAATCTGACTTTCAGACAGTTCCAAAGTATATGTTTAACCTCCCTCCACAGGCTCCCTATGCCATCATAACAGCTGAACCAGGATTTCTTCTGGAGCAATATTCAAATCAGTTTTTAATGAGCTATTTAATGAAAGGCTAATTGAGGTGAATTCATTAAAGGTTCCCGAATTATGCTTATCGGAGTAGCTGTGTTTTAAGTGTTAAATATTTGTTTTATACTGCATTGTTTGATCATGAAAGCACATCTAAAACTTTTTAAATGCCTAATTAGACTTTCTATGCACTTTCCTTAATACCCCATGTTGAATTTACCATGTGTGAATTTAATATATTGCTGATGTTTACCTGACATAATTAACAAAGCAATTGAGGGGTCTTTTTAGAATCTTGGATAATACAGAAGTAGAGTATATTGGAAATAGTGATATTGTTGGGTTTTTAATTAATCTCAGTCTCATTCTGTATGGATGTTAACTATATTTAATGCTTGTTTTCTTAATCTTGAAGCATTTCCTCGACAGCAGGCTAACTGCAGGGGATATTACTACATTATTATAGTATAATTTTATTTTACTTTTTTTTTTTCAACCATCAGTTAATGAATAAGAACATTAATTAATCAATCTGGTAGATTTCTCTTTCTGGGAGTACTTTCCTCTCAAATCAAAGTAAATTTGGAAAATAGACACTCAAGTTGACTTTAATATTTTTGTCATTGACAGAAATACCAAAGTAGTTGACTGGAAATGTGGGGGAAAGGAAGAGAAAATAGAACAAGAAATCTGAGGCAGACAGTTCCCAGAGTTAATCTACATTTCCTGAGCTCTCAAGACTTTCTATCAATAAATGAGGGTATCAATCAGGATAAAAACCTCTAAAGAAGAGGGCTACAGAGACTTCATTGACACAAACAATTTTTATTTTTCTCCCATGTTTCTTTTTTGTTCATTTGTATGGCTGGATGTGAACAGCCCAGTCAGCCTTTCCCTGTGTTTGTCACACGTGGGATTCAACAGGGCAGCAGGAGATGGACACCATTCCTGCAGCTGAGGTTTGGGAGAGGATTATCAGTGCAAGTGCAGGACAGCAGCAGGAGCTAAAGCTGGGGGAAATATTATTGGTTATAGATCCACCAATTTCACCCTGCACTGGTTTCTCCTGGGAGTGGAAATAGTGCAGGTTATTTATGTCTTGTACACTTGGTGGGGATCTCTCACATCAGGACATGAATGGTGCGTTTCTGTTCTGCTGGGCCAAACGGAGCAGCTGTCCTGAGAGAGGAAAGCATTTTCTGCAGGGGAGATCTCTCTTTGTTAAGGGGCTGACAGAGTTGTCACTGAGCTGTGTTGTGCCTCGATGGAAAATGGAGCTGCAGCAATCTCAGCAAAGGGTTTGAGTGTTTATTGCTCAAGGATTAGAGACTTTCTGCCAATGAAATGCTTTTTCAGTTTTGCCAGACGAACTGAAACATCAGTGACAATTTAAGCTTTTATGTTCAGGGACACGAAATGAGAACAAAGGGATTTTTCAGACCTTTGCAATCCCATTTTAGTTTTTTACCAAGTGTTTCCTTCAGGTGACCACACACATTCCATTATTCTTAAGGTGTTTAATGCAGATAGTTAATTTAAATGCTAAAATGTTTTAGGTTGCCCCTCAAACTGTGGAATTAAAGCCATCTTAAATCTGCTGAAGAAATTTCTACATCCCAACTCATTGATGGCATCGGGCTTTTTTGGTAAAGTGATATAACTGAGCCAAAATAATATTTTCTGTGTGTGTAGCACAATCTGAGAGCCCGAGACATTAATCATAACATTCTAAGCCTCATTTAGCTCCCTGCTGTGCATTTGGTCAGCTGAGGGACCCAAGGCTGTGCCATGTGGTGGTGACATGGCTTGAGGAGGACGTGAGCTCTGCACCCTCGTGTTCCCCAGCTGCTGTCCCCAGCGTGGGTGGCACATGTGACACCTCTCGGGGTGGCCCTGTTCCATGGTACTCTCCCAGCTCCACTAACACATGGAGCAGTTGCTTCCAGTGCTTTGAGGGTGGACATTCCCTCCAGGAGTTTATCTAATTCCTTTTGAGAAAATTTATACTCTTGGCAGAAGCACCATGCTGGGGTAATGAGCTGTATGATTTAATTATGAGTTGCGAAGGAAAAGTCCTTCTTCTTGGTTGTTTTGAACTGCTTGTTCATAATTTCATTTTATTCCACTTATGTCTTGAATAATGGCAAATAATGAAAAATCATTGCCTATTCACTATCTCTGTGCTGCTCCTCGTTTTATAGACCTCCATCATATTTCTCCTCAGCCACTTATTTTCAGAAATGACTGCATGCAGTTGGCTTTCTGTGAAATCCATTCCATTGCTCTGATCAGACTCTTTGTTCTGCATCCCCTGATGCTCCCTGGGTCACTGGAACCTGAGAGTGGTGATGAGTGTGAGGTGTTTGAGACGTGGCACACAATGCTTGGAGGCCTAAGCACACTTTGTGCTCTAACCCCCTGTCTTCCCTGAATCCCTGATACAATGGGGGATGCATTCACAGCCAGACAGGTGGGGAGCTGATTCTCTTTTCCAAAATGTGATCAGGGGCTACGCTTTTCATGCAAAAAAAGAACTTGTTCACACGGCAACCAGACTGAGTTTATTTAATTTTTGCCTGCCATGGCACTGTAATTTCATATATCTTCTTCTAAATCTTCTGTGAGGTGATAGCTATAATTTTTTTTAAAACTAATACACAAAAATTTAAATAATTTAATTTAACATACATTTAATTTGTTTTCTCTCATATTATCATATCCACATTTCCTGATCACTTAAGATTATGTTGAACTGAAAATATCCTAGTGCAGGTTATTTAATATCTTCCTTTTTTTTTTTTTCACAAAACATTGTTACTTTTCAGTACTTCTTTCTTGTACGGATTTCATTTTGTTTGCAGTCTGCATGTGACCATTTTGTATGGTCTGTAAAAGAAGAATTTTTACTGGCCTTTGCTTCTTGGAGGTCTTGTTTAAATCTAGGTGGAACCTTTTTTAATATAATTGATAGCTTAAACAATTAATTTCCTGTTTTAGTCACTACTTCTGATGTGTATTAGAATTTGTAGGTAAATACTAGTTAGACTCAGATTATTATTCTTTTTGTTCCCATACTAAATTAATAGTTTGTTTACTAATTAATATATCTTGAAATTATTATTTTGCTCATCTGGCCTAATTTCAGGTGCAATGTACTTCTTGCTATCCTAACATATACATGCATATATCTATACTGAATATATTTATCAGTCCTTTGTCAGAGCAGTAGAGGTGTCCTCCTTTCCAGCCAGCATATGCAGACGGGTTTGCTTGAAACTGGAAGAACTCTGGGAAAAATGTTGGGAAGAACTGACATAATTGGCAATTGATCATTTAAGGGGTGCACAGAGCAGTGGGATTGCTGTTATATTTATTTGGCTTGGTGTTCACTGATTTTTTTTTTTTCTTAAAGGAGTAGCATTCAAAGCAAAAGTTTTGGGGGAAAAGTCATTACTGAGTATTATTGAAATAACAGGGCTTTTTTCGTCTTTCTGGTGGCTTTTGGTGAAGCCACCAAAGGAACACATAAAAGTGGATTTAAGCTCATTTTAAATTGAAATCTTATCAGGTAGAAGAGAGAGATGTTCATGATCCAGTGTGAGGGGAGGATCAATACCATAATCTGTGTGTTTCCAAATATGCTGCACTCCTGTTAGCAGCTGTGATGTACAAGGGCTGGGCAGGGACGAGCTGCAGGGCAGGGATTCTATCTCAGTACACAGTCAAACTTCAGGCTGATGGGCAGGGGATTGAAACCCCAGCCTGGGAATTGCTTTATTTTGGGTAGCAGGGAGCTGGGCAGAGGTAATTGCCTGTGCCTTACTGCATGAGTGCTTGGGCTCTCCTGCTTGGCTTCAGTGCTAAATTCAGCCAGGACCACACCAGGAAAGTACTTGGTGTAAATTAAATCCAGCTAGCTTTCCCTCTCCTATTTCTTTAGCATCATGTAGAGTATAAGCAAAGTAAATAAATAAAAAAACCAAACAAACCAAGCCAAACCGAAACACTCAAAGAAAAAAACACAACCAAAAAAACCTCCAAACCCCAAAAAAAACCTGCACAAAAAAACAACACCCCCTCCCAAAGAAAAAAAAAATCAAACAAACCAAAATAAAAAAAAACAACTTGGTAAATAACCTTGTGCTGCAATTAAAAAAAAAAAACTTATAAGGTCCTTTCTCAAAGTTCTAATGATGAAAATAGAGGTTGACTTCGTTGTTCAATTTCAGTATTCAGCTGTGTGTGAATAGGCTCTGAGGCCTCTAAACACTGGCACTATGAGGTAATATTAATACTATTCATTGACTAATCACCAATGTTTTGTTTATAGAAGTAGGAACATAGTGAATTTTATTTATTTTATTACATCAGAGTACTGGCCACTGTAGGGTGCTTTGGGATGTCTTTGGCCACCCTGCTGCTGTTTAGAACAGGCTGGGCCTCAGAGCTGCTCAGGATTTTGTCTAGAGTAGATCACGTAGATCTGACTTTTAATGGAAATTGGTGTCATGGATGTGGGTATGTGTGAAACAGCTCAGGCACAGATGATGGAACTCAGTTGTTTAAGGGAGTAAATCACTGTTTGGATCAGCAGCTCTGAGCACAAAATTCTGCCTTTATTGGTTGTTTCTAATATGTGCTGTCTTATTTGGAGGCTCGTGGGGATATTCTCTTCTGCAAGGGCTCCCCAGTGCCAAGATCCATCTGAATCCCAGGATCTTTGAGGCTGGAAACGCCCTCCCAGCCCATGGAGTCCCAGCTGTGCCCCATCCCCACCTTGTCCCCAGCCCAGAGCTCTGAGTGCCACCTCCAGCCCTTCCTGGGACACCTCCAGGGATGGGCACTCCAGTGGTGACTGGTACCTGGCCAATACTCTGGGACAAAGGTTATCCATGAAGCAGAGCCTTTCCAAAAGCAGATTCCCATGTGAAATCTCTTGTGAGCTCCCCACCTTCCTGGGCAAATTGCACAGAAGAACCTGTTCAGTTAGTGAAGTTTGAGAAATTGAAATAATTCTATAATATTAAGAGGACTAGACCTCTTAAGGTGTGAAGAGAGAGCTCTGAGCTCTCTGTGTGTCCTAGGCAATAGTGGAAGCATCAGCAGGCTGGAGATGTGTTAATGCAGCCCCAGGGGTTATTAAGAGGGAGGCAAGGGACACCTGTAGGTAATTTTGGGCTAGTCAGCATAAATTCACTGAGATCATCCATGCAGTGTTAGCTCAAACATTCTTTTATTGAGAACAGAAGCTGTAATACACAGTGACACCACACAAGACTATGGGGGGATATAATGAAGTTTGCAGTGTTAGAAGATAGAATGATTAAATACCAGATGCCAGGCACAACCTACACCTCCATCTTATGTTTTCTTGCTTTAACGAAAAATAAGTTCCTTAAGGAAAAAAAAAAGGCAAGGGAAGCTGAGCTGGAATTGCCATATTAATATTGGAGGAGAGTTGATAATTAGGCACCTATGCCAACCTGCACTTTCCACTCCTCCTGCTAAAGGTCATTCTATCATTCTGTTTAAATCAGCACCCCTCTCATGTTGAGTCTTCTTGTCTTGTACTGCTCTCATAGCTTATTGTGTCCTTCCTCTGATTTCCTCACACAGGTCCTTCTTTCATTCTTTCTCAATGCTACTCTACTGGTCAAGACTTTTCTCCCGGATTTCTCGATCTCACTCTGCAGTGTGTAGGTTAATAATTGGATATTAATGTAATATTAATTTGGATCTCCTCTGTTTTGCCTCCCTTATTTCAAGTGTTCCTCCTGTGATCATTATTTACTCAGAACCTCTCTGTAATTCAGAATTCCTGGCCTTGGTGTCAAATGGGTTTAGCAAGACTGAGTGGTTTTTTGGCTGTCCCTTGCTCTACAAACCTCCTTTGGTTTACTCAACACTTTCCTAGATTACAAGTGCTTTTCAAACCTTTGTGATTAACTACTATTGAAGACTTGCTTCTGCTCAGGTTCTGGCTCTTCTGCCACCAGCTGCCTTGAAAAAACCTGTTTGCCTCTGGCAAAATAAAAGTTCACTCATTTGCTTTTCACACTTCTTTTCTGTGGCAATTCTCAGAAATGAGATAATTGCACATAATTAAGGGCACAGTTAGAGAAACTCTCACCCTTCTTTTGAGAACATTCAGGAAAAGTCAGTGGGGTCTGTACAGAGCAACCTCTGCAGGTTGGAAGGTCAAGGAACTTTTATGGGACCCCTTTTTTTAAGGGTCGGTGGGCAGAGCTTTGAGGGGATTGTGGATAATTCAGCTGGGATATTTGTGAGGCATTAAAAAAGCCTTAGCAAGAGAATGAAACATGCTGACACTAGTTGCTGTGACAGAAGGCAACAGAAATTTTGTTTTGCTTTTGTTTTTCCACCTGGGATGTGGAGGGCCATGCAAGGAATTGCAGAACACTCATCTTGCAACCCACCCAAGAGGCCAGTGTGAAACAATTTCGCAGACATGCTTTGCCAAATTTGTGACTGGTTAATGTTGGATAGTGAGCCAGCCCCTGTCATGCATCCCTGGCAGTGCTGCCAGGCTGTTCTTTTGTGTTTTGTAAATAAATCCCCCATCCTCAGGCCCTCACAGGCTGACTCTGTGTCTGAAGCGTGCCAGAGTGGGAAGAGGGCAATCCAGTCTGGAGTAAAACATTATTTAAAGTTGCTTTACCCAGTGTCTTGATGGTAACCACACAAGGATTTCTGATTTGGTTGATTTGATAGAGATTCACAGGTTTCAGGGCAGAATAAACCTATATAATCCGTACAGGAGAAATTATTGCCCATTATTACAAAAGAGGTGAGGAAGAGTTGGATGCAATTATGTGCAAGGCCTGTCTTGTGGTGTTGAAAACATCAACACAAATAAATGTGTTCATTATGTTCTGAAACACGGTGCAAATTACTTTTTCAAAAGCTATTGTTCCCTTGAATGCCTTCTATGTCCAGACACAACACCTTATATATATATATATATATATATATATATATTGCACCACATTTTGGCTGAATTTCAAGAGGAAAGGTCCCTGTCTTTCACTTTTGTGGCCTTGACTGTTAGAAATGCCCTTAAATTTTTATGCCTCTCTTTCTAAAAAAAAGAGATAATAAGGAAGGATGCTGCAATGCATTTATTTTTATTTTAAAAATAAAAATAACTTTAGGCTCCAAGGCTATTAGTTGTGGTAAAATTATGTAAGGTAGCAGTGAAACTCTAGAACTAGAATTATCTGCTGAGTGGAAGAATCTTCCAAAACAGCTGAGGCAGAAGTTTGCAGCTCTAAAGTTGAGTGTAGTAGAAAAGAACCAGAACGTGTTTGTGTGGCATCTAATTCAAACCTGTGACCCAAAACCAGCAGTCTGACTTTGCAGAAGTTTAGAACAAATCTTGAAGAAAAGAAAGTAACATGGGAAATGTAATAATATTTAAAAATGCCATATGTTCTTATTTTCTACCTGCTATGGGAACTTGGCTTGAAAGGGGTTAAAAATTTGTATTTATTTTTGCAAGGTACAAATGTGAGAGTCATGGGGAAAAGGGGCTGTGTTTCTGCTCAAGGCCTTCAATACCTTTGTACCTTCAGCTTTTTTGTCTATTTCAACACAATGTGAATTTTCATTTCAAATATGGGAATTGTGCTGGGGGATGGAACTTCCCTCCCCAACCCCCTTCCCTTGGATTTATTGTAATGATTGGTTTAAATAGCCAAATTCCAGCACAGTGGCTTTGGCAGTGTGTCCCTGCTAATCCTTACTTACCCAAACTCTTCAGGACTGTCAGCAGGATTTTCAAGCCTGAAGGCTTGATAGAAAGAGGAAACAAATATTTCCATCTACTTATGCCTCCTGTTTTGTTGCCTAATTATCATTCATTTATCCTGCCATAAAATTCATCCTTTACCTGCTCTCTGATTGCTTTATGGCCGCTTTTACAGCCTTTGGGGGAATAAATTGAAATATATGTTCTCCATGTGCTCTATTCCTAAAATAACTGATCCAGTCAACAATCTGTGTTTTATTACCCAAGTGATCTAACAGCCCCCATGTTATAAATGGAAAATGGTAAAATTAGAGAGTTCAACTCTGTCTGCTGAAGTCAGCAAAATACTTCTACCTTTGTTTTGGCAGAGTCCCCTGCAGCTGGAGGCATCCAGCCTCCTCAGAGCAAGTGGGAATTAAGGACTTGTTCCCAGCTGCTTTAAATGCAAATGCACAGATAGGTGCATGAAAAAACACAAATGTAAAATATTAATAGCTACAAGGAAGGCTGTATTTTTGGACTGATGTTTTTCAGGGTGGGTTGGGTTTTTTTGTGCTTCAGCTGGTTTGTTTTCCTGCAGGCAGTTTGTGGGAGCTGAGGCTGATGCTGTGGGTTGTCCTTTGCTCTGTGTCCCCAGAGTGCACCGAGCCCATCATGCTGATTTTTGGTGCTCCAATTAATATAAAATAATAAGAACTTGAGAACTGAGGGACTTCTTGCATGTGCAACTTAACATAAAGTGTTGAGTTTGATTTCTTTTAGTTTTGTCATATAATAGAGTTAATTTTAAAGACAGTCCTAGCATTAGTATTTCTCAGAAAGTCTGGGATAAGCTCTTGATTTGACAAATTTACAAAGAATCAGCAGAAAGCCAAAACTGTGTGTACTGAGGGTCTGTCTGACAAGTCCTGGTGCTGTGTAGGATTCCTTGGAGTCACAGCCTGACTGCAGAATTGAGAAATTGTTCATCTTTATTGCCAAGGCCCTCCAGAACCAGCCTTTAAATTGCCCTGGCACGTGGGTGTACTGGCTTGATAGGGTGGGCAGGCAGGCTTTGGGAGCTCTCTCTCCACTCCCCCTCCCTCATTTCTCTTTCCTGCCTCAAAGTCCATCCTTCCACCAACTGGAGCCAAATAACCAGAACTCCTTGAACTGACATTGCTGCTAATGCTGCATTTTCCCCTCCTGATTTGTCATCTCTTGTCCCTTCCCTCTCCCATTGGATGTGAATTCCACTGTGTGGCACTGAGAGCTGTTCCTTGCAGAACAAACACCCAGGGCTTACCTGGGAAGGGAAGGAAGGCAGGTTGGGAGACTTGGGGTATTTCTCAAATTGTCTTTCATGAATTATTCTGAATCCTTACACGCTCCCAGACCCATATTTTAATTTGTTTTTAATTCATTAGAGAATACAACAGATTTATTGATAACATTGATGTTGGCCTTCACACTTAAAGCATGTTTTCCCAAATCACTCCCTATGAACTCTTCTGAACAATTCCTAATTAGTCATGACAAATTGAATAAGCAACCCTAAGCATGTATTGAGCCATGTCTAGTTTGTAATGAATTATGACAATGTACTCCTTTATAATATGTTAAAATATGTTCTCCTTGTTTCCTGAATCTGGGTTGATCCTGAACCCAGATACTGTTTTTAAAAGTGGCTGGTGGGCCAGGCAAAGGTTTGCAGTGTCTTTGCTGGTTTTGCTTGCATAGATGAAATTGTTTTAAGCCTTTGCAAAGCACAGCCTTAAAAACACAAGGTAGTCTGGAGCATCTTTTAGCTCTTTATATAGCTGCTGACACTATTATTTCTTGACATCTTCCTGTTCTAGTGGCATTTTGCCATCTGCTTCTGAGATGTCATTATAATGCAAAGTAAAAATTTTAGTATATTCTTCTAAAGTCTTTGCTTCTCTTGCTGCGCCATTCTAATTCCTTACAGTCCCTGTTGATGGATTCCTATTTATCTTGGCTGATAGCTGGTTTATTTTCCTATTATGTTCTCCTATTCAGCTTGCATAGAAGGCATCAAGATGCCTTCTCAATTTAAATACTTGCCTTTTCTTCATTAATAGCAACGCCTCGTCTGCTACCCAGACCTACTGTTCTCCTGTTACATTTTAGTTGTATAGTTTGGTGAAGCCTGCAAAATCAGGGGATCTATTTACAACCTACTTTGGATAATTTTCACTAGGATTGATTGCATATAGAGGAAAAAATGTGTGCAGGCTGTCTTCTGGAAAAATAATTGATTGGGAGAGTTCAGTGTGTTTGGGAATGAACCCACCAAAATAACTGTACCAGTCTGTGCTATGTGACTGCTTTGAATCTGAGTTTGCATTCTGGCATGTAAAGCTGAATTTCAGCTTTGAATTTTATAGTTTGATCAGTTCTGTGTGTTTTTACAGCACACCCTGACACTTAGGGAAAAGGTTTCATAATTTTAGCAAACGGGATAAGGAATATTCCTGTTACAAATGTAGGAATCCATGGCTGTCCCTCATGCTGATTGCCATTTTGCATGGAATAGTCCACAATTTCTTAATTTTTTAACCAGTCTTAGTATGTAAAAAATTAAAAAATTAAGCAAACAAATGGAATAATTTTAGCACTACACAAGTTGTTTTTTTTTTCCCCCCAAGGCACTTTTTTATTGGTATAACATGTATGTGTTCTTTCATTTTCACACCAAATCCATGACTGAATATTTTAAAATTTTTGAGAGTTTTAATCTTGTTTTCCTTCTGTAACTGACCCAAAGAGATGTATTAGCTTCAATCTTGCTCAGATTGTCCATGTGCAGTTGTATGATTTTTAATCTGATGTAACATTTATCAAAATTTGCCAGGGCAGACAAGCATTTCCATGCTCTCACTGGGACAGGAAAGTGTCTTGGTGAAGAACACAGGCTGTGATGGAATGAAACTAATGCCTGTGGAAAATCAGAGTCATCTCCTGAGTAAAATGCCACCTTCTCCAACCTGAAGGCAGCAAAATGGAGAGGAGATGTATCCATCTGGGAAAATTATCCTCCCCATCAATGACATCTGGCTTGGCATTTTGTGGTCTCCATGTTATTAAATGCTTTGCTGTATCATGCACAGGTTCATTAGTACAAATTAGGTTCTGTTCACATTACAGCGGGTAATCAATTATATTGGATGTGAAATGTCTTCTCATAAATCTGAATTACCCTTTTCCTGGAGCCTGGGCTGGTGCTGGGGCTGGTGCAGCCCAGGGCAGAGCTGACAGCACTTGCTGCAGATGTGATGTGAGCTTTGTCCCTCTGTGCCAGGGTTATACCAGGTGCAAAATTAACTGTGCCAGGGCAGCCTGGGGCTCCTGGGGAGCTCCACCCTGCAGAGGTCCAGGAGGGATCTGGGCTGGAATCTCTGCCATGTTCCAGGCTCTGGTGATTGAGGACAGGGACAGGGCACAGATGAGGCACCCCAGGTCACCTGTGGGCACTCCTGGGCTTTATTAACTGAGATTTGCAATGCTCAGCTCCATGTCATCTGACAGGCAGCTGGGATCAAATACTGGCACATCAATTTGGGCAAATGTATCAAATATTTTGTGTGTTGGTTCCTTCTGTCATGTGTGTTATTTGCTGAATTGAATTCCTTGTGCCATGAAGTGCTGCTGAACTGGGTAGATTTTACTGACCACTATACAAGTTTTTATCATAAAAAATTTATAAATTAGCAGCCTTGTTAATACTTTGAACAGGGAAGCTGAAAAATAAATGCATACTAAGAGCTGAAGTGTCCTTTTATAATCTGAAGGAAGAGTATGAGAAAAATTTATCAGAAGTATTTTTCTCCTGAATCCCACTGAATTTCTGCTTTTGCATCAAGGAGCTTGGGACTTCTGTTATTTGTGGGTTACAATGTTCTATTTACTTTTACTTTACCTGCTCATAATTACTTTTAATTTCCTGTAGCTAATAAATGCTTCTCCAGAAAACACCACTTCTAATTAAAAATCCAGCATGAACCTGACGATCAGGATCTATAGAAATGGTGCTGCTGCTCTAAATATTTTAAAGCTTCTGTGCATTTTTTTCTCCAGGCTTTGTGCTTGCATTGCATCTAGAATAAAGAGCATAACAACCTGCAGTGCAGTTCTGGGGAAACAATGCACAGGATAATTTGGGCTCAGTACTGCACATTTTTTAAATCCACCCCACAAACCCTGGCTCTGATGACCAGCAGTTTATGACAATGCAGATAATAGCAGGTTTCAGGTTATTTCTGCCTCGACCTTCAAACTTCCAAGTACCTGAAGTCTCTGAGGCCTCTCATTAGCATTTGAGAAACATCTCCTCTGTTCGAGCATGAGTTCTGTCTCCTGCTGGTCCTGAAGTTCTGAGTCAAATCTTTTTCTTTTCTGTGATTGATGACTGCAATTCTCAGTTTCCTTGCTTACCCACTTCTGTTAGAAATAGGCTCAAACCGGTGTGGAGAGATCCTACAGAAGTGGTTCCCAAACTTGAGTTCATCAGCACTGCAGCTTTGAGCTAAATGTTTTATTTCTCTTATCTGAATATTGATCCTATCTGAATATTGATGCTGTCTGAATATCTTATTTCTTGCCTATCTGAATAGGCTGGGAAGAGCTAGGCAAGGAAGGTCATAAGGATTAGTTTGTCCTAACGAATGTGCACCCATGTGACATTAATTACCTGGTTAGAAATCTGGCACATTTGTTTATGCACAACTCATTATTGTCTGTCCAGCTCAGAGAGCCCTGGAGGGGCTGGGGTGTGTTTAGGGAAAGGAACGGAGCTGGGAAGGGTCTGGAGCCCCAGGAGGGGCTGAGGGAGCTGGGCAGGGGCTCAGCCTGGAGAAAAGGAGGCTCAGGGGGGACCTTGTGGCTCTGCACAACTCCCTGACAGGAGGGGACAGCCGGGGGGATTTGGGATCTGCTCCAGGGAACAGGGACAGGAGGAGAGGGAACGGCCTCAGGCTGGGCAGGGGAGGCTCAGGGTGGACAGCAGCAGGAATTTCCCCATGGAAAGGGTGGGCAGGGATTGGCAGGGGCTGCCCAGGGAGGTTTGGAGTGCCCATCCCTGGAGGTGTCCCAGGAAGGGCTGGAGGTGGCACTCAGAGCTCTGGGCTGGGGACAAGGTGGGGATGGGGCACAGCTGGGACTCCATGGGCTGGGAGGGCTTTTCCATGAATGATGGAATGATTTCCTGAGTGATTCTGGGATTCTACATCTCACTTCTGACTTTTACCTCTCCACAGTATATTTTGAGGGACAAAAAGTAGTAAAGTTTTTCTATAGTTGAAAAATCTTCACAAAGTTTATTTTTTTCTGTTGGGTAAAATCCACCTCATCCATTCCTTAGAATTCTCCTGCCAATCCTTTATTTTTTCCCAGCTCTTCAAAGAAGCATTGACATTAGAAGACAGATATCAATGTCTTACTGGATAATGCTTTATCAGGAAGCACAAGTGACTTCCATGTCAGAAGGTGTTAGTAAAAATGGATGCAGAAAAACGACCTCACATACTCAATAAAAATAATTCCTAAAAACACCAGCTTCTTTTCCTAGAAGACTACAAATACAATTTCACAGCTGGTCCATCATTGAAAGTACAAGTAAGAAGCTATTTAAGTATTGCTGCTGTTGTGTTGTCAGTAATTCAAGGAGCTCAGATCATCAATCTCTATTTCTGTTTTGTAGGTAAAGAAGTTCCAAATAACCCTTCTATTTCCTTCCTTTGGTTTCCTAAAAATAAATTCTGTATGATGCTTACTTAGATCTTTCTCTTGTTTCTTTGTTTCCTCTTCAGTCAGGTTTTCTGTGTCAGATGCTATCAAGCCAAACCAGGTATGAATGCAAAAGGACAAATGTATTTGTGGAAATTATTAAGGCTGGAAAACACCAGTGATGAGATATTGAATATTTCTCCTCCAATGTGCTGAATTCAGACCAGAGTGGCAACAATCACAAGTCCTTGAAAGGAAATAAAAAGTAGCAGTAAGTATGTTAGAGTAGCTTAATGCATTTATTTTATAAGAACTGTCCCTTTAATAAATAAAATAAAGCACAATAGCCCTAGAATACTGGAGTTACAAGTTTAGAAAGAAATCTTACCTTGAAGACTTAATCCCTTTCATTTAAAATAAATATTTCAAGGTTTCTAAGTCTCTTCTGTGAATCTTATTTACATTTTGATTAAATGAACTATATTTACATAGCTGTTTCCGTAATGTTTCTTCTTATGCCTTTTAAAAAGCTGACAGTATATAGGTCACTAGAACCTTGAATTTCTGAAGTTATTTTTTAATGTGATGCTCATAGTCATGAAAAACCTCAGTAAACTATTTTTTTGCATCATATGACATGGAAAGGCAGCCTGGTCCTGCAGGCTTCATTTGGAAGGGTCAGAAGGGTTTTCCTCTGGCAGGGAAACATGGGCAGTTTTGGGGAGTGGGAGAGGAAATCCTGGGATTCCAGATGTTGTTGTGATTAAAGTGTATACTTCTGCAAAGCTCTGATGTGGGGTCCTTCTGCTGGACTGTGCCAGCTCCCTCTGTTTTCAGGTAGGAAATCTCTAATCCTGGTTCCCAGATCTTTTAGACACCACTTAAGTGGAATTAGTCCTTGTTCATCTCTATGCAACAAAACAGAGCTTTGGTTACTACTTAAGAAATGGAGGGGGAAAAGAAAAGAGGAGTGTTTATGCTCCATTAAATATTTTCATTATGCATCAGATGTTAAGAAATTTCTAGTAGGCCTGAAGCATCTCTGGCACGACTGTTTGGAAAACAAACACAAAACCCTGTGGTGCATGGCAAGCAGTGGGGCTTGTTTTCATACTTAGAACTATATTTTGAATTGTATATGAGATGCAACATAAATTTATCAGGGCTTTGGCACTGACTGATGCTCACAGAACAACTGAGATTTGGAAAACATTATTCCTGTTATCAGTTTAAAGTGCTTTCTCTTAATTGAACGGTGTGAACAGGCAATGGAAGGGTTGGATAATATGCATGTGAACTCCAGGATTTTTCTCCTCTTTATTCTTTTGTGCTTGTTCAGAGGAGTCTTGGTGGGTTTGGGGTGGGTTTTTCAGTGAGCTGGTTCCCTGTCCAGTTTGGATATACAAATTAGATTTCCTGTGTAAGCTGAAGTGCAAAGGAGCTGTGGGTGCCAGAAGGAGGGGCTGTGTCTGAGACCCAGCACAGTCTGTGCAGTTCTGAGCCATCTCCTCCCTTTCACTTGGCTAATTGGAATGTTCCAGCAATCCAAGTGGATTATGTTTGGCTTTCACTCTCACTTCATTTGCCTGTCAGAGCCCAGCCTCTCCAAGTGCCTGGTGTATGTTTACTAGGCTGTCAGAGATCCTGGTGAAAAGCTGCAAGGTAAATACACACCAATCCACACACTTTAATTGCTACCTCAATTCTTTCAACCTTTAATTGCTGCCTTAATTCTGCAGCAGGCAGCTCTCACTCAAGGGTTTGCTCATCACAGCTTCCTTCAGCTGTGGTGTTCAAATACTGCAGGTTCAACCCAAATATCATATTCATGTGTCTGATGTCATGGAATCGAGGCTCCAGCAAAGCAATTGGATTGAAGTGAACATTTCGAGTTGAGTCATTGCCTTTTCATGCAGATGTGCCAGGGGAAGGGAAATCCTAGGAGGAAGTCATGGAGTGTGTGAGCATGCTGGGAGGCACCTGGGAAAGGCTGGATATTCTGCAGAGTGGACGTGGGGAGGGTGGGATGAGGGTGAATTCTGATAAAGTAGATAAAAACAATAAGATCTTTCTCATCAGTGGTCATTATTTTTCAGGTGTTTGCTAAAATCAGTGCCCTTTTTGGTCCCACTTTCCAAAGGGAATGATTCTTCTGCTGCCAGACTCTGGCATCACAGTGGGAGATTGACACAACAGTGTTTCACCCCAAGGTTCTGAAGCCTTGGGAGTCAATCCTCCCTCAGCCCTACCCTCTAAATTAAGGTAGCAGGAAGGCAAATGTTATTGATGTTCAAATACTTCGTCTCCTTGAAGCACCCAACACATGCAAATTGTATAAAGAACAATGCTGGATTCTTGCTACTGTCATGAATCTCCAAGCCTGTGTAATAAATATTGTTGTCACATTATATGGGCTAAATGACTAATGATGGAAATGTGTTCTTATTCATGCAAGCAGCTGCTGAAGAGTGTGTTGTCCTAAAATATACCTTCCTGTCTCTGGGGCTGACAGCCATGAAATGATGGAATCAAGATCCTGTCCTTCAGTGTTGCTTACAGTGAAAACTGTCACCGTTTTTAGAGAAGTCTGTCAGAGAAGGAGACCCAGTTCTGATACAGTGTGGACACTACACCTTTGAAATGCTTCGTGCTGTGGACAGTGTTATGTGCAGCACTCAGGTGCAATTTTACCTTTCTTTTCATTTCCCCTCTCCTTGATGATTCATTTTAGCCCCTTGTCCATTAGAGGGCAATTCAAAAATGAATAAGAAAAAAGGAATAAGTAAGCCTAGATGTTACAGTGATCGATTTACTGTCTGGCCTCTGGAAGAAGCCCGAAGAAAGATTTTCTTTTTTATTTTCCTATTACATAAAATTGAAGTGTGAACACTTTTGGGCACCTTTGTCAAGCTTGTCATCATGCGCACTCTGACCCTGCAATTTTCTCTGTCTCATTTGCATGAAGAGGCTCTGGTGACATAAATTTCTTCCTTGAGGACTGAACCTGAGGGGAATGATGTGAAGAGTGAATGGTTTGACTGCAAGATTGAACTCCAGACGTAAAGTGCCACCTCTTACTGAGCTGCTGTCTTTATCCATGCAGTCCCTGATTCCACCTGCACAACACATTTGTTTAAGAATTGATCTGGCAAAATATCTCCTGACTCCTTCTCGTGCTGATGCACTGCTCTGTCAAAATCCATTCAAGCCGAGGTTTGTAGTGCTATTTAGGAACCATGGTTTGGGGGAAATATTGACATTGTGCTGAGAGCTGCAAACACAACTGATGAGGTGGGCTCTGCCCTGGTGAGTGCTCCAGCCAGAGCTGACGTAGGTTTAATGAGCAAGTACCTAATTAGGGTAGCAGAGGTTATTTTAAATGTGTTCAGTGTGTAACAAACACAGAACTCAGTGATGAGAGGAAAAGAAAAGAGTTCAATAATTTAATCCTGGTTTATTGGAAGTATGTTAAATTAGTAGTTAGGAACAGCCACCAGCAGTCACCAGTAAACACAAGCTGATACCTCATTTAGGATAAAGTTTTTTCCAGGTGCAAATTGCCATATTGGGGTGGATCTTTATAGCAAGGAGAGAAATGACAAAGGGATGTATTTTCTTCTATGGTAAAGATTTACCAGCACAGAGTAGAAGAGCAGAGAAGCAGGGATTGTGAAAGCAGGTTTTGCTGTGCTGGGAAGGTCCCTCTGTGCAGCGTGGAGCTCTCTGGTGGTGAGGAGGAGAGGGGCTGGAAAACAGGAATCCTGCGAAAATGCAGAGCATCAGGAGCTCCTGGGAGCAGCACATGGAAATGTGGGCCCTGTGCCTGTTCATTTGAGGGAACATCAGCTCTGTGCCCCAGCTGAGTTAACCTGCTGTAGAGGGTGGCATAAAGATACCCAGCCAACATGGCAAGCAACATTTCACCCAACACATCCAGGAGAAGAATGTCAGAGCACTGAGCTCAGCTTTGGGTTTGTGCAGCTTGCTGAAAATGATCAAACTGAAACCTTCATCTGTTTGCTTCCACCTTGGCCCTGTGTCTATAACTAATAAATAACTTGCAATCAATTTAATATGTAATTGATTATTAAATCAATATCTGGCTATTTATATATTTTGTAAGTCAGAGCCATAAAGCTGTATCTATTTAGCTTCAGAGAGGCTAGAAATTGGATTACTCAATTAATTGGACTACTTAACAAATATCGATTAGCATTTTTTAGCTATTAACATTATAGACATGTAACAGAGCACTATCTTTTAAAATTTTAATTAACTGTTTAAACAATGCTTGGAAATTTAAAGTTGTTGAGATTATAATTACATTATTGCCTATGCAGTTTGGAGTTAATTATACTGCATTTCTATAGACTTGATAAACTGCAAAATGTATCCCCTTAACAATCAAT
Source organism: Acridotheres tristis (assembly GCA_037013685.1). Taxonomy (NCBI): domain Eukaryota; kingdom Metazoa; phylum Chordata; class Aves; order Passeriformes; family Sturnidae; genus Acridotheres; species Acridotheres tristis. The sequence goes on along the minus strand of CM072898.1, from coordinate 722,957 downwards.
TGGTATTAAATTACTTTCAATTACTTTTTATTAAAACAAAATTAGAGCCTCACTTGCGGCACAGTAAAAGCAGTACAAAATCTCAGGACTCAGCCACACCTGATTGGTGTGGATTCTGCCACACCTGCTGCTTTCTACATGTCCAGCTGCTCAGGTGGTGGCCACACTTCTAAAATAAAAACAAACCCAGCAGACATAAAGCAATTCAGAGCTCTAGTCTTCCAAAGTTCAATGTCTGATACTGCCTCCATAGAAATTTGTACAAGTTTTGTTGATTTGTGTGCATAGGAGAAAGTCTGAGTCTAGGATCTTTCGTGTCAAGTATAGCTCCATTAATTGCCACAGCTTTCTTCCCTGTAATTGTGGACATTTCTCTGATCCCAAGGGGAATTTTTGTGGTGTGTGGTGGTACAGTATGGTGCTTGATGAGAATATCCACTTGTTTACTCAACGGGAGTCAAAATTAATCTTGTAGGCTCAGGGCTTTAAAGAAGCTTTCTATCAGCTAGTGATTCCCAGATTAGTTAGGGTTTAGATACTTAAAAGCTCTAATATTTGATAATAAAATACATTTAATCTGGTATCAGAAAATATAATACACTGCTTCCTGTAGCATCTCTTAGCAATTTATGACCCTCTTTTTTTATCATGCAGTTTTTTTAAATTTTAGTTCTGCTTTCCATCTCAATCTTTTTTATTTTGTTTCCTCTTCAGTGTTAGATGTGCTTCATTAGCTGATGAGTTTTATAAAGCTGGGTACTGGATTTAAGTAGTAGCAGCACAACAATAACCCCCCCCCCCAAAGGACTTTACAAAGGATGTTAGTTATCAGATGTAAACTGCAAATCAAGTGATGATTAAAACCCCTGGATGCCTCCTGGAGCCCATGGGATAACATAACGAAAGGCAGTACCTGTCCATAGCACTCAATTAATTTCTTCCCCCCAAAAGTTACATATTTGCTCAGGGAACAAACAAGTTTTGTTTAATTCAAATGCTAACAGAAGGAGTCATGACTCCTAAAAATTCAGGATTTAATACAAAACAAGTGTGGCCTTAAGCAGGGATATTTTAAGTAGGAGGCAGTGTTAACAGCTCTGTGCCAGCCAGGATTAGTGAGAGCACCAGCTGGAACAGGAAAAGGGACAAGGACAGCTGGGGGCTCCTAAAGCCACCATCCAAGCTGGCTTTGGGAGGGGATGCTTTGTGTGGCCACGGGGTCTGACCCAAGCCAGACGTGCCAGAGGACACCTGGCAGGGAGAGGCTGAGAAGGTGGCTGCTGGAATTCGGGCACTGATGGGTGTTGAGATGTTTGATTGTTCCCAGGCCTTAAGTTTTTAACTTTTATATTTTTCGGATCCTGTACTGCATTAGTGTATACCAGAACTCCATGTAGAGTGTTAGTTAACTCTCTTCACATTTTGGCCAGAGTAAACACTCCCTCTAAGCCTGAGAAGCAAATTCACCATCACAGCCTCAGGCCCCGAGGAGTATAAACAAAAGTGAATCAAGGAGAAACAAACTGGGGGAATATGACTTCATTACCTGAAGCTGTCATTGGACAATTAACCCCTGGTAAACAGACCAGGTAATTAACCCTGGTAAATAGGTCTGCAAATAGACCAAACTTAAAATTGTCTGAAAATGGTCAGAAGACCATCGTCTTGGGAGTAGCCCCTCTTGGAGGCTTTTCACTGCCCAAGGTGTATCTACTGAAGGCCTTCAATAAATACCTACCCTATTCTTTTAACTTTGTCTAGCCTCTGTTCTAGGTAGCCACTCCAAGGCATCAGTTCTTACCTGTTTGTAAAAGCCTTGTGAAAATCTGCACCAGGCCTGGCATGGCAAAATCCAGCTCCTGGTCTGCCAGATTTTGGGAATGACTCAGAACAAAGGACAAGAATAACCAAAGAGAGCCAGACTCCCCAGGCTCTGCTTAATTTTCTGGTTGATGTTTCTTCTAACTGATGTTTACCAAAGTCCTGAGCAACCACTGATTTCATGAAAATTTACACTGGAGGGATTTTTAGAGCCAGTCACATGCCACAGATGGAAAGAGGTGATGGTGAGGATTTACTCTGGGGACAAAGGAACTGGGCAGGTACCTGTCTGGATTGGAAATCAATGGGGTTCAATTCCAGCCTCCTTTAAACACTCCTTTACACCCTCAAGCATGTCCTCCATCCTTTGGCTGTAAAGTTCCTTTGAAAAAACAGGCACAGCCAGTTAATGTAAACCCCAGACCATCGGGGTGTGATTGTTCTGCCTCTCCATGGCCTGGTCCAGAGAGACAACAAGCCCTGCAAAGGCGGGAGCTTTGTCTGGACAGCTTGTGGAACTGGGACAGCTCTTCTGGTGCCTATTGGATTGCTCCAATTGTATTGCAAAGCCAGATCTTTGGTTAATACCTTGAGAAAATACAATTTTTTTCTTTGTATTGCTTTGAAAGAGCAGAAAAATAACTATTTTCCTGTCTGTTTGTTTATGCTGAAGTACATATATCCAGAGGCACCCTGGATGTTTCAGGATTTCACTGCCTTCAGCACTGACCAAAAGGGAAATTCCCGTTTTCATGGAGTTTTATAGTCTGAGGAACTTTTGTTACAGTTCTCCATTTGTATTTGACTCACTGACTAACACAGCAATGGGCAAATCATAATCTTTCTTTTACCTGAGATTTGTGGCAATTACCTCCTTCACAAGTAAGTGAAATTTAATTTGCTTCTATTTCTTTGTTGTTTCTTTTTGTCACAGGCATCATAATGTGAATTGTTTTACAGCAGCATTTCAAGGCTGGTGTTATTTGTACTGGAAGGAATCAAACTTCATGTGACTGAGGCTATGCATACTTAAAAATTAAAATCTGGTGACTCTGCAAAGATAACTTTGGTCTACAAGTTGTCTTCAAGAAGTATTAATAATGACAATATTACATTGTGTGAGAGAGTAAACTAAAATGTCCCTGTGGACACATTTCTCTTCAGTCATTAAGGAGAAAATGACTGTACTCTTTATTTAGAATAATGAGAGCTGATACTGGTTGTCGTTGGAGTATACTACAATCAAATGTTAATAAGAAGCAGCTTGAGAATACCTCACTAATGCAAGGGGTTTTTAAATCAAATTTTTGGAATTGATTGCCTGTGGCAAAAGAAGAAAAATCTTTAATATGATATAATGATATTTATGCTATCTCTGGGGAGAAATGTTAGCTCTGTTGACTTCTTAACCTCTTTTTGGATGCAAACCACATCATATATTTTGTCCTAACCATTAGAAGATTGTGTTTTGAACAGATATAGTCATATGAAAAGTTTGATAAGCACAGTCTATGGTATTTTTCAAGCTGAAACCTTTCACTGCATGCTACTTTCTAAAATGTGACTGTAATGATTGGTACTAATCTTAAATCTAAGATCCAGTGAAAGAAAGATTATTTCCACGTGTCACTGAACTGTCCATACTGATTCTATGTTTTCATACAATGGTATCTGACATGTACCAAGTTATTTTCTTCTAATTAGTATATAAATGACAAATGCCCCCTAGAAAGAACTACGTGGAAAATTAATTTTAGGAAGGAGATGCCCTCAAATTTCTCCCTTTACCTTCAATTCCAAACTCCCAGACTTCTCAGCAGTTTATTTCTCTGCAGACAGAATATGCTTCATAGTTTTGATCTCACCTAAGTGTGTGTATGGGTGCAGAGATTCCTCTCCTGCAACGTTTGTGCTTGCGAGGAAATACGGGTGTGAAATGAATTTCGTTTTTTTCACCAGGAGGAACACAAAGCAGAATGGAGAGGAAGATAAAACTCATTTCAATATGCACAGAGAGAGCATTTCTTATTTCTGCTGATGGCTGCCACATCTTTTCAGTGGGAACAGCTGGTATCTAAATGGCTTCCTCAGCTAAAACAATGTCTATCTCACTTTAAAATTTCAGCAGGAAGCTGCTGCTTCATCATTTAGTCATGTCACATATTTATAGTGTTGTCTTTGTGTGGAGTGTTTGAGACACAAAAACGAAAGAAAATTGATGCTGTGTACATCTTGGCGCCAGTGAACGTAAAGTTATGGTTTGTCATAAAAACCTGTAATCTACTTCAAGGGGGAGGAACCCAACTCTCAGTGCTGTGGTGAAACTTTTAGAAATAGAACAATTAAAAAGTGTAACAGGAAAGATGGGCCCCACTCAGCAATCCGTTCCTGATCATCTCTAAGTGTAAACACATCAGCAATCCTGCTGCAATCCTGCAATCTCCTTCCTAAGCACCCGTTCAAGTACCTGCAGCCTGCTGTAGCTGAGGTGAGGATGGGTGCTCCTCATAAATCCTCATTTAGTTGGCATATTGTGTCTTCTTGCAATTTTCAATAGGAAAATAAGAATGGAAATGAAAACAAATTGAGTTCCAGGAGAAGGATTAAAAAATGTATACAGGATGAAGGATAAATCAAAGAAAGTGTCAGTGTTTACTGACCATGTGAATTCAACATTTCTTTAGTTTTCATTTTTCCTTGTTTATAAAAGAGAAGTCAATAATGCTGTTTAATAAGAGACAGTTCTGTGCTTTTGAAATGGAAAACCATGAAATAAGTCTATTCATTCAAGATGTGAAAAACTAGTTTACAAAAATGGTATTTAGTTTTCTCCATCAAAGCTTCATGTTCTTCTCACCATCACATTAGTTATGCACATCCCATACATTGTTTGGGAACACCAAGTACAAAAAGCTCTTAATGTAAATGACTGTTTAGAGACAGGGCAGAGAAATGCTCTTCCCCTTCATCCCCTGTCATCAGTGAGACTGCTCTGCACAGAGCAGTCATTGCACCCAGGGGTGATTCTGTTTAATGATGGTATGTGCAGATCAGCCAGGCTGGGACATCCACGTCTGCTGCCTTCATGGAAGGAGCAGCACTGGAGGAATGACCTGTGTATCCACATAACATCTCAAATATCTGCTCACAAACCAAACCAAACCAAACCAAACCAAACCAAACCAAATTAAACCAAACCAAACCACACCACACCAAACCACACCAAACCAAACCACACCAAACCAAACCACACCAAACCACACCAAACCAAACCAAACCAAACCAAACCAAGCAACCCTCTCAAAGCTTGTGAGGAGAACAGGAATTATGTTAAGGCCTGTTTCCCACCCTAACACAAATAATGAGACTTGCTCACAAGACAGGCAGGTGCTGTTTGCTGCAGATGGAAAATTTCCTGTCAGAGATCCTTCCTGCCTTAGGAACTTGGTGTTGTGCACACTCCTGCTTTTGTTTTTCGGTCAGTTGTAGCAAAAGCAGGAGAACTCAGTCCTTGTGCTGCAGGGTGTGGATGCAATTTCCATCAGTTGGGAAAGGTCACAGCAAACCTGGTTGCAATTCCTCCTGCCCACAGGTGGACTGGGCTCATGAGCCCCATTTTCCCTTTTCCAGCTGATACTGACCTTTCTGTGGTGTCATTTCTTCTGTCTAGAACTGCTTAAAAGAATAGTTATATTTCATGGTCCAAGAGACTTAAATGTCCTGGATATCCTGGGAAAGACTCCTCAGAAGCAATCTTAAGTTTTGGGTCCTATTTAATTTTTTTTTTTTTTTTTTTCTTTTAAGTCAAAGTCCTTGTGGGGACAAGGTGTAAATTCCAAGAGTTAACAAGTGAGGGTCAGGCCTACCCACTAATTTTCCTTCTTTCCTAAATGGGAGATACTTTTACAAGATAAAAGCTACAGTGCCTTCGTGGGCGAGCAGTGGGGGGAAAATAACCTTCTTTGTACTCCAATTTTCCCTGGTCCTCCACCACTGGAGCTTCAGGGCTGTGTTTTTTAAGGGAAAGGAGTGTTGGCTGAGCAGCTGATGAGCAGGAGGCAGCTCCTTAAAGCTGCTTTAGATTCTTGTTATTTGTTAATACCCCTGGTGGGTTGAGGATGTGGCTTCAGCCACAACCCAGGGATTCTGTGCCTGAGAGGAGTTAACTTACAGTAATTACTGCATATTTGTGGCTCAACTGTGAGGAGGCACGGCCCTGGCTGTAGAGAAGGAGAAGAGGACAGGAGCTTGTTTTCATTTTTGAGGTCTTTTATGAGCTTGCCGGGCAGGGGCGGTTTAGGGCAGCTCGGGGGAGAGGGAAGCTGGGAATGCCATTCCAGCAGGAATGGAGGCCTTCCTCTGGCAGAGAGCTGCCATTCCAAAGGCCTTGCTGGAATCTCGTTGTGCAGAGGCTGCTGAGCTGCTCCAGAGGGCAGGAATCAGAGAGATATGGCCTTTGGAGCTTTGGACAGGCAGGGGAGCACAGACAGCCCCAGCATGGGGACATGGCCTTTGGAGCTTTGGACAGGGGAGCACACACAGCCCCAACACAGACAGGAGGGCACACACAGCCCCAGCACACACAGGAGGGCACACACAGCCCAGCACACACAGGAGGGCACACACAGCCCAGCACACACAGGAGGGCACACACAGGAGGGCACACACAGCCCGGTACACACAGGAGGGCACACACAGCCCAGCAGACACAGTCCAGCACACACAGCCCGGCACACACAGCCCAGCACACACAGCCCAGCACACACAGCCCCAGCACACACAGCCCGGCACACACAGCCCAGCACACACAGGAGGGCACACACAGCCCAGCACACACAGCCCAGCACACACAGGAGGGCACACACAGCCCCAGCACACACAGGAGGGCACACACAGCCTGGCACACACAGCCCAGCACACACAGCCTGGCACACACAGCCTGGCACACACAGCCCAGCACACACAGCCCCAGCACACACAGGAGGGCACACACAGCCCCAGCACACACAGGAGGGCACACACAGCCCAGCACACACAGGAGGGCACACACAGCCCGGCACACACAGCCCCAGCACACACAGGAGGGCACACACAGCCCCAGCACACACAGGAGGGCACACACAGCCCCGGCACACACAGCCCGGCACACACAGCCCCAGCACACACAGCCCCAGCACACACAGCCCAGCACACACAGCCCGGCACACAGCCCAGCACACACAGCCCGGCACACACAGCCCGGCACACACAGCCCAGCACACACAGCCCGGCACACACAGCCCAGCACACACAGGAGGGCACACACAGCCCGGCACACACAGCCCGGCACACACAGGAGGGCACACACAGCCCCAGCACACACAGCCCAGCACACACAGCCCAGCACACACAGCCCAGCACACACAGCCCAGCACGCACAGCCCAGCACACACAGCCCAGCACACACAGGAGGGCACACACAGCCCAGCACACACAGCCCAGCACGCACAGCCCAGCACACACAGCCCAGCACACACAGCCCCAGCACACACAGGAGGGCACACACAGCCCAGCACACACAGCCCAGCACACACAGGAGGGCACGCACAGCCCAGCACACACAGCCCGGCACACACAGCCCAGCACACACAGCCCAGCACACACAGGAGGGCACACACAGCCCAGCACACACAGGAGGGCACACACAGCCCAGCACACACAGCCCCAGCACACACAGCCCCAGCACACACAGCCCAGCACACACAGGAGGGCACACACAGCCCAGCACACACAGCCCGGCACACACAGCCCGGCACACACAGCCCCAGCACACAGGAGGGCACACACAGCCCGGCACACACAGCCCAGCACACACAGCCCGGCACACACAGCCCGGCACACACAGCCCAGCACACACAGCCCCAGCACACACAGCCCAGCACACACAGCCCGGCACACACAGCCCGGCACACACAGCCCAGCACACACAGCCCGGCACACACAGCCCAGCACACACAGCCCAGCACACACAGGAGGGCACACACAGCCCAGCACACACAGCCCAGCACGCACAGCCCAGCACACACAGCCCAGCACACACAGCCCCAGCACACACAGCCCGGCACACAGCCCGCACACACAGCCCAGCACACACAGCCCAGCACACACAGCCCAGCACACACAGCCCAGCACACACAGCCTGGCACACACAGCCCAGCACACACAGCCCCAGCACACACAGGAGGGCACACACAGCCCAGCACACACAGCCCAGCACACACAGCCCGGCACACACAGCCCAGCACACACAGCCCGGCACACACAGCCCGGCACACACAGCCCCAGCACACACAGGAGGGCACACACAGCCCAGCACACACAGGAGGGCACACACAGCCCCAGCACACACAGCCCCAGCACACACAGCCCAGCACACACAGCCCCAGCACACACAGCCCGGCACACACAGCCCCAGCACACACAGCCCCAGCACACACAGCCCGGCACACACAGCCCAGCACACACAGGAGGGCACACACAGGAGGGCACACACAGCCCGGCACACACAGCCCAGCACACACAGGAGGGCACACACAGCCCAGCACACAGCCCAGCACACACAGGAGGGCACACACAGCCCCAGCACACACAGCCCCAGCACACACAGCCCCAGCACACACAGCCCCAGCACACACAGCCCCAGCACACACAGCCCCAGCACACACAGCCCAGCACACACAGCCCAGCACACACAGCCCGGCACACACAGCCCGGCACACACAGCCCAGCACACACAGCCCCAGCACACACAGCCCAGCACACACAGCCCCAGCACACACAGCCCGGCACACACAGCCCGGCACACACAGCCCAGAACACACAGCCCAGCACACACAGGAGGGCACACACAGCCCAGCACACACAGCCCAGCACACACAGGAGGGCACACACAGCCCAGCACACACAGCCCCGCACACACAGCCCAGCACACACAGCCCAGCACACACAGCCCAGCACACACAGCCCAGCACACACAGCCCAGCACACACAGCCCAGAACACACAGCCCAAGCACACACAGCCCCAGCACACACAGGAGGGCACACACAGCCCAGCACACACAGCCCAGCACACACAGGAGGGCACACACAGCCCAGCACACACAGCCCAGCACACACAGGAGGGCACACACAGCCCAAGCACACACAGCCCAGCACACACAGGAGGGCACACACAGCCCAGCACACACAGCCCAGCACACACAGCCCAGCACACACAGCCCGGCACACACAGCCCAGCACACACAGCCCAGCACACACAGCCCAGCACACACAGCCCAGCACACACAGCCCCACAGCCAAGGCTGCCCCTCACAGCCTTCACTGGAGCCCCGCAGAAAGGAGCCACAAGGATTTCTCCTCAGGGGAATAACTTCCTCAGAAAATTATTCTGAGCACAAGAAATGAATGGTTGTTATCAGTTTCCGACATCTGCCAGCAGCACTGCAAAATCCAGCGAGATGGACGAGTGGTGCTCAGCTGCCAGAGGAGCAGCCCTGGCAGCACGGAGGGGATGTGTGGAGGAGGGCTCTGGGCAGGAAGACAGGTCCAGACCTGCAGCACTTAGCTGGTGCATGCACATATTATGGTAATTATTTCTGTATATAAAGTTCAACTTAATAAATCTTTTTCCTCCTGCGTTTTCACTTCCCTGCTCAGTGAACTGTACAGAAACATTCTGCTTGGCCATTTTCACGAATCATTTGATTAAATGTATTTAAGTCTGATATCTACTCAGTGGCCAATGTGCAGAGAGAAGAGCAACTTGCTAATTTAATAACCAGCATTTCAAATTTCTGACTTAAAGTAAAAATCCTATATCTATTTGTGGAGCCAAGTGAAAGGTAGAGAAACTAAAAAAAAACCAGCAAGATTTCTACTTAACTATCAGTTTGTAGATTATTTGAATCTTGGAGATGCTAAATGCAAAGGGTATATTAATTATGGGATCTTAAGTGCGAGGCTGTATTTTAAAAGCTTATTTTCGTTCTGCCTGTGTCTGCCAGGAGGTTTTTAAACATGTCAGAATTCTGGCAGTGTCTGCAGCTAAGCATAGAGGTCTAGCTTTGAGAGAACCTACAAAATTTCACTGCTGCACCTTCCAGGAATAATTGGACACAATTAACACCCAGGGCCTTCCCTCTGTAAGGTCCCAGAGGGGCTGAGAAGCCATTCCATCCTCTCTTTCCTTTGTTATCCCCCAGGAACCACCAGCATGTGGGATATGTAAACCATGCTGCTGGGCTGCTGGCATTGCTGAGGAGATGGAGAATTATCTCCATTTCCTGATATTTGCATTTGTTTGGGATATTGAGCAAATAAAAGGATATTTATCTCCCTGGATGAGAAAAGGACTCCTGGCCTCAGCCTGCTGTTGTCTCCCTATCTGCAGCATCTCAGAATTGCTAAGTTAAGCACTATGTTCACTTTTATCATAACCTGCCCTTATCAAGTTGAATCTTATCTTCTCCCTCCTGATTTGCCTGCTTGTCAAAATGTGCTTCATCTTCTTTTAGGAAAATTAGGTTTTGGCAGTAAACTTTTTAGGGAGCGATATCGTTTGTTAGGGTATGACTTTGTGTCCAGTGAATGGTGATTTCAGAAGTGATAAGGAGATAATAACTTTTTTCTGTCCCAGCACACGATGCCGAGGGAATTACTGTTGTGCCTGGGACCCTGGGAGCAATTTGAGCTCCAGGCTGGGAGGTCCCGGCTGGGAACGGTCTGGGAATAGGTGGGTGTAGCTGGCAGCATGTCAGGTTCCAGTTAACCAAAATAAAGCTGAGGCTTCTGTGTTTAATCTGTGCCTTTGTTTTGTTGTCTGTGTGTGGGAGCGGCACAGAGCTCTTCACTTCATCGAATATAAGTACACAGCCAGAAGGATGAAATAGCTCAGCACTGAGGGTTTGGGGTGGGGAGGAAATAATTCCTTTTACTTGGTTGTGTTTAGCAATCGTGCTGGCGGCCACTTCTATGTGCCTAAATCACTTTTTGCTCTGTCTAAAATCATACCAAGAATAGGAGTTCAAAATGTCTTAATAGTGACTGTATTTTTCCTCAGTAAGAAATAGCAATAAATCAAGTATTGAAACAAAAAAAATTAATGAAAACACTATCATTAAGTAGCACTACGTAAGACTGTTGTTCATATTCAGCTGAGCTCATTGTTAGTGCTCTAGTTGTACTTACCAGGCTAGAAATAATTTTAAAATATTTTCCATTATTAATTTATATACTTGGGATCAAATGGTGCATGAAGGCATTTTGAACCACAGTGTTCATTTAGACATTTGGCTTAAGGAAAGAGCACTGCCCTGCTTGACTCTTGTCTAGTTCTGAGCTATTTAATGCCGTAAATATTTGAAGTACACTCAGTGCTAGCTGAAAATCTGTTTCAGTCAAACAGTTGTTTTTGTTTCTTAATTGACTTTTTCTCTGAACTTAGGCAGAGGGAAAGGATTTTGATGAGGTGGAAATTATCTGTTGGGACTGTGTGTCTACAGTTTTACAGTTCTTGTAGAGTTTATGTTTGATTGTTTTACATTTGTTGTTGCTGCCCCATTTTGCTGGAGCAGTTGACACTCTTCTTGGTCTTTTCTACAAAAGAAGGACCATGGTGCTGTCTCTGATCCAACCTCATTTTCTTCCCTCTGCTGTTCCTAAAGTTTCATGAGCTGCTGTGGTCCCTTCTCTGGTGCTTCTCATAACATGCTGCCAGAAATTACCTGCACGGAGTGAATTCTGTGTGACATCCCAAGTAATTCCACGGAGCCAGGGATGCTGAAGGACATGGTCTGGTTGTAAGCTGCAGTAATATTCTATTACCACCCCTGCTATAAAACTGTTTTGTGGCAACACAGAGCTGTCATACCCAAATGGTATTGATTCCTGCCAAGCAGTGGAATCCCAGGACAAGGACAAATTCAGCCCTGTGTGCACAAATGGCCTTGTGCACTGTGCTGGATGTGAGGTCAGCTCCTGCCACATTGTAATGACCAACAGAATCAATTCCAGCCCCTTCTCAAGGTGAGCTCTGCTGCCTGGATGCTGCAGCACTCGAGCACCAGCAAATTCTGATCAGCAAAATGCAATTGGCAAAAAGAAAGTGCAAAGTGGAGCTGTTATCAGGGCAAATTGCTGCCTGAGGAAGGATTTCCTGGTGGATATCAGCTTCTGAGAACAACTTAGCCCAGGCGATAGCCATGGAAAATAAACAAAATCCTCAAACTGCGATGATGGAAGCTCTAAGGGTCTGAGGAGCTGGAGTTCAGGAAATCTCAGGACTTCTTTATTTCAGCTCTAACCGTGGAATAGCACAGTGGTTTACACCTGTTATTAACTCTGTAGTAGGCCAGGGTAACAGTCAGTTTTTAAATCTCCATTTCAGGTCAGAGCAATTACCTGCATTTTCTTCCTGCCTCCTTCAGTGTTTGGGAGAAGGAAGTAATGCAGTGTCAGAAATACAGGGTGACATATAAATGGACTTTATTCTTTTGTTTTCCTTTCTCTTTGTTTTTTAACCATGAAATATTATTTTGGTGTTGACCATCTCCTCAAGGAGTTGCATTTATCCACATGAACACACCCTCTCTGTAAACAAATGACCTTTTTCAATATCATGTTTCTTTAACAGACTTATGGGGAGAGAAGGGGGATGCAGAGAGAAAAATTCTTGCTGACCTTTAAGCCTGTACCCCTCTGATCATTTGAGCTTCCTGAATATCAAGTTTCATTTGTTACAGTTCAGCCCAGAATGGACTCTGATATTAGTGCTCTGTGAGGTATCCTACAGATATGGGAAGCCAGGGAAAGCTCTTGTGGAAGGGACATCACTACAGCTCTGAAATGTTTGCTTTGTTTTTCACTTGCTCTTTAAAAGAGGGGGGTTTAAATGTGTAATACTTGATTATTCAGTGATAAGGAGAAGGTGCATCTGATTCCTACAACTGCTTTAGGGGAATCAACCACATCCTTATCTGATGTTCCCTCTGAAGTCACAAACCCTTTTATGGGGACCCTTTTATGTGCAGATTGTGGTTTAGTTGTTACTTGTATGGTTTTGCTCCTATGGATGTGATGGTTCAGAGAAACCTTTAGCATGTGGAGTTTTTGCTGCTCCTAAAGGAATAATCACAGAATCCCCTAAGTTGGAAGGCACCCACAAAGATCACAGAGTCTAGCTCCTGACCCTGCATGGGATATTCCCAGAATCCCACCCTGTGCCTGAGAGCATTGTCCAAGAGAAAATTGCGTTTATTGCTGAAGGGATGGAAAAGACAGACTCTTAATTGATATGTGACAACAATAGTTGTTTTACTGCTGTCTATAAACATGAAAAAAAAATCTTAGTGATGAGTAGAGATGTTTCTGAGAGCAGGTAATTAGTAACAATTGTGGAGAAGTAACAGTTCATTAAAACCATCTTTCTGTTGTAGCAAATACTGAAAATGTTCACACTCTCTGCATTTCAACTTAACTTGTAAATTATGCCAATAATAAACCAGTAACTGTAGTATGGCCATCAAAATGCAGGTGCAATTTTTTGCTTTTATTGCAATTTCATCAAGATACATGAAAATTGCTAAGGAAATTCTGAGAGACAGTAGATGACAGTGATTTTAGTAGAATATTTCCTATGCTTTTGTAATTCATAGTGACCCTTTTCCCTTTTGTCACTGAGTGAAAACTCTCATGGAAATTCAGTACCTATGATAATACACCTGCAAGGTGCAACCTCGATTTCCTTGTGGCGAGGGCAGTCCTGGCAGAGTGCAGCTCAGCCTTGCTGCAGATCCCCCCTCCTTGCAGGAGCAATGCAGCTGGATTGGAAGCCTGTGCTGGAGCAGAGTGAGCAGGGGATTTTTTGGCACAGGGATGTAGTTGAAACTTCTTTTCAGCCTGACATTTATGAAAGGTTAACAGATATAAGACCTGATGAAAGAGCCAGCAGCATCAGGGGCCCAGCTTAATAGCTTATCTGCTCTACTGTTTATTTTCCTGGGAGATTTCCTTGAACAAGGAGCAAGAAATGTTGCAATACTTGTCACGTTTAGGCCAAGGGTTTGAAAAGTTTAAGATTTCCTCAGCTTCTGAAAACAGCCTATTCTGAAGACATGGTAACTCTTCCGGTGAATATTACTGGGAAAACTGCTTTCTAGTATGCTGCTTTGTTCAAAACTTTCTTGTAAATAAGGACACAAATGAATTTTTTCCTCTGCCTTTGCTTCCCAGTCCTTTTTAAGCCCATTTTGAAAGTAAATTAAAAAGAAAAAAAAAGGTAAATACCGCTTATTCCTTGAGTTAAGTGAATGCAGGATCAATAATTTAGTATTCCTTGATGTTTCTCAACATAACTGCTGAGACAGCCTAAACAATGGATCCTCAAAGTCTTGCTTACACTGCTCAAATTCCAGATATGATTTTGGAAGGTGTGGGGATGATTTAAAGGGCCAACTTGAAAAGCAGAATTCAAATTCTAAGTACATAAAATAAGATGTAGCTATACCATTGTCCCTAGTTTACCTAGGAATTTTATTGCTTGTGTGTTCCATGTTTGAGACAGAAAACAGGGGCCTTTGGGGGCTGTTTACAAAGCACTTAGAGCAGAACAGATTTCTGAATCAGCTTGAGATTGGCCAACTTGGCCATTGGTCACTGTCTAGCTGACCCAGGATGGAGGTGAGCTGAGTTTAATGTGCTCAGGGTTTTTTGCAGCTTTCCTTGTTGTGCAGCACAGTTTCTCTTTCATGTTTCCAAGGCTAGATTACAAATCCTGAGTGGATTTGTACTCTTTCCCTTGTGTATCCTTTCGGTTGCTTCCTGGAAGAGTCTGTGCTTTTTGCCAAGAATGTTGTCTAGGTGTAAAAGCTTTGCTGCTATTCCTTCCCAGCCCTTCCCAAGTGTTGACAGAGCGAGACACAAGTGCCTAAGTCCCATTCAGAGCCACAAAATGAGCATCCTCATGATTATGTGGTCTGGAAAACGTTCTCAGATTCTGCTTGCTGGCTTGGTCCCACAGGAAAGTGGTGAGGAGAGGATTTTCTCCTTCCCTGTGTGCTGCCTTCAGTACCTAAAAAAAACTCCCCCAAAATCCCTGAATAGCCTTGAAGTCGTTGGAGAGCAGAGTTTAGGATGCATTTATTTCCTTAGGATTTACTGTTGCTGTATTTAGTGTGTCTGCAGAGACATGATGAAGTGTAGCTCTCATTTTTGGCTGCCTGTCTCCTGTTGCTCGTGCAGCAGCCTGGCCCAGCCAGAAGCTGTGGGTTCACGGAAGGATTGATTCACTGCAGGATTGGGTGATGTAGTACTCAGTGCTGTGCTGTTCCCTCTGAGGATGTAGCTCTTAATGTCCTGTGGCAGGAACATTGATTTGGGACACAGAACACACAGAATTATGACAAGTTGCAGGTATAATTAAAAGAAGTTTATCTGGCATATCCAGTTTTGAAGGCTGTTCTGGCTGACAGTGATTTGTAGTTTCGGTAGCCTTTCTTTCCAAATAATGTGAAGTGTGTTGGGTTTTTATGTGCACGACTTGTGTCATCGTTATCCCGACGTGTAAAATTCCCAGAGGGCTTTCCTTCTCAGAGCGCAGTTGGTGGCATGGAACAAATTGATGGCATTGAACAATCAGCTCTAAAACACTGTAGAAGGAAAATCAGCTTCTGCCTATTAGGGAGAGCATTTAATTATTCCAGTATCCCTCTACCTCGACTACTTATTTCCTTTTCCTCTAGCAAGAGCATGTGTAGAAGCAGATATGACAGTTCCTGAAATTTGAAGCTGTTTGGTGTCCAGTGTGTCTTTCTGCACTTTTCCATCCAGTGATCCATCCATTTGCACTTTCCAGGGCCTCAGAACTGCTGAGAGAACTGCAGCTGCTACAGGAGTATTTTGGGTGCCAAGTGGCCACCTCTCCCATGTGCCCCTTTCCCTACATCTGCACAGAACAAAGAGAGCAGTTCAGACATCCAGGGTTTAACCATGGTGACAGCAGGCTTTTCCTGCCTCCAAAATACCCCTGTGTGGGGAAAAAGACCCACTCCTCCAAAATATCCCTGCATAAGAAAAAGGAGCCATTCCTGCACTGTCTTAAGCATTTTCATTTCTTTAGCTGGAGCAATGGCACTGTCAGTGAACAATTTGGTTAAATTGATGTCAGATCATGTGGTTTGACTGCTGGTAATTGAATGGGATGCTCTGGCCAGGCTTTATCAGACAGTGCAATGAGAGAGGCTGAATCAAAATACATGCAGAGAAAAGTTAATAAAGATCATGAAACATCTTAACATGGTCAAATCCAAGGGCTCCGTGCCGTGAGCTGTCAGCTCAGTAACAGGGCTGTGAGCAGCTGTCCCCAAATTTAAGGAAATTACAAAATTGCCACAGTTCCAGCTGTGTTTTAAGTGCTTGGGAAACACTGCAATCCCAGGAAATCGGGTTCCATATGCTGACTGAAATGGAGGGTTATAATCACCTGGCATTTCACGTGGATTAACCCTTCAGCATTCCTGACAGTGCCACTCAGAGATTGCTGTGCTAATGTCCTCCATCGTCCCAGACGTCCTCAGGAATATCCTGTGTGCATCACTCTGCTGAGAGCTGCTGCTCTGAGATTCAATGTGACATTTTTAATGTATTCCGAGCTTCTGCTCCTGAAAGAAGCTTTTCATTTTGGAAATAAAGGGAGAACATTTTGGGAAATGTTTCTTTGCAGAACAACTGCACGCTCCTGGCAAAATGGAAAAGGATTGGCACAGAAACAAGTCTGACATACCAAGTGTAAAGAGATTTTGAGTTTGTTCAGGCTGAGACTTATTGGCATTAATCAGCATGTGCTTTTAAACACAGAAAAATAAGTTTTCTGTGACTGTATTTGAATATGTGGATGTGAAATGTGTTCGCTTATTTTCTGACAAATGCTGAGAAGGGCATATGGAGCTCCAAAAAGCAGTTTCAAAGACAGGAAGCTGAAGCAGGAATGCACAGAATCACCTTGAGATTTGTAACCACCTGTAAGAAAATACATTTTCTTTACCTTTCAGGGGTACTTACATCTATACTGAAAACTATTTTGCTTTACTATACAAAATATAAGATCATAAAATAACATTAAGCAAGAGCTAATTTTGAAGGAGAAACATCCCTAAATAATTTCTGCTATTTTATCTGTGTAGGAAGTTCTCTGTAGAGGGCTGATATTCACCTCTCTTTATGAGGACAGCAAAGAAGTCATGAGGGGGTTGAGCACTCCATGGGACCCTGGCTGTGCATAGCTCCTGCTGATCCCTGGAAAGCTGATGTCCCAGGCATCTCTCTCACTATATATGTATGTATATTTATATATAATGTGCTCAGATGGCTGCAGCCCTGGCTCAGCTGTGGCACACACAAGGCGGCCCTAAGTGCCCTGCGTGGAGCAGCACCCCCTCTCCCAAAACAGTTTTCCTTCCTCCATGCCCTGTTGAGACCAGGAGATTTTAGGACCTGAATTCCTTAAGATTTTTGACAAGTCAATCTGGTTTGCTTAGAATATGTGAAAGGTGCAAAGGTTTGGGGTGAATTCCTGCCCTGAGTGAAGGGTGCTGCTGGTCCCCATTGGGTGTCAGCTCCTGCTGGCTGCTGGTGGCTCTACAGCTGCTCTCACTCATCAGCAGAGCTTTTCCCAAATAACAGATGAAAGGCATTTATGTAACTACCTCTGCCTTCTATAGCGCTGCTTTATTCGTGACTTCTCTGAGCACAGCTTGAATGTCTCCTGAGTTTCGCTAGAGGCTTCTCCAAGAGCAGAACCTTCATTCTCATGGTGAGAATGAACATTCTCAAAGTGAAAGCTGCAATGGAAGACTTATTCAATTTACAGGAAAAGATGGGACAGGAGCAGAGAATAAATTACAGGCCAGAAGGTGGAAATGAGGGGCTAAAAGCAGAGTGATTTCGTTGTGATGTTTGTGTGCCCAATGGAAACATCACAGGTTAAGGCCAAGTTGTCTAGGACACTGAGTAGCATACATTGGGAAAGGAGATAGTATTATATTACAAGTATTTCTCACTGAAAGTTGTTAGAGAGAGACCAGATCCTTTGGTTATGCCTGCAGTTGTAATGCCCTCAACCCTTAAAGCTCAAATCTCTTTTAAAAGGTTATTTTAAATTCTATTAGCACAGAGTTGAATTATTAGAAAGGAGACAAAACACACTTGCAAAAAGCAGATCAGAGGTTTTAGGGGGCAGGGGTTTAATTTAGGTTTAGAAACCCAACCCTGAGGTAAGAGCAGATGAGGAGTCAGTCTGAGAACATTTAATCCACGTTCACCTGTGCTGTGCCTGCCGTGCACATCCACTGGTCCAGGAGAGCCCTGTGATGGACAGAACAGGGCTGCACTCAGCAGCTGGCTCCAGAACCTCCCTCCAGGTTTGCTGGGTTACTGTACAATCTCTTGCTTCATCCAGCAATATCCATAACCTGATCTTCCTCTAAACAGGGAAGGAGCTTTGCTCACCACGCTGAGGAAAGAGCCCCTCAGCTACGCCCAGGCTCAGAGTGTGTATCAAACTTGTCATCATTTGCATACACTCCCAATTATCTCCTCATCACTGAACTTTAGGATGGATTATGAGAGTGCTGGATTTTTCTTTTTTTTTTTTTTTCCCCTTTATGTCTAATTGCTTCAGGAGCTAAAATTGAGTTACTTTGTATGTCTTCTTTTATATATAAATATATATCCTGACGTTTAGGAATATCCTAGGCGGCAAACAATGAATCCCAAATGAAATGCAAATTTTGATGTATTTCAGCTCGTTCTTGAGAAGTGTAAATGGATTGTCTGGAGTTTCTCATATTGCAAAATACTAAACTAAGAGGAGAAGTTTTGAAATCTACACATAGGACGAAATAAATAATTTACCAGTGAAAAAGTCATTGTCCATAGTAGTGTTCAGGTGAGATCTCATGTTTCAAGGAATGTAATGACTTCTGGGAAAATGAATTTCCAAACCCAAAAAACTTCCTGTGGTATGTTATGAAGTAAATATGGAAGTAAATGTATGGCTTTTGCTGTTCTTTGGGATTGATTTCTAATTTTTTTCTTTAAGTGAATATTAATTCTTGCTTCTATTTCTCTATTATTTTAGCTTAGGAGTATTAAAAATGGATAAGGGGAGATTTGAAGTCCTTAAGTAAGTTATTTTTTGCCTGATCTGTGTGATTCTAGAGACCAAGAAACTGAGATATCGACTCTTGGAAGAAGAAAACAAAAAAAAAAAAGAGAAGTCCCAATTTCTCACTTATTACAATGTTCAATCAATATGTTTGACTTGTGAAATATTTTCCAGGATAAAGCAAAATGTCTCTGAAGCAGACTTTTTCTTCAGTAAATCATAATCTACAGCTCATCCAAGCATATGGGATCAATAGTGGTGTGTCTTGTTAGGTAATCATGAAACTGGAGGAATATATTAAAGGAGGAGAGCAGAAAATGAGCCTTTTAGGGAACTGTTTAGTTTGGGATTTTTAAAAGCAAATGTAATTATTGTAAAGCCATAGAAGCCCGTTATCAATTGAAAGATCAATATTCCTGTGAATAGAAACTCTGAATTCATTGGACCTTTCTTGCATGGTTTCTGTGAGTGTGGGTGTGTGTGTTTATGTGTACTTGTGTGTGTGAATGTGCATCAGTCAGATTACTCTTTATGACAACTACTATCTTTATTTTCTGATATGGCAATACTGAAAGCTGCTCCTGGCCTTGCAATACAGTAAAAATCTCTGTAGCTTTGAAGCAGAATTAAATGTAGCTGAAACCTGTCTATTGATTCAGCTTTGGAGGTTTCCATGTCCTCTGTTCATGTGTGGCCATCCCTGGGGAACAGGAGAACTCTGTGGACACCCTGTCATTACCCAGCTGAGTTAAAGACAGCCTGAAAGTCTATTTTATTAAACTGAAAATAAATTAAAGAGCTTAATTTTGGAATGAAATCATGGCTGGCTGGTGCAAGAGAGGCTGCTCTCCAATGTTGGCCTGTCCATCCAGGCTTCCAGAGGAGTGGAATTTTTCTGTAACATGGGAATGAGAGGGGGAAGGATCAAGACTTCCACCTTTACATTTCTGAGCACTTTTATTTGTGCCAGTCTCCACTTCTAATTGCACCCCTGCTGTCGTGCTCCACGTTCAAGAGCCAAGGTTTTGCTGGCAGAGGAAAGGAGCAAAAGTTTAGTTCTGCAAATGTGTGTTGAGACTTACAAATCTAATTATGATATCAAACTTTGGTGATGATTGTTAAATATGTAATTGCAAGTATGTAAGGAGCACACCCACACGTCTTCTTAATTTCGCACATTTATAATGATTTTTAAATGGAAATAAAACTATTCGTAAAAGTGAGAGCAGAAACACAAAGTAGAATGAAAGCAATCATTGTGGACCCGTTTTTAAATATATTTTTTATATATATAATTGCCTTAAAATATTTTTATTCCACTGTCTCTTGTGTGCCAGCATTGAATTCTAGATGCTCACAAAATGGTTGCAAATTTGCCAAGTTAGTTGATAGAAATCACACACTTCAGATTTTCTTGGGAGTTTTTTTGGATGTGATGCCTTGATCTGTGTGTCATGGGAAGGCTTGGGGGATGTAACTGTTTGTTCTGATACCCTCAGCTGCAGAGGAAAATGGAGCTGTGTCAGTAATTCAGGTGAATAAATGCAAAAGTCACCTGAAATGGATGTTGGTACTGGACAGTCTTGAGACTGACAGATTGTCCCAGTTATTGTGACAGTGGGTGCTGCTGATCTTCAGATCTTGGCAAAGAAAGTGTTCACACCAGGCAAGGCTGGCCCAGGGGCAGAAACTGGGTGGGCTTGAATACTCAAGACAAGTCTGGGTTGTTTTTAGGGGGGTTTTCCTGTATTTTAAATTTTTTTTTATTTTTAGTTGATAGAAAAGAAACTGCCTGCACATCCCTTGTTTCCTGAAACTCATGATGCTCAGTTGTGGATCTGCTTTACAATGAGAGCATCCTAAACACCTAAAACCACCTTATTGCTCCCATGAAATCAGCCTTAACCCCTTTAGCTGTTCTCCATTCAGCTGAATTCTGAATTAGCTAGATTTACCCTATATTACTGCAGTGCTATGTCCCAAAAGGACTGCTCTGTTTCTTTCCCTGGGGGAGATCCCACAGCTCGGAGAGCTGGGAGGCAGCTCAGGTGAGGGACCCTTTAAATGTGTCCAGAAATGGGTTTGTTTTCTCTCCTGATTCATTCTGTCTGTTGGCCTCATAGTGATGCTTGGCTGCAGCTCTGCAGGCCCTGAAATAAATGAGAATTGTAGTTTTGAGACAAAAGCAGGTTTCAGTCCTCTCTCTCTGCTCTGAGGTTGTTAACAGTTTAATTTAATGGTTGTTTTATACTTCCATGATGAAAAATACACTGGTAAAGCTGATCTGGCCTGAGCTGCTTCACGCCCTTGCCATTTCCCACGTGGTGGTGGTGCTGTCTTTGGCAAATCCATGAGTCAAAACAGGTTTGGGGCAGAACAGGCTATAAATAATTTGAGGCTATCCAGTTAGAAAAAAAGAGTCATTTAAAAGTTCATTTAATTTCTTAAAGTTCAATCTGATGAAGAATAAATTTGGGATGGTTTATAACGGTCCTGTGTGTGTATGCATGGAGGTGTGTGTGTGCCTTTCCATTTATATGTAAATGTAGACTTGCAGCTCATGAACTCCACATTTTTTTCAGAGGATCAGAATATTTTAAAATCTTGATGGCCATTAATTTATTTTGTAATTTAAGCATTTATTTGCAAAATGGGGTAAAGGATAGAGACATGGATGGTTTGAGCTTTTGGGACAAGGAGTGAGCAGTAGGGAGGGAGCACGTCCGTGTAACCTGTGTGGGGCTGTAAACAGATTAGCTTAGGGACTGCTGCTTCCAAAGCAAGTATTAAGTTGTCAGAAGTTGAGGTATATGTTAAATAGCTTCATTATTAGAATTTGGTTACTACTTATGATTTATAAATCCATCTGTTAAGATAATTTTAAGAAACAGCAGCACATCATTAATAAAAGTTTTCAGTTCAGCAGAGCAGCATGCAAAGCAAACATCGTCTTTGGCCCGATATGAAACAGGGAATAGGTTTGAGTTGTAATGGAATTATTTTTTTAATGGAACATTTTATTTTCATAGTTTTGTAATGCTCCTTTCATTTCTTAGCCCGGGGCTGCTACGCCTGCTTTATCCTCTAAAAGTCGGAATAAACGGAGCTTGCTCGGCCACATGGGAAAGTCAGGCCTAGATGAAGACTCATCTTGACGATTTACGTCTGAGGAAAAACAACAAAGGTGGTGGAGAAGGTGTGTGGTGGCTGATGGAATCCCCGAGCAGCAGGGCTGGCAGCAGGGCTGGCCAGGAACACGCACACGGCGCGAGCCAGCTCCGCTGGGAGCTGCCTGACAGCCTCTCTGGGGGGGCTCACCCGGGGGCTCCCCAGGCCCCATCACAGAAACCCCTCAGCACTTGCAAAGAATTAGAAAAAGGAGAGGGAAAAGGAGAAAAAAAAAAAACAAAACAGAAAAACTAACCTAAAAGAAATATAAAGGAAAATCAGCAACGATAATTTGTGGATGAAGCACTCAATGCTGCACCTTACAGAGCATTGTCTCTTGCTTGACTTTTTCAAGGAGTTGAAAGGACAGGCTGCACAAATTCTTTCCCCCTAACTGTGATTTCCTGGTTGGCTCCAAGTGGTGCAGCAAGGTCAGTGAGAGGGATCTGGCTCTGCCACACGTGAGGGCAATAAAACCTCCCCAGGCTTGGGTTATATGCATTTTATTAGCAAGTGCTGCTGTGGTTTTCATCCCAAAGTCCTGTGCTTTTAGCTCAGGAGAAGTGGTTACAAATAGAACTTTTCTGGCTGCAGAAGTGCTCTGGGTTGGGAATGTGGCTGTTGCTGTGCCCATGCACCAGGGCTGGGCATGGAGAGCGAGCAGGGCCAGCAGAGAGGGCACTGAGCACTGAGCAGGCTCCAGGCACCGTGTCCCAGCAATATCAGGCTGCTGATGGAGTTGAATATTTGGAATTATGGCCCTGACTCCCCCCTGGGGCCCGTGGGTGTCCCTCCCCTGCTGGGTGCTGGGTGCTATTCCTGGCTGTCTGTCCTGACCTTCCCTGGCACAGCTGCCCAGGGATTCTGCAGAGCCTGAATTTATTTATGTCTCAGCATTGGTGCTGATGACAAGGCTGAGTGATGGAGCTGTTTAGTTTCAGGGTCCTTGAATCAACAATCTGGGCTGTAGCATAGCCTGAAAAAAAAGCTATAGGTAGGCTAGACTGATTTCACAGTGAAGAATTATTTATTTTTTCCCCCAGATCCACAAAACTGGTACCTCTTATATAAGAGCCCAGGAGATAAAGTCATTCTGGAAAACAAATAGACCTTAGGCTTATCTGTGTGTCTGGAAGAACATTGCTAAAACTGAGAGAAAACAAATATTGCTAGCAGGATTAACTTCCTTTTGAAAACCAGCAATATCCTTTAGAGATCTTGTGACCATATTAGTAGCTGTCCTAAGATATAATTTCAATAAAAGTTCTTTTTCTTTTCTCACCATCTCATTTCATGGCTCAGGTCATTGAGAGCTGTAACAGTGACTGGTCAATAGAGAACCCTGATCACCTGGGATACCAGACCCAGCAAAGAGATCTCTGTGAGTCTTCACTTATCTGGTGCTGGGAATGTGATTTATGCCATAAAGAAAACATTTATAAGGAGTGCAGTAGAAAAGGAAATTAATGCTATAAAGCTGTCATGAGGTATTTTAGTCAGAAGTGGAACCAAGGCAAAGCTGAACTCTGCGATGGCAAAATGAAGTTCCTAAGGAAGTTATGAAATCTTGTGCCTGACCTTCAACCCCTCAAGGACATTAAAAAATTCCAAAAGTCTGCTTGCTCTTTGCTGTAAAAACACAGATGATTTTGAGGCTGCAGACTCATACAGAGAAAAAAATTAGGAGTGTTTTTCCTTTGTGATTCTGTGAGTGTCTAGTAATTAGTGCAACAGAAAATACTGATTTGATGCACTTGCCCTCTTTGATAGTTTAATTTGTCCTCAGATGCTCTTTGTCCCCATCCATCTACAGGGTGAACAGTCACTCCTCACTGCTGAAGCAGTGTGGTTTGCCAAGACTTAGTCCTGTACTGGTTTTTAGGGTTACACCCCTCTAATAAAGCTGGATTAATCTGCACCCTTTGCTAGAGGGTTTGCCCAGCCAGCTAATCCAGTGTGCTCTGTCTGACTGAACTCCTGCACTGGGAAAAGTGTTGGTAATCCCATAAGGGTTTGAAATTCCAGGACAATGTACCTGGGGATGCCCTGAGAGTCAGCTGTGGGCTGTGCTCTGTGTGAAAGCACTGCTTATAAAGATGCACTCAAAATGCTGCCTCTCTGTACATTATTGTAATTATTGTTTCTGCTCAGAATATTTAAAGTTTAAAAAAATCACACCATTTCCCAGTGTAGTATTAGTGTATATTTCAGCAGGAAAACCCAACCAACCCCTTGATCATTTAACAGAGGTGGGTTCTTTGCAAGGAGCTGTGACTGAGTTTGTGCCTCTCTCACATCAGCTGAAGGCTCTATGCAAATATTTGTGAGCTGCTGCTGAAGGAAAAGAACCACACATAATTTTTATTGAATGAGCAACACGTATTTAAGATTAAATCCTTAATCTAATAGCTCTACTGCATTTTTTTTCTTACAGCAAATAAGAATTGGAGAAACTGGATGGCTTCTGTTTTGCAATCCTAGAGTGAAGTACCAAGAGACAGGAAAAATAAACTTCCCCCACTCTCTCCCTCTCATACCTTGGGTGCTGCCATCTGGAGCCTGTGCTATCTGGTAATATTAAATAAATGCAAAGCTAATTAATTCCTTTCTGTCAGGTTTTTCTCATTAGGTTAATAATAACCTTTCAGAGTTTGTCATTCACCAGTCAGCAATGTGCCATATGCTTGATGTCACATGATAAAAAGTATTCTCCGTTTGCCATGCTCTGGAGTGCCTCAGTGCTGCTCAGGATAATCGTTTGTTTCCCAGGGATGTCTCACTGACATATGCCACAGATGCACTGATTGTTTGCTAATACACCCTCAATCCCATCATTGCACATTTTTGCCAGCAATATTACTCTCATAAAAATATTTCTTCTCCATGAGCTCCATTTCCGTTGGATATTGATGTCTAATTCCTAGAGGTGCCTTTTGTGGCAAGAGGTGTTAGGCTGCTGAAACTTGGAGGATGTCAGTGTGGCTTTGATGGCTTTGTCCAGCCCTGTGATTATGTCCAAACAGATTGTTAAGAATCACCTTTTCTCAAAATCATAATTTTCTTTCTCTCAAAATGTGTTAACAAGGATTTACATAGGCAAAGTTAAATTGTAATTTCTCAAATTCTGTGTGTCAGCATTGTTACAAAAAAGCTGCGTGATCATTTGTGCAACAGGTGAATGAATACCTCAGTGTCTGCAGTGGGACAGGGCTGCAGGAAATACAGAGGCAGCCTCATCTGCAACTAAATATTTAGGAATCCACCTTCATTTGTATTGTATTGAAAAAGAAATGTGTTGTTTTGCATTGAAAAAGAAACTTTGAAAACTGTAAATCAAAAGCTGTGCTGGTTTGGTAGGTGGAGAGCTGGTTCAGCTGGTGTAATAACAGCACAGAACACAGAATAATAACATAGAACATAGAATAACCACACAGAACATAGAAAATAACTGCATAGGACATGGAATAGTAACAGCCCAGAACATGGAATTAGAACATAGAACATGTAGTAACAGCACATAGAAACAGAGCATATTAAAAAAACTGTGTGTGATCATAGAATTCCAGAATAGTCTGAGTTTGGAGGGACCTCAAAGCCAACCCAGTGCCACCCCAGCCATGGCAGGGACACCTCCCACTGTCCCAATGTCCAACCTGGCCTTGGGCACTGCCAGGGATCCAGGGGCAGCCACAGCTGCTCTGGGCACCCTGTGCCAGGGCCTGCCCACCCTGCCAGGGAACAATTTCTTTGCTGTTTCTCATATTTCTGTCAGTGTGAAGCCATTCCCTTGTCCTGCCACTCCAGGTTCTTGTAAAATGTCCCTTTCCAGCTTTCCTGAAGCTCCACTTTAGGTACTGGAACACTGCAAAAATCAAGGTTAAGCCTTCTCTTCACTGAATATGCTAAGAAAATTCCCATTAAACATTTTGCTCTTGGTATTTTCTGGTATTTTAATTAGGATATGTGAATTAGTCATATCTGAAGGAGTTTTACATTTAATCTTTCTTTTTTTTTCTCTAATGAGTTCAGCTCTTTTCTGTTGTCCATTCCACAAAAGCCAATTCAGTCTTAGCCACTCACTCCTGTGGCTCACCCATTTTGTGTTTTGATTCCTAATGGTGGAGTTGTGAATATCCTGTTCCAGTTGCTGCCTCATGGGTTGAGGTCTCGTGCTCTTGGGTCACCCTTTGGATTGATGTGGAATGAGCTGAGAGCAGGAGCTGCTGCCTTCATGCTGCTGCCTTTGGTGGCACTTTCCCGAGTGACCCGGGATCGATGCCCTGTAACCTCCTGAGAGGAACTCACCACAGGATATTCATAACCCTGGCCCACAGAATTAAAACTGGCAGTGGCAGGCTGGCCTTGGAAGTCTTAAAAGGCAGAGCTTGCTTGCTGTGAAGGAGATGCAGTAATGGACTGGAGGGAGGATATCCATATCAAAGCACCACCTTGTTAGCAGGGTGTCTCTTTATTGCTGTTATACTTTAAGAAATAATGAAAGAAAATTCTGCCTGCCTATTTCTTCCATGCTGCAGCCATCTCCACAGCGATACTGAGGTTTCAGTGCACTGAAGTGTTCCCAAATTAAGAAATGGGACTGTTTGCACTGTGATTATCAAGAGCAGATTAAGCCTTTATGACCCTTTTTTTTTGTGTTTAATGTTGGTTGTGTAAAGAATAAAACATGCAAAAAAGCACATTCATGAGGAACACTTTGGGGGGGTTCAGAACAATCAGTGGTAGCTGCTAAAAACAGTCTGTCATGCATTTCAGTCATCACTTTTAACATTTTTGATCAGAAATCCCCACGATGTAGCAAACTAAGTGTCTCAGAAATGGGGTCAAACAAGAGGTTAATTCATCAGAGGCAAAATGATTAGCAGCAAAATGTTTATTTCATGCAAGAATCATCCTCAAATCAGTCTGGTTTCCACTCCTAGTGTTGAGAATAAAGAGTGATCTTGCCAGCTCTCAGCCTTTCAGTCTCTGCCCTGCCAAGTGTAAGAGAAGAGCCTGTTTTAAGTCCTCTCCCATTGAAGTTACTCTGCAGTGCAGCAAAACTGTACCAGCACGGAATATTGCTGTTGCACTTCTCTCCTCCCCCCTCCCACCCTCTTTTCCAGGATTTTTGTAGGCTTTGGCTCTGCAAAAGGAGCTGAAACCCCTTTGGACTGCGGCACTTCAGGCGTAGCTGCTGGGAAACAAATGCTGCAGCTCAAGGGAGCTGCTGGAGGAAAAACTCCCTCTGAAGCCTTGTCTGAACCACGGGTATTTTGTCAAAGGTTTCACAGTGCTCATCTGCCCTGTTCCTGGGATATATCCCTGCTATACCGTGCGTGCTGCATGCACCCGAAGCAGCTGCTCTGGCATAGTAATCCACTCAAAAAAAGGAAAAATTACATAATTGTTAAGGAAAAGGTGAGAAGACCTGTTGGGTGTTTCAGGGGGAGATTGGGACGCAAGGCTGTGGTCTTTGCAGAATAAAAGTGGAAGGACAGGGTTGCTCTGCACTCTTCAGACTCATCTGCTCTACCCGGGCTGCCTCAGGCCTTGGAAGCACTTTTGACACAGCAATCTTGTGCTCTGTCCAGGGTTAGCTCCTGAGGCTCTCAGAGGGAATTCCTGGCTGTCCAGCAATGCCACACCTGCTCAGCCAAGTGCTCGGTGTCACTAGTGAGGCTCATGGAGCAAAGTAGGAAACTCCTGAAGGAGTTCCTTTACTCACATTGTCATCCCAGAACCATGGAATGGTTTGGGTTGGAAGGGACCTTAAAGTTCATCTGGTGCCACCTCCTGCCATGGCAGGGACACCTCCCACTGTCCCAGGCTGCTCCAAGCCCCAATGTCCACCCTGGCCTTGGGCACTGTCAGGGATCCAGGGGCAGCCACAGCTGCTCTGGGCACCCTGTGCCAGGGCCTGCCCACCCTGCCAGGGAACAATTCCTGCCCAAGATCCCATCCAGCCCTGCCCTCTGGCACTGGCAGCCATTCCCTGTGTGCTGTCCCTCCAGCCCTTGCCAATTGTCTCTCTCCATCTTTCCTGCAGCTCCTTCAGGCCCTGCAAGGCCACCCTGAGCTCAGCCCAAAGCTTCTCCTCTCCAGGCTGAATACTGTGATTATGTCTCCAGTGGTCAATTTTTATGCATCTCTCAGGTGAGAGGCAATGGTGGAGGATTTAGGGCAAGAATAAACTCTGTAATTGTGAAAGAAAAGCTGCGTACTCTGTTGCCAGTTTGGTGGAAATAATGAATTAAAATCAGTTCCAAAGGACACAGTGTTGAAAACAAATTTTCAGCAGCATCACCATCACTGACTAGGAGAGGGGATGTGTGATGTGCAGCACCTCTGTGAAATCTTCTCCTACAAAGTATTGAGCTCTTTCAGGTAGTTCCATGTTCTGCTGATTGATCCAGGAAGATATTGTAAAACAGCTGGTGTCTCAGACCAAGAAGATGGCAAAGAAACTGTGGTGCAGACTATGACAAAATAAGCCAAACCAGAATAAAGTGGTGCTGAATTTGTAACTGACAATTACAGTTCAGGAAAGTGATCTCTGAGGCTTTAGCAGTTTCCTTAAATCCTCAATTGTATGGATGTCAGGCAGCCTGAGAAAGGGGCTGTAAGAGAGGCACAGGGTATTATTTTTCCAGCATGTAGGGCTTTGAAATGCCTCCAATCTGGGCGCTCTGTGCAGGACTGATCTCCACATCTGAACAAGGATAGAGCAGAGTTAGGGAGCAGAGAAGGGCAAATAAAACAGAAAAGGATGGGAAGGTCATGCTACATAAAATGAGACTCCTCAGTTTTTTGGAAGGAAGGCTGAGAGGGAGAGTATGGCTGAACTTTGGAAAGTCACAGAGGCAGAAGCTGAGGTGAATAAAGAGTAGCTCTGATGGTCAGAGATTTGGCAGTTCTGGATGAAACCAGAGGAGGGAGAGTGACATAACATCACTTTCAGAAGGAGATCATGCAAATTCATGGACAAGATTCAAGATAGATCCTACCAGGAACAAGCAGGAATGTTCCCCTGCTGCCTTCACCCAGAGCTTGTGGGATGGCCACTGGTAATGGCCAAGTTTCTGTGCCCCCCCAAACATCCTCTCAGTGTCATTGGTGGTCACAGGTGGCTATGCTCCATCAGCTGTTGGGGCATGGGAGAGTGGGACATTCCTCATTAGCTATGCAAAGCTGTATAATTACTGAAATGCATGCAAATAGGTTAATTAGGAAAGGAATTAAAAATGCAGCGTTCAGCTTAGTTCTCTGTAGGTTCCAGCTGGTAATTTGTGTAGGGAAAATGCCACAGAGCTGAGGATGGGAATGTCGCTGTGTCTGTGCAGGGAATGCTGAATGATGAGGGCTGAAAAGGCATCCCCCCTCTCTCTTTTGGAGGAAAGAGGTGATGGGAGGGCAAAAAAGCTGAACTGAACCCTGTGGTTGTTGTCAGGGGGGTATGGTGTGAGCCATGTATTAGATCTGTTTGAAAAGTGTTGGGAACTTAGTAAAACAGGGGACTTTAATTTCTGTATCTATCAAGGAGTTCAATGGTGATGGCATTCAGTAGGGAAATTAATGCACAGGCAAAGGTTTAAATGGCTGGCTTGATATAATTTTTAATGTGCTTGCTCATGGCCAAATATAGAACCGTCACCTGTAAAACATTTGGGATTTTGCAGAAAAACGTTGTGACACAGCCTAATCACTTTTGTATATAAAAGTGTAGCACTATTTGGTAGGATTTTCTGGAAATAAAACCCTTTTCTTTTTAATGTAAAAAGTGCCTTTCAATTGTTCCATTATTTATGGAGAAACGAATAAAGCAATTCCATAGAAACAAATCAATATGAACCATAATTGATAGCATCGCCATAGTCTCTTTGACTTTTCTCTGTGCACAGATAACAAAGCCCAGAACAGAATTCCATAGGAGGAGGAAAGTCTTGAACCTTAAATGCTAAAAATGAAGCTGGCAAAACCTGGCTGGTAGTTTCTGAGCCAAGCTTAATCTTGTTTTCTGCTCGTGTTGCTCTTGGTTTGCAGGTTACAATTAGTTGATGCCATTTTGAGGTGTAAATGAACCAAGTTTTTCCACTGGGGTTATTCAAATTTCCTTGAAAATATCTCTGGGTTAAAAGTCCTTTGGGTTGAAGCTGAGAGAGTTTGGCTGTACTACAAATAAAGGAGATGCTGGGAGGATCTAACTCTTAAAGGGAGGATCCTTAATGCCACTTCTCCTTCTCCAGCACCATTCTCATCAACAACTGTGCGTTATCTCTTCAGAGCTGGGTACAGCAGGAGCCTCCAGGAACAGGGGCCTGATTTAAGGCCATTTTGGCCCTAGCAGCTCCAGCAGGATTTTCCTTGTTGTTATCAAGGAGTGGAGATGTTATCAGCACTAACAATGGTCTGTGCAGCCAGGGAATTTCCCTACTGTGCCATCAAACCTCTTTTTGTGAGGGATTTTGGAAGTGGCGCAGGGAGCCTGGCTCGGGTTGGTTCTGTGGCCCTGATTGTTGGGAGCAGCAGTGGTGGGAGAATCTGCAAAAAAAACTTTCTGGGCTCTGCAGCATTGGCTGTTTTTCCCCCCACTTCCTGTTGAGAATGAGGCTCAGCACGAAGATAGGAATGGATTTGCAGTTGGTTCAGATCACTGTAGTCCCACTGAAGCCAACCAAGCTGAGCTGATTTACACAGAGTGTGTCCAGAGGCGCTCCCAGCTGATGGCATTTTAAAGCAGTGACATTTAAAATGAATCAGTGCCACTGTGATGGCATTGCTCTCCATCAGCTCAAGAGCACAACAGCTTCTCCAGGAAGCAAGGTTGTGATAAAGCTCTTCCCACTGGATTGTGTGTTATCTGGTGAACAGGTTTTTTCTAATAAAAAGTCCGTTTCCCATCAAGTACTTATACCAGGAGCCATAGATAATAATTTAAAAAAAATAATTTGACCTTTTATGAGAAATGCTGTAAACTTTTGCAGCAAAATATTGATTTTAGTGTATTTGAAGAAAAAAAGTTCCAGGATTCACCTTTAGTAGGAGAGAAAGTCGGAAGCTCAGCTGGAAACATCTGTAGTCAAAACCTGTGTCCTTCAAGTGTTCTGGCTTACTGTAGTTTGAAGAAATAGTTATAAATATGGATTGGAAACAAATATCAGTTGAGTACAATTTAATTAGTATGCTTTTTAGGAGATTCCAGAATGCTGGGGTTGTGGATTCTCAACTGTGAGCATTAATAGCCTGGCAGTGGGAGAACAAAGCAGGGGGACCTTGGGCAGGAGCCCCGAGGGTGCTGCTCTCAGAAAAGCTCTGGGAAGAGGTGCTGGAGGAGAATAGGAGCCCTGCCCGATTAGTCCTCAGATCTTTTCCACAACTGTAAATCCACTGATACCACAAACACACCAGCTTGCTCTGTCCTGAATGTTATTAATAAAAACAGACCTTATATGAATAGGAGTGGAGCTCTTGGCAACACAAGACGAAACTTCACCAAGATATCAGCTGGCTATCAACTGAGTCTCCATGTAACTTCCTATAAAATAAAGATTCAGACTTGTGGATGACAATCAGTACTGGTTTGCCTTCCTCCAATCTCCTCTCCTTTTTTTTTTTTTTCTTTTTAATTCAGACTAAAAAACCTGCCCCACTATATGTCAGTAAGCTTTTCCTGGCATTTCACTTACACATTATCTCTATCTGTGCTGGTTTTGCATGGGTTCTTCTGTGTGTTCAATCAACTAATTCTCTCTTATATCTTCAGCAGATAAGACAAAGAAAAATCAAGTTAGAATGAAACAGTAACAATTCTTCTAAAGATCAAAGTGTAATGATAACTACAAATTTTAACATGAAAAATTATGCAGTGTTGCCTGACCAGCATGGACTTCACGTAGCTTTCCAGTGGTCCAATTGATTATTTTGAATTATCTCCTGTGTAAAATGCCCCAACCTCCGAGTAAAGTGAGGGGGAAAATACTAGAAGTGTAAGGGTTAATCCAGAGTTCAATTTATGCATATGGTAGTGCATTGATTTATCAAGACAGCAGTTAACACATGGTATAAAATATTTCCATTTACTGCTGTTTTCATTGCCTAAAATTTAGTAATGCCCTGCTGTGACTGGTACTTGGAGAGAGAAGGGTTGTGCGGTAATGGTTGGGAGAAAATGGGTGCTCCACAACAAAACTAACTATCTTGGGATGGAGTTGGTTCTCCTGGCACGTGACCGAAGCAAAATCACTCCTGTATCAGTTTGAAATTCAATTTGAAATCAGGGCAGCAGAATAATGATGTGGTTTGGGTACCATGTGCAGGCAGTGTTCCTCTCTGTGAGACCTCCAACATTAAAACAAAGATATCTCTGATATATTTGAGTTTCCAAGAGTTTTTGTCATAGTTACACGTTTCCAAACTCTGGTTATGACAAGCCAAGCACTGGCCTTGATTCCTTGCTTCCAGAAAGAGCCATTCAAATTCAGGTGGTGTAGCAGAGATGCAGCAGCTTTGTTACACCACTCCAAAATGTCTGGGAACATTATTAAAACGGATAAAGTCCTTGGCTTGCCTTTTAAGGGAAATTGAGCCTAACCCAGGCATGGTTAATTGTGGGCCCAGTCCTGACATCACACCTGGCCAAGCACCACGGGATACCTCGGGGACTGAGCCACAGGTTTGCCCTGTGTGCCCAACACACACATCAATGATTCTGGGGAGATTCATACCTGAAGGATATAAGGAGATTCCTCCAGATCCTTTTTCTGCATGGGAGGAAAGGACCACTTTTCCTTTCCCTTTGGGCTGCAGTATAACTGTGTGTCCTTGGGTTGGTTCTGTGGCTCTGACTGTTGGGAGCAGCAGTGGAACTGCTCTCACAGATAATAAGTGGTGGGAGAATCTGCAGGGAGAATCTGTCCAAATGCATTTTACAGCAGTGCAAACGTGTAGGGCTTGGACAGGTCTGCAGAGGGGCCATGATTGCTGTGTGACAGGACAGAGGGGGCTCAGAGGCACTGCACATCTCCAGCCCTTTGGAGCGTCCTTGGCAGAAGGTTTGTTTAGAACACTTCCTGCAAATGCTGCAGGAAAGGTTTCTTTCTCTGGGTTGCTTAGTGATGCTTTTCCATTAAATATGGGGAATTCAAAATAAAGCTTGTTTCTGATATTGGAAAATGAGGATTCTGGTGGAGATCCTTTTTTCCCCATCTATATATATATATATATATGTATGTATTTCTATTGCATACAGTAGCAGCCTTGTCATTGTTCCATGCATTTGCATTTCGTCTGTGATTTGCCCACGAGTAAGGGAGCTGGACAATTTCCCACATCATTCCAGGATTTGTTGGTGCCTTATGCACAGCATCCTGAGCACCAGGGATTTGCCTGCAGAAGTTTAGCCCAAGTGCATAATCAGACATCTCCCTCTGTATAACAACTACAGGGCATACCCTCATTTGTTCTGTAACTCTGGGAGGCAGAGCAGTTGGTAGAGTAGGCTGTATGCTATTCAATAAACTGTTCTCTCAGAAGCACATACTCTGAGGCAGTTATTGTGCAAACTCATTTTTATCTGAATGCCAGGACTTCATCTGGCCCCTTTCTCTGCCAGTGTGAAAGTATTCTCTTCTATAAAACTGAAGATGACATTAAGATCGGGATAACCTTTTGGGGGAATGATAACGAGGTGTCTTTTCTGAAAGATGATGTCACAGAAAAATCTGTAAGGGAGCATGTATTTGAGTGAGTAGACTTACAGCTGTCACTTTTTGAGTCCTGTCTGTTCCAGAGTGTTGCCCTCTCTA
The DNA here is from genome assembly GCA_037013685.1 of Acridotheres tristis. Lineage (NCBI taxonomy): Eukaryota > Metazoa > Chordata > Aves > Passeriformes > Sturnidae > Acridotheres > Acridotheres tristis. The sequence goes on along the minus strand of CM072898.1, from coordinate 688,969 downwards.
AAAAAGAGATTACAAGGAGACTGGAGAGGGACTTTTCCCAAGGGAATGCAGTGATAGACAAGGAGGAATGGCTGCCAGTGCCAGAGGGCAGGGCTGGATGGGATCTTGGGCAGGAATTGTTCCCTGGCAGGGTGGGCAGGCCCTGGCACAGGGTGCCCAGAGCAGCTGTGGCTGCCCCTGGATCCCTGGCAGTGCCCAAGGCCAGGGTGGACACTGGGGCTGGGAGCAGCCTGGGACAGTGGAACTGGATGAGCTTTAAGGTCCCTTCCAGCCCAAACCATCCCATGATTCTCTTGTATCTCTGTGCTGCAAGAGTGTGCATAGAGTCAATGGACTTAGCTGAGTAAAAGGGATTTCTTTGCTTCTGCCATGGTCTGGGAGCTCATTAATGCTACCACTGCAACATGTGCCTGCAGCAGTGCTGCAGCTCAGACCAGAAGTCTGATTTTTGGAGCAATGCTTTGAGAGTCCTCATGAGACACTCTGGCTGACAAAACAGAGTGGTCTATGTGTCAGCGTTGCGTACTTGGCACCAACTGATTTATTTGCTTGCTCCTTTTGAGTCATCCTGCATCCTCTTGTAGTCGTGGATTTCTGGGTGCTTTTGAGTGGCTTCCACTGCTCATACCGTAAAACTGTAGGAAACTGTAGGAGTTCTCTTGCAATTCAATTTCCTACAGCTGTAAACCCACCCAAAGCAAAATAGTAGTGTTCAGAGGAGCACAGGTCAGTTCAGAGACAAGCTTCAACTTTTTTAGTACTTATTCAGAGCTTGGAAAATCTTTGACATTGCTGTCTCTTGCTTGAAGCACCGTGTTCTTTGATCTTTATGTTGTCTCATCTTTATCCTCTCTGTTACAATTTCTCTTGCTTTTATAGCATCTGTATTTTTCCTTATGATAAGTTTTGTAGCATTATAAAATGTCTTCAAGAATTACTTTATTATTTCAGGCCCTCAAGACATTTGTCTTTATTCCACAATCTGTTATTACCTTCAGTATTATGCTACCGTCTCTTCTGTCTCTGTTGCAATCTGCTGGTGCTCTTCGTGTTTCTGCACTGTGGCTCCTCTCTTGTCCACACTGACAAATTAATTTTCAGTCCTACCCTGTGTGTATACACATTCTCATATTTCTCATTCATTTCTTTTATTGTCTGCTTCATCCTACAGTTCTCATGTTGAAGCATAGAAAACCAGTCAGCTTCCCTGCAAAGAAATCAGATTACTCTTCCCACCTCAGATGGACCCTTACTGGTACCTCAAACCGCCTTAGAAATTCCATGAGTTTTTCTCCACTGCAGATTGCAATATGATCATCTATCAAATGAGATCTAAATTTTGTGTCTTTTCAAAAGGTTGGACTGGCTGTGAGGGGTTAGCACACAAAGCTGTCCAACCCTGGGCAAAAGAGCAAAAATGGAAAGCAGCTCTGCTGCTCTTGTGGGGGAAATGCTGCATGTGGCTAGTGAGTGTTTGTCACAGCACCCCCTGAGCTGGGAACCCTTCAGGTGTTTATCACAGAACACCCTGAGCTGGAACCCTTCAGGTGTTTATCACAGAACACCCTGAGCTGGAACCCTTCAGTGCTGTGCCAGGGGATGTGTGGGGCTGAGAGGAGTAAAGGCAGTCTGTGCACAGAGGGGTGATGGCAGTGCTGCTGTGTGCCTGGATTTGTATGGAGAGGAGGAGGCTCAGCCCTGCCAGACAATTGCAAACATGCTCTGAAGGAATATTGCTTCACTCAACTAATAAAGCAATGCACTGCTGTTTGTGCTGCTACCAACAGTAATCAGTTTTACTCGTTTGTGGGGAGCAGATTTGTTTCAAGACCTGTCAGTAAGACTCAAAATCATGGTTAACATATGTGTATGGTGAACTAGAGCCTGGATTTACTATAGTCATGAATTAATAGGCTCCTAGATTTTAAGAGTTCAATATGATTTTTTTTCCCTGCCTATCCCCTTTCAAATGCCTGTGACATCAGTATGCTGAGAATGCTCTGAGTGGATTTAAATCTTTATTTAGCTGGATCTTCTGGTTTGTCCAGGGAATTCTACAAGGAAATATGTCAAATTTTTCCCATTAGTGTTGAGCAGATTGAAACACAGATGCTGGCTGTATACTGTGATCTAAATCTCTATCAGATGGTCTAATCTGGCTCTAGACTTCACAGAGACTTTCAGAAAACCCTTTAGCACTTAGGTTCTGATAGGCAGCTTTAAGACTTGTTAAATAGGTTACCAAGCTCATGTACCCAGCTCTCACTTTTTGCAGATTAGAACAGTGACAGCACTGGGGGAAGAAGCCCCAGTTTGTGCTGAGGAGGGGGCAGGGAAGGAAGGTTTGAGAGGATGATAGTCAGTGTGGTGGAAAAATCAGAGCTGTATCCTGAACTCAGCAAATAGCAGTGCAGTTTTTCTGCACCACTGATATTGCAACTGTTTCTTGACAAATCCCTTTATGCTCTGTATTGAAAACAGACTCACAAATAGAGCTCTCTTATGGGGAATTCAATATATTTCTTATGATTCACTCTAAGTCTAAGTCATTAAAATATGTTTGGGGGTGTATATCAAGAATATTACTGCTGTGGTAAAATTCTGCTGCACCTTTTGGTCAAAACTCTGGTATCTTTAGAAGGGGAAATAAAAATAAATGGTAGCAGAGCAAACAAACCGTGGAATATCATTAGGGTCGTAATTGATGCTGTTGCAGTTCCTGCAGATCTGACAGTGTGATCATTTTGGATAAGTGTTTTATTAAGACTGAGAGCCTGAATCTCCTGTTCATTTATATTTAGGAACTGAATTGACACATTTTAAAAATAGACATGGCTAATATTCTGAAATAACAAAGAATATGGAGAGTTCAAGGTGTTCTGAACTGCAATACAAAGAGGTTGCTTCTCTGAAAATTAGAGAGGATCAATGTGTGCATGTACTTTGTTATGTTAATGGATGCTTCGAGCTGCACCACAAGTTATTGGATGTCTAGCAGACTCCTGGGATTGCTTTGAGTGTTTTTGATGCTCTTCATCAATCTGTTCAGTTATTCCTCTCAGTTTCTGAGGGCAGCTTTCATTGCTGCAAATTAGATCTCCTATTTGAAAGGAATCATGTGTCTAAAAATATAAAGACAGCCCCCAAATCTGGCCCAGATTTAAGATTATTTTTCCCTTTCTTTACATTCCATCCTTGTCATTATTCCAGCCTGCATCTGAGAACAGTGCTGCAGATTTCTGAGCTTGGGGTATTCCTTCTTCTCATTCAGACAATGTATGGATAATACAGTGCTTTTATCTTTAAGTCATGCCTGCTCTACACTCACATTTACACTAAAACCTGAGATTAATCCATCCAGCACAGGAATTGTGGCATTTAAAGGCACCATGCACCTCGATGATGCGCTATGATAAACTGTGATTTTAATTAAATGTTAGCCAGAATTTTGCTCTTTGGCATTGTTTAAACAATTTTCCTGTTTGCTAGCATGTCAGTTTAGACAAAGGAGGGAAGAATGGGCAACACAAGATGTTCAATAACACGTAGCAGTGGTCTTCCCAACTTTGGTTTGGGAGGAGAGATTGTGATGGCACCTATTGCTGTTTGACAGATTGATTTATTAGGTCACCTTGCAAAAAAGTAATTTAACTTGTTAATTAGTTGTGAGATATTTCAATTATCCTGATGTCTGGGAGCCTGGAGCCTGCCTGTGAACATGTCTCCACCTTCGTTATTGCAACTTGATTTACCCAAAAGCAAGACAGACTTTTTGATGGTTTAAGGCATTGGAGTGAAGGATTTATTTGATTTGTAATTGGTCCCTTCCTAATGAAGAGCAGAACAAGGAGGAGCACAATGGAGCATCCCAGACCCCGCTGCTGCTCCAGCTCTTGGAGAAACGATTTCCATGGAGCCACACTTTTCGGACAGTGTGGTGTCAAGGTTAAAAGGAAGGGCTCCAGTAGCTTGTTTAAATCAGCAGTCACAGAGCAGTTGTTTTGGGGCTTCCCTTGCTCAAGGATTGTTGTGAAAAGCAGTAGTGACAAGAACAAACCTTTAACTAATAGAACAATGGGAAATTTTCCACAAAAGCACCTTTGCAGGAAAGTAAACTTCCAGTACAAAGCACTGCAAGTTACTGGGTGAAAAAAGGTATTTGGGACAATCCTGGGCACACCTAGAGGCTGAGTGGAGAAGGGATTGGGTGCAGCCCTGGGAGAGCCCTGGGGAGCTGTGGGGCAGAGCTGGGACCCCAAACCCCCTGCCCTGGGCTGAGCCAGCGTGGGCAGCAGGGCAGGGGGGATTCTGCCCCTCTGCCCCCCAGGTGAGACCCTGAGCACCTGCAGAGCTGCCCCAGCCCTGGGCCAGCACAGCAAGGAGCTGGAGCTGCTGAGAGAGCCCAGAGGAGGCTCCAGGATGAGCAGAGCATGGAGCAGCTCTGCTGGGAGGAAAGGCTGGCACAGCTGGCATTGTTCACCTGCAGAGGAGAAGCTTTGGGCTGAGCTCAGGGTGGCCTTGCAGGGCCTGAAGGAGCTGCAGGAAAGATGGAGAGAGACAATTGGCAAGGGCTGGAGGGACAGCACACAGGGAATGGCTGCCAGTGCCAGAGGGCAGGGCTGGATGGGATCTTGGGCAGGAATTGTTCCCTGGCAGGGTGGGCAGGCCCTGGCACAGGGTGCCCAGAGCAGCTGTGGCTGCCCCTGGATCCCTGGGAGTGCCCAAGGCCAGGTTGGACATTGGGGCTGGGAGCAGTCTGGGACAGTGGGAGGTGTCCCTGCACAGGGTAGGGGTGGGATGTGATGATGTTTCAGGTCCCTTCCAGCCCAAACCATTCCATGATTCCAAGCCTGTGGCTGATCTATTTGCAGCTATAAATTAATTGGCATCACATGAACACAGAGAGAGCCACTGGAGCCTCCTCCCGAGCATGTGCTCCCTGCAGAGCCGCACTGATCCTCTGTCAGGAGTGTTTTTTCAGCAGCTCGAGGATTATTTAAGCCAGAGGTGCACTGGGTGTCTGCACTTCATCCTGCTAAAAACTGTTTAGCCTCAGTGCTCTGAGATCACTTAGGTCCACATGCCATTTATTCCAAATGCTCAGAGTTGCTCTGGCTGAGGGGACAGGCTGCTTCCCACAGCATCCCTGGGCAAGGCTGTGAACACCCCGTGTGTTACACCAGGCTCAGGAGGAGAGAGAGGTGTCCCTGTGCTCCTCTCTGCTCTACGGGGAGCACTGGAGAACAGTGAAGAAATGAGGCAATAAGCATAAAATCAGAGCAGGCCTGGAACTGAGTGAGGGCTTTGGAGAAGTTCAAGGGAAAAGGGATGAAGCAGGGGCAGAGCCAGCCTGGATTTTCAGAAAGGTCAGCAGTGTAGTGTAGTAACCTGTGCCTTTACCTCTCAATAAAATGAGATTAAAGAGCTCTGTCAGAGCTCTGTATGATAGCAGTGTACAACACAGTGGCTTTAGGCAAGAGGGCCCAAGCCCTTGTGAATTCTTAATAAAATAGCAGAAATATGCCATTGGCAGTTTCTGAGTATCTCTGAAGGCATTTGTTTTGTCTGTGTGTCCTTGGTGCAATCGGAAGGGGCACAGTTTGTTAGGGGAGTGATGCTGAAATGGGTAGGAAGGCACCCAGGGGCTCCTACAGGAAAGCAATTCAACCCCTAAAAGTACTATTTCAGTAGTACTAAAAGTGCTACTTTTGCTTTTGTCCTTCTGAAATTTGGATGAGAGTTTATCTTCTTCTGGTTTAATTATTCAGTTTTATTACCTATTTTGCAGACTATCATTCAGCTCTGACAAATGATCTTCAGTAAAAGGAAACTCCTGCTTGTTATAAAGATTTAGTTCCTGGGAAAGATGAGGTAAAAAGCTGAAGCTGTGTGGAGTGTTTATTTCTGAAAAGCAAGGTGTGAAGGAATGCTTTCAATTATTCAGGATATGGGGAGGGTGCTTTTCAAAATGAATCCATATGAAATGGGGATTTCTAGAAAAATCTTGAGAAATATATTTAACAGGATGTCTGGGCACTCACTAAACTTGAAAAGGTGCTATGTGCTTAATCTTTCTAAAGTAATATTTGAGAGAGGAAGGAATATAAAAGAGCAAATCTGGCATATGGTTGGCTGGTTAGCACTTCTTACTGCAAGGCTGTTTTTGCTGCAATGTTCCTTCCTGCCAGACTGTGAAATCTGAGGAGTGAGGACTTTCTCAGAGGCTTTGAGGGCCCTACTCAGCCTTTTCCATACTGGAGAAGTGGAAAGACAGCAAACTTTCTTGTTTTCAAAGAGGAGTCAGAACTGAGCAGCGTGTGGCAGGAATTGGTGCTGAATTTATTGTGCCATGGGCTTTGCCACTCTCCCTTTCTTTGCCTACCTGGGCCTGGTCCAGACCATTCTGAGGACAAGGACAGACCTTTCCCTCTGAGCGGACTTTTCCTCTGAGCCTGCCAGAGCCTCAGGCTCACCCTCTCAGTTGCAGAGGGCCCACACTTGTGGAAACTCTCCAGTGCAGCTGCTGAACGTGGGAAATGTGAGACTTCTATGGTGGAAAAGCAGACAGGAGGAATTCTTCCTGCTTTTGATTTTACCTTGGTTTACCCGTGGTGCAGAGTGAGGTGAAGGTTCCATGATGTGACTACATTTCTGACAGTGACCACATTTCTGACTGTGTGACCCAGGATGTGACCTCCTATCCAACTGAATTAATGCAATTCGCAGCTCTCCTAGGGGTTGGCTTGTTTTGCTTTGGCTTTTTTCCCCTCCCTGACTTGTATTAACATGAGGATGCAGTTTATACTACAGTTAGGTTTTTTCCCTCCACAAAATGCTAAGCAGAGATCATTAGGTACCTTGGGTCTTCCACAGCTGAGAACAGTTATGAAAGGGGGAAAATAAAAGACAATTTCATGTAGCTACTTCATTAAAGTGGAGGAATCCTGTTGGGCTGGAATCCTGAGCAGTAACCCACAGAACATGTGTGACCTTAGCAGCAGCAAGCGTCGAAGTGATGCCTCATTAAAGCAGCATTTGTTAAATCACCTCACCCACCGTTAACATTTTCGAAGTGCAGGGAGTGGAACATAATCCCTCTGTTCTCCTTGTTGAAGATATTTCCAAAGGAGATATTCTGGTCTTGGTGTCTCTTAAATCAATTGGTATCGAGCTCAGCCTGTGCTCCAAAACTTGACCACGTTCTTGACATTAAATTTTATATTAAACTAGGCATGATTCATTTTAGTTTGGTAGTGAAAAGTGTGAGTGCTTATTCTTTTGCAAGTCTCACAGATGTAGTCACATTGTGCTGCAAAAACCAGGAACAGCTCCTTCTATTTTCTCTGAGATATGCTCAGGCAATCTCACACATCTCTGACGTTCATCAGTCAGTTAAGAGGAAAATTAGAACTCTGCTATTCTGAAAGATTTTTTTTTTTAATTGAGAAAGAAGCCACTCTGAAGATAAACACAGTTTTCAAACAGAGAAAATGCCCAAATGCATCCAATTTGATCAAGTCTTCGGTAGGAAAGGTATTTTTTTATTTTTCTACCTTTAAAAGGAATTGGTCTTTTTAAATGTTCCTCTACTGAATAGCTCATCTATAGATTTTTGATGGCCTAAACATAAGCATTCTGTTTTATTCTCAGACAGATTGGATAAATACTTTATCTGAATCCTTTGGCCACATCTATTTATAGTCTGATCCCAGCAGATCACTCAGGGCATAAATTCTGATGCTCTATCATCAGCAATGTCAGTAGGGCTTTGATGGATACAAACATTGAACTCCAGCACATTACAGTTAAAATAAGGAAATAGTATGATTAAAAAGCATAGAAGTGATCTTGGAAAGGCACAAGTGTGTACTCCTGTTGTTCTTCTGGAACATTCACTCAGGGAGCTCCCAATGTGAGTACAGGAGTGCTGCCTTTAAAAATTAGTCACCTTAAATCAGACATCTCTAAGTTCCAGCTTTTCTGCAGTTTTTGAAAAAGAATTAAAAAACCACAAACTATTGCAAAACTTGTGGAATTGCAGAGATCAAATAATTCTCCAGGTCTTTCAAAGACTGAGAACAAAGAAAACCACTAAAACTGTGATTTATTCCATGCGAGTACATCTCTTGTTTCACTATTGCTGTTTCCTACAGCAAAATGTGCTGTCATATGCCAAAAGGAAAAAAAAAAAGAGGAAAAAAGAAAATTTCTCGTGTTTTGAAAAGAGGATAAGGCTATAGAGCACATTTTTGTGATATCTTTGCAACCAAAACAGCTCTGCTTGGGGATAACAAAAGCAGAAACATAGCACTGTGTGAAATAAATATTGCCTGTATTCCTAAATGCCCTATAACTAGCCTGGTATCATTTGTATTAATCACATTATCATGTCTGTCTGGAAGAGATGAATGTCTGAATGCAAGGAATTAAACCAGTGATAAATTAATTTTGAATTGTTTCTTTTTGTTGTTTTTCGTGTTCCTGACTGAGAGCAGCTTTGCTGTCACTGTGAGCAGAAGTGATGGGTTTGGAGGGAACTAAAGGGAAGCTTTTAAGTGTGGGCTCTTTTCCCTGTTTCTGAAGTTTTAGGTTAGTTGGGGCTGACAGAGGAGGTGCAGGAATGAGACTAATGCTCAGGAGAGCTTCTTATAGGGATTCCTCTCCTGAGCAGGCAAGTTGTGGATTCCATCTCCCTGCAGACATTCAAAGAGAACCATTCTGGGGTTTCTATAGGAAAGTCAGAGAACCATCTCCCATCCTGAGTGTAGGGCGGGCAGGGGTGCTGGATGCAGCCCCTGTCCCTGCCCAGCCCCCCCAGCAATCCCCCTGTCCATCCCTGGCAGCGCTGTCCCAACGCTCCTGGAGCTGCGGCAGCCTCGGGGCCGGGACCATTCCCTGGGGAGCCTGGGCAGTGCCAGCACCCTCTGGGGGAGCAGAACCTTGCCCCAAAACCCAGCCTGAGCCTGCCCTGGCCCAGCTCCAGCCGCTCCCTGGTGCTGTCCCTGCCCAGAGCAGACCTCGGAGCTGCCCCTCTTTCCTCCTCTGATTGTTACTGGTTGGTAGATTCGGGTTATGAAGGGATCGTCTCCATCCTGTTTAACGCCTCTGAGTGTGCTTTTAAATTATTTCAGTACTTCCAAGACTAACTGCTGTGCTGCTGCAGCCAGTTAAGAGACCTTCCCTGCAGGAAGGGTTCTTACCTGTGGTATCTCACAGATAAGAATACTCAGGTAAATGATTAGACTTCAAAAAGATAATTATCATTCATCATTATGAAAAGCAGCCTTATTAGGAATTCATAAACTCAGAATAAATCTGCTCTGGTGACAAACCGAATTTTTCAATCTAACCAGTTCTGTGAGTAATAGTGAGTTGAATTATTTACTGGAGAATTAAACTTGTTTTCACCCAAGATGTTGTATCTGATTTTGTCACTAATTTACTGATAGGTGTGTTTACCAAAGAACTCATCACCCAGCATTATCTTATCAATATTATGTCATATCACAAGGGAGATAAAAATAAATCAAATCCATTTTGGTTGTGTTTACAACGTTTCAAAAGCCAATATGTGAATAAAAATCTCCTGGCAGGAAAGGAATTATAAGAGCTCCTTGCGAGACGTGCTGGGGTTGTATTTCACTGGAGATAGAGCAGGGAGCTGTGGTGCCCTGTCCCTGACTGCTGCTGCCTTGTCACTGGGATGTGGCACAGAGGGACAGTGGCACTGCTGCTGCCTGCTCAAGGGCTGTGTTCAGCCCTCAGCAGCCTCTGCCCCCTCTGCTCTCCCCCTTTGCCAGCTCAGGTGTCTGGGGCTGTTCCCTGTACTGTGTTTAGTTGATTTGCCTGTTGGGAGCTTGCTGGAGGTTCTAGCAGGAGAATCTGATTTCTGGTGTCCTCTTTGTGCTGAGCAGGGAATCCCAGGATCCCTGAGGCTGGAAAAGCCCTCCCAGCCCATGGAGTCCCAGCTGTGCCCCATCCCCACCTTGTCCCCAGCCCAGAGCTCTGAGTGCCACCTCCAGCCCTTCCTGGGACACCTCCAGGGATGGGCACTCCAAACCTCCCTGGGCAGCCCCTGCCAATCCCTGCCCACCCTTTCCATGGGGAAATTCCTGCTGCTGTCCACCCTGAGCCTGCCCTGGTGCAGTTTGGTGTTAGGTTTTGGACTGAGAAAAAACATGAAACACTTTTCATGAAGTCCCTGATCTGAATCACATTAGATCAAAACATGAATCTGTTGTAGCTACCATTGCTGTCAAGGACTGGATGTCATCCGGAACTGGAAGAAAACAGAAACACTTTTGTTGTTTCAACAAGGAAGTTATTTTATTACTGATAGTCCAGAAACAGCCCAGATTGGGCATTTCCAGTTATAATCAAAACCTCACCATGAACTCTGTACGTGCCTTGAACTGGTTTTGTTTTTGTTTAAGTAAGTATTTGTACACATACATGCTGAATGATTATCTGGACTTAAAATAATCAAAGCTTTTCATATAGGAACTATAAATCCCTAAAAGTTAAGAAAAAAGAGAGGAATTTTTAGAAATTATTGCAATGTCTGAACAAGCAGTGAAGGCAGCATCTAGAAGGACTTTCTCCCTGAATTCAATAGTTGCAGGTTTAAAATAGTTTAGGTTACTGCTAAATTCAGTGTCCTTTTCATAAATCTAAAAGCATAACCTGCATTTAAATTCCAGTGTGCAATCTGCCAAAAAAAAACCCCAAACCAACAACTCCCCCCTAAAAAAAAAACCCAAGACAAAAAAAAAAAACGCCCCCCCAGAAAAAGAAAAAAAAAAAAAAAAGAAAAAGAAAACCTTTGACGATACATTTGTTACACTGATGACAGACAACTTTTTTTCTTATAGTCTTGGTCCCCTAAATCATAGAAGCATAGAATGCTAAGGGTTGGGAGTGACCTCAAAGCCCACCCAGTGCCACCTCAGCCATGGCAGGGACACCTCCCACTGTCCCAGTGTCCAACCTGGCCTTGGGCACTGCCAGGGATCCAGGGGCAGCCACAGCTGCTCTGGGCACCCTGTGCCAGGGCCTGCCCACCCTGCCAGGGAACAATTCCTGCCCAAGATCCCATCCAGCCCTGCCCTCTGGCACTGGCAGCCATTCCCTGTGTGCTGGCACTGCAGTTGCTGAGGAATTGTCCCTCTCTGGTTCCCTGCAGCCCCTCAGACCCTGGAAGGAGCTGTGAGCTCTCCACACAGCCTTCACCTCTCCAGGCTGAGCAGCCCCAGCTCTCCCAGCCTGGCTCCACAGGGGAGGAGCAGTTGGGATCTGAGCTCTCGGTTGTTCAGATCTGTAGTCCCACAGTGAACTACAGACTAGTAGAGTTATTTGGACTGTAAAACTTCTCCAAGACATTTTGAGTTTTCTAATTATCATATATTTTATAGTGTGAATTTCACAATCTCATTATCTGCTACTAGCTAAATCTATCCAGACATTAAAATTTGGTTTTTGTTTTCTCACTTTTCCCCATTCATAATTTCAGTGATTTTTTTTCCTTTCCTGAAGCGTATGTATGAAATGTGTATCCACTATTTGCTTGCATCCTTCACATTGCTACACTACTTCTTTTTCCAATACCTGGGAAATGACATAATATTCAAAGCCAGGGTTGTATTTCAATGTAGGAAACAAAGCCATAATTCCCAAGCCCTTGGAATTCTCACCCTGAGTCCTGGTGTAAGGGCTGCCTCCAGCTGTGTGTCTCATTTGCACACACAATCCTTCCCCCTGGCCAACAGCAAGTGGGGCCCTGCACAAGCAGGTGAAGGTAATTAGTCGTTTGCATGCATCATCACCTCATTTGCACATGCATTTGGAGCAGCTCTGCATTTTAATTTAAGTGTCTGGAGCAGTGCTGCTCCTACTCTTGTTCTGTGTGAGAGTGGGAGCAGATCTGGGAGCTGTGCTGGGGAACCCTGCCAGGCCAGGGGGCTGCAGGACCCCCTGGTCCCAGTGGGAGGGGGGGATCTCTGCTGAGGAGGGTTCCTTGTGGTGCTGAGCCTCTGGAGGGATGCCCTGTGTGGTATGGATGTGTTTGTGCTGACAGAGCCAGGATCAGCCACGTGCTGCTGCTTGGCACACCTGGAACGTGCTCCCCTCTGCAGCTCCCCCAAAGGCACAGAGCAGGATTCTCTTTAGCCCGTGGTGGAGCCCAGCAAGGGCTCATATTTGTCAAATATCAAATATAGAATTGGGATTCCTGCTCATTTCCCTGTGCTGTCAGTGTCTGAAATGTTATCAGTTTCTGTTAGAGTGAAATAATCCAAAATCTAGGTCAAGTTCATTCTCCAGAACTCTCTTGAGTACTGTTTTTCTACAGGTTGAAATTATATTCAGGCTCTTCTACATTAGTAAAATAGCATGATTAATGGGACTTTAAAATGCAAAGTAGCATCTTCACTCAACTTTCCAGGTCTTTCTCTGCATATCCTTGTCTGGAATCCCAAATCTTGCAGATAAAGTACAATATAGTTTCAGAGATTGCAAATCAGTCAAGGGAAGGTGATCATTAAATACATTAAAATGCATGAAAATTACCTAAATGGAAACCATTAGATTAAATGAAGCAGCTACAGTATAATATCCTGATGACTCCAGAAACTTTATTTAGATCATAACTGTACTGCTGTTGTGCAAATCCCATGATTAAAGGGAACATAACATATCTCTCCCTCTGCCTCCCTTTCTTTAAGAATTTGCAATTTCAATTCCTCCACGGCTTAATAAACAGTTACCTCAATAAAGGCTCTTCCTGGCGCTCGGCACCAGTCTGCATTTTGATGTGGTACAGCATGAAACCTTATCTCGGTGAGGCATGTTTGCAGAAATAACAATGTTTAAATAATGACTGAAATGAAGCCCTTTGCCAGCTGAAATGGACAGAGTGAGAGATCTTAAGGCTCAGCTGCCGTTCCCACTTTGGGGTTACTTCTCTGAGGCTGACACTCGTCCATGCTCCCAGAGGCCTGCTCCAGACCTCATGCACAGCTGGAATTAGTTCTCTGTTTTATGGTTCTTTATCACCCCACTGAATGGCAGTTTTTGGTCTTAATGCTGAGCAGTCTCATTGAAGTTTCCTTACAAATATATTTTATTCTATTTCTGTTGGAACCTCCTACTGAGGTATCATTTTCCTTCTCATCTCAGTGGCATCATATTTGCTGTACAATTTGTGGATTGTGAGTGCCACTGTGCTTCTTTGTGCAGCCCATATATTGTATATTGCACAGTTTTCCCAGGGAATTAAAAGGTCAATTTTCTGCACAAAATCCTTGATCCTTTTCTTGATTTTAATAGGTTGTTTCCTTTGGGACTTCAGTTGTGTACACTGTGGTAACAGGGAAAGCAGTATTTCAGTATTTGATGTTCCACACCCCAAGCTGCTGTCCCTAACCATAGGTGCCCATGACTGGGCAGTGATTTGGTGTTCCCTTAGGCTGCTGAGCTGCTCTCTTTTCCCTGGCTCTATCTGCACTGGATTAGAGCTTCTAGGGAATTGGGATGCAACAACAGCACAGGGGAACAGCTTCCTAATGGAGACACTAATGGCTGTTATTCCACAGCTCATCCCAATTCAAAGGCTAATTCTGATTTATGCTAAAATAACGAAATAACACTGACTGGTCTACTAGCAATATTTACGATCTGTCATGACAATGTCACTGTTTGCAGTGGACAGGGGTTTAAACTCCAACATTTGCCAATGGACACACGGGATGTGGGTGGCATCAGTGTGTGGAGTTTGAGTGCCCTAAAAGCAGGATGCACTGTGTAATTTCAGAGGGAAGATGTGAGGGAGGAGGAAGATTAGAGATCAGTGCCCAGGGGTGCTTTTAGTTGCAGTGGACTCAATTGACTGCAAACTTGCAACTGCAGTTGACGTCAGTGGAAGCTGCTAGTGTCTAAGAAGTTCTCATCAGCTTAGCAGTATTCATCTGAAGACAAAATTAGAAATGTATTCCACATGGTGCCACTGCACGGTCTGTGCTTTACAGGGAGAGCAAGGGCATGTGAGGAATTCAGGTAGAGTTCAGAGAAAGAAGATATAAACCTTTCACAGAAACGGAAAGAGAATAGCCAAGAGGACTTGCAGCTACTGAGGCACAAGAATAAAAAGAGACCAGAGGTTTCTCTCTAAAGAAAAGGTTTAGCCAAACTCCCTTCATATCACACACAGAATTAGAATTGTCTACTTTGATTTTGAATTTATGGATCTTTTTTGAAGAAATCAGAGAGAATCAGGGCTGCTTGCTGAGCTACATGAGAGCTCAGAGAATGCCATTAGCAAAAGACAAAAGCTCCAAAATGGTGTGGGTTTTTTCCCCTGCCAGTCTGCAGGCAGAAAAATTTGGCACATGTTCAGTGGCCTGCTGAAGTACCTGGCAGTTTTTTCTGCCCTGTGTGATCTGGAGGAAGCATCAGGGGCAGGATGGTAGAGCTCACTCCCGGAATTCCCTGGCTCTGTGTTGCTCCCAGTTTGCACCACGCACTGCTGGGCTGCTCCTGCAGCAGCCCCAGACCAGAGCTGCTGCCAGGAGATGCGATGCCAGCGCTTTGCTTTGGTCATCAGTAGCACCCTGAGAAGCTTTTGTTGAAGGGCTGGCAACAGCAATGCTGGCACTGCAGTCCCTGCTCCCACCTGGCTGCAGGGCTGCTCCCAGGGCGAGCTGCTGCACCTCTCCTGTGGGCAGGAAACACGCACTGAGCCGGCAGGAATGGGACGGGGTGCAGTGCACAACTGCTTATTAAAGAATCTGCTTTAAAATACACTGATTTTGGCCCTGATTCCACCCTTTTTCAGGGTCCTCTGCAGTGCTGGCTGCTGGTGCCAGTGTTTTGGTGAACAATCATACACACTTTTCACTGACAAAAGCAGCTGTTGATGAAGTTTGGTATTTTTAATCACAGCTGAACTTCCAGCTGTTTCCACCAGCACATAAAGGCTGTGCAGCAGCACTGTGGATTTGCTTATCCCCTTCCAGCCTCACTTAGGGAAAAAGGAATTTCTTGTCTATACAGCAAGCATTTCTAATAATTATTATGATTGTTTATACTTTAGAACTGCATCCATTAAAAAATGCTGATGGAAAATGAAAATCAGGATCAAAGTCTGCTCTTGTTAGGAAGTGCTTGTTTTCAGCTTTTTTTGTCCTTTGCTGCCATGGAGAACACTCCCTGTTGTATCTTTTGGGGCACTGCCAGTTCTCCCCTGCCCCACACAGCCCCTGGCCCGGGGCATCCCTGACCCTGCTCCTCACCTGGAGCTCCCTGGCCCACCTGAGTCCAACATGTGCCACCTCACAGGGCTGCTGAGACAGGCCCAGGAGCTGCTGGCTGCACACAGGGAGGTGGAAGGGCAGGACTTTGTCATTTGGGGTCTGTGGGAGAGCAGAGGCAGGGAGATCAGCTTGTTTCCCAGACATGAAAGTATTCCACTGCATCCACATGTGCTATCTGTGTACAGAAGTAAGGAGAAGTTTCTTCTGTAGAAAGAAATATATAAACCAAAGCTTTAGGCAGAAATTGCTGCTGCATTTGTTAAAAGAACCACAAAGATTATGCAAAGGAAGGTAAATGTTACCAACATAGTCTGGGCAGTGTTTTTGCTGACAGTGCAGGAGAAGGCCTATGAGTCTCAGAAGAGCAACTTTTAGGGAGCTTGTCAAGGAAATCCAGACTTCCATGGGCAGCTTCAATTACGTCTCATCTGATTACTCCAACTAACACTTGATAAAAAATTTTAGGAGCTCAATATTTTCTTTGCTGTGGTTGGGAGAAACAAGTTGGATGTTGTTAGTGCTGTTATACTGCTGCCTAAAGAGCAGGCTCTGCTATGCTGGATTCTGGTCAACCTTTTGGAAGATGGCAATTGGGAGAGGTTGAGGTCTTCTGTCCCCTTTTTATTTCCTGACAGCTGAAGTTGGAAAACATTGTGGCAGTCCCAGTGACATTAATTTCTTATTGCATCATATTTTAGGCTTATTCTACAGGTGTGTAAAGCAGTGTCACCAATTTGATTACTGCTGCAAGTGGGCAAAAATACCAGTGTAGTCTAGAGGGCAAAAAGTGCCATTACAATCCAGAGGGGCAAAAATACCCCTACAAATTAGAGGGGTAAAAATGCCAGTACAGTCCAGAGGGGTAAAAATGCCAGTCCAATCCAGAGGGGGAAAAGTACCAGTACAATCCAGAGGGGCTGTGCTTGGCCTGGGAGCTCTGCTGTCAGAGCCTCCAGCTCTGGGCCCTTTACAGGGCTGGGAGCAGACCCTGAGCATCCCACTTTCCCAGGCTGGACACAGATCCCAAAGGACTCGCTGCTGTAGCCTTATCTCACAGTGTATAAAGCACAGAAAAGAGGGCATTTGTACATCCTGAAAGGTTTTTAATACAGTTGGTGTTTGGATCCTTCCTGCAGTGCCCTGGCTCCCACCTCATTTCCGTGTTCCACAGCAGCAGCTCCTGGTGCTTGCAGCCTCTGTATTCCCAACCCGGCACTGCAGAGGGATTTTTATTTCATACATCGTTTCTTAGTTACAGCTGTGTAATCATATATCTCGTCTGCAGAGCGTGGCGTGGCATGGAGGATGTTCTCTGAGCAGACACTAAAGCGGGAAAATCAACACAGAGAAATCTGGGGGTTTTACTGCACTTAGGAAGAGCTCATTTCTCAATTCTTTTTAAAAAGTGTGCTTTTCTAACAACTGCAGGCCATTTGTCAAGCAAAAAATGTACCTGTATGGATTCAGTGGAGAGCTGGTTTTCTTGAGCACTGATGTAGTATTGGGAGTTGATAAATAAATAAATAACCAGGAAAAAAGATTTCTGTCAGCTGTGCAGAGAAATGACACAGGAATGGTCCTGAGTTAGGGGTTGTCACATCTAGAACATCCCCTGTCACAGTGAGCAGTTTCATGCCAACACAAACCCCCTGACATAAATCATAGGGAGGAGGAGAACCTGAGAGGAGAAGGAACAAACCCATATATCTCAGCTACAAGCAGCAGCACCATTTCTGGTATTGAGAGCAGCCCGAATTTTTATCCTTTCTGCATCGGCTTCTGGAGAGAGGTGGCATTTGCCCAGCCTGTCACCAGCACCCTGCTTTAGTGGCTGAGGTGTGCAGTAAAGCTTCTCAGCTAATTATTGTCCCCAAGTGCCAAAGGAAGCTTCAGCCAGTCCCATGTGCTGTTGGACAAGGTGCCCTACTCAGGTCAGCCCTACAGCACTGGCCCCTTGATCCTGCTTCCCTCAGGAGCTGCTCCCACCCAGATCAGGGCTGCTGCTCCTGGGGTCACTCAGAACAACAGAAATACCCAGAAAACCTGCAGCCCTGCCACGGGCAGTTCCAGGGGACAAGCTGTAGACAGGACTGCTAGTTTTCTCTGTAGGATTGCTTGTTGTCTTAGAGCCTGAATGTGAGAATTTTGTATTCCAGGTCATTAGTCACCAAGACAGAGATATGAGATTTGAAGATAAGCAAGCGGCATAGGTCAGTATGTGTTTGGAGTGGATAGCACAAGCTATCTGCATTACTCATCTCGCCACTATTTTTTAATCAGCATTGCCTTTTTGGCATTTTTGGCATTTGTATGTATTTTTGAGTTGCAGAGTGTTCCTCAGAAGAAGGGCCAGTCCCTGTCCTGAGGAACTAAATGTGAATTAAAAGGTTTCTATGTTATTGTCCCTTTGGGTGGCAGGAGATTACACTTGGTTACTCAGGAAATCCCGTCTGGCCCTCATTTCTTTCCATTTGGAAGACGGTAAGTCAGGGAAAGATCATGCCATGTAACTCAAGGGATGGGAAACATTACACAGGAGGAACCAGCCCAGTCCTACGAGGCCCACAAACCTAGCCCCACATTTTGCAGTACCTTTAATAATAAATTGATTCAAAGACTTGTTGGCTGCTCTGGAGCCCTCATAATTTCCCAAGGGTTTGGATATGATTCTTTGGATACAAACAGTAACTGTTAGTGAGAGCTGAAGCAGAGCACAGGCAGTGCTGTTTTGTCCCCATTTCCTGGCTGTGCAGTCGGTGTAAAGGGATCACAGTGCCACAGTGATGGATCTTCTGTGTCAGCACTGGGGGAAGCAGGCAGGGATTAATGGGCAGTCCCATGCAGGCAGGGATGGGTTAATGGCTGTCCATGCAGGGATGGGTTAATGGCTGTCCCATGGAGGGATGGGTTAATGGCTGTCCATGCAGGGATGGGTTAATGGCTGTCCATGCAGGCAGGGATGGGTTAATGGCTGTCCATGCAGGCAGGGATGGGTTAATGGCTGTCCCATGGAGGGATGGGTTAATGGCTGTCCATGCAGGCAGGGATGGGTTAATGGCTGTCCATGCAGGCAGGGATGGGTTAATGGCTGTCCCATGGAGGGATGGGTTAATGGCTGTCCATGCAGGGATGGGTTAATGGCTGTCCATACAGGGATGGGTTAATGGCTGTCCATGCAGGGATGGGTTAATGGCTATCCATACAGGGATGGGTTAATGGCTGTCCATACAGGGATGGGTTAATGGCTGTCCATGCAGGCAGGGATGGGTTAATGGCTGTCCCATGGAGGGATGGGTTAATGGCTGTCCATACAGGGATGGGTTAATGGCTGTCCATGCAGGCAGGGATGGGTTAATGGCTGTCCATACAGGCAGGGATGGGTTAATGGCTGTCCATACAGGGATGGGTTAATGGCTGTCCCATGGAGGGATGGGTTAATGGCTGTCCCATGGAGGGATGGGTTAATGGCTGTCCATGCAGGCAGGGATGGGTTAATGGCTGTCCATGCAGGCAGGGATGGGTTAATGGCTGTCCCATGGAGGGATGGGTTAATGGCTGTCCATGCAGGCAGGGATGGGTTAATGGCTGTCCCATGGAGGGATGGGTTAATGGCTGTCCATGCAGGCAGGGATGGGTTAATGGCTGTCCCATGGAGGGATGGGTTAATGGCTGTCCATACAGGGATGGGTTAATGGCTGTCCATGCAGGCAGGGATGGGTTAATGGCTGTCCCATGGAGGGATGGGTTAATGGCTGTCCATGCAGGGATGGGTTAATGGCTGTCCATAGCAGGGATGGGTTAATGGCTGTCCCATGGAGGGATGGGTTAATGGCTGTCCATGCAGGGATGGGTTAATGGCTGTCCATACAGGGATGTATGGACATGTCCCATGCAAGGGCAGCCAGCTGGTGCTGCAGAATGTCCAGGAGCAGGACAGACATGTTCCATGGCTGTGTGTCATTTGGCTGTCCTGAGCTCTGACTGCAGGCTCTCTGTGCATGGACAACAGGTCCTTTCCTCTGCAGAGTGCTCAGATATTCTCATGCTGTGCTGCTTTAGGATAATGTACACCCTCATTTACATATGCTTTTTATTGACCGTGCTTTTCCTTATCTGTTCACCCCATTCACCTGGCTACTCTGAAATGTCACTAGACAGCACATAGCTCTAATGCCATGTGTAAGAAATACTGTATTCCCAATATGCCCAGCTCTCCAGTGCTCCTGAGAGGGGTAGAAAGCAGAGTGTCTGTACCCCAGCATCTCCTCCTCTCCTTCCCTGCCTGCCCAGGCTCACACAGCCCTGCCCTGGAGCCAGAGCAGTGCTTTGCCACAGAGCTCTCATCACAACAAAACCACAACAGTTTTAATCTTATCAGGCTCTAGTAGTGGCAGAAGTCTGTGCAAACTCAAGTCCCTGCTTTCTGACATGTCACAGTTCATCCTCATCCCAGCCATCAGCTGTCAGAGCGAGCTGACAGGACACAAAGAGCTGCAGAGAGCAGTGCCAGTTCTGCAGCTGGAGATGATCCTTAACAGACCTTGTCACCATAGCCCCTCCCAGGAAAAAGCAACCTTTTCTTCAAGATGGTGAAGAAAAAGCAGCCCAAAACCTCATTCTTTGCAATACCTCTATGAAATTGACACTTGCCCATTTAAAAATACTCTGAATGTGTTTTGATGCTTATTTCTGTTTTGTACCTTTGAAAATTTTGATATATATACAATGTTAGAGAATCAGAATAGTTTGGGTTGAAAGTGACCTCAAAGCCCATCCAGTGCCATCACTGTCCCAGGCTGCTCCCAGCCCCAATGTCCAGCCTGGCCTTGGGCACTGCCAGGGATCCAGGGGCAGCCACAGCTGCTCTGGGCACCCTGTGCCAGGGCCTGCCCACCCTGCCAGGGAACAATTCCTGCCCAATATCCCATCCAGCCCTGCCCTTTGGCACTGGCAGCCATTCCCTGTGTGCTGTCCCTCCAGCCCTTGCCAATTGTCTCTCTCCATCTTTCCTGCAGCTCCTTCAGGCCCTGCAAGGCCACCCTGAGCTCAGCCCAAAGCTTCTCCTCTGCAGGTGAACAATCCCAATTCCATACACATTATGTTGTGCACAGGCTCTCTAAAAACCTTGGGACAGAGGATTTTTCTTCCATGTTTGTGGATATTTTGATTTCCTTTTGGGAAAGGAAAGGATCATCTGTTATGTGTCCTCTTGCCTGACTTGACCACCTTTATTTGGGGTAGTCAAAAATGAATAGGAAATACAGTTCTTCTTAGAGCACAGGGATTTAGTGGGTCTATGAAGGCTGACATTTGTGTGATGCTACTCAGTGACAATGACGATGTTTTTATCCCTGGAAAGAACCTTTTTAAAAAATACCTTTAAACACCCTTGAAAAGGAATCATTAAAACTTTCTATTCAGATGTGCTTTCAAAGATGTGCTCTAGCAGCAGCAGAAGCTAAAGCAGGTTTTCCAGGCAGGGTTGCTCTCCAGTTGCCATGACTGCATGTACAAATTGGGCATTTGGATGTGGAAATGGACAGTCCTTAACAGACAGGTGACATTTCCAAACCAGGCATACAAATGTGCTTGTGACTTCTGTGTGCATTTGAAACCCTTTATGATGGGATACTTTATCCTCTTTTCTTACCAAAGGAGCCCAGGAGCCAAGATATTCATAGGGAGCCAGAACCATATTTAAAGGGATTATTTGTCCTGACCTGTGACCTGAGAAAATTAAGTTTGGTTTTAGCCCAGAATCAAAATCAGTCCTGTAATTCCACACCAGATATAAAAAAGGGATGTGACTAACAGGCAGAGTGCAATTGGAAAGGTTATGAGTCACTGATACAAGGTGTTATTTTGAATTTACCAATCTTCTTCCATCAGCAGAGCTACAAATGTCCATATTCCTTGGAAAAGGTTAAAAATGCTTTGTAACTTGGACTTTTTTAGAGTAAAAAACCCTTCATATTAGCAGAAAAAGAAGAGCTGCATGGATTTGTCCTTAAAAATTCTTAAAATACAAGTAGCACAATGTCCAGTTAGGTCATTTACAGAACAGCAGCCTTGCCAAGAGCTTTTGATTTTTTTTTTCTTTTTCTATTACCTTCTTATCTAGTATTTTTGAAAATAGGAGATCAGAACACAAGGGCTGAAATGAGATGAGGTGGAACTGAAAGAGGAGAAAGAGGAACAACAGGGAGCTATGGGGACTGAGGAAGGGAAGATAAAGGAAACAGCATGGAGATGGGAAAAACAAGAGCCAGGGAAGGGGTGGAGGTACCAGAGTGAGCTGAAGGGAACAGAAGAACAAGAAGAAACGTTTGTCTTTCTGATCTATGAAGCTCTCTTTTACATTTGCTGTTAAATATAGATGGCAACACATATCCTACAAGACAGAAAAATAAAGGAAAGCAGAAAAAAACCAAATGCTGAGAATAAGTCTTTTGGTTATCCTAAAAAGCATCAGGGGCTTTCAAGTTGCTGGTCCTTTGATTTATGACGATGCTGGGATTGAGCCGTGTCTGTGCAGCTCCACATCTCAGATTTACAAGCCCATGCAGTAAACATGATTTCAACTCTCTCTGAAGAATGTTTTGATTTTATTCATGGGGAAGCTGCTGTCACAAGGAGGGCAGTGCCTGGCCCACTGTCTCAGTTAGGCTTGGTGTGCCCTCCTTACCTGATCCCGACCCCTCTCGGTGGAATTTGCTGCTGCTGATGGGGAGGAGCTGCCCTGAACCGCATCCCAGCTGGCTGGAGAGGAAAGGTTTCCTGCCTAGAAATGGCTCGGGGGGTGTAGGATCTTTAGTTTAGATGCTAATTAAATCTAATGTACCAGCTCTGCTTTTACTGCTATTAATGCCAGGAGTTTTGCCCAGCTCCAATTAATGCTAATGTGAGGAAAAAAGAAGAAAAAGGCGTTCTTGACAAGCTTAAAGAAGATTCTGCTTGAATGTCTTTGTGTTTCCTCTACTCATTATGTGTTGATATAAATGTAAATGCCTGTGAGAAATAGAGAAAGGGAAATGTAAAGCAATCCACACTTATTTTTGGCTGGGAACAGCAGTACTTGTGAGTCAATTTAGGCTCTCTAGGCAAGCAGGCTTGGCAACTCTGGCCCTGCCAGCATTTGCACAGGCTTTTATCCAATTGCTGCTAGAGACTGATCCTGCAGAATCCTGTAGTCTCAATTTATGATAAAGTAAATTTAATGTAAGATTGAATGGCAGGCAATAAACTCACAAAAAGCAGGCAGCATGACCTGTTGCTTAATAGCTTTCTCCCAGATGCAGGCACCTGATTCCAATCCATGCCTGCTCCTCTAGCAAGCATTCTCTTTTTGCAATTAGTTGCACAAGCTGCAGCCAGGAATTAATGAAGGAAAAAGAAAAAAAAAATCTGAATTTCTATTGGAATTTCTCATTTTCCAATTTTACTTTTTAAAATTGGCTTTCAGATTGGTAATTTTGGCCTAGGAGAGGAAGGAAGGTCTGTTACTTCAGAGTCTGCATCTCAGTGGATGTGAGCAGACTTGGTGTAATAATCTAAAATGGGTTGTACTGAAAGCTGATATTCCTAAAGCAGCAAAGAATGACTGAAAGTGATTAGCTATTTAAAAAAATGGCCCAAAAGGAAAGCAGCCTAATTAAACTGAACCTTTTTGTCTTTGCCATTGAACAGGTGGGTTTGTATGAAAATCACACTTAGGACTTTAGGGCATTTTTGGACTACAAGAGGGTGTTCAGATGGAAGGGGAATGTTTTGGTGGCTGAGGTGAATGTCTCTAGTGCTGCACATCAGCAGACCAACAAAATGCATCATGGTGGTGCTGGGGGAGAGGAAAGATAAGAATGGCTTGAAAATAATTTAATAAAAAATAACCTGGTGCTCCAAGTTAGCACAAGGTTGGGCCATTTACAGCAAAATCAGTATCCAGCCCTTTTCCCAGGACTGATCCCTCTATTCTCAAAGCAATCAGTGGCTCTCAGAATACACCCTGGGCTGTATCTCAGCAATTCTGAATTTGTGATGTGATCCTTCCTTCCTTCCTTCCTTCCTTCCTTCCTTCCTTCCTTCCTTCCTTCCTTCCTTCCTGGAATCCTTCCTCGGAATCCTTCCTTCCGGAATCCTTCCTTCCTTCCTTCCTTCCTGGAATCCTTCCTTCCTTCCTGGAATCCTTCCTTCCTGGAACCCTTTCTGGAATCCTGCCTTCCTGGAATCCTTCCTTCTAGGAATCCTTCCTTCCTTCCTGGAATCCTTCCAGGAATCCTTCCTGGAATCCTGCCTTCCTGGAATCCTTCCTTCCTTCCTTCCTGGAATCCTTCCTTCCTGGAATCCTTCCTGGAATCCTTCCTGGAATCCTGCCTTCCTGGAATCCTTCCTTCCTTCCTGGAATCCTTCCTTCCTGGAATTCTTCTTGGAATCCTTCCTTCCTGGAATCCTTCCTTCCATGTCCAGACCTGCTCTCATTTGTTTTTGTTGTGACAACCATCATCAACCTTCAGACTCACCCCTTACCTTCCCCCCTGGATTGCTGTAACGAGGGTATAAAACCACCCCAGTGTTGACATTCCCGTCCCTGTGGCCACTGGGAGGGCCTTTGAGGGAACATGGAGATTTTTCAGACAATTCTGAGCCTGGTTCCCCAGCCAGAGCTGTTCTGTATGAGTGACACCAGGCTTTGCTCTTGGGCACTTTGAGATCATTCAGTGGGAATTTTAAAGTTGGTGCTGAGGCTTAAGTGTGTTCTGCACAGAGATGTGACTTTGGGGGCCCAGGGAGGGCTGCCCCACCACTTCGCCTTGGCGGCATCTCAGTTGCTTTTGGGAGGACTGTGGGGAGCAGTTTGGCCAAAAGCTGTGCACCCCTGTAAATCAGCAGCAGCTCTGCAGCGTGTGCAGGGACATCCTTTAAACATCACTTTGTGCAGCTCTGTTCAGGTCCCCAGTGCTGCTCACTCTGACTCCAAGTACTTCAATCCCTGAGAGTGTTTTGTCTGTACAAACTCCTGATAAAGGTCAGATTAATTGTACAAACGAGATGCTTTCCCTTGAGTATTGCAAGGTGAATGCAATTCTCAGTGGGAATATATTTACAGTTGCATAATTGTCTTTTGATTTGATTTTTCCCTGAAAGAAAACTCACCCAACTATCATATAACCTCTGGGGGTGAATATTCATTAGATATAGAATAGTAAAATAAAAATTGCTATTTTCTTGTATCACTAACAAAATATTCCTTCCTCCTACCTCTGTTCCCAGTAAATATTCTGTCTGACAATATAAATAAAACCCAGCTGATTTTTGCTTTGGCAGCCATGTTCTTCACCAGCAGAGGGGAAATCAGTCAGCTTTTCCCTTTGTGTTGGCAGACTTTGAACTCTCTTTGCTTATGCAAAGCAAGTACAGAGTGGGGAAGCTCCAAATGAGGCTCAGCCCATAGCCCAAAGGAAAAAAAATACCTAAATGGTGCAAAGCACAGAACCCCAGAATGGTTTGGGTTGGATCCTTAAATCCCACCCAGTGCCACCCCTGCCATGGCAGGGACACCTCCCACTGTCCCAATGTCCAGCCTGGCCTTGGGCACTGCCAGGGATCCAGGGGCAGCCACAGCTGGGTGGATACTGGATGTCTGGTAAAGTGTCCTGAGAGCTAAAGTGACAGAGGAGAACATTCAGAAAAGAAAGCAAGAATGGAAATGGTATAAAATTATGTCAGTTTGTTCTTATAAATGGAGGAAGTGGTGCAATAATGGGCCAGGCCCTCCAATAAAACCAACAGAATGCAAATGATAAACACCAGACCCTCCTGCACTGCCTCATTGCCTTTGTTACTCTTACTTTATCTGGTTTCTGTTTTTCTATATCTTTGTCATAGTGGCTAAATTTGTAACAGCTTGATGCTTCTGGGTACAGTATGGTGATTGTCAGTGTTTTGAGATGAGTGTTTCCTAAATTTGTGCTCCTGAAGTTGTATTTTTGTAGCTATTGCTAAGTCTAGGGCAAATGCATTCCTTTGTAATGCTCATATTACCTACAGCAGGCAGTTCTTTAAGATGAGCATTGGAATTGAGGATTTATAGAGGAAGAAGAGAAGAAAAATAAATAATTATGGAGGGCAGAGAACTGATGCCTTTAAATGGTTTATAAAAATGTTTTTAAGCCTCTTCTTTAGGGAATTGGGGATTTCTATTGGTTTTTTTTGCGTTTATAATTTTTTTTCTAGGTAATTTATTCTGTTTTCTCATGTCTGCACTAGAAATAGATTACATTGGCTGCACAAAATATCCTCTAGTAGCAGTGCTACTACTCAATGGTGCTGCTTCCAGCAGCAGTTTTTACTCTGATTTCAAAGGTTTATTTGTAACCTGCACCATAAATTCTGCTGAGTTACACCTCATATGGAAATAATCAGCCTAAGGCAGTATTTATAAATTAAATTTTTATTCTGTTAGAATTATATTTTTTGTATTGCTTAAATTTGGTTTATTTTTTTAGACACATATTCTTATCTTGATTAAAGAGAAAAGTGAGTTCTCTAAAGACGGATAAAAACTCGGTTTGCTTGGTTTTGCCTTTCAAAGATGGCAAAAAGATGGGATGTAAGTCTGATCTGGGGAACTGCTGGGGTGGAAGAACAGGTTTGTAGTGTGAAGATAACATAGAAAGGAAAAGCACTGGATGGGCTAAAATAAGTTTGGCAAATTTCAGGTTGATGTTTTAATAGTTTTTATTGGGAATGGGCACAAAGGATATGGAGATGATACTAATATTTATGGCTAAGACATTACACTTGTAAGGTGGGTGTTTTCACTCAATACAGTTGCAAATGGGGGCTGGTATTCCAGAAAACCTAAGGGTGACACACTTGAAGAGGACACTTCCCTAAATTTTTTTTTGAATCTGCAGCAAATAACTGGGCCCACCACAGAAGTTCAGATTGTTCAGAGCATCTTATGGGAGTTTTAATTTGTTTGTGTCACAGCCCCTCCCTTTGCCTTAAATGTCACCGAAAGTGGGAGTAGAGAAGAAAGACTACAAAAATACTTTGATTTTACCAGTGAAAGGTAAAATTCAACCAGTCAATAGTGAAAGCCTGGGAGGAAATAGAAGGAAGATGTTTAGATTGCTCTTGAAGCTGCAGGCACTGTGCTATACCCAAGCTATATCTGCCTCATGGCTTTAGGAGGGCCTGCAGCTCGAATATAAAAGCCATTACTTGGCAAAACAGCCAGAGCTGACCAGTCCTTATTCATATCCCTTTCAGGATTATGGAAAGCCCAGGAATATTCTGGTGAGACAGATCTATGGGAGATTGAAAGGCATTTGGACCATAGTATCGTGCTCAGACATCACAGTATTATTCAATTCATATGCAGAGTGTTAATAAAGAAGTTAAATATATGAATAAATATAAATATATGTGAAATAAATCTAAATATATTTTATAAAGCAGCTGGGGCTGCTCAGCCTGGAGAGGTGAAGGCTGTGTGGAGAGCTCACAGCTCCTTCCAGAGTCTGAGGGGCTGCAGGGAACCAGAGAAGGACAATTCCTCAGCAACTGCAGTGCCAGCACACAGGGAATGGCTGCCAGTGCCAGAGGGCAGGGCTGGATGGGATATTGGGCAGGAATTGTTCCCTGGCAGGGTGGGCAGGCCCTGGCACAGGGTGCCCAGAGCAGCTGTGGCTGCCCCTGGATCCCTGGCAGTGCCCAAGGCCAGGTTGGACATTGGGGTTTGGAGCAGCCTGGGACAGTGGGAGGTGTCCCTGCCATTGCAGGGGTGGAATGAGATGAACTTTAGGGTCCTTTCCAACCCAAAATATTCCATGAGTCTATGATTTTTCTGTTGCTGGAAATATGAGATCAGTAATATTTGGTGATTGTAGATAGTATTAAATATTAAACAAAATCCAGTTCCCTACACAAAAGAAGCAGGAGAAGCAGCTCCTGTTGGCTCTGAAGTGTATTTAAAGTCAGCATAGAGACCTCAGCAGTTTCATTCTGATTGTGAGTGTCCCTATTGAAAATGACAGTATCCAAGCAGGTGTTTTGTGGCCACTTCTCTGAAAAATACCATGTTCCCTGTGACCAACTTGGATGTTTTGCTAATAATATCAAAATTAAATGTACTGCTAATAACTGAGAGAAAAGCAACTATTTTTTTTCTGATATATTTGGGTATTTTCAAATGGCTGGACTAGCAAGTGGAAAATGCTGTTCAGTGTTTAACATAGACAAATGGGAAATAATCAATATGAAGGCAATGAACCAGAGTAAAAAGTGTATATACAACAGAAAGCTCTGCAGCATAATGACAGGGAAAGGATTAAAAGGTTATTATAAACAAATCCATGAAGATATTAGCATGGCTATGTGCATGGGGAAAAAACGTCACCATGAAATGGGGATGCACAAGTGAGCAGAATACAAATGAAAACAGGAAATATTGAGAGAGTACAAGGTTTTACTCTCTGGTTTAAATAGTACCACAAGTTCCAGTTTTTAAAATTTAATATCCTGATTATAAACCTGCTCTGTATCTGAGCCGTGCACTGGGCATTTGGATTTCTAAAATAGGATTCTCATATTTAGCCCCTGGGGCAGAATATTTGCCCCTATAGTTTCTGTTAACTATCTGTATTTTAGAGGGCTTCTACAGTGGCCACATCACAGTAATTGTATGCACAAAAATCCAATTACATGTTTAGCTGGCTTCTTGCAGGCACACTTACATTAAGTGGAGCCACATAACTGAAATAATTGTTTATACAAGTAATGGTTGAACATACTCATGGAAATCTGGGACTCTTTTTCTAAAGTCTGCTACAGTGCTTCAGATGGGCTTAATACACAGCCAGGGAGTGCTTTTCATAGCTTTGCTTTTTTATTCAGAATTTGGTACCTTGAATGATTAATTGGTTCAATATTTCTATGGTTCATGGCCCAGGAGCCAGGGACACAAATCTGGGCAGCCCTTCAGAGGGGCCTCAACAGCTTGGGGAGATGGACAGGGATAAAACATGTGAAATTCACCCAAGGCAATGGAGGTCCTGCTCCTGGGCAGGAACAAGCCCAGCACCAACAGAGACTGGGGGACCTGGGGGTGCTGGGGACACGGAGCTGTCCCTGAGCCAGCAGAGTGTCCTGGGGGTGCTGGGGACACGGAGCTGTCCCTGAGCCAGCAGAGTGTCCTGGGGGTGCTGGGGACACGGAGCTGTCCCTGAGCCAGCAGAGTGTCCTGGGGGTGCTGGGGACACGGAGCTGTCCCTGAGCCAGCAGAGTGTCCTGGGGGTGCTGGGGACACGGAGCTGTCCCTGAGCCAGCAGAGTGTCCTGGGGGTGCTGGGGACACGGAGCTGTCCCTGAGCCAGCAGTGTCCTGGCCCAAGGAGGCCAAGGGTGCCTGGGCCATGGGCAGAGCCCTGGCAGCAGGTCAGGGGCGCTGCTGGCCCTGTGCCCAGCCCTGGGGGCCCCTCTGGGTGCTGTGCCCAGCTCTGCATCCTCAGCACAGCAGGGACAGGAGCTCCTGGAGCTGAGCAAGGGCTGGAGCAGCTCAGTGTCAGAAAAGGCTGAGGGAGCTGGGGCTGCCCAGCCTGGAGAGGAGCCCCAGCTGAGAGGGACCCTCAGCCCTGGGTGTCCCTGTGTGTCCCTGGATGCCTCTGTCTGTCCCTGTTTGGGTCTCTGTCTGTCCCTGTGTGTCCCTGTGTGTTCCTGTCTGTCTGTCCCTGTGTGTCCCTGTGTGTCCCTGTGTGCAGGCAGGCTCAGAGCAGTGCCAGGCTCTGCTCCAGGCCCAGCAATGGCACCAGAGCCACGGGCAGGGGCTGAGCCCAGGAGCTGCCCCTGCACAGGAGGCACAACTTCGGCCCTGGGCAGTGCCCAGCCCTGAGCAGAGTGTGCAGAGAGGCTGTGCAGTCTCCTCCCTGGGGATATTCCAGAGCCACATGGACACACTGCTGTGCCCTGTGCTCTGGGATGGCCCTGCTGGAGCAGGGAGGTGGCACCAGAGCAGCCCCTGGGGCCCCTCCAGCCTCACCCAGCCTGGGGTTCTGTGAAATGAAAACGCTGTTTAATCCTTTGAGCCAAACCTTTGTCACTAACAAATCAAATCTAATATTCTCATGGCAGGTGTTTTGCCTATTAGGATGCAATAGGTAGAGGACATTTGTGACATATGTCAGTGCAAACACAGGGGAGTTTCCTAGGCTGTGACAAAGCAATGCTCTTTTCTGGCTCTCACAGTGTCCTCAGAAGCCCTTGATTTGCGTGCAAGGTTCCTTCACTTGGCTTTTCCAGTACAGCATCTTAAAAAGAGAGAAAGCAACTTTATTTAAGCCTGGCATAACTGTACAGTACATTAGGTCAGGCACCCACATTAAATCTTGGGATGCCCTGTGGGACAGTCGAAAGACTGCATCATTTTAACAGCTCTTGGGCTTTTTCTCAATGATAAAATGTAAGCTTTTATTAGCAGGTGGTCTGTTCCTTTGCTTCCTGCATGTGGGCATCTTGTCTTCAATACAAAGATCTTAAAAACACCAGTTTTATTTTCTTAAACTATTTCTCATAATGGCTAAAGTCACAAAAATATCTCTGCCTGTGCAACATATGCTTGATTTTTCATGTGCCCCATATGCAGTCTGGTCAACACATTTAAGTCCTTTTTTTTTAATTCTTTTTTTTTTCCTTCACCCTCTGTTACAGATGGCATAATATGATTTCCATAATTTTATAGTACTGCCTTCATATGGATTTGAGTGTCCTAGGATCAATAGATGTGAACCGTAGCTGATTATGTCAAAATTAATAACGTGTGTTGAACCCAATAATCTGACTGATATTGTGGCCTTATTTTTATCAGATTTCTGAAGTGACACAAAGATCACCTTCTTTACAGTAAAAGCATTAGTAGTTAATCTAAATTTAGTTTAACAAGCTGGAGGAAGATGAGAAAGTCTGGATAAGCAGGTCTTTCTTTTATTTGTTTGTCTCTGTGTTGTTCTGAGGTTGAAGAAGCTGTAGGACACTGGAGAGCTCAGCACAGTTTGGTATTGAGCAAAAGCCCTGAGTTTGAGATCAAGGTCACAATTTGAGCCTTGCAAATGGAATTTCACTTATAATATTTTAAAATGTCTTTAACAGTATTGAATCCCAAATATATCTGCAACATAAAATAATTTAGTTTTTCTATTATAAAAACTGTAGCTCACTCTGACGTTCAGAATCTAAAAGAGCTTTTAGACCTGCTCATCTGCCAAGCTCTTCATTGATACCTGAAGAAATTTTAAGAAAACTTGCTGTTTTCCAATATTTTCCTCTCACAAAGTAAAATATAAGAAAGATTTCTTGCTGAAATGAACTGTATTTTTTTTTTTTTTTTAATTTCTGGAGTTTATGTGATTGTGATTTTGAAACCTTAATGTATTTTTATTAGCTTTGGAAGCCTGACGTCTTTATTCCTTCTACTGCCCTGCTGCCTGGAGTGAATGTAGCAGTTTAGAGATGACCACATCTTGCAAAACTCTCACACAAAGATTAAAAGGGAAGGACCAGTTCTGTAACCTCATTCATGCCACACCAAAATTAATAAAGCTTTGTGAAAAGTGTATTTCCATCAAGGATGGAAAAGTCAAGTTCTGCACTCAGGCAGGTCTGTGAGAGGGAGAATAACCAGCAATTCCCATGGAAAAATAAAGGAGGAAACAGTTTGGGCTCATCTGGGGTTGATCCAAACCAGCCTAATTTTAATATGCCCTTTTTTTGGGGGAGTTGGGTTTGTTCAGGTGTTTTGTTTGTTTGTCTATCCAGTTTTAGAACCAGGCAATTGTATCTGTTCGAAATATGTGCCCTTTCGAGGCTGGCTTCAAAACAGAACGTGGAATTCAGACACAGTAAGAAGTTAAGGTAAGAAGGGTTGTGGGGAAATAGAGTAAAATAAATGTTGGCTTTTAGTGCAATTGTGAAATAGGAAGTGAAAAACAGTGTAGGAAGCTATGGGAAAATACACATGGAGCTCCCAAGTGATGGGCTATGTGATGGATTTAATGAGAAAATTGATTAAAGGCTACTGAAATGAAATTGGACATGCTGAGAGCAATAGGTAAACCAGATAGTCTGGCTAGAATGGAAACCTGTGCAAAGATCAGAGAAATGGGGACTGTGTTGCTCTCTCAAGCAAAAGAAAACCCCTCTGATCTCATTTTCATAACTTTTATAATGAACAAACAGCTAAACAGGCCCTGTTATTGCTCTGCAGTGAAATTGTGCTAATTGGATGGAAATGGCTACATGGGGGACAGTCCATGTGAGGCAGGATTGCAATTCTCACTCTTGGGAACGTCAACCCAAAATGCTTCTGGCACTGATGATTTCCCCCTGTCATGTTTATGGGGCATTGGTGGTTAAGTTTCTTCACCTCCAGTCCTGGGGGAACTTTGGGGCCTCTCAGACAAGAGAGCCCTGGAGGGGCTGGAGCAAGTTCAGGGAAGGGAGCAGAGCTGGGGAAGGGTCTGGAGAATTCCTGGGGGAGCTGGGAAGGGGCTCAGCCTGGAGAAAAGGAGGCTCAGGGGGGCCCTTGTGGCTCTGCACAACTCCCTGACAGGAGGGGACAGCCGGGGGGATTTGGGATCTGCTGCAGGGAACAGGGACAGGAGGAGAGGGAACGGCCTCAGGCTGGGCAGGGGAGGCTCAGGGTGGATACTGGGAAAATTCCTTCATGGAAAGGGTTCCCCAGCCTGGCACAGCTGCCCAGGGCAGGGGTGGAGTCCCCCACCCCTGAAAGGATTTAAGACATGTGGATACGGCACTTGGGGACATGGGTTAGTGGCATTTGGCAGGGCTGGGGTGCCAGCTGGTCTCAATGACTTTCAAAGTCTTTTTCAACATAATGATCCTGTGATTCTATATAGAATTATGTGTCTTGTATATCATGAAGGAGGGCAGCTTCTATTCCAGGAAGTGTCCACCTTTTTGTAGATTAGTGAAGAAAAGACAACATTCTCTGTGGCTGAAAATCATAATTAATTTGCTGCATTTTTAGTAATAAAATACATATTTTATGTTATCAACATCCTAAGCTGTTATCTGTATATGTTAAATATAGTTTATGAGTGCTTTATTAATTTTCACACTAGAAAGATGAAGAACAGTAAATCACTCTGCTACCTTTTAGCTGTACATTGAGGAAATCCCTGAGAATCCTGAGAAGTTAAAGGCAATCTGAGCTTTTGCCCCCTTACATGCTGAGATAATTTACATGTGTCTTTAAGATCACAGTGATTTGGGCGATTAACATTTTTAAGTCAAACTAACACCAAATGTTACCAAAAACTTTTTGCAAATTGCAATTTGCTGCTGCAGAGAGCAAGGAAGAAACGGAGCATTTGGCTTCCTATTTGCAGCCATAACTCAGTGCCATAAAAACGTGGGTATTGTGCTTTGCAGGAACTTTATATCCAAAAGCATATGGGAGTGGATAAGCATGTGGGCTTGGGGTGAGCCCACGTTGATTTACAGTAATCACAGGCTTTCTTTCATTTTAACTTCTGGCTTCTTCTATGTTTTTCATTCTTCATCAGAGAAAGTGTAGGTTCAAGTATGATCCTGATTCTGCCATCAATTCAGTTTAGTGGTTTTGAGAGTGATTTTGAAGCAGAGAGGGTGAATTGCATGTCTGACAGGTCCTGCTTAATTGCTTTCATTGCTATCTGAAATATCTTTGTCATTATTTTCTTCTCTTGGACCATTTTACATCAGTGGGGAATTGGGGGAATTTTGCACAACCTGTTGGTTTGGTTTTTTATGTTTTGTTTTATTTCAAATGTAGGTACACATTCCTGAAATCTCCATGCAGATAACAACTTCCAAAAAACCAGCAATTATTTAGGGATGGCCTGGAGACTGTCATAGGGCCTTTGTTGGCTAAGATTTTGGGGCAGGACTTGATGGCATCCTGGTAGTCCCAATACCTGAGTGCTCATAGCTGCTTTGGAAAAGAAATTGTCCCACACATGGTGGAGATATAAGGGCAATATTTAATGCCAATAAACAGAGACACCAAATAACAAAAGGATCTCTGGGGATAATCCTCTCCTTCCAAAACTGGCAGCTGTAAAGGAGGGAGTTGCATGAGGATGTTATATTTATGACAGACAGACTGGGAGAAAAACAACAAAAATTTGCAAAGAAATATAGCAAATATGGAATGGGGGTGGCCACCAGATAACAATAACAGAATATTTAGGAAATCTGTTGTGCTGAGTGATCTGTTGGGAAAGTGACAGATATCAGGTCCAAAGATAATTATAGGGCTGTGATTTGATATGGGGAAGAGAGGTCTGGAAATAACGCAAATTTCACTGATTCTCTGACTGTATCAAAGGAAAAAAGGTGTCCTACCATGTTAGCCAGAGCTGAAAGCAATATTGTACACTAAGACTCTCACAATTTCAAGGAGGGAGAAAAGGCTGGGGAGGAAAAAGGAAAGAAAAGAAGAGGCAGAGCGGACATCTTACAGGAGTTCAGGAATTTCACCAGGAATTTTCAGATGAATATATGTACAGTCTCCTGCCACTGTCCACTTTAAATTGTCATTTGTGCTGGTGACAATGGCTATAAACTCAGGGAAGCAGAAATCAAAAGTAGTACATAAATTTCTAAAGATAGAAGTTTCAAAACAGAGAAGTTTAAACAAACCACTTACTCAGACTGCTCTGGATCTGAAGGACCACATTTATTTTTCAAGCATCCCCCTACCTTTCACTTTAAGGCCCCTTTATGCCAGTAAGAAACCAAAAAACTAATATAATGTCCTGAATGACACAGTTTCAAACACTGATTTTTCCACATCGTCTACAGTTCAAAATGAATTCCCCATGTGTCAATCTCGAGAGGTTATTTTTAGAGGCTTCTTAGAAAAGGAGGGGAGGTAGTTTGAAGATGCCATAGGATGCTGATTTCAGTGGGATGCTGTGCTTTGCTCCAAAGGGCAGAGTTCCATGGAGGGAGTGAGGAGGTGATCCCACCGTGCATGGATTTGTGCTATGGGCCAGCAGGCTCACCTGAGTGTCCACTGAGTGCTGGGTCTCTGTAAACATTTCACAGAATTACAGAAATATCCAGGCTGGAAGGGACACCCAGGATCATTGACCCAGCTCCTGTCTCTGCAAAGACACCCCAAGAATCCCACCCTGTGCATCCCTGCTGTGGAATTTTTTCCCTCCTTTTCATGATGTCACCTCCTCTTTTCATTTCCCTCTGGTCTCTGTCTTGCTCGTCTACATAAATCTGGAAGTAACACCATTGCTCTCAAATGCAAGCCAGTGTTTCTCAGCTCCTTTTAAACCGTGTGCAAAAGCAAGGGTACAGCTTCAGGAAGTTTTGTGCTGTATTTCCTGATAATCCTGGTCACTGAATAATTGATTCTAATGTTACATTCTCTGTTCAGAGCTGTTTAATAAGGTAGGAAATTGGGGAGCACGTGTCATCCAAAAGAGTGGCTGCTGAGCACCTTGCAGAGCCTGAGCCCAGGAAATGACAGGAAAAGGGGAAATGGGGTTCTTTGAATGTTGAGCAGTTATTTCTGCCTCTCACTTTGCATTATAGAAATTCTCATAACTCCAGTATCTGCACCTTCAAGTAAAGATAAACTGCAGCTCAGACTCTGTAGAATTTTCTTCGTGATGTCTCTTAGTTTTGAGTGCAAATACTCTGATTGGACAGATTTTTCTAACTTTATTTTTTAAAATAGTATTCCTGTTATCTGTCCTTTTATATTACAACCATATGCATTAAATAACCTGAATCTCAGTATATTTCAGAGCTGTTCCAAATAGCCCTGTCAAATTTCTCCTTTTAAAAGAAGTGCCAGTAGATGCTTTTACTCTTGCAATAATTATAGTAATGATCCAGTTAGACTTATGCTGTTAAGTTTTTTAAATTTTTTGTTGGGTCTGCGTCAAGGCCATGCTGTTAGGAGCCAAAAGCAAACCCTAGGAGAAAAAAAAAAGTCAAAGATCATCTTGGTGTGTGCCAGATTACTGGGTGTTTTACAAATGCCAAGCAGCTCATACCCAATTCACACAGCCCACAACCGAGGCAAGCACGTGCTGGGAGCTCAGGGGAATTCAATGTCACTGGCTGGGACATGATAAAGTAACTTCCTGCTCTCAAACATTTTAAGTAAATAACTGCATTATGTCTTTTCTCACTCTGCCTTTCAGTTGAGCTGAGACTTCAATGGTACATGAGTACATGAGGGAAATCTGCTTCCCTGGTCCTAAGCAGTCCCTGGGGTGTGCAGAAATCAACCCCAGCAGGACTAGGGTTCTGAATGTGCACAGGATCGTTTCCTGGAGGAGCACAGAGCTCCTCTGCCTGGGGCCCAGGGTCCCCATGGAGTTTGAGGGTGATCAGGGCTGCTGTGCCCTTCTCACTGTGTAATTTAGTGGGAGATAAAGAATCTGCTTAAATTGCAGGTCAGGGCTTGGACTCGCCTGGTCCCTCATGGGCACCATGAAGATCCTCACTCCCAGCTTACAATAAATCACAAAAGGACCACATTAACTCTTGAATCTTCCCAGGCTAAAATCCACTCTCTCCAGTGAGCCTAAAAGGTGGGGGGACCTTTGGAGACCTAAAAGGGAAAGCCAGAGGTATTGCCATCCCTTGAGATATCTGGTATTAGCCAGGATCCCATCTAGTGGCACTAAATGGGACTCCTGGGGAGTCTGAAAGCCTGGACTAAATTGCTGTCATCTGGCTTCCATGTGGGCAGACCCTGATTCCTGCTGAATCCCCCACAGCTGAAGTTCCTGGGCCTAAAATAACATTCTTTATCTCCCTCATCATATTCAAAACTCATTTTGCTGTAAACCACCCCCTCAGCCTGGCCCCAGTGATTGATGGAGTGTTCTGCCAAAATCTCCCCCCCATCCTGGCTTCTTTACACAGCCAGTTCTCCTGAAGGGCTGCAGAAATGGGGAGGGAGAGCCAGGCTGCAGTGGGTAATTCAGTCCTGTGCCGTCAGCAAGAGGGACTGAAAACAACCTCACTGAAGAATGTAAAATCATCTGCGGTAATGTCTCCTGATACCAGGATAAAAACGTGGGGATAAAATTATTCCTCATAAAGAAGGATAATATTAATAATTTTAAAGACTTCTATAGCCAGTTTAAACTTAAACGAGCCCTTTATTGCTCTCCTGCAAAGCACAATCAAGGAGCTCGTGCTCTTTCAATAAACTCCAGGGTTCTTCAAGAGAGACTTCAGTCATGGATTGCTCCTGCAGTGAAAATATGGAGGTAAACAAAAGGGATTTTTAAAAATTTACTTACTTTTGTTTAGAACAACGCATTCAGATGAAAAGTGTAGCTTTGGAAGCATCACCTCTTTCTGCTGAAAGCATTGTACTCTCAATTGTAAAAATCCAGGGGCCAGGAGCCTGCTCTGTGTTATGGAATTAGTGTGAGCAGTAAAACACAACTGCTTCCTGACGAGCCTGGAACATTTTATCAGCCTTCCCTGGGCCTGGGCAGCCTGGGCTGGCCATTTACTGCTCCTGTCTCCCACCAAGCATTTGCTTATGGGAGCAGCTCTGCTTGGCATCAAAGGCTAGGAATGTGATGATAAATAAATCAGTTGGTGCTGATGACCCCAGTGGTGGCTGCCTGGTGGCCCCAGACTGCCCCAGACTGGTGTGTGCCCAGCCAGGGCCGTGGGGTGGGGCAGGACATGCTCAGGTGACAACAGCTAGGGCAGAAAGGCTTGGAGCAGCCTCACTTTTCTCTTGCCTCTGCGTTTAGAAAGCCAATGTTTCATTTTCTTCTCCTCTCCCTGTTCTTTTCCTAACTGGCCCATTTTTGTCATCAGTGATGACAGCAATGCTTTATTTTCATGGAGAAAAATTTTCCCTCTTTCTTGTACAACTCATGATTAATGGTCTTTAGTCTCATATTAAAACACAATTTTGGTGGGTTTTTTGTTTTGTTTGTTTATTTTGAAAAGGGGTTTTCCCCTTTCTTTAAAAAGGCTATTTTTTCATTTTGGTCAAAGTATTTTCTTGGGGTGATCCAAAGCCGTGTCCATCTGATGGTTTGTGGGTTGGATGGATGATTCCATCATGATTTCCATTGGAGAAAAGAGTCCCTCAAGCTGCTAAATTATTTTGGAGATTTTCTTGGTAGATAATATGTACCCAGCACTCAAAGGGCATAAGGTGCTGTTGTGTCCAGGATGCCCAAGAAACTAGATTGGCCTGGCATTGTAGCTCTAGAGTAAGTCAAAAATAAAATCCTGACATCATGGATATCAATTAAAAAATTTGTATTAATTTAAAATGGACTGTGATTTAATTTCCTACTGTTTCCTCCTGGCTACACTGTTCTTTTCCCCATCAAACCTGAAAAAAAGAATCATCTTCTCAGACATTGCTCTATGGTAAATCTTGGTGAATATTTGTTGTGCGGACTAATGGAATTTTTCACTATCAGTAATTAAAAATGCTGAGTTTTTCTAAAAGTGTTAGGCTTTGAAAGCACTGAAGAACACTGCAAGCAGTGAATTTAGCACTATGAGCCTCAGTATAAAGGTAGGAAAATTGAAGAACAAAGTTTGGTAAATAAGTTGCCAAAGAGGCATGGAAAATTGGTGGCAACTTTTCATGCCTGAGCTGTGAATGTAATGTTTGTTCCATAGAATAAAGCTCCTCTAGCTCTTCCTTGCCCAGAAAAAAACATCAGCCTGGCCTCTAGATCTCCAACAACACTCTGGGAGGAAAAAAAATAAAAGAGAGAATAAAAAAATCACTTTTTTTTTTTTTTAATAAGTGCCTCTAGCTCCTTATTCCTTCTATCAATATTCTAACAAAGAGACCAAGAGTTCCAACTTTAAAAAGGAATTGCAATAAACAAAATCTCCCCTAATGCCAGCTCAGTGTTCCTCACAGCAAGTCATGTGGGCAGGAAGATTGGTGGTTCTGATATGTGGATGTTTGTAAGGTCTTCAATCAAGACATTCTTCCAACTCATAATTCAACACCACAGAGTGAAATAGAGAAGGTAATTGAAGCTGATTGATAAAATATGGATTTCCTCTCCTTGGAAGAAAGTTAAGAGTACTTAAGGGGGAGAAACCCCACAGCATTCGCAGTTCAAATGAAAAATATGCTGACATATTTCTTCCAGGAAAAAAAAAAATAAAGATAAAAGCTACAGGAAAGAGTAGGTGACAATAATTAGTTTGTTGTTTTAAATTAGGAGGTCTCCTGGGCCAGATGTTAGCTGTCGGGGAGTGATGCCCCCTCCTGAGACATGTAATGAAACCGAGATAGCCAGGGGCCTCGGGGGGGAAAAATGGGTTCTCAGTTTGGAGATGTCATTTTATTACAATGCTCTCGCCTTTTGCCTGAAGCATCCTGCAACGGGGGATGGAAGGGAGGAGGGAGAGCGTGCAGGGAGGGATGGAGGGATGCGGGCAGGGTTTGTTCAGCAGGCAAGAGGGGGAGCAGAGAGCTGGCCCAGCCCGGGCCTGGGGACAGAGGGATGGCCAGGACACCGGGATGGCCGGGACACCGAGCTGGGGATGGGGACACCGGGATGGCCGGGACACCGAGCTGGGGATGGGGACACCGAGCTGAGGTCAGGGACACCGAGTAGAGATGGGGACACCGAGCTGGGGATGGGGACACCGAGCTGAGGTCAGGGACACCGAGTAGAGATGGGGACACCGAGCTGGGGATGGGGACACCGAGCTGAGGTCAGGGACACCGAGTAGAGATGGGGACACCGAGCTGGGGATGGGGACACTGAACTGGGGATGAGGACACCGAGCTGGGGATGAGGACACCGAGCTGGGGATGAGGACACCGAGCTGGGGTCACGGACACCGAGCTGGGTCAGGGACACCGAGCTGGCCGAGGTCACGGCTGTGCAGGGACTCCGGTGGGACACAGAGCAGCAGAATTATCCTGGTGGTCTCCGCATTCCCGAGCATCCCCGGCAATGGGATGGAGCATCCCACTGCGTGCAGCATGCCAGCCCCTGGGCACGGCGTTCCGGCTGCTCGGATGCCGGGCAGGGCCGTCCCGGGGGGCACCTGCCCAGGAGCAGCGTGCGGCCGCTCGGCGTGCTGCGGCACGGAGCGGGCTCACCCCGGGACAGCGATGTCCCAGCAGCGCAGCTCCGCAGCACATCGGGATATTCCACGGTCCCCGCGCCCAGCGCTGATGTGCGTGGATGGGATCAAAGCCCGCCTCCAAACCCCACAGGTGCTCCGGGAACGCTGGGCACAGGGGGGACACGGTGGAGGGCGAGCCGAGCCCTCCGTGGTGTCACAGCCCCCCTTACCCCGCTCACATTCCCCTTCCAGCCCCTCTCCGAGCCTTAGCTCCCCGCTACCATAAGGACAAATCTTAACCTGATTTCGCATGAGGGATAGTACGTTTTCCAGCATTTGCATGGAGCTGTGTTAACTTATTAAAATATTTCTATGCTTCGGGAGCGGCAGATTCTAAGAATGATGATGGATATAGAAAAATATATGCGTTTTTCCAAAGTTCTACCATTCAAAATTATTTTCCAAGACTTAAGTGTTTCAGAGTCAATTAACTTTGAAAAGAGCATTTGCATTTACTTTATCTCAGTGGGGTGAAAGACTGAGTTGTTTTTGATTTATTCTTGTTTATGGAATGATTGAAAAATAAATCTTTTTTAAAGTGACTCATTTAAGGTGCCCACATGATGCACATTTTAGTATCTGCTCTAAAAGGTGTGCCAGCAGCATTCTGCATTTTAACAGCTTCTAACTGGTTTAATAAAGTGCAGTTTGCATTTGTGACTTCCCAGCATGAGCACTGTATTTTTTCAGGTGATGCAGCTGCTGACTTTTAATCAAATGACAATTTTAGAGACATAAAGACATACCTCCATCTCATTACCTGGCAGGAATTACAGAAGGAATGTTACAGTGGATTATGGCACTTGTAATCTCTCAATTGGCTTCTGGGGGTGTTATGAGATATTTCATAAACCCACCTGCTGTCCAAAAGTTACAGGATTTTTCTATTAATCATATAAGATTATTTCAAGTTTACCTAATGGCTCTCTGGGACTCTGTCCTGGCTGCACTGGGAGTAGAAGACGCCTGGGACTTTTCAGGTTTAACTCCTGGATCTGCAGATTTCAAAGAACCAGAAGTTAATTCACTATTGCTATTCCTGGTTAGCTGAAGGAATACTTTAAATAGAGGAGTCAGAGTGAGCCATCCACACATATCCCATGGAGTCAAACCTCCCAGCTGGTTGTTCATTAGGAGTATTTTATCATGTTTATAACTGCTTTAATCTCTCAAACATGCAGCTAATTGGATAAACTAGGGGTGAGCCTATGGGCATTTTTGGATTTTATTCAAATTGCAGTTTTCTTACAGAATTCTTTTTCAGCTAGTTTTACAGTCAGAGTAATGTTTTAGGAAGTGCTCTCATGATTGAGAAGTCTGTATTTCATTCTAAAAATTAACTTTGACACTCCTAGGACCACTTGAAAATCCAGACCATTTTGAAAGCATTTATATATATAAATAGGAACTGTATGTGGAAAATAAATGCCATGGAATCCCTTTCAGCTGAAAGTTGTCAAGCAGGATGCAGTCCATTAGAAGAGATTGAAAAGCCCAGTGACAAGCAGGACTGGGTATTTTAAGCCTCAGCACATATTTTTTGGCACAATGTGTCACAAAGGTTTAGGCAGGAGATGCAGGCTCAGAGCTGACTCTGTGCTGTGTTATCCTCCTCACATGGCAGGAGAGCCCCTGATTCACTGCCAGCACTGCAGCAAAGTTTTGCTGAAGGCACTGATGCTTTCACTCTTTTTTGACTGTTTAATTTACTTGAGGGGATGAGGATTTCTTCAGACATTCCCCACTTTCGGTGGCAGTGCTGAGAGTGTGAGGAGGCTTTGATCTGCTCAGACACTGTGATAAGATGGGTGCACTCCCTCGGATAAATGGACTGCCTTGATTTCGCCTTTCTCAACAGGAAATGTGTTCATTGCCCTGAAGAATGTGGGAAAACGTGCAGCTAATAGGAGCCCTGTGAAAATTCCCTAGTGCAGCTCTGGGACTGGCCTGGCTGGATTTTCTGTTGCTTACTTTATAAACACATGAAAGGTGATTGTTGCTTTTATACTTCTTGTACAGGAATGTCTCAGCTCAGTCGTTATCTAACTGTTCCCTTCCGGTTTTTTTAAATTATTTCGTTTCTTTTGTCTTTCCTTTTCTTTCCCCCATTTATTTTCTCATTGTTTAAATCCAGACTAAAATCCCCTCCCCTTATTCTGCTGCAGTTTGACTTCATGCCCACCCCACATCCATCTCTTGCAGCACTCAGGCTGCAGGCTGGGGGCAGCTTCTTTTTCATTTTGACTTTTGTTTTCTTCCTTTTCTTTGCTCATTCTCATGATGTGTCAGAGCAGAAGACAGCTTGGAAGTTCTGTTTTACAGTTAGAAGCAAAAGCCCACCATAAAATGCATGTTTATTATTGTTGCTGTACTTTTCTGGATTTTGTGAACATCCTGAAAATTTTTGACGAAACAGAAACTTTTACAATCTTCTCAAGAGTTTTTGGAATTTTAGCTCATCTTTTTCCATTGTCTGTTTCTGTTGACTGAACTGCAGTTGTTCTCACGTTATGCTTTTTTTTCCTCTTTTTTTTGTATTTCAAAAGAGACTTGGGCTGAAATATCCCACCCCACTCACACAGACAGCAGAGGTCTCTGCAAATTCTTGAATGGCTTTCACGTGTGTCCTGCCTACTCAGGCCTGATCCCGTATTTTTATACACATTATATTAAAGGGAAGAACAATGTTTATGTTTGAAGGAGCAGGATTATCTTCTCCCAGAATCTCCAGTTATCAAAGGACACTGAATTATGGCAGTTTATACACTGGTTTAGCTGCAGTGCTGTAGATAAGCTACTTTGACGAGATGTTTTCCTCTATGCAGCTGCAAATGATGGTTGGAGGACTTTCAAAAGAGCCTGGGTTCCTTATTCTCATTTTCTTTTAGTGGGAGTGAGGTCCTTAGACCTCTTAAAGAGCTGTTGCTTTCTTTGCTGTTTCACACTCTCATTTTCAGCAGGAGTGTGCTGATAACCCATCTCAGCATTGTTATGCCATTTCTCGTGATGAATTCTCTGTGCTTCTGCTTGTACTGGAAGTGATGGAAGATTTATGGGATAAAGGAGAGGGACTGTGGGTATGAAAGCAGGACTAAAATCAGACAGAGAGAGAGAACAGCCACCTTGGTGGGCCTGTTGGACCTCCATAGAAGTGGACATTGCCACCAGAGCCCCCCAGCAGGGAGATGTCATCCAGCCCCAGCCTAGACCCTGCTGTTTGTGGGGTGCCCTGTGTCTCCTAGTTGCCCTGCTTCCCTCCCCACTCCTCACAAGTTCTTGGTGCAGGGGAGCCTCTCTCTGGATGATCCTTTACTTCTTAGTTTGGTGTCTCTGGGAAAGTCTGTGCTCAGTTCTTCCCATACCCAGGCCAGGCAGAAATAA
Organism: Acridotheres tristis; assembly: GCA_037013685.1. Taxonomy (NCBI): domain Eukaryota; kingdom Metazoa; phylum Chordata; class Aves; order Passeriformes; family Sturnidae; genus Acridotheres; species Acridotheres tristis. The sequence continues at coordinate 646,111 of CM072898.1, read as the reverse complement.
TGCTGGTGCCTCAGGGACTGGCAAAAATCCCAGCGGTCTGGAAAAACGAGCCTTCAGGTGCACATTGATTCATTTGTAGCTTTCTGGAAGTTTTGGAATTTTGTGAAAATGCCTAGGAGCACTCATGTCCTTTGCAGATGTGGTCACATTAAACCTGGAATGATGGAGCTGCAGCCTGTTCCAGGTAGAGAGGAGGGACCTCTGCATACACTGTAAAGGTGCCTGGAGGAAAGATGGAGAGAGGGAATTTACAGGAGCCTGGAGTGCCAGGACAAGGGGGAAAGGCTTCACACTGACAGAGAACAGGTTTAGATTGGATGTTAGGAGGAGATTGTGCCCTGGCACAGGGTGCCCAGAGCAGCTGTGGCTGTCCCTGGACCCCTGGAAGTGTTCAGTGTATCACAAGCCTAAGATTCCTTGGCCAGGAGTATAAAACTGTTAACTTATTTTAATTTTTTTTAACTTGCCAAAAGAACTTTTTGTTCTCTGGACCTTGGGTGAGACCCCCTTTTCCACGAGGATCTCACCACCAGATGCAGTCCCCAGTTCAGGCCATATACATCCCAGCATACAGAATATTTTTTGAAGAGAAGAGCCTTATTAAGATGTTTCCTGAGGAGGGAGGCAGTTAGGAATGTTTATAATTGCTTTCCTGAACCAGTGCCATGGAGCTTGGCTGCTGTACCACATTCCATAGTAAACCCTCTGATTTCTCAGCATCTCTTACAGCTTCACCCCCATCCTGTCTCCTCAGCTTCTCCTGTCAGCTTTTTCTAACACAGCACTTGGAGGGCTGTGAAGAAAGGAAGCTGATTTTTTTCACCTTCTGATTTTTGGGAGCTGAGGGTCCTCAGCTGCCTGCAGCTCTTATTTCAAGGTTGACTCAAGAGCACAGCAGGTGGGAAATTGTAGCAAAGTATAAAAATATGAATCTGATACTGAAAATGTTGCCCCAGCTCCTTTCTTCCCTGTGTCTTGCAGTGACCATCTTGATTGTTTCTGGGTTTCACAAGTCTGAAGCCTGATTTTTCCCTTGGGGTCAAGCCATATTCAGCAAGATGGAGCAGAGATGTGACCACAGCCTGGCCTGCAGAGAGGAGGAGCAGAGTTGAAAGGGCTCTCACATATGCTTGTCCTTGGCAGAGTAGGCACCAAGTTCAGGACTGGGGTCACCAGAACTGTTCTCTGTAACATTCAGTTGCCAGGAGGGTGATCTCTGCAGCAGGAGGAAAGGATTTCGCACAGTGAAATATCAAAAAACCAAGAAAACCTATCAACCAAACCTTTTTACCAAGTTTCCTGCCAAGAATTCAGAGAGGATAAAAGTGAGAGAGCCTACTGGAAATTCCTTTGTTCCATGAGCAGCCTCTTTGGAAATTTCCCTGAAGATGGACTCTGATGCTGTGAAGCATTTTCCTGCTTTTGGAACATCATGTAACTGGATGGAACAAATCAGTGCAGGCTCGAAATCAGCGTTCTGGAGGGGAAGGAAGAAAGTTGAAATGAAGAGCTGTTTTTCCTCCCTGTCTTCTCTCTAATTCTGTGATTCAGAGTGTCCTTCCCTCTTGGGGCAGGATGGGAGACAAGGAAATGCTCCAGTAACCTGGAACATCATTAATTAGCATTAGTGACAGGTCCTGGGAGAAGTGGAGTGTGGAGAGACATTGTAGGTTTAAGGAGGGAGAGTTTCCACTTTAGCCCCAACGTAAAAGCTTGCTTTGCTTTTAAAACAATGTTTGCTTTCAGCTTGTGATGCCAAGTGTCTGTTTAGCACCAAAGTTGTATTTTTAGGAATGTCAGCCACTCATCTCTTAATGAAATGATGCCACAGCATTTCATTCTGAAATTACAATGCTATTTTCATGTGCTCCTCAGAGACCAAAGACACCTCCCAGTTTGCAAGTACCAGGTGAGATGTGGAGAAGTGAGAATCCACAAGTGGGGTGTTCATGTTTGCAGCTGCTCAAATTCAGGACACTGCATTGCTCCTATGTCACTGTTTCATGGGATGTGAAGAGATATTCCCACTTTTCCAGTGCTGTGAGTGATACAGCAGAGGGAAGAAAACGCTTGGATCTCAGAGATGAGCAAACCCCAGAGCATAAGGGGCAGCTCCTGTGTTGCTCTGCAGGCAGCCCAGCAGCTTTCCACAGAGCCCAGCTGTGTGTCCTGTGACACCATGTGCCTTCTTGGCCAGGAGAGCAGATGCTGCCTGACAGTGCAGAGTCTGAACTCTGCATTGGCTCAATTAGAGACCCTTCCATAAGGTTTTCCTTATGGAGTTAAGGATCATAGAATCACAGAAGGGTTTGGAAAGGAGCCTAAAAAGCACCCAGTGCCACCCCAGCCATGGCAGGGACACCTCCCACTGTCCCCAATGTCCACCCTGGCCTTGGGCACTGCCAGGGATCCAGGGGCAGCCACAGCTGCTCTGGGCACCCTGTGCCAGGGCCTGCCCACCCTGCCAGGGAACAATTCCTGCCCAATATCCCATCCAGCCCTGCCCTCTGGCACTGGCAGCCATTCCCTGTGTGCTGGCACTGCAGTTGCTGAGGAATTGTCCCTCTCTGGTTCCCTGCAGCCCCTCAGACCCTGGAAGGAGCTGTGAGCTCTCCACACAGCCTTCTCTTCTCCAGGCTGAGCAGCCCCAGCTCTCCCAGCCTGGCTCCACAGGGGAGGTGCTCCAGTCCCCTCAGCACCTCCGTGGCCTCCTCTGGGCTCTCTCCAACAGTTCCATGTCCTTCTTATGTTGTTTCCAGAGATCAGGTTTGTTTGTTTGTAAAACAAACAGGACTCTCCAGGATTTTGTACTTTTTGCACTACGTGGAGCAAAGGAACATGGAGCACATGGAAGCAGAGAAGCCACGTGCATTTTGGACTGGGCTCTTCCTGTGACTTGTGATGAACATCAATGGAAATTTTATTTAATTAGGATAAAGTATATAGGGAAGGATTGAGTTTAGACAGAGTCAGAAGCAAAATGTTCTATATCAATTCATGGATTCACTCACCACAAATCTTGTAATCCCCAATCCTCAGCAGACCCTCATGAGTACCATGTTAGGGGCTGATTGCAACTGTCTTCAGAAAAAGGGCAGAAATGAGTGTGTGACAAGAGGGAAGAGTTGATAAAGGGATATTGCACATCAGAGTTGGGCTGGACTGGAAATCCTCTGCAATATTTATTTCTGAAACATAAAGATTATCTTGGTGAAAATCATTTTCCAGTTTGACAATTTCATTTTACTGTTACTTGATCTACTTTTTAGACACTTGGGAAATCAGTGTAGCATGTTACCTCTCCCCATGCCAAAATGGAAGCTTTTCGATGACTAATTTGCTCTGCATGCTTTCCAGGGTGGGCTACACTTAGGGCTTGTTGAAAGGAGAGTTTTTGCATTGCTCTGTGGCCAAGCCCTCTTTAATGGTGTGATGCAAAGGAGATCCTAGAGGAGCTTCTCAGGGGTGGCCTGCAGTGTCTTTTTTGATGTTTTCATATCAGCAAATATATACTGTACCAAAAGAATATCAAGGAATTGTTGGGGTTGGAAGGGGCCTCTGGAGATCATCTGGTCCAGCCCCCTGCTCAGGTAGGGTCACCCCTGAGCAAGTGACACAAGTTTTGAGGGTTTTGAGTATCTTGTGAGAGAAGTGGCTTCACAATCTCTCTGGGCATCCTGCTCCAGTCTCTGTCACACTCAGAGAAGCTTTTCCTCATATTCAGATAGAATGTCCTGTGTTCCCCTTCATGCCCCCTGCCCCTTATCCTGTGGCTGGGCACCACTGAGAAGTGTCTGGCCCCATCATCTTCAGATATCTGTGTGTATTTATAAGGTCTCCTCTCAGCCTTCTCCCAGCTCCCTCAGTATCTCCTCATCAGAGATGCTCCAGCCACATCTCCATCTTTGCAGCTCTCAATATCTGTGATTTCCCTTTGAAAGAAGTAGAACAGTGAACTTTTAAGACTTGTTTCCCAAAAATGAATATTCAGAAAGGTTTCAAAATTGCTTATGATATTTTCACCTAAACAAAACCAAATGTGTTCTCCTGGGGCAAAGTGGTGTCAGCACAGCTCTGTGCTGAAAGCACAGAGAGCAGCTAAAACCGTGCACCTGGAAAACCCTTTTGTAATGTTCTCCAGGCTCGTGACCTGATAACAGATTAATTAATGTCTCTAGAGAACATTAAAGGAAATAAGGCTTTGCAGGTGTGCCCTGAAGGGCTGTATGGAAACACTGCTTGGGAGATTTTGGGGTTTTCTTTGGGGGAAAAGGGTGGTCCCTAGAGTCTCTATAGTTTGCACAGCAGCCTAACTTGCAGCACACAAGGAAGCAGGAAGGCCTTGAAAGCTGAATTACAATCAAATTACCAAGGAGTTCACTTCTGGAGTTGGGATATTTAGGACTATTCCAGTGCAAAACGCTGCTTAAGGTTCTGCTGCAGTGATGTGAACAAAGAGTCAAACACATTTGGTCTGAGGGTGATGCTTTCAAGCTCAATAAATATTGGTTGGAGACCTCCTGATAATTGTTAAGTCCCAAAGTGCAGCTTTTTAAAGGGTTTACATCTAAACTGACACCTTAGCATTGATCAGAGCTCATCGACCAACACCGTGATGGACTTGGAGAAAAATGTGAATAAATAGAGGAGATACATTGCTGCTTCCCTCTTCAGTGGGAGTGCTGAGCTCCAGGCAGCCACATGAGACCCCCCGGGCTGGGGCCATGAATCTAAGTCTCCAAGTGCCCTGGGGCTGGCTGAGGGTCACATCTCTGCTGATACACAGAGGCAAACTGGAAGGCAATACAACACTAGTCTGGAGCCCAAAGGGTTTATTTCTGCTGTTGAGAAGGAGATTGCCAGAGCCTGCTCTGTGGGGAAATTTAAAAAGAGAGGTTTTGTAAACAGAGAGTTGGGTTACAGGGAAAGAAATAGAAGTTGTGGGTTTGGTGCTTTCATCTTCAGCAGTAGCACAGCTATACCTGGTTAAGTGTATGGGGTAAACAGGTGATTTACAGATATTTGCACTGATGGCCACTTGTGAAGCAAAGATAGGAAAACTGTGAGCTGAAGCATGAAGTAGATGGAGGGCTAAAATCAGAGATGAGAGTAGAAAATGCTTAGTATTTATGAAGATACTTTGCATTGACTGCTGGTTGGAATTACTTCATTTGAAATCCAACAGAACTCTTAATTCTCTCTAAAGATATAGAAAGTGAAATGATTTAAATGAAATTATATGTGTGCTATTAATTTGACATCATTAAGTATTGAGAACTACAATTTCAAATATTGGACTTCTGATTTATTCATTAAAAACATAAAAAATAAGGATGAAAAAATATTCAGACATTGGTTTGAATTTGTTCATAAGAAGCCAAGTAATGAACTGCTTCTGCTAGATCTTAGTAAAGAAATTAGGGAGTGCAGGCTATGGGATCAAAAGTCTTACAACAGTTGTACAGATTGAAACCTGATTTTTGAAATACAGGAATATGGATCAGGAATTATCTCTTCCCTCTAAAATTATGTCAATGTCACTCAATGAGATGAAGATCCAGCTTGTGTCCTTCTGTTGATTTATTTCAGTGGAGGAGAAACCACATTACTGATCCTTGTTTGCAGAAGAACTTCTTGGACACTTTCTCAGAGCATTTTCCAGCTCCGTTTCTAGCCCTGCCCAAGCCTGCCTTGTTCCAGCCCTGACCTTCCCTGGCTGCCTGCCCTTTTCTCCTGAGCCCTTTTCTTCCCTGGAACCAATTTCTTTCAAACACCTTTTCTCAGTAACCTCTGAACTCCTCTTTTTGCCTCAATCTTGTTTATCTTTCCTCTAGCAGATAATGCATATTTCTTTGTGGTTTCTAAAAGAATTTATAAAATTACAGCAGCATAGCTCTGTTTAATAGCTGGTACCACTTCCAGTGTTACTGCCCCACTTGCCAGAGGTTTTTTGCTTTTTCTGGCTCTGGAAGCTGGGTTTGGGTTGGGTTTGTTTTAAAGTAGGGTTTGCTTTTTAATTAAAATCAGGCCTTATGTAAAAGCTCATTCATATGCATGTGTTTCACAATCAAATCATTAGTGTTGCTGCTCAACAAATAAGGGGGTAAAATTAGATTATAAGGTTTACTTTTAGGTGCTTCCATAAGGATCGTGCCTGACAATTTAGACATGGGAAATTCTGGGCTCATTTGGAGGCTTCGTACTTCTGCTTGGTTTCAAAGTTTAGACGTTTAGAGTGTTGGATGGTAAAGGAAAGTCAGTAATAAAATTGCAGAGGCAAGAATTAAAAAAAAACAAAACGGAAACTCTGTGTTCAAAGGTGTCTGTAAACTAACCCAGCATCCCAGACTTGTTTTGTGCTGCTGTGGCCACAACCTCTGCTCAGGGCCAGTGCAGAGCTGTACCGAGGCAGCACCTCGAGGAAAACACCATCACAGCCAGCTAGGTGCACAATTTGCTTTTCTCCTTGTGTTCAGTAGGCAGGAGAGCAGTGATGATGGCAACAGGGAGGGTTCATCCCACACACCAAAAGGGTTTTGCCATTCTCTGGCCTGAGCTCTGAGCCCTCCCATAAAAGCACTCAGCTCCTTTTCCACTGAATGGTTTTTCACTGCTGCTGTCAGGTGAACACCGAGTGGTTTCAGGGTGAGTTCTGTGGCCTGTTGGAAATGCAAATATTAGGGAAATGTGGAAGCTGTGGAAGCAGCCCTCCCTCCCCATGGCACTGCCAGAGCTGCTCTGTTCCTGCCAGGACAGAGGAACCCGCTCCCAACCAGCAGCAGATCCTTGCAGATCTCAAACAAACTCCCCGGGTGCTCTCAGAGCCCCAGGGCAGGGAGCCTGCTGGGCTTCTCCTGCTGCTCTGGGAGGCAGAGTGGGCAGGCAGCAGAGATGGGGTGCTCAGCCAGGGAGCAGCTGGAATTGTGTCAGCATTTCCCACACTGCTGGGCACGGAGCCTTCAGTGCTTGTGTTGTGGTTTCCGATGAGCAAAGTGCCACCATCCTGGTTCACCCTACAGCACAGTCCAGTTCTAATCCCTCCACCAACTGTGCTTCAGCAGAGGTTTCACCACTGCATTGCAGTTTTTTTTTCTCCTCTGGAAGCAGTCTGCTATCTCTTCCTCCCAGATGTGCTGGGTGCTTTAAGGTGTTTTTCCCCTTCTGACAGATTTTGGCAGCTCGTGGGGAGCTCACTGTGAGTGTGAGGAGGATTCCATGGGGCCTGGCTGTGTCTGGCACAGTGGAAGGAGCTCGTGCCACCCCACTGAAAGGGAAGCCAGATTTATATGTGGGATGAGAATTATGGTGCCCTCAGCTCTCAGAAGGTAAGGAAATGTCACACTCCTGTTTTCCTCACAGGTACATGTTCTGAGGGATGTGCCAGCCCTCAAAGCACACAATGGGAGAACTTTTTAAGTGTCAGATGTGCAGCCTTCATCCCTGACAGCTGAGAGTCTGGTTCATTTTCCACGTGCTTCTTATTCCTACAATAGCCCTGAGACTGGAAAGGACTTTTACTCCCATTTTTTCAGTGCTGAGGTAGGAAATGCCAGAGCCAAATTCAGTGAGGATGCCTGTGGACAGAGGATAAAGTGAAGGTCTGGTGTCCCAAGTTTTATTTGGCTCCCTGAAAGCAACCACATCACCAGTTAGGACTGACATCAGGACACTGAGTCTGGCTCTTTTAAAAATGCATCAGGTTCATCTTGAAAGTCATTGTCAGTCTTGACAATTGACTGTAATTATCCACAGAAACCCAGACTTTGTGTCCTACATGTCCAGCAGAATGCATTTCCATGATGAAAAATGGAATCAAAGCCAATTTCCTGAGCTGTAAAAAGATTCCAATTGACTTGTGGTAAAGTTTATCAGAGAAGGAGTTTACTCAACTCTGCTTATTCAGGATTCATGAACAAGCACTCATCACAAACACTTTATTAACGAGAGCTCACTTCCATTATTCTTTGTGAGACCACTGAAGAATAAAAAGTCATTTCTTTGTGCTGAATACGTGAAATATTAAGTTAAATCTGGGAAATTTCACTGGCTTTCAATCATCTTCCTGACTTGTCAGAGCAGAAGGTGTGCCAAGGATAGAGGACTTTCTATTTTCTTTGCTTGTTCTGTCTCCTTAATTTTTTGTCTTGGAAAATAATGGAAAAAAGGTGAGGTTGAAGGACTGTAAAGCACTTAAGAACTTTATGTGACATTTTGATGGAGTCAGTGTTTAGATTTCACCCACAGATTGGGCCTTGATTAAATCAGTTAAAGGCTTTGCTCGTGTCTGACACTGAAACCCTACATGGGTCTAAAATGCATGGAATTCTGTATCTGTTGCATATGAAGACTGTATTACACAGCAGATGCCTGGTTAAAGCAAAATTAGGGACACAAAGTGCAAAAAAAAAATCTTAATTACTTCCCATTGTTTCCTCCTTCTTCTTCCTGCCTTTCAAGCTGAGCACTTTCCTCAGCACTGGTGCACCAGAGCACATTTTGCATTTGAAGGTGCAGTTCTGGGGGTGGATATTTCTGAATGCTTACCTGCACAATGGTAAATCCCTGGGGTTAGGATAACCCATGTGTCCCTTTCATTCCAGGCAGAAACCCTGGGTGATTCCCGGAGCCTCCAGCGTCTCTCTGCATCCCTCACTGTTCCACTCCTGCTGCACCAGCCACCTCCCAGCTCTTTGTTCCACTCCTCCCAGAAATCGCTCTGTTATTTCCTGCTCAGCCTATCAGCAGAAATCTCAGATAAAGTCACTTGTATGAATTGCAGGTTGCTGAAGCAGATTTGAGATGCTGAGACCCCTTTGGATAATTTCATTTTTAGGGACCAAACTTGCAAAAAATCAGACCTGCCTGATGCTTCCAGCTGTAACTGAGGCCTTGACTTTGAATCAACCGTGTTTAGTGAAAGAGCAGGTGACAAGTTTAGAGCATTTTAAGTAAGTGTTGAGATGTGAACATGATGGATTCACCCACAGCAAATGGAAGGTAGACACTCTGTTTCTGTGGTGACATTTCTAAAGAGGCAATTCCACGCCACAAAATGAAATGGTGCCTGATTTTAGTGATGAGCTATGTCAGGTGTACAACCAAACTGTTCCTTTCTCTGTTCAGGTCCCACACTGGTAAGAGTTGTGAACATTTGAAGAGAAACATTGATTTGATCCCCCTATTTTCTCCTTTGCACCTGTAGCTGCTACAGCTGTTTAAATTTTTTTGTTATGCACTTGAAAAAAGAAGAAACATCATCACTTCTCTCGTCATATCCCCCCCCACACACACTTTTTTTTTTTTCCTGTTGCTTTATGCAAAGCTTTTTTGATTTAGCAATACTTGTCTGTGCACTTTCATGTTGTTTCTCTGGAATCACTCCCTGTAGTGTGAATAAATGCTATTTGTGTCAGCAGCTAATCTCACTCCAAAGCCCGTATTGTTATTAATATGTTTATTCAATACTGATTATTCCAGCCCCAACGTACACATTTCCATGTTCCTTATTCCCGAGTGCCCGGTGCCCATCAATTCTCCCCCTCTGCTGGGATTAGAGGGATGAGGGATTACCCGTGCACAACATCTGTCACTGCTGCTGCTGGAGGAGCTGCAGGGCTGGGACAGAGCCTGGGCTGAGCTCAGTTCAGCTCCGTGCTGCTTCTCCTGGGCCTGGGCACACAGCCAGGGCTGCTGGGCACAGACTCACCCCTTCTCTGCCCTGGGGGAACCCATCCCGAGTGGTTGTGCCCAGCACTGCTGCACTCAGGGATAACCTTGCCTGGATTAAACAGCTCAAAATGCACAAAAAGGGATGTTCATTGCAGTGCAAGTGCTGCTGGTTTAATGAAAAAGTAGCTTTGAGTAATTACGTTAATTTATTTCCTATATCATGTAGGTTTAGAGAAGCATTTAATCCCTGGAGAACCTTTGCTTCGTGTTCAGGGTGGGATTTTTGTAGCACAAGTGGCATTGCTGAGAGCTCAGCATGGAGGGCAGGAGAGCCCTGGCTCCTGCTCAGCCAGGAGCATTCCCAACGGGGTGCAGCTTGGGGGAGGAAAAATGATAACTCTGCTCATTACAAACCTTCATCTAAACTTCAGCTGAAGAAACCTAAGCCTAAACTTTCACTAGCAGTTCCACACAGAGGGAAAACTGGATGAGGTGGTCTTTTCCTGATTTTTTCCAAACCTTGGAGAATTGACCTAGGGGATCAACTCACGATGTCAGAACTACCCCCACGTTACAGCATTTACTTCTGTGGTAGAAATAACTTTTCTTCTAGAGATTTCTGCAATTTTTCTAAAAGCTTCTTTAGGAACATTTGTATGAAGCTGTAATGTTACTTGCAAATCTCATGAATGAATCAATACAAACCTGATTTGGAATTAGACAATGAAATTCCAGATCATACCATTGGTATTATTTAAAAAATTTATTCTCTTGGTTTTGGCCTTACTGTCACTGGGGCCAAAGCAATTTACATAGGTACCAGGCATGTGCCATAAATTAGCTCGTTGACTATTCCATGTGTGAACCTGGCTAGTTAGGTATTACTAAAGTAATAAGCTGCTTTATTTCTAAAGTCACTCACTCCTAATGCTTGAGCTCCATGTGCCTCAGTGTGGTCACTTGAAATTGAAGAGTTTTCCAAATGTTCTTTTGAATATTTGGTTGATTTATGAGCACCACGAAGCCTACTTGAGACAGTAAATAATCACATATACATCCTCTAAATAAGAACATAAATCTGACAAAAATAGAATCTCAGAATGTTTTTCCCTTGGGAGCCTTTAGTCCCTTTCCTGTGCCAAACCATCTTCGTGCCTACACAGGTTCCTGTTTTACAGGAAAAGAGCTGAAGCTGAAGGTTTCTTCCCTTTCCATTGCTCCTGCTTGTCGCAGGCAGAGCTGTTCTTTCAAACTTTTTGATTGGTGCATAATTAAGGAGATATATAGGACAATAGCTTCTCATTTTAAAAAGCCATAAAGATTTAATGAGAATGTGGCTTCAGGGCCTTCCTCAGTGAAAAAGAGGAAAAAAAGAGAAGAAAAAGGAGGAAGGCACACGTATTGCTGGTTTCTAGAGAACCCTGCTGCAACACAATGGATTATCTCCAGACAGACGTGGCAACGAAATGCTGAGAGCTTTTGAAGAGACAGCCAACAACAGGAAGAGAAAAGGACTTAAACCATCAGATGAAATGAGTGCTTTGCAAGGAAAATGATCCAGGCAAAGGGAGGCTGCCACTGGCTGATGGTGGACCCTGACACCTGCCTTGGTTGTGGTTTGTATCATCACAACTTCATGCTAGAAACACACCTCTGCTTTCTTGGGCCTTTTGTTTTCTGCCTCATTATTTCCAATTTGTCCCTTCCAATGTCGTTTCTCTTCTAATTTTCTCTCTGGGGGTGTTTTCCTTTCTTTGCTGCTTTGTTCCAGAAGCACTGTTCTCACATGCCAGCTCTGCAGCCCTTTTAGTCTCTCTGAGAGCAAACTGATGCATCATCTGAGACTTCTGTCTGTGATCCTCATCAGACAGACTGCAAGATGAAGTCAGAGGAACAGAGGGATGTGCACCTTGCAAAAGCAAAAGCTTTTGAAAAATTTCGCTAAAGACAAAGGGTTCCAAGTTTGAGCAACGCTGTCTTTTGAGGTTCACTGGTCAAGGGAATGCAAATCTGGAGGTCTATTCTTTGCAGCATAAAGTGCCCTTTGTTTAATGCTGTGCTCTAATGTAGAACATTACAACGTTTCCTGCAGTTGCCTGCAGTACGATTCATCATCACACGGAAACAGTGGTGTGTGCTGGGAAGATGTGGAAAGAGGAAGTGATATTTATAGAGCAGATGCTAAATGAACTGTATGCATTAACCAAAAGACAGGATATACTTCAAATAACATCACGTGCTGCTGTTCTATTCCTTTATGTTTAACCACTGTAAAGTACATCCTGAAAGGTGCTGTGACTGGTCAGTCCAGAGTGGTGGTGAACTGCCTGACATTTGGGAAATCAAATGGGAAATCAAGGCTTTGTCCACCCTGAACAAAGCAAAGGTTCACAACTGCTGTGTGAATCCCAGAATGGCCCACCCAGTGCCACCCCTGCCATGGCAGGGACACCTCCCACTGTCCCAGGCTGCTCCCAGCCCCAATGTCCAACCTGGCCTTGGGCACTGCCAGGGATCCAGGGGCAGCCACAGCTGCTCTGGGCACCCTGTGCCAGCCCTGCCCACCCTGCCAGGGAACAATTCCTGCCCAATATCCCATCCAGCCCTGCCCTCTGGCACTGGCAGCCATTCCCTGTGTGCTGTCCCTCCAGCCCTTGCCAATTGTCTCTCTCCATCTTTCCTGCAGCTCCTTCAGGCCCTGCAAGGCCACCCTGAGCTCAGCCCAAAGCTTCTCCTCTGCAGGTGAACAATGCCAGCTGTGCCAGCCTTTCCTCCCAGCAGAGCTGCTCCATGCTCTGCTCATCCTGGAGCCTCCTCTGGGCTCTCTCAGCAGCTCCAGGATAATGAACACAAGTGAGCCAAAAGCTCAGAATGAATGTAGAGCCTAAACAGAAACAAATGGTGTCACCTTTAGCCCCAAGGCAGACAGCAAGAAAAAATAAACACAACAGATCTGCCCCTTCCCAGCAGGTCAGGGACACAAACTGCAGAGCAGAGCTGCACTTCGGGCTCTCTCTCCTGCTGTTCTCTGTGTTTGCACAGGACTCGGTGAAACTGTCTAAATAGAGATGCTTCAGTCTAGGTTTGTCTGATGAAACTCATTTCTGGCCCTCTGAAAGTTGTGAATTTTGCAAAGTTGATCCAGAGCTGCTGTAATCATTGCAACCTTTCCGTCCATTATCCTTGCTGCTTATGGAAACTCAGTTTTAAGGTCTCCACTTTGCAGCATAGGAAATAATTAACTCTATGTTCCCAATATTTAGTGTAAAAACATCCTCTCTGTATGCTCTCCCAGCTATCATGTGAAGTAGCTGACTGGATGCATTTCCACACCTTCTTCTACAAAGATTATTCCCAAAAAAGCATTAATATCCTTTCCAAAAAGTGGATCCGATTAGTCCTATTGGAATATATGTAGCCATAGGAGGCTCCAAAGCTTTTTTAGAGACTTTTTTTAGAGCTTTTAACATTTTATGCTAAAATATAGAGAAGTATCTTCTGTTTGATACATATACAAATGATCTGTATTTTCAGAAGCCTTTCTTGTGCTTCAAAAACTGTCATTTCTTCTGTGTTCCTCTATTCAGCAAGTTTCCTGTTGGTGGCCAGAGCAGTTAAGCCAGGGTTTTAGAACTTTTTAATATGTTTTTTCTGTTGTTCTTTAAAGATTCTGACTGTTGTGCTAATGACAGGTTAGCAGCTCAGTTTTATTTAGTACCTTGACCATGTAGATGAACAGATGGATTCACTCACATCCATGCTCGTATGGAATTGATATCCCATTATTTATCCTTGGTTTCCTGCAGCAGATTGTGCAATGTAAAGTCACTGTAAAAGTCATCTTGTAGTGCCTGGCCTCAGTTTTAGGGTCATCCTCAGCTTTTAGAAACCCAAACAGATTGAGTGTTTTGACATGTCAAGCTCTAAAGTTCTCTAGGAGTCTGGCAACAGACTGTGTCTGAATATGTGGAAGGTTAGAATTTAACTTAGGATAAAGCAGAAGGGCTTTAACCTGTGTAGTAAAAAGAAAAAAAAATGCAGTTTTCCAGCTAAGGAAACTCTGTGCTGAGCGAAATTTCATTTTCTTCTGCTTTTTTAGCAGGGCTGCAGTTTAGCCCTTCCGTGGGATGCTGCTGCCAGGGTTTGTCTGCAGGGAGGGAGGGACAGGGGGGCTGCTGTTGCTGTCAGGGTGTTTGGGAACACCCTGGGAGTGCTCTGGGAGCTGCTTTGCCCTGTTCTGCCCTGTTCAGTTTGCAGAGGACATTTTAGCAGTCTGCCTAACAAAAGGGGAAGAGCAGAGGAGGTTGCTGGGGTGCTGGACCCTTGCCAGCAGGCACACTCTGCAAGGAGAGCCTGTGCTTTACAGCATGTGCAGACCCTCAGTGCCCCCTGCCCTCCTCCTGCGCTGCTCCCACCTTTGGTGCTGCTCTCTTGCATTCCTCCATGTACACAAACGCTTGTGTGGCAGTTCCTGGTTTTCTTTGAAGCCTAAAAGCGTGGTCACGGGTTCTTGTGGAGAGATCAGTGTTTCATTTGTCCTGATCCGTGTGGTGTTGAATCAGTGCAGAACTAGTGTAGGAATTGGTTGTCTTTAAAGTGTAGATATCCCTCGAGATATTGAAAGCCCTGAGTAAAAAAGTGCAAACTTCTGATTCACAAGTTCACTGCTGTTAGAGTCAAGGGATGCTTTCCATTAATAACCAAGGTCTGTGGCTGGCAGGTTTCCCCCTAGATTTTAGCAGTACAGACTCAAAGTTTCGATGGTGGGTGCTAAATACTGTCCTGATAGGCACAGTGGAAGGCTCCAGAATAATTGTCTGCAGAGCAAGGTTTAAACAGGGAGTAATAAATAAGATTTAGACTGTGCATTGAGCAGTGATGAGAAAACAAAATATCGAGTGGCTTTTCATTAAGTAAGCACTGCCTGCTGCACTGGGGCAGGGAAAATATGGCGAAGTAGCACAACTGAAAAGTTTATCTTTATGATTTATGTGTGTACAGATGCAATGGACAGGTATTCAAGTGATGCTGATGGCACTTCCTAACTTCTCAGTTTTGCTGTTCCAGCCTCGCTGGTGAGCTCTGTGTGTGTTATATTTATTATGCTACTTCATTCTCTGGTCAATTGCAATGAAATTAACTGTGTCATCAAGTCTTGCAAATGCTTTTCAGTTAATACCAGTGTTTCTGAATACCTTTGAAATTAGAGAGAAATAGCCAACTTGCTGGGTTCCCAGTGTAAGCCTTTTATGTGACAGTTCTAGCAAGAAATGTATGCAAAGCCATTAGAATGAATGGCATGATTGCAAACTGATTATTACATGAGAGAGGACAGAATTGGTATTTAGCATAATATTGCTTCCCTTTATGTTTTGAAAACCTTACTTCTAGGGAATACAGTAGAACTTTAATTTAAGCCTAATTGTTGGAATTTAGTGTTGTGCTGAAATGTCAATTTTTGTTTCACAGCAGAACTGAAGCTTTACAAACACTGTGGGAATTCTTGCCAAATTCAGTGGAGAAACTGCTGAAACTTGCACAAACCAGCTAAGGTGTGAAAACGTCTGTTTAGCCTAACGTATAGATCATGCTCAGAGGCAAAGTGGGTGTTTCTGCTCGGGGTGACCCAGCAATGGCCAGTGTTTGAGATGCCTGTGGCTAGAACAGCAAAGGCCACACACCTCACTGGAGGCAATTGAAGAGACCCCAAGCTTCCCTGAAGGAATCATTCCTCAGGTGGATCTGGGATCTGGCGGATGCTCAGGGAAAGTTTTAGTGTTTTCACGTGTGTTAAAGTTGTCACAATCACTACTGTTGAAAGCTGCTGCACCAACTATCAAAAATAGTTATAATAACAAAATTTTCCATGGGAAGGATGGAGTTCACAACAAGAGCTTGTATTGCCAGAGTTAAATCACTCCTGTGTCATACATTTAATACTGTTAGCAAAAGCATTAAAGAGGCAGACTCCAGAGGCCCTTGGAGCAAAGCACGTGGTACAAACTCCAGCTCAGTCTCTGCTGTGTCACTGAACTGCTGCCAGCACAGGGCTCTGGCACACAGCCAGCTCTGGTGCTTTCCTCATTCTCTTAGGGACTTTGGTTCCTTGCACTGTACGGTGTGTTCTGTAAAACCCCATGTAGGAGATGAGATGTGACCTTGAACTCCCAGGTCTTGCTGGTACAGATAGGGAGCAAAGTGGGAAAGAGCAGGTGCAGCCTAAAAGCTGGAACCCCCAAGGCTGTGTAGCAGAACTGGGAATGAATCCAAGGTTTTCTTCTCCAAAAATGCATCCTGTACCTGACGCACAAGTGCAGCCCTGCATTAACTCTCCCTAGCACCCATTAGCACCTTAGCACCAGCAGCTCATTTTGGGCTGTTCTGCCTCCCTGCTCCCCTCTGGCTCCAGGAGCTGACTGAGCCAGCTGGATTTTCTTCATTCCCCCCTCCATGACAGTTCCAGACTCTTCCTTTGGGATCCACCTCTTGGTGGCAGGAGCTTGCACTCGTGCCCCTGTCTGTCCTTTATGGTACATCCTTTCTTCTCTCCTCTTTTAGCTTCTGCATCTCCAGGTGCTGCTTCCTCTGTGTGCAGCCTCCTTGGGGCTGTAAATCCCTTCCATCCACAAAATCCAGGGCTGGCACAGGCAGATTGTCATGTCCCAGCACAATGCAGTCCTCACTGCTGCCTCTGCCCTGAGGCTGCTTTGGAGGAGGAAGAGCCCCTGGCTAGAATGGCTCCTGCATTTCAGGCAGCACCAGACTTTTGCAGTAGGGCTCTTCCTTGCCCTTCCGTGCTCCGGTGTCTGTTTGACACACGGGCTGACTCTGACACCTGAGAGATGCAAAGGCCAGGGCAGAGGGTGGTGAAAATGCGGTGGAAGAGCTGTGTGAAATGTGGGAGAGGCACAAGGCAGGATGGCCCGGGGCAAGGCAAAGGGGCACTGAGGACAGGAGCAGTGGGGCTGTGGAATATCTGTGTGTGCACCAGGTGCTGGGAACTGGACAGGCTCTTTGTCGTTCCTAAAACAAACAAACAAAGAGGGTTGGGGAAAAATTAACTGTACATGGCCTGTTAAGCAGAAGACAGTGTGACTGTCATGCCTTTGGCAGGCAGGAGGAAAGGCAGTAAGATTTGAAGGTAAGAATGAGAATGGAAAAGTAATTATGGGCAGTCAGGATAGTGTGTGTTGGAGAAAACAGGGTTAAAGAAATATAAAGAGAGTGGAAACAGTCCAGAAATTCATGGCTGACATTGCCTCGTTTTTTCAATGTATAATTGGAACTTTTTTCAGAGGGAGGGAGGAGAAGTGGAGTGAGAAAATACTGTGTATCATGATATCTCTTATTCTGATTTTAATTATCCTATAGTGGGGCACATCTCTGCACAGATGGGCCTCTTTCCTTACTCCCTGAAGTGGCTTAACCCTAAACTGTCTGATGGGCCTGGCAATTAGAAGTTTTCCAGGTTGAAATGTGGCTGGAAATTACCAACACGTTTAGATGTGGAAGAATGTAGATATTTTAATAAGCGAATGTTTGTATTCCATTTTCTTTGTTCTGAGCCTGAGGTCTCCATGTAGCTTAGAGTGGGAATGAAAATCATGGTGAAGGTCTTGCTGGAGTTCTGTACATCCAATTTAAAACAAGATCAGTGTGAAAATGGGGCCATCATCTTCCAGATTGCAACAAGTGGGGTTCAGTTCAACTTTATAATGTAAGACTATTCCATCTCACATTTCTAAAAACAAGAGTTAAAAATGCAGCCTGATCTAACACAGAAAAATAAAACTAACCGGAGTGTTAGAATGAACACAATGATTTAAAACATCATAGAACACTTGAAAAATCTGCTATTCAAGTGCCTTTGTTTCTTAGAGAGAATGTTCTCCTGGCCCTGCAAGGTTTCAGCAATGCTCAAAGATTAGGCAAATTTATTAAAATATTGATTGGATTTGAATACTATGATGTTAGAGTGACTATCTTGCACTGGTTCTCTGCATGAAGAGATTTGTTTCTGCAATAGGGAGTGACTGTACCAGGAGTTATCATGCTGGTGTTCAGCTAAATACTCAGAGCAGCACAAAACTGACTTTGAAGGCCTCTTATTTCAGTCCTGATGAAAATTCTTTTTTAATTTTTTTCCCCAGTACTATTAAGGTTTTGCTTTTAAAGAATTATACCCTCTGTTCCTCTGAGTGTTCCCACACAAGGGTCTCCCCTCACGGTTGCTTTTAGCTGGGTTACAGCTGAACAAAGCAGTCAGCTCTTGCTAATTTTAAACCCAAGGGGCTCCTCTTTCTGTACATTTCTTAATTACATGGGTTATTAAATAGGGGGCAGAAATGCAGCAAATGGTATGAAAGGGCTGAACACAGTGAAATAAACCCCTGCTCCAGCCTGACCCACATCCACATTACACAGCCAGGCTGCTGAAGGTGAGGAGGAGCAAACACACACTACCCAAGGGTTTGGTACCTTCTTATTAAAATCACTGCCAGATTTCTTAACAGACTTCCTGGCACAGGAATTCCAAGACAGCTGCATGCCTGGAGACTGCAGGATTGATATATGGAGGCTTCTGGTTCACACAGGCTCCACAGCTCCTGGAGAATGAGTCCCCAACAAACACACACAAACCCCAGCTTCTCCCCAAAGCACAGTCCTGCCCCTTACTCGGTATTCCAAAAATTCCTTTCCTATTTTCTCAGCACAGGAAAAACTCACAAAAGGAACCACCAATGCCCCTATTGATATATTCTGTTTTAATGCTTGGTTTAGATTTTTTCTGCTGGGTTTTATCCTGAGTTTTTTGGGAGGTCTGATGAGTGCTTGGTCTGTTCTGCTATGGAATTTTCTGCCATCTCCCCACGCTTGGAGAAATACAAATTCAATGGCATCAGAGTTTCTGCTGAAACAGGTTTCTTTCTGCCTGTCCCCAAGCACATGTTGTCTCAGCACACAAGCAGGTGGCATCAGTATTTCCTGCTAGTGTCCCGCCTGGATTGTGCTGTTGTGGATATTCACAGTGCTCACATTTATTAAATGTGCTGCAGTGAGGAAAGGAGGGATCTGCTCTGTTCTTGATTAATAAAGAAGCAATAGACAAGTATGAATTGCAGCCCAGAACCAGATTAGATGTTAGCAAGGACACCCAAATGGCAAAGAGGGGAAGGACTAGAAGGGATTGCCTTGGGCTTGGGGAACATCCAGCACCAGGGGTTTTCAGGGGGAATGAGGCAAATCTTTGCTATGGACTATGTGGGTATTGTTGGTCCTTCTCTGGGCAGGAGAATGGTGTAGCTGACTTACTGAGTCCCTTCCTGCCCTACTTGTTAGGATTGTTACTTGTTAGGATGCTGCAGAGTTTCCCCAAGTACAGGGTCTCTGCCACTTGGGCTTGCAGGACTGAAAGGGAAAAAAAGCTTTAGTCTTAAAGATTCTCATTAGAGTGCTCAGAAAATTTCTGTTCTACAGAAATTTGTTACTCTGCCGTATTAACATATTTAGTTTGAGATATGTGTGCAAATCTAGTATGGGTGAGCAAGCAAGGCTATAAAACTTAATTATCCAATTGGTCTGGTGTTTGGCTGCTGTGTTTGCATCAAAAAGAATGCCTTATTTATAAACTCTAGTCCTGGTTCTTGACTTGATCACTGATTCTCTCTGCTCATCCCCCAGACCCAGGAAATTATTGACTCTGTCTTTTCAGTGTGCAGTTCACAGTTGTCTAAACTGCTGTTTCCCTGTCCTTCTTTCCCTTTAACTTTTTGACTCCCCTGTCTCTGTGTGGGTTTTGTGTCATTCCAGAGGCCACAGGCAGCCCTGCAAGGTCAGCTCAGTGTTTTTCTTGTCTGCAGTTCTGTGTTGTGTATCTTAGTGGATGTGATAACAATCTGCAAAAATCTCCAGGCTGTAAACACTGAAGAGGAGCAGGAATGGTTCCAAGGATGTGTGGGAAGCAGTTGACCAAAGGAACATGTATAGTGTGTACTGTGATAAGTATCTTCACAGCTGGAGCTCTGAGAATGGAATATGCTTTCAAAAGGTTTTTCAGACCACTTTAAATAAATGATGGGAAGTGTTCTGCAGCGTCAGCTCTTGATGGTGCTGCGGCTCTCTCAGCACACTATCACAGCACATAGGCTCATTCTTTCCCCCAGAAAAACAGTTAAAGGGCATGAGAAACCTCCACTGCAGCTGCTACATCTCACAGGCAAAGAATCCTTGGAGTTTTGTTGATGATTTAGAAATTCAAAGCTGACTCGTGATCTTCATGATAGTTGAATGCCTCTAAAAAATTCAGCTGTCCTGCCAGCCCTATTTGAGGTGTCTGTGGGTCTCAGGCAGCAAATTTTGCTCCCTTCCTTGCATGATCCATTAGTATTTTGACTTCCCAGTATTCCAAACCCAGAAGGTTGTAATGAATTCCATGTAGTTTTCTGCTCCTTGCCAGCGCTGTTTGCTAATGCAATGTGAAAATGCTAATGGCAGTAATAAATTTGGTACATTTCCTATCTTCTGACACAACACCTCACTGGGTTAGGTGATAAGGATATCTTTCCTCTGTGCATCTTTATAGGATTGTGTTGCCTGTGGAGCTCTGAGAAGCTGGGCAGATATGGAGCACACCAAGGCATGCAAGAAACAGCCCCTTCTGGAATTCCAGGGTTAAAGTCTCTGAGCCCACACAGACCTGTGAACCAGCAGAAGATCTCTTTGCTCTGCCTTCCCTTCCATTTGAAACTTCCACAATTCCCTTGATGTAGGCTCCTTCCTCCAGGCACTGAGCAGGGCAGGACATTACCTTGCGCTATTTCCTATCAGGCTGTCATCAGAAACACTGATTTTCCTTGTCTTCCTGCAGGGATTTACTCCAGGTGGACCCGTGGGAAATGATATTTATGCATTTATGGCTCCACTCCTGTCCAGAACCTGGGTGCAAATGTATCACTGATGCTCCAGCAGAGAATTGGAGGCTTTTAGCTTTTCCCTCCTTACTTTAAAACTTCACTATTGGCTTCCTGTCACTTGACTTCAGGCCTGATTAATACTATGTAAAACTGAAGACTTCACAGCTATTCTTCAAAAGGATTTAAAGTCCCCTGATTTCCCATAGTGAAGTAAGCAATTGCATTATTTCAATGTGAAGGAGAGAAAATTGAGATCAATATCCCCTCGTAAATACAACACTGCAATTCGTAACAACAACCAGGATTTAATTTTTTTGAAGACTGGGGGACCAAATATGTGGCAGTTCCTCTGTTCTTCCACAGCCATATATTTATGTGTTAAACTTCTCCAGGTGGTTGACATACAGGGCTCAAAGAATGTGTCTTCAGGATATGCTCTGAAGAAAATAAATAACTTTGTCTTGCAAAATTTGGGGGAAAAACTGTCAATTCCCAGCAGTTTTGCCTTTTCCACGCTCAGTGGCGATTCAGGATTCAATTCACCCCCAGACTATAACGAGTGAAGGGGATTAGGCACTCAGTCAGACTGGAAATTCCTAATCCATGTCTTGACTGGCCTACAGGTGAGGACTTAAATGGCTGAGGGGTAAAGGTGAGTGAGGAGTGCTTTGAAGGAGTTTTTCTCTTGCAGAGAATTGGGAGTTTCTCGTGTTGTGATGTTCTACCGCAATGCTTCACCTCAGAGGCAGGAGCAGTCTGCAGGCAGCCAGGAAGAAAAATGGCTGAAAATTTGGTTCTTTTTTTAGAAGTAAAAAATTTGGGATGCTTTTGGTTAAATCATGTGAGAAGTGCTCCTGCAGCTGAAGAACAAGACTCTTATGTGTGAGGATGTTACTCCAAAGAGAATCTTCAAGTCTGAACTCTGAATCCTAGGAGGGAGGCTGACTGTTAATAGGTAGGGCGTGACAAGCTCTCCTAGGGACTTGTGGAGAGTGTGAGGTGCAGAGTAAATGCATCCAGAGAAAGAAAAGAAGCAGGGGAGGTTCACTGATTGTCTCCTCAGATTAAATGTATGGATTGCCGTGCATTCCGTGCATTAAACCACGGTCACTCTGTGGTTTGCTGTTATTCCTGGTGACCTCAGAAGGGATTGCATAAATACATGGATGCAGCTTCTCAAGAAGGATGGATACCCAGATCCCTCTCTGGGTGACAAACACATATTCCTATCATCCAGAAGGACTGTGGTTTCCAGGGCTCCTTATGGTGCTGAAAAATCACTGAGATTTTTTTTTCATTTGAGACAAATCAGTTTGGTTTGTGCTTCCAGAGCCAGATGGGGAGAGCAAGAAACCTTTTTTGGGGGGGAGGGATTGAAGTGTTGGATAGGAGTTGGAATTAATTTCAGATGAAGAGATGTTTGCATGCTGAAGTCTGCCCTGACTCTAACCATTGGACTAGATTTATTTGGAGAAAAGCTGTGCTAAGGGAGTGAAAAAAAGATTACACACCTCACCCAGGGAGTCTGGGGAACAGGGCAGTGGGATTTATGTATCTGCCCTGTGGTTGAGATTAGATAGCCAGCAGCTGTAGCCTGGGGGGAAATGTGCCATCATTTGCATACAGCAAGGTAATTACACATTCCTCCATTAAATCTCCCCCTCTGCATGTGGATCTATGGCTTCCTTAGGACAAGTCCAATTACCTTGCTGCTCTCGACATGGAAAGGTACTTGGAGTCCACTCAATGCAAGTAAAGCTGCCAGTTTGTTTGGTGGGGCTGGTTTGATGTTGATACACTGCACCAGCTGCAGGACTGGGATGTGTTTCCATTTGCTGCCATGTATAATTCAGGACGTCCATCATAGCTGAGCATCCCAAAGTACCTGAAGGATACTTTGGGGCCATCCTGGGAGTTCCATGGATTGGTTATCAGGAGAACAGCGCACAAAGTTTCACTACAGTGAGTGAGAGAATGTCATGCTTCCAGCCAGTAGAATATTCAGGCTGTTTCTCTAGCAGAGTGGGAGTAATAGGTGCAGGTAATAGGACCCTGGATTTTTTATTGGAATCTTAGGCCTTGCTATAGCTTTGAATACTAACAGTGAGGTGTCATTGGCTCTGCACAGGGTTTTTTTTCTCTTCAGCCTGAAAGCTGCACTTCTTTCCTGTCTGTTGCTTCTTCTCTGACCTGCTTCTCCTTCCAGGCAAGGGAGCTTTCAAACTAAACTGATTTAGCTTATTCTTTCACAAGGTCTTTGTTAAGACAAGGTAAAAACAAGATTGATTTTCTGCCTAATAAGTCTTTAGAAGTTCAGTTTTGCCCACACTGTCTCTTGTGGGCCTGGGCTGTGCCCTGTAGCCCATGCTCCCCTGAGAAGGCACTAATTCATTTTCTTGTGCCTCCAGTCGTGTAATTCTCAGAGGGAAAAGGAGTTTCTTCTCACTGTGCTGTCCAGTGAGGGCTGCAGTGAAGTGACTTACCACATTTCAGTCACTCATTTCAGATTCTTTTCAACTCCCATATCTGGGAGATTAAGACTTTGCATTAAACTTCAGGATTTTGCTTTCTCTCCATTTCTTCTTCAGTCTCTCCTCACTGATAAATAATAGATACAGGAGAATGAATAAAGCACTAAACTTGTGCCATGGGACTGAAGTTTCCATCTAATTGGTGGTCCAGCCCAGTGTGAAATCTATTTGGTGGTTTCAGCTTGGTACTTCTGGAACAGTATTCCTCCCGTGAAGATATTAACTATAAAAAAATTTAGTCTGCCAAAGCAATCCCAGTGTCTGCTTGAGAAAGGCTAAAGATGAAGTTAATATAGAGGCAGGATTACCTTCACTCTTACAGAAAGTGTCTCCAGGGCAGCCTTCAGCAGGCTGCTGCAGTCCTGTGCCTGCTCACACTCCTGCAGGGCTCTGCTTGGCAAACAAAGTGTGGCTTTCAGTGCTTGGGCTTCCCAGTGACACCATAGAGTCACAGAATGGACTGGGTGGGAAGGGACCTCAAAGCCCACCCAGTGCAACCCCTACCCTGTGCAGGGACACCTCCCACTGTCCCAGGCTGCTCCCAGCCCCAGTGTCCAACCTGGCCTTGGGCACTGCCAGGGATCCAGGGGCAGCCACAGCTGCTCTGGGCACCCTGTGCCAGGGCCTGCCCACCCTGCCAGGGAACAATTCCTGCCCAAGATCCCATCCAGCCCTGCCCTCTGGCACTGGCAGCCATTCCCTGTGTGCTGTCCCTCCAGCCCTTGCCAATTGTCTCTCTCCATCTTTCCTGCAGCTCCTTCAGGCCCTGCAAGGCCACCCTGAGCTCAGCCCAAAGCTTCTCCTCTGCAGGTGAACAATGCCAGCTGTGCCAGCCTTTCCTCCCAGCAGAGCTGCTCCATGCTCTGCTCATCCTGGAGCCTCCTCTGGGCTCTCTCAGCAGCTCCAGCTCCTTGCTGTGCTGGCCCAGGGCTGGGGCAGCTCTGCAGGTGCTCAGGGTCTCACCTGGGGGGCAGAGGGGCAGAATCCCCCCTGCCCTGCTGCCCACGCTGGCTCAGCCCAGGGCAGGGGGTTTGGGGTCCCAGCTCTGCCCCAGGGCAGCTCCCAGGGCCTCTCCCAGGGCTGCTCCAGCTGCTCAGCCCCAGCATGGATGGATCCCGGGCTGCCTCAACCCAGGTGAACTTCGCCTTGTGATATCGCATTAATTTTTATGTATATATTCTTAAGTACAATTATGTATGGATACATATATATGCCTGTATACGTCTGTATATACGTATATATATACACACACATATGAAAGTAAAATACTCTTCCCACAATTGCCTCATATGGGGATAAACACCACCT
The DNA here is from genome assembly GCA_037013685.1 of Acridotheres tristis. Classification (NCBI taxonomy): domain Eukaryota; kingdom Metazoa; phylum Chordata; class Aves; order Passeriformes; family Sturnidae; genus Acridotheres; species Acridotheres tristis. Next base: position 621,690 of record CM072898.1, on the reverse strand, counting down.
GGTTGGGACTCGGAAATAAATGTCTAATGTCACTTACATCAGTGCAAGAGCTGTCTTTTAATAATGAAAAGAAATATACATCTAAAATTAATGTGCCGTTTACAAGTCTTCATAGCCAGGATGTCCACTGGGTTTGACTTTTTAGCCTAATATATAATTAGTATCTTGAAGATGGAATAGGATCAGGAATGAGTCGCTCAGAGTTGGACATTTCAGCCCATATTCTTTGCCTTTTGGATTTCTACAGAAAGCACAGTTCTGTACAATCACTTGTCTTCCTTCAAATGACTACTGATAATTTTATGTGAATCGTTTTTGCATGCCAGAGTGACTTCAGAGTCCTGGCTGAGCTTCAGTGCCAGAAAAGTGCTGGAAGAGGGAACGTTTAAGCAACTGCACATAAGTGCAGAGTCAGTTCAGAGGTTTCTCCTGTATTGAACAGTGAACGTGTCAGAACTTTCTGAAGTTGGTACTTGGTGCTGTGGTCTGAAATCAGCCCTGGATTTTGTACCACGGGGTTGTTCATTGCGGTACTGACTACCAAAATATTTATGGTAAGACTGCTCCCTAAAATTATCTCCTTGTGTCTAAAAATTCTTTTAGTTTTGCTTCTCCTCTCTAGAATACTGGGACATGTTTCCCAAAGAAGCTGCATCTCTGGAAGTATTTCAGGCCATGGTGGAATGAGATGAGCTTTAAGGTGCCTTCCCACCCAAACTCTTCTGGGATTCTGTGATAACCCCAAGAGCTGGTGGAATCTGGCAGTAAAGAAGTTCTTTTTGCATTGGGAGTGTTAGGAGTGTTTTGAGTGAACTGGTCCCTTCCTCCAGGCTTCCACTGACCAAGCTTGGGACAGGAAATTCCTGAGGTTCATCCACTTGTTAGGGCACCTGAAGGCATTTGCATGAAGCCAGTTAAAGTTAGTGGCAGTTGACAGACAAAGTTTTGCAGTTGTGCTCTTGTGTGTAGATAACAAACTGCACAAGAGATTGCAGAATATATCAGACTTAGGAATTAATGGTTACACCTCAGTCTTTGCTGTGTTTTTAAAAAGACTAATAACAAAAGTGACTCTTCCACCATTCCCTGTAAAACTCTGTTGTGCTGCAGAATAAATAAAACAACCCAACAAAGTGTGCCCAGCTCAGTGGAAACTCTCTGTTGGCTTCAGAGTGTTGAGGCAGCTGCTAAGTGAAATCTCACCATGAACCCACAATGTTTGTGCTTTCTTGTCGTGGGGTGAAGATGGGAAAGGCAAGATGAGCACTGAAGCTCTGCATTGCTGCTAGTGCAGAAGCAGCAACAGGGCCTGATGAAAGAGCCTCCAAACGAGAGAGCAGTGGCCAGGCTTTGTGTGTCTCAGCAGCACCAGGGTGTCTCTCTGGACAGAAAATTCCTACAAGAGGCAGTGCTGGCAGGGACAGGGCAGGTCCAGGTCTCTCCTGCAGAGCCTGATGGAGCAGGGCAGAGCAGAGCAGTGGCTGTGCCTCAGCAGAGCTCTGGACTTTGAAAGGCAGTTTGCTCTAAAAGCTGTACTTGGGAAGCCCTGTATATCCCAGAGAAATCCCTTCAATAACAAAGAGGAGCATTAACAAATAGCAACTAACATTTCTGTTCAAAACGTTGGCTGTGGCAAATAAAAAACTGTCTTCTGGGATAGTTTGTGTTCCTATGTCCAGGACACCCATTTCTGCAGGCTCCTGCTCATCACTGGCTCCTCTCTTGAAGGAGATAAATAATATTGACCTTTGGAAATATGTGGCTCAATAGTTTTTCTTGGCTTCAGAACTTGCCAAAGCTCATGACTGTGTCTGGGAGGATTGTTTCAGATATATCCATGTCAATAAGAACTTATGTGAGCTAAAATAACCAATTTAAAAGTGCAGGACTCAGTCATCTTGTTGACAAGCTGCCTTCACGCTAGATATGTTCTCTATTATTGATGACATTTCCAGCAGATCCCAGAACAATGCTAGGTGAGTTCTAAAATTAATATCCCTTTCCATGATTCATTAGTTTGACTAGGTCTGGATAATAAATGGAGCTACCAAATCCAAAAAAGCAAACAAACCCCTGCATTTCCTCCCAGATCCAATCCCAAAATTACAAGTGGCTTGGGGTTTTTTTGTAGGTAATTTGAACTTCGACTGAGGAATCTTTATGGAAGATCTAAAAACATCTAAAAGCATCTTCATTTTTCTTTTCACTTTCATAAGCCTACCAAGTCCCAATCAGAGTGATAATTAAAATGTTGAAATGCAATGAAATAATGTCTGTGAAGTGCTTCTAAGCAGAAGCAGAGCTCTCTTGCAAGATTTCAGCTCAGTTCTGCAGACCCAGAGGATTTAGCTGTTTCTGATAAGCCTAGATAAGCTCCTGGACTTCTAAATGCCCAAACTGCAACTCTGAGCTTGGTGGAATTCACTTATCACCAGTGAATTTTGTATTTAATTTAATATTATTCTATCAGCTGTCTTTGTACAACTTTTCTTCCTCCTCTCCCCTTCAATCCCCCTCAAAATCCTACCTGATATTTTAAACCCAAATCTCACTTAAATATTAGCAATCTTAATAAAGTAATTATAGATCAATATATTTTTAATTGCAATCTACAGGTCCTGATAGAGATTGACAACCATATTGAGCAGCCAAGGTGTTTAAATCACTCACAAATTAAATAGCACTAGAATTTTAGAGCAAATAGCTTCAAGCTGCAAATCTTTAGTTGCTAAATAAGTAGTTCAATTGGAACGAATATAGGTTTTACATATACACTTGTACTCTTACAACACTAATTTCTCTTGCATATATTCTTTTAAATACAATCTTTTAATTAGACCAAGACCTCCAAGTATCAGGAACATTACCGGTTATTTTATAATAACCAAGATGCTTGAATAGTTCTAATCATTTCCCAAGCATAATATCTGTAATGTTCTTACTGTAATTTGGGATAATTCTTTATAATGGCAAAATTACATTTTTTAAAAGAGTGATATATGCTTTCTAGTCTGTATTGAACAATGCTTGTCACTTTGGATTTTGGAATGTTTAAAGGTAATTATATGTATCTTGAGCTGTAGTGAAAAAACACACAATTACAAGTTTGCTTCAGGGCCGCACAACATTTGTGTTTACTTTTGAAGCTCTTCATGCTCCAAGATTTGTAACTGTCCAGCATCTCACAGGATTTTCCTGCCTTTGTTACCTGAGTAATCCTTGGTGCTACATGAGCTTGGATAAACATTCCCAGGTCTGTGACCAGAGCAAATCTAGACTCCTGGAGTTCAGAGCAGTGCCCCTCGTGTCAGTGATTTCAGAATATCTGATTCCATACTAGAACTGACATTTCGTTATTAATATTTGATTCCGTAATTACTTGATATTTAACCTACTTATACCATTAGGCAGGGGTTGAAAAATGGTAATTTTCTCTGGGACAAAACCTGAAAATTCCAATCAGTTTGATGCTAAGTTGCTGCACTTTCATATGTGAAATAATATGGTTTGACTATTCTGTCATTTGAAGTGGCCTTTCACTTCTGTCCAATGTAATTTCCATTCCCTGTTGAATTCTTGGGGTACTTTTAATGTTCTGCTCCACACTCTTAAGGGAATTCATATCAAGAAATATGAACCTGTGTGTTTCTGAGCAGCAAGGTGTGTGTGTGTAATTTGCATTCTTAATTCAATTTAAATACGAGCATGAAGGTTTTGCAAACAAACATAAAAAACTGGCCAGAGGAGATGCTGAAGAAAATGCAAAAGCAATGGGCTTATGTAACATTTTAAAATCCAAGATTTAGTGTGAGAAATGTGCCTGGTCGAACCAGGACTGGGGGGGTGAGGTCGTGCCTGCAGTGAGCACAGCCATGGAGCCCAGCCCTATGTCCATGATATTCTGTCTCCATAAAAGAATATAAAATGGCCACTGTGTTCTATTGCTTGTGGAGGATTTTTACAGGACTTGATAACTGAGGGCAGTTCTGATAAATACTGTAAGACAAAGATTTATGCTCTGAAAAGCGGCAGAGGGAAATTTCTGCTCTGATTTTCATCTTCAGTTGGAAAGGAGAGGGGAATGTGCTCTGAGCACAGACAGCTCGGAGAGCTGCAGCTTTCCCCCTCAAGCTGTGCATTTAAAGGTCCTTAGGAGATTATATAAAATATGTTGACAGTTTGTGAAACACAGCAAGGCTGCAGATTCATCTGCCATGTAGACAAATCTTTATTTCCAACAATTATAAAGTCATTATAGTCAGGCAAGCTTACAAAGCTGTGGAGTTCTCACTTATTGTGCCTGTTCAGCTGAAATCATTAATTGCAAACTGAAGTTTCTAGAATTCTCACCTCAGAGGACTGGAAGCAGCCCTTCAGATTCCTTGGTGAACCATGTTGGTCAAAATTCAGGGTGAAAATATGTTGCAACTATAATGCTATTGATTCTTTATTGCAGGAATTAATCTTTTCCTTTCGCAGTAAATAGCAAACATAGTGGCAGGGAGAATAGGATGTGCTTCCCAATGGAAAACTGAGTAATTAAATTTTGAACTGTAACTACTGGGCATGTATACTTCATATGAATACCCTGCTTTTATCATGACTTTTTTTTTTTTTTTTCAACAAAATCCAAGCTATATTTTAGGTAGAAAAGAGTGAACTCCCTTAGTATAGTTACAGATTTTTACTCAACTTATGGCTTTGAGAGGCTGACTCATATTGATATTCAGTTTCCACCACGAAAAGAATTTGTAAAAAGCAGGATGGAGGCAGGAAACAGAAGACTTTTTCCTGCGTATGGGTGTAAAATCAGAAGATAAGTGAAAAACAAATATAGGGCAGTAGGATTTTCAGAGAACTGCAGCTTTAGGTTAGATTTTGTTCACATTTAGGCTGAGAAAAATGTTTGTCCTAATTTTCAAAATTGCTCAGCACTTTCCAAATTCACTCTGAGTGATCTGAGCTCTGCGCTTCTGGAAATCCAGGCACTTATTTTACCTTAAATATGGACAAGAGACCAATTAGACCTCTTTTATTTTAGTCTGCGCCTGAGTGCTCTATATACCATCATAGCATATTCAGTGAATCTCTAGCTCATGGAATATTTTTCTATCCCTTAAGACATTTATAAAACCAATATAAAAGCCTCAGCCTGGTGGAATGGTAGAATTACCCCGAGCTTGCTGAGGCAGGTGGGCTTTGTGAGGATTTGGGAGGTGAGCAGTGTGCAGACCTGGGGACTGACCACGGGGTGATGGCCTGGTCACTCTCACACAGGGTGATGGCCTGGTCACACTGACCATGGGGTGATGGCCTGGTCACACTGACCATGGTGTGTCACCAATGGCCTGGTCACACTGACTGCAGGGTGATGGCCTGGTCAGACTGAGAGTGACCCGTGGCCTGGTCACACTGACCACAGGGTGATGGCCTGGTCAGACTGAGAGTGACCAATGACCCGGTCAGATTGACCACAGGGTGACCAATGGCCTTGTCACACTGACCACAGGGTGACCCATGGCCTGGTGACACTGACCAGAGAGTGACTGACAGTCTGCTCAGCAGAGCTGCAGCACTTTGCACTCCTGCCTTTTTAGTGGGACTGAGGGTGTTTCATGGACACAAACTGGGAAGGACGGATGTAACTGGGGCTGGAAATGGGCTCTGGCTGTTCAAGTGGGTACTGAACGTTACCTAAAATCTCTTTGGGGCAGGAGGGGTGCTGGCATGTTCAGAGGAAGTGCAGCTGGGGAGATTTTCTCATTTCTGACTGGCAGATTAAGGACATCTTCACCTTTGTGATGGCACTGGAACCAAGGCTTTCCACTGGGGATGTGACACCAATGGTACTGACTGACAATTGGATTTACCTGCCCGTTTCATGAGGCCTCATTGCCGAGGCCTTCTGCAGAGCAATCCCTGTGTCACTGGTGCTCCTTGTGCCCGGGAAACAGGTGATGTCTTTATGGAAGTGCCCAAACTAGTTACTTTTTCAAAATTTATTCTCCTTTCTGTTAGAAATATGGGGGTTCAGGATTAGGATTTTTTTCTGAAAGCTTGGGTTAGGCTCTTCTGGAGCCAGTTTTGGTTTCTGCTCTGTGCTGTTTCCTTGCTGTAGCCTGAGGATTTCCTCTCTATCAGCTGGGCAAGGCAGAATCCCATGACATATCTGGCTAAAGAAATCTGAGAGACACTATTTACAAAGCCTGGAGGGACAGCACACAGGGAATGGCTGCCAGTGCCAGAGGGCAGGGCTGGATGGGATATTGGGCAGGAATTGTTCCCTGGCAGGGTGGGCAGGCCCTGGCACAGGGTGCCCAGAGCAGCTGTGGCTGCCCCTGGATCCCTGGCAGTGCCCAAGGCCAGGTTGGACATTGGGGCTGGAGCAGCCTGGGACAGTGGGAGGTGTCCCTGCCATGGCAGGGGTGGCACTGGGTGGGTTTTGAGGTCCCTTCCCACCCCAACAGTTCTACCACTCTATGATTCTGTGAAATCTAGAACTACCACTCTAGAAGTACCCTGGAATAATTTCTTTTCCTTCATCTTCCTCTATCCCAAGAAATCTACATCTTGCACTGGAAGAAAAAGAAATAGTGATCTTCAACTTGTTATAATTCAATACAGATTTGTGGTTCCAGTGTGAATAATTGTATTTATTTGATGAATAGTGTGACATAGGAGTTTCCTGCTGATAAATTTGCTCTGAGATCAGAATAGACATGTGAGAGAGAAGGGGATGCAATCTGCAGATCATCTCTTTAATGATTAAGACAAACCCCAGGTTGCCCAGAGGATGGCCATAGGGAAAGTGAAAATGTGAGTTTATGACAAAACCCTGAGCCATGCCAACACAACACTCATCTATATCTTTCTGGTATGAAATTTGGGGAATTTCTGCTTTCAGAGACATGCCAGTATTTCACACCCATTCCTATGGTTTCTTTCTGAAGGAAATAAAGGCATATTAAGGTATTTAGAAACCCAAAATTCTCTGCAGAAGTAATTTCTGCATTCCTCTCCAGGTCACTTTTCATCTTTAAGTCAAGAACTCTTTAACACAATGCCCTGCCTGCATGCAATACAAATGAGAGAAGACTGTGTTTGAAGCTTTTGGTACAGACAAAGCATAATAGCAGTGACTGTGGTGGTAGCACACATCATTTATTTTGCATGTTATGCAGCACGTTAATGTTCACTGGAGCTGGGATTGACTCCTACAGTTTGAGCAAATGCACAATTTTCTGGACCAGAGTCAGTGATTGTCCAGCCCACACCTTAGGGATTAGCTCACATTAATTGTGTGGGCAAAATACAAGGGATGCTGCTGGACTGGATTTTCTTCTCATTTGCTCCAAGCAGTGTTGTGAATGAGGATTTACAGCTCCCATGGGACAAGGAAAGAGAGCAGGGCTGGATGGAATATTGGGCAGGAATTGATCCCTGGCAGGGTGGGCAGGCCCTGGCACAGGGTGCCCAGAGCAGCTGTGGCTGCCCCTGGATCCCTGGCAGTGCCCAAGGCCAGGGTGGACACTGGGGCTGGAGCAGCCTGGGACAGTGGGAGGTGTCCCTGCACAGGGTAGGGGTGGAATAAGAAGATCTTTAAAGTCCCTCCCAACCCAAATCATTCTGTGATTTCCAATAATCCCATGTTTGCAGACATTATTTTGAAGCTTGACATAAATCCAAGTACAATGTGAGTGAATTTAGCAGCAGAAACTTTACTGATTTATATATTGTTTTCATTCTAGTTTGGCACCTTTTGTACCTCTCCATGCTTTCCATTTTTAGGCTGAAATTCTGTAGCACACACGAATATGTGGGAGTCCCTTTAAAGCCTCCTCATCACAGGAGTCTTGGTTATTAATGTGGAGACTGAATGCAGGGAACTGGTGCCAGGAATGAGAGCAGGGTGTGGCTGTGCTGCCCTGCACCCTGCAGGATGGCAGCTCCCACCTGGCTTTTCCTTCAGTGACAGGGAATGCTCCCAGAGCTGCCCTGACGTGTGATGGATGGGCAGAACGGGGGTTCCACCCTCAGCTCTACCAGCCTGCAGAGCTATAAATCAAAATCTGAGCCTAGAAAAAACTCAAGAGTTTTAGATTTACTCTACAGCATCCAAAATAGAGTTTGATTATTTGTAAACAGCTATGTAGAAATAAAGAGCAGCTTTCAGAGTTAGACAAGGTACATCTGAGATATTTTAAAAATACATTAGCCATAGGTGAAACTGGCTAATACCTACAGCACTGTATTTTATCATCAAAGCAAATAGGCTTGAAGTCAAATTAGTAATTTATTTTGTTGTCATCTCTGCTCATTCATGGGAAAAAAACATAGAAATGAAGAAAAATTATGCTAAAAGGTAATGTTTATTTAAGTAAATGTGTGCTAGTGTATACTGTAGGCTATGCAAATAAGAATTTTGTTGTGTTTGTGCAGAAATATAATGAAGATATTTACTTCAATTTAATTTATCTTCCTTTAACAGAATATAATGGGTGAGGTATTGGAGGCCTCATGTTTCTGCTTCTGGTGGCACCAGACCTTGTGCACCTCTTGTGGCTTTGCATGGCTTTGTTTGACCTGGAATTTGCTGACTCTTTGAGAAAACATTGGGTTCTTATTTTTCCAGCACAGGATGAGCTTAGTGTAATTGTACTAAACTTCATCTTCAGTTTCAAAACGAGTTGTTATTGCTGCAGTGGAGGAAAAGGAGCAGGAGTAGGAAATGACTCTGGTTTAAGAGAGGCTTTTTACAAGTGCCTTCAGGAGTGATTGAAGCATCACGAGTTACATGTGTCCCGTGTGTTTTCTGTCCCTGAGGGAGTGGGTGTGCAGTGGAGCATTTTGCTTTGGTTGGGGGTTGATTTTGTCCCAGTCTCTGTTTCTGTGGGAGGAGCATGCCTGGAGTTCCCAGCACCAGGGCTGGAATTCCTGCTGCCTCTCCAGGCCTGGCAGAGCCACTGAAGGGAACAGCTGGGTGCCAACCCAGTGACACCACTTTGGAGAGAATCCTAACAGGGCAATTATTTTTTAACAGTCTGAAAACTCATTTATTCAAAGCATTTTGTGGGGACTTCCCTTGGGTTTAATTTTGGGACTTGATTTTTCTTGGTTGCACCAGCAATTCCTACATCTACATGGAAAAAATCTGTATCCAGAGGAGACACTGGATCATCACCTGAATCCCAAGGGGATGATTTCAATTTAGGGAGGGAGGGAGGAAGGAAGGATTCCAGGAAGGATTCCAGGATTCCAGGAAGGAAGGATTCCAGGAAGGATTCAAGAAAGGAAGGAAGAAAGAATTCCAGGAAGGATTCCAGAAAGGAAAGAAGGAAGGATTCCAGGAAGGATTCCAAGATTCCAGGAAGGATTCCAGGATTCCAGGAAGGAAGGATTCCAGGAAGGAAGAAAGGAAGGAATTTCAATTTAGGAAATGTCAGCAGCTCCCTTCTTAAGGACTTGCAATACAAACAGAACTTTACAGGCAAAAAAATATTTTCTTCTTTTCTTGATGAAGGGCACAAGAAATAAACAGTAGGAGTAAAGGCTGATGAGGACAAGTATGGATTGCTCTTATTGCCATTCTTTATTGATTTAGGTGGTGTCCAAAAGACTAGTTAGAATTAGATCCCTCCTGTTTTAGACCCTATAAAAGCCAGAATGAATTTCACAGCTTTTTCTCAGCTGTGCATGCTTTGTCAGTGCATTGCAGCAAGGGGCTGCATTCCAAACACAGACAAAGCAGGAAACGTGTTTGTGATTCTGCAATGGAATCTGTGTGGCTGCACTAGTTTCTGCTGCTGGGTTCACCTCTGCACAGCACAGAGGCACATCCAGAGCTGCTCTGGCACTCTTCTGTGTTGGGCATTATCTGCTCAACAGCAACAGTAATTAGACTAAATTTAGAATGTACAGAGTGGCGAATTTAAGTTTTGAAAACAAACTCGTGCCGGAGTTATGCACACAAGAATGCCTTAAATTGAGTATTGAAAGAAAAGAGAAATGGACTAAATCACTTCTAATTTTCTGGTGGGAAAAGACTGTAAAATATGCTAAAGAATACAAATAGGCAGAAAAATCCTATTGTAAGCTGTGATTCAGACTTGATCTCATTTCTAGTCCAGCTGTAAAACAGGGAAGAATAGACTTTTTATCAGATTTGATACAGTCTTGACTGTGTCACTGTGATGCTCCTGCTGTAATAATGAAACAGTTTCCTTTTGTCACCCAGCAGATGTGAAAGGGTGTGTGTTCTTCTCAAAAGAGTCTAAAATATTTTTCTGGAAAGTGAAGAAAGAAGCCCAGTCTCATTCAAAGATATGTCTTAGGTGGGACACCACCTGCCTGTTTTGGTTGTTTGTAGGGTTTATTGCACATATTTTTTAAAATTATTATTATATTTCTAATTTGATTTTCTATAAGGGCTCACAATAGATAAAAATGTACATCAGACAATGTCGTCTCAGTATCACTTTTATTTTCTTCACAATTTTGCCACCTTTTCATGCAGTAAATTCAAGCAGTCACTTGAATGGAACAGTGAGTCTGGATTGCTCCAATGCTGTCAAATACTGGAAAAGTTAAGAAGAATAAGGAAAACTCACCCTTTTTATTTAAGATGCTTCAAATTATAACTGAATTGGTGGGAAAGGCCCATCTTCTTGGAGTGACCACAGAACTCCTCAGGGGCAGTGCCTCCACACACAGAGGTCTGTGTGCATTTTTCTACCCTTCCAAAATAACCTCTATAAATCATGTCATTAAGAAACTGTCCCAGACTAATAAAAATAGCTTCCATTCTTAAATCACTGTTAGTTTGGAACTCAGAAGAAGTAATGGTCTCATGTTTCCTGCAGTAAGTAAAGCTGCAAAGCAAACACTGAACAAATGAGGCTCATGGCTCCTGTTGGCAAAGCAGTGCCAGAGGGTTGGAGCCAGGGAGTGGCAGATCCATCTTCCCTGAAAGGCAATTCCTCGCTGGTCTTCATGGTGGCAAGTATTAAATACTCTTTGTTTTTCCAGTCATATCTTTTCGAAGTCATAAATTGCTTTATCCTAAGTAATTAGGGTAGTTTCAGGTAATAGGGATCTAAATTATGGATCATTTTATTCCACTTTTATTTTTGGAGGCAGAGGAGAAGGATAATTTTGTTTTACCTTTTTAGAGAACTAAGGCTTGCTTGGGGAAGCTGAGGCTGTGAGAAAAACATGCACTATGTCAAAATTTGCAATAACATAATGAGCTCTCATTAACACTACATTCCACCCAAAAGTTTCCTCCTCTTCCTAATAGCTTTTCATAACAGCACAGTTTCCCCCAGTACCATTAAGGACTATGTATAGTACCTTACTTTAAAATGACAGATTCATTCAAAGACATGATCCTGAGAGTTTTACTTACCCATTAGCTAAAATAAATACACATTTCCTTCTCATTTCCATGGCAAGCAAACTAAAGACCCACAATTGCATCTTGCTAAAATGCTAAGTTTTTCAGCTTTTTTGGAGGGGAAACTTTTTCTAATATACAGATTCCTCAGAATGTGTGTGGTATTTAAAGAGAAAATGTTAACTAAATTCTTGCAAGAGTTTCAACAGGATGTCTATGAGCAAAAAAAAAGGCAACCCCCCAATAATTTGAAAGGGCATTTAAATAAAGATGGAGGTTATCAATTTTTTTTAAGTAAACTCATTCTAGTTTTTTTTCTCCCAACCCATCACCAAAACCCCACCAAAGCAGAGGAGTTAAAATTACATTAATCTCCATGAAGACACAGGGACTGCAGGCACATTTTTATGGCTGTGGTCTGTTTATTCAGGTCTTAGGAAGCACAGAAAATTGAGTTTGCAGTGGGGCAGGCAGAGTGTGTGGGTGGAGAGTGGATGGGAGTGAAAGGCGAAGTGGGAGAGCGCTGGTTGCATTACAAATGTTTCAGCAGGAGGTATTTGGAATGGCTCCCTCACTCCCATGTTGTGAAATCAGGAGGGAGTTCTGCTGCATCCCAAATGAGTGCTAATGAAACCTTTATTCCCAGCACCATCGTGGATTCTGCATATGGTACATATGAGGTGGGAAAAACTCAAATTAAAATTGAGGGAGAGGGGGAGCATGTGAGAGAGAGGCAGAAAGGGTTTATCAGCGTGGGGTTGGGAGGGGGTGCCTTACTCACAAAAGCAAAGCTGAATTTATTAGTTGACTTTTTTTTCCTCTCCCTCTGAGCCCTCAGTCTTGGCACTCACTGGAGAACAGGGGCTTATGGGCACAGGCTGCAAAAATAGTCTCAATAATCTATTTTAAAACTCCTTTTCATCTTTCAATAAATACTTTTTTTGATAGAATATATGAGATGGTTCAGGGTACAAAAGTCTTACCAGCAGTTGTTTGGAATTTTCTGCATTTCTCACCCCTAATTTTGCAGTCTTTTGAGTGCTTCTGAACTCTCATATCTGAGCTTTGGCCTTTAATCCAGCCAATGGAAACAAGAACCTCCTTCTAAGAAGGAACACTTCTTTCTCCACCTTCCTTTCTCCACCACTAAACACTTTTTCCCTCTCCCTGGATGTATCATTTGCTCTTCCCTCCCAAAGCCCCAGCAGCTGGACACTGTGCAGTTCTGGGATGGTGAGTTTGGGGATGTATTCCTGGGGTGACCCAAGGCTGCAGGTGCTCTCCTAGCTTCATGGAATGCTCCTGGAGCTATTGCAGCTCATTTGGTAAAGACATGAAAATTTCTGCCTTCTCAGCCTTCCCAAGGTCAGCACAATTTCCAGTCATGCTGCCTTAGAAATCAATAGGCATTTAAAATACTTTAAAAAACAGGTTACAGTCTATAGTTATGAATCATTTGCCTGGTTTAATGATGGAGCCACATGCACTGTGAGGTAGCTGTGCCATCCTGAAGCACCTGCCTGTTTTCACCTCTCCTTTGGGAGATATTAGTGTTCCCCTCTCCCTCTGTGTGTGTCATTCTGTCTGACTGGTCTGTGGCTGTAGGAGCAGAACAAACAGCAGCAGTGGGATCTTTAAATGCAGTGGCTGAATTCTTATTTTCCAGCTAGAAATAGGCAGAAACAATCTTTAATAAAGGTGACCTTAGTTACACTTCAAGAGAAGCGGTGCCGGAGGTAGGGAAAGGACACCAAAGCATGAAGGGTTTGTGGTATTAGTGACAGGAAAAACAGTGCAAGTGTTTTATTCCTCATTAAGGTCATCTGGTCATTATGTTCTTACATCTATTGACTTGGAGCCTCGGAAAAAGGAAATCTTTTGGACTCCACAAGGAGGGGTCAGGTGGCATGGAGGAGCATTTTTCCTCCCGTGCCTTATCCTCTTCCTGACCTGATGCTTTCTCTCAGCAGGAGAAATTCCTCACCTGACTTTCTCCTGTGTGCCCAAAATGAAGGCTCTAATTACACGCCCTGCCCTCCCCAAACCATACTTTATCTACTTAGAAAAAGAAAAAGCAGGTAGGAGGTCCAGGAGATTTGGTCCTATACCCAAAAAAGATGGGGTTTTTGTTTGTATTTTTTTTTTATTATGGTTGTTTTACTTAAATATATTTTCTCTGATACATGGATAACAGGGAGAAAAAAAAAGCAAATCATGGAAAAAGAAATGGAAATTATTCTTGCCATAAATCTTCCCTTTCCCCCTATTTACTGGAACAGAAAATTGGCTGGGAGTTGCAATGCAGTGTGTGTATATGTGTGTTTGTGTGCCTCTGAACCTCCCTTTCCAGTGTAAGAAGTGACATTTTCCTAATTTCAGTTTATATAAAAAAGGCTTTGCATGACTTTGATTTTCATAACATGAAGGTCAAACAATTCAGAATAGAAACAATAATATTCTTTAGAAATTGACCCATGAAAATGTATTTAAGTTGGGTCTGGAAAACTGCCCTTTAAAGCTCCTTCCCAAGTAAACTTGCAATGACATTTCAAAAACAGAAAGTGGACACCGGTAACTGTGGGGAATTTTTGGATTGTTTCTGCTAATTTTGCAACTACACACAAAATACCTGGCACACAAATCAAACTCCAGTAATTTACTATGCAGGTGCCTGATCTTGTAACAGCCAACATGCTGAGAAATGTCTGAGGATATTCAGCTCGGTTTTATATATGTTCTGTATTGCTTTTTCTATTACTTTGATGGCTGATCCTACTTCCCAAGGCCTTTAACAATGAGAGAGATAAAGCTGCTACCCTGTTAAGACACAAGGAATTGAAATATCAGAGTAATTTGATGTCAAAGGGGTCATTCAGTTAAGAATTAAGGTTTCATCATGGTTTTATATCATTTTTTATTATTATTTTTCATAAAGAAACAAAGCGAGGTGTTGCCTAGCTGGGCTCAAGTGTCTGGGCACGATAAATGCCCTGCCTGTGTGGATATAACACCCGTGTGTGCAGCACTAACAGGGACAGGAAGGATGGTGGCACTGGAAAACCACGGGGCTGCAGCACCAGGGCTCAGCTTTGTCCTCATCTCTGGCAGCCCCATCAAGGAGGGCTGAGCACAGCTCACACCCTGCTGCAGAGCAGCTCAGGGGTGCTCAGGAGTCACAGCACAGAGCTCTCCTAGGCCTGGCACAGGGGATTTGTGTGGCAAGATCACCCTCAGCTTTCTTTGGATGTGTAAAATAATTGGTTGTTTATTATAGGGGGAGTGGGGTTTGATAGAAAATGGGAAAGTAAGTCTTTAATTAACTTTCTTTGGATGTTCTTTGGCCTTTGTCTTGAGCTCTCTTCTCTGTTGTAGAATATTACCTGATAATTAGGTGGTATATAAATATCGAGAATACTTTCTGGGTATGTTAAATAATGTGTTGGGAACATGCAAATCCTCACAGTGATGGAGATCTGGTGAGGGGTAAAAATCTCCATTTCTGATGGACTGTGCAGGGGTGTGGAGGGGCTCACATGCAGAGAAAGCTCTGTGCTGACAGCACAGGGAACCCAAAGCACCCAATTTTTGGGAGAATTTTGCTTCATGGCAAGTGGGTTTGCCAAGTACTGGCCTAGTGATTCTGTGTGTGCAGTGCCTGAATCCTGAGGAGGAATTACTTGGCATCAGCTCTCATTAGTAATTATCTTCCTGCTGCATGCTAGAAAAAAAACTGAAGAAACTTTGTCAAATATCTGGTGGATTGTTAATTAATATATATGTATCTATGTATTTAAAGGCAAAGTGTAGCTCTGGGTGAATCTGAGTCCACTGGCCCTACAAAGACATATCCATGTCCATACCACTCACAGCTGTCCCTATATAATTTTTAGCATTTCAGGAATGATTTCACCACGAATCTCTTCTACTTGCTGTCCTCTGGATTGGGTTCTTTAAATACAAGCCTGACTAAATTTTCTTTTTTATTTTTTTCCCCTCTGCATTTCTAAGTATTTTCAAACTGAAGCCCTTATGCCATGATTTCCAGAGGAAATACCATGTATTGATCTGGAGTCATGTGGTCTGTTGTGGCTGACATTGTTTTATTGCCTGGCTTTAATGGTTTTTATTGGTTAAAGCTTTTAGTCTCAAGGCCCAGCAGTTCCAAGGGAGCAGTGAGTGTCTTGTGGCTGTAGGAAGGGTATTAACCTGCCTACTTTAACTGCCAGCTCATTCCTCTGGAGGCATCATGTTTGTCAGATCATTTTTCAGCTGTGCCACACAGGCCTGGGTGTGATATTCGTTCTCCCTGTAACAAGTTCTTTAATTAATTTATAGACAGGACACTGAGGAGTTCTGTGTTGTTGCTTACTATTGTTATTAACTTTAAAATAAATTTCGGTTAAGTCTTCCTTTTGCCAATGTTTGTTTTTTTTCATAGAAGGGTTAATTCTGCACCTGGTAAAATCTTGTTATGATAAAGCTCTGAGGGTTACAGGGTTCTGCTCTGGTTTAGGTGTGAGCTCAGCAGGACTGGAGGGATGGCCAGTGGAATTTCTTTTCTTGTTACTGACTACAAACTCAGCTTCCAACTGCTTTCAAGACTTCTTTGAGCCAAGGCAATCCCAGAGTTATCCCATGGTTTGTGTGAAGGTGGATTGTGAGGAGACCTCAAACTTTCCAAGTTTCCAGTTTCCCAAATTTGAGGCTGTTCAGCCTGGAGAAGAGAAGGTTGTGTGGAGACCTCACAGCTCCTTCCAGAAGGAAGTTGGAGAGGGACAATTCCTCAGGAACTGCAATGCCAGGACACAGGGAATGGCTGCCAGTGCCAGAGGGCAGGGCTGGATGGGATATTGGGCAGGAATTGTTCCCTGGCAGGGTGGGTGACGTGTCTTCCACCCACTGCCCACCTCACCTGGGCTACTGGCTAGCTCCGGGAAGCTGCGTCGGTGAGTGGCCCCTCCCCGGCACCACTCCGGGAGCCGCAGAAGGGGTGTAGCAACAGCTACGACTGGACGAGTCGTCTGGGAGGGACAAAGAGGCGCAGGAGAGACCTTTTACGGTTCTGGGGGAAGGGATTTATTGAAGGAAAAGGTAACAGGTCAGGAGGTTGGGAGAGGGAACCGCAAAAGGCGTTTTGAGGGGGTTCTACACAGGCTTAAGTACGGGGGAGGTGCAAGGGGAAGGCACAGAACTCTGGCCAATAACGGTTAATGGGGGCAGGTACAGAAGGCGGGGAAAGGGGTACATTGAGCCAATAAGGTAAACCGAGGGTGGGGATACATACAATACAACCAATCATGGATACAAAAGGGAATGCTTGACACAGAAACTTCTAGAACAAAGGGAGGGGCTACAAAGGATTGACATTGCCACACCCAGAGGGGATTAGTCATAGGATAGGAGGCATAGGAGGGGTGCCACCCCTGGGGGTTAAAATCATCCCGCATGTTGATGATTGTCTTGGGATATTCGTCGGGCTGAAATGGGATCCCCATCAGGCAGGTTGAAAGTGGATTCCCTGTTGCCGCAGTTGATAAGCAGACATGGTCCTGCTGCATAGCCTGGGCCAGGGTGACCCACACATTCTTCCTCGGCTGCAGGACTATCCACTCCACCGAAGACTGGCAGAGGCACGCCCAGATGACAAGGGCGTACCACATCCTGGGGCTCCGGGTGGCTGACTAAAACAGAACACGAAAAGGGAATGGGTTACTCAAATAGGTCCTGAACTTCAGGGGGAGGAAACAACTTGGAGAAGGGGCTGTCCCGCCTGCTGGGGGACCCTTGGTGTTCCAGGGAGGGGCGCCGGTGACGACAAAGAGCTGCATATTTGACATCTCCGGAGGCTGGCCCTGACAGATGTCCCTGACTGGCGGTATAGGGCCGGACCCACCTTTGAGGGACCCACCTCAAACCAAAGGGTGTGGATACGCACGCGTACCCACGACACCAGGTGACTAACTCATGTGGGCCCTCTGTTTTACCTGTCTCCGGGTTCTTCACCATTACGGGAGGGTGTTTTCTCAACCATAATGATGAAGAGTTCGCGAAGTGCCTCACAATGGGAGGACTCAACACTTCGAAGGAGCAGTTAAGAAAGTTGATGGTAAAAAGGGCTTTATGCAATTTAGTGTGAGGTATATCAAATTGAGTATCGCCCTGTTGCTGCTCCAGGACCTGTTTGAGCGATTGGTGGGCACGCTCAACCATGCCCTGACCTGCGGGGGAATACAGGATGCCAGTCTTATGTTTGATTCCCCACCTCTGCATGAACTCCCGGAAGGCCGTGGAAGCATATGCTGGGCCGTTGTCTGATTTCAATTCCCTTGGGATCCCCAACACAGAGAAGGCCTGTACAAGGTGTTTCTGTACGTCCTTGGCCTTCTCCCCTGTGTGGGCAGAAGTGAAGACTGCCCCGGAAAAGGTGTCCACACTCACATGTACATATTTCAACCTGCCGACCTGCGGAACATGGCTGACATCAATCTGCCATAACTCACAGCTCTCCAGGCCTCTAGGATTGACGCCAGAGCTCAGGGTTGGCACCCCAAGCTTCTGGCACTGGGGACATGTGGCCACAATGTCCTTGGCCTGGTCACGTCTTAGTTGGAATTGCTGTACCAAGCCAGGCGCATTCTGATGGAATTTCTGATGGCTCAGCTTTGCCTGTTGGTAAATATCAGGAATCCTGGCCATATCAGCTGGTGCGGCCAGGGTGTCCGCTCTCTGGTTACCCTCGGCGATAAAGCCTGGTAGGTCTGTGTGCGATCCTAGGTGCATCACGAAGTACGGATGCTCTCGGTGGGAGACAGCATAAATGAGCTTCGAGAGCAGACTGTGGAGGTTCGGATTGGAGACATCTTTCAAAACAGCGTTCTCTGCCCTTGACACCACACCCGCCACATAGGCCGAATATGTAACCAAATTAGGTGGCTCTGAGAACCTCTCGAAAGCTCTAACGACTGCATCTAACTCAGTATTTTGAGGGGAACCCTCAACAACCTTAACATCTGCCTCCCACTGCTGAGTCTGGGGGTTCTTCCAAGTCATGACTGAATTTTGCGAAGCCCAAGATGTGTCTGTAAAAACAGTTAGAGCTTTGAGCGGCACCCGGCTCAATTTTTCTTTCAGGACCAGATTAAAATTTGAATTAAATAATTTATGACTTTGGTGGTGGACAGATGTTTGTCCTGTGTAGCTATCAAGGGCAAAGAGAAGAGTCTCATTCTCCCGGAGCAAATGCTCCAAAACCTCCTTAGTCAGCTTGCCCAATGATAAGGCAAGTGGTACTCGGATGAACGCAAAATCGCAACCCGCCAGCTCTCGCAAACGGGCCCTGGCCTTCCTGATCAGCTGCGCCATCAGCTCCTGTGGTCTGGTGATACTTTTGGACCTCTGATGACTGAGGAACACCCACTCTATAATCAAGAGGGGGTCCCTCTGGTCCTGGTCCCACTGGTAAATGAGGCCGTGGAGGTGCGGCAGCCGTCCCAGGATAATAAACTCAAATGGCAGGTTCGGCAGGTAGCGATGAGCTTGGCTTGTCCCCATCGCCTTCTCTACCTTTTCCAGAACTGCCCTCGCCTCTGGGGTCAGCACCCTAGGAGAAAGTAACTCATCTCCCCCTTTCAATGAATTGAAAAGGGGAGCTAGGTCCTCGGTGGTCAATCCTAGCCAGGGTCTGACCCAATTCAATGACCCACACAGCTGGTGGAAATCCGCAAGGGTTTTTGGCTTGGTGTTAATTGCCAATTTCTGTGGGACAATAGTCCTGTTGGTAATTTGGAGCCCGAGATACTTCCACGGGGGCATCCTCTGAACTTTCTCCTTCTGGAGCTCAAACCCTGCAGAGATCAAAACCTCGATGACAAGGTCAAGGACATGCTGCAGTATGTCGTCCATGGGGGCACACATTAGCACATCATCCATATAGTGCAGGATGACGGCCTCCCCTGCCTTGGCACGGACAGGAGACAGCAATGAGGCCACGTACCATTGACAGATACTGGGGCTGTTCTTCATGCCCTGAGGCAGTACCCGCCAATGGAAGCGCCTCATTGGGGCTTCCCAGTTGATGGAAGGAACCAAGAAGGCAAACTGTGGTGCATCCTCGGGGTCAAGGGGAATTTGGAAAAAACAATCCTTGATATCTAAGACTGCCAGATTCCAATTTTGCAGCAGCATTGAGGGTGAGGGCATACCTGGTTGCAGAGACCCCATGTCTTCTATCTTTTTATTTATTTCATGAAGGTCGTGAAGGAGCTGCCACTTGTCCTTCCCCGGCTTTTTGATGATGAAGACCAGAGAATTACATGGGCTCCAGGTCGGCTCGATGTTACCTTTGGCCAACTGCTCCTCCACGAGCTCATTGAGCGCCTGCAATTTCTGTTTGTTAAGCGGGCACTGATCTATCCATACTGGTTCATTAGATAGCCAATTGAGTTTCTGGACAGGGTGCTCCACAGTGGCCGCTAAGAAAAATCCCACAGGGTTTTCGGGATCTCAATACGAACACCCCATTGCGACATGGCGTCTCTGCCCCACAGGGGAGCTTTATATTCCATAACAAAAGGGCGGACATTAGCCACCTGCCCTTCAGGTCCCTCAATTTTAATTACACTTTTTGACTGCCGAGCCAATTGGGCCCCCCCCCCCGACTCCTTGTATTCTGCCAGCCACGGGTTGCAACTCCCAATGTGATGGCCAATTCTCAGTTGGTTTAATTGTCACATCTGCTCCTGTATCGAAGAGTCCGTCGAGGTAAAAGTAGTCTTCACCCTGATGGAGTCCGCATCCAATGATTGGTTTATCCTCACCAATGACTTCCACCCAATAGACGCAGGGATTAACCGGCTTCGCCACGATGGTGTTGGGCACTGGAATCGCCTGCGCTACTAGTTGTTCCTTTGGCAGGAAGTATGGTGGCTGGATGCACCGTGCCAGGAGAGAGAAACCGTCCGGACACAACAGCTGCGTCTGCGGCACGATTTCAATCTCCGGAGGGGTACACTTTGTATCCCCAAGCACGACACACGAGCAGTCGAGTTCGCCTAACAAACCCGGTGACGTGGGCTTCACTGACACCAACCGCCAGTCCTGTGTTTCAAAATAAGCGTTATCTGTCAGGGCCAAGCTCAGGGGAGGACAAGGAGTCCACCCTGGCGCTATTCGTCGTGTTCGGTAAATGTCGGATCCAGTGGGAATGTCACATCCTGTATTAGTTTCGCCCCCCGCAAGGTCCCCCTCGCGGCCTGCCTCATTTTTGTTTTCACGCGAGGTGGGCTCGCGCTCCCCAGTTAGATTTTTTTTGCTTGTGTGCTTCCTCCCGCCTCCCCCTGCCCCTGCCCGTTATCGATTTTATTTTTAAGAGGGCACACGCGCGCGATGTGACCAAGCTGGTTGCAAAGGAAGCAGCGCACAGGGAAAGTCTTTGCAGCTGCAGTCATCGCTGCCATCTTCACTCCTCCTCTGGCGGGAATAGGTGGCGCTGGCACAACAGCGTGCTTTACACAGGCCTCCACTATAAGCTGGAGAGATGGCTCAGGGTAGAGAGGCAGAGATGTTATAACCTGTTTACATGCATTGTTAGCTTTTAACTTTATCATTTCGATTATTAGTTCTTCTAGTGTGTCCTGGTTTTTCACTTGCTTTTCAATTTCTATCTTTAGCCTCTCCACGAACTCAATGATAGGTTCTGCCGGCCCCTGTTTGATGGAGGCATAGTGGACACAGGGCTCGGTGGTCGGCATCACCATGAATGCCTTCTTGGCAGCAGCTTGAATTTTTAAAATCACAGGCTTTGGGATCTTTTCTGCCTGTGCTTCCGCCTGGGACCACTGCCCTTCGCCGCACAAATGATCCATCGTGATGGGCTTTTTGTCTGCGTCAATGGCGCACTCGGGGGTCTGTAAGAGCTCAGGCAGGAGTTCCCCTAGCATCCTTTTCCATGTGTCCTCCCACAATCTGTATTCAATTGATAGGAGGAGACATTTAAACAATCCTTTCAGGTGGCTAGGGACCAAGATATTGGAGGAGGAAGTAGCTTCCAATGAGCCTTTAAAATATTCGCTCTTTCTTCCGAACTCCTTCTGTGCCTTACAGAGCTCCTTTTTATGGGAGTATTCGAATGGCCGCCAATTAGGAATACCCCTCTGCCGAGAATAAAAAACTGGAGCAGCAATGAGTGTGGTCTCTGGTTCCGGGTTCCGATCCCCTGGCCTGTCACTTCCAGTTTCCGGAGAGTGGGAACCGGAAGGAGGGGTGTGGGAATCGGAAGTCGGAAGCGGAGGGGCAGGACCGCTTACCGAGGAGGAGCCAGAACACTGGCAACATTCATGGTGATGGGTGGGACCTGTTGAGCTCGGGGGCCGCCTCTCTGGTGGTGGAGTAAGAAGAGGAGTTTTAGTAGGTGGAGGAGGAGGAGCCTGGGGAGGAGGAACACCCCTCCCGTGGGAGGAGACAGGGGCAGGACTTGGGGAAGGAGGCGGGAACAGAAAGGGGTTGGGACACAGGGTAGGGGGCAGAGCCACAGTCGGAGGAGGATGGTACAGATCAGTGAGGAAGGGATTCTGGGAAGAAAAAGGAGCCAGAACACAAGGGACCGGCCACGCCACGTGGCCGGCGCCATCTTGTGCGCCGGAGTCCGGGAGGCCATTTTGTGGCTCCGGGGGGGATGACTGGAACCTGACTGACTTCGGGGTATTAGGGGTAGAGCCTAGGGTAGGAGCGGGGTAGGGTTTCAGGGTACATTTACAAACTTTACAACTCTTTAAAACAGGTTTCAGGGTAGAACTCGGGGTGCAACTGGGAGAGATGGAACTGCGGGAAGGGGGAGTAGGAGAAGGCTCCCTGACGGCTGGCGCCTTGCCGCCCGGGCTCGGGTATCGGGAGGACCGAGAGAAGCCAGGCGAGCAGCGGCTGGTCTCCCTGGCCGGGCTTGCCTGCGATCGCTGCCGAGCTGCCCGTCTTGGATCCCCCAATGCAGGGGAAGAGGGACTGGAACAAGGGTTAGGAGAGGGGGGAACAACTGGGGGAACCCAGGATGGCTTGCTTCCCTTCCCTGCCCTCTCCTGGCGGGGCGGGGTGGCGCACACACCCCCCGCCTTTTCTTTTACAGCTGTACGAATTTGAATGTATAAACTGAAAAACCAATCCACGGAGGTGTCGTCCTGATTGCTCAACGCCATGAGCCTTTGTCCTACTCGTTCCCAAAATTGGACCAACTCCATTTGCTGGGGTGACACCCCGGGGAATTGGGAAGCAAGCCATTTTATGAACTTCTTTAACGAACCCCGTGAAAACTTTCTTTTCCCTCCCTCCAGGGTACTTACAACTTGGAAAAACATCTCCCGCTGCTGTGTGGACAGCTTTGCGCCCATTATGGTGTGCCTCGTACCCACACAGCAGAACTCACTCTCCCACTGCAGGAAAGGAGAACTGAAACAACTGAAAATAAGGGTCCCAGGGCCAGTGAGTCCCCCACCCTCAGGGACTAAAGGAAGGGGTGTTTTTCCGCAGCCGACAAGCGGCCTTTTGGCTTACGGGCCCCCAGACCTAGGGCTGCACACCCCACCCCGCCTATTGGTAAGCCCCCCTTCACCGCGTTGGGGGATACTTACCGGCTCCGTCAGCCTCTAGAACAGGAGCTGCAACAGGAGGTCCCTCCCTCGAAAGTGGTCCTCCGGGTGCAGAGGTTTGCCACCTTCTCCCAGGGAGTGCTGCTGACCTGGCCTGCTCCGACCAGGGTAGTCGATGCCCAACACCTCCGATCCTCAGATCTTAGAGGCTCTTCGTGAGGTCACCAGTAAAGTGGCCCTGCCTTGAGCGCCAATCTGACGTTTCTTCCACCCACTGCCCACCTCACCTGGGCTACCGGCTAGCTCCGGGAAGCTGCGTCGGTGAGTGGCCCCTCCCCGGCACCACTCCGGGAGCCGCAGAAGGGGTGTAGCAACAGCTACGACTGGGCGAGTCGTCTGGGAGGGACAAAGAGGCGCAGGAGAGACCTTTTACGGTTCTGGGGGAAGGGATTTATTGAAGGAAAAGGTAACAGCTCAGGAGGTCGGGAGAGGGAACCGCAAAAGGCGTTTTGAGGGGGTTCTACACAGGCTTAAGTACGGGGGAGGAGCAAGGGGAAGGCACAGAACTCTGGCCAATAACGGTTAATGGGGGCAGGTACAGAAGGTGGGGAAAGGGGTACATTGAGCCAATAAGGTAAACCGAGGGTGGGGATACATACAATATAACCAATCATGGATACAAAAGGGAATGCTTGACACAGAAACTTCTAGAAGAAAGGGAGGGGCTACAAAGGATTGACATCCCGTGGGGCAGGGTTTAGGGTGAGGGACAGGGATGGTTCCAGATAAAGGGGAGGGGTTTAGGATGACTGACTAGGGCAAAGGCGGGAAAGGGAAAAACCATTATGTACTTAACTTAGGGGAACAAAACTGGGACGAACCATCAACACAGAAGGAAAATTAACATTAAACAATGCAACACAACAGGTGGGCAGGCCCTGGCACAGGGTGCCCAGAGCAGCTGTGGCTGCCCCTGGATCCCTGGCAGTGCCCAAGGCCAGAGTGGACACTGGGACTGGGAGCAGTCTGGGACAGTGGGAGGTGTCCCTGCCATGGCAGGGGGGGAACTGGATGAGCTTTGAGGTCCCTTCCAACCCAAAGCATTCAGTGATCCTTTCCTCAGGTAATTTTGCCTCTCCTCCAGTGATGAAGTTCCTGGTTCCTGGCTCTGTCTCTCCGAGCTGGGTCCCCATTGCACAGAAAGAAGCCCCTGGAGCCCCAGCTGTGATGGAACACCTGGAGAACCTGCCCTGGCAGGAGCCAAGGGAGCTCCTGTGCCTGGAAAACATTGCTGAGGTGAAGAGCAGAGAAGGATTTTTTCATCTTTAGTTTTCTGACTCCTTTTAGCTCCTGTAAGTCACCTTTATCAGTCCAGGGCATTTTTAAGGCACATATCACCTCAGGATCTAAACAGCACAGGCCTCCCATGGAAGACAGCTTAGATAAAATTACTTGGTGGAATAATGAACTGACAGACTGCAGTGTCCTCAGATGGGAATTCACTTGGGACAATGAATACATCCCACAGCATTTAACTGCTAATATATAAACTCAATTGTAAATATTTATACTCTACACTGTAACATGGAGTTTTGGCACATTGTCCACAAAATCTTGATATTTTGAGACAAGTTGAATTTAATTTTCATATATCTCATGCAACTATATTTTTAATCAGTTTTATACTGAATTGTGTGCTGAACTGCAGCAGGAGTAAAGTAAATATTAATGAAAAGACATTTGACATAGTATTTTAATTATTAAGATGTGCTGGAATATTTTATATACAGAAATATTCTTGAGAAAATCCTAAACTAATACTGCAAGATAAATTTCCAGAGCCTCAATTAGCAGGTGACCAGTGGAGGAATGATAGCAAATGTTTTCCTGTAGGTATGAAGTGTAGGTAGAAGCATTTTTGAGAGTGTTGCTGGGGTATCACTGAAATGTTACTTTCTGCAGCAGTAAAATTCATCATCAGAATCCTATTGCTCCTTTACACTTAGCTTGAATTACAGGGAGAAGTATTTCAATTTATCGCTAATAAAATACCTGGCAATCATTTTAGTGGCAACTGGAATTATTCAGAAGATGGAGGTTGCTTTAAGAGGAATATGGTATGGGTAAATTAAAGAACCCTTATCACATTCCAGTTAAAATGCTTAGAAACTCCCTAAATGTGTGTGTTTTATCCAGAGGTTCTGGCTCATAGCCCTTAATTTTGTTCAAAGCTGTTCCCAGAAGTGCTGATTGATGTATCTGTAGTGAATATACAAATAAGAAATAGGTACCATTTATTTAGTTAAAATCTAGAAATTAAGAGAAGGGAAAACAAGTTAGAAATTTCCCGGGTTTGATGTTATTAGAAAAGCAAAAGCTGTGAGGCTTGCAGGAGGCTTGTTGATTGCTTACACGGAGTCTGTTTCATATATTTGGGTGTTCTGCAGGTAAAAATACTGCCAGTCTCTGAGACAGCTTCAATTTATCCCATCTCATGAGCTCTAAATCTGAAACGGTGACAAAAATGGCTGTTTCAATGAGTTCTTTCACAGTGTCATGCCAGCCCTAAAATCGACAGCATCCATTACACATGCACCATGCTCTGAGCAAGTAGGAAACGTGTTCTGATCCTAAAAAAAAAGTTCAATATTTTTCATCTGGAGTTGGTTTTCTACTGTCAGCAAAAAAACCAAAACCAAAACAAAAACCCGACCATGGATGTAGTTGTGTATTTATGAGCAAGTTTTATCTCTAAACAGATTTGTAACTAAAAACAGAAATATCTTTTTATGGGAGACAGCTGGTTGGGAGATTAAAGAAACCCAGCAAGGGAGGGGAGTTCAAATTAACAAACATTCCTAGACAAGGAATGCCTGTAAGCATTAGCAAGCTTTTAGCTTGCGACCTAAAAACATATCTAATCTCATCCATGGGGCTGCACTGATGGCTTTCACTTGGTCATTTGGTGATAAAGAAATCTTTGAAAAGCCAGCGTGGAGCCATAACTCTTGGACGTCCTTAAGTATCAGACAGACCTTAAAAATCTGTATCAGCCTAAAAATTTCAAATTATGCCATGAGCTGGGTGCCAAGGAGTTAAACCTCAGGGAGCTTTGCTGGTATTTTTTGTTAGGGCACACTGCTCTCAGTCTTTAGCAGCTTCCCTGAAAACTTCCAGACCCTGGAGCAGAGCATTGTCACCAGAGATGTTTTTTTTTTCCTGAAGAAAACAAAATTGTCTCCCTGAAGAGCCAAATATCTGACAATGAGCAGGCAGGAAGCAGCTTGTCCACAGTGTGTAAATCAGAATGTCACATCAGTAACTGAACCCCCTTTTTGTCACTGGAAACTGTGCAGGACAATGTGTGTGATGTTCCTGTTGGTACCAAGGTGCCACCTGGGACTGGAGTTCCTCAGCACATTTTTAATGGGATGCAGAAAGGCAGCTCTGCAAAACGAGGCCATTGTTCTGTGCTGAGAGGTTTGAATAGCCAGACTTCAGTTATTTGACAAATCTCGTTGAACTTTTCTCAGAAAGTATACAGTAATATATCAGTTAAAAATAGTTGGACTATGCCTGTGCATATTGTATTATGCCTTTGCTTGTTTAAATATTATTATTGGGAATGCTGCCAGTTTCTAACAGAACTATTGTTTGTTTTTAAATAGTATCGTTACACTTGGAATTGTGTTCCCCCTTCAGTTGGGTTGGTTTTTATATCATTTTTCAAGTTTGTCTTATAAGGGCACATCTTCTGCTGCAGGAATCCAGCTCAGATTTACTGTGTTCCAATTGCACCAGAACAGAGTCTTATCTATGCTCAGAAAATTCCCAGAAATATTTAGGCCAAGGAGAGAAGCAAAGTACCAGCTTTCTTAATACCAACTGCTTTGAAGCTTTTTTTTTATTATTATTATTTTTTAATCTTTACCCAATGCATGACTGTGTTTTTTTGTGCTGTATCTCATAAATATCCCCTAAAAATTGAAGGGTGGAAAATCCTGTTCTCAGTGCAGTTAGTTAAATCCAAGTTTCCCAGCATCCATATTTTCATCTCTTCTGCTTGACTTGTTTACAAACCCCAAGTTTGCTCAGAAAGAATGAAGAGAATAAGGGAGATTAAAATTAACTCTGATAATTATTATGTATATGAAAGGAACAGAATGGCCAGGATGGGGCATTTTCTGTCACAAGAAAGAACTTGGACAAAAATTTGAAGGAAATTTGTATTTGTGCTTGACCCCAGCTCCCTCAAAGAGCTTCTGAGTACTGATATTTGGCCACAAAATGTGGCTCAGTGCAGGGGATGCAGGTGGAGATGAAGAGAATTGAGTTGAGATACTCAGTTCCCTGATTCTTGTCTGTGTTTCACTTCTGTGATGTGATTTCACCTGCTCCACTCAGATTCCAGTGGAGGATAATTTCTGTCTGACATCCATATTTCTCAGCAGAGATCACTTTGAAGACTTGCAAAATCAAATCTTCCTAAAAAATATTGGAACTAATTTGGGTGTTGTCCTCAACACAAATAGGCTCTGGGCCATTTCTGCCTTTTAGGTAGAACAATAAACTGTGTGACTGGTGAAAAACACACAGATTAAATTTTAAAGGGAAAGAGCTGTAAAATCCTTAAACTATGTTTTAGAGAATCAGAGATCTAATGAAGATCTTTTTTGTTTGTTCACATTGGGGGTTTTTAAGCGAGTTATTAAAAAAATATTTAGCTACTTAGATATATTTTAAGGATATTTAGTTCCCTGCAGGATTGGGACTTAAACATTTTAGGGGTAAAGTATGGAATTTTAGAGCTCTTCTATTTGTTTTTTAAAGTGGATTGAGTGCAGGTGCCTGTAGCAATTTATGCTTTCACCTTCCTTGTTGCAATTATGTACATACATTACCAAATCAGAATCCTGCCTCTGAAAATCTGTTTCTTTCAGTGCTTTGTGAGAGTATCATCAGTTTAGATCTTTCTCACACATGTTCCTGATTATATCCTAAAGAGGAAACATTTTTCAAATTCATAAGTTAAAAAAAAAAGGAGAAACTGTATCTGATTCTTGAACCCAAGAAAGTAACATGAGAATCGTTCTATTTTGACTGGAATTCTTCCTTCATTACGTGCAATTCTAATCTAGAACACATTTTTATTGCCCTCAAAGTGACATTCTTTCAGCATGTGCTTGGGTGGAGAGCTACAAAAAGACTCAAATATATTCTGATGGCACACACTTTTTTACATAAAAATAGTATTGGTGATTATCTATTCCATATATTTATGCTGGGAATATTGCCCTTTACCTACTCCTTTCTGTCAGTTTTCCAGCCATAAAAATTGGGGTGAAAGGGATCCATGCACTGTTTGATGCATTTTTCTGCTATACAAAGATATTCACTGGATGTTTAGAAATTAGATTTGTTGGAATAGTGGTTTTTTTCTGCATTTGGTTTTGTTGATTTGATTTCTTTCATTTGTATTTACGCCACATTAAGTAATCTTGGCAAGTCACATCTTAGAGATTTCTGTAGACAGCACATAAATCCTGGTTTTATTAATTCTAAGAACTCACCTTGAATGCGTTCTGGTGCTTTCTTTTCTTCAGAAATAAAGAGGTTTTGGATTGGAAAAAAAATCAAAATAGGTTCTTTTTCATAAAAAGACATAAAGTAAACCTTTTCTTTGAGCAGCATTCACTTTTGCAGTGCGAATGGCCTCTGACTGACTACTCCAGACCATTTATCCCCTTTGTTGGAATATTAATATTGAAAATATCAGCCATAAAGCCATAAGGGAGCATATGTAATATGTATTTAAATATATATATATTTAAAATTAATAGACCTCTTTTGCCATGCTGTTTCTTCTACATTAAAAAAAAAAAAAATTGGAGAACTATAAGAAAGGTGTGTAAAGGAGCACATGAAGGAAATTCCTCCTGCAGCACAGGCATTTATGAAAATGTATGTATGTATAGAGCTCAGAGAGCAAGTAAATAAAAGTGGTTTTGATTTCAGGATTGGCTGGAACCATTAGATTATTTGTTTGACCTTTTATGTGCAATAACTCTTGCCCTTTTCCTTTTCTGTGCTGGGCCTGTGATGCGAGGGTGGCAATAGCACTTGAATAAGAGAAGCACCTTGATGGGAGAAGGTGAAGGTTCCTTTCCTTAATTACTGCTGTTAATTACTGTGTTCAATTAGCCAGCACAAAGCCGTGCCTGGTTGGGATTTGTCTGATTTCAGCATGGTTTGTGCCAGGTATGTCTAGGATTTCCCCGGGAAAGTTTTCTGTCCGTGAGTTCGCTGTGTTTGCTGGAGAGCTGACCCTGTAAAAAGCAGCATTTGTTCCAGCACATCCCCCAGCTGTCACTGAAGTCCCTGTTGTTGCTGTGACATGAAGAACGGCTGGGTGGGGCAGTTCGAGCCACAAACCAACCCCTACATTCCAGTGGTGCTCCCTGTCTTTGTGCAGGGGCTGCTCAGGATAAAGCTTCCCAAGTCACCTCTTTGTGCTGTCTCATCCTCTGGGGCTCAGACCATTTGCAGCAAGCACAGTCAGCTTAATTTAATTTCCTAATAGCATTCCTGCAAGTGAAATTCATGGGTTTCCTTAAAATGAAGAGCCAGCAGAAAGATTCTTATTTAATTTCAGTTTGATTTCTCTGCAGCTTGTCTTAAATGTTAATGTTAATATCTTTAATGCTTTCTGGCATTTTTGCTGGTACTTTCTTAGCAGCCATAATACTTAGAGTTATTAATTCTGTTAAGGTGATGTTTATACTCTGCAGAACTGAAATCATAAAAGTCTCTGGTAATAGGTAATATAATAGGATATCCAGAATTACAACAAAACTGAGAAGTAGGTGTGTCATTTTTTAATTTAAGCTTGTACTTGTTTTGGTTTTTTTTCAGGGCTACATCAGCACTAGTGTTCTGGTATCTTTGTGTCACCTTATCAGTGAGAGGCCCAAGGACTTTTATGAAATTCTTATTTATTTTTTGAAGGATACAGTGGACTGAAGAGTTGCTGTCATGCAACCAGGTCTAGAGTTCTGCACAAATCCAAAATAAGTCTTTGGCAAGAAGATGGAATTAAGCTGACGGTCTCACTGCCTGGCACTGAAGTGTTTTTCAAATTTTGGGAAATAATTAGTACCAATAGAAAGCAATTCAAATAACAGAGAATACATCCTTATCATGCTGGAAACATTAAAAAGTGATGTTAAAAAGAAGAAAACCTCCTGAGATTAATGCCAAAAGCAAGAAGATTATAGAGCACATTATAAAATTGTTTCTGCTGCTCAGTGGTTACTTTAATGATGAGCTGAAGGTTATATAAGAATGGAAGGAAGGAAGGAAGGAAGGAAGGAAGGAAGGAAGGAAGGAAGGAAGGAAGGAAGGAAGGAAGGAAGGAAGGAAGGAAGGAAGGAAGGAAGGAAGGAAGGAAGGAAGGAAGGAAGGAAGGAAGGAAGGAAGGAAGGAAGGAAGGAAGGAGGAAGGAAGGAAGGAAGGCAGGAAGGAAGGAAGGATTCCAGGAAGGAAGGAAGGAAGGAAGGAAGGAAGGAAGGAAGGAAGGAAGGAAGGAAGGAAGGAAGGAAGGAAGGAAGGAAGGAAGGAAGGAAGGAAGGAAGGAAGGAAGGAAGGAAGGAAGGAAGGAAGGAAGGAAGGAAGGAAGGAAGGAAGGAAGGAAGGAAGGAAGGAAGGAAGGAAGGAAGGAAGGAAGGAAGGAAAGGAAGGAAGGAAGGAAGGAAGGAAGGAAGGAAGGAAGGAAGGAAGGAAGGAAGGAAGGAAGGAAGGATTCCAGGAAGGATGGAAGGAAGGAAGGAAGGATTCCAGGAAGGAAGGAAGGACGGAAAGGAAGGATTCCAGGAAGGAAGGAAGGAACGAAGGAAGGAGCTGAGACAAAGATGAAAAGATAAAGTGGAATTATTTTATTGATAGCCTGGGTCAGTTTTTTTTTCCCAGGAGACTTTATGAGATATCCTGTCATTGGCCGTAATTATCTCCTGCTACTGGAGCAGCTTTTTCTCTCCTATCACAGCCAGTTCTGCATGTACACCATGCAATCCAGCTTATTTCTCTGTTGTATTCTTCATTCCAGGCATAACAAAATAGAAACATTTCACTTTTCACAGCATTTCCATTGCTGTTATTCCCAATCAGTTTTCCCAGATGGAAGCACTGTCCCATCCAGCAG
The DNA here is from genome assembly GCA_037013685.1 of Acridotheres tristis. Taxonomy (NCBI): domain Eukaryota; kingdom Metazoa; phylum Chordata; class Aves; order Passeriformes; family Sturnidae; genus Acridotheres; species Acridotheres tristis. Next base: position 590,525 of record CM072898.1, on the reverse strand, counting down.
AAGTCCCAGATGTGTAACCTGTGGATGGTTTGGGGTTGGGTTGGTCAGTGCTGCTGTATTGTGAGCAAGTCAACACCAACATGTCACAGATGGAGTCAGACTGACAGGAGATTTTAATCAGAATGTCTAAACCAAACATCCTTTCACTGGAAGTTTGAGTGTGTTCTGGTGGATATTTTAGTCCTTATAAATCCCTTAGTGCTGTTAAAGTTTGAGGAGTTTTTAGCTTCCTCTGGGGAATCTGTGCTAAGACTTTAACGAGCACAAACCCTCAAGATGCTGGAGAAGGTTTGAATCATGACTTGTAGGGCTGTTTATTCTCATAAATGAGTCATTTCATACAAGAGAATTCAGAGAAGGAAAGTGGCCATGGCACTACTTTTCCAGCTCCACAGGCTGTGTGTAATTCAGGTCCCAGCATGGCCTGGCCAGAAAGGTGGAGGAAAAATGGAATTCTGTAACCCTGGATAAGTGACTTAAACTTACCTGGTTTGGAATAAGTGTTTCAACTGAAATGGGATTGACATTTCAAGGTGAATATCAGTTCCTTCAGTATTCCTGAAGCAGGAAGATCAGGTGGAAAAGCCAAAACAGAGCCTAGTATCCCCACCTTTTGTGCTGTGGAGAGCTCAGTAAAGATAAGGACAAAAAGAGTAATGGCTGTGCAAGAATTTATCCCAAAATCCTGTAAAACACTGCCAGAAAGGAAAGCTAGAAGATCTGGTGTTTATTTCTGCATTCCACACCACATTACTTTTATTCTCCATGTAGGGAAAAACAGCACAGACATGCCTGTGTGATTTACTAATGCAGATCATTAATTCTGCTGGCCTCGACCTATTGGCATGTTTGACTTGACACATACTCTTCCTGTGTTCAAACATCCGTGGGGGAAAGCAGAGCCAGTTCTCCTGCCAGAAGAGGCTGGAGTGTGTGAACACTGGGAAGAGCCTGGTGGGGGAGTTACTCCTGCTCCACAGCCCCCAAACCTTCCTCAAGGAGCCACCAAGAGTGAGCTCCAACCAGTGTTTGCTGAGACAAAAGAGCAATTTCAGCCACTCAGTTAGGGCTCTGAAGGTAGAGGAAGATCCAACTCTTCCACACACTCCATGTTTCCATGGCTGGAATATTTACAGCTGGGAACATATATTGGCTAAGTGAACATGAGACCCAAAAATCAAGCAGGAAGTGAGTGCATTCTGATGTGTTTAATTTAACAGTAAATATAAGCCCTCGTTTAAAAGCAAACTTTCCTGTTTCAAAGCAATAGTTTAAGGTGAACCAGAACAGAACAGGCCCTAGGAGTCCTTAAACAATATTTTCTGTATCTCCAGACGGTTGTGCTAAATGATACAAATAATCACGTTAACCTGCTCACTAAGTCATTATTGACAGGATGCTGCAGTGATTAAACACTGAACTGGATTCTCATGTTTTGCTTTTGCAAATCCAGTGACTTTTGGTGCAATTTACACAAAACATTCTGGGAGAATTTTTTTCTTGAGGTTTGAGGCAGGTGATTTTGCTTTGTATTTGAAGTGTTCTACCTGAAATATTCTTTCATCTAACAGGAAGACGAGGGGTAGTTACAGTGCCTTGGAAAATTGCCGACTTTCAAAATGAATGGCAATTAGCACCTTTTTGTTTTAGGATTTTTGTAATATCTCTCTTCTTTCACCTTTGTACATTGCCTTGTAGCTGTTATTCTCTGCTGTTTTTTACTGTATTTGATGTCTTACCTAGGTTTCTTCTCTTTTGTGAATCAAATATCAAGTATTTATGGTTTCTGTAGGTCACTTCAATGTTATATTCACACTGGATTCTTTCAGGCAGTCTGGGCTTTGAACAGAAGCAGCAATATGCAGCTTCCCTCTCTGCCTTTCCTTTCACTTTATATTGTTTTCTTGGGCTTCCTGGACAGTGTTTCAGATGAAGCTTTATTGGAGGATCAACACTAATTTACACTGATTTTTTTATAATCACGTTGTGAACTGGAGAGGGACAAGAATCAGCTTAGAAAGAACCAGAACATTTCTCTTTGTCAGGGGCAAAAATGCAAATGAGTTAAGTGGTGACTTGAAGAACATCAGCATAGGAAGAGAAATTGTGTTCTGAACCAGAGGAATGATCCAAATGAGTAGTCAGAGAGAGCAAATGGTGCTCTAAGCCGCATTATTTTCCCTGTGAACCCTGTGGCCTTTCCATAGAGAGCTGGTGGTCTGCAAGCCAAGAACCCACAGCTGGTTCTTATTCCCGGGTACAAGGATGGGAATTACAAGCAGCTGTCAGGCTGGCACCTCTGTCAGAGCTTCCCAAATGTGGTGGTTTGGTTTCCTCTGCTCCTGAGCCCTCGAGTGTGTCCCAGGTGCTGTGCACTGGGCACATGGGAGGGGAGCAGAGTCTGCACGGCAGGGCTGGGGATGGATCTGTTCCCTCATTTGCCCTGATTCGAGGGAGACAGGCCGTAGATCAATTTTAGGCATGCTGAAATGTTTGCATTGTCTTTGGGAATCATGTTTGGAAAGCTTTAACCCAGTGCTTTCCTGTCAGCACACCCCTCAGCAGCCCAGCAGAGGCAGATTGTGGCAGACAGGTGCATGTCTGCAGTGTGGAGCTGTGGAACTGAACGACCCCAGGAGCACAATCCTCAATTTCCTTGTCTGAAGGGTTTAGCACCGTGATCACCACTTGGCAGACAGGATTAGCCCACGCTGATCATCCCTCAGCATGAGGAGCAGCACTGCCCAGTTTGCTCTGCTGGCCAGGCAGGTGAGGAGGAAGAGCAGCCCCCACCCTTTGTTCACGGCTCACGTGTCCTTTGGCTTTCCAAACCATCCTCTGCCGAGGCACGAGAATGCTGACTATCATCTCCCAAACCATCAGAAAGAGAAAGGCAAAAGGAAAAGAAACTGCTCCCAAATGACTCCGTTAGTCTATTGCTTTCCAGTGTGCTCTTATGGAGATCCTCTCTGTATATCTGATACGTTGTTTGCACAAAGAATTACTGACACCTTGAACGTTATCAAGGCAAAATGAACTCATCATTCCTTAGAGGAATTTCCATCAGAATGAAGCTCTTCCACCTGCCTTTTGTAAGTAATACAGTAATCTACTCTTTCTACTCCCTTGGCTCTTAAAGCATTTTTTAAGAGTTATGCAATACAATATGCTTGATTTAAGTAAACTGTTTCTTGATAAATACAAGGAACCTGTAATTGTGTAGTGTCAGAAATAATGGGCAGGATATTCTGCACATGAAAACTGGCACAGTTCCATTAACTTCAAAATTGTTCTGTGAGTTAATAGCAGAATTAACAGCAGGAGGTGTGATTTGGGACAGGCCCCGTATGTGACTGGTCAGCTGCAGAAGTTTGCAGACTGGTTTGGGTTTAACTGGAGGAAGACAAGGACAGTTTGATCCTCACCAAACAGGAGCAAATTCCTTCAGCAGAAATCAATAAAAGTTACTTTTTTTTCAGGTGACTTCCAAAGTCTTTAATAGATATATTTTCTCTCTGCCCCAAAACTGTGACAGACGGATGCAAAACAATTCAGGAGAGAAACGAAACAGAAAGAAGAAGTTAATTATGATTTATAAATGTATTCACTTGTTGAATATTCTAATGAACCAAAGCAGGAATTTAATTTCAGGGCGATTCTGCTGAAGTGTGCTGCCAAAAACCTATGGAAAGGAAGCAACATCTGTCAGATCGTGGCTTAAGATCAATTAAAAAATGTAACCTTTTAACCATTGATGTCATTTGCTTACTTATAGGTAAGTGAGTACAAGGGACAGATTACCAGCACGGCATAGCTGAACCTTGCAAAGAATCATTAATATTTCATCACCAGAAACAGCAGTGGCAAAAGGCAGAGCTTGAGCACATGGGGGCTCCTGCAAAGCTTCCCACAAATTACTCTGCCTGGGCAGATGCTGACTGTGGAAATCCTGCTGCTGTGTCATGGGGGATGAGTTGGTGTTGATGGATGGAACCACAATCTCTCCTTCCATAGCAGCACAGCCCTGTTATTTTAATGACACAGATGTCAAAGTGAGCCTTTGTTGCTCCTAGAATGGCAAAAAAAACCCAAAACCCAATCCTCAGCTAATAGTGAAGACATTTTGGAGGTGTTCAGTGTAAGTGTGAAGTTAAAATATTTGCAGTATTCAAGGGGATGTTAAAATAAAAATGATACTATAATAATAATAAATTGAAAAGAAATTAACTTTCCCTTTTGCATATTATGCATGTGCATATATTTTTATTTTGGCACTCTCTGTGCAGTATTCTTTAGAACAGCATTTGCATCAACTCAAAAGAGGACAATGATTTGCCCAGTGTCCAGCAGGAGAGGAGCTCTGGAATTGTCTGCCCAGTGTCCTGGATGGGAGGAGCTCCAGAGCTGGAGCTGCTGCCCAGGGCAGTGTATGTTGAATTGATGCTCACCCTGCTGAGCTCTAATTCAGATCCCGTGGTCTGTTTAGCAGTCTTGGGGCTGGGAGTGAAGGATTTACTCCTGACACTTTCCCTCCCTGGATGCAGGTTTGGATCTGATGGCAGCAGGGACTCCCCACAGGACTAAGTGATGATTAAAATCCTGGGTGAACTGCTGTGCAAAGTTCCCTTTCCTGATGGCAATGGTAACACCCCTCTGGATCATCATGGTGGCGCTTTGCATGTCTCTGGCACCTTTCATCTCAGCGTTTCAAAGTGTTTTACAAACGTAATGAATCACACTTTGTGTGAAGAGGATGAATGACAGCTCTCATTAGAACTGCATTGTTTTTGAGGCCAATTTTTAGTATTTTTGTTTAATGGAGTTATGGCATCTTGTTTGTTGAGGTGGCAGTGCATAAGTTTTTAATACATTGGCAAGCCTGTAGATTCATTAAATTAAATTTAATTTAAATTAGTCATTCTTCCCTTTCCTTGGTGTCAATCATCATTCTGTAGATTAAAGTGGCTGGGAATCTGATTAGACTTGAAAGTTTTCTTTCCATTCGCCACTGCTAGTATTCCAAAATATTTCAAAAATACTTTGGAAACATTTATTTCTTTGGACAAAAAGTCTTCATCTTTAGAAAGGAGATGTGTAATTCTTAGAGTCACAGAACCACAGAATGGTTTGGGTTCAAGGAACCTCAAAGCCCACCCAGTGCCACCCCTGCCATGGCAGGGACACCTCCCACTGTCCCAATGTCCACCCTGGCCTTGGGCACTGCCAGGGATCCAGGGGCAGCCACAGCTGCTCTGGGCACCCTGTGCCAGGGCCTGCCCACCCTGCCAGGGAACAATTCCTTCCAAGATCTAATCTAAACTTCCCCTCTTTCAGTTTCTTGTCCATGCACTGAGATGTTGTCTCTTCCCAGATCTCAGCCACCCTCAGCACACTCAGGTCAACCCTGTATTTAATGGATGTTCTGGTTTTTGCCCAGGAAATGCCTATTTCAGTCATTGGGGAAAGCTCTATTTTTGACAAATGAATCAATTCTTTTTTTTCTGAGTGCAGCTTGTGGATATTACAAACCAATGCAGTGCTTCTGTTTCCTGTGGAAGAGCCATGCTGTGTAGTTATGAACAACACTTAATGCTCAAATTTTTCTCTTATTTTTATGCATTTCTCTAATTTGCTTGTTATATAGCATTTTATAAAAAGGGATTATCTAACCCCCTCTCTTTCCCATTTGGATGCACAGGTTCTCAAAGAGCTGTTTTCAAGGACTTTGATTGCAATTTTGACCCTCAATGAGTTTTTCTGTTAATTCCATTCCAAAAATGCACAATGGAGTGATGACCTCGTTATCTTGAACATGGCACTGCTTTAGATAGACCCTCACTTTGCCATCTCCCTGAATCCTCAGGTGCCTTGTAATCTGCACCATGAATAGAGTGACATTTATGCTCAGTCCTGATCATATCTTTATAAATGTTTGGTTTTACACATTTTAACTGCTGCCTTTTCACATTTTATTGCCTTCTAGTTGCTTAATATGTATGGAGATAGGTAAAATTGGGCTGTTCCTTTCTTTTTCTGGGCATATGTAAATTATAAAAATATATGCTGGGTACATTAACATGAGAACCTATCCATAAGATCTTGGGGAACAAAGGTCATGGAAATACTTTCTTATCAAACCAGTGAACTTCATAATTTACAAGTGCAGTGGAATATTTCTGTACATGTAATTATCATATTACTTGTTACCAACATTTATAGGTGCTCCCATAAACCTTACTTCAACTGAGAACTATTTTTTCCACTTTGGTAACTTAATGAAACAATTTAAACATTTTTTCTTTTTGAAATGAGACTCCCAAAATGTATTTACAGTTGAACTAAATGTTCTAAACTACTCAAAGACAGTTTTAAACATTTAGCTTTGAGAAATTTAGTCACATTTCATTTTGTTTAACATTTATAAATAAAATTTTCGCACATTTTGTTTCAAATATATGAAAACAATGTTTTGACTTGTCTAAAATGTTTCCTTCCTCCGTTTGTCTCAATGCCATTTGCATACTGGATTTAATTTCAATTTACCAATAATTTGTTGCTAAAATTTCAGTTTAATATTTTGACTAGCAACAAAGAAAACTTCAAGTACATCGCTTATGGAAATAAATAATTTAAACAGAGGCTGAGAAAAGGACATGCAAATCCAGGTCCAAATTGCACAAGGCACTGAATATTTTGTGCTGGAAAGAAACATCCCTGCTCTTAATTGGGATTTTAATTGGAAAAGGTGAAGTGCCAAATGCTTTGAGAGGTGAGACATTGGGTGCCACGAGGGCTGTTTGATTTGGGACAGGATGGTGAAATGCATGGAGGCCATGGCTCTAACTGCAAATAATGGAGAAATAATGGCATTTAGTGGATTACTCAGGAATGTCATGTGAGACATGCTTCAGTACCTGCCCTACTCTTGTTGGGACTTTTATTATAATGAATGAAAAATTCCATTTTCTATTTCCTAGTGCCAGACTTGTTTCTAGGGAATGAAGTTATATTGATATCTGAATACTTTCTTTGGTCTTTTTACAGCAGGCTCTGCCCCCTTTTTGTGATTTCATGCTGTAATTGCTCTGGGAAATAAAATTAAACCATTTTACTTGTATGTGTATTTCCGTTCCATTTTATTCCAGAAAAAGCACTACATAATTGTATAAAATTTGAACTTGGTCACTGTTGCATCATAAAACACAATAAAAAAATCACTTGTGAATTTAGAGAAGATGCTTTCTTTAAGGATTTTCCTCAGTCAAATTTAAGGCCAGTAGAATTAAGGGACTTCTTCAAATTATCCCATTATATAATGTTTCATGTTTAATATATCATGTCTGTATGTAGTTTAGATAATTTAAAATTATCCTGTTGGTATCCTTAAAATCTCCATACTTTAGTTACTACAGCACATCCCTGAAGAAGATGATTTGTGCTTGATTTTCAGGATAAAGGTACAAAAAAATTTGTGTCTGCTTTTTGTGTGTTTCATTCAATTCTTTGGTGTACAGAACCATTAGAACTGGGCTGAAAAAGCATCTGTAGTTCTGCTCAACCTGATTTCTGGTCAGTTTGTACACGGGTACATAAGGAACTTTAAAGGACACACAATGCTCAGAACTGCACACAGAGTTTGAGAGTGGAGCATTAATTTCTTCTTTTATCTCTTACCCATAGACCAGCACCAAACCAAGCTTCACCCTTTGTTTATCAGTTCTTTGGGGTTCTCATTTATTCAGGAAAATTTATCAACCCGGCCTGTGACTTTCAAAGTATCAGAAGATGGATATGGTGTCCTCTTATGGCAGATGAGAAATTAATTTGAGTGAAATGAAACTGTTTCAAGAATTACAGATTGGATTGTTGCACTCTTCTCGCTGATGCTCTGAGAGCTCCCTGCAAATTGCACCCAAGAGCACAGGCTTCCAGACAAAAATTAGTTTTTCCATTAAATTCTGTAGAAATCCTGTTTAATGAATGAAGGAAAAGCTAGATGAGGCATCAAGGTTGAAATCAACACTCAGACATGGAAATGCTGAGTATTAGTCTTGTGCCTGGGAAAAAGCAAAACAACCCAGGCAAAAGTACTTTAAAGTTTTCTGAGTTCTTTCAGCACAGAACAGGAGTCAGGCAGCTGAATTATATCAAAATCTGATATCTGTGCTTTAAACCTGGACTCAAAGTTTTACTGAGGTAGTGACCTGAGCATAGACCTATCCCATATCTGAGTAGAATTAATCCAGGAATGCCCCCATGCTCCCAGAAATGCACTCAGGTCTCCCTTCCTTCACAGCCTCACTTGTTCTGTTACACTCTCCCGGGATGTTCAGCTCCTCTGCCAACTTCCAGGTCGTTAAAACAGGTTCTTTTGGCAGCTGCAAATGCTCTTATCAGCAACTGCATTTGAAATTTATCCAACTCTCAGACAGTTGTAAAATCTTGCAAATTGAAAATCCTTGGATCTCCTGGGAAATTGCTGTTTAAGATCATGTTTAATCTCCTTTTAATATCCTCTCAGCAGTTTGATCCTGATCCTACAGTGATGTAAATTCAAAATAACTCTCCTGAAGTCAATGTAAAATCTAAGTAAGCCAATGGTGTTATTTTGGATTTATGGCATGAGAACAGAATCTGGCATGGCTTCCTCGTGTTTTCGCTCATTGAGGGAACACGTGGGAAAGTTTCTGAATCCTGTGCTCTTGTTTCTTCATCTTTACCAGCCAAAAGTTTTGTTTTCTTTTTTTTAGGCCTGACCTGAAGACTTGTAACATTAATATTTAATCAGTTATGTTCCCTAACTTCTTTGCTTCATTTTTTTTTTTTTACTCTTTATTTTGCAATTCTCCTACAGTTTTTTTCAGCTACCTTTTCAATGGAACAGATGCTGAAAATGGTACGGGGACAATATTAATTTAATGGCATGCATCACTGCAATGAAATAAAATTAATCTCTCTTTTCACTGCATGATCAGGAGCTTCAAGCATTCATACATATTTTTCTAACCTTGGTTTTGTTGGACAATTGTAATCATCATTATTACTAATTTCAATATTACAATTGAAATTCAAAAGTGTCCCTAGGTCCAGGCTTTAAATGTATAAACATGTGTAAATCCTGGAGACATAGGGGTGTTATTTATCAATATTGTATTTAAATTCTCCGTTTCTGGTATTCTTGAGTCAAAGTCTCAAATACTATGTTCTACCACAAGTAGCAGTCCAATCCGATCTTGAAAACAATGCCAAGCTGCATTATCAAACCAAAAAAGAAAACATATATGCCTGTAACACAGTTCTGTGTACCTTATTATGATACCAGAAAAATCAGAGTGGTAGAATTGTGGGGCTGGAAGGGATCTTAAATCCCACCCAGTGCCACCCCAGCCATGGCAGGGACACCTCCCACTGTCCCAGACTGCTCCCAGCCCCAGTGTCCAACCTGGCCTTGGGCACTGCCAGGGATCCAGGGGCAGCCACAGCTGCTCTGGGCACCCTGTGCCAGGGCCTGCCCACCCTGCCAGGGAACAATTCCTGCCCAAGATCCCATCCAGCCCTGCCCTCTGGCACTGGCAGCCATTCCCTGTGTGCTGTCCCTCCAGCCCTTGCCAATTGTCTCTCTCCATCTTTCCTGCAGCTCCTTCAGGCCCTGCAAGGCCACCCTGAGCTCAGCCCAAAGCTTCTCCTCTGCAGGTGAACAATGCCAGCTGTGCCAGCCTTTCCTCCCAGCAGAGCTGCTCCATGCTCTGCTCATCCTGGAGCCTCCTCTGGGCTCTCTCAGCAGCTCCAGCTCCTTGCTGTGCTGGCCCAGGGCTGGGGCACCTCTGCAGGTGCTCAGGGTCTCACCTGGGGGCAGAGGGGCAGAATCCTCTCTGCTGGTTCAGCCCAGGGCACACTGCCAGACCCATGACTATTGCAGAAGTCCACATGGGTCCACATTGAAATAACTGACTTTTAAAAGCTTAGGAAAATAGCTGCTGGGTCATTTTAACATCTTGTGGGTATGTTCTAGAAATTGGGCCAGTATGTGGGTCCCTTCAGGACAGGTCTCAGTGCCTGGTGTGGAACTCTGAGCAGGCAGCCATGGCAGAGAGCATCCCCTCGATTCTGAAAAGCTGCTGGAGCCACCCCTCTCCATGGAGATGCTTGGAAAAGCTTCGGAGAGTCAGAGCAATCAATACATCCCTGCAAGCAGCAGCAGCTACAGAGAACCTTTTAGAGGTTTCTGCATGGCAGAGCATTGCAGGTGCTGCTTTCCATGGAAATGAGTTCATCTAGATGCTAAACAGTTTAGTGAGGGCTCCTTGCACATTCCTGCATGGCAGCAGTGGAAAATGGAGAAAGATGAGGCTTTCTCTGAGTAGGTCTTATGGAAATGAAAGCATTTTCCATGGATTAAGGGCTCTGCAGATCCAGAACATATGTAATTTTCTCCAATACTCCTAGGAAAGCGCCATTCAGCTGTGTTAAATTGTATGAAATGCTTCTGTGAAGCATTGCTTTGTGTGGTATAACCTGAACAGAGGCCGAAGAGGCCTAGTCCACATGGAAATTCCCATTTGTTTCTTTTTTAAATAAGTAGTTTTGCTTCCTTTGTTGATTAAATTAGTAGGAAGGGTGCATTGGATTCTCAGATGGAAGGTGTTTGTCTCCTGGTTGCATTTGACAGCATCACAAGCACAGTTTGGGCATGTTTTTCACCATTTCTTAGCACCTGCAATATTTCACTTGGAAAAAACCCTGACATTGTTTGATGAATTAAGTATCTGTGTTAATCTACCTCCTGATTCTGAAAAATGGAAGGCAAACAGTAGTACATATCCTCTGTGGAGTCTACAGAAAATTTTTAGGGTTTTTTATTGTTTTGTTTTGGTTTATTTTTTTCTTAACATCTAAAAATCACCACATATACAGAACAAATAACCAAAATCAGCAAATGACCAAGCAACAGAAAGGCATTCTCATGATTTCTTATAGATGCCTAAAGGACACCATGTTTTTCCATGGAAGCTTGTTAGATGATCTATCTAGGTGAGAATTAAAGGCAAATAGATGGCTGAGCTCCTGCCTGTCATTTTCAGGCATCCCTTCTATGAGTGGGATTTATGACCCCTGACTAGCTTGTACATGGAACTAAAAATGCTATTCAATATTTCATTTAAATTATTGGAAAATAGAGGAAAGAAAAATCAGCAGAATCTTCAAATAATTATCTGGGCTCAAGCAAAATGATACCATATTATACACAGGATTTTAAAAAGATTGCACTGTGTGATCAATGAGATTTTAAACCCCATGGCAGATTTATAGTAAATAGGTGCCATTTCATTTTTTTAAAACAAGTTTAATAACTGAGATTGTTTTCTTGTTTTGTGATTGATTGTTGTATGAATCATCTGATGTTTCAGTTGTGACTCATCTGACAAACTCCAAAGTCTGTTATATTTTTATCTCCCGATAAAGTCAATAATAAAGAATTATAATCTTGTGGACTTTAAATAGCAAAGCGAACATATTTCTTTTTATAACTTTTTTACTCCAGTAAAGCCACCGTGTTTTTTCCAGTAGCAGATAGATGTGAAAGCAGTGACAACATGTGATTGATGGAAAAAACTTTGTAATTTCACCATTATGTTGCTAATCCATGCACAATTTATAGCTGTTTACTGAACTCGAGAACTGTTGGTCTCTTGGATCATGGCTATTCATGTACAGATGTGAAAATGTCTTTGATTAGTAGAGAGCTACGTAGCTGCCACCTCCTGGTGCCTGGTATGGAGGGGACAGGGACAGAAATCACCAGGAACAATCTGAAATACTCCAGGCACAGGCTGGGTGAGATTGCCTATCTCAGGCTGCGGGCATTCAGTGAAGAAAGATCTTTGTGCTAGATAAGCATGACTGCCTGGTATTCATGAGCACAGGAGGGTGAGCAGGGAGATTACAGGGACAGCACTCTCCTTTAAATCTTCTGCTCACAAACCCCTGGTAGGTGTGCCCAGCACACATGGAAAGAATATGCCCAGCAGAAGTACATGCTAACAAATCAAATGTGATTTCTCCAGTGAAAACAGGAGAATGGACAAAAATGAAACATTGGGAAGATGATATATTTTTTCTTAGATTTTGGAAGATATAGTCTATTGTTAATTGTACAGCACACGCTGCACAAAATAAGTGACATTCAGACTTGGAATGAAAAGACACGATTATTAGCAGCTATTTAGCTGTGCTATATCTTACTGTCAGATGATGTGTGTACAAGCTGTGCATGCTCTCTAGGAAGATGCAGTGATTTTTTAAACTTGTTTTCTAACAGGATAAATTAATAAGCTATCAGTTGACTACATTAGAGGACTATATTTGGAGGTGTTATCCTGCTTGGCAGCCTGTGCATACAGTGCCTTACACGTGGTTGGAACCACAGAACCATGGAATTATGGAATATCCTGGGTTGGAAGGGACCCACAAGGATCATTTGTCCCTCCACTGCTGATTCAGATCCACCTGGCCATCCACCAGGACCCCCCATGTCCCTTCTCATGGCTTCTCATTCCCAGCCTGTCCCTTATTGCATGTTCATACACATTAAAAAAAATGTACTTCTTTCTTTTAATGCACAGCGTCAGAAATAAATGAGCCTCAAATTCCTAACTAAATAATACCTTGTCTAAATGAGAAATTTAATTTTAGTATCTGCATTTCTAAAGAACTTATTAGCAGAAGATGTTGATACATTAAAAGGTTTATGAGGTCAGTCTGACTCACCCACATAGGCCTTTTTTCCCCTTGGATTTTTTGGGGTGCAATTTTTGGATACTGGATTGAAGCTATAAATAGTCCATAGCTGTGAATCTACATTGGTCAGCAGACCCTTTCTATAGAGCACTTTTGAATTACTGTCCTTCCAAATAATGTTCTCTGTGATAATCTTCTTCAGTGTGGTGAAAATCACCTAGCTGGGGCTTGATCCCTGCGTGAGCCAATTGTGTAACTCAAGGCAGCCAGAAGTGTCCTGGTGCTTCTGGAGACCTCCCAGGATTGAGAGAGCCCCTCAGGACAGACAAGCTGACCAGCCCAGTCCTGCCTGGCCTTCGCTGCCTCCCAGCAGAGCTGAGGAAAAGGGATGATGGCCAGAAGGCTGCTGCATTCACAACAGTCACTTACCACATCATAAAACTGAATTAAACAAGCTCAAAAGATTCATAGGATTGTATGAGGGTAAGGTGATCTCAAAGCTCAGTGACAGCAATGTTTCAGTGTCCATACATTGCCAAACATCCTCAGATTTTATAAAACATGAGAGGAGCTCTCCCACCAAAGACTTAACGCAAACAGCCCCAGCTTCAAATGTCTCTGGAGGAAAAGAAGCTTTTTTCTACTGCAGCCTAAATGAAACTGGACTCCATTCTGTTGTCTTTTGTGGGCAGGAAGGTGCTGATTCTGTGACCTGAGCCTGGATGCCTGGGTTTGGCTGACAAGAGGAATTTTCATCTCCATGGAATAGCTGCTCCATTTGGGATAGGTATTTCCAGCTGATGGTTTATCAGTGTAGCCTGTGCCCTTGCAAGAAGCTCCATGTCCACATCTGGAATTTAAAACCACTCCCGAATCCTCTGTTCATGATTGTACTATTTCCACAGTTCAGTTTGTTTTCACTGTGATCCTCTTCCCACTTCAAAATTTCCTTTTCCCTCCAGGTTTCAATGCTTCAAGTCTAAACCCCGGAAAATGTTTGCATTGCTAACTTTGTGGAGATTCTTTATCAGTTGTTTTGTGTATATTTGTTTTAACCTCTGTGGTTTTGCCTTTGTTTTAACCTTTTTCAAGTAAACACATGTTGTTGTATTCTTATATTTCTACAAGGAAGACATTTGTTATTGGAAGAAATGGCTTTAGGTAGCAGCTGCTTTGAGCTGTTCATTATTTATGGTGTAAAAGCCTTGTTTCCTTGCCACAAGAAAAACACTTCTGTTAGTTATACTCTTTTTGCACACTTGTCTTCTCACTGGGCTGCCATTGTGGCTTTAATTAGTTTTCCTTTTTTTGGCATTATTAAGAACAAGGTTTTTTCTCTCATTCAATCCTGGCCACCTTTCATGTTTCCACACAGGATTCAAATTGTGCTTTGATTCATTAGCAAAATGACATTGAAATTGAAGGGCATTTTGAACAAAAAACTTTGTTCTGACTCCGTGGAATATCCTTTCCTATAAACCTCTGCTTCTACTCCTCCCTGTGCTCCCAACTCCTGCAGATAGCAATGTGCTACTCACGTGCCTCTTAAATCTGTAATATTTTCCAGGTGAGAAGAAAAGTGAAGGAAATTGCAGGTCTGTTAAAGGGAGCTGAGAGAGAAGAGCGTGCATTGGAAAAGCTAAACAGGGCTGGGAGGCTGCAGAGAACAGGGTCAAAAGATAGAAGGAAGTTTCTCCTTTCCTACTCCCTCTGTAAATGTACCCAAGCTGGTGAGTAAATGGGGTACTGATAAATTCTGAATTGCTAAAGGCTTTTTGCAATTCCTTTCCTGAAGTTCACAGTTCAAACTTTTTTTTGTGCACCCCAATGAAAATTTTCAACTTAAACTTGCAACTTAAACTTTCTTACCCTTATTTTATAAACTCACAAATTCCTAGAACAATGAAGTGCATGTATCCCTTCAGATGCTTAGAAAACAAAGCAGCCATCTTCTTTTCAAACAAAAAATGGGTTAAGCTACCCAGCCATAAGCATAATTTTTAAAAAACTTCAGATTCTGTAAACCCACAGTAGAAAAGAAATCTTTTTCTTTCAGTTTCACGGATTTGTTATCACAGATGTTCTTAACCTAAATATATGGATATGCAAAAACAAATACTGTTTAAAATATGTATAAACTTCCTTTATTTATGTCTGACACTGATTTCATTCTGACTCCAGGTTTCAAGCAGCTGGAAATGCTAACTGCAGGGCTCAGTGTGCTCCCCTGCTGCTCCCCATGCCTTCCTTGGCTGCAGGAGAGCACAGCCTGGTTTTTGGAGGCGCATCTAACATTTTGCAAAGAGAGCTGACAATTGTATTTGGAAAGATTTCCCAGTAGCTAATGTGACACTGAGTTTAGCCTGGTTCAACGTGCCATTCACAGAGTGACCACCAGCCCAGGGCTGTGGAGCTGGGGAGTCACCAAAGGCAGAAATGGAGAGAGGCAAATCCTCTTTCCCCGGTCTCTGTGTGTGCTGGAGATACCAAGGTACAGCCTGGGCAGGCTGAGGACTCACAAACCCTGGCAGAAATCCATGGAGCACCTCTTCAGCCACTCCAGGCTGCCCTTCCTCCCTGCCCACCCCTCCTTTGTGTCCCCTGCTGTTATTCCCTATGCAATGCTCTCCTGGAAGGATGGCAGAGCAGTTTGAAACTGCCAGAATGGGAACTGCAGTGGCTGAAGGGATATTCCAAATGTTGCCATTTATCAGCATTATGGGCTGGTTTTGGTTTGAGCACTTCTTCCTTTCTGTGTCCAACAGAAAAAGCAGGTCCTGCCTCTTCTCCTCTGGCTGGCAGATGGCTGTAGTAGGATTTTAGTGAGGAAGTTGTCTGTGGGATACAGAGAGGCATCTCCAGCTGATGGCCTGTCCCAGTTAGACAGACTGTTTATTGACATTGTCTGAACTTTTCCTACAGACAGCCTGTTAGATAGTCAATTTTAAAATGGCTTAAGGAAGGTGAAATTAATTCCACAGTGGTTATTCAGGTAATCAGCCCTGGGACTTAGCCAGAGGTGCAAACACAGAAGCAGGAGTTTTGCTTCAATTTTGTTTGCAGATAAGGACCATCTATCCATAGATCCTATGGGAAGATGAACAAATGAGAAAAATAATAGCGGAATCTGATTAGTTTATGCTGAGATTTCAATGCAGAAGGAAGGGAAGATGCAAGGCTCTCTCCAGATCAGATGTTACTGCACTCATTTGTTAACGTGCGTCCTTGAATGGAATTAATGAAACCTTTCAATATAGATCAATATGCTCTTTGACTGCAGAATATTATGGGTACCTATTGTATATGCTTAATTAGATTGAAATTGCTTTCACATTTCCTTTATATTCAAAAAATCTGGTATCAGCAGTTTAAAAAAGGGAATTACAAAAGTCATCCTCCCACCATGCTGCTAGAGCCAGCAAGAGAAGGGGAAAAGGGAAAAACTCCTCAGCCAGGTCTCAGGTCTCAGCCTGGGGGCAGTTCTGGCAGAGCTCACTAGCACTGCACTGTACCCATGACAAAGCTAAATGGTCATTCTTTCACCATCACCAGGACACTGACAGGTATCCATTGAAGGCAGCAGGTTTGGACAGGGTCTATATAATAAATTTTGAGGCATACTTGACTTTCCTATTTTCTGTCCAAAACCATTTTCTTGACAAAACTGTTCCAAATTAATGTGCACCACCCTCCTTCCTCATCCTTATCTCTCTAAAGACGTTCTCAAGCAATGCTTTCCATGTTTCAGTTCTTGATGGCCTTTATTGCTCCTCGAATTCTCTCTCCAAACCCACTCCTAAAACATGTTGTCTTAGTCCCACAGCCATATTCCTATCGAGATAAAGCCCTTATACCTTCAGTACTAATTAATCTGCTGTGCTGTTACCTCATGCTTTCAGCTCAGTCCCTGGGGTGTTTCTGGGCTTGCTCCTGGCTGTCCCAGCCATGGCCACTGCCCTTGTTTCTCACCCTGTTCAGCCACCCGGGGCTGTGTCCATGCTCCAGTCCCATCCTCTCCCCTCATGGCACACCCAGACCCGTCCCTGTGCCTTTCTGAGCTGAAATGGCAGCTCTCTGAAGCAGTTTTTGTCCTTAATTCTCCAAGCTCCAGCTCTGCAGCCAGAAGGCTCCTGCTGTTTGCCCAGGGCAGGGTTGGGGTTATTTAGCCTGGAGAAAAGGAGGCTCCCTCTCATTAGAGCTCTCTGCAATTCCCTGATAGGAGGCCACAGCTAGGTGAGGGTCAGACTCTGCTCCCAAGTAATAAGAAACAGGACAAGGGAAAATGGCCTCAGGCTGCAGCAAAGGAGGTTTAGATTGCCTACTGGAGAAAATTTCTTCACTGAAAGGGTCATCAAGGCCTGTCTAGGGAAGTGGTGACTCAAGCTCTCAAACACATGTGGATGTGGCACTTGGAGACAGGGTTTAGTGGTGGATTTGGCAGTGCTGGGAGAGCAGTTGGACTTGATGATCTTGCAGGGCTTTTCCAACCTGAACAATTCTATGACTTAATGATCCACTGTACTACATTCCGTGTCCCTTGGCCTCCCAAGGATGCATTGTTTATCAGCTTTCCTCCTTCCAAATTCTTTGTTTGTACAGTGGCAGTTTTTGCGCCAATTTTTTTTTTTCCTTTGCCTTGTTATTGGCAGAGCTAATTAACCACAGAATATAAAAGCCTTGCTCTCCAGGGCTGGGTGGTGTGGTCCCAGAGCAGCACCAGTGCTGCCTTGGGGAACGAGAAGAGGGCTGGGCTGCCTGACCATGGGCACAACATCTTCACAAAGGGGTACCCGGTTTATTCCATCCTCATTATTATTATCCTTATCCAATCCTTATTCTGGAGAGGCCCCGTGTTAATCCTTCCTTGCCCTGCTCCACAGCCACACGGATGGCACAGGCTGTGTTCACAGGCTCACACAGGGTGGACACGATGGATGCTGGTGGAGCAGAAGGGATTTGCAGGCTCACCTGTGCCTGCGTGGGCGTGGGTGGCTGCAAGCTGCCGCTGGGCGTGGATGGGTGCATGGGCTCAGGGTGCTGCTCCCTGAGCCACACCTGGGAATCGCTGTGGGTCAGGAGAAGGGGAGTGGGAAAGAGGCAGCTGTGGGGCAGGCGTGGTTGAGAAGAAAGAGTGTCCTCCCCACCTCCAGGCCTGGCCTCAGCCCCTGGCTGTGAGCTGTAAAAGACCGAGATTTTTCCACATCCAGAAATGCTTAAGGAACTTTGGGGGTTTTTTTGGTTTTTTTTGGGTTTTTTTTGTTTTTTTTTTAATTCCTGGACAAATGTCTGCTGCTGACAGGAAACACGTCTGGATTGAGTATAAAATGCTGTCTGTCCGTGCCGCCCAGCCGAGCCCCGTGTCTGTGTCCGCGCACGGAGCTCCGGCGCTGGGCAGCCCGCAGAGAGGCGACAGGGAAGGGACACGCAGGGACAGGGCGCCAGCGCCGCAGCATGGGGGTCCCCGGAGCCCTGGCAGCCGTGCCCAGGGGGGCCTGCGTGACCGAGAGGGTGCGGAACGAGCCGTGGGGAGGGGACACCGGCACGGGGACAGGGACAGGCTGCCCGGGGCTCCTTTCCCCGCTCGCCTCGCCCCCCCAGCCCCGGCTCGTCCCCGCGGGCAGCGCCAGGAGCGGGGCCCTGCGGGAGGGCAGGGCCGGGGGCTGCGCTCCCCCTGGGCTGGGGGAAGGGACAGGAAAATCGAGACGAAGCAACAGCCTCCAGCTTTTCCCTTCCTCTAATCTTGCTTCACTCCCCTTGCTCCCTCTCCCTCCCTCTCCCCTTTCCCCTCCCTCCCTCCCTCTTTCTAATTCCTGCCACTAGCTCGGAGCCTCATTCAGCCGCCGCTGCCGCTGGAGTGTAATAGGCTGAAGATGCTGCCGAGCCCGCTCCGCGGCCACTTGTGAATGGGACTGGCGAGGTGTCCCCGCTCCGCAGGCGGCCAAGGGACGCGGCCGGAGCCGCAGGTGAGCTGGGGGAGCCCCGCCAGGGCAAGGGAAGGGGAGCGGCGGGGCTGAGCGTGTGGGCAGCTCGGAAAGGAAAGGAAAGGAAAGGAAAGGAAAGGAAAGGAAAGGAAAGGAAAGGAAAGGAAAGGAAAGGAAAGGAAAGGAAAGGAAAGGAAAGATGCTGGCGGTACCCCGAAGTTGGCCGGGCAGGTGTGCGGAGCCGAGCGGGGCCGGGCGCGCTGCGGCGGCCGCGGGGCCCCTGCGGCGCGCTCGGCGCTCCGGAGGGAGAAGGAAAACGCTCTGGCAGACGCTGCCTCTTTTTTTTTTTTCTTCTTCTTCTCCCTCCCTTCGGTTCTTGCTCGGGGTGGGGAGCGAGGGAGGGATAGCATTTAGACGTTTTAAAATGTTCCTCCGGAGAAGCAGATGCCGAAAGCCCCGAACTGAAAATCTTTTACTTGCGCCGTAGCTCCCAGGCACGAAATAAATATGCAGGAATTAGGAGTGTATGAAATGAAGGATACTCTAGCCAGAATGAAAATGGCAAAGACTTTGATTTATACCCTTCCTCCCCCGCACCCCCCCCCCTTTATTTATTTAATTAATTCTTTTGCTGGCTTTCAAACGCATTACTATTCACAAGGTACCAAAACGGTATCTGTCTCTAACACGGGCTAGTCCAAAAAGCATTAGACTTCTGGGTGATGCATGCATAAGCACATCCCCAAGGAAGGTAAAACAGATCAGGCTGCGGGTCCCCATAAATACCATTAAGTTCAGAATAAAAGTGCTTCCTGTGCAGCCCTTCGGGAGCACATATAGCAGTCTGACATCATGATACAAACGCCTTCACCTCCTATAGAAGTCCCCCTTTATTGTCTACTCTTTTAAATATTCATTTGGTGAGGAGAGAACCAGTATATGCTGGGAGAGCTTCTTTGTACCGCTGCTACAAAGGACACAGTGGCTGTGTAACACAGTATTTACCTACCCAGATATCTGTGACAAAGGAACCTCTTTAGCAAATGAGGTCACTAATTCAGAAATTGGCCCTTTATGAGGAGAATGCTCATTTCTTTTTCACGTTCCAATTACTATCAAGTCCCTGGGAAAGACTTTCTTGCTGTTGATTTGTGACGGTGATGCGGTAAGGTTTTCACAGACTTCACGCCTCCCTATTAAGAAATTAAATGTTTTGAATTATTTAATAATGGAACTGTTGAATAAGAGGGGCACCGCCGGGCTCAGGAGCAGGGAAGCACGCACTCCGGCACTGCTGGATGTCCATCTCCTTTCCCTCTCCCTCGCTCCTCTGTCTGCCTCAGTGTTTCCAAAGTCTGTGTGATTCTCCAGGTAAATACTTTGTTCGCTTTTTCCATGCTGGCTAACGGATCCCAGTGAATAAATTGCCTTTCAGTGTAGAAGTCCTCCGATAATTAACCTGACATCTGCCTCAGCCAGGTCTGTCTGCCGAGGTTTGGAGCACAAATCGATGCTTGTGCTCGGTCTTTTGGCTGGTTTTACAGGCAGAGAGACGCGCGAGTCCGTGGCAGGGGAGCTGCAGATGTTTGCTCGGGAGCAGCAGGTCCCTGGCAGAGCTGCACAGCTCCTGTGGCCGGGAGAGGGGCAGGGGGAGCAGGAGGAATGGGGAGCAGGAGTTGTGCCGTAACACACAAGGCATTCTTGGTGCACGTTTCTGGGTCTAGAAGAGTCTGTGCTCTAGAAAACAGAAGTTCCTGGCTGCAGTTCAAAAGCAGTTCTTCTTCTGCCTCTTGCAGAAGAACAAAATAAAGTTACAGAACTAAGAACAATATATTCAGTAAAAGGATCGGAAATCCTTTAGGAAAATTTTACCTAAAGGACGTCTTTCTTTGGCAGGCTCTTGTTCTTAGGCCCTGAAATAGGATTTTTTTTTTCACCTCAGCCTTGCACATCAGAGAATGAGCATGGACAGAGAATGCTAAATATAGGCTTCTCCACATCAGCTTTAACTTTACTACAATTATAAGTGTTGCCTGTCCAAAGAAATCAGTAGGAACTAGATTACTTCATTAGCAGAAACGCTGCTACAGTAGGACATGCCAGGGGATAAATCATTGCAATTTATCAGCAGCAGGAAAATACGTATAGAAATGGTTAATTGAGAGGGCAGCTAAATTAATTTTTGTTCTGCATAAAAAGATGGGGAAACTGCAAAGATTGGAGTGATTTCTGTGATTTATCTGATAAAATGCTTTAAAGTGTATCATGTGGTTTCAGCTTCAATTAATAAGCTATTCTTACAACATCTGACATATTTAATTTAGTGTAAGGAACATATGTGAAGTTCAGAGTTACAGTAGACTGAAACTAACATTCTTATTTTCTGCAACTGCTGTAACATAACAGCATAACTTGACAAACAAACCTTCGAGTGATGAGAATTCCACAATAGAAGCTATTTCTAGCTCAGACATCATAGAAATCTCAAGTCATCTCACACTTGGCATTTCTTCTTTTTGGTGAACCCCCTAACTGCATTTTGAATACATTTTGTGAGCTGGGTGTTCAGCGAAATACCTTCAGTGTGTGAGAATCAGAGGTGTCATCTGGAATCAGTTAATTTGAAACAGTTTAGCACCATACTTCCTGGACTTTTGTGTGTGTGTGTGTGTGCGCGCCTGTGTGTGCGTGAGTTCTTTTACCAGCATTTTAAGCTAAAATCGGTGTATCATTTCCTACGCCATACCCATTTTTATGTTTTTAATGGCACTTCAGCTTTCATTGTTTCTTTGTTGGGGCCAACCCAAGGCTTGGGTACAGAAATGTCAAGGTGGCCATTCATTTAAATGGAGATTGGGTAGGGCGCTTTGTCTGGGTGAACTGGGAGAACTTCATGAGCATTTTATGCCATCAATATCTTTGTACGTCAGATATCTTGTCTCTTACCGGTCAAGGAGCACTGTACCCACCGTCTTTGATACATGCTGGACATGGAGTAAAACCCCTTGTATTATTTTAGGAGGAAATGTAGCAGCCCTGTGCCAGGTTTTGAGGCTGAGGACTCAGGCTGTGCGATCCGCGATCCGCGTTATTCCCGGGGGAAGGACGCTTGGATCGCTCGGGTGCTCGGCCGGGCTGCGCTGCGGCGGGCGGGCAGCAGGGGGCAGTGCTGCCCCGCGCGTTCCCGGAGCGATCCCGGTTCTGTTCCTGTCCCGGGGGATCCCGCCGCGCTCCCCGGCCTTGCACAGCCCTCCCGCCGCTGCACCGCCTCACCCGCGGCAGCGCGGCACCGTCTTGGCTCTGGCGGAGGAGTTTGGGGGTGCTGGAAGTGCGGCTGGCCTGCAGACAAGCTGACTCCACGGCTGGAGGCTGGGTGCGCGATAGCAGCCCGGGCCCCTCTCGGAAGGGGTTTCGCTCGCTCTTTCGTCCCTTTTTAAAGGCGGTGCCGGTTCATGCCATGCCAAGAGTTTAAAGGCGGTAAAAAATGATACAGCGAAACAAAATGTATTTTTTTCAGAGATGTTATCAGATTTGAGAGGTCTTATAAAGACATCCTTGATAGGAGGAAAAAAAATTACATATTAGGCCAAATTGGACTAGTTTTATCTGTTCACATCCAGGTCAGTGGAGCTTACAGCTGAAAGACTGAGAAAAGCAGATTGATCCAAATCACTTCCATATATCCTGCAGCACCCTGGAATACAAAAGATGCTGTTACTATCCAAAGAATCACGGAATGGGTTGGGTTGGAAGGGACCTTAAAGCTCATTTTTTCCCACCCCTTGCCATGGACAGGGACACCTTCCACTTATCCCTGGCTGCTCCAAAGCCCATCCATGCTGGATGCTGACCAGCAAGGACATATATGATCATATAGATTTGAAATGGTTGCAGGTATGGAAAGAGGCTTATTCCAGCTGTCTTCTTCTGATGTCCTTCTAGACATCCCCTTTGGGGTGTTCCTACAGACTGGATCTTTGATTGGATTCAGACCTACCACATTGCTGTGTATAAGAAGGATATACCATAAATAACAGTGCAGAACTCTACAATCTTGCAGAACATCCCCTGAGTGCAGCCAGAGAAGTTCATTAATGCACCTAATCCAAGTTCAACGGAAAAGGGCATGGGAGACCTGTCAGTGCCCATCCCCTGTCCTACAGGGGTGGGAACAGCCCTTCAGCTGCTCACTGTGCTCAGGCTGGGAGGGAAGCCTGGAGCTGCCAGTGCTGCTCAAGGCCCTCCCGAGAAGATCCCGCACGGCAGGGACATCAGCGATGCCTCGAGAGCCAGCAGGAGTTCAGAGAGGAGTGCGTGGAGCCGTGCTGCTGAGCAGTGCCCGGGGGGAAGGTGACTTCAAGGCTCTTTTTGCCTGACCAAGGCATCGGGGCTCCTTCCATTGCTGCTTGGGGGTGCGGTGGCTCCCAGGCATCCCTGTCCCGCTGAGCTCTGCTGGCTCCACCAGCCATAATTTAGCTCCACGGTTTTGAAGTGCTGGCTTAAGCAAATTCTAAGGAGGTTTTGTGTGTGTGGTTGGTTGGTTTTTTTCCCTCCAAAGTTTGGCAGTGAGTGAGAGCCCTCTCCCTTCTGAATCAGCAAGAGTTCATCAGAATTCTTAATTGGAATGCAATGGCAGGCAGAGTTGGAGCAGTAGAAATCAATGGAAATGGATTAAAAGAAACGGACCAAGTAACCACATGTAAAGAAGGAGCCAGGATTTTCCAGAATGACTGGTGAACACTGCAGCAAGAGGTTTCCAGATATAATTCATTATTATGATGATGTTTAATTGTTCATCAACAGGTAGTCCGTAGCCACATTATAGATACACTAATAGAAATTGGGGATCATGGAGCACGATAATGCAGACAGAATTGGACAGGACTTTGATGTGTGAGTGTCAGCTGTAGGAAATGCCTGTCAAGACAGTAATTACGGTTAAGGTTTCATTAAATGGTGTTGGTGCAGACTGACACTGTTGCCATGAGCCCCCAGTGATACTATGAGGACACTGCCCGTGCAGAGAGACGAGCAGTAGGAATTTTATTCAAAACCCCTTGAAAATAGAGTTTTTGTGTTTGTGAGCTGCACAGCACCGAGCATTTAACTCCCCTGTCTTTGTATGATGCACCTGGTGCAGGTTTTCGTGCCCTATGAGCAAGCCCAGCTCGAGCTCAGCCTGGCTGGGTCAGATTTGTCCCTGTCCCGTCCTCCAAGCCGGGACAGGCAGTATATCAGTACTGTGCCCTCTCACAGCCCCACTCCCTTCCACGTGAGCCCCTAATCACACAGTCTCTGCTAGCCTGGGAAGCCAAAAACTTCCTTAACTTGCTGCCAATCCCATTGAAGGGCTGCTTCTTCAGCCCCACATTTCCGTGCTCTTACTTTTACATCAGATATTCCAAGGCAGAGAGTCATGCTTAAGGTTAAACTGCTGCCATATAAACTCTGGTTCAACATAATTTTGATCCCAGTGAGGCTGCTGATATATACTTTTAAATAAAATCAAACTTCAGAAACGCATTAATTGGTCTCAGTGGTTAAGTTAAATAGTTAAATACATGCATACATATCATTCTGCCAAGGCTAAGTCATTAGTTCAGTGGAAAGCAGAAATGATGGCTCTATTGGAATCAGGAGACTAAACCCTATTTCCATTAATGCTAACTGTTTTATTAATACATGCATGTGTCGGCATTAAGTCATAAATTTAAATGGTCTGCCCCTTCTTGATTTAAAGTAATTATCTCACAGATCTTGGCCGCTGAATGAATAACTCTGTTACTCCTTTCATTTTTTATCAACTAAGTTTTTTTGGGGGGTTGTGTGTGTGTGTGTAGACATTGCAAGGCAAAGAAAAGAAATATAGCTTGTGCAAAGTTGGCTGGCGTTTGAACCAAAAATAGATGTATTTTCATTGCCCAAGCAAAATACCTGTAACCATGCCAGCCCCTAAACAAGGGTTCTCCGACCTTTTTAATCACAAACCTGTCTGCATCTTATGTGCATTTTGTACACTCATTTACAGAGGTGACTGAAAAACTTTGATGGAAGCAACAGGTAAAAATGGCAACCTTTTCCTCAAGGAAAATACAATTCAAAAAATGTATCCCAAATGTTTTGGACATAGTTGAATTTGATAAAGAGAGAAATCCTGAGGTGAATACAGGACTTTGGCATTTAGAAATTAAGAAATTATTTCATTAGAATAGAAAACACGGTTGAAATGGTGGGATTCAATTCTAGGATTCAATCTCACCCTCCTCAGAGCAATGCTCCCTTCAGAGACCTGACCACACACTCAGCATCACTCAGCTCAAGATAGAGCACCATTCAAGACAAGGTTTCAGTGCATTTCTTGCTTTCAGGGCACTTCCTGGTCAGGCAGGAAAGGCTGTGAGCTGTTTTCCAGGAAAGAGCAGTATTAGAGCAGCTGAATGCTCCCAGGTTAATTCAGCACGTGCAGAGCACTGATCAAACCCTCCCGTCCCATATTGCATGAAGCACAGGGATCAGCAGCCTGGTGGAACTGAGAATCACTCCAACATTTATCCAGTGCACACAGAGAACAGATCTTTTTTATGATAATGGCTTCTTCCCATTCTCTTTCAGGATATTTTTCTTGCAATTGAAATTCCAGACATCTTCAATATTTCACGTTAGTGAAAAGTCACTGTTCATTCACAGTTTCAAACCCAATTTCTCCAGACGTAAGAGGTTCCAAAATTTTGAAAAGCAGCTGAATAATAATTTTGCTTGGGGCTCTGATTCAAATAGAAAATTTTGTCCAGTGCTGATTGTTGCCTTTTTATTTGTTACTGTTCCAATTATAGCTGGTATAGCTGGGAGAATATGGCTGATTAGTATGCATTTCAATTCTTTTTAGCACGGTGGCAATTTCCATAGCATTTCTTTTTCTAAAGCAAGAAGAAAACAGAGCAGGCAGTGGCATTTGCATGCAAACAATTTGTCATTTACATACAAAAGGGATGATTAGGTAGCAATACATGTGGCTATAGGTCAGACAGGATGGTCATAATTGTTCTTTCTGTCCTTAAAATTATCAATTTTGTAATATTTATATGAAGAAATACACTCATAAATTCATTATGTTCATGTTTCGAGTTACACATCCTCTTAGAGATCTCTGTTTTTCTGTGGTGCTTTGGCTTCAGCCCTGTGAGTGAAACTGATTTTAGGTGATCCCTTGCTCAGTGCTTCCCAGCCCTGTGCTGCAGGTCCCAGTCCACTGCCCTGGACAGCCAAAGCTGATTTGGAACATTCAGAGCTAATTAGGGCATCTGCATGACCCGGCTCAACAGCTGAGGCTGATGTCTCTGTGCCCTCCGAGTCCTGCCTGTGCCCCTGGCCTCGGCTCGGGGTCTCTCGGGTTCCTTCAGCTGGAGTTCACTCACCTTGCTAAGGTGTGGATGAGACTCCTTGCTCCTCAGTTTGTCAGATCCTGCTCTCTCTGCAACTCCAAATCTAATATTCAGCGAATGTTTCTCCCCCAGACTTTCCCACTTTGCAATGCAAACTTTGCTCTGCCCTCCCATAACCTCAGTTTTAGCAGGTACAGTGACCTCTTCTGAACTTGCTTTTTTTGTTTTCATGTTTCTCCTTTACTCAGCCAACTCCACGTGTGTTCAAAAGTGGAGACGTTCTTCTCAGTTTCCTTATGTCAGGCTTATCCAACATTTGCCTTCTCTGACTCTTCCTACTCCCTGAATTAAGCAAGGTTTCCATGCCCAGCATGCAGGGCAATCACACCCCTCACTGCGAGCTTGGAGCTGATGTCCAGTGATCTTCTGCTGGCATTATTTCACTTTTTGGATCCAACAATAAAAGCTCATTTTTATATGTGTCTCAGTAGATATCAAAGTGCTGGGAGCAGCTAAAATTAATTCTCAGTACATTCAATGGCTTCAATAATTATTTACTTCATGACAAAGGAAACTCCACATTTAAATGAGGCAAGAGTGTGATCTGAGAAATACCTGAGCACTCTCCTGAGGCAGGAAGTGGGAACCAGCCCTGCTGCCTCACTAGAGAAGTGCAATATGCATCTGTCACATGGAACTAGGACATAATGAACTCCATGGAAAAGGCAGCATGAGGATTCACTCCAGGCTGCAGTGATGTGCTGTCATTCTGGAACACCACAAATTACCAAGTGGCTGCTGGCTTGGGCTTTAAAAGAGCAGTCAAAACACATGAGGAAAATCAAAAGCTAAAAGTCAAATTGCTGGGTTTTTTCCTCATGGCATGGACTTGACATTGAGTTCCACCTTATTGTGCCCTTCATTGTGGATTTGTACTTTTGGAAGGCACGGAGAATGTCCACCTTGGCTAATACGTGCTCAGAACTTTGTTATTGTGGTTAGCAGCCTTTTTAAATGATTCATGTGAGCAGGCCAGTTTGAGCTATTTATCTGATGTTTGCATTTTCCTGGTTAAATTCAGACTGGTGAACCAGATGTAAAGCAGAGAAGTGGTGCTGGAGTGCATGGGGTTATTCACTGACACTGGGATTATTGAGCAGCACCCTTGATGTGGCATTTCAGGGAGTTTTGGTGGTTACCCTGAGTTTGTGTTTGAGTTTAGGTGGAGTTGTACATCCCAGGGCTCTGCCAGGTTTTGGTCCTACCAGTGTTAGGAATGCTCTCGATGCTCCATCAAATGGATGAAATTGCACTAATATGTGTTTAATTATCCAATCAAGTTGGAAGTGAAATGAGTTGGGGTGAGATAACTGAGTTTGCAGAGGAAATGCCAGCTCTCAGATTTGCCAAGGTTTGCAGTTGCTCGTTGTGACCTTGGCTGTTTTGGGATGAGCTGGAGGTCAGGGAGGGCTCCTGGCATTTCTGCTTTCCTGGCATCCCGAGGGCTCCCACCAGACTGCCCATACCTCCCATCACTGAGGGACATGCTGCACTTCTGCATTTTGCTCACAGAGCTGTGAAATCCTGCTCCCAACTATCCCCACAAACAGTCTGGGGAACAGCTCAGCCTTTATGGTATTTCCCTTCAGAAATGAGTAACCAGCAAGTAATTTCTCGGAAGTTGTACATTATAGGAGAGCTACCAAAACTCAGGACCTTTAACTGTGATTTACTTTTCCCCCTTCTGCCCCCCCGAAATTTACAGAATTATTAATCTTTATTAAGAAAATAATGTAAATGAAATTAATCATGTCTACAAAAGACTTCCATTTGTATTTAGTCATTTTGCCTACTGGAGGAGAGAAGGAGAATGTTTTTGCCTAGAGGTATCTCCCATCTGGAAATGACATCCGTTTTTACTAGAAATGAAATAATTCAAAATAAACCGGAGTGAAGATTGTGTTTTAACTGTTTCCATGTTCTTTAAAGTAGACTATATTTAACCCATAAGTGCCTTGGGTATTTTATTACTCTGAGTTAATGAATGTTAATTGCTTGTTGAATCTGAGATCAGCAGCTCCTCCTTCAATGTTTTTCACTTGTGTTACCAGTAGTGTTTGCTCAAAGCAGAAGGTTTCCCTTTTCTCATGTTAGATATATGTGCAGCTCCTTTGGCTTTACAGAAAATGCATAAAATTGTGTCTGCATTGACTTCTTTTCTCATTCTTACCAACTCATTTTACACATTTCTCCTTTGGGCTTTACAGAAGGTCCCAAGTTTTCCAACAAGTCAGAAACATCCCAACTTTTTAATAACTTATCAAGCATTTTAATGTAAATACATTAATTTCCATCTACATCCTCATGCTCCAAAATAATTTGCCTGTTATCTAGGGGAAGGCAGGCATGCTCATTATGCTTTTTGCAGCCTGTGAATTGAGATGTCACTCTGCATGACAGGGATCCTTTCCCCAGCTGTGCTGTGAAGGACAGATGCCTTTCTGCCATGAACGAGACCAGAAAAAGTCGTGTTGCAGAATTGTTTTTGCCACATCTCAGTAGTCTGGTGAGGTCATTTCCATAATCCATGGCACTGCTGCTAAAATTAGGGGTGTATCCATGGCTGTGTTGTTGGAGCTGTGTAAGGAACCGAGTGAGAGAACGCTATATATTAATTATGCCTTCTAATTATGTCCTTTTAGTAACCTCCTCATGTCCCGAAAGAATCTTGGAATGAATGATGAGGAGCCTAATTCCTCATTTATGTAGAGGAATTCTCTCAGTAATCATATCCAGAATGGCAAATCAGCTGAGAGCACAGTGTCTGCACTGACTTTCATTTCTGTTTTTCTGCAGGCAGCACGACCAGGACTTTGACTTAGTCATGGCACAGATTAATTCACCCAGGGGCTTGAGGAGAGGGAAGGCTAAAATCTACTGGATTTTCCTATTTGAGTGTGTTCTTTCACCTGACTAGAGGGGTCTGTGCCCACTCCCATTTCTTTTGGGGGAAATAGTTGGGAAGTGTGGATGTGATGAAATCTCTTGTACTGCCAAGGCAGATCCCTTTGCTTCTCAGCAGTACTTTTATGCCTCAGTGTAGTTCCATCCAAAGAGCAGCTCCCAAAAATTGCTTTTAAGACAAGTTGACTTGACTGGGAAATAATTTCAGCTTGTTTAGAAGAGGCTCAGCCTTTCAATGACCATCCCATCAAGTGTGTGGTACCGGGATCCTCCTGGACCTGCCGTGCCTGCTGTGCTCCTTCGGGAGCAGCGTTCCCACATGGTGCTGTGGGGAGCTGGGAACACCAGGGCGCTGCCTCTAGTCTGCTGCTGGTGCCCAAAGGGTTAAATTCCGTGTGGGCCAGCTCTGTGTGGAGCTTCAAACAGCCACAATCGACATCAAAAAGGGACTGCAGCACTCCTTGATCAAAGCTCAGGTAATTTAATTATTTGCCTTCTTGAATCAAGGGGTCCTTGAACAAGCTCGGGATGCCTGGATATTAGAATATGGGAAATTTATTGTTTCACTCCTTCCAATGTTCCAACATCAAAGAGAGCCTGTTCCTATAAACAAAGCAGTGGGAAGTCAAGGAATTCAAGTAAAAGCTAATGTGGAGAGACTCCGTTTTCAGAGGTCTTTGTGAGCTGAAAATTAAGATGATTCCTGTGGGGTGAGATATTTACCGCTGTGATTTTGTGTCTGCTTCATGTAAGAGAACATCTGTCCTACGCTGAAATGCTCAGCTCCTGCTCCTGTACAGCCACTTAGTTGCCGTTGTTTCCCCGGTTCTCAGTTTTGGGCGACGTTTGGTATTTTGGGTTGCAAATGTCTCTGTGCCAAGCTCTGAGTGGCTCTCAGACCACGTCAGGCTTTGAGATTCTAATTAGCGGGGTGCAATTAGCCTGGGCATCCTTGTGCGGGGGCGGCGGCTCCTGCAGCATCCCGGCCAGCAGCCGGGATAATTCCTGGCATAAATTTCGAGAGGGAAACTCGGTCCGAGCCTCTCACAGCGGCAGCTCACAATGAATGGGGCGAAAATTGATTGGCATTTTTAAAACCCCAGCCGTAGCAGAGAAGCGTGTGCTGCCACCAGAATGGATCCTCTGCCCGCAAAACTATTTCTAGGAGACATGGTATCTTTCCCTCCTCTTTTCGTTTTTACGTTCTCTTTTCTCGGTCTGCCAAATTTTCTTTCGCAGCTGGGGCCTGAACCCTGTTGTTTCCTTGTTCACGGAGCAAACACAAAATACTAGAATTTCTTCTGGTAAGTGCCAGCCTCGATGTGTGTGCTGTGTGTTGATGTGCTACGTCATTTCTGCATAAAAGCTCTCTCCTTGCTGTGCTGCCCTGGCTTGGGATGTGGTTTTGGATGCATTTTATTCACAACCTACACCAGTCTTGAGTGTGAAGCTGCTGCTGAAGGCAGTGAGATGTCTGTGTGCCTCCTCATGTCTCAGCAGGAGCCAAAATAAATTAGTGGGAGACAGATCAGCAGAGAGAGGAAAGAAATGCAGTCACTACGTGCAGTGACAAATGTTTCTGAGAATGATATAAAAGTTATCTAAATAGAAAATAAAACAGTGGCTCATTCCACCTGCTTGTATTTACCTGTGAGGTAAGAGCCACAAATTTCTAATGATGCAGATCCTTTTGCAAATGAACTCTTTTTCTTTAAAAAATGTGATGGAAATATTTTAGGGGAAGGGCTGCAAAATGTGAAATATGATCAATAAACTACTTAATTATTTTACACAACACAGTGAATAATTAAGATAGCAATGCAGTATTCTGCAGCTCACTGGTGAGGAACTCTACAGAGAATTTTGTATAAAATAGTGAGAGGATGCTTGGAGAGATGTTCCTCTGCTTGGTGTAAAGAAGGTATAACCTTCCTCCATTGATTAACTGTAGAACAGCTCTATCAGCTCTGTACATATCAGTTCCCCACAGATCACAGAATTTAATCAACTGAGCTCCATTTTAGAGACATTCCAAATTCCTACAACAAAACCCAGGCAACTGTTATTGGAAGAATGTTTTGTTTGAAACCTTTAAAACCGTTGAGTCACATTTTTCAGTTTCTTTAATTTGGTCAGGGAGCTTTTCAGCCTGAAAGATCTTGCTTTTAATTTCCATGAACTAAGCATGGTCCCTTTATTACCAGGTGAAAATCTTATTCCTTATTTTCTGAGAAGTCAGCCACAGAAAAGTGATTATTTCGCTCAAGGGGAAGTTGCTTGGTTAGAATTTCCAGCAGCATCCAAGACAGCCAGGCAGGACTGCCAAAAAGTTTTCCAGGCCAGGTTGGGCAGGGTTTGGAGCAACCTGATCTTGTGGAAGGCATCCCTGCCCGTGGCAGCGGGTGATGTTTAGGATCCTTCCCACCCCAAACCATTTCATGGTCCTGCAGGAGAACACACAGCCCTCCTGGGTGTCAGTCCCAGAATTCCAGAGAGCTCCTGGTGCACACAGGGGTTTCTGGCAACCTCAGTGTGTGCCCCAGAGCTCAGAGCTCCGTGGGCAGTGGATGACGCAGTGGCCATGCCATTACCAGAGGAGGAGGAATTGATTAGCAATAACACACTTCATTAACACTCCACTTTCTCAATCATTGTAATTGTGGCTCTTCCCCTAAAACATCAAGTGGAGCAGGTTTTGTTTCAACCAAATCAATCTAATGTGTTAGAATTTACATAATTTCCTCTCATTTCGTTTATGAAGCAGCAGGAATTTTAATTTGCATTGTCTGTATAGACTATAATCAAAGTGTTAAGAGCACAAGGTTTATTCATTATGTATGGCATGTGGTGACAAATTTGCATAATGGGCCACATCTTGCTGAAATGTTCCTTCTTTCCCCACACCCACCTTGGCAATTTCGTCTATAACTGATTTGCTATAAACCTGGTAATTCAATTACACAAGACTTTGAGTCCCTTGGAATATTTGGTGGAGAGAAGTTCCCTATACAAATTAAAAAGTGGATAAAATATCATACTGAAAGATAAGAAGGGCTAAGGGAAAGCCTTGAAAACTGGGCTCTGGTTCCTGAGTTAGAGAGAAAGCTGATATAAACCCATTGTTGCTGTTGCTGTAGAGTGAAGGTGAACATTCAGAGGATGAATGGAAAGGTGCCTTTTATGTTTGTTTAATGGAAATTCCTACATAGACTCTTTCCTATGAAAATTTTCAGGACTGAGTTGGGGACTAAAAAGCCATCAAGCAATTAAGGTGCTTTAAATGAAAACCTCCATCATAGACTGTTGTCTGCCAAGGCCAACATTTGCTTCATGAAAATGAAGGGCTTAGCCCCATGTAATATTTCTTTTAATAGAAGATTATTATATTTTAGCACATAGAGAAAAAAAAATGTAGGAGTTAAAAATATTATCCAAATGAGGGATGTAATGCATCCTTTGGTTTGGATACCCAGGCACTCCTTGGAGCATCTCAGAGCATAAGATTTATCATTTAGATGTTCAGCTGGTGAGTTTTGGATGTGGCACAGTTCTATTCTCCCTTCTGCTGGCCGAGGATAGTCAGACTAAAATGTAGGAATTCATACCTATTTTTGTTTTATCCAGCTATCTTACAATCCAACAGTACAAATGATATCTTCTATGTACTAATATGAACAGAAATTCAGGTAGAATGTTTCAGAATTCAGGTAGAAGATTTATCTACCTTTGATTAAAGCAAAGCTCTTGACAGAAATGCAGAACACCTTTAGATGCTGACAGCCACACTCTTTGTAAGAGAGTACATGGACAGGTGTTTCAGCCCTTTAAGGAAACATTCATAAAGATAATTTTATTAAAACATCCTTAAATCCCCCATCTGAGGTGAAGAGTTTAAAACTCCCAAAGTGCATTGTATTATTTTAGCTAAGAAAAGGGGCTGTGGGTGTAGTACATGACTTGTGTTTGCAAGTTACATAAGGAGAGGAGCAGACACAAATCTGACATTTGTGAATCTTTCAATCTCTGCTTGAAGCTGGAGTGAAACTTTGACAAGGCTGTTGGCACCCAAAGTCTGCCAAAAGGCTTTTTAACAGAGTTCTGTTGCTGTGGGTGCAACAACTGCACGCAGGAAAAGGAGAGGGAGCACTCTGAGTTCACATTTCCAAAGTTTGAAGATTAATGCCTAGAGAGGGGGTTGCTCAGCTGGTTTAGAGAGGTGCAGAAGACAAATGTAAAGCCACTTAGCCTTTGAGAAAGAGAAAATCCCAGGAAAGGGGAGGCTCATTTTGCACTGGGCTCTCCACTAAAAGATCCTATTAAGGTGATTAAGTTGTAACATTCTCAAGCCGTAACAGTGGTCGCTTTTCTCCCCAGTTTTTCACAGAAGTTGCAGTGTGTGCTGCACAGTCTTTGCAAATGCCATCTCCCTCTGCTCTCCAGCTCCTCTGGCAAAACCTCTCTTGCCTACTTTCCATCTTTTTACCTGCTTACTTCTTTTTCTACCATTTCTCCACGTCCATTAAATGCTGTTTAAAAATCTGAAAGGATCTCCCAAGGCTTACAGAGAGAGACATAGAAAGGACAAGTCAGTCTTGGTTGTCTCTTTGCCCAGTCATATTCTCAGGGATAACCAATGTGTGTGTTCAGGATTCACATCCTCTGGATGAGCTTCAGAGGTGAGGGAATGTGTACAGTTTTTTTAATTGTTTCCCCTCTATACCCATTGTGGACAGCTGCAGGCACCCCAAACTGATCTTGAGAGCCTTGCAGAATATTCTTGTCAAATTGAAATCTCTCTTGAACCACACCAGGTTCTGGAATCTGCTCAAGCATCAGCACATCTTGCTGGTGATTAAGCACCAGCTGAAAAAACACCCAGAAATGGAAATGTCCCCAGAGCTCCTTCTGGCCACCTGCAGGTAGCCAGCCTGTCCAGTGAGAACGGCTCTGAAAGGCCAAGGAAAAACAGGGAAAAGTTGAAATATGTGAAGATACATTAGGAGCAATACCACTTCATCCCATCTGAGGATGTGCCCTCTCTGAGGAGCTGCAGCTGGAGGCTGGGGGAACCAGGAGAGGCTCTGTATTTGTGTTAACACAGGAAATTAAACGTGGGGGGACCAGGAGTGGCTCTGTATTTGTGTTAACACAGGGAATTAAACCTGGGGGAAGCAGGAGCAGCCCTGTATTCACATTAACACAGGGAATTAAACCAGCCAGGTCACTTTGGGTAATCTCAGTCTGCAGCAGCACCTCTGAACTGGCTCTGTCCTGCTGCTTTCCAGGGGAATCAGAGCTGC
Source organism: Acridotheres tristis (assembly GCA_037013685.1). NCBI lineage: Eukaryota > Metazoa > Chordata > Aves > Passeriformes > Sturnidae > Acridotheres > Acridotheres tristis. The sequence goes on along the minus strand of CM072898.1, from coordinate 556,220 downwards.
TGAAGTCTGAACAGTGCACTAAGCCTGCTACTGCCATGAGAATAAAATGCAATAGTCAGGGCAATACATCTGAACCCAGCTCAGCAGCTCCTGGCTGCTGCAGGTGCTATCACTCCCAGCCTGCTCCCTGCAATTTCAGATATGGTTTTCCTTGTCCATGGCTTCAGCAGCTGTCATGTAGATCAGGCTCCAGCCCAAATCTCTGTCTGTGGCACTCTTTGTGAATAAGAAAAATGTGTTTTACAACTCAGTGTGAGAGATGAAAGCAAAATCTGATAAAGTTAAAATGTTTTACAAGTTTAGTGAGTTGTCTCTTGAAATAGCTACAGAACTTGGGCAGCCACTAAAATAAAATGTGCACGAGTCAGTTGAAATAGCAGCTATTTGTTGTAAATGCTGTAATGTACAATTAAACAGGACCACTTTGATTTTTGTAAAAGGCTATAGCTAATCCAATTAGAGAAGTGCCTAGATTAGGGTAATTAAAACACCAACTGCACCTCCTTTCTAACCCTGGGGGAGCCAGTTTGGTACCCCGGCAGGAGAACATGGGGATTGTTCATCTTTGATGTGGTTTTGGACAAGACTTAGGCAGGCTTGGGTCATTCACTGGGGTTGTTTTTCAGTTTGTACTCTTCTTCTTTTGGAACACGGAGTGGGATTTTTTTTTTTTTAAATAGTATCATCGAGGGCTTTTACATTGCAAACATGTTCCTCTTCCAGAATCTGTGCTTGATTTCTCAGGTTCTGTTCTTATGGCACTTGAGGTTTTTCATCTTCTAGTGCACATCTGGAGTTTCCTACACTCAAACTTGTATGCTGCTTACATGTGACGGTGTTTTAGGAACTGCACCTTTTCAATGTCCTTCTGTGCCTGCCTGAGTCGAAGTCTAAAAATTCCTGGTGTTCCTTTTTTGTTCAGTAGTGCATAGAGGCAATTTCTTTGATAATTTACATGATAAGGCAGAAATGAAAGTAGAAACCCCTTGTTTTAAGTGCCATTATTTATAGAGTGCTTTGAAACTCTTAAAAATATTGGTCTTGATAGCTTTCAAAGGAAATAGATCTGCTGCAAATAGACAAAACATTCCACTAATGATTCTTTCTCTCCTTGACCCTGTTTCAATCCAGGGACTATAAAAAAAGTGCAGTAGATTTAGACCTATTAAAAATTATTTAATAGGTTTTTGGAAGCTTAGTTTTAAATCAGGGAAAGATCAGCAAAATGACACTGCTGGCTCGAGAGGAAAAATGAGATGTCTTGTACCTGAAAAAAGTGCTACAAGTCTTTGTGAGGCAATGGCTGCATTTTTTCCCCTGCATGATTAGATTTTATAAATATCCTGCCGTGTTCAGGTGTGTTCTGCCCATCAGCAGTGCAGGGCTGTGCTCCCCTCGCAGCTGACAAGCAGCCAGCAGCTGTTAATAACAGCACTGGGATTTTTGGCACCTTTTTTACACCACACTGACTCCGAGCTCACAGGGTAATTATCTCTCGGCTCTGCTCTATGGCACTGAGCGCTGCTCCTTCCAGAAATTCCCCAAGAATTTCTTATGATCTGTGGGGAAAAGGACCCTTCACTCCAAATATGATTCATGCAGGAGTATTACCAATACCTGCTCCTTGTTTGTCTTTTTTGAAATGCTTTCAGTGAATTTTGGGCAAGTTACAGCTTTGGGATAGAGGATGATAAGCAACTTTGTATATTCTTGGACATCAAAGGAATCCCGGCATGTATTTGTGTGGAAGGCATCAGAACTTTTGAGGATGGTTAATAGGGTCAAATGCAGGCAAAGGCAGATACCATGGAGGTGTTGTACCTAAAATCTTTGTTTCATGTAAAGTTTGGCCCTGCAGGAAGCTCTTTATGGCTTCGTCATGAGAGCTGAAATACAAAATAGACTGAGCAGTGCCAGAGGCAAGAAGAACATGGATCTCTTTGCTCCATATGCACTCTGCCAGATGACAGACATAAAATTAATTCTTATTTGTAAAATTTCACCCCAATGCTGCTTCATCTTTCACTTTTTCAGTGTCTGGATCTTTTAACCTATGTCTCTACTGCCCATTTTTTCAAATCCTCATAGCATGGATTCCCTCTTCACATTCTTGATCTCCTTCAGCTCCATGAGCTTCTTCCTGCTGAGCTGCCTCAGGTCTGAGGGTTCACAGTGCCCCATGCAGTGGATTCCCAGCCTCAGTTCAGCCTTTCCAGCACACTTACTATAGGGATCCACAGGGATCCCCCTTTTGCCCCTTTTGCTCTCCTTTTGTTGTTGGGTTTGCATTTATTTCCTTTTTTTTTTTTTTTTTTTTGACAGTGATTCTAATTATTTCAAGCATAATTACATACTTCGATGTCTTTAGAGTACTAAATGTTGTGCAAAACACTAAACCAGCCAGTTTATATCCTCAGAACCAAACGGTGTCAGCAGGCTTTGGAAGAGGCAATGGATTGCCCAAGGCAGCTGAGGAAGGGGTGTTGGATTTCTGCTGCCACAGCCCTCGGGTGGCACCAGCCCAAGTTCTTATCAGAGGAGTTTGTCCAGTTCCTCCTGGGGAATGATCAAAATGCAGCTGCCACAGCCCTCCCAGCTCAGCTGCACAAGCTTTCATTGCCTGAACCCACAGTGACCCCTCCAAACCAGGCTGTCACCCCAAATAATATCCGGGGTGAGTTGTTCCTTCTTCAGTCACTTGGAGGAAACACCACTGGAATGGGGACCTTTGAGTGAGGGAATACCAAAACTTGTCTTAAAAGATTCTGACAAAAGAAAATAAAGAGTGGAATTAGTTTTTTATAATTACCTTTCTCAGATTTATTTGCCATATTTTGGATCAGAGAAGGAAAATTCTATTTGCAGTGTTTTTTCTATATATCTGTTGTGCTCTTTCACATTAAATATTGCACGTTTATTAAATTCCCACAGAGCCTGGGAAGACCAAGGGGTGTATTTTGGATTAATGGACCTCTAGTGAAATTCATGATCTTGTCCTTACAATTTAAAAATAAATTTTGTAAAAAGTCTTCAAAGTGTATCAGTTCACAAGATGTTCCCTGTATTTAATTTGCTCTTTTCTGACTGCTTCAATCTATTTCACTTCTGATTACTTGTTTCTTCATTTTAAATAGTGGAAATATATAGATTTTATCCCTGTAGTAAAATGTTTGTTGAGGAGGGGTGAGAGTACCACAGAATGAGAAAAAACTCAGATAAAACTCTGCAATAATATCTCAAGGAACCATTAAGGTTTTCAAAAGAAAGAACATTAAATTAATACAGGGTAGTCATTTATTTCAAGTATTTTCTTCAGATACTATGGTATAGAATTACAATATTTCTTTTTCTTATTCTTGAACTCTTATTATTTCTCCATCTTCTTTTAGGATAATGTTGTCAGGTATCTATTTCACTCATAAATCCAATAGTTGCAATCCTTTATGCAGAAAAGAAAAGACATTTACTACCTTGAAGTGATGATTTCTCAGATGCCAAAACAAGAAAAAATCATAAAGCGACAGACTTGCTGTAATTTTAGCTACTTATTTCCTGGAAGAAAAAAAAACTTGAATTTTTAATTCAGAGGAAAATTAATTCCATCCCTTAGTCTTCTTAGTAAATGACTCATGTAACAGTTTTCAGGCACCAGCAAATCTGTCTTTGGGTAAGACATAAGATTGAACTTCAGAGGAACTGCTGACGCCCACATGGTGTCAGTTGGACTCTGCTGACACCACTTGCCAAATTTATTTCTTTGTCTGCCCCTTGTTTCTCTGTAGGAGAATATGTGGATATCTTGGAAGGCGTATGGAGCATGGAAATGTGTGTGCAGTTGGTGGGAGAGCCCTGCTTGGTGTAACAGCAATAGTAGCTCTGTTCAGAGGGGTGGGAACAGGGAAAATCCACTAGCATAGCCTCATGGAGCTATGGAATAGGGGTGGAGGTCAGAGGTCTGAAATTACTCCTTTTTTAAATACTACTATTTGTAATTAGTTTTATGTCAGGACAGTGGCAGGAATCAGAATTTTCTTCAAACTGAGATGTTATGTCTTCAAGAAATGTACTCTCACCAAACTGTCTGCTCCAAGTTTGGAGGTTTTTTGTGGTTCAAACTTGAAAAAAAATTCTTGTGAAGAAGATATGTTTTGGGTCCTGTTCTACAGCAGAAAGTGTTTGCTGATAGAGTTCTGCCAGGATAACTGTATCAATAACGCTCCTTATTTTAAGCACAATGTGTGCTGGCAAAGAAATCCTTTTATCAGTTCGTGGATAAAACTCATATGGCAGAAATGACTCGGGTTCTGCCAGCTGAAAAACTTGTCAGGTTTTTGTCTTACACTGTCAGGAGGGGCTGAGGCATCTCTAATGTAGGCTGGACCCAAATTTTCAGGGAGCCAGAGAAAGTGAGACATTGCTAATTTAGACATCTCTAAAGTTTCTGGTATTTTTTAGACATTATTTCTAGAGTCACAGAAACACTGTTATCACCAGCACAGAGAGGTGTCAGTGCAAAGGGATTTAAGGTCTTGTAAGAACTGACAGAAAAGATTGATAGACTATATGGTTAACGTCACATTTGGTAATCCAGAGAGATCTGCGTAAAAAATGTGGGTTCTTTTCCTACCGCTGTGGATTCCTTTAGTGACTTGTTTTATGGCCTTTATCCAGGCCATTCATTTTTACACCATCCCAGGTGGCTGTGCCCATATCTTGGAATAGGTTTGCACATGGTTTTAGAAATCTAGAGGCTTTAGGGAGATAGGGCCTTCTGTCAAACCAGAAGAGTTTCCAATCTAAGTAATCTAAAATGGGTAAGACTTTTCTTACTGAAAGCTGTGTGCTAACCCAAAAACCTGGGAATGTAACAGTGACCAGCAATCCCCTTCAGTTCAGAACCTGCAGGAGCTGTAGCTCACTAGCTACATCATTATGAAATTAGCAAAATCAGGCGCTTAGCTTGGAAATGCCACTAATCCATTGCTGGTGAACAATGTGTCATTCACAGACAGTGCATTACAATCCTCAGTGCAAAGCTCCATTTCCATTTTCCTCTGGATAAGCTTATAAGTGCAGAACCTATTTACTCCAGGCCTGTGCTGTTTTTCTGAAGACAGGGCTGTTTAGGGAGAGACAGGACAAAGAATAAGTAAAGAAAGCTCTCAAGTGTCTGTCCCAGATGTGGGTCTCAGTCTGCCCACAGCAGTTACACGACGATACTGCTGCACCCTCTTGCCTCTTGTCCACCAAGAAATTTCCCAGCAGCACACGTGGCTCTGGAGCCTCCCTCAGCTGTGCAGAAAGCTTTTCATTATTGCTGATAGCGGAGGGAACTGCCAGGGCCAGGTCCTGCTTCTTTCAGACTCAGCTCCCTGGCTTGTCTTTGGGTCAGAGCTGTGACTGCTGCTGGAGATGAGACACCAAGGGAAAAGCTCAAGGGGAGAGAAGAGGCCAGGAATGGGAGATACAAATGTCAGGAGCATTCCTTTCCATGGGAGCCTTTGTGGGGTTATTTCCCTTTCAGCATTTTTGGTTTGAAAGCAATGAAAATGTGAGTTTATACTGTGGGGATGGAGTACAAATGCAGGATGAAGATCAGCTGGTACCAGATCTTTCTTTGCTGGTAGGTTGAGAAAAGTGCTTGATAAACATATGATTTATATCCTAATGTATTATATACATTACTATATAGTTAGTATATATAGTAATATATACTCTTTTGGCAATATTGTCTTTACTGTGATTTTTTCTTCTGTTCTGTTTGTCCTTCTTTCTCCAAAAGTTCCATTTAATGAAAATGGGCTGCAGTTTTGGTTTCTACTTTGTGTATATAGGACAGAGTTCTGACTCACTGTTTTATGTTTCTTTTTTTTTTTTTTTTCTGCTCTGTATTTCATAGAGTGCTTTGGATTTTATTAGTTGTGTCACCTTCTCTACATACAAAAGTCATGTGAATTAAGCAAAACGTGTTCTTTGTTTTGGGGATTTAGGATGTAGAAAGTGAATTAGGCCAAAACAAAAGAGCTACCAGTGCAGATGCAAAGAAGATACTTAAGGCTGTGAAAATGAAAAGAACATGAAAATGTTAACAGCAGTTGTACTGAGGAGATCCTGGCAATGGCATTTTGGCCATCCAGAAAAAGCTGTGCTCTTCCTAAAGACACCGTGAACCCCATCCTGCCTTCCCTCCAGCTAGGGCTGGTTCATCCTGAGCCCTGCTTAAACAGGGAGCAGTTACAGGATGTTTTACCTCTAGCTAAAAATCTGACCTGAAACTGGTACTGAAAAAGTTTTTAATGCAAGGCAGGAAAAGAGTTAACATCAATTTATTGAATTGCAGTTCTTCCTTCCCAAAAACAGGATGAATGTACTTTTTGCTTGTGCTGTTTATTTGGAGAAGTACTAAATGGTGATGAAGGAGGATGGAGAGCTTGCTAAATATTGCAGAGATGCTCCAATAGCAGCCTGAGCTTCTGCTCACATCTTACCAGCAGCACAGAATAATACACCAACATGGCTTCAGCTCTTAATAATTCTTCTAATGAGTTGAATTTGTGCTCAGCTTGTCTCCTTTTCCCTAATTTTGTGGGCCTAAAATCTGAGTATAAATCAGAAGACACCTGATTGCCTCTCTTGGTGTTTGTCGTTTCAGTACAGCAAAGCCATTTATATTGTTGGATAATAAAAATAATGCTTGAGCTGATATATCTTATTAGGCTTCATATCAATGGAAGTAATCTTGACCACACCTGCATTTCAGCCTAAGTGGGAGGAATTACAAAACCTCACTGTGCTGTTTGTGATTGAGGCAGCTATCATGTTTGCTAATTGGAGCTAATGATTGCTGTAAATTGGGATACAATTAGTTTGGATTTGACAGCAGAAGTGTTGGGTGTTCACCTGGATGGAGCTAATGAGAAATTCTAAATGTGATTATTATGGTTTATCCAAACAGATGCTCCTACCTTGCCATAAAATCATGGTCATGCATTCTCCTTTCCTCCGAATTGATGTGTCAAAATTAAAAGGGTGGATGTGCCAGCACACAGGGAATGGCTGCCAGTGCCAGAGGGCAGGGCTGGATGGGATCTTGGGCAGGAATTGTTCCCCGGCAGGGTGGGCAGGCCCTGGCACAGGGTGCCCAGAGCAGCTGTGGCTGCCCCTGGATCCCTGGCAGTGCCAAGGCCAGGGTGGACATTGGGGCTGGAGCAGCCTGGGACAGTGGGAGGTGTCCCTGCACAGGGTAGGGGTGGCGCTGGGTGGACTTTGAGGTCTCTTCCAACCCAAACTATTCAGTGATTCTATGACTCTAAGAAAAATATGCTGATTTGGTGTAATTAAGAACATACAGTAATTTAGATTATTTTAAGAGCATTACTTAATTTTGTTACAAGAATTCATTTAGTGAAGGTTATCCTGCTTTTCCATTTGCAGTATATTCACTGTAATGTTAGTGTGTAATTATTACATACTAACATACATACATACATACATACATACAGTAATTGAAAATTAGTTAATCTCAGCAAAATACTCAGCAAAGTATTGTGTGTGTCATCAACTTTTCTCACCTCACTTGACCATTTACACAAGGTCACTTACATGCATTGTTGATGGAATTGTGTTTATTTGGGGTTTTTTTGTGGGCTGCTTGGTGCATTTTGAGCTGGGCTGATGTGATGTACAAGTGATGTGTGATAACCTTCAGTTTCCTAAATGGATGTGTAGTTCTTGGAGTTTGGACCCTGACAGGACTATTAGCAATGACAACTTGAAAGGCTGCTGTGAATAGTTACACAAAATATGCTGTTTCAGCAAATACACTTGATAATCTGGATTCAGGGAAGCATTTGCAGATACAGGATCTGAAAGTGTGTGAATTTGATCAAAATGGTTTAATCTGAAATGAATATTTATAGTGCTTTGGCAATATTTGCATAGCTTTTATAATGGCTCATGGGCATATCAGACTACTTTCATTTTCTTATAATGGAAAAAGAATTAATTACTCGGGGCAAACAGCTGAATGCAGACAAACTGTTCTGCTTTCAGGGGGTTGGAGTGAGGCTCTCATCACAGCTGATGGCTGAAGTTGTGTCCAGGAGCCCAAGGCACAGATGCTCATCTCTGTATGGCAAAGTGAAATCCATGGCTCTGCTTTTAGTCACAGAATCACAGAATCTTTAAGTTTGGAAGAGTCCTTTAAAATCATCAAGCTTAACCAGCAGTACCACCATGTTCACACTGTGAGAAAACCCTCAGCATCCATCCCACCAGAAACTGTCAGTCCTGTAGGATCCCCCAGTCAGCCTTGCTGTTCCATGCTCAGTTATTTTTACATTTGTTTGTTATCTCCAGATCCAGAAATGAATCCACCTATTTTTTTCCTACTTAAAACATGTCAATGGAGTCAAGAATCTAACAAGCCCTTCCCCCTCCCCCCTATTTAAGTGGGGCACTTGAAATAATTCCATTGTTTTCCTCACCCAAAGCTGAAAAAGGACTTGTGGGTCTTGCCTTCTATCGTGACGTTGAGAAAATGTGCATTTAACACCAAGTGCATGTAGAAAAATTCATTATTAAAACTTCTTCAGAATTCCCAGCTTTTAATTAAAGCTGTCCATCCTTGCCATTGAAGGCACCAGAAAGTTTGTAGCTAAGTCTTCCTGAGGGTTTTTCAATACATAAAACTTATTTTTAGCCTTTTATTTATTGTTGCAAAGCTGATGCTTTCAGGTCTCTGATGCCATTTTCTCCTTGACATCTGCATGAGTCATACGGTGTCTTTTATTCACTGTTTTGTTACTTTTCCTGTGCTGCTGATACATCTTTGGATCTACCTGGCTCACAAATTTTTAAGCTTGGAATTCAACTGCAAGGTTAAGCACTGCAGCCTAAGACTGTTTGTTTTCACCTTCTAATTTTTATTTACTTAATCACATTAATACTTTCCAGTTATTTCCGTCGAGGTCACCAGATTCTTCATACCCTTCACTATCTTCTGTAGTCAGCACCTTTCATCATTATCCAATTCAGCTTTTAAGTACAAATCTCTCCTAAATTTTAATATTTGTTATGTGGTGACTAAAAATCAGTGGGTTTTTAAATTTGTTTTCTCTGGAGTTACTGGAACCTTCTCAGAGTAGCCTTCATTTTCCTGGTTGTGATCACTGCTGATAACTGGATTCTGAAATTCAGCTTTTACCTTCCCCTAATGCCTCATGCATTTTATTATTGAAGAGTTTAGAATAAAAGGTGATTTTGGATAAAGGTTAAATGTAAGCAGGTAACTTTCAGGAAATGTCAACTTAATTTTATCAAGATTATAAAAACTTTCTTTTTTCCCAAAGCTTTACAAGATGGAATGTGCTGTTTTTCTTAAGGCCTGCTCAGTCTGCAGCATTTTGGACAGTGATCCCTCTAACCAAATTTGGGTGATAGTTTGGTTGAGACTATGAAAGTTGGATTTGGATAAAAGTACCTTGACCTTGAAGTTTTATTCACATCATTTTAATGTGCACACTAATTTGTAATGACAGACGTTTGTCCTCTGACTCATTTGAAATTTCAGAATGTTTGATGATTTTCTAGCCTATAATTGAGTTAAATAAGACCTATAAGGAACTTTCCTTCATCTGACTGACAGCACAGGTGATGCACCTAAGCCCTGCCTGCTGCCAGCTGATGAATGCCCAAGGAAGTGCTCCCTCTCTCTTTTGAACTTCGTCATCCAGAGGTTTTAATTATTTGTGCAATTTACTTATTAAAATTAGATTTTTTTTGCTTTTCTCTCATAATTCTGTAAAATTTCTGTATCCATCTCAGTCATTCATATATTAATTTCTTACAAATATTTTCAGCAAAGTAATCTTGGGTTCCTTCTGAGTTTCCAAAATGTCGTTCAAAACCAGAGGGGCTTGTCCCCTCCTGGTCCATGTGTTAGAGTAGGTGTTAATTAACAGGACGTTTAAGGAAGAGCATAATTTCGAGATCTGCTCTTCGTTTTAAAAATCATATCTGCTGTATAGTTTGGGGGGGAAAAGCCCCAAAAAACAAAGTGTGGCTCTTGCATCCTTGTTTTCTGTGCAAGAACTTAGATTTCAGCTGCTAAAAGTGCTCATTTTAAATATTCTGCTATACAATTAAGAGACAAGATTGTAGAAGGGAAAAGAGTGGCAGGAGCTCTTTTGGTTGTGAGCTGCAGTCACAGCATCACTGAATGGTTTGGGTTGGAATGGACCTCAAAGCCCACCCAGTGCCACCCCAGCCATGGCAGGGACACTTCCCACTGTCCCAGTGTCCACCCTGGCCTTGGGCACTGCCAGGGATCCAGGGGCAGCCACAGCTGCTCTGGGCACCCTGTGCCAGGGCCTTCCCACCCTGCCAGGGATGAAGGGAAGAATTTCTCTCATATCTGCTCTAACCCTGCCCTCCTTGAGCGTTGTGTTGGAGGAAACCAGCAGTGAAGGAAAAAGAGGCTGCACCTCGCCTTGGTCCTTCCCTGTCCTGCAGCTGGGTCAGGTGTGTTCCCACTGTGGTTTCAAGGAAGTTCAATATTGTGCTGCCCTTTCTACATTATTTGAGACAAACCTCAGCTCAGCTCCTGATGTGCAATGTATTTCTTTTACCAGCTAAAGACCTAATGAGCCACTGTCCCTTTGCTAGCAGCTGACTGAGAGCAAGGGAGCTGAAGAACAAGACAAAGCCTTGCAAATCCCATTTTTCTGCCTTGCAAATGTATATGTACTGCCACTGAAACATGCTGAAAACCCAATTAATGCAAAGGTTCTGTGTCCGTTAAGTGTGGACAACAACCTTCATTTCAGTGCTCAAATTCTTCTTTTCTCCCCCTCTTTAAACCCATTTCAAATCTGATCTGCAACCCCAGATCAAGATATTATTTGTGTGGAGGGCAATAGAAAACATTGTGAAGTATCTCGGTATTTCCCAATACCAGCTCAGCAAGCAAACTGCTGTTGCTTTAAAAATATAATGTGAAAACTATAATGAGAAAAAGTTTGGATTTGGGCCAAAAAAATTTAAAACCTTTATGGTGGATTAAACTGTTTTGCAACTAAATACTGCTTTTCTCCGAAACAACCCGTTCCCTCACGCAGCTAAATACTGCCATATGTTTAAATTCTTGCAGGCCTCCTAAGGCTGACCCAGAAGAAATGTCAACAAATGTTTGTGAGTCCTTGTGGCCTTGTAACATTTCCTTTAAAAAGTGAAGAATGGAACAGCAGGAGCTGTAACACTCCCCCAGAACAGACATATGAAGGCATATGGCTGACATGGGAGCCTGCTGCCTCTTCCAAGATTGCTGGCTTCATTCTTAAGGATCTTTTTTGTTGTTTTTTTTTTTTTTTATTATTCCTCAAGACAGCTAAACTTGTCTATCTGTGTGATGAGTTGCTCTGTTGTGCTCAGAGTTGAGGTTGGGATGCCCAGGGTCCTGTACAGCCCCTAGGCTGTTCCTGAAAGTGGCAGATGGGGAAATCCAGGGAGGGTGAGATGTGGTGGCTCCGAGCTGGGGATGTCCCAAAGGATCTTCAGGAAGCCCAGTACACACAGGAGCTAGGGTAGCTGGGAAGGTTTTCTCTGTAGAGCATAAACCCAGTGCTCTCTCTGGTTTTGACAATTAAAGTAAATGACATTTGCTGAACGGTGCTGAATAGTTTTACTTAACTTTGATTGCAGATGTGGGTTTATTACTACTTAACTAAAGGGTGTGAGTTTGCTGATATGGGGGAAGATCTTCAAATGTACAGGATCTCGAGTTTTTTCTCAGTGAAAGTGATTTAATTGTACAAAGCCATTAGACTCCCATGAGAATTTGTGCTCAAAAAAAATCTTTGGTGCCTTGGATCACTTTTCTCCTTCCCTGTAAATGTCTTTTCCTCCAATTATTACTTTTAATTAATTGAAATATTCCTGTGCTGTACTGAGGTAACTCCAATCCTGGAAATCTCCAAGGCACAAAGCAACCAGAAGGGTAAAAACCAGCTCTACAGCTCAGCATCCAACAGCCCCTGCTTCATCTTCTGATAATGTCCATTTTACCTCTCTGTTCCTACAGCACTTGAGAACATCTGTGTCCGTAAGCCCAGCTCTGCAGGTTTTTGTGTCTCAGAGGCTGCCCCAGACCAGCTGGGTGAAATTGTGGATTATCACATAGAGAAGGAAGAGCAGCATGTCACTGAGCCTTGGGTGCTCGTCCAGATTTCTTTCTCTGATGAAACACCAGATCTTGCTCTGCAAGTTGCAACTTTTGGTCATTTTTGTCATTCCATTGTACAATATTTGTGGATGTACAGTGCTTTAAACCCTGAAATCTTGGCCTTTTGAGTTACAGCAGTGGGTGTTTCTCAATACCACAAGATATTTCTTCACAAAGAATTTTGGAAGGTTTTTTATGTAACTGTTCATAAAATTATACTGTCTTGATGTGGGGGACTGGTGAGGTTTGTTTTCTCCAATGTGGCTGGGGCAGTTTCTGTGCCCTGAAAAATAAGAGCATAAACCCAGCATTTGAATAAAATGCAAATTATAAAAGGAAAAATCAAACATAGAAAAAAAATCCAACAGTGGAGTTTCTGTGGCTTATTCCTCATGCTCTCTTTTTCTCTGGGCACTGCAGTTACAGTAATAAGAAAACAATAATGTAAAAACAATGAACATCTTGTATGAGATTGACAGAATGAATAATTAGATTTCTTTTTTTGAAAGGGAGTGGGGAAGCTTATTATTGCCATTTGAAACCTCTCAAATGAATTTTGTGAAATGTTCAGCCATAATTTAGCATGCAGAATGCTGTCTGTTAGAAAGGACTGCAGTGTAATTATCATTTCTGTGACTGGAGAACCAGTGAGGTGTTGAAGCTGACTTGTCCTCACTCTCAGGTAAACTCCTTAGGGGGCTTGTTTTCCTGGAACTCAGGTTGACACTATCTGCAAACTAAATAACAGGTTTGTTTAGCCATGTTGAGCTGTCAGGTACTCATAAGTCTCACTAACTCGAAGCTGGTAGCACAGACACGAGTGTGTGTTTATGTTCTCCAAGTGGAGAGCTCACCAAATTGAACATTAAGTGTGCAGACAGCCTCAGTTTGGCTCAGTTCCACAGCACACATATGGAAAAAGGTTGGCTCCCTGAAGAAATGCTTATATGGCCGTCTCATTCTGGGCTTAGAGCATCTCAGCGCTGGTTGTGAGAGTCAATTAACTCACCTTCCCAGGCCCAGTGCTAATTGCTGTCTGCAGCTCCTGGAGCTGAGGAGCAGGGGCCGTGTTGACAAAGCTGCTGCTGGCAGATGGCACCTGAGCCCAGCCCAGCCACACAAGGTGTTTGTTTGTGCCTGTGCCGGGGCTGAAGGAGCAGCTCTGACCAGCAGTCCCTAGGACAGCTGGGCTGGGCACACTGTGCTGTGCTCACCACATTTCCTCAGCTTCAGCTCAGCCTGCAGCTCACACCTGCCAGCCATGCACCGTAGAGATACTGCCAGCAAAGCTGCCCAAGGCCACCCAGAAGGCTTCCCTTGTGACCTGGAACGTTCTTCCACCCTGTCCAATTCCGTTGAAAAGGAAAAATGTTACTGCTGTAAGAAAATTATGGCACTATCTATTTTAGATAAGCTTTTGGCAAACAGGCTTTTCTGTGCTTTTGGGGAGAGTCACATTTCTGCAGAGCTGGTAAAGTGACTCCTTTCATTATTATAAAGTCATCTTTGATTTAGAATCATGGAATCATAAAATCATTTAGGCTGGAAAAGCCCTCCCAGCCCATGGAGTCCCAGCTGTGCCCCATCCCCACCTTGTCCCCAGCCCAGAGCTCTGAGTGCCACCTCCAGCCCTTCCTGGGACACCTCCAGGGATGGGCACTCCAAACCTCCCTGGGCAGCCCCTGCCAATCCCTGCCCACCCTTTCCATGGGGAAATTCCTGCTGCTGTCCACCCTGAGCCTCCCCTGCCCAGCCTGAGGCCGTTCCCTCTCCTCCTGTTCCTGTTCTCTGGAGCAGATCCCAAATCCCCCCGGCTGTCCCCTCCTGTCAGGGAGTTGTGCAGAGCCACAAGGGCCCCCCTGAGCCTCCTTTTCTCCAGGCTGAGCCCCTTCCCAGCTCTCCTAGGCACTCCTTGCTCAGTCCCAAAAAAAGCCACTGAAACTCAGAGAGTAGCTGTGCTTCTGAAATCCAGTGAAAAGTGGAGACAGGTTCTCAGCTTTCAGCTAGTGAGGGTTTGTTGATTTGTTAGTATTGTTTTATTGGTTTTTGCTTTTTTGTTTTGTTTTGGTTTTTTAATACGATCCTTTTATTTTCCTAAATACATCCTCTTGTTGGTTGAATATGAGTTTACCATATGATTGCCAGTGGTACCCTGGAGCTCATTTATTGTTATTTAAAGAACTGCCTGCAGCACCTAGGACTATCTCCACCAGGCAATATCATTGACAGATACCAGCAGGAATTCTTCCCTAATTGTGCAGTTTCTCTGGAATACGCAGAGCACTTGCTCTGTTATTGTTTGGTTTTGTGTATTTCTACTTCACAACCATTGTTTGGAAGAAACCTGCTAATGCACTTGCTTGTATCTTGTAATAATTACACCACAGAAAATTAAAGCCTTGGTGCTATTTGGGTGGCATAATGAAAAGCAGGCAAATGTTCAATATGAATATTGTCGACTATTCTGGTTAATTTTGGCTGTGAACTTCAGTGTTATGAGCACTTCAGAACCTGCTGCAGCTGAAACACAGATATGTGCTCAAGTTACAGCTCCAAGAACAAATAGGAAGGCAGGTCAGTAAATAAAAAAGTAACTCTATAAAAAATATGAGTGTATTGTAATTTCTGGACTGAGATCCTGAAATGATAGGTGGTGAAAATCATGTCATCCTTGCTAGAAATATTGCTGAAATTCTGCAAAACACTATTAGCTGTGAGTAGGAGCTGCACAGCAGGCATCAAGAAATGATCCTAGTCCTTCCTCATCTCCCAAGTTCTTACTCACTGATATTTAGCTCTGTTTTTAATGATCGTTTCTTTAAAATTATATATCTATATATATAAAATATATATTAAAAATGTGTGTATATATTATATATACAGACATATATTGTTACAGTATCAAAGTATCAGTTGCTCAGTATTGTTCAGTCCTGAAAACGGAAATTGCCAGTTAAAGAAGATTTGGGGGTTTTTTTCTGTTTTTTTTTTTAGGGGGGGTTGTGGGTTTTTTTTTGTTTTGTTTGGGTTTTTTTGTTTGGTTGGTTTTGTTTTTTTGTTCTTGTTGTTTGTTTTGTTTTTATTTTAATCAGTAATATTTATCTTGTCTGTCTGCCTTTCTTCAGATTTTCTTTTGTCAACATTTAAAGACTGCTTCATGGACAAATTAATGTGTTTGACATTGCCTTGTCCTTGACTGAGAAGCCAAGTGTGTAATGCCCTTTGAGGAAACACAAAAGGAAATGAGGAAAAGCCAGCAAGGAAGGACAGAGACCGAATGGCTTCTGAGTGACCTAAAATGAATTTACAATCCATTTTCCCTTCCTGCCACCCTCCCTAGATCTAGACAAGCTGTGACCTCTGGGAGTCTGGGAGGAGAATGGAATAGGAATAGGCAAAGAGATATATTTGGTCCAGAAATAAGACAGAATGAATCTTTTTAAAAAACCTTACAAATGTTTGAAGAGTCATTGCAGGGTTTGCAATAGGCTCCCCAGAATGAATCATGAATCTTCCTGGGTTGACAGAGATATTCAGTGAGTTGAATGAGCCTCACAGAAATTCAGTAGCATCAGATCTCTGTGGTGGCTTTGAACAACTCCTCTTTTCTTTATTTATTAATAAAAGGAAGAAGGTAGGAAAAAATGTCCTGAGACCAAAGAATTCTGTCTCTCTTGAGTCTCTTGGGCAGATTCTGAGCTATTCTTCTTTATGGTATCTCTGATGTCCCAGAATTATTCTTCCTTGGATGTCTCCAGTGGACCTGGAACCAGCAGGATGATTTTGTAGAACATTCATATAAAGATTTTTCCAAAGGTTAGTTGAATTAATTTTCAGTGCTGAGTGTCCCCTACAGCTTGACTAATGGGGGCATTCAGCATATACTTCAGTGGCTCTCAATTTTTAGGCTTCTTTTCAGGTCACTAGAAGAGATTGATAAAAGAGAGCAGAAGAAAGCCAGAGGAAAGAAATAGAGAAGTGCCTCCTGAAAGATAATATAAATAGAGCACCAAATGCTATAGAAGACAGCCTCTGCTATGGATTTACTCCAGAGGAAGGATCTGGCCCTTCATGTTTAGTGGAAGAAAAGCACCAAAGCATAGGAAAATGGCAAGGGGAGGAGGCAAACCAGAAAAAAACCCAAAACTGTAGGGCAAATTTGCCATAAAAATCTTTCAGTGCAGACAAGCTCCCAATCCGTGGTGTCTGACATCTGCTGCCAGTGGAAGCTGAGCTCCAGTGTGACTCAGAAGGCTTCAGAGCAGCTCTGTGTGCCTCCTGCACTGGCAGGAACTGATTTGGTATGCTTTGCATGTAGAATTTGCTTTTCCAAGAGAGAATATATACGAGCCTTTTACTGGTAGCAGCTCAAGAACAAAGGTTGAAGATAATCTCGACAACGAAATAAAAAGTCAAGTTTTAGAGTACAAATGAAGTGTTTTTCCCACATGTAGGTAATTTAACTATATACAGTGTGGTATATAGAAATATTTATTTAAGAATGATAAATTATAATTTTAAATTCATATTTATTTACATGCATATACATCTATATAAGTGTGTATGCACAAAAAGTCTGTAGCTACTTGTTGTGGATCCAAAATGCTTCCAAATTTAGATTTTAGAGGAAGCTCAAGGAAGTTGGAAACATTGAAACAGAGGGCTTGGTTTATGATATTTAAAATGACAGAACACACCTGCCTTCAGGCCTCCCCATCCAGTTGTATTCCTGGTACCTGGGTAGGACAGGGCTGCAGCAGCATGAGGATAATTAATACAGACTTCATCCTCCAGGGCCCATCATCTGCCTCCAGGCCCTTGTGACCCAGCAGCAAGAAAAAGCTGATGAAGTCATTTTGTGCTGGGTGAGCACAGGAGTGGGCACTCCTGTGGTTTGCAGAGGGCTTTTGGAGGGAGGTTAATTTGTTCTTGTGAGCCCACACGAAACACGAACCCTTTCTGTCCTGCTGGGTAATTTGGTCTCAGATGGGTGAGATTTGGACTTTAGTCTGCAGGCTGTTAACACTCTACAAAGCACTGAGACGTGGCTTTGTGTCCCATGAGAGCTCACAGCTCTGCTGCTGTTTCCTTCCTGACGGGTCTGTGCTCTCCCAGCTGGTGGTGGGTGCTGGATGGGGTTTGGAGTGTGGGGTTTGGAGTGTGGGGTTTGGAGTGTGGGGTTTGGGAGCTGCTCTGCTCTCCTGGGACCCTGCCTGCACCACTGCACTCAGCAGTGTGGCTGGACAATGGTTGGGAGCACCAGGGGAATAGCTGGGCTGAGTGTAAAGTCAGAATAATCCATAAGAAAGCAAAATGGGCTGTTAACCTGCTTAGAACAGAACCTTGTTTGTATGAAACCTCTGCAGCTCTTGGGTTTTGTCCTTCTGTGTCCTGCACAAGGCATCCCCTCGAGTGAGAGGTGATTTCCTTCTAGACAGAGGTACAGGACTGTACCACTTGTGTACAAATTCTGTTTATGTGAGGCTGCTCAGGACTGAGCCCTGTGTGCACACAGGCAGCAGTGCCCTAGCTCAGAAGCAGCAGGCTGGTGTCAGTGCAGCAGAGCTCTGTGCTGCAGGCAGTGGGGGACACTGTGCTCCTGTCCCTGCTGCTCAGCACAGCCCACCCTGCTGCTGTCTATTATCAAATCTCAGGAGAGAACCCGGGGCAGGGAAAACACCCCAGCTCTGAAATCAGAGTAATTCACCCTGCCCTGCCAAACACACTCTGTCACTGTGTGTGCGGGGGGAAATGCAGATTATCCAAGTTGCTTTTTTATCCTTTCTGATGCAGTTCTTGCCCTTTGCTTTGTTCCATCCCTTTGCACTTGACCATCTTTCAGCCCAAGATGGGGAATCCTTTCGTGTCCATGTCCACACAGAGACCTTGGTCGTGCTGCTGGTGTCAGCTGTGGACATTAATTAAGTGACAACCTTAATAACCAAAATGAACCTTGAATTTGGAGCTGCTTTTAGCAGTGCAGTTGGACCAGGTGACCTCCAGAGCCCCTTCCCACCTGAATTATCCTGGGCTTCTCTGTTGGTTGCTGACTGTGGGATTCTCATTGCTTGGCTCAGCTGCCTGGAATGAGAGGGAAAAGACAGATTCTCCTACAAGGTGATTCCAAGCATGAGCTTACTTAGTTGCTAAGATAATGGCTAGCAGGAGCAATTTTTACACAGCCAAGGATGCTCCAGAGCCATGTCCTCTAGAAGGGTTAAATAATCCCTGTTGTATACTGAGACTTAAACCTCAGGACAGATCCAATTTTTTATACCAAACAGAGATGACTCTATATAAAAATATGGTGTGATGCTGTGGCGTGTAGTAGGGACTAGAATAAAACTCAGAGAGCTGGCAGGAAACAGATTTTGTTGAAGCTGTGTTCCTAAAATGCAAATTGCAGAAAATAATCAGAAAAACTTAATGCAAATTATATTTATACAGATGATCCAGCTTCAGGAGAAAAGGGAGTTTGGGCAGGGCAAAGCACAGAACAGCAAACACTCAAAAACGGCATCGGGGACGTCAAGTTTAAACTTTATTTTAAGAGAGACCTTATACCTACATCTTTAGAACAGTTAATTATTCACTGGAGAGAGAAGTGAGAGAAGAAATGGGGAAGATCTGCACCCAAACAGCAGAGATCCTCAGCTGGCGTGTGGGAGCTCTGAGCTCCAGCCTCTTTCCTCTGATTTTATATGGATTAGTGCCTTTTTCAGAGGTGAAATGTTTTATAGTGTGTCTTTGCTCACTTTCAGCAATGGCTCCAAGGTTAAGTGATGTGTGACAGGGCCAGACTGCTAATTCACGATAGAACCATGGAAAGCTCACATATTCTAAAACCTTTGTGATTGTGAGCTCAAACCTGCATCATTTTTATTTTAAATTATACTACTTTCCTTTCTTTTACTTTTCTTTTTTTTTCTTCTATTTTACCATTAGTGTTGCTGTTTATTGCATACATTCTGAATATTTAATATGAGTAATCTGTTTAATATGCATGTTATGAATACCTGTATTTTTTGCAGGCTTGTAATAATTATTTACAGGGAGAGAAATAGCCCTTCAGCCACTCAGTCCATTGGCCTGGACTGTGTAAAATCCTTGTTCCTGTATTGCATTGGAATAAATAGTTTATGATCAATAATTCAGTTAAGAAGTTTTGACTTCTCCAGGTTTTAATTCAGCCACAGAGATGTCTTTGGCACTTTGAATTCTTTGCTTGAGCAATAATTTTGATTTTTAAGATTTTTCTTTAATCATTGTGTGTGGTGTCAGTTGTGTTTCCATCGGCACATAAAAACCATTTATGTGGAAACCTGAGGCAATGGAGTTCTGACTGTGTTAAAAAGCTTTTTGAAGCATCGTATATATGGAATATTTTAGTCTCTTTCAGTCATTTCTGCGATATTTACTGGAATTTTCATTTGGCTTGAAAAGAGTTTAAAAAATCTGGCAAAAATCTGTTTCGTTTCAGAAACTCATCCCTGATGCTTTTGGATCTCTCAGTAAGTGGGACCTAAACATATGTAGTTAGAAATCCACAGTGTAAATCATTTTATGATTGTGAGCATTTGTTTCTATTTTGTTAAACTCTCAGATATGCTCCCAAGTTTTTTTCCGGAACCGCTCTTCCGGAAATATTTCATTTTAGGGGCACAGTGGAAACAGTTTTTCTCCAATTTGAGATCTTTGTGGATTTCTAGTATTTTTCATCTCTTTTGATGAAAATAATGTACCTGGGTGTTTTTGAGAGGGACAAATGTGTGTGCAGTGCATCAGGAAAAGGGAAAATGAAAATAAACAGGGGTTTGGGGTTGGTTTGGGTTTCCTCCTCGCAAATCTCATATTTTGCATGCAACTCGATTGTATTGGTTTATTCACTTTGCCAAACGGCCCACAAAGTTGTGAATATTTATTTAGTGCTGTTCCTAATAGTTTTTCTAATAGGGAATTATTTGGGTACAATGAAAGACATTTGTAAATGAAGCAGATAAGCCCTTTGGCAGACAAGGAGTGTTTTGTCCAACACAAGAATTCTATTGTCCACTGCTTCAGTTGTCAAGTGCCTGGGGAGCCCAGGATTTATGATGATGTTACAATGGCCCTTTCAGAGGGGACTCTAAGAAGCTGTGAGATTCCGTTCCTCTGCTTTTCAGACTCCCAAATCTTTTTATGGTGCGAGGACAATGCCGGATTCAGCTGCTGCCCCGGCCCGTCTCACATCAGGCATTGTGCAATAATTGCCATAGTGACAATGGCCCGGGGCTCCCTCCCCTCTCCCCAGCCACATTTCCACTTGGCACTTTGCATCAACCAACTCTGAAGCCACGGCTTCTTTTGCCCCAAAAAGTCTTGTTAGGCCGTGTGGTGTAAAGAGACACTGTGGCAAATCTGTTTGGGGCATTGGAACTGTTTAATGGATTTTTTTTAAGTTTTCTTGTAATTGTAATTGGACTTTGAAACAGCCTTCTGTAAATACAGCAGTTGGGGGGGTTGGCTTTTCGCCCTTTTGTAGGCCTTATAAAGTTATTAGAACTACTGAAGGCATATTCAGCTGCAGAGAAAATAGGAAAACAAAAAATGTTTTACAGTAAATAAGAGGCATCTGATAAATGAGATGGTAATAGGAAGCAAATAGGTATCTGATACCTAAATATCAATTACTCAGCTAAACTGTTCTGTCTACAGTCATAAGGACGGAAATAGTCTCAAGCCATGTTTATAGTGAAAATTGACATCTGGAGGAGTTTCTCCTTGCTTGATGTTAATATGAAGATTTATTTACTTTTAAATAATGGTTAATATGGTTAATGCTATAAAATGGTTAATGCTACAAAAAATATCAGTTGGTAACCTCTGATATTTGTTGAAATGCAGTGTGACTGAAGAGTAGAGGCTGTAACTGGCATAAAATTATTATTTATTATCTAGTGTTCTTTAAGATGCTTCCAGCCCAGGCCACTGGGTGGTTCCATGACTGGTCCCTTTGCTGGTGGCCAGGTGAATGCACAAGGAGAAGTTAATGGAGCTGCAGGTCAGGTGGGGAATGGCAGTGTCTATTATCAAATCTCTGAGGCTTTTAAAAGCAAAAGAAGAGCTAAAAAAATTGGATGGTAGGGATTTTTAAGAGCACATTTTGAGAAGTCCTTCTCCAGGCAAATTTAAATGTCTTGGGCATAAAGGAATCTTGAGCTGCAAAGTCATCCAAAAAGATGTTGTTTTCTGTAAAGATATTGAACAAATTGTCAAAATGAGGGAGTTTATTCTGTTTCAGTCATTCATATGAATTGTGAATTAGTTCAAAATGGTCCTTTATAAAAAAAATTACTTGCAAAATGAAAATATTTCAAAGTGCCATACGTACTTCATAGCATGAATCTGTGGATTACTTTTACAAACCAAGTGCTTTTATATTAGTGGCTTGGTCATCACAGAAATTATCACGCCACAGAGCTTAACATTAGTAAAATCCACTGCCTAGGAATGTCCTTTTACAGCACATGTAGCCCAAATTTTTAAAAGGGACTCAATGTATTTGCAGTCATGAGGGGCCACAGAAGGCACATGACTATATTTCTTCCTTTGATGGAGCAAGAGTGAAATATGTTTGTGCAATACTGAATATAAAATAGCTAGTCAATGCCTGTTTCCTTTTCAACATTTGTGCTGGGAATCTGAAATTCTACCTGTGCTGCTGAACTGGGCTTTTTGCAATTAAAACTTGATTGATTTAATGGGGGTGAAAAGTGGGTATAAAATGAAGGCTTGATACAGATGAGGTATCTTAAAGTAACAATTAAATACTACAGAAAATTACTGACTTGGATCTATCAGCCCAAATTACAGAGGCTATTTTTCAATAATTAGGTCTAGAAATTTTCAGTTAATAAATTTGGAGGTACTGGGCAATTTAGCCTAATTTCCTTAGCCTAATTCCTGGAATGGATCTTAGTCCTAGAATTCAGTTTGGGCTGTTTAAA
Source organism: Acridotheres tristis (assembly GCA_037013685.1). Lineage (NCBI taxonomy): Eukaryota > Metazoa > Chordata > Aves > Passeriformes > Sturnidae > Acridotheres > Acridotheres tristis. Next base: position 534,014 of record CM072898.1, on the reverse strand, counting down.
TGTCTATCAGCGTCTCAAATAAACCTCGGGAATGCAATGTCTGCACTAGTAAGTAACACTGAGTATTTTCGTTGCATTCAGTCACAATAATTATATTTTATCTATATGTTACTTCTGTGGGGACATTGTCAGAAAAACCTGGGATGATGAGGTGGGAAATGATGAGGTGGGAGGATAGCTGCTCTGTGAAATTGTGACCATCCTTAACTTTCCAATTTAAATTCAAGACTTGTCATGAAAAATGATTCAGCAGGTTTCTTTTTGTTTCTGCTCCCTTTGTCCAGACTGACTCAACTTCCTGCCCCATTGAGGAAAGAATTGTAACCGCTGAAAGAGCTGTAGATGAACTTCTTACAGGCGGAGGCACCTCTTACTTTTTCTTCATTTCTTCAGATGTTTTATCTTGCGTATTTTTTCACTACTGTAGTGGCAGCTCTACTTCCTAAAATAATCTTCTCCGTTTTCCATCATAATGATAAACCCACTAGTTTTCTAATATGCTTTTAGAGCACTTAGAAATGTTCAAAGCACATCTTGCTGGTTAATGGCATCTGCAGCTGCTCCTTTTTTAACTACAGTGTGTCTTGTCTTGGATAACGTTGCCAGAAGAGACTTTTTTCCATAGATAACACAAAAGAAAAGTGAAAGAACTTTGATACGGCCTCAAGCATTTTAGTTACGGGAACACTGTAGCAAAAGTGAGTCTGTTGAATGTTCCAGGCTGGACAGGGCTGGGATGGTGGGAGGTGTCCCTGCCCATGGCAGGGGTGGCACTGTCTTAGCTTTAAAGTCCTTTCCAAACCTGGCCTTCTGTGATTCTAGGTAAAGGCTATTTATTAATTACAAGTAGTATTTAATTGTTTTAGACTCTCTGTAGGCTGCTGTGGTAGTCTATAGGCCAGACTTCAGTTTCCTTTTATTATGGTCCCACCACTGGTTTGGATTTCAAATGGCCTTTTCCGTTCTTTGCAGGCAGAGCTGAAGTAGAGGCTGAGTGGCAGCAGAGGCTGACAGGCGTCCCAGCTCCTGCAGTGGCATTTCAGATGTGTGGAATATGCTACATCAACTGGCAGCCGGTTTCCAGTGGGTGAAGGTAAGTCCTGCATCCAAGCCTGTGATCTCCTGAGGGATGTCAGGGATCCACGGCTGGGCCCTTGTTTCTGTAGTGTCTACAATGTTTGTGCAATACAGGCAACATTTCTGCAGGCACTGATGCCTCAGAGAGTTTAAGCAGAGCTCCTGGTGGCTCCCAGCTGTAGGACACAGACCATCCTTCTGCCACTGTACAGCACACTTCGATAAGGGTTAAGGGATGTTTTCAATCCCTTTTGTTGAATTTCTTGTTTCAAACTTCAGAGTATCACTTGAAAATTCACAGCAATGGAGCACCGAAGAACAGGAATGTAACAATTTTTCTGCTGTTTATAGGTTTACAGCTGGAAGTGATTAGTCAAACAGGTTCATGCTTTCCTTGTTTTAGTGCGTGAGTGATTAATTCCGTGTTTGGACTCTTCCTCTGGTATTTTGTGCAATTCCATTGACCTCAATACAACTGCTCAGACTTGGGTTGGGAGAGGAGCTTCATGATGACCCTTAGGCTTCAGAGAAGGTGGAAAGTGTGAAAGTAGACAGTATGGGAAACTCTAGACCTAAAAATAGTTGGATCTGCTGCTCTGATGCCTTTAATTTTTCAAATTCTCTGTGACTTTCAGTTGTGCTGTTGCTGCAATTCCACAGAGGTGAAGATTTCTCACTTAGTGTCCATTGTAAAAATAAACAAGTGTCACTTGTAAAAATAAACAAGTGTCCATTGTTTATTTTTAACACAGAAACAGATTAGGTGTAATAGCTGATAAATATATAAAGACTGTCGTTTTTACAGAATCAAAGGCAGGAGCCCACCTGAATTGTGTGGGATAAAAAGTACAATGCCAGGATATTAAAGCTCTTTGTCTTGCTGACTCACTCACAGTTTCTACATTCAATTCACTCAGGTCGTGCTTGACACGTGCTTCATTTCTGTGAAAATATCCTTGAATGACAATTATCTCATTTCTGGCAGCCAAATGGACCAACACTCCTCCTTGTGAGCAGCTCTATGGGATGTGTGTGGGTGGTGTCCTCAGATCTGGGGAGGGGTCTGCAGCAGCCAGGCTGGGTGACACCAGCAGCTCTGGGTTTAATTAACTCCTGAGCAAGGGCAGAGCTCAGCATGGCAGACTCTTGTCCTGTCTGAACACCAAAGCCACATTTTGCAAATAGCGCTCTACTCTTGTTCAGATCCAGTTTCTCAATGGAACGATTCTAAAGGGGGGTTGGTTTGAAGACTTCCTGACTAGGTTTCAAAACGATTCCTGGGTATCAAGAAGACATAGAGAAAATATCTGAAATTAGTTCTGCATGTCTCTGTTCCATGCACAGTTACATGAATTTTCTCACCACTGATTCGCCTCTTGGCATTTTCTAATATCTCAGTTCATGGTTTAGTTCAGGCCCTTTTCTACTCTGCTTGTCCTTGATTTCACAGCTACTTGCAAACAGACTTAATTTTTAGAAATTAAAGGACGGTGAGGCATAAGCTTAAAGGAAAACAGCCCATCACTCTCACTAGTAAGTGAGATAAGTGAATTTTAACTGCAGCCCTACCTCAGTTTTATCTAAGTGTCCTGTCTTTTTTTTTCCTAGACTTCTTTGCATTTCAGAGTTAAAGCAAATAATTTGTGAAAGAAAGCTTCCTGCAGAGAGACTGTGGGATGTTCCCTCTGCTTGGAGTGTGAAGTGTCTCCCTGCAAGAGGAGGAACAAGAGCTGCTTTTGTTGATTATCATGTAAACCTGTGACTCCATATGCTCCCTAAATTCTCTTCCCTTCTTTTGAAGGATCTTTCTTAAATTACTTCCAGCTGTGCCTATTCAGGAATGCAAATTTCCTGTTACAGTATCTGGATAATGACAAGAGTTGAGAAGGTAAAATATTCATGTTTAACTATTGTTCATGGAACAAAGAGCAGCAGCAAGGCCCTGCTGAGCTCTGGGAGCTGTGACACAGCCTTGGCTCAGTCACTACAGAAGGTGACCAGGAGCTTCAAGAACTGGGAATATCCTGACTGGACATTTCCTTCCTGTGCTGTTCGGGTTTTCTATAGTGAATTTCAAGAAAGACTGAGGATAAGCACAACACATACACTTCCCTATGATTTTATTACTTTGCAAAGCATCTCACATGAATAAAGGGTCCTCAGGACCCCAAAAAAGAGTAGTCTGATAGAATCATGAAATCAGAGGATCACAGAATGGTTTGGGTTGAGACCTCAAAGCCCACCCAGTGCCATCCCTACCCTGTGCAGGGACACCTCCCACTGTCCCAGGCTGCTCCAGCCCCAATGTCCAGCCTGGCCTTGGGCACTGCCAGGGATCCAGGGGCAGCCACAGCTGCTCTGGGCACCCTGTGCCAGGGCCTGCCCACCCTGCCAGGGAACAATTCCTGGCCCAATATCTGACCTGAATTTCCCCTCTGTCCGTGTGAAGCCCTTGCCCCTTGTTCTGGCACTGCAGCTCCTGATGCAGAACCCCTCTCCAGGTTCCCTGCAGCCCCCTCAGATCCTGGAAGGCTGTGATGAGTTCATCACACGGGATGAGAAACTGAAGTTCACTTCCTGAGTATATAAATTAGTGCTGTATAATACATACTTTGCCTCTGTCATATGTAACATTTAATTCTTATGTAGAAAGACCATAATGGGAAAAGCAGGCTGTCCCTGATGTACAGAGCAGATCTTAGAGGGAAATTCCTTTGTAGTTTTGGTTTTGCACAGATGCCACGTGGAAAGAAAATTAATTTTCACTTGGAATCCCCCTGTCCTGCATGTTTAACCCGGCCTACATGTCAGAGCAGAATGTGCCCCTCCAGCTGCCTGTTTTATCCTGTCTCACACCTCTCACTTTGCTTCTCTACAAATATCTGCTTCTGTAGGTTTTTAAAACCTGAATTTTGAATTCTCAGTGTCAACCCACAGAACACTCAGTGTACCTGCAGGATTAGCTCACTGCATGTATTTTAGGATGTATATTAGTAACCTAAATGAAATAGGCTGATATGTGAGGGCAAAAGCCTTGATTTTAGTGGATGATGCTCCAAAGTACAGCAAATCCCTAGGTGGCTCTTAAAGAGAGGCCTGAGAGTGATCTGTTAAGAAGAGTAGCTGTCACTTCACATAGTCTGTGCAATGAGATGGAGTCTGAATTTATTACTTCTGCCTTTTTGGCTCTCTTCCAGACTTTTCTTGAGCTGAAAAACCTTTGGAAACACTGTTAGGATAGTTAGAAGACATCTTCTGGTCAAACAGATACCAAAGAATGATTATTTTGTTAGAAATTACAAAGGTTTCAAAGACATTGTGGGGAAATACATTGACACTGTCTTGTATCTTATGGTCTCAGTACTTCCTAACATGGACATTTCAGACTCTCCTATCTGCTTTTTAATAGAAAATTATTTCCATGTTGCCTTGAAAGAATCTTGAATACAAAATATTGAAATGAGTGATTTGTTTTTTGGAAACAACGAACTTGTACCTGAGCTGAAATTCAGCTTTTCTTGGCAAAAAGTTTGTTCCAGGTAGAATCCTGAAACAACTGAGTCATCAGAGACTCATCCCTGCATTTTCCAGCTCTCTGGGGAATCCCAGCCCTGTCTGGGCTGCAGGGTGGAGCTCTGGAGCAGGATCTGGAGCAGCCTGGCTCCGGTAAGGAAGGGAAACTCCTGAAATCCTCCCCCTGCCCTGGATGAGATTCCCTAAGGAATCTGCATTGCACAGGCAGCAGAGATTGGCCAGCAGAGGAGAAAGGGCATTAAAAGATTGATCCATTGACTGAAAAACTCCCCAAAACTCCAACCGCTTCTGGGTCCAAATAATCTCAAATATTTGGAAATTGTGCTCCAATAAAATGAACTTCTGGCCAAAGTTCCAGTTACTTCAAAGGTGAAAAGTGGGAACTAAAAGCTAAATCTGAGTCTTTCTGGAACAATTGTAATGGGAATTTATGGAGAAAACTGTTGTCAGCTTTAATAATAAATACATAAACACACAGTGTGTATATACACACACATATGCCTATATACATATATATCTGTATATATATACTGTGTATATATATATATATATATATATATATATATATGGCTACTCAATTTGTGTTTAAATAATGATGGTGATGGTGAGGAGAATAACAGCATATTTAAAGTTTATTCTATAGTGTCTCCAAAAAAAAGTGCACACAGCCAGGACTAGAAAAATAAACCCAAGAGAAAACTAAATAGCGTGCCTTTGACACATATATTACATATGAAAAGATGGCTGTGCACTCTGCCTTTCAAGGTTTCATATGCAATAAAAGCTATTTGAATTGTACTCAGGTGCTAGATTGCTGTCTCAAAAATGGACGTATTTTGTATGCTATAAAATAAATCAAAATTTAATGTATTTAATTCTTTTGAGGTGTTTAACCCAGCCAATTACTACATTGTTAGTCACAGTTGAAGAAAAACTTCTTAAAAATGTATCTTGCAGGAACACTTGCTGCTATAACCATGCATCAGATGCAATCTATGTGGCTTTCCTCATCTGTACAAACACTAATAAAGACACACTAGTGATTGGTAAAATCTAATGGAATGCAAAGGTTTTTCCCTCTCCATTCCTGACAGCCTGCATTTGCAACCACTCCGTTACTTTTATTTTAAAATGGCTTTTCAATTACATTCTGCTGCTGTAGGGGAAAGCTTTTTGACAAAGGCATGACATAAACCATTTCTATTGCAGCTCAATCACAGTTCCCATAGCTAAACTAGACTGGACAGTTCATTAAAAAGAAAAATTAATAGTACAAGGTTGTAGGGAAACAATAACAGATTATGACTGGCCTGTGGCAGCCCACTGAATTCATGTCGTGGAATAAAAATTATTCACTTGTCTCATAAACGAAGGTTTGTTCCAAGGTTTTAGGTGAAGTCTCTCCTTCTGTTCCTTTACAGGAAAAAGCTGTCCAGTCTCTGGTCTATAAAAGCAATACTTGTAATTACTGCAGAAGAGTAATGTGGATTTTTTTTTTAATAGAAAGCACCCATTTGATAATCATTGAATACATAATAACAAACATAACATCAAAGGGAATGGCGTGGAACACAACACACTAAACAGATACATTAAAGCAAAAAAATAACCCTCTCAGGGCTGGTCAGGGGCAGGAGGGAAAAAATGAGGATGGAGTCAGGAATTGATCCTATTTTTTCTTATCTAAGGTAGTAACTGCTGTAGACCAGGTTAAATTTGCTAAATTCAGTGTGCCAAAGCCAAAGTGTTTGTGATTCCATTGCAGTTCTTTCAGGTCTGCTGCTGCTACCTGTGTAACATCGTGTGTGATTTCTCTCTTGCTTGAGGCTGTTCTTAAAGGTGCAACCAAGTCCTAAACCCTCCCTCTACATGGGAGTGCATATTTTCCCCAATTTCCTCAGGGTTTCGTGGCTCAAATTTTCTGTATAATTCTGGTATGTGTGGCAAGCAGACAGACTCAGACTTTAATGCAGTAATCTGAGTTTCATTATATTGATGCTATAAATTCCTGTCTCAGAAGATATTTCAAAGAATATGGACTCTGGGATGCATTACCCGTTTCTTTTGGCCAGTAGCCACAGCCTCCTAATGAATTCAATGGGATAACAGGAGAGGCCAGGAAAGGGGAAGTCTGAGCCAACATAACATTTGGAATCAAAAGCAGGACTGACCCTGAAGGGTATTTTCTGGTTCTGTTTATGGACAAGATTTTCCGTTAGAAACAACAGCCTAAAATACTGAATATTCATGGTCATGGGACCCCCTGTACTTTTGCAGCTTTATCCCTACTTTTACAGGAGAACTTGGCCATTTGGCCTCCAACTCTCCCTTCTCTCTCCCCAAAATAGAAAAGCAGATTATATAACCTGCACAGCCTGGCCATTGTGAGAGGCCTCCTGGCTGTCCTGGCTCGGGTTCCTGCCATCAGCTATATTTTGTGAACCAGGGCTGCACTGAAGCAAAAATAACCAACCAACCCAAAGGCTCTGCCTTGACCTCCTGAGCTGCTCTCATACTTTCTTTCTGCAGGCAACATGTGTGAGTTGCAGCACGCTGGGGAGGAGATATTCTCTGTTTATTCCAGAGAATGTTCTCATACAAACATTTAGCACTCACTAATGAGCTGTTCATCCCGAGGCTGGGAGCCAGCTGCAGCCCTCGCTGCTCTGCTGTCCAGTTCTGCCTCCTGTGTCTCCTGTCCCCCTCTGCCGTGTGTGAGACCCAGGAGAGAGCAGCCCCGTCAGCCCAGGAACAGGGCTGATCATCAGCCCAAGGGCATCTCAACAAAGACAGTGCTGTCTGTGTCCCAGTAAAGCTGCTGACCCTCTGGTTATCACCCCTCTGCTGCTCCCAGCATCAGCAGAATGACACCAAAGCTGTGTGTTCAACAAATGGAATGGCCACTTTTCTCCATGTAGATCTGCAGTCATTTAATTCGCTTTATATTTAACAAATACAGAAATAATTAATTGTTTAAGTGGGAAAACTTCCCAGTAAAAAATAGAATGGTAATGACTTTTTAATAACTGTCAGAACAACCCTCGCAGCAGGGGCTGGTGCTGTGTTGGGTTGGGGTTATCCATGCCTCTGCTCCCACGTGCTGTTCCCTGTTTCCTCTGCACAGCTCACACTAGGCTGACACACTGCCCTTTGTCCAGCTGAGTGCTTTGCTTCTGAGCAGTTATGGAGTTACATCTAGGTCTTAGCCCAGGATTCTTGAAGTCTCCACCTGCTTCATCTGCTGCAGCTTGTTGAGCTCATCTAACCCAAAATAACAGAAATTAAAAGCCAAGAATGTTCTCTTGGCCTAAATTCTAGAGTCTAACCAGAAAATCATCAGCCACGCTGAGCTTTTATACAAGTTATGTACAGTTAAAAGGAGTGCACAGGAGCTTCCCTGCCTTTTCCTGATGGAAAGGAACTATCAGCTGCCTCAGGCAGATGTCTTGAGGCAGGGTGGCGGTAGGACCTGATTTTGGAGAATGCTCGGAGGGATCCTTCCCCCTACACCCCGAGCTATTGCTGTGTTTCTGACACGTTCGTTTGCAGAGCCACTGTTGTGTTTGCGGACCTGCTCCCCAGGCTGTGCTTTCCCCTCGGCTCTGTAGGGCCATGCCAGCCTGTGTTGCTGTGAAAGGTGATTTTCTGGGGGTTGAGCAGCACCCTCTGCTCCCTGTGCTGTCTCTGGGCTTTGTGCAGCTCCCAGGCTGCGGTGGTTCCATGGCTGAGCCCTGGGGAGCAGTTTCCAGCCCCACCACCCTCCTGGAGCTGACTGTCAGGCGTGCCCTCTCCTCCTGTGCTGTCTCCTGGCTGCACAGCTAGTTCACTGGATGTGGACCAGTGCATTGTTATTTTTACCCCTTCATTTCAAACGTACACATAAACCCACTTGTGTCACAGCACGGGGTCATCCTGAGCTAAGCAAAAATCCAAGCAAATCAGCCAGTGGCCACTTGGTCTCCATGGATAACTCGTTAGAGTCAAAAAAATTAACCAAACTCAAGGCCTAGACAGGCCAAAAGTGATGCTGATGCTACCTAAGAATCCAGCTGGGTCCTGCTGCCTGTGCTGGCAGCTCACTCCAGCTTGGGCATGTCACAAGCAATGGTGACATTGTCCTAAGGGCTTACAAGGTGCTGAAATTTTAACAAATTCACATTAACACGTGAAAAATTATTTTTTACACTATTTATTTAAGCCCCCTTATTAAATAAGCATTTAGTAAACATTCCTATTGGCAATTTCATGCTTACACCATCATTTGTGTCATGTATTATAGCTGAGTTTAGTTAAAGCTCTGTTTACAAACATAATGCAAGTGCCTGTGCGTGGCCTTCATAATTATTCTTCCTGCTTATTTTCTGGATTTGCCATTCCTTGGGTCTGATTCTAAGCTCACTTGCTGAAACTTAAGCCAGAAGAGGTTCACAAAATTTGCACAAAGAATTAAAAAAAAAAAAGAAAAGACCATGTTAAGTTTTTTATAACAATGTTTACCCTGTCAGCCATCCATTGGAACAAGAAATACGTCTGTCTGCTCAGAAAGATGTTCCCTGTTCTTGGATGAATCCCCAGATCCAGTTTCTCCAGCTGGTGCCTGTCTGGTGCTTTATTCCCTCTGACCACTGGATTTCCAGGAAGCTATTTTTTATTGTCCTTTTGCTCACTCTTGTGAGTTTTTAAGTTGAAAACATAGTCTTTGGGTCTTCAAAATGGTGAGAAAACCGAGGGTTAGCTTTGCAGACAAGCAAGCACTGTGTCACTGTCCTTGGGTGGGATAAAAGGCTCCCTAAGGAAATTCAGATACCAATCCACGTGGATTACTCTTATGCAACATCATCTCATATACCAGAGAGATTTAAAGGAAAAGGAAGGTGGGAGTTTCAGCATCACACATAAAGAAAAACATAGCCAAGGAATGAAAAGAAAAGCTTTAAATGGAAAGCTCTGTGTTCTTTGCAATGTGAAGCAAAGCAAGCTTTGCACCAGCAAGCACCGGAATTTCAGTTCTGTGAAGTCTGAGGCGCCAGACTAAGCCAGAGAACAAGGTGAGGATTAGCTAAGCTTGTTCTGAGGGTTAAATCAGTTCTGCTGATCAGATTAATGCCAAATCCCCACAAATAAAGGGGAATCCTTAGCAAAGGTAAAATAACTTAATCTGGGGGAAAAAAAAACCAAAACCAAAAACAAACTCATGGGATGCTCAACAGGCTGCATGAACAATTTTAGGCTGACATGGAGCCAAAGCCAAAGTAGAGCTGGAAGACAAAGTTAGGTATTTGGGAACTGCATGGAGCTGTGAAAGGCTCGTTTGCCTCGCTCAGGGCTGATCAGGTTCCCAGAGCAGAGAAGGGAGGCGTTGGAGCTGATGGATGGCCACACACAGACCCTCCTGAACTGCAGCAGCCCAGTCTCCAAGGGCTCCAACACCATAGATTTATGCACTGTTCCATTTTGTGTCCTCCACTGGCTCATCAGTCCTGGGCTCTCCATCCCCTTCATCTTGTTCACCATCCACTTTGCTTTAACACTTTAATTTGGCCTTCCAGTTCTCCCAGCCCTTTTGAGCTTAATACATAGAATTTAAAAGCTTTCTATTGACACAACTTCCATTTTCTCTCTCTCTCTGCACTCCCAGGACTGTCAGCAGTCATTTTAATTTGGTGCTTATTTCAGCTGGGAAGTCGACATTTCCTTTAAAAAAGCTAAAAAGGTCCAAAGTTTTTAAGTATTCCGTCCTTCTTCCTATAAATTGGTAGCAAGCACCAATGTTTCTAGAAAGATTATGTTTGGTGACAGGCTCTCTCATCTCTCTTTAACCTAATAGTTCCTTTTCCAGGAAAAAAAAACCAACATAATTACTCCAAGAGCAATTTATTTAATTACTGTTATGGGAGACTTCAAAGGAAATTGGTTGGATTGAAGTAGTGATATCACCCTGGCAACATTTTGAAAAGAACATTTTGGTAGAAAATATGCTGAATATAAGGGCATGTTGAATGTGAAGGAAAAAATCCTGTTCTGGTGAATGGAGCTTTCAGTATTTTTATTTGTACATGTATGGCATTTTCTTAATTATTGGTTTTTGGATTTATTTCACTTTTATAAATGTAAATTTCTCCCCTCTACTGGCCGCACATTAAGGTCATTTCATCAAAAAAAAAATTAAACTGTTCTCAATCCAACAGTCCTACCAAATGTTAGGTTTTCCTCTTTCTTTTCCCCAAACTCATTTTTAAGGCCACGTCAGGGATTTTCATTAATGAGAAAATTGTTATTGGTGTAGGAGGTGAAGCTTTACCTGATTGGACACAGGTTCATTCACATTGCAGTACTTTTATATTTTCCTGTGGGTTGAAGAAGAAATTGCTGGTGCAAGATGCAGAAATGGGGTTGGTGTTCCAGGACATGCAGATACACCCCACCAGACCTGAGCATTGCACTCCTAAGGCCAAGACTTGCCCCGGCACCAGAGTAATGGTGGCAAAATTTATTTATAGCCTCAAAACCCCTAATGGACTTCCAAAATACATCTAATAAAGTTGATTCATAGATTCAGCTAAGAATATCACTAATCTAGTTTTTAAATGCCCATTTTTGGCCAATTTCCCACAATAAACTCTCTGTGAAACATCAGTTTAATGTATTTAAAATTTGCCTTTTCTGCAGGATAACAATGACACCAAACATCATGCCAGCTGTAGCAAGGCACTACCTTAAATCCGTTGTTGTTACTGGTTCTGTCACAAGAATAGAAATGAAATGTTTTGTCACCATCATCTGGAATTACAGGTCAGAAATAGTGCCAGACCAGGTCTGGGATGTGTTTGTGGTTCATGTGATCAGTTAGAAAGTTGTGATAACAAGTTTAACTCAAAATGAGTTATGCTCATGACAAATATGCTGAATCCTTTGCCCTTTTTATTTTTTTAATGCATCAATTGAATGAAAAACAAATTTTATTTGCAAGTTGACACCAGCCTGTCTTTTTTGTGCTATTTTTTGTGCTATTATTTATTTGTGTGTCTAGCATCTCATTGCAGCATCCTAGCACCTGTTGCTGGATTTTTGGGTTTGCAATATAAAGTTGGGAATTATGTCTTAGTCCTTACAGCCTATGAACCTTACAAATCCATATAATTCCTCAGTTTTGTGCTCAGAGCAGATCAGGAAGCCAAAAGGAAATTGTTTCAATGAAGGTGATGTTTTCTTTGAGTTTGTGAACTTGGGGTTTTTTAGGTTAAATGGAAATATTCTATGGTGACTAATTACAGCAAGGCATCTCAGAAAAGATTCATGCAAATATTGTTTTAACTATAATATTGTGATTTAATGGGTTGCAAATAATAATAGAAATGTGAAGATTTGTTCTTTTCAGCTGTAGCCTCCCATTAGGTTCTTAAATAGTGATGGTCTCATTTATTAGTGCCACTGAGGCTGCTTTAGGAATGTGTTTGAATATTCTGAGGTTGCTATCTCGTGCTTTTGAGCCAAAATTGGTCTCCTCACAGACAATCTCTGCCTAGGCAAAAATTAATTATTGATTCAATTTTTCATTCAGAAATCTCAAAGTGGCTTTTATGCTCTTCATGGAAGAAATTTGCACTAAACTGGAATAGTTAAGCAAGCTGTCAAAAAGAACCTTCCATGGGCATGGCTAAAGAATCTGAGCTCTTCCTTCTGCAGCTCCAAGAGAGCTGGGGAAAGGCTTTTGATTGGTAATTTAGCTCTCACCTTCTCTCTTTAGCAAATATGTTTGTAAAGGGGACTCTCAGTAATTTCCTAACTTGTCGAGTTTTATAAAGATAAATGTTCCAGGGGCTGTAATGTGAACCTCTCTAAACAAGTCACGATGTGGAAGTCTTTCAGCAAGAACTTTCCTGCTTCAGGGTGACCAAACTGAAGGGGACATGGGGATGGAAGAGTCCAGTAGGATTAAATTCAAAGTGGAAGAATGTTTTGCAGAGTAACACACTGGCCACACAAAGACCACCCAGGATGCTTTAATAGTCTGGCATTTGGGCAGCACTGCTAAAGCTGCCTCTGGAAATGAAGCTGTAAGTGCAGAATCACAGACTGAATTTAGATTTCTGCTCGTGTGGGAGCTGCCAGCCCTTCAGCAAGAGGTTACGGATCCAAGCAGAAATGCATTGCTGGCTGGAATTCTGTCTGCCTTGGTTTGGGAGCTCAATAGACCTGCCTGCAATCATTAGTTTTTGATAGGTTTTCACTCTTAATTTTGACTTTCTGTCTCATTTCTGGCACAAATCAAAGAGACCATCAGTCACAGCACAAGGTTTATTCAGATATTCATACATATCAATTCTTAGGGGAAGAAATACTGAGGATTGGCTTAGTATGTATATACAGCATTAGTAGTTGAAAGTAAGTTGACTTTAGTTGTCATTTATGTCCTCCTCAGAGTGTCACTGATAGCCACCCACATAATAACAAAATGACTGAGACTAGCATGGGCTGGGCTGCTGCCTCACTGGCCTTGGAGCATCCAGGGAATTATGAGAATTCCAGTTTGTCTGAGAAGCACAAGAACACAATTACTATTTAAAATAAACTCTACCAAAAGCTTAGTCATTACTTGAAAGGACTCTATCAATCACCATGTTCTTTAATAAGACTACCTTTCTTATGCTGGTTGTTTTCCTCTAGAGTTTATGCTTAAAACCAGACAGCCTCTGTCACATTTATCTTAAGTGGATCTCCCCAGGGCAGCAAGTAAATGTAAAACTCTGTTTACAGCCATTTTTCATTTCCCAAGCCTTTTAATATCACTCTCTCAGGCTTATTTCTGTGTCATTCACTCCATAATGTACTACGTTGCCTTCCTGCTTTCCCCTGCTTTATATGAGGTACAGCAAGCAGCAATCTCACCCTTCTCCAAGGAGCACAAATTGAATCGAAGCTTGGGGAAAATGCCCACCTACCATGATGAATTCAGAGGTGGATGCTGACAGATAGCATATGACACTGTTCAGGGGGTTATTTCTCTTCCTCTTCCCTGCACAATGACTCCTGTTTTCAAAGGGCCATAATTTTCTGGCTTTGTCTATGGTTTCGTAATACTGAGTCTCAAAGCTGCTACAGGAAAACATGACTACATTTCAAAAACTCTTCTTTGGAGCAGCTGCGGATTATTGGCTTTAAACATCTCAGTAATCCAATACAGTGCTATAAAACATAATTTAAAAATGCAAAGGATTAAGATTTCCTTTCATAGGATTCTACGGAACTCAGAATAGGATTCTACAAAACTTGCTTAGCATTTTTGAAGCGATTTCTATTGTCAAGATGAAAATCATCAGTTCTGTAATGATTTCACTTCTGTATTTAGTACATACAAATCTTGCCATGACCTAGAATTCCTCTGTAGTAGGATACCTCTAGAATCTTGGCTGTTTGCACCAAATATAAAGTTATATATAAAGTTATACTTATCTCTGCAGAACTGCAGACTCAAATTCTAATCCTTTACATTGCAGTATAAAGTGCTCATATGCAAAACACAGAACATGAACTGTGGGAGTGCAAGGTTCTCATTATTCAGTACAATAACTAGGATAATTTTTTTCCCCCAAGTATTTTAAATATGAAGAGTTTTCTTTTCTGGACTAAATACTTTTGTCTCATAAGACTAATTATGTTTTGTGAATGGCACAGAAAACTTGATATCAATTTGCATTCAGATGAGGGTTTGCTGTTCTCTCCAGTGAGGCCTGGAATGTGCTCCAGCAAGAGGGACCCAGAGCTGCAGAGGGGCTCACAGGGAGTTACTGGCTGCTGGTCTGCTTTGGAATCACACACTGGGGGAAAATGAGATTTACCAGCTACATATACAGCAGGAATGTATAGAGATCAGAGCTCTTGTCATCTGAACAAAGCATTTTACATGAGACCAGTGCACATTGGCCTTGATTAAAAAATTCAAGGTTGGTTTGGGTTGGAAGGGACTGTAAAGCCCATCCAGTGCCACCCCTGCCATGGCAGGGACACCTCCCACTGTCCCAGGCTGCTCCAACCCCAATGTCCAACCTGGCCTTGGGCACTGCCAGGGATCCAGGGGCAGCCACAGCTGCTCTGGGCACCCTGTGCCAGGGCCTTCCCACCCTGCCAGGGAACATTTTTACCCTAATATCTGCTCTAAAACTTCCCTCTCTCAGTTGTCCTGTCATTCCACAGGCACTCCTGGTGCCTGGTTCCCAATATACACAGATATGCAGGACCAGACTCTGGGGCTGGTCACAGGCATGGAGTCAGTTTGATGCAGAGGGAGTCCCTCAGTTTTTAATTCTGCTGTTTCACATGGGATGAGGGAGGCCCATGGTGCTGGCAGTGAGAGAGGGAATTGTGCTGGTGCCGTGTCCCAGTGCTGCCCTGCGAAAAGGGGCTCATTTGAGGAAGCAAAACTCCATCTCCCAGTGGGATGGTTTCCTGACTGGAAAGACACAGGAAGCCCTAAGCTTCTGGGGTACAGCTGAAAGCTGGTGTTGTCTCATCTCTCTGTTCAGCTGTTCTTTTAAAGGAGGCCATGAAAATTTTGACACACCAATGTTGCACCTCCCTTAATTTTGCTTAAGGGTAAATTCAGCCTGGTTTCTAGTTCCAGCAGAAAAATGTAATAATTCTAATTTGAGTCTTGTCCAAATTTAGCACATGTAGAATTTAAAATTTCAGCCATTTTCAGGACTAAAGGGTTTATTTGAACAACTGGCTTTTCTATATGTGTCATGCAACTGAATGTGCTGCAAAGCAGATCTTGATATAATATTATTTTGTGTAAATAAAGTGAGAGGCCCTCTTCTGCACACATTTATCATGAAGTCTGAGCTAAAACCTATTCAAAGGTGGGTCTGATAATGCAGAACAGTTTAAAATAAAAATTTAACTCTGTGAATTAAGTTACATTTGCAAGGTACTAATTCCTGGTGGTTTTGTTCCATAAATGAGGAATAGGCTATCTATTTACTTTTTTAATGTCATTTTCTTGAAATGACTCAAGGAAGAGAACATTTTATTAAAGAGGAAAAGAATTAAATGTTACATGTGGGAGACTGACAGGTTAGGGCTGTATAGACTTCCGCAACAAGAACTTGTATCCTTCCAAAATCTTTCCTTATTAATATACACCAAATTTCTTGAAAATTGGCAGGCATCAGGGGTTTGCATGGAGCAACCTGCAGGAGGATAAGGATCCGTGGCAGGCTGAACTCCTCCCACACTCATTGATGCACAGGAGGAATGAAACCCTTGTGCACAGAACTGTTCCACATCCCTCACCTCGTGTGTTTTGTTAAAAACTCCCAGGGCAGTTAGATTTGTGCTATGCCCTGAAAATTAACCAGCAGGACTCTGCTGATTGTCAGATCTGGAGATGTGCTCCCCACCTGCTTTCCAGGGGAGCTGCTCGTTTTCCATGAGCCCATGGAAGTTGCAGTGCCTGGGGAAGAGACACACTCTGTGCTGAGCACTGAGATTCAGCTGAGCCCTGGGGCTGCTCAGAACAGCCCACCCCAAATGCAGGAGCCTGTCCAGGCTCTGGGGAGCTTTGCAGAGCCAGATCCCATGGGGAAAGGTCCCTGCCCAGCTGGGGACATCACCTGGCCACTGCAGGTCCCTCCCTGCCTCCCAGGGCTCCTCCAGCTGTGCCCACCTCCACCCCTCTGCCCAAAACTCAGGCACTCTCAACTCCAGAACTAATATAATCCAATATTTTTTCTGTCATTAAAAAGCTATTCATTTCCTTGTCTGATGATAAAATTATGGTAGAATAAATCCTTCATCTTTTCAGCTAATTCTAATTACAGCTAAAATCTCATTTAGACTGGGAGTTTGCTATATTTACTTGCTACTTTTGCAAAACATTTCAGAACATAATCATCCATTATTATATTGCAACACTGTGATCTTGGCTGCCTTCTGCCAAGTGTCTTCCTGAGAACAATTGCTATTTTAATGCATCATCCAGAAGTTATGGCCTAGACAAATCAGAAAAAATTGTTTAGTCTATTATAATTTGGCATATGGTCATTTAATAACACACAGGAAATCATTGTGAACACTGGGGATTATTGTTGCCGTAAAAATAATGAAAGGAATTTAAAGTTGGCTAGACTTTACTTCCGCCACTGCTCTTGTCATTGAAATAATCTCTGCTGCCTCTTCATTTGTGTTGTTGATATCTTGGAGCACTCATTCTCATCTGTGTGGAGCACATTGACTTTGCAGAGTGGTTGTTTGCACTATGGTTTCCACGTGGACGTGGATATATTATTTTTCAGGTGTTGTGTTCTTGATTGAATTCTTAGATGAACAGCATATTTTCATTAGGACTATCTATTTCATTGGAATATCTATTGGAATATCTATCAGTCAAAGAACAGACTTTTCTTCTGTTATAACTGAAACTGGTGAGGTCTGCATTAGCAAATACAAGCACACAGCACAGCCTTGTGCAGCTAGGAATGCCCAGCAGGCCTGTTCTCACCGTTATTTAGGGATATATTTTATTTCCATTTTGGTATACACCTCCCCATGCAGTTTGTTTTTCAGAGTGTGGACCAGACTTTAAAAATATTTCTCTGTCCTGCATGCTTCAAATGATATTCAGAGAATTAATGTGCCTTGCTGATGAGATCAGACCTTGTGTGGTGGCTAATTAACTCTTGTTCACCCTTTACCCCTGATAACGCTGTTATTCAATACCAAAATTGCCAACATTCCTTTGTATAGTTACAATATATTAATGGAATTATGCTTTTGAGTAAATGTCCATCTTGGTTCAGCCAGAGCAGTCTGGGACTTCCTCCCCAGGGACAGCTCTGAGCCCTGCTCTGGGCAGGGACAGCAGCAGGGAGCGGCTGGAGCTGGGCCAGGGCAGGCTCAGGCTGGGTTTTGGGGCAAGGTTCTGCTCCCCCAGAGGGTGCTGGCACTGCCCAGGCTCCCCAGGGAATGGTCCCGGCCCCGAGGCTGCCGCAGCTCCAGGAGCGTTGGGACAGCGCTGCCAGGGATGGACAGGGGGATTGCTGGGGGGGCTGGGCAGGGACAGGGGCTGCATCCAGCATCCCTGCCCGCCCTACACTCAGGATGCTCTGTGGTTCTATGAAACTTGGAATCCACTATGCTCAAGGAAGTGGGAAACAGCTTTTCTTACAGATTTGTTAGGAAAACTTGGGATTTCAAAACGATACGTTGCACAATTCTGTAAACAATGATGCAGAAAAAATCAGGATCTTTGTGGTGGATTAACCCCAGCCAGCAATTGAGCACCACACAGGCACTGCTCACTCCCTGCTCCTCCTCAGGGACGGGGCAGAGATTTGGGAGAGTAAAAGTGAAAACTCATGGGTTGAGATAAAGACACTTTAATAGGACAGAAAAGGAAGAAAATAGTGATAACAACAACGAGGAAAGATTCTGAATATACAAAACAATTGATGCCTACTGCAGTTGCTCACTACTCACAGACTTCTGCCCGGGCAGCTCCTGAGAGAGCCCTGGCCAGCTCCCCCCACCCAGTTTATGTGCTGAGCACAGTGGAATGGCTGGAATATCCCTCTGGCCAGTCTGGGTCAGTTATCCCAGCTGTGGCCACTCCTGGCCCTTGGTGCCTCCCCTGCAGCCTGCTGAAAGCTGAAAAGTCCTTGGCTCAATATAAGCAATGCTCAGCACCAACTCAAACTTCAGTGTGTTATCAGCATCACTCTCTTCCTAGATCCAAAACACCCACTGGAGCAGCTACCAGGAGGAAGATTGACTCTATCCCAGCCAGAAGCAGCAACGTGTTGCAGTTTGGTCAACTGCCCACTGAGACTGGCTTTGCTGCAGTTGAGGATTATAATATATGGGCAGAGATACCCAAATGCCTCAAAGATTGTGACCTTTTAAAAAAAGGCTGCAACCATTCATGGCAAATCAGTCTGACAAATGTGTGCAGTGCCTGAATCCAAGTGGTGCACACAGAATTTTCAGATGCTCATTGGAGCAGCAGTCCAGCAGCTGCAACAATTGCCATCCTCACATCTGTATTCCAAACTCTCAGGATTATGAGGTATTTTCCCCCAAGATAAAAAGGAATTGCTTTATAAATGGTTTTGCTGTTCTTTCATGTTTTCTGCTTGAAGTAGAAAACTAGGCTTTCAGCAGCCTAATGTTGAAATGTTTGAAATGTTTTAAGTAGATTATTTGGAAAATAAAGGAAGGAAAGAAAATGAGATTTGGGGGCTTTTTCTGTTTGGGTTGGTTTTTTTTGTTAATGCTACTGCTTCGTTTTTTAATGAAGTTTACTTTAGCTTTAACTTAAGAGAATCTTGTGCACCTTTTCTTTATAAATACAAGTAGTTCATCAAAATCCAGACTGTAGCTGATTTGGGTTTCAGTAATATCACAGCCTTCAGTGGAAGCCTGTCGACTTATGCTATTTTAGGTTTTCTGAGGATAAAAGTCAGAGGTTTTACTGCTGGAGTGAACATGATGTGAGTGAGTAGAGCATGAACTCCAGGGGGGGAGAAGGGGCATGAAGGAGGCCAGGGACACTCAATTGCAGCTCCAGCTTTGCTGGTCTTACCTGGGGGTCACTTCCTGAAGAGCCAACTTGGAGCTGCTGCTAGAACTGAGCGCTTTCCCTTTATAACCCAAACCAGAAGCAATTCCTTAAGGACTTGGTTTTAGCCTAAGTAGGACCAGGCCCAGCCAGAACCCCCCTGCCCTGGGCTGAGCCAGTGTGGGCAGCAGGGCAGGGGGGATTCTGCCCCTCTGCCCCCCAGGTGAGACCCTGAGCACCTGCAGAGCTGCCCCAGCCCTGGGCCAGCACAGCAAGGAGCTGGAGCTGCTGAGAGAGCCCAGAGGAGGCTCCAGGATGAGCAGAGCATGGAGCAGCTCTGCTGGGAGGAAAGGCTGGCACAGCTGGCATTGTTCACCTGCAGAGGAGAAGCTTTGGGCTGAGCTCAGGGTGGCCTTGCAGGGCCTCAAGGAGCTGCAGGAAAGATGGAGAGAGACAATTGGCAAGGGCTGGAGGGACAGCACACAGGGAATGGCTGCCAGTGCCAGAGGGCAGGGCTGGATGGGATATTGGGCAGGAATTGTTCCCTGGCAGGGTGGGCAGGCCCTGGCACAGGGTGCCCAGAGCAGCTGTGGCTGCCCCTGGATCCCTGGCAGTGCCCAAGGCCAGGGTGGACATTGGGGCTGGAGCAGCCTGGGACAGTGGGAGGTGTCCCTGCCATGGCAGGGGTGGCACTGGGTGGGCTTTGAGGTCCATTCCATCTCAAACCATGCTGAGATTCTGGGCTTCTCTGAAGTGGTGGATGAGAGAGAATAGTTTTCTTTCGCTTGAAGACATGGAGCCTTACTGCTTCATCTCTGTACATGGACACCTAGAGGCTAAAACAAAAGATAACGAACAATTATTGTTTTAAATCCTTGTTAGTAAATAAGCATGAATCTGTGATTAACATTTTGTTTCCAGCACTTCACACTTGAATAGCTGATCATAAGCAGTGTGTGTATCAGCTTGGCTCTGCCATTCTGGTTAAGCAGCTTTAAAAAGTGTTTATTTGGTTTACATAACAGTATTGAAGAGTTGGGGAAGGGTGAGGGGATTTGTTTACTTATTTCTATAGCTGAGATCATTCTGTGATGCTAATGATGAATGACTGTCAGTGAGTTTAATTTTCAAATGCACCCCGAATCTATTAGCATAAGCAGTTTATTTACAGATTTTGTTTTTCACAGCAGGTTTAGAAATGCACAGCTGTCCAGGAATATCTTCCTGTTCCACGTTTGGAGTATGTAGGTTCTTTATAACATTCCAGGAGCCCAATCCCCTCTAACTGCTGCACATGAGTGATCCCTACTGCACAAATCCCATAGCTTTATTTTTTTTTTCCTATGCAAAGCTGGGTGCAAAACAAGTGTCCAAAATAGGTGAAATCTCAGTTTTCACGTCCTGTAAGTCTTACATTGTTTTTTACCCCTCAGCAAGATGGAGACATGAAATAGAAACCACAGACTTAATGCTCCTCTCATATACATTGTGTCAAAATAAAAGCATTCTCCTGATCAAAATCTTAGGGATTGTTTTTCTTTTCATGTCTTCAATGCTGGTGTGAGTAATCTGTAATATGTCATCATGTAACAACAGGAAAAAGTCAAATGGATATAACAAATCTATTTAATAAATATGCTTGGGAAAGCCAGACTATATTTGCATCTATGTGTGAGAATGTCATTTCACTCATTATGGTGGAGCTAGTTTGGTGCTGTAATTGAGGTGGTTTCAGTTTTCAGTACAATAAAGTTGAAAGCTGATCTTTTTTGAGGAAATAAACTCAAATATTTCATTCCTTTTTCATGAACCCCTGTCAGCCAATGTATTTTTATGTAACTGTAAAAGGGATGCGGAAGGAGGACATGACTGCTTAGGATGTCAGAAAGACAACCCCAAATGAGTGAGGCTGGGACTAGTGAAATGTTTGTCTGTGGCTGGAGTTACAGAATGTGCTGTAGCTTCAAGTTTTTGTCTATATTCACTTTTTCTCTGCTGAAAATACCATTAAAATCTTCTTATTTCACATTTAAAAATCATTCTGTTTTATAGCTGATGGTAGCACATACTTACACATTTGCCTATATAAATATAAGATTGTTATCAGTATCTTGGAGAAGAGTAAAGTGAATCACACCAAAAACTAAACCAAGTATTATAAGGATCTTGTAAAATTTGTTGTTGTGTAAAGATTCAAGGGGAATATCTTGGAATATATTGGAATATATTCCAACATATAGGATACGTGGAAGTGGCCTTTGTGGCAGATTGAGGCTGCTTGCTTTGGGTTTCCCTGTATTATGAAATTTCTCCCTCAAATATTAAATCTGACCTAGTGTTCTAAGAAGTATTAGAAAGTAGGAGATCAATGTAATTCTGGTAATTTGACACGCCAGGGAAAGTAGAAATAAACAGTTACATCAATTGTTACACTGACAGAAATATCTGAATGCATTTGTATTGGTTGGTGGCATTTATTGTGCCCAGCCCAGAGCAGCACACTGGCAATCAGTGCTGATGGTGCCTTGATCCTCAGAGGTGCTTCCAGGGTCTAAATCCAAACTGGAGCTCCTTGGAGCTCTGCCAGGCCCTGCTCCTGCCCAGGAAAAACAGCGGTGGTCATATTCAGCACAGGGATCTGTTGATCCTGAAAGGGCTGGAGAAACATTGCATTCCTGATAAGTCTTGGGATCTCCCTTATATCTGGACCTCTGCCTTAGCAGCTTGTATCTAAGGCTTATATCTAAGCTCCAAAGAGGGATTAGGTCTAAATTAGGTATTTCTGCAGTTACCTTGCATCTTGGGCTAAATCTGTTTGAAAGGATCATGAGAAAATATGATTCCCTATCTATCTTTCAACTTCCAGCCTCCGAGTGGCCAAACCAGTCAGCCAGGAGATTCTGCAAGGTGGCAGCTCCGTGTAGCAAAACACCAAATCTGCTCATTACTCAGGATTTCATCAGTATTGATGTATTTATTTTAATCTTCTTATCATGATATTTACTTAGAAAGACCCAATTTTGTTTTGCTAGATAAAAAACCCTACTACATTCTCAAGGAACTGACGATTTTTTCCATTTTCCCTTCTTGCAGGAACTGAGTTGGGAAGCTGCAGAGCATTAAGGTGATGTGTTTAATGCGTGGTGCCGTCCTATGTGCACAAGGGTTGCTCTGAAACTCCTCAGTGGCCCCAGACTTTCTGACTTCCAAGGTGGAAGGGGTAGGATCTCGGATACTCCTGTGCCTACACAATAACCAAAAATGAAGGAGGACCATTGTTTACACGCTGCTCTCCTGTGCCTGGGGGTGCTGTGCTACAGCCAGGCCCTGGCCACAGAGAGGCTGAGCCACACCAGGCCCTCGCTGCACGGGCACCTCGAGAAGGGCAAGGAGGGACAAGTCCTGCACCGCTCCAAGAGAGGCTGGGTGTGGAACCAGTTCTTTGTCATAGAGGAGTACACGGGACCAGATCCTGTGCTGGTAGGAAGGGTAAGAAAGAACTCCTTTTTCAGCAGTTGATTAATATTCTTATTTTTCTTATTTCTTGGGGGGTTTTGTAGGTTTTGTTTGTTTGTTTTGCTTTTGCCTTTGTGCTGTATAAGCTGCTTCTTCGTTTTCTGGTAGCTCAATTTAGGTGCTAAGCAAAATACTACCTAAGTCAATACAAATATTTCCATTGATCTCAGCAGTCCTTGAATGAAGGTGTGCAGGCTGTTACTCAGCGAAACAGCAAGAACAACACCAACAACTTGAGCAAAAATATGTCTCAAGAATATCATTCTCAGGTCTTTAAAAACAGCAATTAAAAATTGAATGTATAACCCTTCAACTGAGTAAAATAGGTATCTTTTTATCCTCTCATTTTCAAATTATCAGTAAAATTAAATATATTAAAGGGCTGTGTATACAGGGAGGTAAATATCTGTGTACACGTGTGTATGTACTGATGGACTGATTCTTTATTCTACTACTGTCTAACACTACTAAAATATAAGCAGATAAATAAACCAGTGTATTTGCCAGTTTCTAAATGGGCAACAGAATGGTGTTGACTTAACCCCAGCAAAAAAACAGTGGGGAAACAGGATCAATGTCAGCAAATACCATGCTGGGTATTCTGGTTTAAAATGGTGCAATTTGTAGCCATCAATATAAAATCAATAAATCTGTAATTTGGTTCAATGTTTCCCTCATTCATCAAACTGAATTGTGCACTGGTTGTGGCATGTTTAATAAGCATTTGTTGCTTCTTTTATATTAGAGAGGGTGTAATTAAAAACTGGTTGGCAGTCACAGAAACGCACAGAATCCCAGGATCCCTGAGGCTGGAAAAGCCCTTTAAGGCCATGGAGTCCCAGCTGTGCCCCATCCCCACCTTGTCCCCAGCCCAGAGCTCTGAGTGCCACCTCCAGCCCTTCCTGGGACACCTCCAGGGATGGGCACTCCAAACCTCCCTGGGCAGCCCCTGCCAATCCCTGCCCACCCTTTCCATGGGGAAATTCCTGCTGCTGTCCACCCTGAGCCTCCCCTGCCCAGCCTGAGGCCGTTCCCTCTCCTCCTGTCCCTGTTCCCTGCAGCAGATCCCAAATCCCCCCGGCTGTCCCCTCCTGTCAGGGAGTTGTGCAGAGCCACAAGGTCCCCCCTGAGCCTCCTTTTCTCCAGGCTGAGCCCCTGCCCAGCTCCCTCAGCCCCTCCTCAGGCTCCAGACCCTTCCCAGCTCTGTTCCCTTCCCTAAACACACCCCAGCCCCTCCAGGGCTCTTGTCCTGAATGGAAAGGCCCAGAGCTGTCCCCAGCCCTCGAGGTGTGGCGTCAGCAGTGCCAGCACAGGGGACAGTCACTGCCCTGCTCCTGCTGCCCGCATTGTACTCGCTACAAGCCAGGGTGCCCTTGGCCTTCTTGCACACCTGGACACAGCTGGGCTCATTCATTTATCACTTAACTCATCCCATTTGTCATTTAACAGGTTTTTACATGCAACCCAGTCAGTAGAACATGATTCATTGAAGTGTATACAAAATCTTTGTAAGAATTACTCCTCCTACCAACTTCATGTGAATAAACAACCTGCTATAAGCATCTTCTTGTGTATTCTCCTCCTTAAATCCGAAATGTTGGGTTTAGTAGCGCCCTGCATGTGGCAGGAGGCATGTCTGGGTTGGCACTGCCCTGGATGCATGGTACATGTGGTCACAGCATGTCCCTGACTGTGGATTATTGCCTGGTAAGGGCCACAATTGAAAACTGTGAAATGATAGCAATTTCCTGCACTCCTTTGTTTCATAAGTACATCCGGGAAATGTGTGCTCCCTTGTTAAGGTGTGTCTGTTTCTCCTTTTGTAGCTTCATTCAGATATTGATTCTGGAGATGGAAACATTAAATACATTCTCTCAGGTGAAGGAGCAGGAATCATTTTTGTTATTGATGACAAATCAGGGAACATCCATGCAACCAAGACACTGGATCGGGAGGAGAGAGCTCAGTACACCCTGACAGCTCAGGCTGTGGACAGGAACACAAACAGACCTTTGGAACCCCCTTCTGAATTCATTGTCAAAGTTCAAGACATAAATGACAACCCGCCCGAGTTTCTCCATGAAAACTACCATGCCAATGTGCCCGAGAGATCAAATGTAGGTGAGTACTCAGAAAGTACCCTTGTGGAAGGTGCTGCACTGTCGGGATACCTCGGCATTATTTCATTGTTATTGTGAAGGATTTGGGGAAGTAAATTTTACTTCGTGTTCAGTCAGTGATTCATTTGGTGTATTTAATCTGCTGCCCAAATCAAAGCCTGCAAGCTCCTAACTGGGTGACGTTCCTAGAACAGAACTATTTTTCCTTCTAGAAAGGAGCATAAGAGTCCCCTGGAATTTATGGAGTGTGAATCCTCTGGGGTAAACACGAAGACCATTCCTTTGGCAGAGTTTGTGATAAAGCTGGGAAGTTACTGCCTCACCATCTATTCCATTTTCATCTCCTGTTTGAGCTTGTGTCTGTCTCAGAGGTTTCTATAGGAATGATTTGTCTGAAACTTACTGAGAAAAAGAAATGTAAGGGAAAACTCTATTGTTTGGCTGTCTAATGACAAAAGCAATATAAGGCTTAAACTACTGAGGGGAAAAACCATAACGGTGCAGAGTGACTGCTGACTTTTATATCTTCACTGGTTAGAGCATTAATCCACAGCACAGCTGGTGACAGATCTTTTTTGATCATACGAGTATATTTTGTCATATAGAAATTGTCAAGTAATTTTGATTTTCATTTATCGAACGTGGAAATAAAAAATTTTAGGAATAGCTCTGTTGTGTGACTGAAAGCATCTCTGCATAGGTCCTTCCAGACATGTTTGCCTCTGACTCTCCCTCCTGTGTTTCCTCTCCATTTTTAGGTACATCAGTTATTCAGGTAACAGCTTCAGATGCTGATGACCCTACCTATGGGAACAGTGCCAAACTGGTTTACAGTATCCTTGAAGGTCAGCCCTACTTCTCGGTGGAGGCTCAAACAGGTATTATTAAACAGTTTCTTTGAGTGGCACCTCATGACCAGAATGCATCAAAGAGAGCTGAATGTACTGACTGGGTGCAGCTGCTGCTGTGTCTGAGCAAATCTTCCTGCTCTGCTGCAGGCTGGTCTCCTGGCATTTGCTGGAGCTTCTACACCAGAAAGTTGCTGCTATTTCTGTGTGTTCTGTGTGCTGTGATGATTGAAAGGCCGTTTTTGTGCTCAGCTGTAATTATCCAGGTCTGTCCTCTGTGTGGAATATTAGGGCTGCTTTCCTCACAGCAATGCTCAGGGGAAGCAGAACCTCCCCCACCACTGCAAATATTGCTGTGTTTGATGCACTGCCAGTGCAGCAGCCAGGTTTTCATTAAACCTGTGTGTGCCACCTTCCTTTGTGCCTGCAGGAATCATAAGAACTGCCCTTCCCAACATGGACAGAGAAGCCAAGGAGGAGTACCACGTGGTGATACAGGCCAAGGACATGGGAGGACACATGGGAGGCCTCTCAGGGACAACCAAAGTGACAATTACACTTACAGATGTCAATGACAACCCACCAAAGTTCCCACAGAGTGAGTACCAATAAAATCCTTCTGCATCTCCTACCAGAACCCATGTTTGTGAACTATCAGACATACCCAAGGCTTGAGGAGGCTGATTGATTATTGCAGCACACATGAATAAAGAAGTCTAAGTCACTCATTTTTTGCTGGTAACATATGGAACTTTAGTGTCTGGATTATTTGCTTTGTGTTGCAAAGTGAGACATTTTTAGGGCCAGGATTAAATTGCAGAAATTCCTGACCCTACATTTCATTGTTGAAGCTACTGGGCCATGCTGTATAACTTATATGAGCAGACAGACATATATATATACACATATATATATGTTCTTCAAGGCTGATATTTATCATGCAAAACAAACTAAAATTAGTACAATTACATTTTTCAATTTTTAAAGTATATTAATGGAGGTCAAATACAGCAATATTTTTATACCTGAGCAATTTACTTTTCACATATAAAATTAATCAGAGTTGACATTACCAGACTCAGCCTTCACAGCTGGGTGGAAGTACATTAATGGACCCACACATCTGTTCTGCAGCTCATCTCTGCGTGAGTTTGGGGTTTTTTGAGTGCTGTGCAGACACCATCTCAGCCCACCGTGTTTCTCCTCCGAGCAGCACTTCTGACCCTGACACATCCTGGCCACGGCCATCCCTCTAACAGCTCTCACAGCTCTTCTTCCAATGCTGCAGCTCCCTGGCCCCTCATGCAAGACCTCAATGTAAAAATCTCTGTCAGCATTATCTACCCTTCAGAAAGAAAAGGATTAAATCCTAAAAAATCAGGTTTTACATACCTTACAAACAAGCCTTTCACTTCACATCATAACCTGAGATACAAGATACAATATTTTGTTAACTCCGTCAAAGGATGGATTTTTCTCCATGAATTCAAGCCCCTTTACTGAGTGTTTTGCAAGAACATTTTAAATTACCAGAAATGTCCAAAACCAGTTCCTCTACTTAATCATTCACCCACAGGTTAAATCTGAATTGGGAATGCTTTGTAACTCAAAACCAGGGTTTAGCTTTCTGTATAAACAACCAAATGATTGATTTTTTTAAATTTTTTTTTAATGTTCAAGCTGTTAATGAGTTATGTGCTTAAATTTTGGATTCTTTGGGACTGGATTTAATGACCTATTTCAGTGACATGTGGCAATTGTCTTTATGGGTAATGAGCCAAGTCCCTGCCTGGTCTGATGTTCCTAAGGGTGCCCATGGAGCAAAAAAGAGCAATTACAAAGGAGAGTAAATTAGATTATTTTATCATCCCCTTTTTTTTCCCCTCCTCAATTTATTACCACTGATGATGTGGAAGAAAATGCTGACATAGATTTATATATTTAGGATCAGGTTATGTTATCTGAACTCTGAAGGGGGTTGGGAAGGTTCTGGAATCAATAGTGCCTAAAGGACAACTGTTGGAGACAGATTTTTCCAGGTACAGTGTTGCTGTCCTCTGGTGTCCCTGAATACCTAGGGAAACACCCTGTGGGATGTTTGGGGATGGTTTTCTTGCTGGAGCTTGCTGTGGGAAAACCATTTTTTGTTTGGCATAAAATCACATACAAATTGGTACATATTCTCTGTGGTGTGAATTTTTAATAATCATTGTTACTCAAAATTCACACTCCAAATTCAGTCCACAGAAAGCAGCAGATTTATACGTTAGCCAGCACAGCAGACAGGATTTATCCAATTCACTGTATATAATTTATGGCTCTTGAATGAATGGGCAGAAATGAGAAACAGAGGTGAAGGTTTTACCACCACCACGTGAGAGAGAGTTTTCCTTCTATTTTTGAAATAGCATCTCTACTATTGATGGTTACCTTGATGCCACGACATTTTCTGCATTCTGGGTTGTCCTTTTTAGCCCCTCCCTGAGGAGAGGGGTAACAGGGAGGAGGTCATGTCCTATACATTATCCATGTGGGTTAAGGTTTCACTGCTAACTTGCTGCTCAAAGCTCTTTAGAACAGAACAGAGCAGAACATTCCTTCGGGGGCGTGAAAAAGCCAAAAATCGCTGTGGTTGTTTGGAACTCCCAGGCTGAAAGAGTGAACACACAGGTAGGGAGCAGCCTGCTCACTTGGGGCACGTGCCTGTTCTCCTGTTCCCCCTGCCCAGGTGTGTACCAGATGTCGGTGTCGGAAGCGGCTGTCCCAGGAGAGGAAGTGGGGAGAGTGAAGGCCAAAGATCCTGACATTGGGGAGAATGGCTTGGTGGCTTACAGCATCATCGATGGAGATGGCATGGACATGTTTGAAATCACCACGGATTATGAGACTCAGGAAGGGGTTGTGAAGCTTAAGAAGGTGAGTGATGCCTACTGCTGTGTAGTGTTCTTTGTTGCTGACAGTATATTTGGTAATAATGGATTACCACCTAAGCTAAAATATTAGTAAATGCAAATTTCACTTAATTAATTTCTGAAGGTGTGATTAACTCTTAATATTCCATTTCCCCATTAGCTGAATTGGAATGGAAGAAAATAACCAAGAAGAGTTACATAAATACTGTACAGTGGATTAATTGCACAAACTAAATGAATTCATAATAAAAAGTCACGGTAAAATATGATGCCATCAGCTTCATTGTTAATGAAGTTTTGCCTAGTGCTGATAAGTAGCAGACATTCACTGTTGCTTTATGTTCAGTCTGAAAAGCTTCATGACCTATAGTTTGAATTCTTCAGCTGTGCATTGTCCACAATAGTGTTCTGAAGGAGTCACAGGCTATGGGAAAAGCAGCAGAAGGGATTTCACCCACAGCCCATCAGTGGGAGCTTTGAAAGCGTTATCAAATTAATTTTAAATTGCAAATTACAGAACATGAATCTTATTATTATGGAAGCATTATCATTTTGCCCTTTGTATCTTTAAAGCTATTTATCTCTCTTGGAGATAATCAGAAGTCAAAGGAGAAGGCCTGGGCAACTTCTGGTCAGCCCTGCTCTGCCCTTTGGGGCAGTCCCTCAGGAAGGAACCCAGAGATCTCCTCTGCTCAAAACTGCCCTGGTTCGATTTCTGTCTCTGTTCTAGAGATGGGAGTGGATTTTTTTTGTGTTTTGAAACGTGGGTGAGCTGTCACTCCACCCAGTCTCTGGTGTTAACATACTTTGTGAGTTGTGGTTGGCACCTGCGTGATCATTTTGAGGTGCAACCCTGCAGCCAGTTCATGCCAATGCAGGCACAGAGGTGCTGTGGCTTTGATCAGGCTCCCAAAAGGATTCGTCCCATGGGACATTATTCCACCTCCCCTTTGGAAAGTGTCGTGAGTCTTCTGGTTGAAGAGAACTGTAGGAATGAAAGCACTGCAAACCATCTTCACATTTTCCCCACTATCTAAATAATTTAACTTATCTGTGTGCTAGCTCATGGTGTGCACCCAGGAGCACTTCAAACCACATCCATGTGGAATGCCTGCCAACCTGGATAAAGCCAGGCCTCTTGTGGGAGCCCCTTTCCCATCCCTTGCACTTTTGTGCTGCTTGGAGGGCTGCATGGGGGCAAGGTTAATTTTCCCAATACAGATGCTTTCCTCAGTGATACAGCAAGCAAAGAGCAAGACCAGGACTCTGTGGTGATATTTTGAGTGCCTTCCTATGCTGCTCCATACATAGAATGTAGCTCCTTCCATTTGAGTCTTTATGTTTTTAAATACACACATTTCAGTCCAAGCTTGTTGACAGATGCTCACATTTGTTTGATGTCATTGAACACTAGGGTGCTGCCTGCTGCTCTTACAGCCTGGTTTCCCTGACTCTGGAACACACTGTCTTCTTGTTTCTCACAGACCTTAGATTATGAAACCAAAAAGTCCTACAGCCTGAAGGTGGAGGCAGCCAATGTCCACATTGACCCTAAGTTCATCAGCAACGGGCCCTTCAAGGACACGGTGACAGTGAAAATAGCAGTGGAAGATGCTGATGAGCCGCCGGTGTTTTTGAAGCCAAGTTACATTTTTGAAGTACAGGAAAATGCAGCATCTGGTACTGTGGTTGGAAAAGTACATGCCAAAGACCCTGATGCTGCCAATAGTGCTATAAGGTTTGCTGCATTTCCTGTTTCCTTCTGAGCATTAGCTTTTGGAATTGGTAGATGCATTCTAAAGATAGTGCAACAGATCTACAGACTCCCAGAATATTGAAACTTTAACCATCCAGCATTGTTTTTGTGCCTTTGTTCCATAAGCTGCCAGTTTCTCAAAGCCTGTATAATACTATAGCTATGTCTAATTAAAATATACTTAAGGACATCTTTGGTAGACTCTATTCTAAACTAAATTTTCCACAAATATCTCATGCTATTATCACAGCATGTTTTTTTATCAAAATATCAAAGTCTATGATGTAGATTAGGGATTGGACTGGGTAATTTTTAAGTGTTAGTTGTTAAAGACAAGCCCATAGAGACCCCTACTTTCTGCAATTGTGTTGGATTGTCTTGGAATCACAGAATCATGAAATGGTTTGGGCTGGAAGGACGTTAAGGTTCATCCATTTCGACCCCCTGCCATGGCAGGGACACCTCCCACTGTCCCAGGCTGCTCCCAGCCCCAATGTCCACCCTGGCCTTGGGCACTGCCAGGGATCCAGTGGCAGCCACAGCTGCTCTGGGCACCCTGTGCCAGGGCCTGCCCACCTTCCCAGTAAAGAATTCTTATTTTATAATAGCCTTCTATTAATTCAGTTTTGTTTGTCATGTCCTCAGTGTAACTTAAATTATGAAGACCTCTTTTGTGGGTATACTTAACATTTCAAAGAATTTCAACATGAAGTTATGAGTCAGAGCTGTATAAAGCTGTACAAATGTGCAGAGAGTGGATAATATTTGATAAATTGGTATGATCAATTAATACTCTGAGTAAATGAAAGATTGGAAGACTTAAAAGATCACCATGATTAACATGAAACAGAAGAGACAAAATATCTCAGTAGATATTTTTATCATGTTTTATAAGAGAAGAAAATACAGAGTATATTAGGCCTTTGATTTAGAGAATTCAAAGACCAGCAATTTTCACTTATTACAAACATTCTGATGTACTGTTTTTCTAAATGTAGAAACCAACCAGGTGATTTTCCTTTTAAAAGAACACAATCGTCCTTTTGACAATGATATTGAGGGCAACAATAGGTGTACTACTTAAAATTATTTAGAAATAATAATTATATAGAACAAATCTGGATGCATGAGACTCCTAAGTCCTTCTTGTCTCTACTTACTGACTTTCAATCTTCTTTAGATATTCAATTGATCGACACACGGACCTTGAAAGATACTTTGTTATTAATGCAGAAGATGGCAATATCAAGACAATAAAGACTTTGGACAGGGAAGAAATGGCTTGGCATAATATCTCTGTCTTTGCAGTTGAAGTCCGTGAGTATTTCACTGAGGTGCTCTAGAATCAGTGGTACGAATCCTGTAATCCTGCAATTGTCTCAGTTTGATAAACTGCAAGAAATCTCAGCAGAAATACCTCAGCATATTTGATCTTTCCTTGGATGCAGCTGGGAATTTGTTTGTTTTGGGGGATTTTCCTGCTTCTGTCTCACCTCAGTGTTGCCTCTCCCACAGACAAACAGCACCAGGAAGCCAAAGTCCCTGTTGCAATCAAGGTCGTTGACATCAATGACAACGCTCCCAAGTTTGCGGCAGCCTACGAAGCCTTCGTGTGTGAGAATGCCCGAAGCAACCAGGTATGGCCTGCCCACCTCCTGTGCCCACCTCTGTGCCCACCTCTGTGCCCACAAACCTCCTTGCCCACAAACCTCCTGTGCCCAGCACCTCCTGTGACCATGTCCTGTGCCCACAAACCTCTTGTGCCCAGAAGCTCCTGTGCCCACCACTGCTCTGTGCCCACCAACTTTCCCTGCCCACCATCTTCCTCTGCCCCACCTTCCTTGTGCCCACCACCTTCCTCTGCCCACCAGCATCCTCTGTCCACTGCTTTGTGCCCACCATCTTCCTGTTCCAACTACCCTCCTGTGCCCACCACCTTCACTGTTCCCAACACCTTCCTTGTTCCCAACACTTCCCTATTCCCACCACTTCCTCCATGCCCACCACCTTCCCTTTTCCCAGCATCTTCCCTGTTCCCACAGCTTTCCTCTGTCCAGCACCTCCCTGTTCCCCCCTCTGCCCTGCACACACGGCTCTTCCCACAGGGCATTAGCCCAGTTTTGTCCTGTCAGTTCCAATGAGAGGGAATAAATGAATATTTGTTTTGAGGCTTTGACCAGAAAGCCTTGAGCACCCAGAAAGGCACTTTATTTCTGAACTGCTATCAGCAGTTATCCAGTGCTTTGTGCATGGAGTGGGATTGGTGTTGGCTGGGAGTACCCACCAGCACAGGAGCAGTGGAGCTGGCTGAGGGCAGCTTTCCCAGTTGTGAGACTGGTTTGGATATTACAGAAATACTCACTGTCTTATGGGAAGAATACCAGCGTGGAGCTTGTAGAGGTTAGCCAACAGATTTATTCCTGGCAGTCTGTGAGGAAGAGGGGTTAGGATCATAGAGAAATACAGCTCTGCACATGATCTGTGCCTTTGCAGTCAGCATAGCAGTTTAAAAAGGACTTTCTCAGCTGCTGAGTTTTCTGCAGAATTTTATTTAATCTGTTGTGTTACCATGAACACATATTTGTGTGTAAGAATGTTGAAGGTTTGTGCTTTTACAGCTGTAACTCTGGAGTGATTAATGCAATAGTAATTAAAGATTGCCTGTTGTAGTTTGGAGTCAGTTCTATGTTTGTAATTGCATATATTTGTATTTGAGGGAGGTTCTGCTATTTTACAATTCTTATTCAAGGGCTGTCTCAGAATGCTATCTGTATGTGCTGAACCCAGAGAAGGAGCTGTTTGTTTACAGAGTGCTTTTCTTTTACAGCAATTTATTACAATTAGTGCTGATGACAAGGATGACTCGGCCAATGGACCAAGATTTATCTTCAGTTTACCACCTGAAATTATTCATAATCCAAATTTTACACTCAGAGACAACAGAGGTTTGTGTGAAGATTCCCACTCTACCAGATTCCAAAGAAATGACAAAGTAGAACTAATGGCCAGTGTAATGTCATGCAACAGCCTTGTCATTAACTTTAGCAGAGTGTCTTTCTGCAAGATTTAGGGGAGGAAGGCAAAAGCATACAGCTGAGATGCAAGGATGTTCTTGGGAAAGTGGGATGTTTGTTAACTCACTTGAATTTTCTTGAATGCTTATTTTAAATTACATAATAATACCCAACAGGAAGAATCCACTACCATTTTATCTCCCAGGAAAAGGATAAAACCACTGCCAAACACTCAGTAAATGGAATTGGCAGATCTCCTTGATTTAGAGAAGCCTAAAATTAGCTGAGACAGCATAAATTATTAGGCTGCTTGTATTTGTTAACCACTGTGCCTGCCAGCTTTCGTAAATTATGGATCACAAGAGACATGGGCTAGATTTCCAATGGAATCAAATCACTGCCTGGTGCAGGAAATGAAATGGGGATTTGTGTTGTGTAACATACCTGGATTGGCTGCCTCAGGATCTGGATATCCTGATCCCTTTGCCAGTTTGGTATTCACGAAATAAAGTAAAGCTTTGCATTCAGATTGATGGCTAGATGTAAGAAATTTGAAAGCAAAACCCTCAGGTCTGGGTGAGTGTCAAAATTCAATTGATCACAACATAATAACATCAGTGACATGAATTTGCCAGAGGCTGAGCAAGCCAGGAGAGGTGGGTAAACTGAAAAAAAAGGACAGGTTTGGCCATTATACATATTTATTCAATTTATTTCATTATATTCTGATTCAATGTTCATTTTTTATTTTCTTTCACAGGGCAAAAACTGTTTTAGCTTCTAAGGAATTTGTTTTGATTAGCAAGCTTGAATGTTTGAAGGAAACTTGACTGTTTTCTGAAAAGTAAAACTTGGTTGAACTGGTTTAAATAATGAATCCAAGAGTGCCAGAAGTACAAAAGGCAACACAATCCAGATACATGATTTCAGTAAAAACTGTTCTGTTGAGGCACACTTTATATCTCTCTCCACATCTGAAGGGAGGGTAATTATCATCAGAGTCCCAAACAAAATCTCTGTTATTCCTGACTGATCAAAGTAATGCTGTTGCTTAGTGCTTGACACTTGTACATACATAAGCAATTCATAAAAGAGTCAGTGCAGGGCATATATTTATTTTCTTTAAAGTAGTAAAACACAAGTTTTGAAAAATTCATGGGTGTATTTTTAGAGAGGAGTAAATAAGCATGTATTCTTTGCTTGAGACCCAGAGGCCAGATTTCGCTAAAAATTCATTTTATTGTCACCACATCAAACTGAAAATAGATGAGATTTTATAATCTAGCAGAGGAAGCATAGGTCAGAGATATTCTGATGGATATTATAGTTCCTGACTCCAGCCAATCCCACCTTCCTTCATTTCCATATGCAGCAAATTCATTACTGACAAAATTAACCCAGATAAAATGCATTCTAATCAAAATTATGACTGTTTCTACCTGACAATACTGCAAAAGGTTATTTCAAGAAGACAGTATTAAGGGATTACATATAAACATATAAAGTTGGTTTTGGGAAATGAATAGTTTGAGGAGATTCATCCATTTCCATCCTTTCTTTCCCTCGTTTTGTTCAATCCTCAGTGCAATGATGTTGTTAATTTACATATTTCTTGTGGGTTTTTAAAGTAAATTATACTAGAGCAAAGTAAAAAACTTAAAATTCTGTGTACACCCATACAAAAAACTTCTTAGGGAGAGTGTGCTACCATTCTCAAGTCAAATAATGTTCATGGTCATTCAAAGTTGGTTTGTGGTTTTTTTTCAGTTGTAAGTCTGAGTGTTCTATAAGCCATGCCACAGCTTTCAGAGGGAATTGCTACTTTCAGAGAAAAATGGCTTTATTAACTGTGGAGAACAGTTAATGAAAACTCCAGTGTTTGGTCCTATTACAGAACTTTAAAGTGAATACAGTCCCATAATTATCATTTAATAGAGTTTCTTTTTACCAGCTCCTGAAAGTAATCACATATTGCAGTAATCCAAAAAAGCATAATCATGTTCTACATCCTATTAATAGCCCACTGTGTTACCAAGTCTTCAGCTGAGCCCATCTCCCATAGAAAACATGAGATAATGGCTTAGCCCACGCTGGGATAAAACACAGAATTACTTTTGCACTGTTTCTTTATATTATAGCTCATAAACAAACAGCAATGCCTGCCTGGGCTCTGCTCAATTCTGCTCCCACTGAAGTCAGGCCTTCAAAAGAGCAGCAGAGGTTCGTGACACTTCACAGCAGAGAGGCAGATTTTGGGTAAATGGATTTCCTGCTTTTAACCCTGCTGGCTCCTGTGCTGAGATGCCCTTTCCTTGGGCTCCTTCAGCCTGGCATTGCTGGAAGGGTTGCAGTCCCAAATTCACAAGATAGAGCCTGAAATTAAACTTGTGAGCCCCCAAAAATCTGTGCCTGAAATCCGCTTTTTAACCTCAAACACTTGCTTCACAAAGCAAAGTCTTTTTTTCAAAAAGACTATTTTGAAACACACAATCAATCAAATCACAGGACTTTGCCATGGATTATCCACAGCTGTTGCCACTTCTGGCAAGGTAAGGATTTTAGACAGCTGGACCCCTAAAATTGTTTCATTTTCTGGCTTAATCAACACTCACACCTGATATAGGTGATAAAGTTCACACTGCAGTCAACTGCTGTAATCTGGAATCTTCCTTATACAATCCATGTGTTAACAAGCCTCCAAAAACTAAGCTGCATTTGCCTATGCACACAGGAAAAATTGGAAATCATCAATAAGATCACCAGAGAAAAAGACAAAATCAAAGGTCAGGGAGACCAGTATAAGGATCACCAAAAATAATGCAATTTTAGCTTCTAATTGTGAAGATTTCATGGAGAACACAGGGAATCTTCATTTGCAACACCTTTAGATATCAGATAGCCACGGCAATAATAGCTGGAAAAATGTGAAATTTTGGGGATGGCCTTGAGATGACTGTTCTTTTCCTTCTTGTGTTAACCCCCATTGTGTTCATTAGGACTGACAGTCAAGTAGTTCCCATATGTGTTAAGTAATAGTTTTAAGCTGGTATTGACATTTAACTTCTGTTGGCTTAAAAAATGCCATTTCATCAGGATTATATGTCTACTCCTGGGCCTTGAAAATAATAAAAAAGCACGGATGAGAATATTAGCTAGGCTTATATGTTATCTTTTAGCTAGGTAAGATAGGGTTTTTTTTCTCTTACGGATATTATGTTTCTTCTAAATGTGAGAAGTGAACATAAATAGTAAAAGGAAAAGTTTAAAAAAATGGCCTTTTAGGATTGATGTATTGTAGTCCTTTTTAAACTTTAGCCAGGCATGTTGATTGGATTTTTCTTTATAAAAATTCATGTTAAACTAAAAATCACTTCCCATTAAAACAGATAAATCAGCAATTGGATCAAAATCAACTTTGTTTAGTTTAAGTGACTGCAGTGGACCAAGCCAGTCTGTATAATAGCTGAATAATTTGCCAACCTTTTCTTATTTCTAACTAGGAGTATTATTTCAGCTGACAAAAGGCAAGAAAAATAAAATACATGATAAAAAAATGCATAGCCAAAGACTAAATGTACTAATATATGGTACTGTCATTCCTTACACAGTGCCTTTGCAGCCTCGAGGCAGCTGTAGCTCAGCCCCCTGTTAATGTTCATATTTTTTTGCCACAAGAATAATCTGTTGTGATTTTTCATTTAATGGAACAGATCTTGGTTCTCCCATTGAGGAAATGAATTATTAAGTGCATTTTAGAGGATTCTGTGGAATAGTTTTATTCTGAATCAATATATTAGTTCAAATTAGCTGCTAAGTTAATAGATATTAGATGTTGTATTCCTATTTGTACCAAATTGTTACGAGCTCATTAATTAAAGTCCTAAAATAAGGCTCCTGTCACGCAGACATTGATATCATCAAGGTCCTATGAAAAATTATGCCTCAAAGTTTAGGTGGTGCAGGTGAACATTCAGGAACTTAGGAGGACTCTGAGGGAGACAAAGGGCACCTGCAAGAGCCAGAGAAATAAACAATCAGATCTTTATCAGTGTCTCTGTCCTTAGCAAATGTGACATTGTGCAAAGGAGAAGTTAACACGCTGCTTTCTACCCAGTTGTTCTTTTTGTGAGACTCAACACCAAAAAGCAACAGTTGTGTCATGCCCAGGTGGGCGCTCAGGGCACCAGGTGTGTGGGCTGGCAGGACATGGGGGATGCATTCATTTGCTGTGTAACAAACAGCTCCTACCTGAAATACTCATCCTTTCTGGTGAAGTTCCTGGGAGAGTCAAGCAGTGCAAACATCCTCCTCATCCCATAGATTGACCAAATCTGGGGGTAGTTTCAGACCCTGTCCTACATAAGGGGCACTGCCTGCAAGGGTGGTTAATGCAAGGCAAGAATGCTTCTCTTTGGGTGTAATTTATTCACAGATTTCCATGGAAATCACAGTGATTAGATCATTAGGAGAGGTTTTATGGTTTACATTATTAAATTCTGGGATTTATGCTGACTCTTCAACAGGAAAATGATTAATCTGCAGAAGCCTGAGGCAGCAGTAAAGTGGGTACCTTCGGAGGTGAACAGCCCTCCCTTGGCAGATAAAAGAGCTGCCCTTTTTTTCCCCGTTTTCTGTTATATAGAGAAAAATAAAGAACATGGCAAGCCAGGAAAGGTTGTGTGGAATAAATCTTCAATATAAACTGGCTTTTGAAGGTCTGAAAACCACGGATATGATTGCTTCATTTTATTTACTTTGGGATGTTTACAACTGCTATAAACTTTGGTTCAGGCTGAGCTGAGAGAGAGAGGAGGGGCACAACAAGGGAGCCCTGTTGGTGTTCCCTTGGGAGCGGGAAGCACAGGCTGCCTCAGCCCCGGGTGTCATCTCACCCTGTCCCCTTTTAAGGCTTTAGCCACAGGAAGTGTGCAGGACCATCCAAAATGTCCTGGATCTCATGCTGAGATGGCAGATCATTTTCTGTCCCCTGCACCGTGGCAGGTCACCTCTCATGAGGACAATGGCAATAGAGTTATGCAAATACTGCCAGGAGTTGGACTCATGGATCCCTGGGGGGCCCTTCCACCTCAGGGCATTTTGGATTCTGTGATTCAACTCTTCCTCACATCTATGTAATTTAAAACGTGCCCAGACATACTGTGCCTGTATGATCAAGCTCTCTGAATTCTGCCTTTGGAAGTTTGGGTGAAAACCAGATTCTGATAAAACACTGCTAACTTCAGTGTTTCTTCCTAAAACAACAAGGCTCAAATTTACTCATACTCAGCAAATACTGGCTTTTGTTTTGGTGAGAATCTCATTATCAGAGTCCATTTGAGGACAAGATCTCTGTCTGCCATGCTTTTAGATGTGACTCCAAGAACACATAAGAGAGATACAGGTTTTACCTCTCCATTGAAAGCTTTAATTCTGGAGAGACACTAAAACCAGCTCAGACAGCAATAAGAAGGTCCAGCCATTTGGGTAGTTGAAAAAATACTGTGACTTTCTCAGAAAGTTACAGGTACTAAAAGGTGCTATCAGATAGAGATTATCTGTGTTGCTTGTGTTAATTAAAAAATTAAAATTGAGTATGGTGCTGTATGAATTAAATACAATCCTGCAATTGCTCTTGGGTCATTAGAAAGGCAGCACTCTCTACTGGTTTATTGTAGAAATAATGCTAAAGTCCCTGAAAATTGAGAGCCATTGCAGCAAGATAATTTCCTTTTCACTATTGGCTAGGAGGACGACTCTGTGGAAGAATGACTGATGATTCTCTCTCTTCTTCAACCAGATAACACAGCGAGCGTGCTGGTGCGGCGGGAAGGGTTCAGCCGCCAGAAGCAGGATCTGTACCTCCTTCCCATCGTGATCAGCGACGGTGGTGTGCCCCCGCTGAGCAGCACCAACACACTGACCATCCGCGTGTGCGGCTGCGACGGCGGCGGCGCCCTGCTTTCTTGCAACGCCGAGGCCTA
Organism: Acridotheres tristis; assembly: GCA_037013685.1. Taxonomy (NCBI): domain Eukaryota; kingdom Metazoa; phylum Chordata; class Aves; order Passeriformes; family Sturnidae; genus Acridotheres; species Acridotheres tristis. Next base: position 494,702 of record CM072898.1, on the reverse strand, counting down.
CGTGCTCAATGCGGGGCTCAGCACCGGCGCGCTCATCGCCATCCTGGCCTGCATCATCATTCTCCTAGGTGAACAATAGTCTTTCCTTGCTGCTCTTCTGGGCTTGAGTTAAAAAAGGAATCCTGCCCTCAGCTCCAAGATGGAGAAATGAATCTTAAGTTTTTAGTTTTTATTCTTATAGGGAGTGCAGATCTGCCTGGCTGTGAGAGGCTTTGGGCTGAGCTCAGGGTGGCCTTGCAGGGCCTGAAGGAGCTGCAGGAAAGATGGAGAGAGACAATTGGCAAGGGCTGGAGAGACAGCACACAGGGAATGGCTGCCAGTGCCAGAGGGCAGGGCTGGATGGGATATTGGGCAGGAATTGTTCCCTGGCAGGGTGGGCAGGGCCTGGCACAGGGTGCCCAGAGCAGCTGTGGCTGCCCCTGGATCCCTGGCAGTGCCCAAGGCCAGGCTGGACACCGGGGCTGGGAGCAGTCTGGGACAGTGGGAGGTGTCTGTGCCATGGCAGGGGGTGAAAAGAGATGAGCTTTATGGTCTCTTCCATCCCAAACCATTCTGGGCTTCTGTGATATCTTCAATAGCAAGCGCCAGTGAATTTGTGCAGATGTGCTCGCAGAATGTCCTTCTGCGGCCTAATGCCAGCTAATCAGGGACACTGCTTAAAGGGGGTCATGACATACAATTCTAAGTTTTGTGATCTTCCCTGGATGGCAAGTTTCTTATTGAGGTCAGCCAGGATTAATGGCCCCTGCCAGCTATTTCCCTCAAACCCATCTTGTGTTGGAGACAGATGAGTGGCTTCTCATCTCAGTGAAAGATCTGCTTTTAAGAAAGTGCTACAAAGTGTTTCCTGATGGTTAGAAAAAAATATATACAATATTTTCTAATTTCCCTATAGTATTTTATAGTGTTTCTTTTCTCATATTCTTTACAGAAATTTGAAGTGAGAATGCAGAAACAAATACATCTTTGGAGGTGTTGCTTAAAAAAAATTCCATTTTAATGGAAATGACATTTGGGATTAGAGTTAAGCTTTGGGCATACGGAAGAAGATAAAGATTCATCTTTGTTTTGTTGCAGATATTCATGTGCTTGGGCTGCTCAAAGGCAGTATCACAGTGTTCTGCAGCACTGGGGGCCCCACAAACACTTCCCTTGAATTAGTGTTGCAGTAATGAGCAATTAGTAAGAGCAGTGGCATGCAGCCCAGACAGAAAGCCTCAGATCAGTGTGTTCAGTTCTGTGTACAAACATCACTGTTTTTACCTAGCAAGTAGCACTGAAAATGCAGAAGTTTGCAACAGTCCAGCAGAAGAGGCGAGGGCTCAGGGATGCAGTATTCGCTTACAAGGGGGCTGCTGTTCGGCAGTGCAGTCTAACCCCTGTTTTGTTTTCCGCAGTCATTGTGGTGCTGTTTGTCACCCTGAAGCGGCAGAAGAAAGAGCCCCTGATCGTGTTTGAGGAGGAAGACGTGCGGGAGAACATCATCACGTACGATGACGAGGGCGGGGGCGAGGAGGACACGGAGGCGTTCGACATCGCCACGCTGCAGAACCCCGACGGCATCAATGGCTTCATGCCCCGCAAGGACATCAAGCCCGAGTACCAGTACCTGCCCAGGCCCGGCCTAAGGCCGGCGCCCAACAGCGTGGACGTAGATGATTTCATCAACACCAGGATACAGGAGGCTGACAACGACCCCACGGCCCCTCCCTATGACTCCATCCAGATCTATGGCTACGAGGGCAGGGGCTCCGTGGCCGGGTCCCTCAGCTCCTTGGAGTCAGCGACAACAGATTCTGACTTGGACTACGACTATCTACAAAATTGGGGACCTCGATTTAAGAAACTTGCAGACTTGTATGGCTCCAAAGACACTTTCGATGATGATTCTTAACAATAAAGTTTAAGATTTGGCCTTAAGAACTGTGTCCGAAGTTCTGAAGAATCCAGAGGAAATGTTAAGCAGGTATTTTTTTAAAAATCAAGAAAAATCTCATTTAAACATTTAAGTTTGACAGAGAAGATTCCTTTGATAAAAAAGGACATGAAAGTGGTAAATACTGTGAAGTACCTTTTCCTACAAAAGGCAAATCTGGAAGTTGGCTGCCAGCTTCACTAAAGGAAAAATAACCCACTTAAGAAATGCGAAATATTTAAATGAAGGAAAATGCTAAAAGCGAATCTACAAATAAGGGAAATCTTTTATGTGTTACGAACATCTAAATCTTTTATGTCAAAGAAGCTTCCAAAATTAGAAAAGATAACAGTTCTGAGCTGTAATTTCGCCTTAAACTATGGACACTCTATATGGTAGTGCATTTTTAAACTTGAAATATATAATATTCAGCCAGCTTAAACCCATATGATGTATGTACAGTACAATGTACAATTATTATGTCTCTTGAGCATCAAACTTGTTACTGCTGATTCCTGTAAATCTTTTTGCTTATTCTTTCATCTTGAACTAATACGTGCCAGATATAAAAACTCTGTCTTGTTGCGGTGGGAGGCGCCCGATTTCTATGTCATTTTTAATGTATCTATTTGTACAATTTTAAAATTCTTATTTTAGTATACATACAAATATCAGTATTCTGACATGTAAGAAATGTTACAGCATCACACTTATATTTTATGAACATTGTACTGTTGCTTTAATATGTGCTTCAATATAAGAAGCAGACTTTGAAATAAACTGATTCTTTTTTAATTCTTGTTCTGGTTATTAAGCATATAATGAAAAAAAAACCATAGTGTTTCTAATGTCCCATTTATAGTTCTGACTAATTTACTACAATTGTGACCTTTTAATAGCCTTATTTATTATGTGTTTGTAGTTGGTTTGTTGCCTTGTTAAGTGATTATTTAAAAATCAAGTACATTTTACAAATGCTTTTTAGATTGAAACAAATGTAACGTCTGGTGAACATTTTGTACCCTATCTACAGCTTGTGGCTGCTCCCAGAGCACAGTAAGAATCATCATATAGTCCTACTGTGTCTCCTGGATTAAATTAAGTGTAATACTTTTCAATATTTCCCTCGTAATATGCATTTATCTTGTATCTTAGAGATTCCCGAGGTTTCCGGAGTGACTTTGTGAGTGGACGGAGTGCTCTGTACTTACACTCTACTCCAGCCTTGTGAGTTTCCGTATCTGGGCTGAGCTTCTGCGGGTTCTAGGGACTGAAATCTGACCCAGTTTAGCTGTGACTTCCCTAAGGACTGTTCTACCTGACAATTACCTTACCTGAGTAGTAATTAAGATTCCAGCACTTAACTCCTATTTTTTCTTTTATTCTTCTTCTTCTTTTTTTCTTTTTGTTTGTTTTTTTTTTGTTGTTTTTTGGGTTTTTGTTTTTTTCCTGATTTGTTGTAGAATAGCATCGTCCGTGGATAGGGAGACATTTTAATTTGTGATGACAAAATACAGAGTGCTTTCAGAGTTGTTATTTTAATGCATGATTTTACTCCAAAAAGGGATCTATACTTTTTTATAACTTTTTTTTTTAACATAATTTCAGAAGGAGCAAGGGATTGGGATATGTTCTGCACATCAACATTTTTTCATCCGTGTACAGCTGTACCTCTGCTGAATTTAATATAGTTGCCTGTATAGGGTCAGAGATCAGCAGCTGCAATATGGGAAGAGGCAATAAGTAGAAATTATCTACATTTTCTTACATTAGTTTTACAGACCCTGTCCTTCATCTGCAGTCAGGTACCAAACTGCTTGATCTGAGAGGAAATCTGATTTGTTGGTGTGTTACTTTTCTGAAGACCCCCCATATATGTAGTTAGATTAAAATTTAACTCCTTAAAATGACGACTGATGTTTCAGCTCTATATCCATAACATATTCACTTGTCCCATTATATCCCTATGTTTCATAATGCAGAGTTTGCTAAATCAGCAGGTTTGCTCTACAATGTTTATTGTAAAATTTCACTTAATTATAGCTGTATGCATTCTATATAATTCTCTAGTTTATTATTAACTTGGTTCAAATTTCTTTGGTTGTTGATTTTTCTCTGTTTATAATCCAAAGAATATTTTGCTAGCTTTGCACATTTCTCCATTATAAATTTAAATAAACATTTTAAAAAAAAGAAAAATAAAATAAATGAGTATCACTTTACAAATTAACAAATTGAAATAAAGTTTAAAAAAAAGGTAATTTGTAGGACTCCATCCTCATTGATGCTATCTGGATTTATTTCACTTTTGAGCAAGTTTTAGAATTAATAACTGCATTTTCTACATTTTTATGTTTCATTTTTAAGAAGGACATTGTCAACTACATTTTTAAATAGTTTCAAATGCTTTGAGTTTTAGTCTCTATTGTTTGTAGCACTCTCGTAGATGCTTGGAAATAAATTTTCTTTCCCTGCTGGTTTTGTCCTTTATCATTTGATTATTTTTCCCTTCCCAGTGAAGATGCAATTATGGTAGTGCTTTTTAAAGTCAGTCTTGCAAATCTCAGCCAAGGGCAGCCCTGAAATGCTGGGAATTATCCTCACTCTGGACCGTGGGCAGCACTTGGACGAGCACCCAACAGGACATTGTTTTACACTGAGCTTCACCGCGGCGCTGACGGGAGCCTCGGCTCTTTAATCTGAGCTTGGTAAAACCCGGCCCAGCACGGTGCCTCTGGGTTAGTCCCTGCACACCTGAGAAGGCTGTGGGCCGTCGGTTGTTGCAGCATTCCCACAGATCCGAGCCACCTGGGAAGGGATTCACCCACTCCAGTTGCTTTAGTGCAGCGGCTCTGCCTTCCCTAAGGATGGAGCCTCACATCGTGGAAGACAACAGAAAGGTTAATCACAACCTCGGTGGGTCTGGAGAAAACCCTAACCACGAGGAGGATCACCACAGCTCAGCCAGGTAAGGCGGGGGATGGTGGCAAGTGCAGGTGGTGCTTTGGGCAGTTTTCCCTCTTGCAAGTCCTGTCAGGATCACTTGAGGAGCTACAACAACTCCCCTCCAAACACCATCAGTGCCAGACAGCCCGACCTTTCCAGGGGGGCTTTGTGAGCCGAGCACATCCTGACTCCAGCTGGAGAACTGCTCAGCTCCTGGTCTAGCTGGGGACGGCTGAGGTGCCGCTCCCTCCCGTGTTCTGCAGTGCCTTGAACACCTGGCAAGAAGCAATGAGGGAAACAAGTGCAAGGCTGCTTGCTAAGGGAGCCCTCCCAATTGCACTGATAGGGAAGGGGAGGGCTTGTTTGGGAATTCTCAGCCTCTGCCGTATTCCTGCCACAATGTCAAGCAGACTGAAGCCATGTCCAGGGTGCGAGCTCGCAGGCTCACCACCAGCATTTCTGTGATCTCGGGCAAGATCCTGCCCTAGAGACTGCTACAACTCAGAAAACTCAGAAAAGCTTTTTAGAGAGATTGCAGGTTCTGTTGGCTCCATGTTGTTGACTGACTGGCAAAATAAAATGCTGAAATTTACCATGTTGCTGCTGGTAAGCTTAGAGAGAAAGAAGAGTAGGAATTTAAATACTCCTCACAACGGGACAATCTTAGGGACTCAAAAGTGTGGAATTCTTGTATGTCTTCCCTATCTAGCTGCATTGTCAGAATTACTCCTGTAATGAAAGGGTCAGTAAGCAAAAATCCAGGTAGGACTTGTGCAAGTTTTCCCTTTGGCCTTTGAGCTAAATACTGAGCTACTGTAACCAAAATTGATTAACTGGCAGCAAAATCACATTCTGTATCAAGGGGGGGAAAAAGAAAAAGAAAAAAAATGAGAGAGAGGAAAGCAAAACTAATGCCTTGGGAAAGGGTCTGAGTGAGTTTTTCAGGGAGTGAGCTGCAGGTCTCTGGAGTTTTACTATTGTTTTCACTCTTTTAGGCTGAGACTGAGGATCAACCATCTTGACTCAGTTCCACACCCTGTGTGCAAGTGCACCAGTTATCCATTATTTATTATCACTGATCTCTGTGTTTGATAAGAAAGGCTCTTTCAAACATTTCAAACCTGACTGAGCTGGACTGGCTACAATTACAAGTCACAGAACAATTTTAGCCCACTCAGATTCATGGATTTATAGTCATTTGAAAAACTTTTTTCTTGTATTTCTACATGAAATCTTGGGCTTTGCTTGCTCACCAAGTCTAGATCTCTGTTACTCCCTCCCTTAATGAGGGGCACAGAGGAGGGGCAGAAGCTGCAGCAGCTCTGCCAAGGGAACTTCTCGTGTGTGCACACAGGGACTCTGCTCATGTCCCAGACCTTCTGCTGGAGGGATGTGCATGGCAGGGACAGCTCCTGATCCATGGGGGGGGTCTGCAGAGGGGATGGAGCATTTCATGTTTCCCCGTGGAAAAAAAACACCCAATACAAAGAGGGAGAGACTTGCTTGGACTGTGACTCTCAGAACTCCTTCCAGGTCAGGCAAAGCTCTTTCTCAAGAGTCTGAATTTTGGACTTTCCAGTGAAGCCAGTTTGTAAGTAAATATTATCTGGAGCAAGGAATTGAACCTGAGATTTTCAAAGTCCTTGTGAGTTCTCTTACTGCCAAACTCAAAACCTGATACTTGTTTCCCACTTTTGTTTTCTGTACTTGTTTAGTCCATTTGCAGTAGTTCATAACTGCATCAAGAACAGCAACAGCTGAAACACCAACCAGGCTTGTGGGTAAAGCGTTCCATGGAAGTGGGAAAACTGCTCTGAGTGGCAAATTTATGGCTGGTGGTGATGGAGAATCAATCATTGTCTTCTACCCCACACTGCCAGGAGATGGAATAGCCACATCTATTGTTTTCTGCATTTCTTCTTCCTTTTGTGTTTGTAAAATCAGGACCAATACCTGATTGCTCAGTTATCTAAGCTAGGAGAAGGCTTTATCTTGAGTCCTCTTTGCTATGGCTGTATGGCAGACTCTTGTTCAAAGGGATGCTTTTTTAAATAAAACAAAAGCTTAAAAGTTTGACCTTTAGCAAACTAGAACATGAAATAAAACAGCAAAAACTTACCCTGTAGTTTTTTTAAGAGTTCAATTTTAATTGAATTTTAGGGTATGCCTTACATTTTTGGTGGTTAGTGAAAAAGTCTTGGACTTTGTGACTGCTTTGGTCTGAGGTTACTGATTGCTTTCCCTTTTTGTTCTACTTCCAAACAAGGGAAAAACATGTTTATTTTAACCAAACAAATCCATATGCTGTTGTCCAGACCTAGCTGCAAGTGAAGGCTTTGTTTTGTTGTTGTTGTTGTCTTCTTTTCCAACCTAAATCATTCCATGAGTCTCTGACTCACTGCGTTGGCTGCCAAGGCAAATTTCCTGCAGCTCTGTCTCCAGCAGGACTTGCAGACACACTACTCTTCTCTCTTGCTGTACATGAAGCTCTTCTGAATTGTTCTGTGTGATAAAGGAGGGGTTTAGGGGCTGAGGGTGAGGTTCTGGTTGTACTTTGTGATGTATGGAGGGCTTTAGGGGCTGAGGTTGGGTTTTTTGGTTGCTCTTTGTGAAATATGAGGACTTTAGGGGGATGGGAGGTGGATTTTTCTTCCAGTGTTTTGGAGCTATGATGTTTTTACTTCCGCAATTACAAAACTGGCTTTCATGCTGTGCTCAGTGTCCTGTCTCTGGGAGGTAAGGAGCAGTTTTTCAGGGAGTAATAAACTCCCTCCTGCTTGGCAGGGCGTCCTTAGAAAGCCCCATTGTTCTCCTGCTGCCAACACTGCCCTTCCTTCCAGGAGCCCTTTCTCCCTGCTGCAGCCCCTGCTCACATTTTCCTCCTTCTTATTAGCACACTGGAGAAAGTCATCATTAATCAAATGCAAGCACATTTAGCAAAGTTCAATGTGTATGAAAAATTTATGCCAACCTTTAGGCTCTATGACAGTCCCAAGGCTTCACTTAATAAGTTCCATAATGACTTACTGTTAATGGCCAATGCACATTATCTCTTTGAGGTCTTTCAGGAACATTTTTTGTTACTGATTCTAGACCTGCTGTACATTGGGCAGACATAGAAACAAAACCATTGTTTACATTCTTTGCTTTCTAAAATGAAAAGTTGGATGCCTTAAAGCATAAAGCCTCAGAGAACATGATTTTCTCACCTCTTATGTGGCTCTAGCACAAAATTAATGAAAGAAAAGCTGTTTGTGGGGGCTGCAGAAGCTCTGGGAAATGACTGAAAATTTGATAAATCGTGTCCATTGATTTAGCAGAAATCTATGCTTCAAAAGCTGTCCTCATCCAGCCATCCATCACCCTTGCTAAGTCTTAGAGGAGCTCAGGTACAGAATGGCTCACTGCCCCAAGTTCTGCATTTCTGTTCACTAATGAATCTTAGTTAATCTAAGGCATTTAATTTATATCAGAATTTTATCTGAGTAAAAAGCCTCAGAAAGTATTCTAACATCCAAGAACTGCCCGTTCTGTGGCTTTACACAATGCTCCAGCAAAAGCTTTTCCCTAAGCACAGTCTCTCAGGATTGTTCAATTCTCATAATTGTATCATTTTGCAAAGCCTGGATCCTGTGTGCACACTCTCACACAGTGTTTACTACTGTGAGTAAATGGTAGCACTCAGAACAGTCAGTGGAATGAGGGAGCACTGCTGGAATCCAAGTGCTCCCACACTCCTGGAGGCTGCTGTGTCACACTGTGTTTAAACATCATTAAATGAAGCAATGTGGACACTCTGTGTGCCCACCCAGGCTGCTGCTGCACTGGACACTACTCTGGAGTGCCTGTTGTCAAGAACCACTCCTCTCTGGAGGAAAATTCCTTCAATAACACCTAAGTCCCATACTCAGAACAGCTAGAAAGGCAGATTTTTTTCATGGCCACTCAAAGAGAACTGATTGTTTCACTCACTTAAGTAAAAATACACAACTGTAGTAAGGATAAAAACAAAACAAAAATACATAGGAGCTGCTTTACAATATTTTGAAAAAGAAAGAAAAAAGCAGAAATTTGTTGTATTGAGAGACACTGTAAATCCCCAGCAAGGTCAGCCTCCACTGTCCAGCCACTGTATCAAAGTGCCACAGAATGATTGGGGCCATGAGGATCATCCAGTTCCCACCCCATGTCGTGGCCAGGGACACATTTCACCAGACCAGGCTGCTTGGAGCCCCTGTCCAGCCTGGCCTTGGGCACTTCCAGCACACAGATCAAAACAGGAGCTTGTTTCTTTCAGTCTGCTCTCTCCTCCACTTTCCTGTGCCATGTCCAAGTGAGAGCAGCAAAGCCAGCACCCTCCTAGAGAGCCCAGAGACATCCTGCAGAGCCCAGAGCCATCCTAGAGAGCACAGAGACATCCTATAGAGCACTGACATATCCTACAGAACCCAGAGCCATCCTAGAGAGCACAAAGCCATCCTAGAGAGCACAAAGCCATCCTACAGGACATAAAACTATCCTACAGAGCCACAACAGCACCAAAGGCATGTACATGGGGCATGACTTGTGCTGTGCCCAATAGTTCATTGTAGAATCCCCTAAATTTAATCCATGATATGCTTTTTTCATCAGCAGCTTCAGGTTCCTGATGCTGGACCAGTGGCTGGCTGCTGGGAGAGTGGACAGGCACGTTCAGAAGTCTGCTGGCTGCTTTTCAAGTGAGATCACAGTATACACAAGCTATTTACCGCCAAACTCTTTAAAGAATTAAAAGCTGTGCATAACCCTGGATATTCCAAGGAGACTATTGCTGGCAAAGTGCTCTCAGCCATAGCAGATAATCAGAAACTTTAGCAAAAAAAGCTTTGCTATTAACTCTGCCTACAAATACAAAGGGCATGTATACTTGACTGTAATAAAAAACTAGTGCAAAATGTCTGCATGGTAATAACAGAGACCACGGTTTTAATGAGAGTTGGGGAAAAGGAAAGAGTAGAATTTCTGTTTGTTTGCCCTTGGTGGATTATGAGATGAAATGAAAGTCCCTGCTTTTTTTAGCATGGAGGTCAGCATGGAGTCATGCTAATAAAAGAGCATTAGACTCCCAGTGCACCTATAAAACTCAGAGCCTAAACCAGCCCTTCTTGTGCAGTGTAGGGAGCCAGATGTCAGTGATTCACTGCAGACATGGCCCCTTCCCAGCACATGTTCCAGAGGTGAGCCAAGCCCAGGAGCAGTCGGCTGCTCTGTTGGTTGGTGCTGTGGAGGTTGCTGGAATCATCCATGTCCACCAGCCTGGGCTGGGTCCTTTCCTGTGACCTCCCTCACACTCCACAGGTGCCATCATCCTCTGCTTCCAGTTTGTGCTGGCTGCACACTCTGAGGGCAACATTTATGAAATATTTCTGGGAGTCACAAGCTGGAACAGCCACCAATGGATGAGAGATTCAGGGCTCCCTGCCCAGTGGATGGGACACCTGTGCTGTCCTGGCAGCAGTGGAGGTGAGCCAATGCAGAGCTGCATCTGCCAATAGAATGATGTGCTCCCACCACACCACCAAAATCACCACCCTGCAGCCAGAAAAAAGCATCTTTTAGTTTGGGGAGTCAGGAAGCAGGGGCATAGAAGCATTTCTAAGGAACAAGCTTGCCTGGAAATGCCAGACAGCAGTGGGAGGAGGAGGAGCTCACCTTAAACCATCCTGGTCTCCCTGAGTTTTACTCTTTGTCTTGAAAACTCTTCCAAAGAAGAGTGGGAGGAGAAAAGATTCAGACAAAGTGCTTTTGGTCTAATTGGCTCGATGTCCTATGGGGCAAGAAATTAAAGCTAAGAAGGCAAGTGAGATAATCTGAGTGTGTGTGAGGGAGTGAGAGGGACTCAGGCTCGATGCCCACCTCAGCCAGCACTTTGATTGCATGGCCATGATGGAGAGCACAGCCCAGGGGACACACAGGTCTGGGGAGCAGGTTGGTTTCTGTGCCACAGGAAAGGGCTACTCTACACCCTGATGAGTGCGACCAGCTCCATTGACAGCAGGTCTGTTGAGGGTGCAACCTCTGAAAGAATCCAGGTCTCTGCTGACTTCAAATGTTACCTTGCAGCTTTTAAAATCCCTTTCACGAGCCCACTGATCTTTGAGAAGAGTGACAGACCCCTGGAAACTTTCATCCCTTCTCTACGGGTTCCTTCCCAGACCTCTTGTGTTCCAGGGCTCCCTGTGGGCTCAGCACATTGCTGCTGTCTGAGCAGTGGATCAGGCAGGTCAGAAAACAGATAGCAGGATAAATCCTTCTAGTCCTTCCTTCAGGAAAGCTTCCATCTCACAGTGGAATGGCAGGGAAGCAGCGTCCAGCTGGAAGAAGGCTCTCACTCCTAATGGGCCAAATTCACAGTTATTTATCTGGCAAAGAGTTTCCACCTCTCAGAAACTTCAAAATGAGTCTGTCAGGTTGAATCCTATCATCACTTAAACTCAGAAGACTGTCAGTTTGTGTTGTTTTCTTAGCTCTGAGTTCTGATATGTGAGCTCTTCCTCTCCTCCAGGTCCTCCAAGGAGAACCCAATGTAGTATTTTTGCTCTACTCATGCTACTCACAGCAAAGGTTACATGCTCAATTTGTCTGAGTTTTTCGTTGTTGTTTTCCCTGAAAGATGGTGTTTTCTTTCTTGATCTCTTTTAGATTCCATTTTAAATGTGTTCTGTTTGCCACCCTGAGCACTCTATTAATATTCCTGCCACAAACATCCACAACTCAGTGTATTCTCTTCCTTAAGAAAGTTTAATTTGTTTCAGCCAAAGATCAGTGTTGTCATGGAGGAGCAGAATATCATCCTCACCAGTTTAATGAATAAACAGGGTAAATACTAAATCATTGCTCACTCCTGCTGGTCTCTCTGGTTCACTTGCAGGAGCTGCAAGAAGCATGGGGATTGTCTCTGAGGGCAAAGTTCCTGAAGTTTAGGGCCCTTATCCACCAGAAATATGGTCAGAAGAGTCACTGGAGTTACTCTAGGGAGAAAGGTGGCCATATGCAAATTTAATGTAGAATGGCCTTGCCCTGAAAAGGACAAGAGAAAGAAAACCACAGAGGGTTTTAGAGGCTGCCAATGCATATTATTCAACTTTCATTAACTCTCTTAAGAACATGCCAGAGAATTGAATTTAATTTCTTGCTGCAAAGCTAAACTGCAGCCCATCTGTTTTCCATCTCAGACAATGGATAGGCTGAAATTTATGCAACAAAGTATTGCCTAGGATTTGAAGGTTTGAATAGCAGTTACCTCAAAACCTGGTGCGCCTTCGCTGCTTCAGAGGAGATCTTTCTGTTCAGGCTTCTCCTGGCTGTATTTGAACACTGCCTGAGATGATTCAGGAGTTTTGCTCGACAAATGGGTGCTGTGATCCAAGGCCCATCTGTTTTTTTTTTGGAGTGTGTAAAGGTCAGTGCTTCTGTTAATACAACTCGTACAAATACTTCCCTGCCATCTGACAACGTTCCTCCTCATTCAGATTAGCAGCCATTTCCCCCCCACAATCTGGAATCTCCTCCCAGCGTGGGCTGTTGAAGTGGGGATGATCACAGCTTTAAAATCAAAGGTTGAGTGCTTCTGTTGAGTTATACTTGGAAGCGACCATGTTCTGTACAGTGAGAACATCCCATATGGAAAGGACATATGTGTTGGAGAGAATAATACATAAATAGTGGATACAATTTTATATAACCCTTACGTTCTTATGATTCTTACATATAATTCTCTAATGAGACAGGTGAAAAAGATAACTTGAATACTGATATTCAGGTCCGTATGTTGAAAACTTACAGAACAAATAGGGAGTTTTAAAGACAGGCTTAGCTGTACATAATTTTTCAAACAATTGCACTGACATAACTTGAAAACCCTTTGGGCTGTCCTTACACAACAACTGGAGACAGCACTGGAACCTCACACTGAAGATCTGCCTTGGACAGACAGACACACAAACATTCATAAATTGTCAAATATAAACTATTTAGACTAAATTTTCTTTTTCTTTCAAGTTTAGTTCAAAACCATCAAGTTTTGGAGGAATAAAGCAGGTGAAAAGTTTCAGTGAAAAGGTAGAGCTAAGATGGAGAGAATCCTGACAATAGTTTTGTTACGGAAAGTCAGCATTGCTTAGGGGCTGGGCTGTGGGGGCTGGCAGGATCCTGGATAACCACATCCATTCATCACTGATCCTGCCCTATGAAAACTCATCCCAGTACAGAAGATGTCTAAGCCTGAGTGGGGAGGAGGGAAATAAAACTCAGTTTACAGATGGTCAGTGAAGACCTGTTAGCACTTGGCAGCCAAATTCTCTCAGGAGTCTGGGCAGACAATTTTCCCATCCTGTCCTCCCCAGGCTCAGCATCAGCCCCCACAGAGGATCCTGAGCACTGAGCTGTCTGTTTAAAGCAGGAAAGGGCCAACATAATGACATTTCTGCTTATTTGAAAGGAGATTAAATAGGGTTTTTTCCTAAGAAGTTATAGTCATTTTATGAACTTGCATGACCCGGTTTTGGAAGTCAGGGAACAGTGATGATGCAGTTCATGCTCACATAAAGTTTGCTGCAATATTTTTTCCTTATCACCACCGCATTGCTTCACAGAATTTTCCAGAAATTTGGGGAATATTTATTTTCCCTCTAATGACTAAAACTAGTTTTGCTGGGAAAAAAAATCTTCTGATTTTCATCTGTTTTGTTGGCTTTTTTTCATTTTTGTGTCAGTAGATACAAAACATTGACATTGCTTGGTGAGAACCTTTTGAGAAGGAAGTCTGGGGATATATGTTATTCTCTAAACATATGTTCCCTGGAAATTAATCATCTATGAGATGGAGAACCTAATGGTTTGTGGTCGTGCAGTAGTAAAGCACATTAAGCAAATGAGCTCCTGAAATGGAGCTCCCTTTATTCCTGCACTATTCTAATAACGAAAAAAACCTCAGAAAAGAAATCCACGTTCTTATTCTATGCGTTTTCATAGATCTGATTAAAAATTAGCTGAGTGCTTTAACTGAGCTTAGTGCCAATGGCTTATAAAAGAACCATTTAAAATACTTCAAAGCTCTTTGGTGCCTAGTTGAGGCTTCAAAAGACCCTGAATCTGGTGTCCTTTTTTCCCAGAGTATTTACCGAGATCCTTCCTGTACAAGGATCTGTGCTCCATGAACCTTTCTGAAAGTTTTCATCTTCTTGTGAAATGAAGCAATTTTGTGTTTGCTTGGTTGTTTGTTTTTTTGTCTAAATAATCCAAAACGCTGTGAAATGAACTGGGTGAAAAAAATCCTACAGTGAATTCCAATGGCCAAAGGCCAGGCTATTAAAGAGTAGTTTAACACTGAAGGATGGGAATATTTTAATCAGGATGACCAAACTGAACTGCACTCAGGAATGAGGGTACTTCTCACCCACCAAGTAATTCCTTAATCAAGAATTCTGCAGCTTTACAGCCCTGAGAAACAAAAAAATCTGACTTCTTCCTAAGCTTACAGACTGAATTACCTGGAAAACCCTTCACTGTTTCTTTATAACAATCTTATTACAGCCATAATTGACACGGTCAGGCCTTTATACAAATTTAGTGGGGATTTTCACACTGTCCAAAAATCAAAGAGCAAATTTCCGTAGTTTCCCTCTACCAACCATTAGAAAAGCTATGGGAGAGGGCTGCAAAGAGCCTTCTTGCAGCCTCTTCCTCAGGTCTCAGTGTGCCAGCTCTTAACCAGCCTTCTTCTGCATCATTGAATATTTATTTGCAATTTATTTATTTATTTATTTGTAAATTGAGTTTCACTCTGGCTGGTTTAATGAGCAGAAATGGTAAAGCAATAAGCAAACGAGCTAAATAAGAGAGTTTCCTGGAAGCCAAACTGGTTGCAATGTTTTACTCACTGTGAGATGACCCTTCATTCTTACCACGTCTTCTGAGCCCTGCAGGGAGGAACTGCCACTCAGTGATGCACAGAATTTCTGCAGCCCTCAGAGCAGGCATGGCTGAATCTGCAAGTCATCCTGTGCATGATCTATTACATCTTTCCCTTTAAAAATACTCAGAGATTCTGTGATGCTCCTTCTACAAGTCATTTCCAAGTAAAAAATTTGCTTTTCTATTTTTCTTATTTAGTGTACATTGACTCACTCTGACACAGAACTTCAGGTTTCCAACAGATTACTGTATCTTTTGGCAGCCTTCAGCTATTAAACTGCTTGTGTTTTTATAGGCTAGGCTAATGGTATTGAAAGCCCTTAAACATTGCTCCTATAGCAACTTCTGAATTTTTGGGGTACTCCAAGGAAGGAGGAATTTAAACAGCAACAGTGAGAGTAACCAGTTATTGAAAAAGTATGAATTTGTGAGGAGAGAAAGAGAGAGGGAGAGGAGGAAGGCAGGAAGGCAGGAAGGCAGGAAGGCAGGAAGGCAGGAAGGCAGGAAGGCAGGAAGGCAGGAAGGCAGGAAGGCAGGAAGGCAGGAAGGCAGGAAGGCAGGAAGGAAGGAAGGAAGGAAGGAAGGAAGGAAGGAAGGAAGGAAGGAAGGAAGGAAGGAAGGAAGGAAGGAAGGAAGGAAGGAAGGAAGGAAGGAAGGAAGGAAGGAAGGAAGGAAGGAAGGAAGGAAGGAAGGAAGGAAGGAAGGAAGGAAGGAAGGAAGGAAGGAAGGAAGGAAACATACCAAAAACCCCATATCTAAGTCTTTGTTTACAATGACTGCCATAACAGTCTCAAAAATACCGATTTCTCTTCTCAGCCCTCACATTCTAAAGCAGCTGCATGACTGGTTCTGGCCTCTCTTGTACACCACCAAACAGAACATCTTTGTGGATGTGTCTTCAGTTTTCTTTCTTTCTTTCCTCCTTCCTTTCATTTTCTTTCTTTCTTTTCTTCTCTTGAGGTCACAGAGAAAAGGAAAACTAAAGGCGCTTTAAAAAAGACCCTACATTTATAATTTCTTAAATCTCAGGGTTTTCAGTTCAGCAGTTTAGTAGGTCTGACTCACTGCTTTTATCTCTTGGGAATGGCAGTTTGGAAAGCAGATTTCATTACAATAAAAGAACAGGTGCCATTCATATTTGTAACTTTTTTTTTTTAATATCACTGCATAACATACATCTGTCTCACTGCTACTATACAAAACAGAAGCCCTGAGGACTGTTTACTGATTATTCCACCCCATTTTTCATAAGAGCAGGCCAGTTCCCCTGTTGTGGGCAAACTCTAATTAACAGAGCTACAGTATCACTGTAACATTGTGCAATTCCTATTTTAAATAATGTTCAGTGTGTACTGCTGCCCTTTTCTCTCAAAGTACTACTGTGTGCTTTGGCACAAAGATATCTGCATTTCTATATCTTCTACCAATTTTACGAAGGTTTTATAAGGCTTAATGAATAGAAAATGCTTTGAAAAGCTGTAGATAAAAGGCAAGTTTGAAGGCAGTCATTAGTAGTAAATACTCTCATCAAAATTTCTCTTGCTAATTCTTTCTGCTCTGGCTGTGCAGGCAGTGCTGACAGACCATTCCTCCAAGGTTATTCTGATGCCATCTCACAGACAAGCACCCTAAAAGTCACTTATATTCACAGCCCTGCTGGCACCAATGTCACCCACGTCAGTTTAGATTGTGCAACGTTAACACAACAGAGCAATAGCAAAAAAAAAACAAAAAACCAAACAACAACAACAAAAAAAATTCATGGACTTTCTATGAGTCCCACCATTAAATCTAATATTGTGTAACTGGAAATCAACTGCTTCAATTAATGGGAATATATGGCTTCATTTGAAGGCATAGCCCTTCCATTTGAAAGCTCACTGACATATGGGTTCCCACTGGTGCTGTAATTACACCATGCCTAAAAGTCATCATTAGTTTAAAATGTGGTGATGCTTTTTTATATACATATATTTAATGAACAGTCTTGGTTACAAGCGTTTTTCTGTCAGCACCAGTTCCAATGGCGCTCATTCACTGCTCCAAGGGGGAATTCCAGGCTGACATCACCTGGGGGCTGCAGGGTACAATGCCCCTCTTTAAAGCGCTCTGGGGCTGTAAGACAGTGCAGCATTCTTGTTCCTGGGGTCCCGGGCCATGCCATTAAAGCTCTGCGCCCCACAGTCCTGCAGGAATGGGAACGTTTAACACACTGGATAATTAACACACTGGATAATTGGCGTTGCTGCTGACAAAGGAGGCGCTGGTGGTAGCCTGGGGAGAGCGACCATCAGAGAAGCAAGAGAGAAAACTGCCCTCCTAGCGCCTAACTGCGCTGAGTTACCAAAATTTGCATTTCCAAGGTCACTTTTAACAGCCATTCTAGTGAGAGATGCTCATATAGGGCTGTGCACTGGGAGCTTCTGGCTGAGTTTGATCAGGAGGGTGCCCATGTCGCCTCCAGATTAAGTTTTTGCTTTGCTTTTCTTTAATTAAAAAAAAAAGTTAGGTTTGTAGGAACAATATTTTTAAAGTTTGGGGGGGTGGACAAGTAGGTATTTGAAGCCTTTATTTTGATCTGCACTGAACACTTCATTTTGGATTTCAGTATTTCAACAACACTTTTGTACAGTTCAAAGGGAAAGTTTACCTGAATTTGAAATAAACTCCAAATGAAATCTTATGCAAATACGAGCAGGGAGATATGTTTAAAATCTGTCAAAACTAAAAGCTTTGATTTTTGAAAAGCATTGTGTTTGGCTTTTTTGGGGACCATGAATATTTCAATGCAAGCAGTATGTGATTGGAAAATGCCCATCAATGTCAAGAGTCTGTATTTGTCACACAGCTCCAGTAATCTGTGTTTTGGTTGTGCTTTTGACGGCTGTGGGTCTTGCAGATCCTCTAAGCATTTTGTTTCCTCAAACAGCCACTTTAACTCTGAGCACAGACTCCCACAGCCAGTCACATTTCCAAAGGGGCACCAGAGAGGCACCAGCATTACTCAGATCAGTCCCAGGAGTTGGGACTATTTATTTTCCCTTATCGTCCCACCAAATACCTATGAAAGGCCTGGAGCTCTTGAAACATTTGGGCCTGAGGTCAGTAGAGATGGAAAATAATCTTTTTGTTGAGCTACACAAGGTCTCCTGGTCTCATGAAGCAGCTGCCTTGTCAGGTATTATGCATGGAATTATTTGTACCAGTCATTTTTACGTCTTCGCTCCTCAGGCAACTTCTATTTGATGAGCAAAGCACCTGAGCAACTGTTTTCCTGTGCTGTTTGGGGTCACCAAAACTATGGGGAAAATATAGTCTCCAACACCATTTTTAGAGTTAGAAAATAAAAACATTTTTAGTGTTAGGCATTACTTTATTCTGGCCAGGATGTGCAACAGAAATAATTTCATCCACATATAGCACAGATTCTGCAGAGAAAATCATTCCATGATACATGGTTTTTTACCAGATTTTTCACATATTTTATACAGTCAAAACCCATAGAAATTCATGGTTCATTGGTCACAAGTTGCACAGTTCTTAGTATTTGGTTTCCTATTGGATATGGATCCTCTGATGCTAATTAGGTACTCTTTCTTCTCTGTGCTGTTCTCTTTCTTCTCTCCTTCTCCCAGACCATTCTTCTCTCTCTTTTTCAACCGTGCCAGGGGTGATGTTTGGAGTTGGTGGTCATTGATGGTTGTTATTTTGTGTGTCTTCTGTGCTGCTCGAGATGTTCAGCTCATCAGACCCTGCCTGGTGGAACAGTTCCCTGGAAAGAAACTTCAATTCCCTGTGCACGGTGCAAAGGTGAGCAAAACTTTTTGAGTGTTTTAAGGTAAACAGGCGTGGGTTGGGGCTTCATCTGCCAGTGAATAGCAGGCTGGATAAAAGGGATGCCTGGGGAACACACCTGGAATGGGGTGAGAAGGAGCGAGGAAACAGGGGTGTGACACATCCCTGGGGGTGTGAGACATCTCTGGGGGTGTGAATCGTCTATGGGGATGTGACGCATCTCTGGGGGTGTGTCATGTCTGTGGGGGTGTGGCACGTCTCTGAGGGTGTGACATGGCAGTTTTTGCGTGGCAGTTGGTGCAGGCAGGGCAGGCAGGCAGCAGGTTTCTTCCTGCTAGCAAGGTTTTCTGTGTGTTGTTTCTGTTGGTTGGTTGGTTGGTTGGTTTTGGGGTTTCTGTTAGTAATCTCTCTAACAGATTACTTGCTTGATCTGTCTGTACTCGATTGAAAACTGTAGTAAGTGTGTGCAACCAAATAGAACCCTCTAAAAAGGATGTGTCTGTGCAGAGCCATTCCTGTGTGGAGTGTTTGAGTTTATCAGTGGTTCCAGGGGCTGTTGCAGAAGAAGCCTGCCTGAGGTGTGACAGGTGAATGATCTCCTTTCACTGGTGGCTGAGCTTAGGGAGGAAGTTGAAAGACTAAGGAGTATCAGGGAAAGTGAAATGGAAATAGATTGGTGGAGTTCTGCCCTTCCATCCTCGAGGGACGCCCACCAGGAGTCAGAGGACTCCCAAACCTCCCACTGCCAGGCAATAGGGGAACACACCTGGTAGATGAAGGGGAGTGGAAGTGGATCCCTGTTCAGGGCAGTAATAAAAATTCCTCCCAGCCCCCATCACCTAGCCAGGTGCCACTTCAGAACAGGTACAAGACCCTGGATTTAGAGAGTCAGCCAGATGATTTGGGAGAAAATTATCTGACCGGTGAGCCTCCCAATAATGCTTCATCTGTGAGATGGATCACCACCTCTAACATGAAAAGGAAAAGAAGGGTAGTGGTAGTGGGTGACTCCCTTCTGAGGGGAACTGAGGGCCCCATATATCGACCAGACCCATCCCACAGGGAAGTCTGCTGCCTCCCTGGGGCCTGGGTATGGGATATCACTGAGAGACTTCGTGGGCTGATTCAGCCCTCTGGTTATTACCCACTGTCAATAGTCCAGGCTGGCAGAGATGAGATTGAAAAGAGGAGTGTCAGGGCAATTAAAAGGGACTTTAGGGCATTGGGTCAAGTGCTTGGTAGGAGTGGGGCACAGGTAGTGTTCTGCTCAGTCCCCTTGGTGGCTGAGAAAAACAGTGAAAGGAAGGGGAGAGCACACATTATCAACAAGTGGTTCAAGGTTTGGTGTCATCAGCAGAATTTCAGGTTCTTTGATCATGGGGCAACTGTTATGGCACCCGGCCTGCTGGAATCAGATGGGCTGCATCTCTGTTAAGAGCAGAAGAATTTTAGCTCGTGAACTGGCAGAACTTGTTGAGAGAGCTTTTAACTAGGTTTGAATGAGGAAGGGGATGCAGCTGGGCTGTCTGAAAGCAGGCCCAAGGGTGGTAAGCCTGAGTTAGGGGTGAAATCAGTAGCCCAGCTGAGGTGCATGTACACCAATGCATTGCATGGGTAATAAACAAGAAGAGCTGGAAGCCATGGTGCAAGAGCAGAGCTACGATGTAGCTTCCATTGCTGAAACATGGTGGGATGACTCACAGAGCTGGAGCACTGCACTGGATGGCTACAAGCCCTTCAGAAGAGACAGGGAGAAAAGGTGGAGGGGTAGCCCTTTATATTAGGGGGGCTTTTGATTCCATAGGTATTGAAACTAATGATGATGCAGTTGAATGCCTGTGGGTAAGAATTAAGGGCAAGGCCAACAATGCTGACATCCTACTGGGAGTCTGTTATCATCCACCCATCCAGGGAGAAGAGGTGGACAACCTATTCTATTAGCAGCTGGAGAATGTCTCAGGATCATCAGCCCTTGTTCTTGTAGGTGACTTTAAGCTGCCAGACATCTGCTGGGAACTTAATGCAGAAGAAAAGAGGCAGTCCAGGAAGTTCTTAGACTTTGTGGAGGATAACTTCTTGTTATCCTGGTAAGTGAGCCCACCAGGGAAGGACTATGTTAGATCTGTGGTTTGTAAATAGAGATGGGCTGGTGGGAGATGTGGTTGGAGGCTGCTTGGGGCAAAGTGATCATGAAATTATAGAATTCTCAATAGTTGGTGATATCAGGAGGAACAAAAATAAGACTCTTACACTGTGTTTCCAGAGGGCAGACTTTGGCCTTTTTAGGAGACTTTTTCAGAGAGTTCCTTGGGAAGCAGTCCTTAAAAACAAAGGATTTCAGGAGAGGTGGATGTGTTTAAAAACAGAAATCCTGAGGGCACAGGAGCAGACTGTCCCTGTGTGCTGAAAAACGAGTCAACAAAGCAATGTCCAGCCTGGATGGGCAAGGAGGTTTTGAAGAAACTTAGAAATAAAAAGAGGATGTAACATATTTGGAAGGAGGGTCAGGTCTCTCAGGACATATTTAAAGGGGCTGCTAGGACATGTTGGAAAAAAATTAGGGAGGCCAAAGCTCACTATGAACTTAAACTTCTGTAAAGGATAACAAAAAAGGTTTTTACTAATATATTAATGGTAAAAGGAAGGGTAAGACCAACCTTTTTAATTAGATTTTCTAATGGATGAGAGAACTTAGTAACTGCAGATAAGGGGAAGGTGGAAGTGCTTAATGCCTTCTTTGCCTCAGTCTTTAGTGGAAGATGGTTTGTCCTCAGGACAGCTGTCCTCCTGGACTGTAGATGGTGTCAGGGAGCAGAATGGTCCCCCTGTTATCCAGGAGGAGGCAGTCAGAGAACTGCTGAGCAGCTGAGATGCTATGGGCTCAGATGGGATCCACCCCAGGCTGATGAGGGAGCTGGCAGATGAGCTGGCAAAGCCCCTCTCCATCATTTACCAGCAGTCCTGGCTCACTGGTGAGGTTCCAAATGACTGGAATCTGGCCAATGTGACACCCATTCACAAAACGGTTGGGAAGGAGGATTCTGGTAATTGTAGGTCAGTCAGTCTGACCTCAGTACCAGGTAAGGCAATGGAACAGTTTATACTGAGTGCCATCACACAGCCCTTACAGGATGGCCAGGGTATCAGACCCAGCCAGCATGGGTTTAGGAGGGGTAGGTCGTGTTTGACCAATCTCATCTCCTTTTATGACCAGGTGACCCACCTGGTGGGTGCTGGAAGGGCTGTGGATGTTGTGTATTTGGACTCCAGCAAGGCCTTTGACACTGTCTCCCACAGAATTCCCTGGAAAAGCTGCAGCCCGTGGCTTGGACAGGAGCACTCTGTGCTGGGTTAGGAACTGGCTGGATGGCTGGCCCAGAGAGTGGTGGTGAACGGTGCTGCATCCAGCTGGGGATCAGTCACCAGTGGTGTCCCTCAGGGCTCTGTGCTGGGGCCAGTCCTGGTCAATATTTTTACTGACGACATGGATGAGGGCATTGAGTCTTTCATTAGTAAATGTGCTGTTGGCACTGAGCTGGGAGCGTGTGTCGATCTGTTGGAAGGGAGGAGGACTCTGCAGAGAGACCCGGAATGTTTGCATGGATGGGCAGAGTCCAATGGGATGAAGTTTAACAAGTCCAAGTGCCCAGTCCTGCATTTTGGCCACAGTAACCCCTGCAGTGTTACAGGCTGGGGACAGAGTGGCTGGACAGTGCCCAGGCACAAAGGGACCGGGGGGCACTGATGGACAGCAGCTGGACATGAGCCAGCTGTGTGCCCTGGTGGCCAGGAAGGCCCGTGGCCCCTGGCCTGGATCAGGAATGGTGTGGCCAGCAGGAGCAGGGAGGTTCTTGCCCTCTACTCAGCACAGGTGAGGCCACACCTCGAGTGCTGTGTCCAGTTGTGTCCCCTCAGCTCAGGGAGGACGCTGAGACGCTCGAGCGCATCCAGAGGAGGCAACGAGGCTGGGGAGGGGCTTGGAACACAAACCCTGTGAGGAACAGCTGAGGGAGCTGGGGATGTTCATCCTGGAGAAAAGGAGACTCACAGTGACCTTATCCCTCTCTACAACTCCTGACAGGTGGCTGTGTCAGCTGGGGTTGGTCTCTTCACCAGGCAGCACTGACACAACCAGAGCACACAGCCTCAGGCTGGGCCAAGGGAGATATAGGTTGGATATTAGGAAGAAGTTTTTTATGGAAAGAATAATAAAGTATTGGAATGGTTTGCCTGGGGAGGTGGTGGAGTCACCATCCCTGGATGTGTTTAAAAAGCCTGGATGTGGCACTTGGTGCCATGGTCTAGTTGAGGTGTTAGGGCATGGGCTGGTCTTGATGATCTTGGAGGTCTCTTCCAACCTCGTGATTCTGTGATTCTGTAAAAACTGACTAAAGTTACGTAAAAAGCTTTTAAACTTTGCATCAATTCCAACTATAATGTGACACTGCTTGTGAAGGCCTGGATGCAGCCTGGTATTCTGAATCAGTTTTGGATTTGGAAAGCTACAAAGGTGTTGTAATTCAGTGCTCTAAGTTGTATGCTTATGGTTATGGTTTCACCCCGAACCCCCTTCTTGTGATTTGTCTTTGGTGTGTCCCTTTTCCCTCTGACCTCTCCTAGTTCGCCAGAAGCCAACCTCTCCTCCTGGCCAAGGTTTGAATACTCGCACGTTTCCTATATTCAGCCTCTTATTCTCCTGGATTCCCTGCAGAATAAACCTGTGAACATAACCCGAGAGGAAGAGCCTCTTTTGGTCTTTTACCACGTTCATGCAGTAGATCCAAGGGTGTCCCCCTAAGACTGAGCTAAACTCAGGAGCAGGAGGAGACCCGGGATTTTTCTGCACACAGGTCCATGCCCCATGCTCTCTGTCTTCCAAGGTGTATATGATGCTCTCCTGAAGTGGTCTTGAAGCTGCTCAGTCTCTGGGTGCTTTCTATTCTCTTTGCTGCATTAACAATTATTTCTGGAATGCACTTGGCTGTTGTTCAGGCTCATTTTCTGTGTTGTGGAGAGGATTGAAGCAGCCAGGCTGAGGGAAGGGAGCACTCCTGCAGCAGGGAAGGCTGTGCTGGAGGATGTCACGCACAGCCGGGCACAGCTGCCAGCACGGCTCGCTGTGCATCCCGCAGAGCTCTGAGCCTCCCCTGCAAGCGGCTGTGGGACAGGGAATGTTCCTGACTTAACCTCTGTGTGCAATATTTATCCCGGGTTAGCTCAGTCCGGGACGCGCCCTCGGTTCCCTGGGCTGCAGGAACGCTCCCCTGGCTTCTGGAGATGTCTTTTCAATGAGTGCTGCAGTTTGCTATGATGCATAGCTCTCTAAACCTCTTCACCCAGCCCCTCGCTGCTCGCTCGGATATTTCCTCAGCCACACTGCCCTCCCGGGAGCACCCTGCCATCCCAGCCCAGCCTTCCAGCACAGACACCCACACTGATTTCCCCGACCCACACACTCCCTGCTCCAGCCTGCCTGGGCTGGGGATGCTCTCACACCAGCTCAGCACAACCGAGATCCATTTGACCAGATTTTACCAGGTACAGCCAAATAAAATCCCCCTGGCCAGTCATTAGGCTGTGTTAATTATGGCAATCAGCCTACCCAGTCTGACCTAATTATCCATAATTAGCTTATCCCTTTATTTCCAAACCTCTTCCCTAGTGAGAGGAGACTTAAGAGATGTTTGAACTAGCAAAAGTCCCCTCACAAAGTTGCTTTTCAGGTGTAGCAACCTTGACCTTAAAGGCCCAAGTCCATGAGAAAGGCATGGCCAGATCTCATGGACCTGAGAAAGAAGGAGGTGTCTTCTTTTCCTTGAGGAATTACAAATCTTCATTCTTAAGCTACTTCACTGTTGTAGGACATTTAGTGGGATTTTTAAAAATACCCGTAGGCACCAAAATGCCCATTTGCCTAATAAAAATAATTTTTTAATGCCTTTTTCAAAATCTTGTGCCTTTGGATTAGAATAGTGCCTCTCAGAAGCATTGTAACAAGAAAGTGAGCATGGCACAAATTATAGTGCCCAGTTATGCCCAGCAGCAGATAAGATTATCATACCCTATGGACAAAATTTGACACCAAAACGTTAAAAATTATTTTCTTACAGTGAAAAAAATGCAGTCTTTTTATTTTTGCTTCTTCAAGCATCAAAAACTTCTCTGTTTGCCTTGTCTCCAATTAGACAATAACTAATCCTCACCAGAAAGACCAACTCTATATGAAACTGTGTTGCTTCCCAAGTTTATGTTTTGCTGCTGTCATTTAAGAAATGAGTTCTGCACAAATGGGTGGTGTGGGATCTCTCAGGAATAACACACTTGTAGAAAGTGGATGTGTGTCCTTGTAGCCTCAAAATGTTCCTCCAAATGACTCTTCCAGTAAAAGCTCTTTGAAAAGTTTTCATAATCCTTCTTACTGACCCAAAGAAATAATTTTTCCTTGCATTCCTGTAGGTGATTTTTACTTGTGCCCATACCTCCATGCTAAGCAGGCTACCCCTGACATTTTTTGCCATTTTCCTGCAATTCTCCCTCCATGGCCACCAGTTAATAGGGGTTCCTGTGGAAGAGAGCACCCCTGGGTTTTTAGGCATTGCCCACCCACATCTGGGAGAAGTTGTAGGTATTTCCCCTCTCCAAAGCACACGTTTACACTGTCATGCCCTGAAGGACCTCTTCCCCTTACCTTTCCCACTGGAAAGGATGTAGTTAAATCCAGTCAGTGATGTCAGCCTATGATCATCATGAAATAATTCCCATTCCAAGGATTTGTGCTCCTGGCTCATTCACACTAATGCAAAGTACTCCCAAATGTGTCAGAATTTCCTACTTTGAATACTAAGTCAAAGCTCATTAAAGCAAATTTATTTTTCCCCTCCAATGACTCCCAGCTTCTGTGAATCAACCTGTGTTTACAGAATTCTCCCAAGGCTGCCTCATGCCTTGCCTTGCAAACGGCATTTGCAAAGTTTAAAGCCACCTTTATTTCCATGCAGGGCATTTACAGATAGTTAGATCTGTAAGTAACAAAGCTCCCTGCCTGCTCAGGAAGGCAGCCTGTGAGATGGCATTTTACTCCAGGAAAGTATTTGTCACAGCACAGCTTGTGTGTAGCTGCGCAGGTGAATTTGGCCACAGCAGAAATCCAGTTTGGCTCGCCCAGTTCATTATAGAAGAGGAGTGACCAGGCCCCCGGGAGAGGCAATGATGGGTTGGATTTGACCCCAAACAGGGGCCCCTGCCAATGCCATCAGACCCTGAATGCAGACATACCTTTGGCCAGGGAGCTGGGCAGTGCTGAGGCCCCGACCAGTCAGGTGTGCAAGGCTGAGAGTTTTGACCCCCTGCAAGAAGGGGAGGCCCAACAATAAACCCAGCAATAAACCCAACAATAAACCCAACACTAATTCCAGCTGTTGTCGGTGCACTCTGTCCTGTGCCTGTCTCCAACCTACGGCTCCAATGTAAGAGCTTTTCCAATGACTTCAAGAGGAAACTGACTGAAAAAACCCTACTTGCTCTCTACCAGGAATTCTAAGCACAGCCTGAGGAAAAGATAAAGTTAACCTAAAAAGCAATTTTTCAGTATCATGGAGCATGTGTTTCTGGACTCTTCACATGGCATAGAACTGGATGAGTGAGCAATGCAAATTCCTGCACTCTGTTCTGTTTTACATGGAAGAAATGTCCCTGGGTCACAGACACTGCCTGGTTACAATAGGAGTTTTGTGCCAGTTATCACAAATAGCTCACATTTGCAGAACAAGCTATGCTAACCAACCTGTCTGAATTTTCCTGTACTCCTATTGAGTGAGCATTATTTTAACTAAATAATGGACTGTTAGATGTACTGGATGTATTGGTCACACTGCTAGGATAGAGCAGTGAGCTTTGTTCAGGATGGCAAATTATAGAATCATAGAATGGGTTGGGTCAGAAGGGACTTTAAAGCTCATCCCATCCTACCCTTGCCATGGCAGGGACACCTCCCACTGTCCCAGGCTGCTCCAGCCCCAGTGTCCACCCTGGCCTTGGGCACTGCCAGGGATCCAGGGGCAGCCACAGCTGCTCTGGGCACCCTGTGCCAGGGCCTGCCCACCCTGCCAGGGAACAATTCCTGCCCAATATCCCATCCAGCCCTGCCCTCTGGCACTGGCAGCCATTCCCTGTGTGCTGGCACTGCAGTTGCTGAGGAATTGTCCCTCTCTGGTTCCCTGCAGCCCCTCAGGCCCTGGAAGGAGCTGTGAGCTCTCCACACAGCCTTCACCTCTCCAGGCTGAGCAGCCCCAGCTCTCCCAGCCTGGCTCCACAGGGGAGGTGCTCCAGTCCCCTCAGCACCTCCGTGGCCTCCTCTGGGATCTCTCCAACAGTTCCATGTCCTCCTTGTGTTGGGGCACCAGAACTATTCACAGGTGCCACCACACCCCAGCCCAGGTGGGGTTCAGGATAGCAGAGTAAAGGGGGAGAATCCCCTCCCTCTACTGCTGTCCAAAGTATTTTGTATTTTGACAGCAAAAAAGAATAAACAAAACCCTCCTGATATGAGCCCTCTGTTATGGATGACAAATTAAACTATACTTAAAAAAACCTCCCGAACCTTGACACACTTTAAACTTCATTTCTCTGTGGATTCTTATTCTTGCTTTTTCTCCAACCCTCTCACATCATCTGTCTTGTCTCTTGTTTTTGCCTGAGTGCTACAAAATGCACCTTCACTCTCTGGCTCCGCTTTGCAGCCCATTATCCTGTCCCAGAGGGAGCTGCTGCCTATCTCCTGCTCCTTGCAGGAATTCCTGCACCCTGCTAACCTGTGCGTGCCTTGCACAAAGCGCTGCTCTAGGGTCTCTCTTATCTCTCTGATCCAGGCATAGGTGTCAAAGGGTCCCAGGGAGCCATTAATCAACGCCCTCTCCTCTGCCAGCAGCTCCTCAGAAGCTCAGAAGTGCTTTTGGAGGTCTGCAGCAAACAGCACAAGAAGCTTTTACTACCAATATCTTTCATAGAGCCCCTTACCTGATTGATGTAATACTGAGAATTAAATATTTATAGCTTAGGGGCATGGGGAAGTTTTGAAAAATATATTTTAAATCTATATGTGAGGAGCAATGTCAAGGCATGTCAGAAGCTTCAAGCAGTGGTTGGAGAAAGAGTTCTGTCTCCATTCTCTGCTGTTCCTTCCTTCTTCATTCCTTCCCCATTCTTTCATTACTTTAAATAAAGAGCACACTCAGGATGTTGAAAACAATGGTAGATAAAAATCCCAAAAAGGAGAAATAGAGGATGGAAGCTGTCTCAGGGCTTTTGTTATTTAATCATTAGAAATAAACAAACAACCTGTCATGTTTCATGTTGCTGAGGGTAACCCAAGGCAAGGACTATATATATACATCACAATAATGGATAGTCTGCTATGGCCATATTATCCAGGGCTATGATCTTATGCTCTCCTCCTCTTCCTACAACAAATGGAATTTCCCACCATGTCTTCTACCCTGTGGCTGGAAGATCATGGCTGTAAATGGACAGGCATCTGTTAGCAAATCAGTCCTGCTCCCTTCCGTCAGCACACATCTTCTACTCTGCAGGTGTCAAACATGCTGAAGGAAGTTTTAGCCTCATACCTTTAAACACTCCCATGAGCTCCTTATGGCATTTGGGATGTTAATGCATTTTAGGATTTTAGCCAAGTAGGCCAATTTCAGTGCTGTGAACTGCATTTTGATACAAATACTGCCTTCCATCCTAAGCAGGCCAAACTCTCCCATTAATATTCATTCTGTTTACCGTAATGACAGCAAAGAAGTACTTGGGCAAGGTTAAAGTGTGTTTCATTCCCTCAGAAGATTAGTGACATTTCTATAATCTAAAATGTGGAGTCCTCCATATCCCAGATATGAAACCTGACAGCATAATCTTTTATTCCCATTCTAAGCAACAATTTGCATGGGTGAGCATTCTCAGGATTAGTTGTATAGTTCAAAAATGTCCAGGGCTTGTTTAGGATTAAGAGACTGAAGAAACAAGACATTTTTAAATTAAACTGCTGGGCTTTGAAGAATGTTTCCTTAATGGGTCATCACAACCTTTTTTCCTGACAGAATGGATTTTTCTAAACCACATTGTATTGAGAAAATCTTCTCATGTCAGCTAAAAATGCAAAGTATTTGGCTGCATGATCTACATAAATCAAACAAGAAAACACTATTGAAAATAAGAATTTTCTTCTGTGCAGGCCAGCCTAAAGTCTGTGCCCTACATAAGTGCTCTTGGCAGCTCTTTAGAAAGGCTGATTTCACCTACAATTAAGAACTTAGACCCAAAATACCAAGCATATGAATTGATTGCTTCCATAGGTACCATTAATTTTCTTGCCCACCCCTTTCTTGATCTGGGATTAAACTTCAAAAAGTGAGCTCAGGAAACAAAACAGCAGTGTCTGAACTGAGATCTGGCTGCACTAGGGACCTCTGAAAACACAATGTACAACTGAGCCATTAATTACCAATTAAAAATTAAGGGGGCCCCCCTCCCCAGTCCAGAGCATGGGTGCTTTGAATGCAGCACACTCCCTTCTATTGGGGTTCAAATTACATTTCCTCCACAACCTTTGGTCTTCCCCTAAAAGAAACCTGAACAGGCTTTCTGCATAACTGAGAAATCATTTGGCAGTTCTGAGTTCTCCATCCCCAGTGTCCATGAAGGGCCTGCTGTGTCTGGTTCCTGGTCTGGAGCTGTCCTTTTCCAGCACTGCAGACATTGCTGTGGAGGAAGGCTCCCAGAAGCTGCTTACCTACAGAAGGATCTGCTCATCTGGCACCAGCAGCAGCTCCTTGGGAGATCCCCATCTTCTCAGGAAGGGTAAATAGTAAAACCAGCTTAACCATGACAAATAAAGAGAGCATGATCTGAGCAAGTCCTGGTTTTGGTGATCTCTTTTTTAACATCCACATTCCACCAGGGAAGTCTGGTTTTAATATAGGCAGATAGACAACATGATAAACATGACAACAATGAGGAGAGCAGCCCCAGATTTATCTTCATGTGAACAAGTCAGGTTCCATGGTTAGTCAGTCAGCAGGGCATTTAAAACTGGAATTTGAGCATCACATTTTATGGGCCTGGGACTAGAGAATTGTGACCCATCTCCCTAGGAGCCCAGTATCAGGAGTCAGACTCCCCCTCTTTGTTGAGATCAGCAATAGAGCTAATTTCCAGAGCTGGCAGAACTGGAGGGAAATGGAGACAGGAGGGAACGCAGGACTTTGGCTGGTATTGGGAATTCTGAGCTGCAAAGGGACGTGCATAGGATCACACAACAGCAGGTGGCAAGGACAGGGCTCCTATATCCTCTCTGCTAGCTTGGCAAATAAGTCCTATTCAAATATTAATTCAGGTTGCATATATTGACAATGCCCCTGCCCATCAAGTCATGTTGAGGTATACAGATCTCAGCATCTTCAAATCAATGTTTCAAGGTGGTCAGCCTGTGCCCACTTTTTTTTCCCCTATTTCCTACTGCAATCAATTTTTCAAAGCCAAGACCAAAAAAAGAGTATGAACACAAATCAGAGACTTTCTGGTTTGTGGTTGATCACACATCAATACTGGAATCTAATTAAGTCTTACAAATAAAAGAATAGATGGCTAACTAAGCGAATTCTTGAATCCAAAATGGTAATTAATATGTTTATTCAAAGGTTCAGTAGAGTATCTGATGTCACATTACTTTAGAAAAAAATTCCAGCCAAAATTTCCCACCAGGTTCAAATATTCTCACATAATATTATTATTCTCAAAATATTTAGCTATATACTACAGGATTCATAAATTCAGATATGTGCCTTGACTTATGTCTATTACAAAATTTTGGGGTTCTGTGTGTTTACTATTTGCTATAGAACCTAATGAGAGATGAGATTAATGGGAATTCAATAACCTCTACAGCTGATTTTCAAGTCCTGCTTTGAAGCAGCCAGGGTCAGGTTTTAAGTCACAAACATCAGTTTTGTCACTGATGAGTGACTTGAATCAAGTCAAGTCTTAAACCCATGAGAATTAAGATGATCTGGGTGTAGGGCCACATGTTTACTGGGAACATCAAGCTGTATTAGCTTTTAGCTGAGAGTTTTGATATTCGCTCTGCATCCCAAATCAGGAACTGGGTTCTTCTGTCCAGAGAGGTTCCATGGTGGAGCTCAGGGCAGTGCTGGGCTCAGAGCAGTGGATGACCAGGCCTGGGCACTTCCAGTCTGAAACAACAGAGGGGAGGTTAAATGCAGCCCTGACTCTCCACTGCAAGCTCTGCCTGCCAGTGTAATTACAGATAACGTGGGAGTAGTGCCCACATCCATTTCTAACTGGGTTTTCCTCAGCTCATGTTTGTATTCCAGCTCTGCAGCCTCCCTTCCATGAGGTCTGGGAGTTATGGCTGAATTCAGGGTAATGCATTCAAGAGTGGGATGAGTTCTCTTCTATCATATATCCCACTGTAATGAAACCAGACTGTCCATGCACACAAAACTCCCAAATTCTGCAGTTTGGAAGAGAACCCTGTGATTTTGGCTAATATACTCAGAAAATATCATGGTTTTGTGGTTGTTGTGGATATGAAGACAAATTATTATTAGGCTTCTTTTAGGTTCAGAGGACATGAGGGTATTTTCTTGAATAAGAACAATGTGCACTTTCCCCCTGTAAATACAGAGTCTGCCTCTTCTATTTACTGAAAACTCCAGGAGGAAAAGTCCTATAACACCAAGACTGTGATGGTTTCTATGACTTAATGTTAAATTTGGTGAGATCTGCTTTAAAAATCACTGTTTGCATGTACTGGAGCATTACTTGTGTTTCTGGTGATTGAAGAGGAGTGCCTACACAATCCTCATAGATGTTCAAAGCTGATAAACATTTTCCACCAACTATATTTCCTCAGCAATTCCCTGTCTTTTAATTGCACTATTTCTTTTTATTGCTGATATTTTCCATTAGTTTCTAAATGGAGCAGATGTTTTTCCATCAGTCTGGGATTTTTCCTACCAAAATATTAACTTCTTTTTTCAATTTTGTATCTCAGGCTTAGGGCTGGGAAACCTTTAGGAAGTAGCTAATCCTTCCTCATGGCACCAATGTTCTTCCAGCCTGATGCTGTTTCATTCCCAGAAAAATCTGTCACTGTGGAATTGCAAAGGGGTTTGATAATTAAAGTATAAACTGTTTTTCTTTACAAAAATGTAGGATTTCTGTGATTTAGACCTTAAGTATAAATCAGCATAACTGATGTCAAGAGAGATGTTAACACTTACTAAGGCTTTACCTTCTTCAGTTTTTTTCAATTTTGGTTTTTTGTAAGCAGCAGGAAATTAATATTCATTATGCTGATATTCTGATATTTAAATTGGTTAAGAGAATCTTATGCAGAGCTTTTTTCATGGGTGAATATCAGAGATTCATCACAAAATTTTTTTCTTTTTTACCTCTCCTAGATGCAATCCCAACCCAAACCTCAGATTTGTTTTCTTATCACAGTTTTCCATTTAAGGGAACTATACTATACCTTTCCTTCCATCAGCTATTGACAGAAAATATTGACAGAAATAAAATCCTGATAAATTACTCCATAATGAATTGTTCTTTTGCTTGAGCCAGACAGAGTTAAACCTTAAATTTGCTATAGAAAAGGAGAAACTGCTGTTTCTGAGTACTCAGACTCATTTAAAACTAAGCATATGTTCCCATTTCAAAGGATTTCTCTTGAAAGGTCCCTTCTTAATCTACTACCGGTTGTTTTTCCTTTATAGTGGAGAATTTATTTCAATTTTGAAATAAAATATCAAAAATACACCATTTAAAAACTATGTCTGCATAAGAAAAGAAAGAAGTTAGAACAGAGCAAGACTACATCCAAATGAAATAATCAGTGTTCTCAGTAAAAGATAATGAGGAGATGATTTTGTAAGTGTTCTCAGCATTCTCACAAATCACTGTTATTGATGGCTTATATTTGGATAAAGACACTTAAAACTTCAGAAGCTTCAAGTACTTTATTTTCTTTTAGAGTCTTTGCCATTCCTATTACCTATCTCCATGTTATGTTAATCACAACTGCTCTTGCACATTATAATTTTCAATTAGGCTTCAGTTTTCTAAATGCATAAATTGTTCTGGTCGAATGTACGGCTCCAAAGGTGTGCAAAATGCTGGATCAGAGAATTGGATCATAATGAATTGTTTTATAAAATACCTTCTCTTTCATTAGAGATATTATGTGTCTGAATGCTGTGAGGTGAACAGGAGGTCAGGCCACGAAAAACTGCTGAAAGCAGCTTTTTTAAAAGTCTCTGCATTCTAAAAGGGATGATAAGTATGTGAGAGGATTCCAAGCTGCTCCTCATAATTGTTCAAGCCAGGAGATAAAATCCCTGTGTTTCATCTAATGTTGCCAATAATTCATTAGCCCAGGAAAAAAAATCAAATACAAGGCAGAGATTTGAAGTGGAACAAAGTTTGCTTTCGATTTTTATTGTTCATAAGACATTATCCACATGGACAAATATTAATATTTTCCTACAAACATGAACTTAATTTCTTCCAAATGCACAAAGACTTCTGCATGGAATATTTGGTGGCCTGCAGTCTCATGCCATCGACTGTATACCTGGTTTTCTTTAAATTTTATGTACTAAACTTATGCCTCTGACAAGTCTTCAGGGTTCATTATTTTATACATGCAGAGAGAAGTTAATAAGAGTTTAATTTTAAATATTTGTCTTCAATAAACACATACAGACATATGGTGTTTTTTAGTGAATAGCTCACAAAAAGGCATTATTTATTAGGGCAAAAGTTATGAATATAAATGCTATGGAGCTGTTCATTAAAAATATTTTGTGTGCATATATTCAGGAGATTCTAATAATTGCAGTACAATAGATGGGTACCTTGAGCTCACATCAATAAATCTGGAAGGAAATTGGGGCCTGGAGAGCACCTTGTGGTTCAAATTGAGAGGGAAGGAAACAAAGGAGGAACTTGGCAAGGAAAGCAGAAGAGAGGTGTTTAACAACCAATTCTGGATGGTTCATCAGCCAAGATAATCTCCTTAGTATTCAGATGTGAGAAAGCAGCCAGATGTTTGGGCAGAAAAAGGAGCTGAAGGCTGTAGATGCACTGAGATTTTTCCCTCCCAGAGCCAGGAGGATGTAACAGTGAAGATATTTTATATTCTTTTGCATTCACAGTGGTGCAGCCTCAGCCTGAGCTGTGTTATTGCAGGAGAGAGTGGAGTTTGAGCCTTCCCAAAAACACTTCCCAGTTTCTTCAAAGAGCATCCACAACATAGGTTACATTGCCAAACCCACACCTGTATGAGCAGGGATTTCTGAGCACTTTGGGGATATGCAGTCCCAATAAAGTTCAGCAGAGAAATAACAAGTGATGGATTTGATGTGATTTCCAAGCTGATTCGTTCTTTAAATTTCAGAGGTAATAATTAGACAAACAGATCTGATTCCTCTAATGTAGGGATGCTCGCAAAGGAATCCTTATTTGACAAAAGAGCTCGGGTGCTTTTCCTTGATCCCTTCTCCTTAAAACCTCTGCTTCAGATATCCACAGCCAAAGCATTCCTTGGATTGCAGTTCCTCTGTTCTGCATGCAAACTCCTGTAAGAGTGCTGTCCCCAGTGCTCCTAAGGCTGTGTCCCAATGCTTTCCACGCTCACATTTCTTTCAAGACGAGTGTCTCAGAGTAAACAACGCCTTGGAATGATACAAGCAGTTCAGCTGGGAAAGAGATAAAGATACGAGAAGCATCGAGAGCAGGAAGTACTTCTATTTTCATTCCAAATTTCACACTACACTTCATATAGATATATATTGTTTATCACAGTTGCATTACCAATCCATTAATCTTTCTTTTCTCTAGCCAATATTAGGCTTCTATATTAATTTAAATGAATGCTACATCTCGCTGATTAGTCTGTGCACCAAGATGAATCAATAGACCTCCAAAACTTAATAAGGTGGTGGAAAAAATTAATGTTAGCTGAGGCCTTTTGAATAATAAGTTTTCATCATTGTGCATTACCATAAAAATCCCCATTTTTGAGCAAACAATCTTGATTCCAGAGTGGGCAAGGCTTAGTACCAACTATAATTATATGTAGGCCAACCAATTTGATGTATGTAGGACATCCAAAAAGAAGGTGGGTTGCAGACACTTAATTTGAAGGGGATTATTTTTAGTCTCACTAAGGACTAGTGGCATGAAAACAATTAGGATCTTTTGTCAAGTTAATTAAATTTTAGTAAGTCTAGTAGTCTCAGTGGGTTTAGTACACCAGAGGAAATGCTAATTAAAACTTAAATTCTTCCTGGTATAATAAGGAGCTCTAACTCTGGTAGCAAATTAGTGTTTTGCATACTGATATTCAAACACTGATTTTTAACTAGATGAAGGTGAACCCTTAAATGATTCAGATGTGCTGAAGGCTCAGTTGAGAACACCAATAAGTGTGTTACATCCTGGAGAAACCCACCTCGGGAGCATTAAATAATGTGGGAATGTTGCCTCATTCTTAAAGGAAATGGTGTCAGCTTAGCTGGATCCAAACTAACACAAAGCAATTTAAAAGCAATACAAACATAATGTTTAAAAGTATGGGGCAAAAGAGAGAAAATAATTCTACCTACTCCCCTTCCCTGCGTGCTTTTTCTGCTCTCTTGATGGGCATCAGTTTTGTTGAGGTAATTACTCTGTGGCAGGTACAAGAAGACTGATTGTGCTTTTTTTTATGTTCATGCCACTTGATTTTCAATGGTCAGTCATCATTTGATATCTTTTTAGACCACTTTGTTCATCATTATCTGCTTGAAAGAAGGGATCTCCAGTAATGTTAAAAAGACACACAAGGAAGATGGAGATGTGTCTTTTTGCAAGAGTCTGTTGTGACAGGAGACAGGGAAGGGCTTCCCACTGCCAGGGAGTCAGTTTAGATGGGATATTGGGCAGGAATTGTTCCCTGGCAGGGTGGGCAGGCCCTGGCACAGGGTGCCCAGAGCAGCTGTGGCTGCCCCTGGATCCCTGGCAGTGCCCAAGGCCAGGCTGGACATTGGGACAGTGGGAGGTGTCCCTGCCCATGGCAGGAGTGGAACTGAGTGAGCTTTAAGGTCTCTCTAAGCCGCATCATTCTGTGATTCTGTGATTGAACAGTAGTCAATTCGTCTTAGATTTATGCTTCTTTTTTGCCTGTTGATGTACTGATCAAACTTAGACATGCAAAAGATTTTTCTTTAAAATGACAACTCTCAACCTGGACTGGAAAACCCTTTGGTTTGAAATTTTATCTCCATTCTAAAAGGCAAACAAAGAGCATTACAGAGTTTCCCCCTTCCATGGAGAAGGAGATGTGACAACTGCCTGCACCCTCCCCAGGGCTGGGCTGTATCTTCACGTGCATCCCTGTGCAGGGCCAGAGCTCCTGGCTGGAGGGCAGAGTCTTCTCCTGAGACATGTGCCCACCTCTGCCAGAGTGAGCTCAGGATCACACTCCAGATCTGCTCTGTTGTGTTCTGAGGACTGGGAATATTGATGGAAATCTCTGTCAGATGGCTGGCTGCCTAAACTCACCTGGTTTTCTGAGCTTAGAGTCATTTGGGCAATTAATGTTCATCTGCAACTGCTGGAAGACAGGGTCAAAGCTAGGGCAGAGGATCTGTAAATGACAGATCTGCCTGACTGGGACATGGGCTGCTCCCTGGAAAAAGGAGTGTGCACCTTACTCTGCTCTCAGCACAACGCTGCCTCTTTCACACCTTGTTTCTCTTACTCTTGGGCCCCTAGGATGCTGGAACAAAGGCTGGGTGCTTCTCAGTAAGAAACCACTGCTCATCCCAGTCCTGGATTACCTGGGAGCCTTGTCAGGGACAAGCAGAACACTCAGTCAGAGGAGGAAGAAAGAAAAAAAAGAAAAAATAAAAGAAAGAGAAAAAATAAAAAAGAAAAAAAAGAAAAAAAAAGAAAAAAGGGGAAAAAAAGAAAAAGGGAAAGCTTGTGATCTGTGCTGTTTGCCTGTTTGATGATAAATCAGAATGGTTTCTATAGCCTAGAAATACACAGAGCACACTTGAAGGGACAGAGACAGAGAAGTTAGGATTGCCTTTGTAGTTAATGCTCGGGACTGTCTCAGAGCTCCCTCTGCCAAACCATTACTGGCTCAAGTGCATGAGACAGAGGGTGGCCTTATGATCCACCTACTTTTTCCTTCCTTACATAATTAACAGTGAATCATAAATCACAGAGTGCCAGAATGGCTTGGGTTGGAAGGGACCTTAAAGTCTTCTGCCATGGGCAATGACAACTTCCACTGCTCCAGCCCCAATGTCCACCCTGGCCTTGGGCACTGCCAGGGATCCAGGGGCAGCCACAGCTGCTCTGGGCACCCTGTGCCAGGGCCTGCCCACCCTGCCAGAGATGAAGGGAATAATTTCTTTCTCATATCTGCTCTAACTCTGCCCACCCTCCCAGGGAGGAAATGCTGCATCAGATGTGAATAAGGAGAGGATGAACCAGGAATATGCCACGTCTTCATTAGTGATGATGGTAACATCTACTGAGCTTGTCATGGGAAGGATTTCTCTCTCCTGTAACAATAGAAGGGAAAAATAAGAGTTGAAATCCATTCTTATTGACTTTAAAGTAGAAAAAGATCTGCTGGAGATAGCACTGGGCACTGCAGAAATGAGCTGTGGTCATTTCCAGCCGTGCAGTTCCCTTAGATCAGACATCAGTACACATCAGGGAGCAGGAATTTAATTTGCAGATTTCTTGAAGATAATGCCTAAAATGACACCTTCTGAAACGTCCCCCTCATTCCTACATGGCCATGCAGCCTACAGAGCTGACTGAGCAGCAGCCTGTGCTGTTCCCGTGGCTCTGACAGACACATCACCCCTGACTCCTAATTGGTGTGTACAGAGCAACTACAACACATGCCTTGAAATTTCCTTAACAAAGTGACTTCCTTGGGATCTGCTCAAAGAAGATGCAGAGCTGAAAAGCAGCCTGCAGAGAACTTTTTCTGGGAGCATTCTCTAGCATCAGACAGATTAAAAAGTACAGGGAGAGTCCTTGCTGCCACAGATTCACTTTTGTCTGCTCCCAGGTGCTCCCAGGCAGCAGGAAAACATCAACAGAGCCTACTGCAGCCATGGAGAGACAATGAGCACTCCAGGCTCCCTGTCAGTGTGCTATTCAGCAGAAGTTAACACTGACACACTCATAAAATCTTTGGACCTTGAAAGTTGGAGGTAACTTTCCTTCAGAAATGGAAATATCTTTTAAATCTGTTTGGCAGGCTGGCAGTGGATTAGCAAATACATAAGGAAAATGCACAACAGCTTATATATATCCATCTTCTGTTCTGACAAGCGAGGTTTAAATTATTGATAACAGACTTGTAAACATACTCCTGTGTCTTGCAAACCTGGCTTACTTTTTGAGGTTTTCTGATGGGTCTGTTATTGAGCCTTTTCTCCTCAGAAGCTGAAGGAAGGTAGTGTCTGTTTTTGCACTATCAAAGTGCGTTATCAGCTAGGTTTATCTACGATGAATTAGCAGTAGGGAAGGAAAAGTTTTAATAAAAAGTGGAATTCTGTACCTGACGGTTCACAGTATTTCTGCTTTACAGCCAGAACTCCTGCCTATATTCTAAAATAAAAATTAACTCAATAAAAGGAATAAAATTTCTATCAAATCTCATTTCAATAAGCAAAACCAACAGCAAACCCAAAGAATAAATTAGTCAGAAACAAATCACAATGGAAACAACCAATTCCAAAATACGTTGTAGCTTTCAGAAAGCTATGTACCACACATATCCATCCCAGGACAGAAACATTATTCAAATACTTTGAGAGAGAAAGAAAGGGGGAGAATATTTTCTCCTGCATGCCAAGCTTTGGCAGGATACCCCCTTAATTCCTAAGACAAGGTAACTCCATTCCACGTGAAGGAGGGCAGATGTAGGTTTGGATTAGATATTAGGGAGAAATTCCTCCCTGGCAGGGTGGGCAGGCCCTGGCACAGGGTGCCCAGAGCAGCTGTGGCTGCCCCTGGATCCCTGGCAGTGCCCAAGGCCAGGTTGGACATTGGGGCTGGGGCAGCCTGGGACAGTGGGAGGTGTCCCTGCCCATGGCTGGATGAGCTTTGTGATCCCTTCCAACCCAAACCACTCCATGATTCCCTGGTCCCTGGCAAGGCAGGGCCAAGACCAAAGCTCAGAGGTCATTTGTGGAGAGCAGTTTAGTTGTGGTTGTGCTTGGTGATGTTCCTGTGTTCTGTGGGTGGGAAGGAGCTGTTGTGTGGGCGATGCTGCACAGAGCTCCGGGTCCGCCGGGACCCTGTGTGCTGTGGGGACGGGGCTGCTCCAGCCCTGCTGAGCCTCTGTACAACTGCGCTGTGCCAGAGCAGGAATCCTCTCCTTGCCCTGCCCCAGCCCGGCCCTCGGCCCGGGGAGCGCACAAGAGGTGACAAGGACCTGAACAGGGCACACATGGATCCCAGCCAGCCCCCTGCTGCTCCTGATGAGCCACAGCCAGAGCCCAGCCCCGAGCCCACAGCAGGCACAGAGGGACAGCTCACTGTCACTGAGGGGTGTCACTGTCATGGTCACTGTCATTGCACTGTCAGTGAGGGATGTCACTGTCACTGAGAAGTGTCACTGTCACTGTCACTGTCACTGTCACTGTCACTGAGAGGTGTCATTGTCATTGTCACTGTCACTGAGGGGTGTCATTGTCACTGAGAGGTTTCATTGTCATTGTCACTGTCACAGTCACAGTCACTGTCACTGAGGGGTGTCACTGTCACTGTCACTGTCATTGTCACTGTCACTGTCACTTAGGGGTGTCACTGTCACTGAGGGGTGTCACTGTCACTGACAGTGTGTCACTGAGGGGTGTGTTACTGAGGGACTGTCACTGACAGCCTGCCCACCCCATTGCTTCCAAACCCTCCCGTGGTCATATGAGTGACACAAATGAAGTGGTTCTGGCTGGGGCAAACACGAGTGTGTCCTCGGCAGGCCCCCGTCTGTCCTGTGTCTGTTGAACCTCTGATGTTTTCTGAGAGGTGCAGCCCTGTTTGTTTCTGGGAATTGTCATTCCAGGATATAAATCTAATAAGGTTATTTATATGCTGAATGACAATTTCTTTGTGTCTCTTTTGCTGCTAAGGTATTCACAATACAATATATTATGGTTTTATATATATGTATACCTGTAATTATTTTATACTATATTTACATAATGTTAAGTATTCATTTCAGACTCCAAGTTTGATTTTATGCCCTCCAGATCTCTCATCCCCCATTCTATATTTTCCAATTCATATCGTTATTTAAAACACTGATGATGGCTGTGCTGTTCCTCACTAAATGCAAACCAGAAGGAAAGTCTATCCTTCAGCTGCTAAAAACAAAGCCATGGAGTAAAGAACACAACTCTGATGGCTCAATCTTTCCATATATTGCAGCATCTACAACTTTATTGCAAAGAATGGTGCAAACCTTGAAACCTCAGCAATAGATTAGAAGTTCCCAGTTTGCTCTCCTGTCTTTTGAAAAATTAATTGAGTACGAAACCCTTTGGAGTGGCATCAGATCCCTTCAAGCCACAGCTGCTGAAGTTTCTGGAGGTGTGTGTTGTTGCTGTAACAGTCCTGCCATTTTGCCTTTGCTGGGATTTATATATTCAGAAACCAGATCAGAATAGCAGCACTGATGGGCAGTGTTGGAAGGGACAGACCTGGTGAGTTCCTGGGAAGCTCCTCTGCTGTCTCCTGGAACAGATGCTCACTTGGAACGGAGGGATATGAGCATGTGGTTTTACTCTTTAGGATAGGAGACACACTGCTGTCTCCTCATTTGACTGAGAAGATTTTCATTCTTCCTGGCAGGTACAAAAAGCTCTTTGTGTGTGTGTGTGCAGCTGGCAGTTATGTAATTTTCAAGCTGGACACTCCCTCTTGCCCTGCAATTTCTTCCAGTGTTCTGTCACACCCCAAGGTTCACCAAGGTCACTTTAACACCTCATTGTTCCCCATTAGTGCAGCCCCCACCGATTCAGAGGGGAAATCCAGCCCCGGGTGTCCTGCACTACTGCTCTAACAAACTTTTTTTTTTTTTTCTTTTTTGCTTTGAGTCTCCTTACCTG
The DNA here is from genome assembly GCA_037013685.1 of Acridotheres tristis. NCBI lineage: Eukaryota > Metazoa > Chordata > Aves > Passeriformes > Sturnidae > Acridotheres > Acridotheres tristis. The sequence continues at coordinate 453,881 of CM072898.1, read as the reverse complement.
GATAGGAATCAAGAGCTCATTTTCTTATAAAAGTGATTCATAACAGCAGCAAGACAAAGAGAGTCATGCTGATGACTGATCATCTTAATATATTGAGTGTTTGCAAGGATCCTGAGCTGTCTCATGTGCTTAGTTATAATCAGGAGATAACTGCTGTGCTTAAGTACTTTAATTTACCTTGGACTACATTTCATGTGTCATTCTAGCTCTCTGATATCATTGCTTTTTACCAAAAGAAATTCCAATAATAAATCAACACGAGAACATCTATAAATTCAGCTGAAGAGGGAGATTAGACAACCTTGGTATCAGTTCAATTTTCCAGTTATATTCAACTCCATGTTTCCTACCAGGATAGGGGATGGATACAGAGAATGGATTCATTAAGAATCTGTGATAATGTGTTTAAATAGTGCTGTTTCTCTGAAGGCACTGTCCAACAGTGGAATCCAGCCAGTGATCGTTTGTTGAAACTGCTCAAGGGTTTGAGAGCAGCAATCATTTATCTGAGCGAGGATTGCAAACTGCATTTTTATCCTTCTGCAGGCTCCTAATGGCATGGAAATTGAAAGTTTCATTTTTGCTCCAGCAAATGTATGTAATAGCATTAATGATCACCTTCATTGCCTTGTTACATCTGTTCCTACCAGTGTTCAACCAACACCTCCTGGCCAAGAACCAGCAATTCCAGGGAAAAGTCGAATTGCTGAAAGGTTTTCACTCTCAGAATCACATGGAAGGCGTATTGTGGTTATATTTAGAAAATACTCAATAAATGAAACCTGCATCTGCAACTGCTAAAGTCTCAGCAAGGTGGTGCATGAAAATATTTGCATTCTAACAGCAAGAAAATGTTCATGGCTGAGAGGATGTTTGCAGGGATGGATGCTGCCAGATGCAAGGGAACTGGATGTTAAAGGAATGTGATTTTCTAGTTAATGAAAGCATTTATATATTATAAAGTCTCAGAGCACAGCAGAAATCATCAAATCAAAAGTCTCTTAAAGGAATATGTTTGGAATACAAAATTTTTTTAAAAAATCTAATAAAAGGCTTTAAGGTAAATTTTTGTATTCTTGAAGTTAAAACCACACACATTATCTTTTTATATACACATGGATAATTCTCTTTTTATATACACATGGATAAAACCTTCATCTATATTTATCTGCTGGTTACACAAGTGACTTCTTGTAAATTAGGCAGCCAAGCAATCATGTCATTAGATAATACATGCATTTTGAAAAGCTAACTAAATACATATTTTTAGTGATTTGAAAGAGAAAAAGTTGTGTGACATTTCCATGAGGAGGGGGAGATGGAGTTGTGGTCTCTGGATGGAAACTGTTTTTATCTATATTAGCAATGAGAGATGTGGCATTTGGGCTAGAAATGGAAAACTCTGCTCCTTCCGTGGCTGGATTTTTATAACACATTCCTGCAGGAGCTAAAATTCAGCTTTATCAGACGTCATAAACCCTTCTCTCATAATTCTTGCATCTGTGATATCCCATCTATTTTTGTGGAGACTTAACTGGGTGCACTGAAAGGCCAAGGAATTCTCACCTCTAGGTGAAATAGGGATCCTTGTGTGGTGAAAGGGAAAAGCAGCCCAATGAGAAAAAAGAAACTGGCAGAGGAAGGTGAAATAAATCCTCATTCTCTTCGGAATTAGATGAATTGATGCGATTAAATTTACAAAGGTAAGTACTGGGGCTAGGACCTGTTCTTTAATCTTCCAGAAGAATGTGATGAGTGGGTGTTAATTGCCATTCTACACATTCTGTTCTGCTTGTAAGAGTTTGATAAGTATAATATTAACATTTGGTTCCCACTTACATTTTATTGTCCGCCCAGGTTCTCTGTTTTTCACTATTCTCTGATATGCTTTAAACTGCTATATTTTTAAAACAGAGATATGTGGTTTTCCTGTTGCTGGACAGCGGCTTAGATCAAGGCCAATATTTATTTCCACATAATTTAATCTTATGGAATGAAATGGAACTGTACTGATAAATATTTCTGAGGTAAATACTTCAACTTTCAGAAAGAAAATGCCTCCTTCAGTTCATAGATAGTAAATTTTTTGCTACAGAAAAAAATTGACCTAATAAAGTATTATATAGATAATATAGTTGACTTCTCAACAAGGCACAAACCTTACTTCATGGTTTGGACCTGTTGTGAATTATCAGGGAAAAAACAGGAAAAAACCTGTATTCCCCAGAAATGGTACTTTACCAATCACAATTTACTTTTCCACTGACATGTGCAGCATTAGAGGCTGTTTTTAATTGCTCAAATGAAGGTAAAAGATTTAACTGCAAAGTTTGCTTCAGATTTTTGCCATCTTTTAACCAACTTAATTTCCAAACATTTGTATTTAGTAAAATGCGGGGACAAAATAATAAAATAGAATCAAATGTAAAATAAATTTAAGGTCCAGCTGGCTTTTTGATGTACAAAATTATTTTACCTTATAAATTCTTTGATTTTTTTTCTATTGCCTAGAAGGAACAAAGAAAGCCAGAATTCAGAGTGAAAATTACTTCTACTCAAGGAGAGATGATTTCAACAGAATTGGAAGCAGAAAATATTCCAGACAATATAATTGGCATCCTTGCCCATGGCAGAAGGGTTGGAGGCAGATGATCTTTAATGTCCCTTCCAAACCAAGTAATTCCATAATGCTGTGCTACAAATATTTCAATAGCAGAGTTTTAAAGGTAAATAGACACCTAATGATGTGTGCTTGTATTTTTTGAATCATCCACTCACTGATTTAAATCAAAATGAAGCATTTAAAGGAACATCAGGTGTACAGGATTTGAATCACAAAATTATTTGTGCACCACCAAAGCAGAGCAGGATCCAGTCACCTTTAGGTGGAGCTGGCATTAAAGGCAGCCCTGATGGGATATTCTGCTCCTCCCTGCCTTGTCTCCATCCTGCAGCCAGAACTCCTGTCCAGCATTCATCTGTGGAATAAAATCATGTGGATGGTACAAAGGAAAATTAAGGCACCCCACACACAAAGCCAAAAAAAAAAAGAAAAAAAGGGAGTTTGTAGCTGTAGAGGTAGAAAGGAAGGGGAGTAACACAGCTGAGATAAAGAAAAGAGGAAAGGAAGGGGACAAACCTTCTTCTTCCAGCCTGCTTTCCCCTTCAGGCAGTCAGGGGTGGAAGTGTGGCCCTCGCCCCCACGCTGGCACAGAGCCCTGGCCCCGCTCAGCGTGGCAGGCAGGTGACAGTGCCCAGAGTCATCTGAGCTGGCTCCGGTGGCTCTGCCAGTGTGGCTGCTCTGTCCCAGGGCCAAAAACCTGCAAAGCCTCCCTTCAGTGAGCAGCTGGGCTGAGGGATGGCTGGAACTCGGCTCCCAACTCAGGTTCTTGTGGGATGTCACCCACCCCACTCACCAGGGCAGCTGTGCTGCTGGGCAGGGCAGCTAGGAGCTCAATTCGGGACTCTGCTTTTGTCTGATGGTGGGTGCCCTGAGGCAGCTCCCATTTTTAGGGAGATCTAGGAAAGGCTTTTCTGCAAAAGGGTTGGCGTGGAGTCAAAATGAATAATAGCCCATGCAGCCTCTGAGCACTGCTGGAGCCACTAAGTATTAACAAACAGAATTAACATTTACAGGTTAAAGATCTGTTTGCTTGGTGGTTATTTTTCAGCATTAAACATAATTTATGGCTGGATGATTTATGGGCACAGAGTCATTTAAGATATTAAACAGCACCAAGTAGCTGCTTCATCGCTGCTGAGCAGCTCCAAGTCCTGGGCTCAGCTCCCTGTGCCATCCCTCTGAAACAAAGGCACCATTAATAAACTGCTCTGCACAGAACCAGAAAGGCCTGAGCATTGCAGCCTCATTGCAGAGGTAATAGACTTAATAATGAACAAATGACACTGGAATAGTTTGAGGCTATTATTTTTAGTAATGCATGTGCCTCGCTGGAGCTCTGTATGTGGCAAGCCCGGCCCAAGGAAAACATTCCATGGTTATTCACATCACAGTCTGTTCTGTGCTATTTTTCTGTAAAGAGACCCAGACAAAAGCTTGCAAAGGACGAGGTGCCAAGGTCAGATCCAATTATTACTTAAGAAAATACTGTTGGAATCAATGAGAAGTGGTGTAGGACTGGAAGGAGGAGCTGTGGCTGCAGTCTCTGAGGGTTTCACTCCACATCTGTGTCTACAAGAAAGACACAACTCACACTCTCTCTTAGCCCTTTAGGGGTTACTTGAGCGGAATGATTAGGAGGGGGCAGGAGCAGAGAAAAAAATGCTTGTATCAGGTTTTCTTATAGACCTAAATTTTTGGCAGGCAGTATAGAAAACTTTGAAATTGCCAAATATTTCAGGGGAACTTGGGGTAAGTACTGAGAAAACTTTAAAACACCTCCTGGGATCTGCATAAGGACTTAGTGTAGCTATTTGAAACCGAACTAAATATAGAGATTTTGCATAGTTCCAACCCCAAGTCAGACTGTGCTGGCAGTTCATGCTGGGTTCTCCTTTGGGCTCTCAGTTTTGTTTGAAAATGAAACTCTGAGCAAAACTCAGGAGATGCAAACATATGCAGACAGGTTCTCCCTGAAGTGCTAACTGACTTGTGAACCAAAACCCAGTTGAACTCCAGTCTATTTAAAATCCATCAGGAAAATGCTTGGCTAAGGACAACTTTTTATTCCCTTGCACACAGAAAAGGGAGATAAAATGGCAGCAAAACACCAACCACACAAAAACATTTTTAGAGAACAGTGAGAGAGTCTCCCTCCTCCATACAATACATTTTGATAGAGGGTCAATCTCCTTGAACATCAATAATCTCCTTGAACATCTCTACTGCTCTGGAAGAGTTTGGAAATGGATAGCAATGGGTCTTCCACAATCCCAACGACAGCACTGTAGAATGGCTAGAGACAAACTAAATGTAACAAATTCATATTGTCTAAGCTGTGATTTCACCTGTGGATTCAGAACATTTCCAGAACCTCTGCACTGTCCACCTCCCTTCCTCATCCTTCTCCAAGACAACCCATTTTTAGAGGAATTTTGGGTGAGGGGCCTACTGACCACCTTCCTTCTGCTCTAGGCTGCCAGACCTGGGACTTCCATGGTGATGCCTCAGTGATAAATACAGACAAAAATGCTGCAACGTGGCCAAAGCTCTCCTTAGAAAACAAAAATAACGTTTATAGTGAAAGCTGTTAATAGGAAACTGGAAAGACAATACTTGAAGTTAGGATGGTTTCACTGCATGGCAGTTCCACCCAGCCTGGTGAGTCAGGGTGCACTGGTCAGTGCATGCAGGAGGTGATGAGGGTGAACACTTGGGCAGCACAGTACGAATCTGTGCAAGGCAGCTTCCCCCTGGGACGAGGGGAAGGACAGAAGAGCCTGGCTCTCACTAAAGACAACATCTGGCAGTGACTGTTGAGTTCAGGCTGGTTAACAGCTGGGTGTGCAGGGTGATTCACATTTCCAGTTGTGTTTTCTGCGTGTGTATGGAGCATTCACCTGTCAGCTCTGAGCCCTGGCTCCTTTGCTCTGTCTCCGTGGCCCTCCTGGTCCCATGAGGCAGCAACTCCTGCAACAAAGGCTGCACATCCCCCAAAGTACTCAGATGCACTAAATAGCTAAAAAAAGTTCGTTTTGTGATGTAAAGAGCTGCAGCTGTAGAAATAGGCAATTTTCAGAGTCACCCAGAAGCAAAGAAAGGCCAGAGGAAAAAGTGGTGATATAATATCTGGGATGAACTCACTGGAGAAAAGTGATGCTGGGTCTGCAGGAGAAGCAGCAGTGCAATGGTCGTGTCAAGAGATGGGACAGGGATGGCCAGTGTGGGACTTGTGAAAAATAAAAATAAAATAATAGAATGGTTTGAGCACAACTTTAAGGTTCCTGCATCCCTGTGTCACTCTTTAGCAGCTCAGCAATCACACCACGGAAAGCACCTTGTCCTCCACCACCATGTGAGACTCCATTCTCAGATGGAATCTGTCTCCAGGGCCACAGCTTGAGCCACACTTCTGATGAACGATCTTCAACCTTAAGAACTGTTACAAAGTGAAATTCATTCCCATCATAATTACCATGCCTGTGTTAGCAGATGGGCAGCTGAGGTTGTGTGAGTGTTATTTGTTCATGGTCACACAGGAAATCTAAGGCAGAGCCCTGGTAGGAACACAAGTCTCCAGAGCCCAGACCCAGTGCTTAAAGCACAAAGCTTCCCTCAAAGAGCCCAGCTGGCAGCTCACTCGTGGAGTGCAGCAGGTAAGGGCTGACATTCCAAGTCCTTTCAGCTGATGTTATTAGCATAGAGCAGCAAAGACATGTGCAGTGGAGTATTGGCAGCAAAAGGGATAAGTGATGATTGTAAGGGAAAGTGTTTGTGTTTCTGACCATCTGTTTGCAAATAATCCAAATTATTACTTGTAAGAGTGCTGGTTCTGCCTTAGCTGTGTTTCTGGGGTAGGGCAGCTCTGCTCCAGCAGTGAGTGGCTGAGAAAAACCAATTCCTTCTGGAAATAAACAGAAGAAACTTTATATACTTCTAATTCATCCTACCGATAATACACCAGATCTTTACATCCACAAGTTTCCTATTAAACAGAGCCATAAAATCTGGATAGCAAAAAATATCACAGTGCATTAAGAGAGCAGAGGTGCGGATGACACACACAGACCTGAGCATGTGAAGCTTTTGCTTTCTAAGGTTTAAATCCCTCCTGCTGTATTTACTGCCGAAGAAAAGCAGCTTTCATAAGCAGAATCCCTTTTCCTCCACATGCAAGGCACATGCTCTGCTTTCCTCTCTCTGACACTCACACAAACAATTTAATTCCTACCAACCCAAAGTGCTCGAGTGTCCAGGCAGTGACAGGAATGAGCTCTGTCTCCTCATGTCCTCTGGGAGAACAACAAGAGCTGCAGGAGAACACAGAGCAGAGCAAGCAGGGCTTGCTGCTCGGGAGCCATGAAATCTCTATTTCCAGGCACATGGAGCATCTTTCCCACTTGCAGCAGAAAAAGGCAAAGAGAAGGCAGCTCCTCTCCACCCAGAGGAGCAGGTCAGGGCTGAGGACAGCCTGAGGCTCAGCACCAAAGCTGAGGAAGAAGGCATGTCCCTTTGCCACTGAGTTTTGGTAGGAACTTGCTGTAAAACAAAACTCAAAGTCCAACTTTTCCTTTGGCTCTCACAGATGTCGTCCATGGAACATTCGTTCCCCAAACTGCAAGTATTTCTCTCTACTGCACTAAGATACCCTCTACATATAAAAAGCCTATGAAGTGAGTAGCAAAACAAGTTACACATTCTGATTTATTGTCTGCTTTGGCTCAAACCAATGAGACTATACATTAAGGGGGGGAAAAACCCTCATGCTCTCTCTGTATTTATAACCTTGTCATTTAAACACTTGGCAGCCTTTCAGCTGCTCCATATGGTTACTGTATTAAGCTTTACCATAAAAGGAACTAAGAAGCAAAGTCGAAAGAAAGCTGATATTGTATGGCTTAAAAGTCTGGCAGGAAAAATAATAATCAAGGCAAATTCTCAATAACAGCCATTTGTGGTACCTCAGGAACTTCAAAGGCCTTGTAATGAAACACTGTCATCCTTAAACTTTGCTGGCAGAATATATTCAGACAAGAGGGCTTGGAATACACACATCAAAGCTACTGGTAACCTTGTGCCTCACAGAAATAGGAATTTTTTTCCAGGAGGTGACATCAGAAGGAGACAAAATTAGAATTTAGAAATTGGGAAAATTCTGCACCGTTGAAGGGGTAGGATTAAATAGCAAAGAAATCAAGTCCTTTTGAAGAAAGCTTGGAAATGGATGGTATGGGTCTTCCACAATCCTAATGTGAGAATTTATATTTATCAGATTATTATTATATGAAGACAAACTAAATGTAACAAATTCCCATCACAAATGCACTGTTAAGTGTATTTCTGTACACAACTGCAGTTGATGTGTCAGCACTTGTGCACCTGTCTGCAGATGAGACATCTCTTCCCCCAAACTGTTTTTTTAGCGGAATTCAGAGTAAATGCCCTGCTAAAGTAAATGACATGAGAAGAGCAAACTACTCAGGCTGAAGCTCAGTCTCCCATCCCTAAGCTTGTATCAGCTTTGCAAGTTTAGAAGTTTATGGTTGTTATTAAGGACTTGAACATTTGTTCTTTGAGATAAAACATATTTATCACTGGCTAATTTTTTTTTTTTTTTTTTTTTTTTAATCACAGGGTTTTATTCTGAAGTACACTCCACCTATTGACAAGAGGCAGCTGAAACAACTCCCAGAGCAGCATCTCCTCCCAGCCCTGTGGCACTTCCCAGGAACTGGGGCCCTCATCTATGGAGAACAAATCAGACTTGTCCCCCCTGTGAACCTTCCCACTTTCAGATTGGAATCAAAAATGCCTCACACCACACTTGCTATTTTTAAACATCATCTGTGACTATTTGCAATGTAAATAATATTTAGTAGGAAAAATTGCTTATCCTGTGCAATAATCCCTTGCGTCTCTGGAGAAACTGGGTCTGGATATGACCCTGACACTGCACATGTGGAAAATAGTTTTGTGCAGTATCTTCATTTGGGGGTGGAGAGAAGAGGCATAATTAAATTAATAAAATCAAATTCCAAAATTCTTTTGAACTCAATATTTTTTCCTTTTCGTGAGATCCCCAGAATGTTTCCCATTATTTTCTGTTGTAACCCACAGTGCAAATGAGGAGCTGAAATATTGAATTTTCCTGCTGTGTTGGACCAGAGCTATCCAAATCCTGATATTCAATATTCCCAAAGTATATGTATATATATATTTTCCAGTCATATTTGGACAATCTCACCAGAAAGCAGAGGCAATTAACCACCACCCACTGTCAGAGAAGAATTCACATTTTGCATTAATAACAATACAATTCCAAAGATTACTATCTACAACAATAAAGCTTCTGGCTCATTGCATATGAGATCCACATAAGATAACAGCTCTCCCATACCTCCAACAAATTCCAGTTGCTTTGCTAACTGCTGCCTTCTGCTAATACTGTATACTGTCTATGCTTTGGAATATTAATTTTCTTGTGTAAAATATCTAATTATCCATCAGGATAATCTCTGATACTCTTTTGGATCACTCCAGGGCTTGTTAAGTGGAGTGATCTTTCCTGAGAAACTTTTGAATTGTTCAATGACTAACATGCATCAAAGGAAGTTACCAATGTAATTCATCTGGTCTCTATTAATCAAAGAATCCATAATTCTGTTGACATTTGCACATATTTTTTTCGGTGTGATTATGGGATACTATTGAACAAGCAAACAGGTTTGGATTAGGAAATCACCACCATCATCTCCTGCTCATGAAATGGCTCTGGAAAAACCAATCTGTGCCATTGCCTAGTAAGGAATTCTTAGATAACTATCACTTCAAGGCTTTATTGTGGGATGGGTTACAGAATCCTGGAGTGGCCTGGGTTAGAAGGGACCTCCAAAAATCCTCTTGTCCCAAGCCCTGCTCTGGGCAGGGGCAGCTCCCACCAGCCCTGGTGGTTCAGTGCATCCCCTTGAGCACAGCCTGTGAACAGATATTGGTACCTGTGACTGTGATTCATCACTTCAAAGGAAATACCTAAAAACTCAAATAAATCTAATCAATCCAAACTGAAGTCGTGGGAGCAGCAGAGAAAGCAGAACTGACAGATTGGAAACCTTATTAGTACTTATGCATAATTCATTTGTCTTTGGCATGCCAAAACACCTGGGAGTAAATTGTTGTTTTAAATACTTGTATATTCTGAAATTCAAAGTAACTTGTCAATGAAACATGAAATTTGTCAGTACTCTCATTACCTTTATGCTCAAAAAAAATCCATAGATAAATAAATACACCTCCTTGATGTTAAATGTTTATCAGTCTTGCTTTCTTTTGACAATGACTTCATAGTACATTAGTAATGAAAGACAGAAAATAATCAGAGTCTAAGCAAAAATGCTTAATTCATGAGATGAACAGGCAAAACAGTTGCAGTAATTAATAGAAATTCAATGTCTTATCAGATTATCGCCGTGAGTCGCTGTCTTTCTCAGCTGGATCCAGGAAAAATTTAAAAGATGTAACACTCAAAGTAATTAATGAGCTTGTACTTTTTCTGAAGGCATGAGGATGTGGCTGCACTTTCAAACTTGTGCCATTTTTTGGTGGAATTAATCTGCTTGCCAAAAGTTGCTGTTTTTCAGACCAATGCCATGTTGTTGATTTAAATAAATAATCCTGGGCTGCATCGGGACAAAGGAGTGATGTCCATCCCTTCGTTTACCTTGGGTATGGACACATTTGTATTCCATTTATAAAACCCCCAACTGCATCCAGCTTCTGCCTCACTTTTATTAGAGGGATTTTTGCTTGTGGGCAAACCCTGGTTGATGTATTTGACAGAACTGAGTAGGAGTTCAGCTGGTGGTGTGATAGAATAAAGCACTGAAAAGTTTTCATTGTGGTCTCAGCACCAAACTTACTGCTATGAAATCAGTTTACAGGGCAGAATTTTGGCCATGTAAGGAACTCTAAATGAGATATGACATTATTACTGAAGCAGGATGCAAAGTGTGATTTCCTTTCCCAAATATTATCTTAAAACATCAGGGAAATGACATCTACATACAGGCATTGATATCTCCCAAACATCAGAAGTAAACTTTAAAATAACCTCTCAAACTGAATCATCCAGGCTGAGAAAACACTGGGAAAATCTTACTGCATCTGCTCATGTGAGTGCTTTTTTGGGATGGGAGAATTCGAACCACTTAAACAAGCTGATTCTGAAGATGGAATTACTGGAATTAAAGCTAAATTTTAATATATTTCATACTTTAAAACCAGTGCTGTCACATAATGACATGCAGATATAGAAGTGACACATGCATGTGTCATGTCCGAGGAGTTTCCCTGTTCATATTTGCTCTTTCTATTCAGAAAACCCCCAGTTTCCTCCCCAAGAACCTTGGTTTATCTTGAAAGCAGCTTCCAAACAGTAATGTCCAATACACCTGTACTGTAGGTATGAAATACCAGGATTTTAGAAACCAGAAATACTGTAAGAGTTTTCTTTCAAAAATTGTAGTGACCATGTTTGTCTTTTTGTTGAAATAAACATTGGAAATAGCGTATCTTCATTAAAAGACGATTATTAGCTTATAATTCTGTATTTACCCCTTTACACCCAACAGATCTGTCCATATTGACAGAATAGCAGAATTTAGATAATTTTCTGCAAAGAGAAGCGAGTGTTAAAAGTGCCTGACTTTTCCCTTGAGTAACACACTTCCCAGCACGGAATTGCAAAAAGAAGTGGTTAAATGGGGAGGAAATCCTTCACCACTCTTTTCTCAGCACAGCTTTGCCTTGTGGAAGCAAAGATCTGGGGGTCTCCCTACTCGATTATGTGACACAAGATCTCCTGGAGTCTGCAAACTTTGTGCTAAGGAAATCCTAAATTTGAAGCTGTTACAGTTTAAAGAATAAGACAAAATCTGAAGAGTGCAGATCATTCTCCTACATCAGCTCCAGAATTGTACATTTTAATTACCATAAATAAAACATAAATGACTGACAAATTGCCAAGAAGACTTTGAAAAAGTGTTTGATAAGGTGGTGCATTTTAGTTATTTTGCCCTACAGTACTTGAAGAAAATATTGTACATTGAGGTGCCAAAAGCTAAGAATTGGATTTTCTAATTGGAAATTGAGTGGCAAAAAGGAAAAATGCTGGACAGTCTCAGTGCTGGAATTGATACCAGAGGCTGGGCAGGGCAGATGGGAGGCAAATGATGCCCTACCAGTTTGGTTTGTACAAAATGGGTAAATCTCTTCTGCTGTCTCCCCTTCCTCAGACTGGATCCACAGCAACAGCCCCTGTTGGGACCTGCTTTCACAGGAACCTTATTTCTTGTGAAGATGTTGAAGATAACTTAAATTGCCTCTTACCCACAGGCTCTTAAATGCAATCAATATCTTCTGACACCATGAGCTATTAATCAAAGAGAGGTGACATATTCTTATTTGACCTTTATGAGCAAACCCTGATAGTGATGATACTTTACTGCTTAACACTACCATTTTGTTCCAACATTATTCATCTTTGGAGGAACTACAAGCCCACAGAAATCAATGGCATAAAGGACAGAATTTCACCCTTGAGGTATGGATTGAGGATTATGCAACGCAAGCTTGCAACACCTGAAGGTTTAAAAGCAGAGAAGCTGCACTTATATTTTACCCCAACACATATATTGACACTGAGCAGCTATTTCTGGTCCTTCACTGTTCTGTGGCAGGGTGGGCAGGGCTGGCACAGGGTGCCCAGAGCAGCTGTGGCTGCCCCTGGATCCCTGGCAGTGCCCAAGGCCAGGTTGGACATTGGGGCTGGGAGCAGCCTGGGACAGTGGGAGGTGTCCCTGCCATGGCAGGAGGGGACAGGGTTAGCTTTGAGGTCTCTTTGCCACCCAGGCCATTCTGTGACCCCATGAAGTGATAACCTGATGCTCAGATTTCATTCCTGCACCTCAAATAAAAAAAACTGTTTACCTGCATAGGTGTAGCCCATGTGTGCTGAGGAGCAGCCAAGAGCAGGATCATTGCAGCTCTGAAGCCAATACCTTGGAACACCATGAAAATTAAAGCACAGATTTTAATGGAATATAAACATTGTCCATAAGAGATGGAAAGATGTAATGTATTGTTTTATACCAAGCTGTTAAATATAATTCAAGGTAATATATCTTCAGTTGTGGAGGGTGTTTACACTTGTTATGTCATCACAAATAAAACAATTAGCTCATCAACCAGTGTTTAGTAGCTTAACACCTTCTATAAATTTTACTTAAATCATCCAGTAAGGGAGAAGACCAGCTATTATGTCTTTTATCCATGGGGAACAAAGCATATCTCTGCTGAGCAATGTGCCCCAGCTACTCAGATGACCATGATTCTGAAATAACTGGGCCCTTACATGCAGAAATTGTATCATTTTTAAATTAGTAAAATGCTAAAGAAATTCTTATACTTCAGTTTTAGAATCCGATACTTGGCCATTTTTTCCCTGTGTTTATACAGGGCACAATTATTTAATATGTAAAGACTGTGTAAAACATGATCAAATTCTATTCTTGGATGTGTATGAAGTTTCATTTTCTATGGGTGAAAATGGTTTGGAAAGTGTATAAATGTCAGGGGAGCCTCTGGGAAATACACTGCAAAAATAGACATAGGAATCAGTCAAAAAACATAGAGTTATTGAATGGCTTGGGTTGGAAGGGTCAGAATCAGGGAATCACAGAATATTCCAAGCTGGAAGGGATCAAGTCCAACCCCTGAACTTGACACAGCTACTTCAACAATCCCACCCTGTTCCTGAGAGCTAAACTGAACTGAACAAAAGGAGAAAATGGAGGAATTTGGCTAATTCATGAGAGAATAATACCTGCTGTTTGCAATGAATCATGCAAGTCCAGAACCACCTTATCCCAAATTTTACAGTGGTTCCTACACTGCAGCCTCCCTGTCTTTCACCTGCTGAGCACAACTGGAACCACTGGACTCAAATCTCTCTCAGAACTTCCTAGCTCTTTAAGAAATTTGGACCTCGTTGGTTTTCTGCTTACAAACAGAAAATTCCACCCACTCCAGGTCTTTATTGGGAGAACAAGACACTCCATAGTGCTGTAGGTGTCCCTCCAAAACAATAAATCTTCCTGTGCTAATGGCATCCCTTGGTGTTTGCACAAACCTTTGGCAGAGCTGCAGCACCTGACAGATTGCAGCAGCACACACATGTCCAGCAACAGATGGCAGGGAGAGGGTGGAGCTGAGGAAATTCCAACCTCCAGAGGTTCACTTGGACACCTGGAAGCTGCTGTGGCAGGGAGCGTCTGCTGAATCCACACACACCCAGGTCCGTCTGCCTGGGGACATGTTTGGAGCACTCCCCCGTTTGTCCGCACCCCTGGACTTGGTGACAGACTGCACTGAGGGCACAGCTCCTCACTTGGCCACCACACAATTTATTAAAGCGCAGCAATTAAATCACCTGATGGACAAAACGATGGGAATTCTACAGCACTGTCTCATATTATACCTTGAGCTCTTTTATTTCCATATTGAAATTCTCAAGGTAATCACAGGGAACAGAATAACCAACCATATAAATAAATAATGTCTTCGATAACCACAAATAGATTGCATCCCTAAAGCTGAATTACTGTGCATCTTATTCTGGATTATTTTATGTAATTATTTCATTGATTACTAGTGTGATAACGCTGAGGTGAGCTTTCAACCTTTCAAAATAAGACCTCTATGCACAAATATGTTTTGGAGAATAGCAAATGATATAATAGTCCACACATTATTGTAGCCGTAAAAATTGTAGCAGGCCTATAATTGAGCTAATGGAGAAGCTGATGGAAAGACAAGATAACAAAGGAGAAATGATGCTGGAAAAATTGCTTCACTTTGACTCCAAAAGGCAGAAGGAGCTTGAGGACCCCAGGGTTTCATGTGCAGTTAGTCTCAAAAGTAAAAGATTCTAATATAATAAAAAGACATTATGTAACACATGGCTAAAAAGAAATTGAAAAAGACAGGAATATTCCACCTATACTGTAATTCTTTAAAATTGCTGCTATCAGGAGGCTTTCACAATTTTGGGAAACTTGCTTGAGAAGTTGTTCTTCTCCACAGAAGGGAAGTGTCTTAAAGGGCATGACATCCTTCATCTGGTGAGAGCAATTTGAAAAGTTATTGAGAATGTAAAAAATATAAAATAAAGGTGCCTGATTAGAGGTGACAAATTCAACACTGGATAACAATAATGAAATTTACTGTGGACAGTATTCAGCCAAATAAAATGTATTTTTTATGATTTTCATATTAAAATGTAAAAATTCCTTTCATAGTGTCTTTAAAAAGGTCCAATTGTCTTTATGACTTTATTTTTTTGTACAGTGGATCAAAGTTTTATGGTACTAGGGACCAGGTCTTTCTCTCTTTTCATATATAATGCCATTATTTTGAAGAGACATTAAAAAGCAGATATACCACAGATGAGCCAATACAAAGGCTGCTTTGGAATATTGTTTTATTGGCCTCCTGCTAAACAGTCTGAAGCCAGTTTTTGCTTTCCCCAAACCTTTCAGAGCTTTGATTTCAATTTGCAAACCAGATAATGTTGCTGAAAAAATAATCATCAGTGTGCTTACTTGGAGGGACAGAGGACAAGGAAGGGAATGGGGGGCATTTGCCAGGGATGGTGTCAATAGTAATGGTTGGCAGTCAAACCCTTCACCTACATCCTCAATAGCATTAACTCCCCTGAAATAAAAGGAATAAAATTGTGTGCAGTTGTGAAATGATGCAGTGTTTGAGCTCCAGTTTGTGCACAACGTCCTGGGCATACAGATGAGAATCTGCTCTGATCCCAGCGCTGTGAGAGGGCTGCAGCAGTGCTCCCCAGGGAGCCTGGGATTCTGCAGCTATGCCCATGCTGTCGTTGGAACTCTGGCTGGGGCCTCTCTAATTAAAAATGTCACTTCTCCAACCCTTCCAAGCTGCACATGCTCACTGGACACTGCCCCGCTGAGATGCTCTACCCTTGCTAGTTTGGACAGGCACCCTAGGCTTCGGTTCCCCCAGGATGTTTCTCCAGTTCCAGGAACAAGTTATTTTTGCAGTTATTCCTATGTATGATGACAGAAAAAAGCGCTTTCAGGTTGATCCTCTTCTAACCTGATATAACAAGAATTAACACACTGTGCAACTTGTTCCGCAGACTTCAGGTCTCATATGGCATAAAAATGTCAGGAAGAACTTCCTCTGCAGCCACAGTTATATAATTACCTGGCACCTGCCCCAGCCTGGCAAATGTGCTGTGGCTCTCTGGGAGCTGCTCTCTGGGCTCCCTAGAGGCAGCAGACACATCACCCCCCGTGTGATTTCTGTGCTGGAAGTGCAGTGTGGGGCTCTCTTCACCACAGCACGGCTGGTACACTCCACTGGGTGATGAAATAATGGTGTGGACACATCATTTGATATGTCTCAGCTTTAAAGGAAGGGATTGCTTTGATAACATCAGGTAGAAGTAAGAAATGACCTTTAAACACCAATTTTTACTGTTCCTGAAGGTTGAAGTATTGTGTGTGATGAGTTTGCCAGAACCAGCCCTGGTTAAACACTGCAGAAACTATTTGGCTACTTTTAAATGACACTGAGGATCTAAACAAGGAAAAATATTCTAAAAACTTCCTAACATATATAACAACTCAAATGTCTGATTTCTCTTCAGATATTTATGTAAACAGGCATGAAAAGGAAAAAATAAACCCCACAACTCCACTCTCTCCCCATTCCAAACAAAAGCATTATCTGAATTTTAAATGCAAAGTACACAGTGGCCTTCAGGTGGGTCCTGTGGAATAGCCATGCTCTGTGACTAACACACAATGAAAGTCACTGCATGGACACTCGTTATCACGAGGTGATTCTGAGCCAAAGAACCCAAGATTACAACATTGAATATTTTGTGTGACTTAATTAAAACAAGGACTTGCACACATAAACTTCAGGTGCTGGTGCATGTTATGACTGTGCTAGATCCTGTACAGGATAACTTTACTCTGCTGTTCATGGACCAAAAACCTTCCTGAAGTGCTGGGTGTAGTGACATTGCTCAAATCTCACCCATTTGTGACAGAATGGGAGGAAAATAATGAAGAGCGAGCAGACAAAATGATGCAATATATAAAGTAATAAAGCAGGTGTTTTATTCACTTCTCCTTTACTGTGACCCTGCCCTGATAAACTCCCTGATGTATAGTATGAGCACTTCAGTCCATCGTGACCACAGCTGGGAGATGTGGCACCAGGTGTTTATACCTGCTGCATATGCATTCACAGGGATTTTGCACACCCTATTTTATTCTCTGCTGCTTCATAAGGAACTGTTTTCAAGCCCACTGGCACCAGTGACCACAATAAATCCTCTCCCAAATCACTGACAGCAGCAGAGGCAGTGCTGGCACATCCACCGCCCAAATGAAGCAATAAGAAAGTTGGATTCCCTATCAGGGGACAGCTTTTTTGGACTGGTGCAGCAGGAGCAATGGAAACACAATATCTGCTAATACAGCAAGGGATTCCCAGAGCTCTCGCTGCAGAGGAGAAGCTTAGGGGCAAAGGGTTTGTTAAAATTCGGTGTCACAGTTGCTCTCTTCACAAAATCATGTCGAACAGAAAGGTCCTGACAAATGAGAGGGCTGTGAATGGCCCGCGGTGTGATGCTCAACAAGGGCAAATGCCGGGCTCTGCACCTGGGATGGGGCACCTGGATGTACAGACGGACTGGGAATGAGAGGATGGGGAGCGCCCGTGGGAAGGGGCCCGGGGGTCCTGGTGGATGGCCAGGTGGATCCTGGAGCCAGGAGGGACATCCCTGTCCAGGGGGATGAGGCCCAGCAGCACCGGCCGGGCCAGGGAGGGATTGTCCCGCTGGGCTGGGGCAGCCTCGGCTCCAGTGCTGGGGCAGCTCTCAGCACCACGAGCTACAGTAAAGACTTGATGCCATGAGAGAGTTTCCAGAAGAGGCCATGAGGATGGTGAGGGGCCTGGGGCAGCGGCTGAGGGCTCTGGGCTGCTTCAGCTGCAGCAGAGGAGCTGAGGGCAGAGCTCTGCTCTGGGCAGGGACAGCACCAGGGAGCGGCTGGAGCTGGGCCAGGGCAGGCTCAGGCTGGGTTTTGGGGCAAGGTTCTGCTCCCCCAGAGGGTGCTGGCACTGCCCAGGCTCCCCAGGGAATGGTCCCGGCCCCGAGGCTGCCGCAGCTCCAGGAGCGTTGGGACAGCGCTGCCAGGGATGGACAGGGGGATTGCTGGGGGGGCTGGGCAGGGACAGGGGCTGCATCCAGCACCCCTGCCTGCCCTACACTCAGGATGGGAGATGGTTCTACTTCACCAAAATATTGCCTTCTTTCAGATACATTATTTGACAAGATATTCCTTAGAAATAAAACACCATTTGGACAATTTTGGAAAGCACGGCATAAAGCTGGCTGGAGCTACAGTGACTGCATTGTTCAAGCACTTTCAGTGACACAGGACATTTTTTAAAGCATTGAGCATTTAAGGACGTCCTTTACTGGTTAACAGGTAATGGTTAAGCATATGGAACCTCTCTGATCCCACCACAAGTGTTTCCAAGTCCTGCTACCAGTGAAGGACAGGAAAGGATGGTAATCCTGCTAATGGCATTTGATTACATCTTCAGATTGTTTGTTAAACCATATTGAGCAAATAAAGCTGTGCAAAAGTCTCTTCATTCTATAGTAGAACTGCATGGGTTTTATGTAAAATTATAATAAAATTCTTTAGTTGCAGTTTGGAAAATGCATCAACACGATGGATATTGTTTTCCACGTCATAATCACACAGGTATGTGGTATGAAATACCTTCTTGTCTTTTTGTTTACTGGTGCAGGATGCAAAAGAACACAAATGCCCCACAGTCTTACTTTGATTTAATACCTTGAAACAAGAGAACTGGCCAATAGCATTCAGTAAGTTAAATAGCCATGAGTCACCAAGGGACAGCAGTTGGAGATTTTCTGGTCTGACACACACCATACAATGAAGAAAAATCCCCGAAGAACAGAAAAGCTAAAAAGGTATTGGGGTTTTGTTTTGTTTTGTTTTTTGTTTTTCTCAGCTAAATTTGGATTTTAGAATCCTAATATTATTTGGGTTGGAAGGGACCTTAAAGCTCATCCTGTGCCCCCCCTGCCATGGCAGGGACACCTCCCACTGTCCCAGGCTGCTCCCAGCCCCAGTGTCCAACCTGGCCTTGGGCACTGCCAGGGATCCAAGGGCAGCCACAGCTGCTCTGGGCACCCAGAGAATTTACATTATTTACCTAAATATGGATCTGATCCATATTTAGAAGTCAGTGACCACCTGATGTTTGGAAAAGATACTTCTGTTTTCCCTGGACTGGAAACCCACCCTGACAGGCTGGCATCATGCTGTGAAGCCGTTTAGGAACACTATTTCAACAGCTGCAATACACTGAACTTAAAATTATTGATACTGCAAACAGCAGAAAACATATAAAGTGCACCCTGAACACCACGTGCAGCAAAGCAGCTACTTCTGCATAATATCGTAGAGTTACTAAGTTTGGAAAAAATCTCCAAATCCTTCAATTCCAACTTTTGACTGATTATCACCATGCCCACTAAACCATATCACAAAGTGCCATCACGAGTTTTAATATAATCCTTTAGAATAGTAAGAGGAAGAGCTCATAAACACGTTTATTATTCTAACTCAAAAAAAAAGAAAATTTCCTCCCTAAAAGCAAATTTAAAAATAATTATATTTTTATTAAAATTATTATATTGATAATTTAAATTAATCATTGTTCATAATTAATATGTGGCAAGATAATCTACAATTTTTGAGCAAGCAATATGTAGTTAAAAGAGAAAATTTTTTCATCTGTTACTGCCATTGAGGATAAACTTGCTAACTTTACTTCCACTTCAGTGCTATTTCAAGCCCAGTTAATTCAGGTAAACAACATTGTCTGCTTTGGTTTATGTTTTGGGCATCTTTCCCTTCAGAAATAAATATTACATAATCTCAGAAATTAAATTGTTTTTTATGGGCAGTATTTACCCCCATGGGATGCTGCAGTTAAAGAAACCATTTATCATTTCATGTTCACTTGAATTACTGTTCCTCCATAAAAATAGCTGGAATGTCCATGGTACCATGATGATGCAGCCACAATTCCTCACGAAGATGTCAGGAGGACAAGTTTCCACTAGAAATGAGAGTCTGCAGGGAAATAAAAGGGAAGAGAAATTGCACTAAGCTGTTCTTGCTGTACCTGGATTTCCCCTTCCCACTCAGAGGTGCCCACACAACTCTACCATTCTTCAACCTGTTGTGTGTTGAAAGTTTTTAGAATTCTGACCCAGAATCCCTGCCCAGATGCTGGGCTGTGATGGACGTTAATAAAAAACGAAAGCACTGCTCAAAAACAGATGTTTGGAATTTGAAGCACAAATATAGCTGACACTCAGCAGACAAGCCACATTTCACCAAGTCTAAGGGATAAGAGACAAACAGTCCCCCTTTAATCTGATTTAGTTTGCTTACTAGTATTCAGATAAGATAAAAACATGAGAGATCATTATCTTTTGAAGGATAAATCAGTGGCTTTTTTTTTGTCTCCTACAATACTTGGATCATCTGTGTATCCAATAGAAGGCAAATCTCATACAGAATAGAGATTCCAGGATTCACTACCAATTGCCTCTTTAAAAAGTAAGATGGCTGTCAACAATTCTGTATAGAGCTGAGTTTTAATGACTTTTCATAAAAATCATGCAGCTAATTAGAACCCACTGGAGTATATAGAGATTCCAAACTTTTGGGGATGGCTCATGGACAAGAACAGGCCACAGCCATCAAGGCAGTCCCCTTTCAAGTAGTCACTGCATTTCCAGGGTACAAGAGAAAAATAACCTGCAAAAGTGAATAATTACCAATTAAAATGATAATTAATAAACCTTGTGCCAATGTTCTTATCACTCCCCTTCACAGAGACCATTTTTGCTACTTTTTAAAGCAAAAAAGTAATTAACAGCAATGATGGGCTATGCAAGAGAACATCTTATTTTATCAATACTAATAAGTCTTCAAGATTATCAACACTGACCTTAAAAATGAATAGAGAGACCTTTTGACACCATCCACAATTCATACAAATGAAATGAGATTTGGGTAATTACCTCACTTGGAAGGGCCTAAACAAAAGTTTGCTCATGGTGTGGAGCATGACAAGTAAAAGTGAGTTTCTTAAATACTGATAATGGGAGGGCATTAAACTCAGTTTCAGCAAATGAGAGAGGAGGAGCTGATTTCTCTCCTGCTTACTTCCAAGTAGCACCTTTGCAGATTATTTTTAATTTTCAGTGATGATCATATAACTTGCAAAATTATTGTACAGAAAACTTCATGACGTGAAATTCATAAATTGGGACATTGATGAATATAAAGACTATTAATTATCTGTCTATGTGCTAAGGGAATGCTCAGGAATTGTATTTTTACACTTTGAGTGGAGGACATTGCAGCGAGCAGAAGTGGGATCGGGGGTTATGTGAGCAGTGTTTCTGTGTAGTTTTCCATTACTTAAAAAATCCAAGAAAATAAGAATAATGAATCATTCAAAGCAATACAATGCCACTGATACTTGCATGGGTACATGGTACAGAATCACCACTGTAAGACAGAACATTCCTCCAACTCCACAGGCCCAGGCAGATCACTAAAAGAGATTTTCAGTACTCTCTACACTACAATGGTATTTTATGGAGAGCAAACAGCAGGATTTTTATGGGTGGCCAATAAAAAAAATTCATATTGATGCATTCCATAAGTTATAAGAAAAATATGGAAGCTCAGAAGCTCAGCCAAATCTCTTCCAGGGATGGTGCCCTGGACAGCCTGTTCCAATGCCTGACAACATTTCCAGTGAAGAAATATTTCCTCATAGATAGTCTAAACCTCCCTGACACACCTTGAGGCCATTTCCTCTCATCCTGGTGGATGTAAGGTGATAAGTAGGAAATCAGTGTCCAACCTTAAAATCATGATCTGCTCAAGGTATGACCCCAAACCAGTCAAGGCTGGTCAAGAGTTGCCTCTCAGCAGGTTTTTCAGTCCAAACGAGCTGTAAATGGCTGGACTTGCTGATCTCACAGGGCTTTTCCAAACTTTAAGATTCTATGACTCCAAGATCTGGAGTGTCCATTCTCATCACTGTTCTGTTCTGCCTGGGATCATCAACTGAAAAACCTGAAGTGAGGCTTCTAAGGAGTATTTTGCCACTTCACTGATGTCATGATCTGGTTCTTACCTGCATCATTCAGGTAAGTGCTTCTTGCCAGCATTTCTTGTCTGTCAAGGGCAGATTTCTGACAGATCTTGTATCACCCTCCAAATATCAAAGCAAGGCACCTCCTGGAAACATCAGGATTTCAGGAGGGTTTTTATCTACTTAACTTCCTGTAGAAAATGGAAAGGGCAATCTGCAGGTAAATTCCAGTCCAGAAAGAAGTGGGGACAAGCCCAGCAAAGCTTCTGGTCTAACAAGGAGCAGAGGGTGCCAAGAGCTGCCCTAGCCCTGCCCTGCTTGGGGGAGAGCTGCTGCCAGCAGAGCCCTCGGGCTAGCCAGCAATGCCAGGGGGTGTTTGGCTTGGCTCTTGCTGTGGCCAGCCTGCTGCAATTAGGCACTTTCTGTGAATATCACATTTTCATGCCACTGCCCTTTTTCCTCCCTTCAGGATTGCTCTCGTATGTTCTGTATGATTTAACACAGTAGTACCTTTTTCTTTTATAAACAAATTAGGTGTTAGAAATTAACCACCCACAATAGACCTGCCAGTTGTCAGTACTTGGACAAGAAACCCTCAGCTCTTGTAAAGTGTGATGTGAAATCCAGGAAGGATTTTTGAGGATGTGCAGCTCTCCCCTCTGTCTTCGTCCGAGTTTTAGTCTTGATTTATTGCTCTAAAGAAGTGTCATGACGTATTTATTGAGAATAAACAGGAGTGTGTGGTTAAGCAACCTCCTGTATGTTTGATTTCCAGAGGTATCTCCATCTCATTTGTTGCCTAGCCAGAAAAATATCTCATAAAGGCAGGGCTCAGGCCAGCAGGGGGGAGAACTGATACGTTTTATTGTGTCACACTCACCCAACTCCTGTTTGGAGAGCAAATCAATAAAAGACAACTCTTATATATAGTTATATTTGATTTACTACTCATGAACTATTATCCTGTGAGAATAGAGCACATAACCCTGCTAATCATAGCTGTGCTTTCATAATGAAATGTATGTAGTAAACCCACACTGCTCAAATTAATAAAACTAAGCATTTACTTTGCATAACTTGTTATTTAATATAGTGTGCACAAGGAAAATATCCTCTTTAGAGCTCATGTATCATCCCAGGAAATAGCTAAAGCACATCATTCCCACACCAACATTGCAGCTAAACTTATAATTTTTAGACCCAGGAATACTCAGTATATATTTCACCCATCCCACATACATTATATATATGACCCAGAAAGATTTTTTAAAGCTGAATTAATGACACATTTTAATGGAAATTACAAATGGAATGAAATACAGGCCATATATATATATGTGTGCAAGATATTACATTACATTAAATTTTTAATTCAAAGGATGGCCTAAAAATCTATAATAAGTCTGACAAGTCATTCTTTCCTTATATGGATTTGCCACATTAATTTTGAATATTCGTGTCTCTTTCTAGAAGAAGCCTAATGAGACATATTACCTAAGTGTAGTTTTTGATGTGACATTTCCCTCAAACTGTGATCCATCAAACAAGACACGAATATATTTATTTTTCCTAAAGTATTTTAAGCTCAAGATCCTGAACTGAGTATTCATCATTAAAATTGTGAAATCAAATAGAAATGTTATCTATTTTAGAAATAAAATAGAAAGAATAATTTCTCTTGGATTATATTTCAATATTGGTGTTTTGTGTAAGGTGAGTGGCATGAAGAACATTTGAGAAAGAATGGGTTAAAATCACAAATGGAACATCCCAGACAGCAAAGATCAAACCTATCTTGGCAAGCGCTGAGTTTCACACAAGCTAGGACAATCAGGTTTAGCCAGATTCAGCCTAAAGGATTACAGAAATCACGTGTAAACTAAAAATTACCTGCAAATATATAATTAAGAGTTTTTCAGTTTTGCTGCTCTTTGTGTTTCCATGTCTGGGTGCAAACTTCCATTGTTAATGAATAGTTTGAGTGATAACGGCTTAGTTTGACTTCCACCTTGAGCCTCACATGACAGAAACAACACTGGAAACTGAAGTCAGCCTCAGGCTCATGAAAAAAAAAACCTTCAACTGACTGTCAAAGTTGGTTCTAGTTTTAAAGTTTCCTATTGTAATCCCTGTCTGACACTAATCTAAATAATTTAATTACTTGCACTGTTAATAGCAGTTTACAAGCTCAGAGCAGTGGACTATCCACTCCTGTATGCAATGCTGTGACTTCTAAATTAGAAAACAATCCTCTGATCTGCATGAAATTAAATTTATTTTTTAATGAAATTTTCACCAAAATCCTTCATCAGAGATCTGATACATTGAATGCTGGAACTTTCTTTTCTCTAGTTTTCCCAGCAGACTCATATTTATCTTTGTCTCATAGCAAAACTATGGTTACCAAACTGTTCATTGTCCAACCCGGGCCACCTCAGATGTTGGACATCTCCTTTCTGCCTTATCCAAGTCAAAATTACAGTTCTTTCCTCAGAAATCTTAAAAAATTTGCACTTTTATACTTAAGTTTTCTGCCTCTTCTAGTTTCAAAATCAGACCTGCCGTCAGCTTCAGTTCTTCTCATTTATTTTTCCTTTGCATAATTTCTTGGTACATGGAGTCAGTCCCATGAAATTGGTTAATTCTGTTCTTCTAAGTCTCTCACTTATACAAGTAATATAAAAACACTGAAGTGTAGGTGACATTTTATTCTGCTCCTCTCCTTTCATATCTAGACTGAAAATATCAGGATTTATTGGATGTTGCCACAATACACATTTTAGGTGCTACTGTAAAACAAAATGATTCATTGATTCAGCAAACATTTGCAGCTTTTTGTCGCATTTTCAAATAAAAGAATCAGAGAATCATAGCGGATGCCGAGTGTGAGGGTGGGCAGGGGTGCTGGATGCAGCCCCTGTCCCTGCCCAGCCCCCCCAGCAATCCCCCTGTCCATCCCTGGCAGCGCTGTCCCAACGCTCCTGGAGCTGCGGCAGCCTCGGGGCCGGGACCATTCCCTGGGGAGCCTGGACAGTGCCAGCACCCTCTGGGGGAGCAGAACCTTGCCCCAAAATCCAGCCTGATCCAAAAAGGTTTCCCTTGGAAACTAGCCCTGGGGAGGAAGTGGAGGGCTGCTGGTACAAGAACTGTGGCTGGAAACTCAGTCCCAGGGGAGATTCATCAGGAAAAAGGTTTTTCCTTTACCCGAAAGATCATGGAGGTGGATGGCCACAAGGAATCTAAATGTGCTTTTATAAGGTGAGGGGGAGTTCAGGGTGGCTTTTAGCTGAGAAGCTGAAGAAATTCACTGGCTCAGGAAAGGAGCAAGGCAATCTGAAGCTTTCTAAAGTTAAAGCTCTCTTGTGCTCTGCTAGTTCATACACATTCCTCATCCCACCATTTAGCGCAGAAAGTGGCTTCCTTCCAACATTGACTTTCCAGGTCTTGACAAACATTCATATTTAGAGTGTTAATTCTCTACATTTTACATTAATATACCTCATATTCTTTTTTCTTTGGGAACAGAGCAGGAGAGAATCCTGCCTTGCCTTTCTTAGCTTGGATCCACAAAAGTGCTGTGAAAGCTGAGCAGAGGATTGCTTGGTTTTTTACCAATTCACATCAACCAGTACACTTAGAGAAAACAGGTTAGAGAGAAATTTAGCATTCTCAGGGAAATTAATCTGTTCAGCCTCTCCAGAAAATGTATTACTTTGTTTGCTTTCATTTTAGATGAATATAAAAGCACCTTAAAGACATTATTCATATGCATTTTTAGTGTCTGTGAAATTTATGTTTCTCCATTACATGGCATTCTGCTTCATTTTTTAACCTCAAGAGTCTCTGCTATAAAGGTGGAGTTAATTTCCAAGGCTGGTAATTTCACTGGGTTTGATTATCTATTGCATTATATAATAAAAATTTCTATGATCTCAGCTGCCTATTAAATATGGACCTGGGTGAGTGAGGAAAAGCTCTCAGGTAATATCATTATCAAGGTAGATTCCAGCTGTACTGATATAAAATAGAACATATTCCTTGTGGGAAATGTCAAACAAATAGCTGTAGGCTGGAAAACATTTTCTTACTATTTCTGATATTTATAAAGAAATATGACCAAATATTTGAAAAGCCATAGTTCTTTATGGCTTTTTTCCTGAGGTGACATGTTATAACACCAGGCTTATGTGGTGCTTCCTGCAGCAAATTACAGCCTGATATCTTAAATTATAGACCAAATTACATGTCAAGTGAAATTCAAACAATACCGTGTCTTTTTCTTTTAAAAATCCACTATCCGGAGTTGGAGAGCTTTACAGATTTAACCTCCTGGAAGATTTTAAAGACATTCAAAAATCACTAAACTTGTACATTACCACATTCCAAGCATTAAGAATTGTTTACATTAGAATTTTAAATGTGCACCAGCACTTTTTTGAGATGTGGGTGAAATTAAAGTACTCAGTTATTTGTCTTTTTTTCTTCCCTGCATGATTTCACTGCATCTGTAATTCCCCTCCAGGATGAAGCATTGCAGTCAGATTTAGATGACAGAGAAGGAAATACATATACAAGGGAAAAACTCAGGCAGGAAGAGGGAGATCACATGGGGAGAGCAATGTGTTTTCCATCATTCCGGTATTTCAGGATATTTTGTTTCCCAATCCAACTGTTGAATGCTCCTCATAAGTATTGTAACTTCTGCCTTTGCCCCAGGGTAC
This sequence comes from Acridotheres tristis, assembly GCA_037013685.1. NCBI lineage: Eukaryota > Metazoa > Chordata > Aves > Passeriformes > Sturnidae > Acridotheres > Acridotheres tristis. The sequence continues at coordinate 427,214 of CM072898.1, read as the reverse complement.
TATTTTGCAGTCTAACTATACTTTCAAAAAGATGTATTTCTCCCTGTGAGCTTTTTTTCCTGTGAAACATTTCCTGGTACAGTAAAAAACCCTTTTGAAAGCTGTCTTCAAAGAAGCAGATCAGAACACCTCTTTTTCTGTCCATTCTTGTCAAAATAATATGTGACTACAAACTTCCTTAAGAATCTCTAAGCAATTACGGTAAAAATTTAAGTAAAAAAGCATTTTTATAAAATGTTGACAGATACGAAAAATGCCTTAAAAAGGTAATTTTGAAGCGCCTTATTTAAAAACTTTCATTCCTAAATATGAGTTTTGTTTAAATTTATAATTCTTTTATATTCATGACATAAGTATAAAATTCTTCCATCGCAGCACATAAAAAGGGATATTTGATAGAGAAAACTAGATTTAGGCCGTAAAAATGGCACTATTTTTTTGAAACAATTAAAAAAACACTAATCTTTTGAGGTTATGACAGTATTCATATTTTGATACAGAATTTATAATGGAAGGATTTTCCTCACTGCTTGTATTTACAGAAGATTGGTGTATATGTCAAGGTGGAGGAATACTTTTTAGAAAAAAAAATCAGATCTTTCTACAAAATGCCAAGTTTCTACTTTGACCAATGTTTTGCTATAATAGTATTTTAAAATTATATTATTGTTTATGGAGTGCTTTTAATTTCATTCAACATTTTCACTTTATGGGTAGGATAATTTAGTGATCAAGGCTTCTGAGTGTGACCTTAATCCAGTTCTTGACTGATTTCGGGTCTGTCATTGGAAAAGTCTGATAAACAGAACCCTGATTTTATAATCAACAACCCTATTTACTGAATCACTGATGAGTAGAAGTAATTCAAAAGGTGTCTGCACTATAAATTGCTTTCCAGATATAAATGTGGACGTATAAAACACAAACATGAGGAAATACACTGCATTTTCATTTAGAGAAGCAGCTCCTGGCTGTCAGAGCAATCTGGTTTTAGGAAAGCTGGGTTTGTGCAGCTCTTGGGGAAGTCGGAGAGAGCCGATGAAAATGGCAGTGCCCACATTTGATGATGAAAAGGGGCTCCAGGAACCTTCTGTGTGCTCAGCTGAGAATGGCAGCCCTAATCAGCACTGCTGCTGGCACAGCCCAGGACTCCCTTAGAGATCCTGGGCAGCTGAAAGGGAAAAGGATGGTGGAATGCACCTGGGTTTTGCCCACCCATCTTTGCTGCCAAATCAATTTTCTTGGCTTGCGTTAACATTTCCATAATAAAAAGCTGATCTGAAGGAAAAGGAAGCCCTTTTAAGGGCTTTATTAAAATAGAAAATAGAAAAAATAGAAAACCATAAAAAATAGAAAAAAAAATGGATGGGGAAAAGGGGGAAAAGAATCTTGAACGTGTGTGTGTGTGTGTGTGTGTGTGTGTATTTATTGAAACAGCTTTCTTTGTGTCTAATTCCAGAAGTAATGTTGTACAATTTTTTTCTATAGACATTACTTGTGAAAAAATATATTCCAAATTAGATGGATTCTGGGAAGGCACTACAGGATCTGCTTGTTTGCAGAACAAAAGCATCTCTCTGTTTATGCCACAGGTCCCTCAGTGCTTCAGCCCAGTAACACTGCAGTGAGGTCATGGGCTCTCTGTGCTAATGATGGACAAACTCTGAGTGCAAAGAAAAAAAAACCCAATCCATGCAGGTCCCTAAGGATTTCCAAGAAAAGATCCTGGAGCCAGGCATGCAGAGTCAGAAGGGCACAAAAGCATTTTCTAGCAGTCTCTTGCAGGGAAGGTCAGCTGGAAAGGAACTCCAGCCTCCTGCTCCCCAGGATGCCCCTGGACCCCACTGCCTCTGGAAGAGTTTCCCTCTGAACAGCTTTGGAAGTCAGAGCTGTGCACACAAATTTTAAAAGTCAGACTGAACAAGGGGGCACGAGACAAGTTTGACTGTTGTAGGTTTTTGAGGTTTTTTTCTATTAGATGATAGAAACTAAAAATGTCAGGGAAAAGAATTTCAGCGAACAAAAATAGCAAGAGTTCAAGAAGAGAAGCAGTTGGACAAGCAAGATACAATGGAAAGAAATTAACACAGGCCTGGAAAATATCTGTTTGGTCAGCCCTGTTTCCAGTGCTCATGGGGAGTTGAGATTAAAATGTCTAAAACAGAAACAGAATTTTCAGTTTATGATACAGAAAACCACAGGCTGGAGCAATCAGACCGGAACGTCTCCTTTGTAAGTTAAATTCACGGCATAGCTCCAGAGCATTCCAGGAGAGCCTGTAGATTTCTATAACAGATTTTTAATAGCTCTTTTGACAATGCATGAGGGATCGGAGGAATAGGGTTGCAACTTTTTTTAAATTCCTGTTTTGAGAGATTCTTAGTGAGCCAGGAATAGAGTCTGAGAAGTTTTAACTCTTCAGGAGCACAGATGTTAAGGCTGATAAATAAAGGATGATATCACCAAGCAGCAGGACACACAGAGTGTATGTTGATAAAATCTACCATGACATTCACCCAAATGGAGTTTGTGGGCATTAGAGAGACTTCTGGAAGCATTGGCAGTGCCAAGCCTAAGGATTCACACCTGCTGAAGGTGTGTGTGGAGGGACGTGTTCATCTTTGGCATTCAACTGATCAGTAAGAAGGCTGAAAGTGTTCATCAACACCTGACTAAAAATGTTTAGATGTCTAATATTATATGTAATTCTGAGCCTGAAACACAAGCAAAAATTTAAATGTAGCAGCCTACAAAACTGTGTATCACAACTTTAAAGAGAAGGTAAAGATCTTCATACACTGGAAGGATTTTTAATAGCTTTGTGCTTATACTTGAGACTATCTCTGAAACATCTGAATTTTTAAGGGCTGAAAAGTTTGTCTGATTAGATCTTTTGAGACGTCTCAAAATGAAACACAAAAAAATTAAAACAGTCATGACTTCCATGTGTCCCTGTAACCCATCTTGGGCAAACACTGATAATTTAATTTTAATTATTCCTGTATTCAGTGATGCAGCCACTGCTTGCCTGGTATTGTCATGAGACAAAGATGTTTATTTTTCTGTTGACATAATCAGGATTTATTTGAACTCCTGTCTCTAAAGATATGATTTAGAGATGTACACTGGGAATCCTCAAGGAGATTGTTCATAAAAATAAAGGCAGGGGATGATTGGCCAAGTATTTTAAAAATCCAGATGTGATTACCTTAGCTAGGGGTAAAGGTGAGTAGGGCTTATGTTTTTACATCTACTGTGCCCTGCACTGCGGGGGATTTCCTTTATTATCCTTGAAACCCTCTGTGTTTTCTAATCAATTAAACAATAAATGGATTTGTGTGTTTTTCCTATGTCTGAATTCAGTAGGGTCACATGTAGGATAAAATTAAGGTGCTAATACTTATTTATCCTCATAATGCCCTTAAAGTAGGTGTGAAAAGTAAAATTCCTCTCTATGTATTGACAGCAGAGTTGGGGTAATATATTCACATCTTAACTTGGAGCCAGATCTGATAGTTTAAATGATTAAATGTTAAATCTGGTATTTACACTTGGACTGTGCAAAAGTCAAAGGGAACAATTTGTCAGCTCATTCATATTTTGTTTCCGAAGCCAGTTAACTAATCAGTCTAAAAGAGAAAGAAGTAAGATAAATGGAGGCCATTTGGTTATGTAGAAAAGTGTACATGAAGATAAATTTTTCACATTTTGCTTCATTTCATCTGCAGTTATCAGGGTCCTAATTGCTTCTGAGCACTCAAGGTGCTCTTCATGTTTCTTCTGTGATCTGAAGGGTTCAAGCTCTTTTGGCAGACCACTGGCCTGCAGCCCTGGAATTTTTTGCATTCTTTTGTCTGTATGCTAATTTAGAAAAAAAAAGCTTCTGTGTTTTTATTTCAGGGAACTTGCCAGATAAACTCACTGTGTAAAACAGCAGTTTCTGCTAGAAACAAGCTTGCATCTAGGAAAACCTGAGCAAATTGCACCTTGCCACAATTGTAGTAGAGTTGCCATTAGTTTCGTATTAAAAATATGCCATAATCTAAGCTCAAATAGCTTGCAGTAATTTCTTTTTCTGCCATGGCTTCTCCCGATTTAAGGAGCAATCCCTTTCACCTCATCAAAAACCTGCAAGAGGCCCATCACCATTTTCAGCTGATGACACTTATCAGGTGTTTCTCACTGCATCTCATGGCCAAAATTATGACAGGAAAACCCCTAAAAGCTCGGCTAATGTGTTCAAAATCTAATTACTTTGAAAAGGGAGTAAATGGTTCTGTGTGAAATGTGATCTTGACTGTTTTTACATTGCTGCATCCTTTGCTGCATTGTTGCTGCATCATTGCAGCATTGCCCAGGAGAGCAAGAAGGGCAATGGCACCAGGCCTGTGTCAAAAGTGCTGTGGGCAGCAGGAGCAGGGCAGTGACTGTCCCCTGTGCTGGCACTGCTGACGCCACACCTCGAGGGCTGGGGACAGCTCTGGGCCTTTCCATTCAGGACAAGAGCCCTGGAGGGGCTGGGGTGTGTTTAGGGAAAGGAACGGAGCTGGGAAGGGTCTGGAGCCCGAGGAGGGGCTGAGGGAGCTGGGCAGGGGCTCAGCCTGGAGAAAAGGAGGCTCAGGGGGGCCCTTGTGGCTCTGCACAACTCCCTGACAGGAGGGGACAGCCGGGGGGATTTGGGATCTGCTGCAGGGAACAGGGACAGGAGGAGAGGGAACGGCCTCAGGCTGGGCAGGGGAGGCTCAGGGTGGACAGCAGCAGGAATTTCCCCATGGAAAGGGTGGGCAGGGATTGGCAGAGGCTGCCCAGGGAGGTTTGGAGTGCCCATCCCTGGAGGTGTCCCAGGAAGGGCTGGAGGTGGCACTCAGAGCTCTGGGCTGGGGACAAGGTGGGGATGGGGCACAGCTGGGACTCCATGGGCTGGGAGGGATCCTGGGATTCTGTGATCATGTTGTGTTTCTTTATTGAGAGCTCTTTAAAGCCTAAAGGAAAATGCCAGCATTTCTAAAGGAGTCTCTCCCTCTGTCAACACTGAACGATTTTCTGACTAAATTAATTATAATGGCACAGTTAGCCACATATGTAGAATCCTCATTAGGGTTTGTAATCTGATTCTGTGCACTGTGATTTTTATAATGGACAAGCATCCAAACAGATAAGTAGACCCAGGGTAGCTGCATTAAAATTGCTGTAAAAGGTACCCTTCTGCAGTGATAGACTGAGAGATTCCTAAATAGGAACGTTCTTTTTGGCACCCTGTGCACTTTAAAAAGAATTTCATTACAAAAGCCCCTCAGCTTTGTGCCAAAGGAATACAGAAGTGGGACTGGTTTTCTTTCTTTTATGGTTTGTCAGAAATTTCATGAAGTTTTATGGCATTACATTTCCAAGCACTCCAGCTGCTGCAGGAAATATATAGCTAAACAATAAGCTCAGAGAGGTAAATGATGCATGATGTTCTTAAAATACTAATGCAAACTGGGCTTAGCTCAGAATTTCCAAATCCACATAATTTTTTTGAGTTTTAAGGCTCTGTGGGCCTTTTTAAAAACCCCACAAATTTAAATCAATATATTCTGCTGGCAGTAGATTTCATATTATTAGCCAAAAAATGGATGCGTCATAGAATACTTTTATAGTCACAGAGTGAATTTAATTAATCATTTATTATAAACATGAGATTTTTTCTTAACTAGCAAATTTAATTCAATTACCAGGAGTTTCATTTCTTCTTTTATACAGTAAATTTGTATATCTTTCAAGCCTGGGGCTTTTTCCCACTCAAGAAATCCAACTTGGATTCTGCCATCTTGTTCTTTCTACTCCTGTCATTGCAATATTCAGTCAAGTTAGAAAAGTATTCTACTGGAAAATTTGACAGGATAAGAAAGAAAGGTTTTCCTAAAATATATTTTGTGATTTGTCTCGCTCCTCGACATTCCTGTGCTCCCCTCAGTTTATCTCCACTGATGTCTAATGGAAGCTCATCATTGACAGAATGTTCCTGGATTCCTTTCCTTCCAATTTTTTCCAAAATTTTGCCACAACACTTTTTTGCTTGTTCATACTAAAAAGGAAAAAAAGTAGCTTTTCCTCTCCATAGCTGATTCTGTTGCTCATTTCCCTTGCCTTGATGGCAAACAAGAATCAATGCTTTTCTAACATTAATTCTGAAATTAATATGCACTTCTGCTGAAGATTTGAGATCAAAAATCATGCATATGCAACAGCAATCAGAAGAATCTTTATAACTGATTTGACCCTATGAATTATATCAAACAGATCTTCTGTCTTGTGCATATTAAATTCAGAAAGAATATATGGCATGCTTTGAAAACAGTTTGCTTTTTGGACTGGCATCTTAGTCTGCCAAAAATCATCCCAAAGTTCCTGATGGATTCATATTCCTTTAGGATGTAGCTATTGCTGCACCCCAAATTTCACCAGCTGGCCTAGTTGTCATTTATTGCCCAGGTTTAATAAACAAAGTTGTGTGAATGCAAAGAAACTGTGCTGCCTTTTCAGTCTCACACTGCTCTGTCCTTTCAGAGCACTATTCCATTAATTACAGTTTCTAAATATGTATCACTTCTAGCAAAATGGGGGAGGGAAAAGAAATTTCAGTAGGGGAATTTGCCATTCTTGAAGTTGAGAAACGCAGGTAAATATGGTCTGCTTTCCATTTCCCAAGGAATATGGTCCTTTTCAAATAAGTTACATTTTTCTTTTGTGTCCTTTAGCCTTCCCCAAGTGGCTTGAAGTATTTATCAACTTTAATCAACATGAGTGACAGGAGACCTGATAATAGAGAATAGCTGTCTCCACTGGTGGGGCAAAATCTTTTGAAATGTCAGTAGTGAATACACTGTATTTACATTTCTTTGGGAGTCTTACTTTTAAAAGATTTTCATCTTTTACACTGGAGGGATAAAAGTAAAGGTTATTTAACTCTACATCAGAAATTGTATCTGATGACAGTGTGACAAAATATTCGTGTTTTCAGAAGGGCAGGATGCCTGCCTCTCATCTCTGGGGCTGTTCCGGGAGTGTAGCAGGTTCAGAGCTACTGTTTGTCCTCTAATATTGAAAGCTGTTCATGATCCAACTAATAAGAGTCTCGGAGCTTTCTTTGTGAGATCTTTGTAATATTAAAAAAAAAAAATTGGGTTTGGCCAGCATATTAATTCTTTGCAGAAATTTATGCTGTGTTAAATATAAACAATTAAAATTAGTGGTCACTTCCTCCTGGGCTGTCATGGGACATAGTGCTGCAGCCACTCAAAGGCTGAGCCTGGATAAAGCCTCTGGAAAAGGCTGAGTCCTCTGTGCTGGATCTGGGCCTTGGTCAGGTGTCTTCAAGGGCACAAGCCTGTTACAGCCATGCTGGTCGCTGTGCTTTCAGGCTGTGAGGCTGAAGGTTTGGAGAACTTCAGCTGCGTGTTGTCTACAGGGACCAGTGAATTCCTTGGGGCAGCCAGAGGTTCCTCCCCTCCCTGTCCTGTTCTGAGTGTGGGGCTGCTAAACTATGGCTGTGAGGGTGTAAAGAATGCACTTATATGGCTCAAAACTCTCTCTCTCCCCCTCCCCTTCCCAGCCTTAAATGTGCTGTTAAATAAAATCTGTACTATTGACTTTGCATATGATCTCATTTGCACCTTACTTTGGGCAGTGGCATCTTCTAATAACCACATACTAATAGGGGCTTGTGTTAATTGTGGCAATCACAGCCTCTTCTGGACATCCCCTCCTCCTGGACATCACCCTGGGGCAGATCTCCTGCTGCTCTGCCTCTGGACACCACCTGCCTTTAGGCTGGACACCACCTGCCTCTAGATTGGACATCATCTTGCTTTAGGCTGGACATCACCTGGATTTAGGCTGGACATCACCTGACTTTAGGCTGGATATCACCTGGGTTTAGTCTGGATATCAACTGCATTTGGGTTAGACATCACTTGGCTTTAGGTTCGACATCACCTGTGTTTAGGCTTGACATCACCTGGGTTTAGGCTGGACATCACCTGACTTTAGGCTGGAAACCACCTGGGTTTAGGCTGGACATCACCTGGGTTTAGACTTGACATCACACAGTGCCACTGCTCAGACTGGGAAAGCTGAACTCTGAACTGCAAGCCTGTCTTCATTCTAGGAAAGATTTGAGGAGAGCACCCAGTGAGTTTTCAAATTAAGATAGCTCTGTTTTCTGGGAGTTTCCACCTCTGCACTTCATTTGTGCTCTCCTCTGTGTTTCCTTAGCATTCATCCTCCTTTCTGAAATGAAGACGTTTTAGATTCTCAGCTGGAACTGTGCAGGCCTCAGAAGGCTTTGGAAAAAGAAAAGTCTGCCTAGAGAAAACTGGAACCAGGAGGGAGAACTGGAAGTAGCTTTTTCTCAGTGAGAGAGGTTTGCTGGTCCCTGTAAGTCCTTTTTGACTGCTCCATTATCCTACAGAGCTACTGACTTCCTCATGGAAATGTTGCTGCTATCTTTTCAGGAACTATTTTCAATTTAGCCTCAAGATATAGTCAGTTTTCCTTTTGACTATAATTGTTAAGGGTATCCGTAAATGAAATATTTTATTTTGGAAAAAAAAACAGAATATTTCAGGAAAAAAAATGAAAAATTATATTTTTATGTTAATAATACCTTTAGAAATATGAGAAATTACAACACTATTTCTCAAGGAGAAGGTTCATTTCCCTGGCTCTTTTTTGAGCTTCTAACATAGTAAATTTTTATCAATGAGGAAAAATCCCAATAAATTTGGCAGGGGAATAATCAAGCTGTAGAGATCCCACCAAGGCAAGCCCATTTAAGTGAACATGGAATAAAACCAAACATCTAAAATTCCCCAATAACGGTGGTTTTCCTCCCAGAAGGATGTGCAGTGCCCAGGAGCCAGGTACCCAAGTCCATCTGGGAGCAGGAGACACGAAGCATTTTTGGGTGCTACTGAGGACTTCCCGTGGGCAGGGTGGGGAGGCTGGGGATGGCTGTGGGGTCCCCAAGGGCTGCAGGGGTGGGTCCTGAGCTGTCCCAATCAATGACAGGTCTCAGGAGGGCACAAGGTGGGGGGAAATGCTTTCACCAAAAATGTTCTCTGGGTTTGCTGGGACAAAAGGCTCTCTGCCTTTTAAGTATCAGAAATTCATCTCTCACCTCCTGATGTGCCAGAATTCCTTGACTTTCTTTAAGATGAAGTGCATCTAGCAGCCCCCCAGCACTTGTGAGACAAAACTTCCGCATCCAGGATCTGCTCAAAACACACAAGAGGGACACTGGGCCCTTGGACAGGAATGAGAGATGGTTTGTCAGGGAAAGAAGGGGAATATGGGTGTGCAGTAGGGCAGGGAAGGGCTGTGACCCCCTCAGCTGCTCTGCATGGAGCAGTTTGGAGTCTCCAGCAGAGAGGAATCACTGCCCGGGTTGTATGAACAGGCTCAGCTCCATTCCTTTTAACCTTCATCAGTGCTTATGTTTTCCACCGTATCTCCCAAGTCAAATAACAACCCCTCAGTGCAAAAGCAGATAATCCTGAAGCCTGCTGAAAGCATTCTGAACTGGAGCACCCAGGTATACTGGGATTATTGTATTTCCACACATGCTCCTCACACCTCCGAGAACTCCCACCACTGACATGGAGCAGCAACACAAAAACGCCTCTGGTGACCTTCATACAGGAAAAGGCAGAAGGGGAGTCCTGCTGTAATTAAAAAAGTTGGAACAAGGCAGCAGACTCTTGCTAATACCTCCATGAATGTTCAGCCTGTGCTGTGCTGAACCACATTGTGCTGATAACCCAGGGATTAGACACACGTAAATACAGTAAATGGGGAGTGCTGCCAAGCTGCTACAGTGAATTATCTCACTGGAGTTGCCTGTACTTTCTCACTGAGCAGTTAGAGCTGCACATGTTTGTAGCCCTGATTTATTTCCTGGTTTAATCCTCCACCCTGAATAAGGCCACCCAGCATGAGTTTGTGTGGCACAGCTATCAATTAGCCTAAAGAGAGTGGGATATCTGGAGTTATTTGCAAGTAATGGACCTACTGAGCACCCACATGATAGGGGCTAAAGGGAGCAGCCATTCCCTTGCTCCTGCACAGGAATTTGGGGTTGTTCCAGTTATCAGTCCGTGGAGGAAAGAGAGATGACTTCCCGGGCACTGGTGTGGACAGCATCCTCCTCTCAGTGATGGCGAGAGACACTGGAAGAATGTGGAACTGTTGGAGAGAGCCCAGAGGAGGCCACGGAGGTGCTGAGGGGACTGGAGCACCTCCCCTGTGGAGCCAGGCTGGGAGAGCTGGGGCTGCTCAGCCTGGAGAGGTGAAGGCTGTGTGGAGAGCTCACAGCTCCTTCCAGGGTCTGAGGGGTTGCAGGGAACCAGAGAGGGACAATTCCTCAGCAACTGCAGTGCCAGCACACAGGGAATGGCTGCCAGTGCCAGAGGGCAGGGCTGGATGGGATCTTGGGCAGGAATTGTTCCCTGGCAGGGTGGGCAGGCCCTGGCACAGGGTGCCCAGAGCAGCTGTGGCTGCCCCTGGATCCCTGGCAGTGCCCAAGGCCAGGTTGGACACTGGGGCTGGGAGCAGCCTGGGACAGTGGGAGGTGTCCCTGCACAGGGTTGGGTGGCACTGGGTGGGCTTTGAGGTCACTTCCAACCCAAACCATTCTGTGATTCCCAGCTGGGCTGGCTGGCTGTCACCCAAGTGTCATCACAATGTTACCCTCCAGGAATAACAAACTGAGGGCCACTCGTCTTCCTTTAAGAACAAACCTTGGTACCAAAAATAATCTTCAATAAAGAAATCCTTCTCTCTTGCTTATCTGACATGCAGGCACCCAGGAAAGCTCAGAAATAAGCCAGTATTGACTGGAAGTTTCTGTGCCAAAAAGCTGTGCGGCCCATACATGATTCATTCCCAAAAACAGCATGGGCAGTCTGGATGTTTCACACTATGAGCTCAATAATGTTCTCTTACAAGGAATCCAACTCAAAAAATAAAGAAGAAGTGATCTTAACTGGTGCTTGGGACTCTCCATACACTTGGCACTGAGTGGAAGAAATAAGGCTTCAAAATTGTCTTTTCAATCTGCAGCCCTGGTACTCTTGTGGATATTTGCTCACACAGAAAAACTTCTTGCATTCAGTGCTAACTCCTACATTAGAAAGCTGAACTCAGAACATTGTATAGAAAAACACATTCTGAACTGAAAGCAAAATTAGCATTAGTTTAGAATACATATTTAGATATTTAGAGAGTTACGCTGTAAATATATCTACTTAATATGGTTTGGATATTTGGAAGTAGCAGAGAGTTTCTCGAAGCATGTTCTGAAATATGTCACAGCCAGTCAAGTGACAGCATCTTTTCACTGGCTCCCTACCTATCACCTGGGGCAGAATGTTTTATTTAAGCAGGACCAGACCAGGGGATATTGATGATGGGAAAATGAGAATGTATGGAGCCATCAGAGCCAGTGCAATGAGAAGAAATGCATTGCAAGGCTGGAGACCACAGAAACTGTGATTCTACATTATACATGACATTAACCACTCTGCAGAGCCCTGCGAGTGCTCAGTGAAAAATAATGTCCAGAATTGTGAATTCCTTTCCTGGAGAGTGGGAAGGGAGGAGAAGTGATTTGCCCAGACCAAAAGGATCCCATGATGGAGCTGGCTTAGGATGCCAAGAGATTTCTGGCTTTTGTCCTTCTTCTGGAGAATGTGGCCATGCATATTCACCTGATGGGAAAGAGAGAAATGTGGTGCTTATTTTAAAGTAGATTTTAGAAGGGTTTGATCTACAAATAAGGGAAGCATTCCTTTACAGAAACGCACATGAATTTCCAGGGAATTATATTTGTTTGAAGGAACAAATATTGCAAATTTCAAAACAGCTTAGGAAGGAGTTAAGAGGAATGTAAGTGCAGCATTAGGGCCATTTTTGATTACTTTATAAATTGCTAACCCAAATTTGCCAATGACATAGAAATGAGAAAGGACGATAAAATAAATACAGGGGAACAGAGCAAATAAATTCAAAACGATCGGGATAGATTCAGCTTAGAGGCTGGATAAGTAGCTTATTCAGCTCAGTTGTACAGAAGTGTGAAGTAATAAGATTAAGAACTAAAAATAATTAAAGACGATAGAGCCAAAAAGAAAATACAACAAGTAGCACAATCCCAGAAGAGTCGACTGAGGACTTTCCCTGTTTGTGGGGAACAAGATACACGTTGAGGGCAGAGCAGAGGAGACTTTGCCCCAAACTGGTTTTGACTGACAAATTTTATTAATCATTCCTTAACCAGATTTGTGGTAATTTTCCATTTTGCCTTAGGGAATTAAAAAAAAAAAATTATTAAACCTGAGACTTGAGAAGACTATGCTTACCCATTCATCTTTTTTCAATACTACCTTTATTTTGCCCTCATATTATTAGAAAACTGAACACATGCAAGTAGATTCTATTAAGGAATAACACGAGCCTTAGATATCTTTTCTCAAAAACATGATCTTCTACCAAATAATTAAAGACATCATTAGCAGCCACTTTCTGTTCAAAACTGGGCTACTACTTTTCTTTTAAGAGGTAGTTTTATTGTGCTGGAGGAAATATACTGGGTATTCTCTATCTAAAGTAGCAAAACAACTCTATAATTGCATTCGTTCAGAGTAATGATAACAAGATTTAAAATACAGTTGCAACACAGGAAAACTTAGCATGAAAAGACTATTCCATGTCTTCAGCTGTCAGCTAAAAGCATATTGAATTTTGCAGAGCAAATTCAAATAAGAGTATTGAGATTAAAAGTGATAAAGCAGCAACAGTGAGATCAGAATCCCTCCAGAAATTAGATTAAATCCTCCTCAGGACCATAAAAACCTCATTATCTTGACATGACTAGATCAATCATTGCAAGACAATTATCTTAAGCTAAAATTGCTTTGATCCAGGAATGTAAGACTCCCTTTTTTTCCTCTGCCGTGGTACTAAAATCGGCAGTGCATGGTCCAGGCATTGCTGAGCAGGAACTGAGACAGACACATCGACACTCTCCCGGTGCCAAATAAGCCATAAAGTCTATCTGTAAACATCAATAAAGGCCCCCTTTGAGCAACAAAGGCTTCCATTAGATTGAACTGTGGAATAGAACAGCACTAACTCTTGTCATTAGATGGTTTATTGGCTGTGCTATGAACTTACTTAACGTGGCTTTTATCACTTCTTTAACTCCAAAGTTGTTCCTGCAGCACAAATACCGGGTTGCATTTGCCCTGTGGCTGCTGTGGAGAGCTCCATGCCTAACCCTGGAAGTTTGGGGTCACACTGAGACATGTACAGCTGAGAATGAGGCGAGGGTGGTCCCAAAGTTCTCAGAAGCAGAGCCACAAAGAGGCAATCCTGACCTTTTCAGCCTCACTAATGGCAGCAGCAGCAGCACCTTAGGCAGGTCTGGAATATGATCAGCATTCCAAGGGAAAACATGCACTGCTGACTGAGCAATTTTTTCAATTTTCTTGCATCCTTATGGTTCCCATTTTAATTGGAAATTTCGTGTGCCTTTATTGCTTCTGCTGGAATATATGAAGTGTATTTTGTCCATGTTTCATTACTGTGGAATAGCTTTGTGGGCATTCTTGTTCAGAGTACCATTGACCTGGGCTTGGGCTGAGAAATTGCTCTCTGCCTACAGATTTAATGCTAGGGCAAATCAGTGTAGTTCTGTGTCAAAGAATGTGGCAAACATGGGCTTGTATTTCAGATCACAAAAGGCCCTTGGTGAAATCTGAAAAAATGAGTGCTTTAAATTCTTTCCAAATAAAAGCAAAAAGTAATTTGTATTTTGCATCCTCTGAAAGGTGCATTAAATCCAGATTTACCTCTTTAAAATCTTTTGTTTGTCAATTTTCGAGACAATTTCCTGAATGCACTTCCAGTAGGAAGCAGCTCGTAAAGATGATAGCATGGGGTGGAACCAGTACAACAAGGGATTAGAAACATTTCTACCAGTGCAGAAGCTGTTGTGACTCTGTAGGCTGGCACAGCTGGCATTGTTCACCTGCAGAGGAGAAGCTTTGGGCTGAGCTCAGGGTGGCCTTGCAGGGCCTGAAGGAGCTGCAGGAAAGATGGAGAGAGACAATTGGCAAGGGCTGGAGGGACAGCACACAGGGAATGGCTGCCAGTGCCAGAGGGCAGGGCTGGATGGGATCTTGGGCAGGAATTGTTCCCTGGCAGGGTGGGCAGGCCCTGGCACAGGGTGCCCAGAGCAGCTGTGGCTGCCCCTGGATCCCTGGCAGTGCCCAAGGCCAGGTTGGACACTGGGGCTGGGAGCAGTCTGGGACAGTGGGAGGTGTCCCTGCACAGGACAAGAGGTTGGAATGACATGGGCTTTAAGGTCCCTTCCAACCCAAACCATTCCATGATTCTCTGACATAAATGGCTTCACAGATCTGTGCAGAACAGCTGGGATCAGGCAGCCTTACACAAATAGTAAGTTTAACATGCCATACTGGTTTAATTCCCACACAGTTTTTCAAGTTTTATTAACCTAGACAACTTGTAATAATTATGATAAACAGACATTGTCATCAAAAATCAGCAGAAACTTGATAAGATTAAGTACAATGCAATACATCTTCCTTGCTCACAGAGCCTGGATAATAAATTACTTCAAGGCTCCAGAATGAGGCATTGTATAATTGAGCAAAACATCAATTTTTAAGGATGCTTATTTAAATGCAAACCAGACTTTTTTGAGAATGGTAAACTTGATTAAAATCCCTCTTTAAGTGCAAATCACAAACAACAATATCTAATGCTCACAGGCCATAACCATCCTATTAATAATACAATTTATTGTTCAGATATAATTGTAAGGTCTTAACAATGTGGCAGCTGTAATCTACTTTAAAAATAAGAAACTATGAACTCCAGAGTGTTCTAACGTGGCTCAAATGCACACCATGGCTCAGTGATTTGCATTTGGTTACTGCAATACTTTGCACCAGATTAAATGATCAGCCTTTGGCTGTTTGTCACACATAATTTTCCCTATCTTTAATGGTGTTCTCCATAAATTATACTGTTTCTACTGTTGTGTGGATATTAAAATCAGATCCAGACATGAATGAATAGGAATTTAGCCATCTCAGTCCTGAATACTTTTAAAATTGGTTCAATCTTCATGTGCTGGCAATACTTGGTTATTTAATTTAAATTTTTTTTAGATTTTCTGGATAGGTACAGTTGTGCTTTTGCATAGCAACGGCATTTCAGATTTGAGATGTCTAGACAGGCTATCTCATGCTGTAAGCAAAACTGAATCAAAACCCATGGTTGTTCCAACTTAATTGTCATTAAGGAGCTGATTCAAATGGGAATTTTTGGGAATGAGGTGCCATAGTCCTGAAAACAGCGCTTCTCTGGCAGCAGGGACAGCTGCCACTTTCTCTAAGGGTGAATGGGGCTGCGGGGTTCCCTCTCCTCTCACACCTTCACACCTTTCTCAGCACTGTCAGGGCTTCAGTGCTCACCCCTAGCGCTGCCTTTGGGTGCTGTTCAGAACCTTGTTTGCTTGTGTTGGAGCACACGGGAGCTGCACTCCCCTGCTGAAGGGGCTGAATCCATCCTGGGCACTCAGTGCTCCACAGGCATCTCCATCCATAGCAAAGGACAGCAGTGCCTTGTGTTCACAACTGACATAAATATTGCAGGGTTGCCTGTTTTCTAAAGACCACGACAGATTTTGGGAAGGCAAAATTTCACTCAAAGCACATCTAAGAGTTGTGCAGTCTTCTTTTTGAATTTTACTTTTCAGACAGTCTCAGAATTAGTCAGGAGAGGAGCAACTTCCCAAAGAGAAAGAGTGAAAGCTCTTTACTTTCAGTTGCAGTTTTGCAGTCAGCATCTGTGAACTGTTTTCTTTCATCACTATATCAAACTCCAAAAACAATAAAGTTTCAGCATAGAGCAGAAGCAGGACTTTCCACCAAAATCTCTTTATGCTGTTAAAGCGTACTGAAGAATGAGACATCTGATCTTTGAAACAGCCTTAAACTTTGGTGAGACATGAGCATTGTAAGTGGGATATTTATGACTTTAATAACATCCATTACTGCAATGTTAATAGCCATTTTTAGAAGCAATAAACTACTTATTAGTAACTGTATGACTGTTCAGTTAAATTATGAATAAATGAGCTCTGACTTAGGCATGTTTATGCCCTCAGGCATTAATGTTAGATTCCTGCACATGTAAACCAGGTTTGGGAGCTGAGGTGTTTTCCCTCTAAATTCACTCAGTCTCCTCTGAAATTCTTGCAAACAGTGTCTGTCATTTATTACAGCCCTGGCAGCACAAAACAGGGCTCTGTGTTTTAAATGACTCCGTGGATCTGGAGCCTGTTGCACTGGGAGTCCGATCGTGGATTAGGTCTGAGTGGACCCTGCTGTGGCCTGTCCCAGGCTGGAAGCAGCCAGTCCCCTCTGCCCAGAGCTGTCCCCTCTGCCCAGGGCTGTCCCCTCTGCCCAGAGCTGTCCCCTCTGCCTAGGTCTGTCCCCTCTGCCCAGGTCTGTCCCCTCTGTCCAGGGCTGTCCTCTCTGCCCAGAGCTGTCTTTTCTGCCCAGGTCTGTCCCCTCTGCCCAGGTCTGTCCCCTCTGCCCAGAGCTGTCCCCTCTGCCCAGAGCTGTCTTTTCTGCCCAGGTCTGTCCCCTCTGCCCAGGTCTGTCCCCTCTGCCCAGAGCTGTCTTTTCTGCCCAGGTCTGTCCCCTCTGCCCAGGCTGTCCCCTCTTCTCAGAGCTGTCTTTTCTGCCCAAGGTTGTCCTCTCTGCTGCAGGGTGGCTGCTGGCAGGCTCACCCTGCACAAAGCCCTGCCTGAGCAAAAATAGCAAGTCAGCTGCTGGCTATTGCAGGGACAGCAGAGTGACAAGGCCAGCAGGGAAGTGGCCTGTCCAAGTCTATTTTGCAGAATTGGTCACCTCTTCCAGGGGACTGGACAGTGTGAGAGAGGAGGGTAATATTCTAGCAATTATCAGTGACTATTTAGCTGCATGGTTAAATGATTGTATATTGATTCACTTGAGCAAGAAAAAGTTTCTCCTGTCTGCTGGAAGCACAGCACTTGAGTTGCATCCCCATTTTCCTCACTTTGTCTGTGCTGTCCCCTTGCCACATGCCCTGTCTCACTCTGTGCAGCATTGACAATAATGAACATCATCTATTAGCTAACCCAAGGGAAGTTAACATGATCCCATGGAACGCTGCTAAGGAACCAGAGGCTGGATTTTGAAACACTGTTCATTAAGCCCTCTGCTTCAGATTCTGTTTCCACAGTCCATGTATTTCCTACATTAAAACTGATCACTGCCAAGAAACACCAGCCAGCTCAGTTATTAATAGGTAAAAAAATTCTATCTGCATCATAGTGTTGCTTCATCCCCAGTAATCTTGTTGAGCTAGGGATGCATGTCCCAGAAAATGCTTGGAATGGCCGCCTGACTCCTGTCCTGGAGAAACATGAATCAGAGACTGTTATCCCTGTCCCACAGCAGCATTCCTTGGAAGCCTGCCACGTGAGGATATCCACTTGTCTGGGCTGCTCTAAGTGTGAAATCTCTGTGTCTGCAAGTGCACATGCCAAATTCAGTATTTTGTGTAGTTTTCAATGCTTCTCCTGGTGTGTGTTCACCCTGATTGGGAGACAGCTGCAGGCACTTGAGGGGTAGGCTGGGTTTTGGGGCAAGGTTCTGCTCCCCCAGAGGGTGCTGGCACTGCCCAGGCTCCCCAGGGAATGGTCCCGGCCCCGAGGCTGCCGCAGCTCCAGGAGCGTTGGGACAGCGCTGCCAGGGATGTACAGGGGGATTGCTGGGGGGGCTGGGCAGGGACAGGGGCTGCATCCAGCACCCCTGCCCGCCCTACACTCAGGATGGGAGATGGTTCTGTGATCTGTAATGGCCCCTTCTAGGACAACAGTGGTTGACAGTAAGAAGCAAAGCACGGAGGGCTTTAGCCCCGCTTCTTTCTACTCCTGAAAAAATGAAACAGATGCAACGGGGATGGAAAACAGGATTAAGGCTCTCTGTAAACCACTTCATCTGAAGTTGTTTTGTAGGCAACCAAATTTATGTGGAATGTCCCAGAAGAGATGCAGATTTTGAATAGGTCAGGCCTAAGACCTCCACAGTCATATCACAGTAGGCAATTCTCCGGATCCTGGACTATGCTGCACTTGAACCATATTAAACCAAAGCTGTTCAGTAACAGGGAAAGCTAGGAATTAATTTAGGATTCATGAGGAATGTGTAGGAAATAGCAAAGCAGAAGAAAAATATTAGGACTGAAATAAAGTTAGCACAACTCCAACTTCAGGAATATCAAAATATAACCATGGTAGTCTATGTATTGTGAAGCAAATTCTGTCTGAAATAGGAAACAGCATTAAAAGAGACTTTATTGTACTTCCTTTAAAGTATAAGAGAAAAGTGAAGGTTGATTTCACAGAACCCCAGGCTGGGTGAGGCTGGAGAGCCCAAGGGGCTGCTCTGGTGCCACCTCCCTGCTCCAGCAGGGCCATCCCAGAGCACAGGGCACAGCAGTGTGTCCATGTGGCTCTGGAATATCCCCAGGGAGGAGACTGCACAGCCTCTCTGCACACTCTGCTCAGGGCTGGGCACTGCCCAGGGCTGAAGTTGTGCCTCCTGTGCAGGGGCAGCTCCTGGGCTCAGCCCCTGCCCGTGGCCTTTCTGTCCTATTCCTGGGGACCACAGAGCAGAGCCTGGTACATCCTCTGACACCTCCCTTCAGTGCAATTTGCAATTTGCACTTATATAAATTATAAATATCACAAACTTATATACTTCTAAGCTTTAACTTATAAACTATAATTAGTTTAAAAAACCTTAAACTTATATACTTACATTCGTTTAATGGCATTAAGTTGGGTAAAGTAATGAGTTACAATGTGAAGAAATACGAGGAATTTTATGAACATCCTTTTTTTTGTGGAGGTCTGTGTGCTGAAGGGTTCATGGGCAGTGTGTGTGGCCACAGGGCTGCTCTGGAGGAGCCAGAGTAGTAGCCTGGCCTTCAACCACAGAGCCAGTGCTGAACAGAACGTGCTTTGCTGCCACTGCCAGCATAAAGGTCACACAGCCACTCTGCAGGATGAGCCATGCAGGCCATTTGCTCTGGAGATGCCTTTAGTGCAGTGCTGTCTGCAGAAGAGCCCCAGCAGGAGCTCAGCCCCAGCAGAAGCTCTGAGCAGCACCACAAGCCAGTAACATCCGAAGGAGTGCTGGGATCCCTCTGCCAATGCTCACCCTGGGATTTCCCTGCGAGGTGGGAACAGCACACGAGGGGGTTGGAGTCCTCCTGAATAGTTGCTTCTTCTCCGGAGCAGCTGAACACACTGTTGACATACCACCAAGGTCAAGAATTACTGCTTTTTATAAGTGCTTCCACTCCTAACCTTCTACCTCTATTTTCTTTCCCCATTCTGGCAGTCGAATAGAACACAGATGGAACAAAGAGTGATACCAGCTAATTTTAGTCTTAAGTGGGCATTTTCCCACAGTCTTCAGAATATCTCGGATTTAATAGCCAAGCAAATATGAAATACATTTTAATTAATTAAAGTCTATCCTTCTAATGAATCAAGTTGAAAACTTTTGGGAAGATGGAATTATGCCTTGCATTCTGAAATGAAAAGATGGCCAATCTGAATGTCTCACAAAAAATAAGTTATTTTAATTTCTTCCAGCTCAGATGGTTGAAAAGTAACTCCTAGTCTACAAGATGTCACTTGGCCTTAAAGAACTATGAAAGTTTAACATTAATCAGGCAACATAGTAGTATGCTTAAGAGGAGCTTGAGAGGACAGCAAGCTGATTATTTTAGAAATTTTCTCATCTCCCCAAGAACTCCATTTTCAAAATGAAAATGAACATAGATGATCAAATATTTTTACATGCATAAAATCCCAGTGAGCTGCCAAGAGGATTTTATTCATGCAATACAATGATTTATGGTCTCCCGAGTTAAATGTGTGCTCTAAAACGGGGGCTGTGGTGGCATAAAAGGCAATTTAGGCTCCATATATAGGAATTATTTTGTATCTGTGTGCCTATTTTTGCCTATATGAAAAAAGTGACACCAAATAACCAAATTTGGGGCTCAAGCAATTTAATGCATTCTTTCAAAGCAATGTAAACTTTAGAAACACTTTTTTGCCCCCAAACATACGTGACTGAACCAAAAACTCTCCTTAGGATTGACATAATGCCACAGTAAAAATGTTGATACTTGGGAGAACAAATGGCTGGAGATAGAAATCCAGCCCTGATCAAGCATTTCACAGCAGAATGGCTGTCAGGGACTCAAAAGAGCAACAACATCTGGTGCACATTAAAAGAAAATTGTTCATCGCCAGTCCTGGTAATTCAAGCAAGCAAACAGCACTTTGGTCATTGCTTTAGTTTGGTTAAAGACTGGATTATTAAGCACACCCTACACCCTTCACCTAGAGCAGACCTGGGCTCTGGCCTGCTGGGACCCCACCAATAACCACTCCTCCTCAGGATTCTCCAAGCCCAGCTGTGTTATCTTGAGGCAGCAAGACTTAGAAAATTCATTTTTGCTGCTCTTATCAACTGGAATTAAGAAGTCAATCCCAAATCAGCTAATTTTGGGGACGATAACAAAATTTCAAAACAAGCTGCCCCAAAAAAAGTTTTGAAAACTTGCCGTTAAACTTTTCTGTGTGCTGGAGTCAAATTTCATTTTTCAGTCCTTATAAAATGTGCACTTGGTCCTAAGCATGTACTCCTTATTTATTACTGCCTGGCAGCCTTAGGGCCATTACCTTTGCTTGTGTGCAATTGGTGTGTGTGATACACAACATCATTGCATTCTGAGCATGAGACAGCCTGGAACTAAAGTCTTATCCCTTCAAGAGTATGCAATTATGGAGTATGATTAAATTACTTTGTAATTTATTAGAGGACTTATAAAGCCACCAAGCATTGAAAAGATATTACCCCAGCATTCCTTCATAGTGAGCTGTGCTTTTCCCATTTTCCCCCAGTGCACATCCATATGTACACAGAAAACAGGTTTTTTTTGCTAAAACTCCTAAAAAAAAGTTTGAAAGTGTATTTATTGAGAAACTAATATAACCAATGCTAAAATGTTATCACAGAATTATTTGTTTGCATGAAATATAATAGGCACCAACCCAAAACTCCTGGGACTCTTATCCATGACTGTACTTTTTTAAAAATAATGTGTCAACAGATTCTGATGAACAGAACTTTCTTATCACTCTTGGCAGACTTTTATTCACAGCACGAGATAAGAAAAAATGAGCTTTATTATAAGTGTTTCAAACTGTGGTTTATACAAACTCTCATCCCCCCCTCCAACTCCCACCCCCCCAATTCTATTTATTGTATTACCAATATATAAATAAATGCATTATAAAGTGAGGAGACTGTAAATAATTCTGAATTGTACAATTGTGCTATTCTGCTTTCTCCTCAGCTTGTTAAAAAGGTGATACAAATGAAGTATTAATTTGTGTTCCTCTACAATTTATGCTTTGGTCCAATTCATCTGTATAAACATAAAGTGGAATTTAAATCTAATTCCTATATGCTTCTACACTCTCACACTGTATAAGAGATCTGATAAATGTCAGCACCCTTTATCAGCCAAGAAACTTCCCCAAAACCAAGAATATTTGATCCAGCACAGGTTTTCCTGTTGTCATCAGTAAGAATAGCTGCTTTTTTATTTTCTTTTCTTCAGAAAAATTTTAAGAGGAAATAAGAACAATGGCAGAGAAAAAAGGAAATTGAATGTGTATCAATGGGAATTAGACAGCTCTCATTTCCTCAGGGTAGAACTTTCTAAAGCTTAAATTTCCTTCCCTAAATAAGTAAAGTATTAGTCCTGCCTGGTGCTAACTGCAGAAGGATTTAAACAGGTGCAGAAGATAAAGACTCATCTTCTGTCAAAAGTGGAAGAGTTCATCTATATAATTATTGACTTGAGAAGCTTCCAACCGGATGGATAACTTCAAGCACAAATTATTGATCCACTTTGCTACTTAGGCAGGACCTTAAATACTTGCCTTATTATTTTGAATTATGTCTGTAAAAAGGCAAACAAGATGCAAAGACAGCCTGACGGTGCAAGACCATGTTTTCTATATCTGGACAGCTCAAATACCACCATCTGTTGCTTTCCCTAAAACAATCCAAAGTAATAAAGACACCCTGCCTATTCTGATTATGTGTGACTCATGTTTTGAGGAAATATCAGAGAAATGTGGGCAGCAGCAATGTGCCAGTTATAATGAGCCTTCTCTAGAACAACTTCTTTCAAAGTGAAAATTAAACTCATTCACAAGTTCTTGAATCTCAGGGAATGCAAATACACAGAGACCAAGAGGTTAATGATACTTGTGGTCAACCTTCAAACAAAACTAGTTTAAATTAGTCCAAAAAATATGTTTTATCCAAAAATGTGTCTTCTAATATAATTTTAAATTTTAGCTCAGCCCTCCTCAAATATATAATATTGGAGGTTTTACATAATTTTTCAAAGCAAGACATTTATTATACAATCACTGGGATGTAGTGAGTTTCTGATTTGTTCTCCTATCTTGTTTCTACACCTCATTTAGAGCTTTAAGGAACTGCTTTATCACAGACACCCACTGCAGGTGTATCAGTCAAATACAATTAAATATGAAGTACATGCAGGGTTTCAAATGTCCCCGAAGATTCATTCCCCAGTCCAGTTTTTCCAGCATTACTTGTTGATATTAAATAAATATTCCAGGCTTCGTCTCTTGCTTCAGCATGAATTCTTCCACCAGATGAGGAACATGCTAGAAATCCAGAAGATCAAAGGCAGCAGTTAGGACAGCAAATTATTTCAGAGCAGCTGTGGCCCTGAACTGGAGCTGGATAGGACTGAAGGTACCTCACTGGCTCCTGCTTCTGCATTAACTGCTGATTTTTTAAAGAATCTGGTTTTTACTCCCAGACCTAATGCTCTCTTTTGCTTTCCTTTTTTGTCTGCTGCTGAACAGGAAGAAACCCACCCTTACTTCACATCTTTTTCTCATTTCAAAGCAGAAAATGTAGAGTCCATCACCTGGAATTTAATAATTCCTCCACTGCAGATGGCTTTGCCTTTCTCCATTGCCATTTGTCTGCTTCCTCCTGCTTTTCCATGTCTCCTGCTGCCTCTCTTTTTTTTCCAAGAGAACATATACACACACGCCCAAGTATCCTGAATCTGTGTCTGGATCCACTGTTACTCATATAAACCCTTCTCCCACTAAATACATTTCAAATTTTAATTCAATAGGCTAAAAAGTTGGCTACAACTTGCAGAATATATTTTACCAGCTAAACATTAGAAGATTATGATGATATAATGTTGTCTGTATAAACTGCTCCTCATCAGAAGTAGAAATGAAAGCTGTACTCACTTCAGTTAAACTACTTAATTTGGACATACCAAAAGGGTAAATGATTAAATATTAGTATGTGCATTTTTAAGGAGCCTCTTAGGGATGTTACAGTTCCCAAGTCTCCTTCTTGTCTAAAATAGGATTTACATGTTATTAATAAAATTTAGATGGATTTAAAATCTCCATATATGAGTTGCACTTCTACCGATTTATTGCATGAATTTCCTGTTGAATTTTCATGTGACACTTGATCGCCCCTGAGGGACCTGTTCAGTTCTGATTGGATAAAGCAAATTTCCAATGGAGATTGAACACAAATGAGTATGAAATTGATTTATTATAATAAGGGAAATTGAGGTCTGAGGTCCTACTTTGCTTTTCTTTTCTCCCCCAGCCAACCCAAGACTGTCAAATGAAGGGTTTTTTTGTAATAGTTTGCCAACGAAGAACAAAGAGAATTAAGAGCACATTTCTCAATTACACATTGGAAATTAGATAAAATATTGTTCCAAATTTGTTTGACTTCATGTGCACAAGAGAGTTGTTGGAATAGTTTAACACAGTTATAATCACATCACCGTGGAGCCAGTGGATTGTCTTACACAATTTCTGCAGAATTCAAACTCATTAACAATTTAATGGGTAAAAGCCTTTGGCAAAATCTTGTGTTCATGTGTTCATGTGTTCACCTTGGATTATAAATTCTAAACACGTGCCCCGGGCACTGCTGAAAATGGAGATGATGGTCTGCAGTAAAGGGTGTTTGGTGTCACTCACAGGTGCAGCCTCATGGGCACACAGAGTTGCAGCCACAAAATATCAGCCTTGGCTATGCTGAAGAAATTCCAAAGGATCTGTGGTCTCCAGTGCTCCTTGATGGGCACACAAAAGCTGACTGTGCAGATACTGAGCTCCTGCACAGACAGTAACACTTCTCCTGCCTGGATTTATGTGTCACAAAAAATTAGAGGGCTGTGATTTGCCCAAAGAGCAGTTATGAACAGGGACTCATTGTCAGCCATATCATGCAATTCGGGGATGAAAGATCACTTCCAGAATGGCTGGAACATCCAGTACCTCTTTCTTGATCCCACAACAAAGGCTGAAAAAATATCTGCTTTCTTGAGTACAAAAATTCCTTCACTAATGCAGACACACATGTGCAGGAAGTTATGCACCCTGAGACAACTGCTGCTATTCGTGCCTCCACCCGTCCCAATATATCTTTGAAAACAGTGGAAATACCAAACCTCTGTTAGAGAGTTTTAGGCAGAAATTCCATCAATTCCACAGCATTCACCACGTACTTTTTAGCTGAAGTGAATTAACAATGTGACACATTCAATGTCTTGGGAAGGGCCAGGCTTCTGTTGTGTTGGAAAGGAGCCGCAGGAAAGATGGAGAGAGACAATTGGCAAGGGCTGGAGGGACAGCACACAGGGAATGGCTGCCAGTGCCAGAGGGCAGGGCTGGATGGGATATTGGGCAGGAATTGTTCCCTGGCAGGGTGGGCAGGCCCTGGCACAGGGTGCCCAGAGCAGCTGTGGCTGCCCCTGGATCCCTGGCAGTGCCCAAGGCCAGGCTGGACATTGGGACAGTGGGAGGTGTCCCTGCCATGGCTGGGGTGGCACTGAGTGGGCATTATGGTCCCTTCCAACCCAAACCATTCCATGGTTCTGTGTTATTCAGCCCAGAAACCTGTAACTTCAGTAGTCAGGCACATCCATGATCCACAAGCCCAAGTTATTAATGCATTAACTGAGTTTACTCTGAATTATTGATGTAATTTTAGGAAAAACTCCCATGTTTATCTAAGAAAACCAAAAGGAAAGAAGTAGAACTTTCATAAAGAGCCAACCTGTGAAATATGCATTTGATTGATCTTATTTATTTTTCCCTTTGGTTAAATTCCATTGACTTCATCATTGATAGGTTCAATTGTGGAGATCACACAGATCCCAACAGCCCAAATTCTCTCCATGCAAATTTGGAATATGGTCTACAACATAAAATGGCTTTGCTGATAAGTAGTCTTGCACATATTTCTCTGTAGCTAGATCCATTTCCTACAGCTTTAACAGAAAAATTGCTGTTTGTTAAGTTTTGAACAGCAGTTCCATCAGTGGGTGTAATATTTATGCTTCTTGCAACCATGTCCTGGAATCAATACTGCCACTTCTAAATGCAAAAGACCTGTATTGAAAGAGAGATGAGAATGTAAGTACAAAGCCCCCCAGAACACTGTCCTTGATCTCTTTGGTGGGTTTTAAAAAGGTTTCAAAGTCTCTCTCAAAACATTCACCAAAGTTGGGCCAGAAGAAGTCAAAGTAATTTAGATCCAATCTCTCTTCAAAAATGAAATGAGCAGAAGTTTTATTAAAAGGAAATGAAGAGGAAATTGAACTTTCATATTTCGTGGTGCAATTGTGATGACAGAAAACAATATTCATTGATAGAAAATTTTGAAGATAGTTATTTTTTATGTCTGTGCTACTCTGCTGGGGGAGTTTTTTCACAGTGAAAGGCAGATAATTTTTAAGGATATGTAACAGAATTAGTGGATCTGTAGCAGAATTACCTGTTGGATATTCCACTAAAGGTCTGAATACAAGACTTTCTCCATTCTTAAGATGAAGAAGCAGAAACTTTAATTGAAATGTGTACTTTGTGAGGAATTTCAACAGAAGATGCTTATGGGTAATGCAAATTTCATTTGCATAAAAGCTGCATAGTCCTGTAGCTCTCTGACATGGAAAAATTAATCTTGAACTGAAATCATGGGGCTGAGGAAGATTGGGATTGTAATGGAAATGCCATCATTCTGCCCAGCAGAACAGCCAGGAGAAGGAGAAAACATTCAGCCAGGCACAGGTGGAAATCACAAGTCATCACAGAGGAAAAAGAGATTTACATTTAGCTCCTAAAGATGATGGTTCTAGAGTTCATCATGGGAGAGGAAGCAATGGCTTGAGAAGATAATTCTTGTTCAGGGGCTGCTCTTCATGATTTTTGAACTCACACTTAACACACCTCCCTTTCTACCCCCTCCACAGTAAACTGCTCTGACCAACTTTTTTTTGGACACTGTATTGGGTGTTTAGGCACAACTTTTCACAAATGTCCGATAATTCTGATCCCCTCCAATCCAGGCTACTGAAGCAGTACTTAAATGCAGCACATCAAGGTAAGTGATTATTAAAAAGTGGCCTGGGTGACTCAATCTGGGCCTTTTTGAAGCCAACATCTGAAAAGATTGGCATCCTAGAAGGAAATGTAAGCTACTATTTTTTTTTTTTTTTCTTACTGCAGTGGAGCACAGCCTAAAAGTGTTCATCTATGACAGGTAAAAAGAATGCAATTTTATTCTCACTCTTTCTGCAATGCAAATGTAAAGCTCTCAGCTTAAAAAAAAAAAAAAATTAAGTTTTCCCAGAGTGGAAAAAAGTTCAAAGCTAAACGTTTTCCATAAAATATTGCCTAAGAAAATTAGTCAAAACATTCTTTGATGAGAAAAGAGAGAAATCTATTCTGACTCACACCATGGAAAATAATGTGCTTTCCCTAATACACATCTATAACATCATTACAGCTGCCAGAGAAAAGGAAGAATCTATATGTAATCAAGATTTACCATTGCAAACCAGTGTTCTTAATGCTTCCATTTTAAGTGTGTACCTTGAAAATATTCTTTCTATTTTGCAGGAGAATTTTCAAATACATTAAATAGTTTTAATATGCCTGTGTTGAAAAAAAACCCCTCTACTTCAAAGCTGTTCCAGCTCATACAATAAATAGACTGTAGTGCCTGAGAGTTGATGGTGAGTGGTGGAAAGGAAGAATTGAATTTTGATTTTTATTATAAAAATGTAGATAAAAATGCTGCATGATGTTATCAGCCTTTCTTGAGGCAACTACAACTACTTCCTTGAGTTAATTACATCCACAGCCACTCTGAAAATGTTGGAAACACTGTCTCCCTGATTTTTTCATTCAGCAGCTGGGTTTGGATAAGTGGAGGACATCAAGAATCACATCAAAAAATAACATTAAGACAAGACTTGCAGACGAGACCATGCAGGCCATGCAGGGAGAATGATGGCAGCTGAAAATCACCTGGCTGACACCAATTTAAAAAATATATAAAAAATTAGGTGACAAAGAAATGAACCTGCAGAAGAGCATCTGAATTATTTTTAAACTAATAAAAAGAGCAAAAATAGATTTTCCAGGTCTTTCAAATACAGAAGGACCTTTGGTGCAGCATGTTCAGACATTTTCAAAACATCAGGTTGTATGGGTCAATTGCAGTTTTCCAAGGCATCTGAAATATTCCAGAATGGAATGGATTTGGACATTCTGTTCTGTAGCATCACTGTTTACACAGCCAGCTTATTATATTTTTCAGAATTATTTCTATCCACGTGCAGACCTACTGCTCACACTATGTTTATTTAGTAGTGATGCTCATTATCTTCCCATTGAATCCTTAAGAAATATTGTCTTTCATGGATAGAGACACAGGAGGGAAGTTAAGGAGATGTAGGAATTGTGACCAGACTGAGGATAACTGGGTGATAAAGATTTGTCCTGTGGTGGTTGGACAGAGAACAAATTCCTAATTATCACACAGACTCTAAAATGGCAGGACTCCTTCCCAAGTCTCTTTTGCAAGCAAAAATTCCAGAATGATCACATGCATAAACTCAGAGTCAGAAAGTAAAAAATATAAATGCATAATAAACAAAGATTTAATCACTCCCTCAAACGTGGAGAAAGAGGCCCCATTCTCAATGCCCTTAATATGAAATTATTTCCAAGCATGAGGAATGTCTCTGACATCTCAGTCGCTGTTTTTCAGTTTGTAAATTATGAGGTGTTCACTCCTCTCTGGGGACTGAGCTTTTAAT
Organism: Acridotheres tristis; assembly: GCA_037013685.1. Classification (NCBI taxonomy): domain Eukaryota; kingdom Metazoa; phylum Chordata; class Aves; order Passeriformes; family Sturnidae; genus Acridotheres; species Acridotheres tristis. The sequence continues at coordinate 398,819 of CM072898.1, read as the reverse complement.
CACACAGATGTCCATTATAAATCCTCTGTTTACTTAGGAGTATAATAGGTGAACTCACAGCATCTTTGTGCTACAATAAATCTGAAGGCTCAGACAGAATGTTCATGATTACCTTCTAAATTCTTTCAAGGTCATTCTGCATGATTTCATGCTACATAACATCCTTTTTCAGTCCATTTCACACTGAGAAAAGATCATGATAAACATTGATTTTTCCCTACTGGTATTCCTGAATTCCATCACATCACCCCACCACATGCACACTCTGATACATCACATTTTAGTCATTTGATTCTAAGCGCTTGTGTAGAAACTGAAAATTCAAAAAGCCAAATATGCTAAGAAAAAAAAAAAAGAAGCTTACTTAGTGCAATTATTTGAAGATTAGATTGAAAAAAAATGAGAAAAAAATGGATGTTTCTTCCAATGGGAAAAGCATTACTGGAAGTAGATAAATGCACAAAAAGCCACACTTCAAATTGCTGAGGAATTTAAATGTTAAAACAAACAGCCAAATTTAGATTGAATGTTTGTTTGATATGTTTCTATTAGTAAATGCTCTTCATGAATTATTCAGCATCAAAAAAAGACATGAATGCCTGAAAGAGCACAGAGACCCAGCCCTGCATGTGGCTCCTCCAGCATTCTGGCATAAAAGGAGTGCAGAAGGTGCTAATAATACTTCTCTCAAGAGAAAGAGATAGGATTCCTGCAAGAAATATTCACAGGCACAGAAAAAAATTAGCTGCTTGATTTCTACTGAATCTTATTGCCTCAGGTGACTCATTATCTCAATGACTTCCTGTCTATGCAGAGATTTAAGATTAATGGATTAAATTCCCTAAATTCTTGGTGAATTTATTAGCTAATAAGATACTGCTATTTGCCATTTGATTAAAAATTGTTAAGAGTTCATTTTATCCTTTTATAAAGACCAGAATTATCTTTTTTTGTGCAAATACCCTTTTCTGCCTTCCTTGGGAATGACAGGAGCAATGTCCCTCCTGATATTCTCCTGATGTGCTACTGCCATTCCTCATTTCAAAAAGCACAACTATTTGTGTCACAGAATGAGAGAATCACAGAGATGGATATTCCCATCTCCCATGCTGAGTGTAGGGCAGGCAGGGGTGCTGGATGCAGCCCCTGTCCCTGCCCAGCCCCCCCAGCAATCCCCCTGTCCATCCCTGGCAGCGCTGTCCCAACGCTCCTGGAGCTGCGGCAGCCTCGGGGCCGGGACCATTCCCTGGGGAGCCTGGGCAGTGCCAGCACCCTCTGGGGGAGCAGAACCTTGCCCCAAAACCCAGCCTGAGCCTGCCCTGGCCCAGCTCCAGCCGCTCCCTGGTGCTGTCCCTGCCCAGAGCAGAGCTCTGCCCTCAGCTCCTCTGCTGCAGCTGAAGCAGCCCAGAGCCCTCAGCCGCTGCCCCAGGCCCCTCACCATCCTCATGGCCTCTTCTGGAAACTCTCTCATGGCATCAAGTCTTTACTGTAGCTCGTGGTGCTGAGAGCTGCCCCAGCACTGGAGCCGAGGCTGCCCCAGCCCAGCGGGACAATCCCTCCCTGGCCCGGCCGGTGCTGCTGGGCCTCATCCCCCTGGACAGGGATGTCCCTCCTGGCTCCAGGATCCACCTGGCCATCCACCAGGACCCCCGGGCCCCTTCCCACGGGCGCTCCCCATCCTCTCATTCCCAGTCCGTCTGCACATCCAGGTGCCCCATCCCAGGTGCAGAGCCCGGCATTTGCCCTTGTTGAACATCACACTGCGGGCCATTCACAGCCCTCTCATTTGTCAGGACCTTTCTGCAGAGCCTCCCTGCCTTCCAGTAAATCCAGTCCAATCTAGTATCGTCTGCTAACTTCCTCGATATTCCTTCAAGTTGTAAAAATGGTTTGGTGAAAATGAATTTTTTTTCCCTTCTCATGGGACTACCTTAGGAATGCAGCTTTACTCCTGGTATTGTACTACTCACACACTGCTTTTTAAGCACTTCTTACCATACCCAAGGGAAACCAATACCAGACCTGTTTGTGGAACGTCCTTCTATGTGAGGGGAGACAATTTTCTTCTCACCACCCCAAGAAATCAATCCTTGCACAGGGTATTTCTCAGCTTCGATGACAAGTTTAGGAAATCTCAGAGCTGGCACTTGCTTGTAGATCATCGTGTTTAGTAGCAACCAACAGATTTAGCTAAACCCTTTTTAGTACCCATTTACACTTCCAGGCTCCACAGTCTCTTATGGCAATAAATTAAACTTAACAACATGATGTGGAAAAAGTAGTTCTTTTTATCTGCTTGAGACCAAGAGATGTATTTGGGATAGTCTATAAGTCTGGGACAGTCTTTTCCTCTGTAATTTAAGGACAGATTATCAATACCTTTCAAATATATCAGAAAACAGTATTTTAACTGAATGAAGGACAGAATTCAAGTCTTTGGCAACAAACAAATAGCAATTCCAGCACTCCAGAGCAAACATTTAACTTCACAACTTGCATTTTCTCCCCTTCAGCATAGCGGTGTGCTCTGAATAAGAAAAGATGCATTTTCTATTGATTTGCACAGCCAAAAAATTATTTTCTAAAGAGTTTTAAGTTGAAGACTGCCCTCCAGAGCAGACAGATGTGGGCCTTGGATACACAATGACAGTATGGAATTGGCAACTCTGCCAGCCACTAAAATCCAACAGAGCCTATCACAGCTTCAGAGCGGCGAGGTCTGAGGGACTCCAGGTGCTGGTGACAACAGCACCCAGTGGGTGACACCTTCAAAGGGGACTGGAGAGTTCCAGTGCAACGCCACCAATTTCACTGCAGCCACCCTGGCTGATCCAGGTCTTCACCTGCCTGGATTCCCCAGAAACCTCTGTGTTAGTCACACTGCTCCAATATTAATAAAGAAAAGTTTATGAAGAAGACATATTTTAGGACTGAACAACCTTCTCAAGTTGCTTTTCACCTGTTAAAGTGGATTAAAGAAACAGCAGCAGAAGTTTGATAGACGCAAATTTATATTCTCAGGATGATGGGGGAAGTAAAATAATTTCCTCATTTATTATCTGGATACATCAAACAGCCATTTTTAAAATCATTAATATTTAAGTTAAAACAATGACTGAAAAAAGGCAGGACCATTCAAATGGGCTGAGGTTCATTTAGAATCATAGAATCATAGAATGGTTTGGGTTGGAAAGGACATTGAAAGTCACGTGGTTCCATCTCCTGCCATAGTCAGGGACACTTTCCACTGTCCCAGGCTGCTCCCAGCCCCAGTGTCCAACCTGGTCTTGGGCACTGCCAGGGATCCAGGGGCAGCCACAGCTGCTCTGGGCACCCTGTGCCAGGGCCTGCCCACCCTGCCAGGGAACAATTCCTGCCCAATATCCCATCTAAATTTCCCTTCTGGCAGTTTGAACCCATTCTACCTTGTCCTGTCACTCCAGTTTCTGAAGAATTGCCCCTCTCTAGTTTCCATGTAGCCCCTTCTGGTAATGGAAATCTGCCATCAGGTCTCCACTTAACCTTCTCTTCCCCAGGCTGAACAACCCCAATGTTGTCAGCCTGACAAAAATTTGGAAATCAAGAGCGGTTTCAATCTGGTAACTGATGTGATCCATTACGGTCTTTACTGGGAATATTTCCTAGTCTTGCCTGGGTTAAAGCATTTGCAGGACTAGCACATTCAGTGAGTGATCAGAGATCACAGCTGATGACAAACACTACCCCTGCATGTGTAGAGTATGAAGGATGTAATTTAGAGTTATTCCTTTGGCATTTTTGTTGTCCTTGACTTTGGTCCTGGAAGGGAGGATGGTTTGCAAGTGCAGCAATCAGATTATCTTTTCTGAGGCTTGTCAGCTTCCCAGAGCTGGAATTACAGCAGAGACTTCTGCTCCTGTAGAAAATGAAGAGATGCATAATAAATGTACAGAGAAATCTATACTGGGTATATTATTAATCTACATTCCAAGTCAATTTTAGAAATATACGCCTACTGTGTCAGAGACACATTCTGTATCCAACACTGAAATTCAGTGTTGGAATAGGTACATTTTGAGGTAGAGTCCTGAACACACAAACAAACAGACACCACTATTCCTCTCAGAGCAGCAGCTTTCATTCCTCATCCTATCAAATCTCCCACTACAGTCAATTGTCTTAATCTGATTTACACCTTGGCACAAACTACTGCACACAGAGCCCAACAAATAGCTCAGATTCTGCCTGATTAAAGACAGCTTTGTGAAACATCTGTCTGGAGCCACAGAAACCACTGATGAAGGAATTTGTGCTGTAGGTCCTGTGTTATCACACAGGCACATTCCTGGCATTGGGAAGAGGGGCAAAGAGATTTAAACCTCATTACTCCCTCGAAAGAAAGATTTATGAAGCAAAGGTGCTGCAAACTGTGGATGAGAGACCCCACATGGTAGTAGGAAAACAATTTCCTCCTAGCCAGGAACCCATCTGCAAGATGAAAAAGATCCTGCTCGAGCTGCAGGGAAAAGAGTGAGACAATTACTGCTGAAAAGTGGAATTCAACCATTGCTGAGAGTGACAGTTGGAGCAGCAGGTCCTGGGATCCTTTGAAAGGTGGCTGGGAAGAGATAATGCAACAGATAAGGAGGGAGAGGCGTTCACTGACAGATCAATTCATGTTCTGCTATGCAGTTTTCTCCCCAGTTCTGAAAAATGTTTCCTGGAGGTGAACTATTCAGAGTCTCAAATTTTATGCACTGGAGGTCAAACCAGGCAGCCTCGTAAGCTGTAAAGATGGGGGCTGCAAAATTAAACCCTGTCCTAACAACTTCAGCTCAGTTAAACCTTTCATAATAATATGAAGCTCTGAAGGTTTTAAGGGCTAAAAAAATTGAATGGTTCCCAGGAGGATTAATTCAACAAATAGAAAGTAATAAGATCACCAGCCCCAGAGAAATTCAGCAAGTTTTCTGCGTTCAGAGACTGAACAGGCCCCTTTACAGAGCACACGAAGAATAGGATGTAATTTTCTAAATCTACAGTGAAATTCAAAGTGAAAGCTCAACAACATTAAAAACCATGAAGCAGTTTCTGGTAAGAAACTTCATACCTTGCAAAGAAGCAGATGTAACTCTAAATGATTTTGAGATGGCAAGTAAAAATGTTCTTCTGAAGGCCATCCTTAGCCATGAACAGATGTAACACTCCCACATCCCCTAGTGATTTCTGCCAAATGTCTGGAAGACAAGCGATTCAAACCATTTCCGGAGAGCTCTGGTGACGTACAAGTGCTTGCAGAAACTACATCAACCCCTTGAGCAATTATTTCACTTCAGTGCAGTCTCTGTTCCAGTCTCCCACCAAGGCTGGTCCTCCAAGTGCTTACCAGAATACACTCCACCATTTGGAACATTTATTTCTCTGTTATCTCTTGCTTTGAAGTTCAATATCTGTGGCTTTCTTTCCGCAGAGCCCAGTTCAAAGAGCAGATCCCAGTGATTCTGTAACAACAGAAGAATGAGCACTCTTAGTAAGAAATCTTTGCTTCGCCTCCAGACCATATTCCTGACATCAGCATGAGCAAAGTCTGATCTAACTACAAATGCCCAAGGAAGCAGCTGTGGCCAGTTGTCAATATTACCATTTCTGATAGTTTTGCAGTGATATATTGAAGGGTCTTCTGTGACTTACTAAGCTTTTTTCTAGCTACCAAAGGAAGCAAGGTGCAGGGAAAGAAATTTTCTCTCTATTGGTGCTTCAAACAGCATAAAGTTTGAGGATATTGAAGTCAGGCAACAAGATAGAGCACTGAAATGTGTGGCTGTAAAATTCAGCTCCATTTGATGGTGTGGGTTTATAGCAATGCCCAGGTTTGTGGGGCTGCAGTGCAGCTGTAGAGCCCATTTGGATCCTTGCTTATTTTATTTCTCAGAGTTAAAAGAATTGCAACATTATATAAATGACACCTCTTTGGCTCTTAAATCACTTGGCTGTCTATAATGGCTGTAATAAATGTTTCCTATTCCACTGCTACAAAAAATGGCCCGGGCAGTTTTAGCCATTTGGCTGTGGCACTCACTGGCCTGTGATTCATGGCACACTTGTTATTTATTTGCAGAGGCTACAAGGCAAATGTGCTAGATGAGAATAGTTCTTTAATGTAAAGCATTAAATTATAAGCTCACCCTCAGGATTTGACTGCCAATAGTAGTAAATGGATGCCCAAGATAACACAGGAGCTGTTACTATTTAAAAATGAGCTGCTTGATATTAAACTTTTTCATTTTATAGCAGATTTTCAACCCTGTCCCCTTCTTTCAGTGCTTTAGTCCATAGCCTTCCCATGCAAGTTTGCATGGATGCTGGGAACCACACTCACCTCATTATACAGATGTATGTCAGATCATATTCCTCCCTATTTTTGGGGGTTTTTTGTTATTTCAAAATACGGCTTCTAGCTCAGGTATTCTAATGGCTCCTATTAATGCAGCATTTATAATTGTTACCATTTTGAAAGTTCTCACCCACTGCTATTTTTCTGTAGTCCATGGAGTACAGCTAAGGCACAAGAAGTGTAAGATTCCAATTTTTAGGCAGCCTCGCTCATCCTCTAGTTCAAGGGCTACACCAGCTTTGGAATATTTTTCCTGAGGACTGACAGATTGTTCAGGAACATCCCCTGAACTACAAGGCCTCCCATGCCACTTAATGATGTTCTGCTCCACCCAAATCATCCCAGAGCCAAGAGCTGACCCGAGGGCTCCCAGCTCATGAATCACAGCAAAAGGAGCACATCCATTCCCATCTTATAAAGAGCCCAAATCATTTTGCCATCAGTCCGGCTTTTGTACAATTTAAGTAGTTAAAAAACAGTTTGTCGAGTTATTCAAGCAAATCAGAATCCAGTATTGTAGAACGAAGTGCTATAATTAAGCTAACAAACAAAAAACCCAAAACAACCTAAATCTTGTAACACAACATTTCAAATCCTTATAGGATACCATATATCAGGGCTTTTCTTTACTGCTCAGGTTAGAAGGGGACTGTTAAAAAATCCAGTCCAAATGCTAATAAGACTATTTGATAGAGCAAATATATTCCCAACATCACAAAACTCCTCAGTCTGTTTTTTCAAAATTCCTTTTCAAGCTACAGAATTTTAAAAACCCCCAACAAACAAAGATCTCTCAAAACATGGAAGTGATCAATATGTTTCAATAATTTTATTCATTATCTTACTAATTTGTTAAAAAAAACCCACAGCAGATACATTGTATAGCAGTATGCTTATAAACTCAGTGACCTGCTCTTGTCATCACTTAACATTTATAACCAGACAGGACTCAAGCCTTCCAGGTGTGATTCTGAAGCAATATATGTATATTAACAGGAAACTTGAAACATTAAAACAATGCCATTATCTTCCAAAGCCTGTCAGCTGAAGATAAATATGATATTTTTTTTTTCCTTGCGAAGAGCTGCAACAAAAATGTAAAAGTTTCGAGATTCTGTTGGGTAAGAAATTACTGCATAAATTTCAATTCCTTCAGTTTGTTCTATATTTGAAGTAAAGCTGCTGAATGGGAAACAAGACTGGTTTGGCTGTATTGATGCAGTTGTTACAGAAGTTTTCTACTGTCAGTTGGATGTCTAATGACACTTGGAAATACAGCCAAAATCTGACCTTAGCTAAGGAAAACAAAACCCCCCAAATCCTAGCTATTGCCAACTTCTCCCTCCCAAAGGGTCACTTTTTATGATCAGTTCTAGTAATTCAGTGAGCTGTAGCAACCTGAGAAAGATTTGAAGGAAAGTGACAATTTTCTGCAAGGCCAAGTTTTAAAATTCCCTGGAAGAGGAGCACCATGGACTCCAATCCTTGGGGAATTATTACTTGTTCTAGTGAAAGATAAAGCAACAGAGATAAATGGAGGCAAACACAGAATTTGTTCCTCTTGAGGACTGAAATGGAACCTCAATATCTAAATTTAACTGCACAAACTTGTTTCTAGCTCCCTTATCCCAGTCTAGTGATGAAGCAAAGGATGCTCCACAGGGATGCACCAGTGCAGGGTGCCCTGGGGTTTGGGAAGCAGGAGCTGGAGGCACTCAGGAATAATCCCAGAACCACAAACAGATGAGAAAACCACAAACCCTGGGAGTCTTGGCCATGACACAAATCTGGCCAAAGACAGAGCACTGCAATCCCTGCTGGCAGGGACAGGGAGAGGAGGGAACTGCAGGCCATAAAGCAGGAAAACCCCAAAGCACAGGGAATGGAGAGTGATCAGTGCTCTGGGAACTCCTGCACGGCCACACTGAGACATCTGAAGTGCAGCAGGGCTCGCCTTTCTGGGGCATCACTGCTCTTACAGATTAACTCACCCTGAGCTTGGGGCTGAATTTCCCAACTGAACCCTAAATAAATTGTTGTTTAGCAGCTATTACAGGGCACAGTTAAATGGAAGAAAATAGCAGTACAGCAAATACAAGTGAACTCCAATATTTACCACAGAGAAATTGTTAAAGCCATTATTTCAGTCATCTCAGACCAGCAGCAGCTTGGAAAACATCCCTGGGAGGATGGGATGGAGAAACACAGAGCTCATACACATTCCTTACAGGAAGCTCTCAGGTATACAAGACTCTAAATATGAACTAAAACCTGGTCACTATACCAAGAATAATTCCTGATGAATACATTCTTTCCCTAATGCTTCTTAAAAATGCATAGGAAGTTTTGATTCCTTTGTTTCTAATGATAGAAAATTGAATTCCATTTTTTATTTTGTTGGGACACAAAACAAGGAAATAAACCATTACTTAGAGTATTTTACCTCCCTATTTATTTTCAGAAAGGATGGAAAAGTGTTGATAATATTCAGAATAGCTTAGGGTAAGATTAGGTTAAATCTGAATCATGGTTTGATTCAGCAGCACAATAATTCCTCCAGCAGTTCCCACACAGATCCTTCAAAATTTCCACTCACTGGTAATCACATTACTGAAATCCATATCAAATAATATTTCTGATGCAAATAATGGAGAAATTAAGTTAGAAAGCAGTGATCCTGTAGTACATCATCCAAATTGAATGCTGGAAACCTTGTGGGAGCCTCTTGGGCATTCTGGCCAAATTCTGCCAAATTCCACAAACTTCTCTATTTGCAAATCAAATGTAAAACATCTTAGATTTAGGATCCCAGACAGAGCTAAAGGTAAGGATGAAAATGTAATACATGTGGTTTATAAGCATTTTATTTATTTGTGTGTTACTTTAAATTTCTATGATCTCAGTGTGGCTGAAGACACAGAGTGGAGATCCTGCTGCTCTCCTGCACTCTCCATCACACAAGCCTGTCCATTTTGCTTTTTCCAGCAGCGTGAAACCAAGTAAATATTTCTCACCATGAGCAAACTGATGTGAAGTGCACTTAAAACTAATTTTTAAATTGTACTTCATACAGCTTTGAGTTCTGTAACAGCCTCTCCCCAGAAAAATCTCTCTAACAACAGGCAAATTCACTTAAGGATGTGCCTCGTTTAATTCCAATTTGACAATAGCAACATCTGAAACATATTTTTTTTTTAATCAAAGGTAAGAAAAACATGGCTATCATGCACCATGATGGGATTAGAGGCACCAGAGCACTGCAAAGGATATTTTAAACCTGTCCTGACCCACACCTCCCCAAAGAAGCTAGAAACACCTACATTCTCAATTTGAGAAAACCAGAATATTTTAGTCAAATTTGGCCTATCTACAGTGTATCAGGACACGTATCAGGGATGCTATTTTGAAACAAGGTGGAGTCACTTCACTGGAGTAATGTGCTACAATGAGAAATTCCATATAAAGAGAGTTGATAATAGGAGATATAGTTACTGTGAAATTAGGTGATTAGTGAAGGAAAGTGGCAAGTTTGTACATGATACAGGCATCTGCCTTCCTTCCCTTCCTTCCCATTTGAAATTAAGGTCAAAGGTATCAATTAAATTGGTGGGAAAATTGTATCCTGACCAATCTCTTGTTTTGATCACTTGGAGTCTAAATTACTCACTAAATTACAAGTGGTATCCTTAGAGAAATGAAGTATAGTGAAATGCTCTGTGTGCTTTTCTGGATGAATAATCGGTATAACAGTTAGTCCCCTTTGCAGATACTGAGATAAATTCAAGTGATAAAAGAGTGCCTCAGATGCTTCATCTGTCTGAAAATTAAGTCTGGGTTACCTGTTCCTCGCTCATCCTTTAGTACAGCTTTGCAGGTGGGATTCAGATCATATCCTGTGTTTTAATATGGAATCAAAAAAAGAAATTAAAAGGTCCCATTTGTTCCCTCCCTCATCTGTCACTGCCTGACCATATATATGACAGCTTGGAAGGGAAATTCTTTGCTCCATTCTTATATTGCACCTATTATTTAAAAATCATTGCTCCCTACCTTGAGATCTAGGGGGAAAAATTCATAAGCCAGGATTCAGATCCACGTCCAGACTCTTCCTCTAGTCCTGCAAGTGTAACACATAAATAAGTTTGCTTCTTCTTGCTTCCTTGGCAAATTCTGCATGAGTTTTCCCAGTAACCCCATGTTTATCCCCAAACATTCTCAGTCATTCTGACAGGGGGTTGCACAGGGATAAGAGGCAGCATGGAGAAATTCTGTGAGTGCAAGTTCATCAGCCATGACATTAAAGAAGGGTGGCAGAGGACTCTTGCTCGGTGTGATGCAGGACCAACAGCAGCAAAGTACAATTGTTCAGCTCATGACAAACAAAGGCAGAACCAAGTGAATCCACCCAGGAACTGCTCTTCCTCCCAGACATTCCTTACAGCAGTTCTGGGCTCTCAGGTGTCACAGCAAGCCATCAATAGAACCTTCTTATCACAAAACCCTCCCATATTGATAAAGCCTATCTTATGCTTGCAACTGCTGGGCTCACTTAATAAATATTTATCTTGCACAGTCCAGGAGAAAGCCTTTGTGATTATTCACACAATGCACTTTATTTTATGTATTTCACTGGAAAAGGTAGTTTTATTATCTGAATTGTTTTTCCATGTGGTTATTAATTAAAATCCAATGCTACTTGAGTAATGTTAAGTTTCAACTCTTTCCTTCACCACATGACAAAGAGTGGAGGTTCTGATTGTTGATACAAATGTGGGTATGCCCATAAAGCCAGAGTATTAGTTGAATATATAATATAGCAAGGACACTCCCAAACCTCTGAATTAAAAACAAACAAAAAAAAACAACAAAAAAAGTCAACATCACTGATTTACTTACAGTGATAAACTTGAAATTTTATCATCACAATTATTATAGGAACCTCAGTGGAATAATTAATTCTTTGCTGAGTATATTTCCCATTTTGACTATAAGACAACTTGTCCAATAAAATTATGACCAAAAAATACACCTGTTTCATAGAGAAAGACCACGGGGCTGTAATCTCAGAATATTGGAAACTTAAATAGCCATTTTCTGTGATTTCTCTGCCCACAAGAGCAGCAAAACTGAACATCCAAATGCTCTAGAAAAGAAAGCAAAATCAAAGCCTGTTCTAGTTTGATCACTCATTAGGAACAATAAATAACTACCATTTGCATCTTTGATTCCCTAGTGTCCTATAAATCCAGTGGGAGCTCCAGAAGGTGTTCCATGAGTTCTATTTTGCTGCAGGTGGAGCAGTAGGCAAGACCTGCACTCCTTCATCACAGGGAAGGGATCCCTTTACTGCTCTGGCTGCACGGACAATCAGCTGTGTCCTTCCCTCCCTCCTCTCTTTCCTAAGCCTTCAAGCAGATTAATTGTTTGAACTATATTTTCCATTATATCTCCCTTTTTGGGAACCCACATTAATATTAGTTCTGAAAAATCCATGTCCTCAGTAAAAAAATATGCAGGAAAACAATCTTAGAATCACAACTCTCCAGGCCAAGCACTGGGGATAGCTGTTGCCCTGCGAGCAGAAGGTGCTGGAAGACACTGCAGTTCAACACAGAGCAGCACTGAGCAATTCTCAGTGTGGCTGACATGACATTCCCCAAATATTTGTCTTTTCACTTAGTTTGGGGCTTCCTGGGAACAGGTATCCCCACAGAGGTCAATAGTAAAACCAGTCAAGTGATTCAACAACTGCCCCTCAAATGAGAAATGAGTTTGTGGCCAACTCATTCCTTAAAGGCCAACTCCTGCTGTATAAAAAATTGCAGCATAAAAAGCTGCAGCCATTTGTCTCCTCAGGCCTCTGGTATAGAGCAGCCAAGACTGTGCTTTCAACATTTTAGAAACAGTTTGTCAAATCATTGTGCTGTCACTAACTGAAAATCTTCATTTTCAGATGTTGTAAATATTATGAAGAGAAAGGTGCAGAGTGCACTGAAATTCAGGGTGATACCAGAGGGACTTCAAAGCACAGTTTTCCACAAACCCTAGGGAAAAACGAAGGAGCTGACTCTTCAGTCCAGGAGGAATGATGCAAAAACACTTCCACACTGTTAGAAAACAAATACACAATAATAAAAGCTGATTTTTTTCCACCTGAAACGATGTGTGATACTGTTACCTTGTAGATGCTTGCAAAAATAAAATGATGTCATTGGAAAACATTCCCACTTTTCCACAGGAAGGCTTTTCCAAAATTCTCAACTGGATTTTGTCTAGGGTTTGACTGACAGAACATGTTATTTTTTCATTACATCACGAACAAGTAGACATTTTCTTGCCCAGAGAAGGAACTGTCCCATTACCTCAGCTCCAGTGGTATTTCGGTCCCTCCATTGCCTCATTTTGTGTGAACCTTTCTCATTATCTCTTGAGAATTTATTTGTGTCATACAAAAATGGTAACAAGTTTATGAGAAACACTTGGCTAACACATAAATAGCTTTGAAGTTTATATTATCTAAAAGAGCACCATCGGGTTATTTGTTAATTGCAAACTTGCAGCTACAGGATATGAAATTCATTTCAAAACGTCTCCAGATAGGTTAATTTATTTTCTGTAAAAAATAGTGATGATGATGATAGTACTAATCATTTTAATAATAAAATTCCATCTAAAATTCCATCCATTATGGAATTCAGCTGCCCCATGTTCAAGTCAGACCGGCCACTTGCAAGCTCTGTCCTGTAACATTGGTGGATATATTTTCAAGGACTAAAGCTGGGTTTCCATGTCATCCCTCCTTTCCCTCAAATGCGTTTTGAATTCTGCACTCAAAAGAGATATGAAGTGCTGGGAACAAGATCAGTATCTGTAGAATTAGGAAAAAAACCCTAACGGGGGTTGGATAGGAGCACAAGACATGCACTAATCCTCTACTATCCCCCCAGACACCCCACAGTTATCTTTCCCAGGAGACAGTTGTCAGCTTTGCACTAAACTGTTCCTAATTTTGGAGACTCCATAAATCCTTGGGGATTCTCTCCCAGTGACAGCTTGCCCAGCCATTAGAGCAGTTTTCTTGTCATGTCTGACCTAAGCTGTGCTTGCTAATGCATTATTCCCTTCCTCTCCAGGGTGGATGTGATGGAGTTAAGAACACACACCTGTTCTTTTACAATAAAAGTTGTTGAATAATAAAGCTGAAACTCTCCTGTGTTTAGTGCTCTTCCCCTTAGGCTAAACAACCTTAATTCATTTATATTTTTATTCAAAAGCTGTTCTGATATCTTCTGAAGCTGTTTTGGGAGCTTTCTTCAAATGGGCCACAACTGCTTGTCCTCCTTGAAGAGCTGTGCCCCAGACAGGACACGTTCCTCCAGTTTGCTCTCCCTCATCCAAAAGAGAGATAAACTCTTGCTTCCCATCTCACTCTGTGTCCACAAAACTGCAGGAATGTATAGCTCAGTGCAGATGAGAGAGGAAATAAACAGATGAAATAACTGCTCTTCCATTACAGACTTACCCGCTGCTTTGCTGAGATGTCTCTCTTTGATTCCAAGGATCAAAAGGTATCTTCTTTTTCTCAGATCTAGAATTGTTTGGAATTTGTTGTAAAATGGCTTTTTCTTACCTTGATAGAAAATGAATGACACTTTTTTCTTTTTTCTAATTCTTCTCAAAAAGGAAATGAAAATCCTTTGGATGAATACATTTCATTTATGCCTTATTAGATCCTTCTGAAATGCCCTCTTAACAAAAAGAATCACTTTTTCCTCCTTTTCCTATTTTATATGAAACACTTATTCTGCCCACAAATATAAAATCAGTACTTTTTTATTCCTAATAACACTGGCATTGTTACAAATATCTTAAAAGCAATTTTGTACAGTTTGCTGTCCACAGAAAGGTTACAAAATATGTTGCCCTTCAAACATATGCTACAAATTCCACAAGCTATTAAAATAGCTTGAATAGATCTTCAAATTTAAAAAGGACATTAACAAAACTAATTATTTTCATCCATTTCTTAGGCAATTTATGCCCATAGTCTTTTGGGGCTTCGCAATTATTTAAAAGTGTATATAAAACCAACCAAAAAAAAAAAAAGATATTTTAGAAACCATTACAGTGACTTGAATATTCTTTATGCCAGGTTAACTGACTTCACACATCATCTGGATATCAACTCAGATGAGTCAGAAAATACAGCTGAAGAAATTTTAATTATTCTGCAATTACGTACTTGGCATTATCCTGTAAAATGCCTTTTTCATTCCAGATGGCAAAGTTCTCTAAAAAACCACTAGTGTGAGGTCTTGGGGCGATCCAAAATGCTGATCCCTGCTCCAGAGAGATGCAACCAAAAATCTTAATTTTGTAATCTCTCTTCCTGTTAAAAAAAATAAAATTAAATTAAAACCAAGAAAAGTATGACATTAAAAATCTGTGAAAAATCAGAATGTGGATCTTCCAGGCTGGTGTTGTGCATTACTTATGGCACTCTTGGATATCCCTGCTGATGAGTGGTGAGTTACTGGGAAGCAGGAAGGACACCACTGCTGCAGGTCCTCATTTCACAACTTATAATTAAGGATGAAAATTTTAGCCTGAAACCACACTGAGGTTTCCCACTACTTCTCTGAGTTTGAATTTTTTTGAGGTCAAGAGCTGCCATTCTCCTCATGTGCATCAGCCAGAATTGCATATATTTTTATTTCTAGCTTTTGTGAGAACTATGTAGTACCAACATTGCAGGACTTTGGAGACAGTTTGAAGCACAGGATCAGTAAATGGGTGCCAGGTCTTGTACCTAAACGCAGCTTTGTGTGCAAAACATTATCTTTTCCCTCAGTGCCTTCAGTAAACAGTGCCCAGAGCAGGAACTTCCACAGCACGGAGCCCATTTCCATCACTGACCCTTCACCAAGGAGGGGCTGCAGAACCAGGACATTTTGGTAATAAATCCACTTAGTCCAACATGTGGAGAGATGTTGTCTCCCTTCTCACACCTCTGCGTAGGGAATATTGCACACAATGGGATTTGTGCTTTTGCACGTCTTCACCTAGAGCAGGCCATGCTTTTAGATGGGACATCCTGGGCTAAATCAGATGTAACTGAATTAGAAGTAACTCAATCCTACCTGTTCTCTCTCCACATGGGGAATCTAAACTGCCTCATTGGAGCTCACAGAGCCCCAGACTGGGTGAGGCTGGAAATGGCTCCTCTAGTGCCACCTCCCTGCTCCAGCAGGGCCATCCCAGAGCACAGGGCACAGCAGTGTGTCCATGTGGCTCTGGAATATCCCCAGGGAGGAGACTGCACAGCCTCTCTGCACACTCTGCTCAGGGCTGGGCACTGCCCAGGGCAGAAGTTGTGCCTCCTGTGCAGGGGCAGCTCCTGGGCTCAGCCCCTGCCCGTGGCTCTGGTGCCATTGCTGGGCCTGGAGCAGAGCCTGGCACTGCTCTGAGCCTGCCTGCACACAGGGACACACAGGGACAGACAGACAGGGACAGACAGGGACAGACAGGGACACACAGGGACACACAGGGACACAGAGGGACAGACAGACAGGGACAGACAGGGACACACAGGGACACACAGGGACACACAGACACACAGGGACACACAGGGACAGACAGAGACCCAAACAGGGACAGACAGAGGCATCCAGGGACACACAGGGACACCCAGGGCTGAAGGCCTCTCTCAGCTGGGGCTCCTCTCCAGGCTGGGCAGCCCCAGCTCCCTCAGCCTTTTCTGACACTGAGCTGCTCCAGCCCTTGCTCAGCTCCAGGAGCTCCTGTCCCTGCTGTGCTGAGGATGCAGAGCTGGGCACAGCACCCAGAGGGGCCCCCAGGGCTGGGCACAGGGCCAGCAGCGCCCCTGACCTGCTGCCAGGGCTCTGCCCATGGCCCAGGCACCCTTGGCCTCCTTGGGCCAGGACACTGCTGGCTCAGGGACAGCTCCGTGTCCCCAGCACCTCCAGGACACTCTGCTGGCTCAGGGACAGCTCCGTGTCCCCAGCACCCCCAGGTCCTTCCCCACAGAACTGCTCCAGCAGGTCCCCCCAGCCTGTGCTCGTGCTGGGCTTGTTCCTGCCCAGGCTCCCCCAGATTTGATTTATAAATCAGCCGAGCCAAACACAATATATTTGATGTGCTGAGGATTGAGAAAACCGTAACTGGAAATGGTGCTGCAAATCTACTCCGAGTGAGGTCACAAGGAATGGATTTCGCCAAATTTCCCAGTAGATATTACCTTGCCCTTGAGGGCTCACCTGAAGATGAGAGACATTCAATTTGAGTGTTGTTGCATTTAATCAAAGGTTGTCAATCACATGATATTATTTCAACCAAAATTAAACAGAGGCTCGCCTGTGTCAGCTTGCTGGTAATGAACAAGTGTTTCATATTTTGCTTTATTTGCATTTAAGTCCAAGTTTTCATAAAAGTACCCTGGGGTTTTAGGATTTTTACCGACACCCAGTTATCACTTCCAAAGTGCATCATGTTGTAGTGTAAGACTTTCTGAAGTTAATATACTGCTGACATTAAACTGAAAGATGTTCTTTGTTTTTGTAAGTTCAGAGAGAAAAGGCAATATTAAAAAAAATCATATAGAAAGAAGCTTTATAAAAGTTCACAGACAGTGAAAATAACACAATCATTTTCTATGGGCTTTTTGTTAAGAGAGAGAAAAATTTGCATTTAAATTAATACATTTCACTTGTTTCTTCTGTTCTGTGTGAGACGGTTTGTGTACAAACTAAATAATACAAACCTTCCAATAGTGTCATTTTCTTTGTTTAGTTATCCTATGATGAAATGATCTGTAACTTAAATAATGGACAACAAATCCTACCCTTTGTTTTAAATCTGCTTCAGCTCCTCAGGTATCTGAAATTTTCCAGCTCAAATGTGTTAATTAAAATGTTTTTCCTCTTACAGTAGCATCTGTTTCCAATTTAGTGATCACTATTTAAAAAGTCAACAACAAGAATCAAGTTTTTACTAGAGCAAGAATAAAATAACCCACTGTACAACTATGAAAAATAAAAGGGTTCACACTGCAATTATCTGAAAGGCTGAATTAGGCTGGAGACTGCAGTTTTTAAAAGAACTCATGCAGAAAGCCATTCCCCCTTGTCCTGGAACTCCAGACCCTTGCAAAAAGTCCCTTGTAAAAAGTCCCTTTACTCTTTTAAGTGATTATTTTGCCACATGAATCTATACATTTAAAATGAGCCAGGTTTAGGAATATCCTGAAATTTCATGTTTTTATCTTGTTAACCCACAGGCTTTTATCAAATAAGATCAGCCAGCTTCACTGACCACCTCTGCACAACAACTCTGTTTGAAATCCATCATCACAGCTGTTCCCTGCTTTCCCTTCATTCCCCTAAGCCTCTGGTTGTTTCCTGCACATTCAGAAATCTATGCAGTGTAACCTCGGGAGATCAGGATGAATGAGGGGACAATGGTACCTCCTTTGGGCAGAGACTGTCTGCTGGAGCTAAACCTGACCTAGGGCTACACATGGTTATTCCACTTCAGCTGCTCCACTGGTGGAGCAATGCAGGATTTCTTTGGCTTGGTTTTAAAGGATCCTTTTTTGCCCAAAAAAATAAAAGCTGCATCAAGGAGAGACTTGATTGCCACTTTAATTATTAAATTATTACTATTATAATTATAATTATTACTATTAATTTCTTCATATAATTATTATATTGTTGTGCCAGGGGAGGCTCAGGGTGGATAGCAGCAGGAATTTCCCCATGGAAAGGGTGGGCAGGGAGTGGCAGAGGCTGCCCAGGGAGGTTTGGAGTGCCCATCCCTGGAGGTGTCCCAGGAAGGGCTGGAGGTGGCACTCAGAGCTCTGGGCTGGGGTCAAGGTGGGGATGGGGCACAGCTGGGGCTCCATGGTTTTGGAAGCCTTTTCCAACCCTTAAGATTCTATGATTTTATAAAATTAAACATTCTATTATTATCAAGTTGGAAATGAATGAAGTTCGAATATGGAAAAACACAAGATCGTGGAGCAATACCCAGGGACATAACCATGCAAATTTACATTCACATATTTGAATATTGTTCGAGGTTCACTCTGTGAAATGGGAAAGTGGAACACTTCTGCTACTACCAGATAAATGACCTCTGGGAGTGCCTAACACCTCTCAGCACTGAGTAAACACGATGTAAGCACAGTGCTCATGTGCAGCAGTGCCCCAATCCCTTGACTGTGTGCCTAAGCACGGGCAGGGGTGAGCTGGCCTCTTGGACACGTTTACTCCAGCTCTGAGGAGCAAAGAAGGAGAGAAAATGTAGAGTGAAGAGAGGCTGAGTGTATCTGACTGCTTCAGCAAAACAAGGGGCTGCACGTGGGCAGGCTGGGAATGGTTTTCCATCGGCAGAGATGCCAGAAGGAAGTGCCAGTGCAAATAATACTGATGTATTCCACGGGTTATCGCTGGAGGATTCTGCTTTGAGCGATGCCCAGGTCTGAAGCCAGCCCCACTCACCATCCCTGGCACTGGGAGGGGACCAGCACTGCACCTCCCTGGCCTCTCTGGCATGCTTGGAGCAGTATCCATGCCTTCTCAGGGCTTAATTTATCCCAGCAGGGCTCTGGCTCTGCTCTGACCCCCAGTACTGCTGCAGTCCAAACACGAAATGAAAACAACAACACAACCACCGGAAGGAGCAGGGCAGTTGAATGAAGTAAAGACCTAAAACATGCCACTTTTTAGCAATTTCCCTTAACCATACAGTTCAGAAGAGGTCACTTCATCTAGAGTGGTTTGATTATTTGGTTGTAATAGACAAAGCTTGAGTTTAGTTTACCCTCCAGGATAAAAGAATAGGTCAGCTTTTCATTAACAACAACAAAAAAAAGTAGTTATTTAAAAATTGTTATGGTATGTTAGACCATTAATAGCAGGATCCAAAGCACAGTTAAGTAGGTGAGAAATCAGTTACTGGGAGGATGTAGGCCAGTAAAACATCATGAAGTGATTTAACCTGTCTCTAATTAATGGAAATTATGCATCTGTTTTATTCACATTATACAATTTATGACTTCTTGGCTGTTTTTCTTTCCTCTTTCCTTAAACTTTGAAGTTGCACCTCATTTGCACCTGGTACACTGACAGCTAAAATAACTCTCATTTGATAATAAGGCCAACTGATAAAGTCATTCTTTTGAAAGCTTCTATTGAAATCTATTATGTCTATAAATCCAAAGAGAGCTTCCTCTTTATTTTAGTTTGTTTTTGTTTTTTTGTTTTGTTTTAACTCGGACTATTGGTCAGAAAAAAAGCTGTTGCTTCTTTTATTGCTAAACAGCAGTAGATGTTCTCCTGCTGCCAAAAGAACTAAAGTATAACTGAAATTTAAAATATAGCTGAAAACTGCCTTCCTCCTTCAATGTCTGAAATTCTTAGTGGCTGCTTTGAGCTGACATTCCCTTGCCACCAACCATGCTTTACTTGGAAGGAGAAGAAATTACTTTTTTTCATTTCTAAAGAAATTGACAGTCATTTAACTGTACTTTTCTGCAAATCCAAATCACCTATTGTACTATCATTAGGGC
Source organism: Acridotheres tristis (assembly GCA_037013685.1). Lineage (NCBI taxonomy): Eukaryota > Metazoa > Chordata > Aves > Passeriformes > Sturnidae > Acridotheres > Acridotheres tristis. The sequence continues at coordinate 378,858 of CM072898.1, read as the reverse complement.
TAAATATTCCTGCTTTATCTATAGTGTTTTACTTTGAATCTCAGGGAGAGCAAGTGTGGTATGATGCAATTAATGATGTTCTGAAATCCTCACTTTTACAAGAACAATTCCTGGACCTCCTGTGAATCAGGTAAAATTAGATGCTGACAAAAAGGAATAACTGCAGAGAGACAAGTCCAGCTCATCCAGGCACAAGGAGAAGGGACTTAAGTTATTCTGTAATCCTTACAAGAGGTATCTCCAACCCAGCTACTTCAATTTTCACATTATTTGTATTTTTATGTTTTTTATAAATGAGGAAAATGAGGTGCCCCACTCAGATCTGAGTTATCAGGCAGAAATGTGAAAACTCGGGCCTAGAAGTCGTGTGCCCATGGTGCATCTACAGCTGAACTGGCAAGAGGAGGGAAATCCTCTCGGAGCTGTGCATGGGCAGCTTATTCACTATGATTTCTTATTTTTCTGAAATTTATTTACTCTATAATTTCCTTTTTCATATACCTTAGTGACTTGCTGGATTGTGATAGAGACAAGGCAGTTCAGTTCTATGGAAATATTTACAAGTCTAGTCCCAGCTTCTTTTCAATTAATGAAAGAGATATATTTTCCTAAATTACAGAGGTGGAATACATGCCTGTCTAATGTACTGCTGCATGCATTAGCTTGATAATTCTGGTCTAAGAATAAAGATTAAAAATTAAATACCACTAAAAAGATTACTGAAACACTGAAATAGCATTTTCAAGCCTATTTCTTTAATGAAATATTTGAAAGGCAGTGCTTTCTCAGAGCAGGTGAAAGAACCACAGTAATTAATAGTAAGTTTGGTAAAAAAAAAAAAAAACAAACAAAATTTGTTATTTCTTTATTTCAGTACAAGGCAGACAGACAGATATCTTAACTGATATCTTAACTGTTAAATTTAAAAAATGCCACCAGCCATCTTCACGTATTAACAAAACACACTTCAAAATAAGCTTCAGTACAAAAGCTTGAGTGTGACAGAAATACAATTGTGCAAGTGATACTTCAGTGATAATAGAGGAGGCATCTGTCATTTCAGGGCAGCCCTGAATACTGGAAACAGTAATGGATCGGAGGAATTAATTGCTGGTGAGGAGCTTTAGGACAAAGATAATCATATATCTGTAAAAAAGCCACATAATGATTGTTCCTTCTTCCCCTTAGGGGCATTTAAAGTGCACAGCTCTTGCATGATGTGGAATTCAGAAGGACAATCCAGATTATCATTTACATGATGTGCTTCAGAAATCTAACAATAATCACAGGGTTTCAGTGCAGCAATGCAGGAGTCTCTTGTTGCAGCTATTAGAGGAATTTCACCCTGGTAGTGTTTCAGCAAATTGCACTAATCTAAGTAATTTTCATCAGTACAGGCTACCAGAGGGGACAGGGCTGGGGTAGGAATCAGGAATTCCCAATCATCTCATCAGACTTAGTTAAAGCTTATTTAAGAGAAATATCTGAAAGAAGTCACATGTGCAGGTTTACAGAAGGAACAGAGCCATGTCTAAACAACAGCAAAGCCAGGGTAACTCTTCTGAGTGGGGTTATTCCCAAATCCACCTGTGCTGAGCACACCGTGTGCCTCCTGCTCTGGTACCAGCCCAAGGGCCCACCAGCCACTGCCTGAAATATCCCAGTGTCACAGTGGCTATCAGCAGTGCTGCCTCTGGGACCTCTAGGAGACATCAGCTCCATCTGGAGTAATTCCGTGTTTCATTGGCAGGTGGAGACCTCATTAAATAAATACAGGAATACATTCAAAAGCGATTTTTCCAACTCTTTTCCCTCCTCCTCTACACAAACACTACCAAAGTGCCAAGTCATTGAGTGGGGTGATTCACAACATATCTTCATGAAAAAGTAGTAACATTAACAAATATTAAGCCTTTTTTCTTCTTGGTCTGTACATTTCTGTCACACTGACCAACACTGTCCTAGTTTGAAAGACAGGTATTTGCTAAGGGAAGGCAAGAACCTCTTCTCTGAGATGCAGAGTGCAACCCCCTCCCTTCTAATTATTATAGTTTGAAATCAGAGGCTTTCAGGCAGAAGATATGGGGATAGGGATAACAGCAGAAACAACAACAGCTATAACAATTGACACCAAAACAGAACAGTCTAGCTCCGCTCCAGTCCCTTTTGGCCTCAGGCCGTCTCCCTGCGCTCAGTCACCGATGCTGGGGGCAGGGCAGGTCCCGTGCAGTTGAAGACGGCTGGGTGATGGCGGCAGAGGCCCAGGGGTGAGCGGGATGGGGAAAGTGACTCCCCCCTCACGGTGTCGGTCGTGGTGCTCAGCAGGGTATCTGGAGATAGTAGGGTGAGATGGGAGAGCAGCAGAGCGATGTCCAACGGCAGGGAGCGTGGATCTCAGCGCTGGGATGGCAGGGGGAGATGACAGATCAGAGCCCGGGCTGTCCTCCCACTCCACGAGCCAAGTGAGAGACCCAGAGAGCCCGCTCCAGACCCCTGTCCCACCTTTCCTTTTCCAGTGTCCCCCTGTCCCCCCCTGCGAGAGAAAACTATTGCTACTAAGGTGTAGCCACAAATACTTAGCATAACAATGGGAAAATTCCACAGAAAGAAAAGGGAACAATTCTACCCCCAACAAACACAAAGGCCTGTACCTGTTGTTTCAGAAATCACTTGATTTGGGAAGGAAAATTTACATGCTGTCTCACTTCCTGTATTTTGGTTTTCTAACAACAGCTTTTAGGTTTCTGTTGGTGTGGTTTTGGCTGTCAGTGTAGCAAAGACAACTGAATAAACGAAGGAGGAGAAGAAAGCACCATCACACCCATCCAGTGGAAGGGATCTGTGCTGCCAGCTTTATGAGACCCTCTGGACAACACCACTTCACACTGACTGTGCTTTAATTTCCATCTGGGACCTGCTGTTCCAGAGGAGTCAGGGCCAGTGAGGTTTCCAGATGTGATCTGCTTCCCTTAGAACTGCCCATGGCAATTCGTCCAATTTGGGGAACATTAAGATCCTTCTCTTCTAAACCAAGAGAGCCCAAACACTCCCCTCTAATAGCTCAACACAGTAAATATCTATTATTAAACTTGAAACTCCTGAGAAAGTCCAGCAGATCATGGAACCATGTTACAGCCGTGTCTTGTTATACCTAGCAAAACAGTAGCCCAGTTAAACAAATTATATATGTGTGTATATATATATATACATATAGACACACACGCATTTATGGAATATTTTATGGATGGCAACAACTACAAATCACACATTTAAACCTGAATGTGTAAGATAAAGTTTCTTTAAGTATTTAAAAATCTCAGTAACTATAACTTGTATTCAAAACCTCTGGACTCTGCTGCTTCTGCCAGCAATTTTTAGGGATCTGAAAATTTGCTAAATGAGCAATGCAATGCAAAAAACCAAAGCAAACCAACTGAGACTTGTGAGTAGAGCTGTTGTCTTCATGAACTCATTGCCTCAGAAACTGAGAGCCAGAGAAAAAATATGTTCATTTAAACTGGCTTTAACTAAATTGAGTGCCTTCCCTGGAAAAATCTGGTGAATCAGTTCAATTCTTTAGGCAGACCCCAGCAGATGGCATCAGCTGGCCAGCAAAGTCACACAACTTCTCCTGGAGCATGAAACTCCAGTGTGAGGAGGCACAGATTAACAAACCACAGAACTCTTCCTCACATAAGAAGAAAGCTGGGAATGAAGGACAACTCCTGGCATCCATGGTTTAGAGGAAAACAACTAGATCACTACTGCAGAAGAACTGTGAGCTACACTCAAGATCTTATTTTTTGTTAACGGACATTTTAAAGTATGAGCACTCATGCCTTGTTGCAAGGGGAGATATTTCTCCCAGATGTGAGATGTATCCCGGATATTTTATCCTATAGCTGGCACAAGTGAGATCCAACTTTATGCAATTTTTTAATGAACTTATAATGTAAATAATGCTGGTAATTAGTAGCACTTTTGTAGAAGATCAACTGGAGATCAAAGAAATTATATAGAGAATAAATCCGGATTATTAAAAATTACTCTGTCATAGTTGGAATATAGAAGTATTTATGATAACAAGTTGGTCTTAGATTTCAAAAATTTACAAAATAAAATGAACAAAGAGCTGATTTTCCTTGGCTATTAAGAGATCTTATTTTTATACCCGTGCAACAAGTGAAAGCAACAAGGGGAAATTCTTTACCATAAGTTTTTTATTGAATAGTTTTCTATCCCTTACTAGTTTTCAAATCAGTGCGGGTTCTTCTACTGCGCTTTGAATTAGTTAAAATACTTCTAGCACTGAATAATTTGTCATGCAAATAGAATTAGTTATCTTTCTTGTAATTAACTCCCCAGATTCATTGTTAACATCTATAGAATGATATTTCATGTATTTCTGTGATTTAACCACCTCTTGAATAAATTCTATTTATACTTGTGCAAATAATGAAAAGGTATGCTTTTAATTTTCTCCCTTCTTTACTCATTTCCTCAAGAGCCTGAGACTTTATAATGAAAAGTCAACGTCAGCTACACTGAATAACAAAAACGTGTTGTTCACAGTGTGTGTAACTTTCATTAACGACTTGTGCTTTTCCCTTTAAAGAGTGGGATTTAGTCATTTGCTTTAGAATGAGCAGAACATGATCCCCTAGAGCGATGCTGTCAATGGACAGATTTCATATAAATTATTGGAAACAAGGCAGCACTGAGGTCACTGAATCAGGCCCAGGCCCAGCTGAGCTGGGCTATGTCACAAATTCAGTGGTGTGGTTGATAGAGAGGACAGTGCCCAGGCACAAAGGGACCGGGGGGCACTGATGGACAGCAGCTGGACATGAGCCAGCTGTGTGCCCTGGTGGCCAGGAAGGCCCGTGGCCCCTGGCCTGGATCAGGAATGGTGTGGCCAGCAGGAGCAGGGAGGTTCTTGCCCTCTACTCAGCACAGGTGAGGCCACACCTCGAGTGCTGTGTCCAGTTGTGTCCCCTCAGCTCAGGGAGGACACTGAGACGCTCGAGCGCATCCAGAGGAGGCAACGAGGCTGGGGAGGGGCTTGAAACACAAACCCTGTGAGGAACAGCTGAGGGAGCTGGGGATATTCATCCTGGAGAAAAGGAGACTCACAGTGACCTTATCCCTCTCTACAACTCCTGACAGGTGGCTGTGTCAGCTGGGGTTGGTCTCTTCACCAGGCAGCACTGACACAACCAGAGCACACAGCCTCAGGCTGGGCCAAGGGAGATATAGGTTGGATATTGGGGAAAAGATTTTACTGAAAGAGTGATAAAGTACTGGAATGGTCTTCCCGGAGAGGTGGTGGAGTCACCATCCCTGGATGTGTTTAAAAAGCCTGGATGTGGCACTCGGTGCCATGGTCTAGTTGAGGTGTTAGGGCATGGGCTGGACTCGATGATCTTGGAGGTCTCTTCCAACCTTGTGATTCTGTGATTCTGTGATTTTAAGCTCTGACAGGGTGTGAAGTGAAATTGGGGCTGATTCTTCTGCACTAACAAGAGCATCTCCACTGGTACTGTGCTGCCCCCTTAATTCCATTTCCTACCTGACTGGAGGAGTTTTTCTCCAAAAATATTGTGCACACCAGAGCCTGCTGGTGCTTGGTTGTGTTAAAGCAGCCCTGGTGCCTCAGCTGTCCTGGAGAGAAGGAGGGTAAATGCAAAGGGTCCCTGTGCACATTTCCCAGCCAAGCCCTGAGATGCCCTTCTCGCAGTGCTGCATGCCCGGAAACCCTTCCCAGCACAGCTGCTGCTCCTGGTGCAGGTACTGACCCTCCTCCAGTGGAAATGGGAATGTGAGGGTTCCACAAAGCCCTGGTACCCTCCCTACTCTTTCACCTCACTGGAGCTTTGGGGGCCTGGAGCAGAAGGTGGTAAAGCAGAGGAGTAAAGCTGGATGAAACAAACTGCCTTGAGTTATTTAATTCCCTTTTCTGAAGGCATTTTTTAACTCACCAGTGCATTCAGGATTCCCTCCCAGGCACCTGCTAAGTGGGTATAAGTTTCAAAGTGTTTTTTCTCACAATAAAAGCAGTGAATAAATTGTACAAGATAAGACAAATGTTAGGATGTGTCTGCTTTTTGTCCATGCATCCTGCATCAACTGATATCTTAATTTAATACACCACCATGCTATAGAAACTTTCCTTTAGAGCTGAATTCAATGATACCATAAAGTTGAAGGAAATGAGATATTCTGAATCTACAGTGTTACCTTTATTTTTGGAGCTAGCTGAACACGTGGTTCACTTATCACCATGTGGTAACATTTTTCTTTTGCTGATTTATTTTATGTGTGGTAAAGCAAAACTATTAGATTTGGTGTTCCCACTTACTGAGCACTCTGCTTCTTAAGCCTCTTACATTCAGAGCTTTCATAGCACCTTACAGATAAACACATAAATATTTACTTTTCCCTCTTGCAAAATGATCTACACTTGTTTTTACTCCAGTTTTCATATAATTAATTAGTATCTTTAGAACTATTTTTACTGTTATAATTAACTCTAACTTTAATCAAAACATTTTCAATGAGGTCCAGCGGCTGACTGACTGTTTTGATTTACTTTGCTGGAGACAAGCTGAGATACTTTGGTAGCAGGAAGGGAGGGTTTTTATTTCACTGTCTGTTCAGAAAATCAGCAAATTAGCTCACAAAAGGGGAAAAATCCTGGAAGAATTAAAAGCAAAGGTCTTCCATTCAGGCCATGTCTTCACTCACAAGAATAACCAAGCCCACAGGCTGCTGAAAGCAGATGGAGATGTGTCTGGCAGCTACTCCAGATGTTGGTGGACAAAAGTTTTGCATCAAATGCATCTTTCAAATAATTTTCCATGAGGGCACCTGCTCTCCTCTCCAGGACGTGTTTGTGGAGAGTTGTGTTGTGGGGTCTGGGCTGGACATGCAGAGTGATTTCACAGCCTTCTAACACCAAGATTCTGCATCTCTGCAGCCACAGGAATAGTCTGATCATCCTAAAGGTGTCCTCGGGGTGGGCAGTTGCTGCAGGACCTTTTGACAGATATGTCCCTCCCCTGGCTGTACTGGAAGTGGAGATTGTTTTCCAGCAGGCTGTGGGGGTTTCACGTGCAGAGGGAAGGACATTGTCGAGCTGGGAGTGTCCCTGCCTTCATTCCCAAGTGGCAGCTGGAATATTATACCTTTTTTCCAGGTGTTTCTTCATGACATAAATGTGGGGTTTTCAGCTGATGGGAAACCTTCTGTAAGTTCTAAACAGAACCAGCAGCTACAATGTTTCAGAGCAAAAGAGTAGCCATAGACACGTGCTTTTCTTTAATCATTAAAAAACAATACTACAAAGAACACTATTTTATTTGAATCTATCTCAACTGTCAGATTTTGCTCTGCTGTACACAAGCACTACTCACAATAAAGTTATTTTACAGATGTGTGTAACTGCTTCTTGTAAATGACTGTCATTTATTCCAGAGAATTCATTTTAATTCCTCTGATCACTCTCCATTTTTCTATCCCTTCTCATCGACATGTCACGACAATTCCTTATAACAGTCATTAAAGGACAAGAAATTATAGACAAAAAAAATCTTCTTGCTATTTGATTTCCAAATTTGGTAAATATCTGGTTAAAGATAAGAAACATTGATCCACATGAGTTTTGGCATCAGGCACTCAAACTTGAATTTAGGAATTATAGAATATTCATTTTCCTTTCACATTCAGACACACTCTAAACATACAGAACACAGAAGCAGAAACAAAATTTTATTATGGGATATTTGGGATTCTTCACTGAATCATTTTGAAGGATGTTAGGTTGCCCACCGCCTGCTAAAAATTAAACCTACTTCATGTATTTCAAGTGTTACTAAACAACAAAAAATTATAGGAATCTTCTCATTCCAAAGGGCTGAAATAGGAAAAGCAACTTCGGATCACACCTAATCATCATGTAGGAACATTTAATTTCAAAAAGTATATATGATACAGAGAAAGAAATCACTGTGATCATTACTGCGATGTTCTTCAATAAAGAATGTAGGCATATATTTTTATTAATTAATCTATATAAAGCATTTTCCTGTGAGAATTTTTATTATCACTGGAAAAAATAACTCACCTCCTGTTGTTTCCTATTTCTTTGTGCCTCAGGTAGACACAGAATTTATCTCCTCCTCACCACCTCAGGAGGTATCAAGAGTCTTCAACATTTATACCCAAATCCTTGGATTTGAATTTTTTCATAACTATTCAACTTTGAACATTTAGGATGAAACTTCTTACACTGCCTTCAGTCTTTGGCTAGAGTGTTTTATGGAATTATACAGCAAAAAGCACACAATTTGTCAGCTGTATCATTCCTTGAAAGAGTTACCTAGAATCAATTTATATTTAAATCTTTCTTTCCATATCCATAATAAATGCTGCTAAATTTCAGAAGTTGGCAAAACAGTCTATATAATTGAAGTAAAATTTTCCATTTCTTTCTAATTTCTGATGTAGGTTTTATTGCTCCCTATTTGAAACATTTATATGCAATGAATACATCAGCTTTTCAGTAGGATGAGCCATATTATTTATTTCAGGCAAACACAAGAGTGTAAAGCATTTCTGCCTTGTAAGCCCTCATTTACATTTAAAGAGTAATTTTACTATAATAGGATTTTGAGGGTAGACTTTAGCCATGGTGTAACTGTTTGCCAAGCAATGTTCTGTCTCCTAAGTAGGGAGGGCTCCTGCTCCTTGGCAGGAAAGTTATTGAAGCCACCGGAGATGACCACAGGAGCCACAATGGGAACATTCAAGGTGACACTGAAATGTAGGAGAAAGGTCAGAAATAGAGTCATAAATAGAAATATGTGATGCCTATGAAATTAAGGTGATAGTTAATCACCTGAGTTAATAAACTACTTGATCAATGCTGCAGGGCTATTTCTATGGAAGCATCTCTTTTATTGATAACTTCTCAGCACCTTTTGCATTCCTTTGTTTCACTTACAACTAAGAATATTTCTGAAAATGAACATGCACTTAAACAAATAATGGACAGTGACCAAACATGCTTTTAATCCTCTAATAGTTGGTATGCATTCAGAGCATTTTTGTTTCATTTGCCTTGAATATCCAAAATATTGTGCATATTAGCAAGACTTGCCTGGGCTGCTCAGTGTGGCTATTCCTTGTGGAGTTATTGGCGGCCAGAGCAGCATTGTGCTAGGAGTTTATCAGATTTGGAGGAATGCCCTGAGTATTTCCCCGCTAATTGCCGTCTCCCAAGTGGCTGTTAATTGCTTCTATCATTGCCTGTGGTCACCTCCAGACAGGATCCAGCCCCTGAGCTCAAACTCCTGCTGGAGTGACTGGGGAAAACTCTGCAAATGGCTGGAACAGCCAGTCCTACACCTTGGCAGTCAAGGCAAAGCTTAGAAAAGATTTTAAAATCCCCTCTCATGTTCAAATGTCCTTGTCAGCACCTCTAACCTCTGCCAAGTCAAAGTTCTAAGGTTAGTTCAGTTCAGCAATGGGTCAGAAATTTGCTTTGCAGAGAAAAGGAAGAGGAGCTCCCATCATCAATCCTGCTTTCAGTTGAGGGCTCTGGTCCTTAAAATCTGCTTTATTGCTGCTCCCTGTCCTGCACCTTGTGATAGGTTGACTTGGGAGGAAGAAACTCAGAAGTTCTTCCTGGGAGAGTTTCCTCTGTGGGGGGTTTTTTGGGATACTTGTAACAGCCAATCAGAGAAAGTCGGTTCGCTCCGTGCACACACATTTTAAAAAAGGGTAATCCCGGAAGACGGCCTCTTTGTCTTTCCGGCGGCTGAACAGGTAACACCAAGCCGAGCCGCTCTCCCTCTCCCCCATGCGGGGTAGGGGGGGGGGAACGGCTCGGAGGCCGCTTGGGCCCCGTTTGCTAACGAGGGGGGCCCGATGGCTGAGGGGAGGAAAAGTTGTGTGATAAAAGCTTCACGGATTCTTCCTCCACCAGCTTGTGGCTCTGGCGTGGGGGGATGCTGGCCTTTTATGCTGCCGGCCAGGCCGGGCCTCCCCGGGTGGCCATGAGCCATGTGGGGCTGCAGCCCAGCCCCGCAGGGGCTGAGTGGCGCTACCGCCGCCCCCCCCAGCATGGCCGAGCCTGGTTCAACTTTTGTAGTTGAGTTAAACTTTAACTCTTTAGTGTTCAGATAAGATTTGCAAAGCCTCCAGCCTTCCCTTTGAATATGAAAGGAAATAAGGAAAGTTCTGAAGTCAGTGATGCAAGAGCGAAGTATTTTAAGATAGAAGGAGAGTGAGAAGATGCTGAAATGGCTGAAAATCTTTTTGAGAAATTGTAGGAATGAACTAATGTACTGAATATTCTTTTAAATCATGGAAAGAGACATGGGGGGATGGAAATGTTCCTTCTTAGGAGATGATTTAATTAAAGAACACCTGTGTTGGGAATTTGAATTTCTGCCCTGAGAAACGAAGGGAATTGCAGTTTTTTCTGAAGATGAAGCCTGAGCAGAGGAAAGGGAGACAAATAAAAATCGTTGCTGTTGGACATTTTCAATTCTTAAAAGTAATACCCCATGGAATCGACATGACCCATATCTACAACTTTGGGACGGCTGTAGAATTGGGAGGAGGGTCACGGTTGCAGATTTTCCCGGGCGGATGCAAATCGTGAGAGGTAAAACTACAAGAGGACTTTTTTTCCCTTTTTGTGGAACACATCTCCTACAACTTCGACAAGAGGAAACTTCTTTTCTCCAAAAGTAAACAGAAAAAGACTAAATTAGGCACTGACTGAAGTATTTGTTGTATGTTTGTTTTGTTGTTGTGAAAACTGGAAGAGGGAGGGACAGAGTGATGTGAAAAATCTTATTCTGAAATTTCTTTTTTTTCCTTTTTTTTTGTTTGTGTAGTTAATAAATTTTTTCTATACCCTTTCAAAGTTTTAAACCTGCCTTGCTCTTTGACTCCTGGTTCTGTCTCACAACAGAAAGAAATAAGTTTATTTAAATTGGCAACTCAAACCCTAAACATTAATTTGGTGCGTTGGCCGGGAAAGTGAAAATTAAACCATACCTGTCTTTTCAAACTAAGACACACCTCCAAATAACCTTAATGAAAAAACATCCAACCAATTCATTGAAACTACTATTGAAAATACTTTAAACTAACAAGTTTATTTCCATTAGTTCTTAAATTCCATGCAGTCTAGGAAGAAGTAACGTAAATAATATTTATGTTCCTCAAACATAACCACGAAATGCTGTCAGGAAGAGTTAGACATTGCTGAGGATGAGCTCAATGGGGGAGCCATTGAGGCCAACAGACCCTTCAGTAACCATAGATATGTATCTTGGCTTTGGTTTTATGATCATGAGATAGCTTGGATTGGAAGAGACCTTGAAGATCATCCAATTCCAACAATATATCATTGTTCCAAAAAAATATTGTTGTACCTTAATAGAATTGATTTGGAAATCTGCAATGGTTTGGTAGAAAATTGTCACATCCTGTACATTTTGAAAAAAATTGGCTAAAAAATTGATATTTCTTTGAGGAAACTTTGCTTTTGCAGACAATTTCTAATTCATCCTGAGTAAGTATTCCTGCCCCATCCCATGTTTCATCTTGAGCACATTAAAGTGAAGGATTGACTTTTCCACTGTCTATCAATAACAGATCCTTGGATATAAAATAAAAGTGAAATTGTGACTGAGACCCCGTATTTGAATTCCTTTGCAACTGCTAAATCAATATTTGCTTATCCAGCCCAAAACTCATGAGTTCAATATTAAAAAATACTATTACCATATTTACATTACATCAGAGCTACCAGAACTTTATAGAGCCATGTCCCCATGCTTCTCCATGAATTTTTTTAATCCCAAATTGTATTTAACTCCAGTTTAGATAAAGTGACAACTAATCAAAAGATATGCCTGTTTCTGGAATGAGTAAATTCTATCTTAAATCCTTAAGATATTTCCATTCCTTGGAGTGAAAAGAGTATCATATAAATAATTTAAAGAATAATTTTGTGCACCTTACATTCAGTTGTAACTGTCTATAGCACTTTTCATGTTTTTCCATGATAAACCTTAAGCTGAATATTACTGACAGCAACTGATTGCCTCAGCCAGCGTCTCATCAGGCAAATGCAGCATTAGCACTTGCACCCTGCAAGGAGAAGATGCAAGCAACAGTCTGGTTATCCAAGGAAATTACTCTTTCTATTTTACCCTGTACAGAATTATTACAGCTCTCTTAACAGAAAACTCTTTTTGTTCTATGATTGTCGATTAATTGATATTTTTTAATATTTAAGGTATTTCTCTTGCTTATTGTAAAAAATATTGATGTGTTGCTAGTGCTTAAAAATCAACTTCCTCATTCAGGAGAATAAACTGAAAAGCTATGGGAGGGTAAAAATGTAATTATGTGACATGTATTGGAGCATTTCCCTTTCAGTAAACACACAACATCAAGTCATAGAATTACAGAATATTTGGGGATGGAAGGGACCTAGAGATCATTTCATTCCAACTCCATGGGCAGGGACACTTTCACTAGATCAGGCTGTTCAAAGTGCCCTATTTATGCTTTTGCACAAGTGTCAAAAGGACTCTTTTTGGTTCTTTTTCATGTGCATGTTTTAATCCAGCTTGGAAAAGTGAATATCCTAGCAAAGTGAAGAGATTAAGTCTGAATATAAAAAGCAGCTGGACTAATATCTTGTCTATGTTTGGAGTAAAGAGCGAGCAACAGTGAAGTTCTGCTTGGTAAAGGAAATCAAATCAGCCTTCTCAGGAGATAACAGTAATTCAAACCAGGCATTTCTTTTAGTGGAAGCTCAATACCTTTAGACTAACTGATCCTAAGGAAAAGCCTTTTCATTAAGGATTATCTGTCTCTTTTGCAGAGACATTATTGAAGAGTAATGCGTTTAATGAAAAGTCCATGTAAGCATCAAGCTAAGAATTCTGGTGCTAAGACAGGGCAGCTGATCCCTTCTCTTGGATCCCACTGCTGCCATATGAATCTAATGCTGAGCAGATGAGCTTGTTTTTAATGGAGAACTCTTCTCTCTGAATGGTGAACTCACAAAGGAAAGCTAGTCTGTGCTTCCAGGCAAGAAGAAAAGTGAAAGTAAAGACAATTAATGAGTTGCTGTCAATTTTCACAGAGGCTGTGGACTCAAAAGACCTTTAGCAGAAACTGGGGACAAACTCTTACTTACCAATCACTTCCCTATACCCTGTTTTTCTCAGGAAAAAAACCCAAAACATTGATTTTTCTGTATTACAGTTGATATTGTCCTTTTGATTCCGTTCCAAAAACATATGGTGGAACAGCTTTCCTGTTTCTTCCCAGCTTATTTACCATGGAAGTGAACTGAGCACCAGCATAAGTCAACGGCTGACAGCTGGGGGGTGAAACCTTCCAGCTTTATCCATTGAGGATCACTCTGCCACTGCATCCCCCTGAGTGCTTGCAGAGAAAACCTCCTCCACAGGCTGTGCTATCCTTGGGAAGGGTCATTCAGGGCTCATGGGAAGGAAGGAGTGAATGGAGGTGGTCTGCCAGCAGTGACCATGGAAATGAAGCTCTGAAAACAGGAACCTCACCACCCCTGGGGATTGTCCCACACCAGAAGGACACCTCACAAACTGGGGCAGCATCCCAAGAAATCAGGTACAACTGCTGGGCTGTTTCCTTGGGAATTCTGAGAGATGGAAATGGAAAATGACTCTGCAGAGGCAGCAGAGCAGATGTCAATTATTTATTGCCATGGCCTGCCTGTGGTCAATAAAAACCAGAAACAAGGAAGAAAAACCTATTGGTAAACATAAATTCATTCTAATTTTAAAAAATCCTGGCTTGATATCATGTCATAAGAATTACCCCAAAGTCCCCAAACTAGAAGGATTCAAAAAACTATACGTAGCATAACATAATTCGTATTTATCTAAAGAAAAAGAAAATACTGGAGCTGTTGTTTCTGCCCTTTTCACTTTCTAAATACTGAAAAATTTCACCTGTCAAAAGACAAGATAAAAAGAGACATTCCATCCTCAGCTGAACTCTCATTTTTTCTGGCATTAAGTTATCCCCTTAATTGCCTGAGAATTTCCTCAGTGGCTTAATATTATTTATATTTAGTACATGAAATTCTCAAAAACCCAAATGTTTGAGGTAATGCTCTATTGACCCTAATCTTTAATATCTACAGATACTCTGTATTGATTTCAGTAAGTCCAAATTATCTCTTTCCCTCTACTCCCTGATGTGGAAAGAGAGAATGAGTTACTGCTTCTCTTGGTCAAATTCAGCCTGATTTTCTTTCTCCTTTGAATTAGCAACTGTAGAAACATGTAATATATAGCAGTATTTTAAATTATATCATTGCATTAACAAAGCTTCAGTGGAACCTATCTTCCCAACAGAGTAAAAGTTGAATACAATAATACAATACTGAAATTGTATTTTTACTATTGGCCTCATTTAGTGAGACCAAAACTTCCAGGAATGAGGTGATATTTTGATAAAAGTGTCCCTGCAACTTTTGGGTTGTTTTACCTCTAAAGGATGAAAACTCTGCGGCATAAAGCAGAGGTAACCTGCACCTTTAGAAACTCTGCAGTGAGGTTGGGTAAACACTGGGAAGCAACATATAAAAAATAACTTTCTCAGAGGAACTTCTTGTTGCCTTCATTCTTAAATTATTAGTTCAGATTTTTGCTGGGCAGATATTTGGCACTTTCATATTTCTGTCTAAAAGTTAAGGTTCTGAGAATTTTAATCTTAACACAAGCTTGGTGTTCAGCCTGGGCCAAAAATCCTTCAATCTATAAGTAATTTTGAAGGGAATAATTGATTTTACTCAAACATGCACAGAAGAAAAAGACTCACATAAAACCCCCAACAATTCCTCCTCAGCTGAAGGCCTGTGACTGTTCCCATTGGATCTGGAGAAGGGCTCATTCTCAATTCTGATATAAACCTGTAGCTTTCAAAATTTCAAAAGCTTTAGCATAATATAAATTGAAGTTATTAACTCAGTGGTGAAAATAACATTATCCATCCAAATACCAATATAATTTGTTTGGTTCTTTCTCGACATTTGATAGAAACACCTTTTTGCTACAGAAATTATGAAGCCTCTTTCTGGGGATATGAATTTGTTACTGTGGTTTAAAACATAAGTTAAAAACAGACCACAGAAAAGCACCAGTGGTATGTAAATATAGAAACAAAAGCAATGCATTCTATATTTTATATTTCTTTTCTTCCATGATTTGTGGTTCCATCCTTTCCCAATATCAAAGTTTCTGTTGGTAAAACCTCACAGAATAATTAAAATTGGAAAAGAGCTGCAAGACTGAGTCCAGCCTTGACTTGATGCCCACCTTGACCCCAGCCCAGAGCTCTGAGTGCCACCTCCAGCCCTTCCTGGGACACCTCCAGGGATGGGCACTCCAAACCTCCCTGGGCAGCCCCTGCCAATCCCTGCCCACCCTTTCCATGGGGAAATTCCTGCTGCTGTCCACTCTGAGCCTCCCCTGACCGCCTGAGGCCATTCCCCTTGTCCTGTCACTTGTGGTCTGGGAGAAATGCCCAATCCCAACCACCACAATACATGTTCAAATGGGTTGGTGATTTCCTGTATCATGTTAAAATATTTTTTAATAAGATTGTTTTGCTTGTTGAGTCCTTTGTGACATTCAGATTCACAACTTTTTCTCTAAACAAACACCAGTGCCTGGCGCTGGTGTTCCTAAAAGTTCTTTCCCACACTTCAGTATGAACCCTCTGTATGCTTTGAGCAATCAGTAGTCAATGACAGCATTCTGGTCATGTGGCTGCAGTTAGAACTGGCCAGCAGCCGAAGGGCTAAGGGAAGAGACCCAGGTTAATGTTGCTCCTCTCCCTTGGGCTGCATGAAGCTTTTTTGGAATGTTATTCAAAGACTAACCCTGTCCTCAGCTCATTTTTTTAAAGCAAAGACTGCAGTACTTGAACCTGTCTGCTTCAAGCTTTGATTAATGTCATTAGCTGCTGTTCTCCCTCTCTCCTCATAGCTGCCAGATGGAATGCTGAAGATTATTCTGCATCACTTAATTGGAGTTTATAATTAAAAAATGGTGAGTGCTATGATCCCAACACAGGCAAACAAGTTTCTCTAATCAGTAATTCCCTCATGTCCCCTCTCAGAGCCTGCCTGAGCTCATATGCCTCTCATCTTGCTGTATATGTTCTTTTTGCATAATTCCCCAAAAGTGTGGAGACAAATTGTGGTCATACATGTTTTTCCCTTTCAAAAAAAGTCATCCTACATATGGAAATGCAGCTCTTTCTATGTCCTCCTGTGCATACCTCCCACAATATGCAGCAAAATAGCAACATGTGCCCAAACCATACATATGGCTCCTGGAAAGTCAGCTCCAGGACTTTGGGAAGTTCAGCTAAGGATAGATTTGAGAAGTGACTTTCTGCATAATTTTTGGAGGGCAGCCAAACTGAGCAAAGGCAATTACACCTCCACTTCTGTTTGTAGCAGCAAAGTGTGTGTGCACACATAGCAATGGGCATAAAAGATTGCACAGGGCTTTTAAAACAACCGCTTCTACATTTGTCTATGTAAACAGTACCATTGCAGGCAGAACAAACACAGGAACAGCTCAATATGCATCAATTGTAACCAATGGGTGGTTCAGGCCTCTCTTCCCTTTCTCAGCTTGCAAGACTCTTCTGAGAATGTTCTAATACACGTAAAGTGTTCAGTGAAAATGGCTCACAATGATGAAAATGTCCCCCTTCAGAAAAAGAGATAGAAATATGAAGAGTACCATCACTGCCTTTCAGTGTCGTGTAGCAAAAAAGCTGCTGGACTGGAGTCTGGCTTATTGGCATAAATCACTCTGGCTTTGACAGGAATTGTTCCCTGGCAGGGTGGGCAGGCCCTGGCACAGGGTGCCCAGAGCAGCTGTGGCTGCCCCTGGATCCCTGGCAGTGCCCAAGGCCAGGTTGGACACTGGGGATGGGAGCAGCCTGGGACAGTGGAAGGTGTCCCTGTCCATGTTACTGGAATTTCTTCCCTATATCCCAAACATGGCACTATGAGACACTTTTCTTTTTATAAGCAGGCCCATGATTTTTGTGCTGCATTTTTAATCATGGAAGCATCTCCCCACTTCCCCCCTCCAATTTGCCTTATACTAATTCTTCTCTTCTACAGTAAGTTTTATTATTCATGAGAGAGAGTTGCTTCAGAAGAAGCAAGAGCTGAAGTGTTTATTGTCATATGGAGCTGGAAGAGCTATGGGAAGGCTGGACAAGGACCCACAGCTCCAGAAGAAACACCAGGTTATGCCTTGCAGGTCAGGAGGAAGCCTGGGCTCTCTTCAAGACTTTAGGGTTGAGAAAAAACTGTATCCATCAAATCATGTTCCTTTCACAGTGGCAGAAGACTATAATGGATAATCTAATCCATAGATTTTTCTGAAAAAAGTTTGGTCCTGGAAAAGCTTTTCTGTGTTGTACAAATATATAGAAGAAGCAGATGAAGTCTGGAGGAAGAAATGCTCAGCAAAGCTGTCCCCACAGGCTCTCCACAGCTTAGTGAAGTATTGCCCCAAAATAGATTTATCTGGACATATTTAGGGTCAAAACAGATATTATTGTCATCACAATACAGAAAAAATAATTCAAAACTGCTTATAAAGAAAGTTTTTCAGCTTTTGACTGTAATATTTAGTGTTGTCCAAGTGTAATGATGTGATACTTGAGATTCAAGTCTATGTGTAATTATCTAAATCCATATATTATAATCCAAGAAAGTAATAAAACCAGTCATTTTGAAGAGCAACCAACAGAGCCCATAATGTTCTGCTGTTGCTGTGCTCAGGCTCAGCAGCACACAAAAGTCAAAATGCTGGTTGACAAGGGATGCTGCTCATCACTACCCAGACTAAAGCAAACAATTTGCCAAAACAAGGCCACTTCCATGTTCCACTTGTGGGGGTTTTGCCATTAAAAAAAACAAAACAAAACAAAACAAAACAAAACAAAAAACCAAACCAAACCAAACCAAAAAAAAAAAACCACCAAAAAAAAAAAAAAAAAACCAACGAAAAAATCAAAACAAAAACAACACTCCTGGTAACTGGTAAAGAAGGGGAAACCAGAAATAGGGAATGACCACTGATTCTTCCCTTGGACAGTTAGATCTGGCTAGATGCAGATTTTTTCTGAAATTACTGTTATTTCAGCATTTTATATTTTTCTGTGAACAGCTGTGATTGATCATGTGACTCAGTAATTACCAATGCTTAGCAAAAAGAGTGTTTCTTTGTAATTAGGGCTTTTCTTTCCAGTTTGGACCAGAGTTATGACAGAGGTACTTACTTTTTTATTTATTTCAGTGCTTTTCCTTTTAATCTTCTGTTCTTTTATTTTCTTTTATAAACGTTAAGGTCTATAAAATAAAGGTTCATCGGGAAGAGAGTGTGGAAGAAGAAGGCTGGAAGTGTGTCTTTAGTTCAGGTGATCATCATCCAAAGCTGAAAAGCAACTGCTCTACTTTTTTGGGGACACACCCCTCTATTTTTGTGAGGGACAGGAACAAACTGTAGTGCTGTGGTCGTTCTTTGTGAATGGTATCACTCAAAAAACCTAATGAATAGTTTAGTCAAAAATAGTTTCCTAGACCACAGCCAAGCCATCTTAAGAAACCAAATGTGCCCCTCCTTATTCCTCCACACCTACCTGCTAAATCAGTGAGTTTGGAGCACAGGACTCCTCGGGAAGCCATGTGGGAAATAGTGTCACTGCTTATTAAATTGCAATCTACAATCAGATATTTGATTATAATATCTTAGAATAATTGAAGATAATCATGGAATGATCAGGTTTGAAGGACCTTAAATTCCACCCAGTGGGACACCTCCCACTGTCCCAGACTGCTCCCAGCCCCAATGTCCACCCTGGCCTTGGGCACTGCCAGGGATCCAGGGGCAGCCACAGCTGCTCTGGGCACCCTGTGCCAGGGCCTGCCCACCCTGCCAGGGAACAATTCCTGCCCAATATCCCATCCAGCCCTGCCCTCTGGCACTGGCAGCCATTCCCTGTGTGCTGTCCCTCCAGCCCTTGCCAATTGTCTCTCTCCATCTTATACGAAGTCCTTAACATGACATATACTCTTTGTGTCTCTCAGAATGTATGAGATACAATTTTTAAATAAATGTTGCTTGCTAGCTCATTAAAGTTGCTCAGAATGCCAGACAACTGTGGATCAATCTTTCCTCAGCATACACCAATCTAAATTTCAAATGGCCATATACAAAAGATAAGAGCACGTATTGAAATTCACACCATTTAGTAGCTATGATTAAACCTGAAAATCTCACTAGAAATAAATGGGTTTTTTCACCAAGCTCATGGACACAGGATTTCACACACAGAACTTCAGTTTAATGACACCTGTTGCATTTCACAAAGGGACATGCAGCAACATTTAAATAACAATTAAATAATTAATAAATTACTGAATTAGAATTGAAGCACATACATGTTACTTATATTTAAATTTCGAGGGACAGGGACTTAAGAGGGACTATGATGTGAACTGTGATGTGTTTCAAGGTGGCACTCTCTTCACCCCCAGAGCCTTGCACCATTTGTTTTTAAATTGTTGCCTGTTGTAATCATATCTTTATTGTGACACCCCAAAAAAAGCAGAACTTATTATTTTGGTCAAATTTTGAGCATATTCATAACAGCTGGGACCCAAAATACCCTAACTGTTGCCTTGGCTGCAAGTCCAGTTAAGGGGCCTTTTTAAATGGACTTTTTAAATTCTAGGAAAGGCAACAGAAAACACTCCTGTGGGATATATAAGAAGCTCTGAGACTTTTCCAGAAGTGAGATTCAAGATGCCTTTTTTTTTTTTTTTTTGAGCTGCTAACAAGCAGGTCTTACCCAGCTGAGCAGAACATCTGGCACCTCACCAGGGGCTGCAGGTGGTGGAGAGCCAGACTGAGACAGATGTGGCCACTTACCTGCATCAACACTCCTGCTGTATTCAGGGCTCCTTAGGCAGTGAGGGAAACACTACACAGCCTTTCTGAGAAATTTGGAAAAGTTACATGGAGCTAGCAGAGATTTACAGATTCTGGTATCTGAGGAGTAAAAAAAAAGGCATTTATTGTTATTGATTAAATTGTCCTGTGCTCAGCACAGCAATATTTCATAGAAGTACTAGGAATATATTTACTTTGCTCATTATATTATGATGTGCACAAATCTTTTATTTAAAATCCCTCAGTAAAGCTTCTGCATGATTAAAGTTCCTAATGCTTAAATACTCTTTCTGCATAATCATACAAAGCCAGCCTACGACTGTGTGGTCCTCTTGGCTTTGAGAATTAGGAGAAAACACTACAAGGCAAAACATGATTTTTTAGCAGACTGTGGTGTAATGACTTTCTGTGAGAAAGCTTTCATTTGTTTAACTTATTTTAAACAGCACTACTTTTTATGAAATAATAACAGAACTTCTTACACAAGTCAGTGACAGCTTTTAAAGTATCATAAAGCATAACATGCAATTTTTACTATTTGTGCTTTTAAACTGTTTTGTTGTTCCAGAGAAACAAATAGGCCCAACACAACCTAATTGCTCCTTATATGAAAATCACACTGAATAAACTCCGTTTCTGTAAACCTTCCCAAAGAGTAAATAAAAGAACCAAATAAATTTGTATTTTGTTACATAGGGATGAGCTTATTACCACTGATAGGTCTAAATTATCAGCTGCCAAAACAATAACTTTGTTATGATCTGAGGTCCTGAACGCATATGGAATAAATTAAGGAAAACACACATTCTTTGCCACTTTTGATCACTAGTCCTTCTTACTTTTGGTAATTAATTTTTTTTCTGCTGTGCTGGGAAGTGCCAAACAGTAGAGAAAAGAAATCAGAATGGACTCTCTCTTCACTAGCAATAAAAACTGTCATTTCCTTTCAGCTAGAACAAATTCAGCAACACCCTGCTTTGTAAGTTTTTTGACCATCCTGCTCTCAAAGTGACAGTAAATGGTTGCAATTCTCATAGATTAGGGAAATTTCATCAAATAAACACCCTCACTGCTCATTTTGATCACACAGAGTTCTGGGTTACTTTCCTTGCAGCACAACAAGATCTGAGCATTCCCCAAGGGATTAAATTGGGAAGTTGTGCTAATACGGGCAATGAAGAGAGTGAGAGCCTGTGAGAGCCCTGCAGGCCCCTCAACATGGACTTCAGTACAGTCTTTGGGAAGGCAAGAGGAAATATCCTGGTCCAAGCTTTTCTGTTGCAACAGTTCCTTTCCATCTTGATTGGTCCTCTTTTCCTCCCATTGTTAAAGAGATTTGGAAGAAAATACCGATTTGGGATGAAGGTCAGATACCCCAAAGGAATCTATGAGCAATATATTTCTATGCACAAATCTGGAGTTTAACCCTCCTGGGAGTTGGATAATTCTTTCCAGCAGATTGCTGACATTGGCAGGAAAGCATCAGCTCACAGGTGTGGAAGAAGAGGAGAGCAAGGCCCCTTGTGGGAGCAGCCCAGTCAAGCTCTGCATCCACTGGGGGTGTGCACAAAAGGCTGAGCCGTGGAAAGATCCCTGTGATAAAGTGGCCATCCCACAGCAGCTCAGCAGCATTCCTCCACATCCTCCACTTGTATCCAGGCAACAGGAGGAGCAGGGCCAGCTGGAAGCAGTCAGGGTAGGGGTCCGGACACATTTTCACTGACGAGGGCAGAGAGGGCAGAGGGCAAATATTGGAGTCAGTAAGTCAGGAGTCTCTCTGATTTCTTCAGAGAGAAATCAAGAGTGAAGGGATTGAATTAAAGTCTTTGAATAGAATGAGTAAGTGAATAGATGGAGTGAATAAGTAAGTAAATGGAATAAGTTTTAAGTGCTTTTAGTGAGTAAGAGGTCTTAGATGCCTGAGAAGTAGTACATGTTCTAGTGAAGGTTGAAAAACATGCTAGTGTTTCCTTAGAGGCTCCAAGAACCCAGCTTCAGACATAATAGAGTTAGAGTTAAGAATATTGCTTATATTTTTCAATTTGAACAAGATAGGCCATGAACGTAGTCTATACGTAACCTGGCATGCTAAGAAACTAGAATTCTAATAGGTTAAGAAGTAGTGGTCCAAGTTTGTGTCTTAGCTGGTTGGAAAGTTACTATAAAAGAACATGCATCAGGGAGAGCTGGGGCTCTATGCCGGGGCTCCATGCCATGGCTTTATGCCATGTGCATTTTGCCACTGCAGTTTTGCCATTGCTTTTAGCCATTGCTTTGCTTTGCTTTGTTTTTGCTTTTGAGACTGATGTGCTTCTATAATAAATAACTTTACAGCAACTATTAGCTGCTTCACTTTTTACACAAAAGGAGAAGAAGCCCAACAGTGTGGATGCCCAAGAGGCACCCGGAGGTTTTCCTAAACCTCACAGGCAAAGATAACTTATTGATTAACATTTGGATCATTAATATATTCAAATAGTTCAGTTCTTGTTTGAGGCACTGAACTGCCATCCAACTAACGGATAAAGACACACTGAGAAAGTGTTTTAGGTAAAGAATTAACTGTAAAATTCCATCTCCTTGCTATATGTATTTAATCTTTCCCTTTGCTCTTCTGCTCACCAGCCCTCCTAATTTGTATTTCTACTGAATATTGACTTCGTGATAAGTTCAGCCCCCTGTGTCAGCCAAGACTCTAGGACCAGATGGCAGAAATTTAGGTACACACTATCCAGCTGTTAGCAAAGGTATTTTGTTTTCCTACACATTATGGAATATTAATTATAGACAGATTAGATAGAACAAGGAGCATAGCAATTTTTCAAGCATGATTGCAGTGAAAAATAGTGACAGGTAGCTTCTTCCATGAAGAAAATACTTTAATAATGTCTCTATTTTATCACAGAGACAATTCAAAATCAATGGAAACTTGGTTTGATACCCAGAGATCCTTTGGAAAATTATAGTATCAGGCTTGATATTGTATAACAGGGTACAGAAATCCCAGTTAGCAAAGCAAACACATTGGCAGTGTCACATGTCAGCAAATAAAATTGCTCAATTTAAAACATTTAGTTCATGTAATGTAGATCCCAATTTTATTTAATTCAGCAAGTTGTCAGAATAGTTCTCCAGAATGGAAACAATTTTTCTCATTTTGAGAAAAGAGCTTGTGTGTAAAAAAACTTAAGAGCAAAGCAGTCATAATAAGAAGCCAGCAGATTGTTTGAGGTTGATATTAAATAGCTTTATTTCATATAGAATATATTTTCTCCATATAAATAATAACCTGAATTCAAGAAAATAAACCCAAATGGGGGAAGTTACCTCCATTCCTTTGGAAACAAAATAAGGGAAGCACTTGAATAAGTGCTGAAGTAACTGGGTTTCCAGTAACTGGAAATTACTGGAAGTTTGAAGTAACTGGGGGGGGGCATTTCCTGCCATGCCTGTGGAATGAGAGGGATCTCCAAAAATCCCCTCACCTCAGCAGCAGCTCAGCTCAGCAGGGAGCACACTCCAAAGCTCTTAGGGAGGTGTCTCTCCTCCTCTGAGTGACTCTCTCTTCAGACATGGATCTCTGCTAAATGGCTGAAAATGCATTTAGTTCTTATTTCTTCCAGTGGGTTAAAGCATTTAGGTGGATTAGAGAGTGATTTCCTTAACCTGGCTGTGGCATCAGGTTACAATGATGCTCTGGCTGTCTGACTGAAAGACAAAAAAGCACATTTCAGATGGAATCATGCCTGTGGCTATAGAAAACAGTCTGGAGGGTTAAGATTTAGTTGGGAAAAAGAACCCAGCCAATCAAAAAGTGCTGAAGCAGTGTAAGCACAAAAAGGGCTGCTCATACCGTAGGAATTGTGCTGTTCCATTGCTTATGGCATAAAAATTTTAACTATGCATCCCTTGGATTCATCCCACAGAAGTTCACCCTAATTAACTCCTGGTGACTCTACGTTCAGCAGAGCAGAGGTGACCCAAGCCTGCAGTTGAAGCCCAGAACAAGATGTTTATAAATAGAAAGCTGCTGACAAAATACAGGAAAGCAGCCCAGATATCCTTAGACAAAAACTCTGAGGAACAATGGTGATTGGAATTACTCTTAATAGAAACATGTTGAAATTATCCATCAAACAAAGAGATTGACGATAAAAATGAAACTCGGTCCAGATTTATGTTCTCAATAGTTTAACTTTTTGAGTAGAGCTGGAATTGTTCTTTCTGGCTTAAGAGACCATGGAAGGCAGCAAGTTGCTCTACCCAGTACACAGGTGCTGCATCTGGAGCAGGGCAGCCCGGGATCCATCCATGCTGGGGCTGAGCAGCTGGAGCAGCCCTGGGAGAGCCCTGGGGAGCTGTGGGGCAGAGCTGGGACCCCAAACCCCCTGCCCTGGGCTGAGCCAGCGTGGGCAGCAGGGCAGGGGGGATTCTGCCCCTCTGCCCCCCAGGTGAGACCCTGAGCACCTGCAGAGCTGCCCCAGCCCTGGGCCAGCACAGCAAGGAGCTGGAGCTGCTGAGAGAGCCCAGAGGAGGCTCCAGGATGAGCAGAGCATGGAGCAGCTCTGCTGGGAGGAAAGGCTGGCACAGCTGGCATTGTTCACCTGCAGAGGAGAAGCTTTGGGCTGAGCTCAGGGTGGCCTTGCAGGGCCTGAAGGAGCTGCAGGAAAGATGGAGAGAGACAATTGGCAAGGGCTGGAGGGACAGCACACAGGGAATGGCTGCCAGTGCCAGAGGGCAGGGCTGGATGGGATATTGGGCAGGAATTGTTCCCTGGCAGGGTGGGCAGGGCTGGCACAGGGTGCCCAGAGCAGCTGTGGCTGCCCCTGGATCCCTGGCAGTGCCCAAGGCCAGGGTGGACATTGGGGCTGGAGCAACCTGGGATAGTGAGAGGTGTCCCTGCACAGGGTAGGGGTGGGATGAGACGAACCCTAAGGTCCCTTCCCCGCACAATTCTATGAATTCATGGAGTGAGATTTTGCACTCCCATTTTCCTTTCAGTAAAATGTCAGGGCTGGATTTAAATCTTTAAATTCACCTACCTGTGATCCAGACTGGCATGGGTGTCCTCTAATTCCTTCATCACACTTTGCTGAAGTTCTGGATGTCACAGGACCTCAGCACGGCACTAAACACCAATGACTTAGCTGCTAATCCCTAAGTCTCTTGGCTTTCTGTCAATCTATTCTGCTCAATAGATTCTCAAATTACTAAAGTTAATATATGCAATGTTAAAGTTCAAACAGCACTGAACAACTTGGACAACAATTATAGAAATAAAAAGGAATGCCAAATAGGAGGGGGATCAAAAGAACTTCTACAATGAGTATTTCCAAAATCTAAAGCTCCAGTTACATAACTTTTAAACACTAACTGAAGAAATAAAAGAGTAAAAAGTGGAATCGTATGTGGGCAATTTCTGACTAGAAGCACAGTTAATTCCAACAATATAGTCCGTGGAAACGGTCCAAAAATCTCAGTTGAATTATCAGATAAGATATTACTTGTGTTGTATGAACACTTTATATATTTGTAACCTGTTTTTCATGACCAGTGACAGAAAGTATGAATTAGTTTCATTTCTTTCTTGTCAAACTATATGCTTAGATTTTTAAAGGAAGGAAATAACCATTGTCAGTCATATGAATTGAGTATATCATTATGTACAAGCAGGCTTTAAACAGCAAAATATGATCATGTCAAAAGAGGCTGCTTACCTACCAATTTTGTCAAAGTCATGATTTGAATATCCTCTGACTGATATCCCAACAATGCATCTCATCTTACACTTTGGATCACATAATTTCCCTTGTGAGTCTCACAAATGGAAGGGAAAAAAAGGCTCAGAAAGTTTGCTTTCACATTTTCTGTATAAAGAAAATCAACATTTAAAATTTATTTGTTCACACTCCTACTTTCAATTTAGCATCAAAATCTGTTCCATGTGTTTCCTATTTACAAGCTTTTTTTGAAGTTAATAGGAGAAGTGCAGAGTTCTTCTGTGGTCATTGTATGTTTTTTTGAATATTTTTATTTTAACAGCAGACCTTCACTCTGTGTATTTTCTCTCAAATAGAGGTCTAAAATAAATTGGTTCCCAAGGATCAATTCTTCCTGTTATCTGTTGTGCAACAGCATCAGGGATAAGTTCCTTCCAAAACAATTTTAACATCCTTTCCTTCTTCAGTAAGACTTTGGATCACATATAATTGATAATATTTCTAATGTAAAAAGAAGGTTCTGAAAAGCTTGAGCTGGTGACAGTGGCATCCTTTGCCTGGGTAAAATGTCCAGCAGTTTATTAGCAGGGTCTGACCCAATAAACTTGAGTTTATTTCTATTTAACAGCCCCTAACTTTACCAGACTTTTTCAATAATTTGTGTAAAATTTCTTAAGGCAAGCTTAAGTCAGCCTGGAAAAATTAAAAAAAAAAAAAATTTGGGAAAATGGGACAAAAAAAATCCCTCAGCTTAAGGAATGTAAATTCTTTTGCAATTTTTGTTAAACCAAGAATTGGCACAAAATCTTGCTCATAAGGAAGGAATATGAAGCATCATCTCCAAGGCTCGTAACCTGGTGTAGCTTTTCCCTGTACACACCATTAAAAATATATCCCATTTGGCTGTGCTGAGTTCACACACCCAGGGAGGGGGAGTGAGAGAGAGGGTAGCAGACAGAGAGAAAGCCTTTGGTGCTATTTTGAAATAAACAGATGACAAGGTGGGTTTGTGTCTGCCTTTTTGCCTTGGCTTTTGATTTGATTCCCAGGCAGCAGCAGCCCTGTCCTGGGCCAGGGAGTCCCTGAGACCCTCGGTGTTCCTCCAGCTGGGGTGAGACACAGACACTTCCCTCTTTTTCAGGAGCCTGCAGGTCTGGCTCAGCTCCAGAGCAGGATTCCAGTCTGCACAAATCCATTTACTCTCCTGAGAGCAGAAGCTGCTGTGTGAAACAGCTGACACAGCTCACAGCATCACTGCCACTGCTGGGAGGCATTGCTTGGTGTCTGTCTGAAATAATATTTGGAACCTGATACACCCAGACAAGAAGTTTCCCTTGCACACGGCTTCAAATGCTTCCCATAAAGTAACCTCAGGTGAAAAAGAAACGGTCAGCCTTGAGCTTACATGGCTACATAGAGAAAGTCACAGCCTGCTAATTATGTGTCTAATTAGACACTACTGACTCTCATGCCCTTTCTGAAACTCTGACATCAAATACAGAGTAAAAACTTCTGAGCATGACAGAAATGGAATCACCTCTCTCATTTTCTAAGCATTAGCTACTGGTGATAGGGGGGTGTACTGTGCTGAAAGAGGTGTGTGCAAGCAAAGGCTGAAGTGAAAGTAATCACTCCATTAAATATTTCACACACAGTATATTTCCCTTAGATTAAACACATTAAGTCCCTTTGAACCCAAGCTGAACAAAAAGAAGCAAAATGTCAAGCTATTATGTTAACATTTTCCAACCTCAGGTCTTTATCAGCTCTCTGAGACAAAGACCAAATCGAGCTTTCATGTCTGAACATGGCAGGTAGGATGCAGGTGGTGCAGCACTACTGTCAGACATTTGGATCATTCCTCACCAAGCAGAGAGAAAAATGTCAGCCGAGATGTTCATACAGAACTTGACATTTGGGTAAGCGAACATAACCTTCAAATCTGACTTTCTTTTTACATGGAGCAGAAAAATACAAAAATAATGGAGACAGGCAAAGCAGAGTTTGAATAATCATTGCACAACATCTTCTTAATCCAGATCCTGCCTACAGCGTCTAATCTGAGGCCTTGTTCCAGCAGCTGTGTGTCACCTCAGAAATGAACTATAAAAAATTCAAATAGAGAGCAGCACTGTGTATTTTTCAACTCAGCCTAGTGAGGTCATGATCTCTAAAATGGTTCTGCCAGGGAATGCTGTGCCTGCAGCTACAACCTACAAATGTAGGACATGCAGAACATGGAGCACTCACTTTCTGCCTCAATATTTGTTAGAGGAACCCCAGCATGCCCCAAAGAGGAAGTGCCTCTCCCCCTGCTGTCTGTGACACATCTGAGTCTGCAATTAAAGATGGAAGTTGGTAAGATGAGCATCACCCTCTATAATTCACTCTAAAATGATGTTATTGAGTTCAGAATAAGAGGTGTAAACAGTGAAGGGTTGCATGTGGAGAGGTTTATAGCTGGCCTGCAAGCCAGAGAGGGTTAATGAATAAGGGTTATTTCTGAAAAGTATTCTATCAAGGCCATTGGCCTGGAGACCAAGAAGAGAAGAAACCTGAGCTGGGAAAAATACTTTCAGAAAAGTTTTGGGAAAAACAGAGGCCTAGATGTTTTACACCAATGAACGTTGTCTTGATCCATTGTAACCAATGAACCAAGTGCAAACTTTGTAGAGTGTATAAAAGACAGCTAGCCGTTGTAATAAACAGGATATTAGCCTTCTGAAATGGAGTGTGCCTGTTTGTGTGTCGCGCCTGCCTCTACAGTGCAATTCTCCAAATGCCAAGAATGAGTCTGTTTCCCCCTAAGCTTTGCTACCCCAAACAACTAAGTAGAGGTTTAAAATGAGCAGAAAAAAGGAAAAAAACAGAAGGGATAAAACAAAAATGAGGGAGTGGTCCTCGAGCGCTGTGTCCAGTTGTGTCCCCTCAGCTCAGGGAGGACGCTGAGACGCTTGAGCGCATCCAGAGGAGGCAACGAGGCTGGGGAGGGGCTTGGAACACAAACCCTGTGAGGAACAGCTGAGGGAGCTGGGGATGTTCATCCTGGAGAAAAGGAGACTCACAGTGACCTTATCGCTCTCTACAACGCCTGACAGGTGGCTGTGTCAGCTGGGGTTGGTCTCTTCACCAGGCAGCACTGACACAACCAGAGCACACAGCCTCAGGCTGCACTAAGGGAAATTTAGGTTGGATATTGGGGAAAAGATTTTACTGAAAGAGTGATAAAGTACTGGAACGGTCTTCCCGGAGAGGTGGTGGAGTCACCATCCCTGGATGTGTTTAAAAAGCCTGGATGTGGCACTCAGTGCCATGGTCTAGTTGAGGTGTTAGGGCATGGGCTGGACTCAATGATCTTGGAGGTCTCTTCCAACCTCGTGATTCTGTGATTGGTTCAGCACTGACTCTGGCTTTGGAAGAGTACTCTGAAAAAACCCCACACAACACAGAGGCAGATTCCTCATATTTAGTTTGGTTCTGTCGCAACTCAATTTTTAGAAACAATTTGCATCTTATCATTAACAATGCTTAAAACTAAAAGTTAAAAAAAAAAAACCCTTTTGACAATTTGTTCAAAGATTTCCAATTGACACAATTATTCTAGGGTATGCATTTTAGTTACTCCATTTAAAAATTTCATCAAGATTTTCCAGATATATTTTTCCCTGATATAGTTTTGAAATTATTTTGAAATTTGATCATAGAATCACAGAACAGTTTGGGTTGGAAGGGACTTCAAAGCGCATCCAGTGCCACACCCTGCCATGGGCAGGGACACCTCCCACTGTCCCAGGCTGCTCCAAACCCTGCCCAAGGGACATAAACCAGTATGACCCAGTTTTATTACCCCAAATAAGATTTAAGAGATTGTGTTGAAGTCGAACAAGGGAAAAATACCAGTCAAGGCTTGCTCTTTGGAAACAGGGCTGAGAACAGCCATGTTGCTGCAGAGCTCCACAGCCAGCAAGAGGAATCCTCCAAGGGTTGAATTTTTAAGGTGCTGGACACCAAGAAGGTTTGCGCAATCTTTTGAAATGTCTGTTTTCTAAATGAGAACCAAGCTTTTGAAATTCATATCCTAAGCTTTCCATAGAGGCAAGCAATTTCAAAAATATGTGGTTTTCCATAGCTTTTCTCCATAGCAGCACTGTAACTTCTGTTAAAGACTCACTCTCTGGAAAATATGGTGTAGCTTTCAGTATAATTCTCAAATGAAAAAAACGAAAAACAAAAAACAAGAACAAACAAAAACAAAACAAAAAAAAAACCAAACAAAAACAAAACAAAAAAAAACCAAACAAAAACAAAACAACAGAAAAAGAACACAAAACAAACAAGGAATTTTGCTGTTGATAGTAAATTTTGCTATAGAACCTCAAACCCCATCATGTAAATCCCTTTACCATGCAATCAAAATAACTTCTCCTGCAAAAGGATCCACAATCAAATCACTAAATCAAGCAGCCACCTCTTCTCACACATGGAAAGTCTTGTCTCAGTTCAGCAATTACATACAAGTACAGAATCTAACAGTAAATAAAACAAAATTTGTCTCCTGCCAGACACTGAAATTGTCATGAAGCAATATCTCTCCAGAATTTTTAATATCAGGACACAGGTAGGATATGAAAAACTCGTCAAGAACAAATCTGCTCTTTAGCAAACCAGGAAAACACTGAACCTGTCCAAGCAAACATGAACAGAGCAACGAATCATGGATTTCTGTTATGAGCTGTGCCCATGCCAAAGGTTAAAGAGATCCAGATTCTCAGTGATTTTAGATCTAAATGGCTCCAAATATTTTAGGCTATTTACCTCATCTGAATTAAGACTGGCTTAGTAATGAACTTGGCTGTTCATAAGCAGCAACGTTAAGCTCCCTGCTCGACAGGAGCTGTAGTTATACTCAATGTATGGTTTTGTAGGCCTGATAAAAGGTGCATCTGCTATAACCTCACTGAGGTTACAGCACAGCAGAACATTTGCATTCAAGCTTTTGTCAGCAAGCCAGATGCCTTTGATTACATAACAACCTGATCAGCATCTTTGGGCAGATTTTTTAGTCTGCAGCACCTCCTTGAAATTGAACGGAAATGGCTCACTGAGGGCCTCACTGTGTGGTGTTCTGGCACTGCTTCCTTCTGATCTGTCATATTTCCAGCTCCTTATATCATTTGGTTAATTTCCTCTAAAAAGAAAAAATAAAATACCCCAAAACCAAACCAAAACAAACAAAAAAACCTTTTAATTTCTGTAATATTTAAATGAAACAGAGAGAATGACAAGTGCAAGACTTCCTCTTTTCATTTGGTGCAGTTTCTCTTGGTGGACATGAGCCTAAAACAGAATTTGCATTTCTTTCCCTCTTTCCAAATTTTTTCATCTCCTATCCCTTAAGTAATACTGTGTTGTGTCCCTGCAATAATGCAGTGTAAAATCGCATATTAAAGCAAAAAAAAAAAAAAGTTTTCAGTGCATATCACTAAAAGAAATATACAGTTACTACTTAGTGGAGCTGTTGCAGTAATTGTGTGGGGGAATACTGGGAATGTTAGGAGGTGACTGGGTAATAAATTACTCTATGCACCATCATAGAATCATTTTGGTTGGAAAAGGCCTTTAAGATCATCAAGGGCCACTGATAACCCATCACAGCCACCACTGACCCATGTCACATTTATTTGAATAGTAGGAATAAAATCAAATTCACATCTGCCATCCAGTGCCAAGCAAAAGAGGTGTCAGTGATTGGGGGGGTTGGACTAGAAAACCTTTGAAGGTCCCTTCCAACCCAAACCATTCCATGACTTTACTACACCTGAGCCCTGGGTGCTCTGAGTGAGGTCAGGGCAAAGCATCATGAAATCCAAAGTATTTCCAGCAGTGAGATATTAACTCTTAGAAAAAATGGCATTAAAACCACAATATTTTGTGGTTTTTAATGAGCATTATCTCCAGATTAATCAAAAAGTCACGTGAGAAGTTCTCAGTAAAACCTATCTGGAGACTCAAACCACAGGAGACAGCATTCTGTAAAATTAAATCCATACAAAGAGTTTGAGATGAGGTGTGAAGTCATTTGGAATATTGTCGTTTTCTCCTCTGTGTGCCAGAGAACACACACCAAAGAAGTTCAGATGTGCTTCAAATAAGGTCTAATTACTTCTAGACTACAATACGGGTATTGAAATATGTTCAAGGATTATTAAGAAAGGAACGTTCAAGCAGATATCAGTTTTAGCAATAATGAATTCCAGCTGGAAAAGGCATAAAAGCAAAAATTCTGTGTCTTAAATAATATAATACCATTGTAACCTTTTATAAAATACTGGGTTTACAACAAATTTAAGCTTGTTCTGGAAGACCTACAGAATTCTGTAGTCACTAGAGGTCACTGTTACTTTTGAATCATTCGAGTCTGCTGACTGCTAAATCTTCTTCAGAATGTTCTCAATTTGAGAACTTGCCTCCATGAAATATATTCATGTTAAATAAGGATACTTGAAATAGATAACTGAGTGTCTTCCTGAGAAAAATAAGTCCAGAAATACAGGTCAAAAGCTGTGGTCAGAAGAGTGTTTTAAAATATTGAATTTATCATGGTCCTTCCAGCCACAGGTTCATTCTGGTGACTCCAACAATAAAGAATATTGAGATGAGGTGCCCCCAAGAACTTGGTACTCATTCAAGTCATAACCCACCAGAAAAGGGAAAGAAAATCAAGTAGAATGGCTGGACCATGAGATATTCAGGCATTGACTAATCAGGAGTCCTTAAGACAATAGAACAAGTGATGATTGATATTTGAGGAGAAAAATTAAAAAGAGAAACAAAACTGGTGAAAAATAAAGACTTTTTGGATGTTTTCTGGACCTTGTCTAATATCTATTGCTACTCTGACTTACATTAAAGTTGTTTGTGTGAGGCATTTGCTGCAGAGCTGTCACTGCTGCTGCCCCCACATCACATTTCTGGCACTGAAGTCGCCTCCTCACTGTTGCAATTTTCAGCAGGAAGTTGGTGAGGGTGAAGACTAAGCAAAAAAAATCCTTTCAAAATTATTTTCCTTTTCTAAATGCAAACACAAGACATTAATGAGTCTGATCAAAAAGCCAGGGACATGCAGTGTCTGTCCAGTCCTTGATGCACCCAGAAGGAGGCAGAGCTGCTCAAAGGGCTGGAAGGGATGTCCTGTGAGGAGCTTAGAACTCTGGGCTTGTTAAACTTGGGCAAAATGAGCATGAAGGTGACCTCACTGCTCTCTACAGGGGAAGGAAGATGGTATCTACTGATGGGACATGGGAATAGCTCAAAGCTCTTCCAGATGAGGTTTTACCAAGAAATGCTTGGGAAGCATTTCTTTAATGCTTGGTCGGAGAGGATGACCAAGCACTCGAAAGGCTGTGGGACACATACTGAGAAAGTAAGAAAATTACAGCCTGAAAAACATTCCAGGCTGGAGCTTTTCAGCTCTGTGCCCAGCCGATGAGCTGGTCCAGCTCAAGGCTAGGGAGAATTTCTCCCAGGGTGATAATTTGGTCAAAATAATAAGGAATTAAGAACAAGATAGAACACCTGTTGGGGTACGTGACCAGGCCCTAAGAATGGGGTGTCTTCTCTCTGAACCAATCACCTTTTCCTCTACTCTTGGAACTGTGAGTCATGCTATAAAACCAAGTGTGTTTCTGAATAAACTTGTCTCTTTCTTCCTGTCATGCCAGACGACCATGTAGCTGTGCATCTTATTTCCGCCGCACTTAAAGGGTTGAAACCCCTTTCCACGGCTACAAAAGGCTTCTTAGAGAGGCGATTGAGGCCCCAGGTCTGTCAGGGTTTAGGAGCCTTTTGGACAGTGCCCTTGAGAACAAGCTTTAGCTTGGTCAGCCCTGAGCTGCTCGGGCACTTAGATTAAGTGATGGTTGTGCTCCCCTACCATGGAAATAGTCTGTTCTGTTCTACTGCAGGTCAAAGCTGGAGGTGTGACGATAAAGGAAAATCCATATATTTTGACTGGAGTCAAAATAAAAGTCCAATTTTTGCTGTACAAAGAACACTGAGATGCCATATGGACTTAGGATTCAGAGTTCACAAAACAGAAACAAAATTCAGGATGTGATTTTGAGCATTGAGCAAATTCCCTGCCTGGAGAGGACAGATCATCAGTAGTTAAAGTACAAATCAGGTCAGAGCTGCAGGTCCCACTGCCAGCTGCACTGTTTGGGTCCAAAGCAGGTTTTGGGTGCTGCAGAGGGAGCAGTAGGTGCTCCCCAAAACTGTGACATCCCCTTAGATAATTTAGATTCTCTCCCCTTCTAGGCCTTCCTGGCTGGATGGCTTCCTGGGATAATTTTTGTTATTTCTTATATAAGATTTTGCCTCATTTATATAAGATTAAGGACTTCTAGGAATCAGAATATGTATATTTACCTTCCCTGTATTTTCTGCTCTTATAATGATTAATCCTCCATCTATTAGCAATATTTGTCACATTTCCTCTCCCCTTGCAGCATGTGCTTCACCTTCATTTGATTGCCTGGAGATGCAAACAACCTCCCCACCAAAAAAAAGCAACAAAAATGTCACAACCAACATTGTGGGAGTCTGGGAATCTTCCACACCTTTCCCGAGGCAACATCAGGAAACTGTAAATCCTCCATGAATTACAATTCCCAAGCTGAGTCAGCAGGTGACCTGATGCCACTGCACAAAATGAACCCAGAGATCTCAAAATCCTCTCTACATTTCCACACTGTCCATCCCCACCTCCCAGAGCACTGTGTTTCTTGTATCTTTTTTCCCCATTCAATCCTGGAATAAGAATATAAGGCTATTAAAATGCCAGTTTGTGTGGCTGGAAAATAAAACCCTGCCCAGATGTTATGTCTGTCATCAATTCAAGGTGAGCTCTGTGAGCAAGAAGCTCCTTTAAGGGAGACCAAAGGGAAAGATACGGCCAGATGGGCTCAGTTTACACAACAAATGTTTCATGTGCCTCTGCTCTTAGAAAACAAATGTGGAAAAATCAGAAATCTAAGAATTAATTCCTCTTTCACAATAGTGGAAAATGAGTCTCTCCTTACAAAGACAGAGAAGAGACAGCCTGAATAAACTGTTAAAACCTATGAATGGATGTCTCAGCCATTCATAAGTTCTTTGTGCAGTAAATGCAGCAAAGAAGGAAATTTAGTGAAGGGATGTATTTACTGATGAAGAACAGGGAGACAAAACATGAAGCAAAACTAAAAATATTCTGCCACAAAACCCTCCTGATTGCAGAAAATGTAATCCCATAATCAGAGATTTGCAATCCTCATGGCTGGCATAAAGACTTTACAATTCTGTTGAAGAACAGAGTCTGTAGCAGAGCGTTCTTTGTATACAACAGTTTCAGCAAATAGAATTGTATATGTATTCAACAAATGTTTATGCCATTCTAAGAAGAATTAAAGCTAGACAGTGTGGGGAACACAAAGGTCAATCAGAGTCACATTAAAAACATTCTGTTCCATCTTTTAGCCATTCAGAAGCCAAGGGAGATCATTGTACTTTGGAATGAAAAGGGAATGTATGGGGGGCAGTCATTTCTTCTTGCCATAGAAAGAGCCAGTAGTCAGAAAAAAAAAGCCTGTTTAATGGTTTTATTTGCAGGAAAATGCAAGTGAGAGAACAGCTGTGCTAAACCACTGTTTGTTCTTGTTTTTAAACAAAGCATAATCACTAAACGCGATGGATGCCGAGGGAAAATAACCAAAGTTAGGCCTGGTTCGAGCCTTCACTCATTTCCAAGTCATTTTCTTGCTTCAGATCTGTTCATTTGAGGCTTCTGCTCCTAACAGAATTTTAATTTCTTTCACAATACATTGATTTTTTTTTTTTCAACAAATTCAGGGGCTGACACTACTTTAGCACTGATTTTACCCTGTAGTCTCATCTCTGGCTCCTAGTTAACCCTTGTTACATAAGAGAGAAGAAGAAGTCCATCCATCATGTTTTATCTATTTTTACTCTTCTCAAGTTTGAGTAAGGTTATCTGGCTTCAATATTTTTTTAATTATAGTGTTGAAATTACAGTGACTGTGGTTGCACAAATAGACACATCAAGATCAATAGTCAATTTGATCTGGAGAAGCTTTCTTCTTTTATACCATGTCAGATAAAAGAGAATATCCATGGTTACTGCTATTAATATTTATACCACTCTCTAAGAGGAAAGAAAAATGCTAGACAACAGAGCTGGACATTGATTGTTGTACAGATTATTGTGCAGCATTAAAAAGAGGTGCCTGAAAATGGGACTGAGAATAATTTTCCACATTGCCTTTAGCCCAGGGAGCTGAGAAGGGACAGAAGAGTAAAGCCAGTTCATCCAAATGCAGAATATCCAATACTTGGTGTTCAAATGGCTTCTTTCAATGCTCTCCTTCAGAAGGACAAGGAGATCCAGGAGGAGCTCGGCAAGAGCACAAGGATTTGAGAGTACTGAGGGCAAATGCCCAACCCAGCACAACTATGGCTTTCCTCCCCCCATGCTCTGAGATTTGCTTGACATAAGAGAGTAAATGTGCCCTGCTGTGTGAACTTGGGCTGAAGTGCAGGATGAGTCCCCCACTCACAGGGACACAGCTCAGGGACCCTGAATGTCCACATGGGGTGGGGAGAGGAATGAAAGGCTGGATAATCCCTCAACTCCATGTGCTTGGCCTCTGGCTCTGGGCTCTGACCCACTGAGGGCAGAGGGTCCATCCCCCCAAAACTTTAGGGGTTGTTTCAGTGAAGTCCTGCCCTGCGTTTTTCTCCTCTCCAGTGGGCTGGGATTGTGACATCGGGCACAAACCAGCACAAATTGGTCCCACAGCACACAAAGGTGTGTACTGAGCTGCCTGGATTAGAGCTGCCACTGCTTAGGGCATTCAGAAGGAGAGTTTTATACATATTTGCCTTTCTCAGGTCACAAAGAATCATTAAGGCTGGAAAAGCCCTCCCAGCCCATGGAGTCCCAGCTGTGCCCCATCCCCACCTTGTCCCCAGCCCAGAGCTCTGAGTGCCACCTCCAGCCCTTCCTGGGACACCTCCAGGGATGGGCACTCCAAACCTCCCTGGGCAGCCCCTGCCAAGCCCTGCCCACCCTTTCCATGGGGAAATTCCTGCTGCTGTCCACCCTGAGCCTCCCCTGCCCAGCCTGAGGCCGTTCTCTCTCCTCCTGTCCCTGTTCCCTGCAGCAGATCCCAAATCCCCCCGGCTGTCCCCTCCTGTCAGGGAGTTGTGCAGAGCCACAAGGGCCCCCCTGAGCCTCCTTTTCTCCAGATTTCACCCAGGAAATCTGCCAAGTCTCTTTTATCACAGTCTCAATACCATAATCAGAACGGGGCAACTGAAGATAGGGACAAGTTCACACAAATGTCCTGAAGCCTGTTGCTGCACCCTGGCTAGGAGTCAGTGCTGTGGAGCAGGTGGGGTCTGGAAAAGAGGCAGAAAACAAAGATTTTGCAGAAAAGACAAAATGTTAATCCAGCTCTAGGAGTGATTTTCTTTTTTAATATGAAACCTGTGTTTTAGGGAATGCTGTGCCCTGGTGGGGACACCTGCACTGGACAGGCTGCACCAGGCAGCTGAAGTGTGAACACCTGCCCTAATGCCATGTGCTAGGAACAGGCCAGGCATCCTTCACACTCCCCTTTCAGTGGGTGGATCTTAGCAAAAATCATGAAAAAATGAGTACAAGAGTTCTTGTGCTCAGAATCTGATGGTGGTTATTTATCCATCCTTATGGTGGTTGTTTATCCATCCTTCAACACAACCTTCCATAATTGCCAAAGTGCTTTAAAGAAGGAATTACAACAGCACCACTGCTGCTCCCCTTTGGAAAGAGTGCAGGATAAGCAGCTCTGGGTTTAGCAACAAAGATCAGCAATGACAAGCTTTATCCTGGAAAGTCCTGGCTCTGTGGGAGCTGCACTGCCAGTGGGATTCAGTGCTTTTGCCTCCCTCAGTGCTGTGAGCACAGAGCACAGATGTCACATTTTCCATGCACACACGCAGTACATGTGTCACAGGCAGCTAAGGCAAAAAAGGCTGGGTTTATTTACAAATGTATCTCAAGCTCAGAACATAAATAAATTATTGACAGCAGATACCTGTCTGGTTCCTTGCTGCCCAAAATCTCTTCCTGCATAAATAAAAGCCTCATTCTCACTACAGATTGATTCCTTCTCCAAGAGCTGATTCTAATAAGAAAGATTAGGGTGGAGAAAACTTGTCTGTGTAGTCCCACTGCCTCTCTGCAGTGACTCCTGAGCTGAAATGTATTGTTAGCCTACTTTCTGGGAAAAATCAAATCTCAGCAGACCACGGGAAATACTTGTTGAACTCTTGAGTAACAGGGCCGCTGAGATCTCCTGACACAGGGGTGTGAAGCTGGGGCGCAACAGGAGGGAGTGACAAACCATAAAGGCAGCCCAGGAAAGGAGACAAGAGCAGCAGAAAAGCACCAGCGTTAGGGGACAGACTCGAGGCTGGGGACAGATGGGAGGTTTGTGTCTGTGGCTGGGAGAGCAGGAGCAGGAGGGTGGGAGGGGAAGGGAAAGGCAGGAGAAGGGAGCAGCACTGCCCTCCAGGGCTGCTGTCCCCAGGCCCCATCAGCCCAGTGCTGACAAAGGGGCAGGGAGGAAATAAAATCAGGCTTTGGGGAGACTGCTCTGTGTTTTCAGATTTATAAAGATCACAGAGTCACAAGAAATAATTGGCATTGTGGCATCTAATAAATCTGACAGCACATAGCACTGCTGGCACAGATCCTGAGAACAATAATCACACTGAAGGATAATTTTTAGTTGTTGTCAATTAGACACTACTCAGGTAGAGCAGTGGGGAACAGAGAACATTTGTTTTCTCTCTCATCTTTGTAACTGACAAAGATGAGAGACGTCAAACCTCAGACAAGTTTATTAATTGATTATAAATTAATTGCTTTGCACGTTTAACGAGTCTATTTATACTATCATATCTCATTCAAGTTTTTTCCTGTACATTGCATGGAAAATCACAGCAAATTTGGGCTCATAGGCACCAACTGTTGCTGCTAAACAATTAAGATTAAAATTTGGATAACTTTTGGTTTAGGGACAAGGGGTCAGTGATTTTTTTATCAGTTCTTCAAAAAATTATGGTGGATTTTTTCTTAATGATTTTTTTTTTTAAATACATGAATATGTATTTAATCAGTTCCTCTGATCGCTGAATACCATTTCTTAACCTCCAGAGGTTTTTATTTCTACTTTACAGGACAAGAAAAGAAGGGACTCTCAAAGTTTGATGCATACATTTCAGTCTCCAACTCCTTCCTAATTTCTATTTATTATTAAACTTTACCTAAACTTTTTTTATTCTAAAGGTATTACATTAAAAAAACAATACACGAACTATATAGATTTCTATTAATCAAGAATCAAATCCTTCAAGCCTATTTCAATGTCCTTGATTATATCAATCAAACTTCATTAAATTTTTGAACTCAGCAATTCATTTGCTTACATTAAATTCTCAAATAATCACCTAGTTCATTATAAGTAGCCTAGGTATATCTGGAAACATCAGCTATCATTTTTTAAACCCTTTCATTTTTGGACAGAATTTGACTTGATTTTTTGATAGATTTTGGCTGTCAAAAGCCACCTGTAAATTGATCACATCCAGGTTTTTCACAACGAAAAATGTTCTTTCCGAGTGCATCATCCATTTGGAAAAGTGCTCAGAAAGATGTGTTTTGACTCGGACTTGCAAAAAAATCACTTGTCACATGGGCAAAGTTTGGGTAATATTTATTTAAATTAAATTACCGGTAATGACTTTACTCTATCCCGCTTAAGTTGACACTGTGCAGTTAGCTGCAAATAATTTTATTTTTGTTTTCATGAGAGCTTGAGAAAATTAATCCTAATTATTTTAAATGGACTATGCTGACTGTTTAATGTGCTGGTGCTCGAACAAAACACCTACACACCAGATTGCACAGAAAGAAAGTTGCCACTCTTTTTAGGCCCAGAGCTGGAACGTTTGGAGAGAAGAGAGAGAACAGTGCAGGGGTGCAAAGCACCAAACCTCTACATCTAGAAGGTGTAGGAAAGGGATCAAATGGGAGTACCTGATGTGCAGCATTAACTTTCTTAGTTTGGGCAAAAATTCTTCATGTTAAGGAAAAAGTCATCAGGCAGCAATTTATGACAAATGGGGAAAGAGAGAAGAATCTGATTGCAACCAAATCTATATTAAAGTTAATGCATTTGTGACAATGAGTTTGCTTACAAAATATTTTAATTACGTTGTGGTGCTCACTCCAAGCAGTCTGCAAAACCATTATAATTCATCTCCTAATAATAATTGTAATATGATTTTGCAGAACTTTCCAGAGCCTCACAAACAAGTCCTAATGCACTCTGCTTTTCAAAGCAAATACCACCTATATATTCTGAGACAATAAACCGACATTCTTCACATTATCAGCACCCCATGTGCATTTTTAAATCAGGTTAATGATGGTACATTCTACCCTGGGAGTGCTCATAAATTTGTCTTGCTGCTTACCTGATGTTGCTCCCCAGAGCTCTCCTGGGAATTACAAATATCATATCTAGAATCTGTTTTCACCATTTAAAAAAAGCTCATTTATTTTACGAGTTCCAGTGCCAGTCATGAGAGAGATGGGCTCTGAATTGGCTGTGCTGCTTCTCATTCTCCTTCAGGTGATCCAAATGAGAATTTCCTGCTTAGAAAGGATGATGCAAATTAAGGAAACAGGGGAATTTATGGACAGGAAGTCCTTGTATTGTGTGAATTACCTTAGAGGTGCTCCCTGGCACAGGGTGCCCAGAGCAGCTGTGGCTGCCCCTGGATCCCTGGCAGTGCCCAAGGCCAGGTTGGACATTGGGACAATGGGAGGTGTCCCTGCCATGGCAGGGGTGGCACTGGATGGGGTTGAAATTTCTTCCCACCCCAGCCATTCTGCGATTAGTAATGTACTGAAAAATTCACATTGCTTTCCTTCAACTCTAGCAATTAATGACCTTTTTATAAATCTACAATTTGGCCTCAACAGCACCAGAAGCCACGGCAGCTTCCCCCTGCCATGTTCCCAGTCAGGCTGGGCTGACAGCCAGAGCAGAGCCGTTATCCCAGATGGAGCTGAGCACAGCCAGGGGCATTCTCAGTCCCCACATCTCTGTGCTGATGACTTCTCTCATGCCTGGCAACAGGCACCACAAACCAACCCTTCTGGCTTTTAATTCATCTGGCCTGGGTGTAGCCACTCATTGCAGAAAGAAAGCAAAGTCACAGAAGTTTGCTTAGATTAATGCTCATAAAGGGATATAAAAATAGAAAAGCAGGTGGTTTTCTTCTTTGACTTCGAGAATATCCAGACTGTGAAAATATGAAACAGAATAGAACTTCCTTTGAAATTTATAAAAAATAAAGGACATATTTCTCTGTCTACTGTAGCAAAGAATACAGAGGTGAAAAAAAAAATTGGACATGCTCTGACAAGGCAAACTCAGTAATTTCCTCCTGTGAACTCATGAACCTCCTGCAGCTGAGCTCCTCACCTCTCAGAACATTCTGACACTTTTAAAGGCAAGGAAGAATCACTACAAGATACATGAAAAAGAATAAAATCTGTTCATTCCTTACAGATGGTAGTGGTGGGATAGCTCAATTTGAGTTATTTAAAAGCATTTTGGAACTTGGAAAACCAGGCACACCGCAGAAATATCCTCTTTTTTTGCAGGAATATATCACATCTCAGTAAGTCTTCTTAATTTATGATTTGGTTAATATTGATGAGACCTCTTGTACCAAAATCAGTTCAATGGGAAGGGGAAAAGCTGCTGCTTTGCTTCCTTTTCGTGTAATTTCATGCATTTCAGCTATTCTTATGCTAAGGAGTTGTAACTGAGAACCCCATGCAGGTTTGCACAGAGAGAAATCAGGAGATATCCAGCAATAAAAGCTGCTGCTGTGAAATCTAACAAACTACAGAGGTATTCATTAACTGCTTTTAGCTTGGTAGATTAAAGCCAGTAAATTAAAGCATGGATTTTAGAGTTGTCCCCACATTACCTGCTACTTTATCTCCATGGACAGGGAGTTGAAATCAAAACATGTTTCAGTAACAATTTCCTTTTTCTTGAGGAATTTCCAACTGAATCCATCCATCCTGATACTGACATAAATCCAATCTTCCCTCTAAGACTAAATATGCACCAGCAAGACTTTTTCTGACTCCTTTCCAGAGAAAATTCTGCCTTTTTGTGTGGGTTAGGAAATGTGTCTAGCTCTGACCTTCTTCTGGTAAAATCTATAAAAAATCGAGCTGAGGCTATATCATCTGAAATCTCTTGACTGTGCAATGGTCTGTAGGAGATATAAGAATTAAAAACTCTTCACTTGCACAGAAAATATGTTTGGATGAAATTGAAAAACCAAAACTCAGATACTGAAAAAAAAATTGCAAAAAAATAATATTGCAAACTCAAAATCAACTTGATGGAGATGTAGAAGTGAACACTGGCCACTACATAGAATTAAAGTTGAGCACTGTAATTACAGCTATATAGATAGAGGTATTAGGCAACCTTAAATGTCCTAGGTTAAATTACACTTTTGGAAGGTTTCTACAAAGACAACAGTTTAAAATGCTCTCTAGAAACATTACTGAAGTTTTTGTGAAAATAATTCCTGTGAAAAGTGGCAATGTTCTGGTAGTATGGAAGAAGGTTTTTTACAGTAGTTCATAAAATTATCCACAGTAATATCAAATAACTTGTGCATTGTTCAGAAATCATGGAAGTCTTAATTTCTCCCCATTTTTGCACAATATTACTAAATTCAAAGCCTTGCCATGTGGACCAACTTTATACCTCCAATCCTTTTCAGCTTATATCCTTGAGGAACTGGATCTCCATCATGTAATGGGAATTCTCATAGGTGCACCTGAACCACCACTCACTCCCATTAGCCAAGAATCCCAGGGATCAGCAATTTAATGCTGGACAATTTAAATGCAACACAAATAAATAGATTGAAAAAAAGACAGTACAGGCTGGAGCACTGAAATTTCCCTTGTGATCAAGAAAAATACAAAAATGAAGCAATTCTGATATTTTCTTCAGAATTTGTCTTCATGCAGTTTGGGGTTTTTGCATTTTATCCAAATCATTGAAAAAAATCATATTATGATTCTGACCTTTCCTTGTTGTGTTTGTTATAAGGTTTCCCGCTTTTTAAATCCATTATAGCTGTTAAGTACAATACATCCTAATCAGTTGCAAAGAGACCCAACAACAACAGCAGGTGAAAGCATTAGAAAAAATAAAAAAGTGGTGGCAACTCTCTGCCTATATGAAACTTTGGGGTTTTTTAGTGCTCAGTCAATGCTTTGTATGTCACTAAACTGGACCAAAGGGCACCAACTTTGGTATCAACCACTAAAAATTACTGTCAGACTGAGGTATTAAAGCCATTTGCCCATCCAGAATTCGAGGCTGGATTAACAACTTTGCTATAGAAAAGAGATTTCGCAAACACGCATCTCCATCACTTACCATATCATACAATTCCCCAAGGTATTTTATGCTGGCATTTGTCATTCAAATC
This sequence comes from Acridotheres tristis, assembly GCA_037013685.1. Taxonomy (NCBI): domain Eukaryota; kingdom Metazoa; phylum Chordata; class Aves; order Passeriformes; family Sturnidae; genus Acridotheres; species Acridotheres tristis. The sequence continues at coordinate 335,423 of CM072898.1, read as the reverse complement.
ACAAACTTGGAAAAAGATGGCAAGGACTGGAGTCTTGTTTCCACTGCCTTCTCCAAGTTTGCCTTTCCATTTTCTTATGTAGCCTGAAAATTATGAGCCTTGGCTGTTATAAATGTGAAAATTATAAAAGTCACAGGAGTTGTAAAGTAATTTTTTGTAAGAGTTCACTATTGCCCCTCCTAATATATGAATAGCATTTAAAAAAAGAGGAAGGAGAGAGATAAATCAATATATATAATTTGAAATGTTATTGTTATTTTAAGCACAGAACAGCAAAGCACAGCACCAATATAAATTGAAGACTCAAGATAGAAAGAGATAGTAACATTAGAGATATTAACATTAACAAAATATGTTTTTAAGCATTCTCAGATCATTAATAAAATCATTCATCTCAGCTCCAAAATGTTAACATATTCTACACAAAGTTCATTGTTGACATAATTTGCTAACTCTCCTTCTCCTCTTTCTCACTTGGTGATTTGTCACTTCAGTTCTACTGAGAGGAAAAGCAGCACTTGCCTGAAATGCAGCACAATTGGAATTAGTGAGAAACCAGGTCTCATGCTGCTCATGTTTTCTTTTAGCCTTTTTATAACCATCTGCTATTGGTACTGTTTGGTGCTCTATTCTCCTCTGGTAATTAGAAACAGTGACAGTGAGGTTGCTGTTAATTAGAAAAGGTGACAATAAGGTGGTTTCTTCTTTGTAACCCTGGACAGTCATCCTGACTTCTGTGATAAACTTCCCTTCCCTGGCAGGGTGGGCAGCCCTGGCACAGGGTGCCCAGAGCAGCTGTGGCTGCCCCTGGATCCCTGGCAGTGCCCAAGGCCAGGTTGGACACTGGGACAGTGGGAGGTGTCCCTGCCATGGCTGGAGTGGAACTGGGTGATCCTCATGGACCCTTCCAGCCCAAACCAGTCTGGGCTTCTGTGATTCCATTCATGCTGAGTTTTCTCTGTACAGCCAATTGAGTTGCTATTCTTATTAAGTAATTTTATCTCTCCCCAACCCTGTCCCCATTTTAATTTTTTAAATTTTTTAAAATTTTTTATTTCCTTTGAAAACTCTTCAAGACTTTTTTTTTTTTTTAACTCAGTGTGGCAAAAGATAAGTTGTAAACACCCCAAAGCCCTGGTTGACTCAGGTCACCAGCTCAAACAGCTTGGTCCAAAGTCTGCAAAGTTACACATTACTACAGAAACTATAATGATATGGCTTAATCAATATGTTGTTCTGGATTTCCCCAGAGTAACCATAAATAACATTTCCCCCCAAATTTTCTACATCCTGACACTAGAAGGATTACTTAGATCCTTACAAATTTCAGACTTTTAGTGACACCAGACCTACTTTCTATATTTTAATTGCTGAATGTGGCCAAAATAAATGGTAGTTTCAGAAAGAAAAAAAAACATTTTCTTGCAGGATTTAATCTACTGAACCGGAAAATCACTGGGGAGTTCCAGCAGTCCAGAAGGAGATGTGGAGCTGAAGGGAGCACACGGGGATGGCCTCAGGATGGTGGGAAACAGCCACCAACCCTTCCAGATCAAGAATCGGGAGTGAGTTACAGACACAATTTCTGTTTATATCATTGTCTCCACTAATTTTTCCCCATATAAAGCTTGTTTGGTATTTAATATCTCTTATACCCTCCATAGGGTTCAATAGTAAGTGGAAAATAATTAAATAATTCCACTTAAAAGTTGACAAGTTCACCTCTTCCCACACAATTTGGGAAACCCAGAGTGATTTGAGCAGATGAAGGCCCAGACAAGTGCTGTACCAGCTGGTCCCTTGTTCTGTGAGGCAGTGCCATAATTGACAATTATCCAGTTAAGAACTAGATTTTCACATCAATTTTGTTTTCTTAGTAAGCACCAGATCCTATATGTATATTTAATTCCATATAGATGTTGAGTCCAAAATCATATTCATTTAATTTCCATCGATTTCTACTCTTCTTTATCTAATGGACAGCTCAGAATGGCTCTGGTTATTTTGCCAGGGACTATTTAGACGGACAAATGGCAATTCAGCTGATTTTCTCCCTTGACTGCCAGTTGCCAAGTGCAGGTTCCACAGTTTTTTTCCTGCAGCGTCTAGTAGGAAGTGAACATAAACAACCAACTTGGAGTAGGCTGAGAAATTTTGCCATCTGGCAAATAACTCACCCACAACCATTCTCTGCTGGATTTCACTACATAAAAATACAAAATTCCAAAATAAATAACCCATCCCTTAGAATTAACTATCCCTGGGAAAAATGCTTCAAATTATTTTTCCCATAAGTAAATACGAGCATTTTGCCCAGAAATCAATATCTGATTATGTGTGCACACACACATTCATTTTCCATGCCTCTGGAAATAAATAGAGATGCTATTTTGGGGGAAGAAAAAGATGTCAGCAGGTTTCCTAGGACTCAATAAGGACATTAAGAAAGCCCCAGTGATTCCTGTGACATCTGGCACAGCCTCTCAGAGCACAGGGGGCTGCGTGGGCTGAAGGAATTCGGGGCAAAAGAGAGAGGACTATTCGGGGTTTACAAAGCACAGCAATGTAACAGCTCCTGCTTGCAGGAGAACAGCAGGGTCCTGGTTTAGAACCCCGGAATGAGGGCATTAATCAGAGGAGAGACCTGTTCAAGCCAACAAGAGGCAATATCTTTGTACTTTTTTTCCATTTCTTATGTTAAACACACAGTAGTTGTGTCACCTGAAGACATTCCTTTGTTTGGTTTGTGCAGACACAGCCAATTCCAGGATGAAATCCAAGCCCTCCAAAGTGTCAGTGACTTTTCTATTTCCAACCTCCACTGATTTGTTTTGATAGAAATCTGTTTACTCTGCCTCCGTAATATTCTTTATGGCCACGTTCAGGCTGAAGCCCCTAATTTGAAGTGACATTACATTAAGGTCTAATTCAAACGGGTGCCAGTAAAGAGCAGAGATGGACAGTCTAAAAAAAGCTCCTTTGACAGAGGTTTACTGATGGGTGACCCTACCTCAGCTCATTTAGGAAAGAAAATTGATCGAGTTAAAAAACCTAAATTGGTTTTCATGGCTCTGTATGATACAAATAAAAGAAATTGCGTGGTTAATTCACAGTGTACTGTGGGTACCAGTTGAACCAGCCAAACAGGAAAATTTGGAAATACTTTATTTTTTTATTCACTTTGTTGGATGTGTGGCTTTCTCAACCTTTTATAGTCTCTATCCCTCCCCTGGTTGTTGCATTTTCTGCCTAAGAAAAAAAAAAGTTGTCCAAATAATACATATCACATTTAGCTTCATAATTTGCAATTTATTACCTCTTCCTTAAAAGTGTTTTATGCCAATTATAGCATTTTAATTAACAATTATTATCCATGATTTGTATGTAATTTAAAAATATGTGAAAATTAATATATTATTTTTAACAGAGATTTCCAAGTAAACATGGAAAAATATTTAATTAGTCTAAAATTATTAATGAAAGCTACAGTAACATAGAAGCTGAAAATGTCCCAAAACTAGAGAGGATCCCTAAATTCTATACTCATCAGTGTAACCACAAGCTCCTGGAATTTTAAATTTCTATCCTCATGGTTGCCTTTGATTGCTTTTACAGGTTAACCCAAACAGGTAAATTCAAATTATTAGGTTTAGAAAAATCAGATCCAAGTGAAGAAGCTGGAATTCTTTGCTGAGGCAACTTTTTCAGATTTGGGAATGGCGTTTGAGTCCATGTAAAGCACTGACTTTGTGAACAATAGTAACTTAAATTAACTCTTCTGCCCCTGGTCACACACTTTTCCAAAATCCTGACAGATCCATGATCCTGCTACATCTCTTGACTCCAGATTGCCAAAGACATTTCTCCTTTAGCTAATAAGAACCTCTTCTTCTGGTATTTCCCCCATCTGATGAAATTCCAGGAAAATTACTGAAACATAGCACAGCAGAAATAAATCAGATACAAGAAGCACGTGAGAGTGTGGAGAGCTCTGATGAAACAGCAGCACACGTGGCTGACAAAGCCTTTGTCACACGGTGATGTGAAGGTGCCTGATCCAAACTTTGACAAGTTATCACCTGCCAGGTCTTTAGGAAAGAAATGTGATGAGCTGGGAGCCCCTCTCTGTGCTTCCTGTGCATGGCCTGACCTCTGGTGAGAGGAATGAGCAATCCCCCTGAGACACACACAGTCCAGGAACAAAGATCAGTATCCAGACACATTCCTGTCAAAATAATGGGAGCCAGGCAGTCACTGGAATATTGAACTGCGCTCCAGTGCAGCCAGCAGCCTGGGCTTGTTTTCTAAAATCAAGGTTTTCAAAACCTTTGAGGACTATCTTACATACACCATGTGAGTAGAATCATTACATCTTTTGAAGAAGAGTAAATGAGAAATTAAAAATTAAACTAGGAGTACAAATAAATAAATAAATAGAGAGTTAAATAAATAAATAAGTAGAGAGGTTATGCAATAACTATCAGAATGTCTGGTTTTACACACTAGATGCACTTACCTTTGAGGATTTTCTGTCAGATTCATTCTTTGATGAATAATGAATCAAGTACAATTGCAATCTTCCTTGTAGAGTTCAAAATGTTGCTGATATCTACCTTTTAACTCTTCTACACAGTCACAGAGTAAGATTTTAACTGCCAATATCAGATGTCTTTTTATTTTCTTCACCTGCAGCAATCACACATTTTATGAGCTCCTTATTTTCTTTGCCAAACTACCATAATTTGATGAACCATATTCTAAAACATGATAAAAGTGTGAATGTGGTCCTTGAACATTACATGCTCAGAATATGTAGCATCAAATGCATATTCAAATATTTTAAATACTAATTTTTTCAATAAGTTGCCATTAAAAAGAGCCATTTTAAAATAAAACTCCACAAACCTATTTCCCAAGTTGTTTCTGTCATTTCCCAGGCACCACTTCAGTTATGTAAATTGCCAAGTAGTTCAGTTTGGGTTATAATCTCTCAGTATTTTTCTCCAAAACATTTAAAATAATTACAGTCCTCTGCTCAATTGTTCTCCATGCAGTTTCAGTCATATAAGAAAGAATCATTCATAAATTCTCAGATTACTTATTTTCTTCAAAATTTGTCTCAATCTTTCATGACAAAAGAACATTTCTATTCCATTTTGAGAATGCTTAAGAAAAACAGCAGGTTTCTGATCCTCCTTTTATATGCAAAATCCAAAGTTCTTCAGAAGAAAATGCAAGTTTAGCAGAAAAGAAAAAAAAGTTACTTAAATCACTGCCCTAATAGAGAACTGAGACATTCCTGCCCCTTCTCCTGCTCTGACTTGGGGGCTTGCAAAGCTGTGTCTCTAATACACTCTCACCCCTCTCTCCCAGCTCCAGTTCTGCAGGGATTTTTTCCCCAATTCTCAAATACTTTACTCCAGAAGTGCTGCCACTGCTGTTGCTGGGCCCAGCCTTGGCCAGGGGCGAGTCTGTCCTGGAACGGGCTGGAATTGGCTCTGTCAGACATGGGAAAAGTTTCTGGATGTTTCTCTCAAAAGCCACACCTGTATCCCGCATCCCTTCATACTCCCCGCCCCCCCAAAAAAAGCCCCAAAAAACAAACAACCCTGCTACACCAACCCAATACAGCACTTGTGATTCATTTGATAGTTTAATTTTTCACATTCCCAAGAAGAAAATACTTCATAGCCACCACAACTCTAAACTTCCTCAATTCATATCCTAGATCAACAGAGCAAAATCACTTGCAGAAAGCTGCCAGAACATTGCTGCTGGGCTTTTGAACATGCCTGAGGAGGAGTGGGAGTGCCATCAGTGCTGGCTACTGGAGAGGTGGCTCTGGGGGGCAGGTTACTTCCTCCTCCAAGTCAAACACCTTCCAAAATACATCCTTCTGCCAGTACATAATGGAGTTGGATTTCTGACACTCCTGAAATATTTAGTCACGGATGTCTTTAGGTAGTTCTGTTGTTCTTTGGAAGACACCTATCTTCTACTTATCATTGCTCTATGAACTGATGATAAGACATCTGAAGTGGACATAATTTTTCTGTTCTATCCTATTCAGTTGGAAAATATTTAAAATAGCCCATTATTTTTAAATGGACATTTCTCTCACCAAAGTGGAAGTGGTCTTACAGAGATCACTGGACAATATGAATGCTCTGTCAGTAAAGCACAAAACCTACAAAGCTATCTGGAACTTGTGAGCAAGAGGAATTTCATTTCCCAGCTTGGTGATCTATTGAACATCAAAGTTAGTGTTTATCCATGTGTGGCATAATGCTGAAGTCTTTGGGGAAAAACTAATGGTGTGATTAAAGCATTAATAGCACACCTGATGTGGAGAAGGGCTTTGTGAAAGTATCCTTTAAGTATTACCCTTAAAGACATCTGTTGTGCCCAGAAATGGAAGCTCAAGAACTTTCTGAGCACAGCTTTTATCCTCAAAAGGACTCCTTGCTGATACGTTGCATGAAGTAGCCATCTTAAGAATTAAATCTAATTACTATGTTTTAAACAAAACTTTAAAAACAAATTATCTCTATTGAGGCATTTTTAGCAGTGGCTAGGTGTATCTTCAAAAAAGGACAGGTCCATTCTAAGTGTCCAGTGAGTAGACAAATTGCTTAAATCCAGGCCTGTTGATAGTGTAAACAACCATGTCCCCAGGCAGACTGGTCAGTAAGGAAAGGCTCTCAGGCCAAGGATTCTTCAGGAATTTATTGGTCTGGGGTGATTCTCATACACCTGCCTTATGTGCAGGGGCTCCTTTCTGAGCAGGATGAGGATGCAGGTGCCAAATTCCAGTCTCAGTTCAGCAGATGCAGCTCTCTCTGGCTTTAATTTTACCCCAGTTGTTCTGTGTGGAGGCCCATGGGCCTGCCACTGCTCTGCCTGCAGCCTTGCCCTGGAGGTTGACCCTTGAATGGGATGTCCCTTGAATGGGCTGTGATTAGCTTATTTCAACCCTCCTTCAAGGATGCTCCTTAGGTTTGCACACCTTTTCTTATCATGCTGAGCTATCCCTGAAAAGCTTCTGTTATCCCACCATGCCCTAGTACCCATGTTAATCCTTTGTAACCCATTGGTCTTTCCCCTTTGGTACCACCCTTGCTTTCCCCCATAAAAACCCCAGTTTTCCCCCCAGTTCTTTAGGGAGCTGTCGTCCCTGGCTCCCTTTGCACAGCTGTTGGATATTAAAGGAATCTCTGTGGAATCTGCTATATGACGCTCCTGTCTCTCTGTCTCTGAGTCGGCCTGGGATAGCCTTGCAAGCAGAGCTGAAATTGCTGAGCTGAAAGCACTGATCACTTGTGGCCACAGGCCACAGCTTGCTGAGGTGTATCCCGCAGCTGGGAGAGCTGCCAGAGACCCCCTAGAAGGCAGTCCCTTGTGAGACTCTCTCTGGGAAGGTTGGCAGCTTTCTGCGTCTGGAGCATCCCATCTCCACGGACCCCCTAGCAGTCAACAGTTCTGGTGATGACAAAATACCACGATCAACACTTCCTGAATCCCAAAGGACTGGCAACAGATGAGTTTGCAGCAAATATAAATTGATAATTAACGCTCTCCAAATTCCCTAGTGAATTCAGACCAGTGAACCATTAGAGTGTTAAATATCTTAACTTTCCATACTCAGTTTGTCCTTTGACAACCTGAGAGGAGTTTATTTAAAACAAGGAATGTGAATAACTAATGCTACAAAGAGTATTGGGATTATCAGTGAGAGCAATCCTGAGGAAAGCAGTTCAATTTCTATTTAGTTTACGGCTTGATTTCCTAAGCATTTATTCCAACAGCAAAGACTGGACCATGTTGCAACATATGCCGTTAATTCTCAGTGGTGTGTTTTCCTTTTGCACCATTGCCTGCTTGTTTAGTTGCTAGCAGGCAGCAGAGGAATACACAGCACAGAGAAAAAAGCATTTTTTCCCGAATAAAACAGAGAGCCCTAAGATAGGCTTTGCCTTCAGCCAAAGGCTGGGCACCCTTCGTGTGTTTAGAAACAAATTAACAGGGAAAAGATATATTTATATGTGTGCAAATACTTGATTAAACTTCACATCCATTATTGCATTATCCACACTAAAAATACCTTAACCTAAATTCTGAGTATATTGGAACTAAGTGGGTCTTCTGGCTGTAAATTAGTGTTAAAAGATAACATGTTGGAAACATGCAGAGCAGAACAGTACAAAATATATTATTTTTGATGTGCTGCATACCTGTGCTATGACAACATATTCATCTGCTGAGACAAGAGAGTTGACTTTCAGAAAACTGCAATGAGCATCACTGCCAGTTAAGCCTGACCTTTGAAAGGAAGTACCAGGCCTTTCATGTTCAAGACTATATTTTGAAAGTCAATTAAAGGAAGAAATAAGGAAAGAGTGACACTAACATGACAGCTGTTGAGGAGGACATAAACAAACATTTACCTTTGACAGCAAAAATCTAGAGTTTAACATTTGAAGACTTATTAGCAATGAGAAGTAAAAGGTCTGTCTGTGTACTCTGCATCACTGAGATATCAGAAACAGCTTTTAAAGGAACTTAATTTGAAAGAGATGCATTTAACTATCAGATGGCACAACAGTAGCATTCCTAATTCAATGGATTTGGGACATGAAATCGCATGACTGTTTTTAAAAAAATTACTCGTTTTGAATTCAATAATAGAGACTAGAAAGGTTAAAACTCAGGTAATGGAGATAACAGTGTCTGAGAGCAAAGCTCTCTGGGAAAGAACACTGACATTATTTTTTCTAGAGTAGCACTCCAGAACTTTCACTACCTCCCTACAGACTACTCAAAAACTTAAAGCACAACAACAAAGAAGGCAATGGACCTTCTGTTTGCAAAATCTGCAGGCAAATCTCTACAGGCAAATGCCATGAGCTGGGAGAAAAAACCTGGGGAACATAAGACTCACCCCATGAAGATAATCACAGAATCCCAGGATGGTTTGGGCTGGAAGGAACATTAAAGGTTATCTCATTTGCAGCCTCTGCCTTGGGCAGGAACACCTCCCACTGTCCCAGGTTGCTCCAGCCCCAATGTCCACCCTGGCCTTGGGCACTGCCAGGGATCCAGGGGCAGCCACAGCTGCTCTGGGCACCCTGTGCCAGGGCCTGCCCACCCTGCCAGGGAACAATTCCTGCCCAAGATCCCATCCAGCCCTGCCCTCTGGCACTGGGAGAATGCTACAATAGGTCTCATCTTAAATTCCATTTAATAAGATTGCCTTATTTCACTAAAGACATCAGAACAGAAGCAAAGATGAAAGATAATAATATCTTCTCCCTCTTCCTCCCCTCTCTCCACCCAGAAAAAAAAACCCAAACATTCCTGTATGGATTTAACCTTTCTGTAGCTGTACTTCTAAGATACTGGTAACAAAGACTGAAGTTTTAGATTGGCATGACTCAATCAACTTCTGTGAGAGATACTGAGCCTGAACTGCTGCCAGATCAATTGTTGTTGTTGTTGTTGTTGTTGTTGTTGTTGTTGTTATACCTGGCTCTGCAGTTTTGTACTTCTAATCAGTATGCAACAACAACAGGAGATCCCTGAATTTTCTAACTGGATGGTCTGGGTGGGACCATAAAAATAAAGCTATTCTGTCTTCTTGAAAGCAACAGGAATATACACTACAGCCCATAAAGGGTTCTGTTAGCAAATCAAAGAAGCTTCACGAATGGACTCACCCATTTCCAGCGGCAGGTCTGCAGCTGCACAGGGATGCTCAGTGAAACCTTATCCCACACTCCTGGAGGAAATAAAAAAAGCTTTGATGACACCAGCACAGCACATGTCTAGATCTTCTGACCCCAATTTGGCCAAGATCTAAGAGGGAACAAGTGGTGCTGGTCAGAAGGCAGCTAGACTTGCAGACTGACAGATGTTTCATGGTGTGAGACAAGCAGTTTGGCAGAGGAGCAGAACTCGCCCCACAGCAAAGTGCTCCATCGCTGACATTTTCAGAAGCGCTATCTACTTCCAGCAGCTCCAAGAAATCTCCTGGAAGATAACGAAAAAACCCTTTCACTTTTTTAGTTTCTCAGCCATCTTCCCTCAAACTGTACACGTACGAATACTGAGGTAGAAAATGCTTTTATATTGATTCTTTTTCCTCTTTATATTTGACAGCTGGAGTGTTAAAACAGAATTTCTGAGTAAATTAATGCAATAACAAAATTACACAGGGCAGCTGTTTCAGCTATTTCCACAGAGCAATGCTCTTTAGAAGAGTTAATGAATCTAATGGAATCTAACAGACACTGCCAAAGCAGCAATAAGTGATTTAAAATGTAGGGGGAAATCTCATACAAACAGCCTCACCAAGCACTAAATGAAGTAACATGAAACTCTTGGGGCTTCTCACTTTTAAGAAAAAAATCAAATAGATCTCTGTTCATTTATTATAGTGGTGCCCATAAGCTCTCTCCAGTACAGGACCTGTTAGAATTTCTATTATCCTTCTCATTACTGAAGTGTTTGTAACTTGCCTAATTACAAATGTGCTCGAGGCTGTAGCTTGCTTTCACTTACTGCCTGGATAATAATCCCCATTTCCCATTTCATTCAAATTTTGAAATTATGTTTTTGTTTATTCTATGCAAAAGAATAAAGATGAGAGATTTGTTCAACTACTGGAATTGTTCAATTTTTCTGTAAATGTTGCCAATAAAAACTGACATGCGGGGAATGTTTCACTGTAAATCATTCAAATGGGGCAAATTTGGTTTCTTCGCTGGGGAGGAGGTGCTGCCCCTCCTCAGCCAGCTCTGAGGTGGCAATTTGGGCAATAACCTGAGCTGAATGTTTCATAGCACTCCTGGGTTATTTTCATTCCTTCCAGGGATCATGGGGTGCAGGGAAGGACCTGACAGGATGGATTTGAGAGGGGTGCAGAGGCTTTGCACCACTTAATTAGTGCTTTGTCTCAGTCTCGTCTGCCTTCACTCAGAGCCAGGTTTAACAGAAACATGATGGAAACAGTTTTTCTCGTGTTCAGGCTTGGATTTTTATTAAATCTTATCAGCAAGTACAGAGAGTACCACAGCACTTCCAGCTACCTGCTAGAAGTGAGGAATAATGGCCTGAGATGCAGCTGGTACAAGGTCTTTTAAAGCAAAACAGTCCAATAGAGAATTAACACCGATATTATTTATACTTTTGACCCAATAACCAAATTCCCATGGCCCTTAGAGTGACACTGACTGACCAATCAGAAACTACTACCTGAAACCAGGAAGAAGAAGGAAGAAGAAAGAAGATGAACAAAGAAAGAGACACCACCCCAAATCTTCCATGTTGTCCCATACCTATTACTATACTATAAAAACCTCAAATTTAAAACCCATCACCCTGTGAAAGCACACACTTCTAATTCACTACACACTTGTGATTTTTTACTTCATCACTCATATTTAGAAGCCATCTGCAAGGCCTCCTGTCAAAGGCAGTATTCTCCTGGGGGTCAGTGCCAGACAGCACAGAAAGCTCAGGTTTCTGAGATCCAACAGGACCAAACTTCCCAATGCCTTAGGAAAGCCCCTGGCAGAGCCAACACAGCCATACCCTGGGCAGTACTGATTTCACGACAAAATAAACCCTGTCAGGCTCTCAATGAGACTCCTGAGATTCTAAAAGCACTTCAAAGTTCTTTCCTACGACCTTCCATGTTCTGCCTTCCCTGGATGTGGAGTTCTGACTCCTCAGTGGCTTCAAAGAGCTGCCAAAGCACTTCGTGTCAGTCTCCTGAGTGGAATTCTTGCAGAGGGATGAACTGTGCCCTCTTCTTCCTCAAAGGAGGCCAAAGCATTTTGGCGAGGAGCCATTCATGCCAGTCAGGGACAGGAGTGGGAAAACGGAACCCTATCAAATAAAACGTCAGATTTAAAGTTCCTGTTTGTTAGAAGTACATACTATATTATTGGCTTTTCACAAATATTGAAATGAATGCTATATGTACAATGTTGGAAAACTTTGCTGTATGAATAGAGTTTCTCTTAGTTCTGCTATTAACAAAACTTAGGAATAGTAATGTGATAAATATATCTTTTTCTTGGACTATAACATGGTGATGTAAAAAGCTTTTGCTCATGTAACTAACTCAGAGAATGATAAAAAAGATGATCAGGAAATTGTTCACATTCTTGGATTATCGATGAAACCAAAACCCCAGGGAGGGAACTTATTGATCTCTGTTATCAGGGAACACCAACAGAATGGAGCCACAAGGAGAAATTTTTTTTAAAAGTTGATTTACATGTTGGGGGGAATGATTTTGAATAATGCATGAAGGTCTCTGAATACACAACATGTTGATGCATTTAAAGAAGTATTTTCTGAGTTAGTGTGCGCTCTTGGCTGAATATCAAGCACCCAGCCTTATTAACCCTTTGCTTTATTGTTTGTCTCTTATTGTCTTTTATTAAACCTTTTAAAATCCACCAGGAAATTGAACCTTGTTTTCCACATGCTTGAACTCCTCCCCACGGCGGGCTGCAGATCTTCCTTAAGAATGGCTGGAGCTCCTGCTCTCCATTTCTGAGGCGTGCACACAGCAGGGTCCTCACCTTTGTACTGTGTCCCCTCAGGCCATGCTCTGCCACCCAGTTTACTGCACTGGGTGTCTCAGGAGAGCAAATTCTCTGACAAAAGAGAGAGATTTGTTATTTTCACTCATCATCCCATCAGATAAATCACTGCTTTCCTCATAGATCAAGGTTTTACTTTCTGATTCATATCCCACATAAGAAACAATATTTCTTCTATTACTGAAGCATTTTTGTGACAATCTTTAAAGATTTTTTCCTATTTCACATATATTTAATGATTTGCAGTAGGAGAAGGGATTACAGGCAACCTCACCCGTGATAAATCACAGCTGTGTTAATCACCAAAACAGCCTAACCCTTAACAGGTCACAGCTATAGCCAATAAGGATGAGTGGGATAAAAGGGTGGGTTGGCTGGTTAGGGGAGGATCCTGAGAGATAGGAAATGGAAGGAACTCAAGGGATGAGAGACTGGACTGACCAAAGGGGATAGAGTTGCTGCTGTGAGGTCAGCCAGTTTGGCTAGGAAAGAGCCAGCGGGCAGAGTCTGCAAGGGAAGCTGCAGTGGGAACTTGCTGTAGTCAGTCGGTGAGGAGTTGGAGTCTGTAAGCCAAGCTGTGAGCAGGAATAAAGTAGGACATTTTCATATTGTTTAACAACAGCGTGTGTCTCCTCTCATTTTTACCCCTAACATGAGCCCTGCTGAAACAATTACAAGTATTCATCAGTGACCAAACATCATTTCAGTTAGAGCAAATGATTTCAAATCTAAGAGTTAAATTTAAAGGTAGCTTCTCCACTTTAGCTTGACATTTTAGTTAGATTTAACTCCTAGTGTTTACATTTCTTGGGCAGAATTTATAGTATTTAATTTAGTCTGCTCAAGCACAAACTAACTGAATCTGAGCAGAAAATATGCTTTCATGCCTTGCATTTTTATTACCTTTTTAATCAGACTCATCACTGTATTTTTAGCAAATTAGTTTCATTCATTTTTCAAAGGAAAGCTGCTAACAAATTAGTTTCATTCATTTTTTCCAATGAGGCTGCTATTTTGCTCAGATTCAGACGCTAAACCAAGCAGTTCTGTGAGTTGATTCCCACAGACCCAAGAAACCTCTGCAGTGGTTGAGATTACACAGAGTATATCAAAAAGGCAGAAGAGTGCTGCCCCATGGACTTTTGAAGAATATTGGCAATTTGGACTATAATTAATAAATAATAATCTCAGCATATGCTCCAAGTTGTGGCCCTGAGCAAACATACGTAGAAGATAAGCTTAGTTACCATGTAAATAAAGGGAAATCATGTACATGTCTTTAAGGGATTTTGTAAGCAAGGTTTGGAAATTTGATTAATATCTAAATAGCTATACCCAGCAACATGCTAATCAGATGTCAATTACTTCCTAAAATAGTTGCATTTATAATGTTAATTGAAACTAAACTTGTTATAATGATTTATTAATCCTAGTTTTCAAACTCTTTAATTATCTTGCTTGTGGAAACACCACACTTGTGATTCAAGTGGTTCCATTAAATTAACATCTTGAATAGGAATTCTGAGAGAATTTATTCAAGAAACTCTGTGGTTCATAAAACCCATGTACTTTTATCATAAAGCCAGTCTGATACAGTGTCTTAATTGAATTTCTCTTTAGAGGTATGAAGTGAGCAAATACTCTGCATTTAGAATATTGATCCATACTGAATTCACACAGAATTGTGTTCAAATTTCAGTATTGCAGATAGACAAAGACTGGCTGTTCCTGACGCTATGAAATCACCAGGTCTTTTTAAATACTGAACCTTAATCTGGTCTTCATAAAATTATAAATTGTGATTTGTTAAAAAACAGTCGTGGGATGTCACCTGAATAGAAGAATGTTTTAGTACATGCTAAGCAAAGTCCATATTTAATAATTAAAATAGATAGTTCTGACTTCTCTATTATACCTTAAATTCTGATCAGTTACTATTAATATGTAACTGTCATGCACAACAGATACTTGTGATTTAGATAAATGGACATCTGGGGGGGAAAAAAAGAGACTGAAATTTTAATACATTGATCATTTACCCTGAAGTAAAAGTTTCAAACCTCTTTTCCTTAAATCCAAGTCAAAGAGAATTTTTAGGGATTCTACACTTGAAACAAGAGACCTTGAGTTGCTCCCTGGCTGGGCTTTAGTTTATTTTATTCCAAGTGTAACCTAATTTTGGTGAATTTTTGCAGTCATACAAACTGGGAGAGGGCATTACAAAGGCTCCCTCATCTGTGGTGCACACAGCCTGGCCTCAGAAATCCCAGGAAGCACCTGCTAAATAAACATGTTCCCTTCCATAGCAGAAAACCCAAATTATCTCATTAAATCCCCTCACAATGCTCCCTGCCCATCAAGCCAGTGCCAAAGCTGAGCACAGATGCAATATCACTAACCTCAAGAGTAAAACCTCCAGACTCTTGGCTGATCAGGTCTGTGCATCCTCCTCTAAAAAAAATGCCTCTGTAGAAAGCCAAGCATTTTTCCTTTAAGGTCTGATGAAAAACCAATGGATTTCCAGGAGCTGCAGGAAAGATGGAGAGAGACAATTGGCAAGGGCTGGAGGGACAGCACACAGGGAATGGCTGCCAGTGCCAGAGGGCAGGGCTGGATGGGATCTTGGGCAGGAATTGTTCCCTGGCAGGGTGGGCAGGGCTGGCACAGGGTGCCCAGAGCAGCTGTGGCTGCCCCTGGATCCCTGGCAGTGCCCAAGGCCAGGTTGGACATTGGGGCTGGGAGCAGCCTGGGACAGTGGGAGGTGTCCTTGCCATGGCAGGGGTGGCACTGGGTGGGATTTAAAGTCCCTTCCAACCCAACCCATTCCATAATTCTATGATTTTATGACACCCTATAAATTTAAAAGTGTTTTAGACGGCTCAATCAAAAGGGCTCTAAAAATCCGTGCAGTGGACACCTTCCTACATAGCAAGTACCTTAGCAACTAATTAGTGAAGAAGAAATGAATTATAGAAAATGTTAAGATTTGGTTACAAATTGTATAAACCCTGGTAAGAAGAGAAATCTCCTATGAAAGCTGAAGAATGAAATGGGTGCTGCTGGCCCTGTGCCCAGCCCTGGGGGCTCCTCTGCAGTGCTGTGTCCAGCTCTGCATCCTCAGCACAGCAGGGACGGGAGCTCCTGGAGCAGGGCCAGCAGAGGAAGGGAAAGCTAGACTGGCCACTGCATGTCAGCTACAGCAAAATCATCTCTGGTTCAGCAATGAGCAAGTGGAACAAAGAAACAAAGAAACTCTCTGAGTTTACTGATTAATAGGGGGATATTTAATGAATGCACTGGATACTCTCCTGTCCATTAGACCATACTTCCATTCTCTTTAGTTTCTTCTTTTCTCACTGAGCAAGAACAGATGAGCATACCTTTATAAATCAGCTCCACCTAAATTTCAGTCACTAAAAGGCAAAGAATTGTAATTAGCTGTGATAGCATAAAGCCATTTAAAAACAACTGCCATCGTCTACAGATAATGCTCTTGAAGGAGCTGTGTTTATCTCATGGAAGGCTTTGGGCTGCAAGGGACCTGAAAGCTCCTCCAGTGCCACGCCTGACATGGCAGGGACCCCTCCCACTGTCCCAGGCTGCTCCAGCCTCAATGTCCAACCTGGCCTTGGGCACTGCCAGGGATCCAGGGGCAGCCACAGCTGCTCTGGGCACCCTGTGCCAGGGCCTGTCTGCCCTTAGCTGTAGAAAATTTCTTCTTTGTATCCCATCTAAATCTTCTCTCAGTTTAAAAGATTTTATCAAAGAAGGTTAGGGGGGGAAAAGAACTTGTTTTGCTTGTGACATGCTGCAAAAAGCTTCTTATTCTGAAGAGCAGATTATATTTTAAAAATTGAACCAGATTTAAATTAACAGTCACTTTATCCTGCTTTATTACTTCAATATTTCTTCATATGTAAATCTAAGTTCCCGTAAAAAAATCATGGCTCGTATCCTCCCTGTAAATGTTGATATTTTCACCTGAAGTGGTGTAGTCACAAGAAAAATCTATTCCACTCAGACATATTATGTCTAAAAATATATAAATTATGAATAAAGCACTGCATTAAATATTTCAAGAAATCTCGCTCTAACTGTGGATACAAATAAACTCAGGGCACTAAAATTCCAAGAAACTACTGAGAAACCATAAGGTTTACATTAATTTGCAATGTGCTGTCTCCTTACTAATGTGCTTTCCTTCTTGCTTTTCCTTCTTTCCTTCTTGTTAAGGCTCACAGAAAAATTTTGCATTTTAATTGTTTTCTTTCTAAAGAATACAAAATATTGCTGTTAAAATTCAGTCAGTGGTAGAATGATGCTCAACACACCGTCTTAATAAAAAAATGTGATTTCTCCTGACACGGCCTGGTACTGGAACCAGCTGTAGGTTCCGTTATAGGCTTTATACTCATGGAAAGATCAAAGGTTATCCAACCATGCTAATAAAGGAGATTTCTCTTCCTGACTGGGCAGCTGAACATTTAATATTGTCTCCTAGGAGGAAGATCTCTTGAACACACGAGCAGGTTGTGCCCTGATGGCATGGAGCTGAAGATGATGGATGGAGGGCTGGGGTTACAGAAGCGTGGGACAGACAGAGCCCTGTCAGATCCACTGCAGCTCTGCAATGAATTAGGGGCCTCAACAACACTGAGATAATTGAGGTTATACATCCAGCTCACACAAGGGCTCCACTGCATCCCCACGGGCCTCCTGAGCTGCTCAGTGCTGCTGCAAATCAAACTTCAAAAAATGTGTGTGGAGTGGGAAAGAAAAAAAACAAAATGTGACTGTAAAAGGATTTGCCATCTTAAGCTAAGACTACCAGAGGGAGAGACATCTTAAGCTAAGACTACCAGAGGGAGAGACCGAAACAGGAGGAAATCTTCAAAGAGCAGTGGGCAGAGCTGAGAGATAAGTGTGGAATGCAAGGAGTAAAATACCCCAAGCTGAGAAACTGTGGATTTGATTGCAACAACAGCAGCTAAAGGGGAAGGAGAGGTTTAATTCTTGCACTTGCACACTTCGTTCACAACGTCCTGGAAAGAGATGATCAGACAAACTCCTGTTGTTATTCTTGCTAGCTTTATAGTTAAAAATAGCATTAGTTAAATGCATTAAGTGGGATGGCAGAAATTGAAGTGAGACGGGAAATTCCTCAACTTAGAACTTCATCTTTCAAGACAAACTTGCCCCAAAGAATTGTTAAAAGAGCAAAGTACAGTTGTACTTTATAAACATGAATTCTTTCTATGATGGCTGCACTTCTATTAATTGTAGATTAGATCCAGTATTCTCCAGTGTTCAGCATATTTATTGCAATTCTTTTTGCATTTGCCCTCATTCATTATACAAAACATCAACTGTATGCAGTGGGATTTTTAAATTGCTTCAGCCCAAGAGCAATTATTATATAAAGAAGTCCTCAGGGTACTGAAATATCTACAGCACCTCCTTCCATCTACAGCAGATGCAAACACACTGTCTCATGTAAAACTGGATTTTATTTCTGTTCAAGAAAGAAACAAATGCGGCCTCTGGGTATCAATATTAAACAAGGTCCACTGGCAGACAAGTAAAATCACAGAATTATGGAATCCCAGAATGGTTTGGGTTGGACGGGACATTAAATTCCATCCAGTGCAGGGACACCTCCCACTGTCCCAGACTGCTCCCAGCCCCAGTGTCCAACCTGGCCTTGGGCACTGCCAGGGATCCAGGGGCAGCCACAGCTGCTCTGGGCACCCTGTGCCAGGGCCTGCCCACCCTGCCAGGGAACAATTCCTGCCCAATATCCCATCCAGCCCTGCCCTCTGGCACTGGCAGCCATTCCCTGTGTGCTGTCCCTCCAGCCCTTGCCAATTGTCTCTCTCCATCTTTCCTGCAGCTCCTTCAGGCCCTGCAAGGCCACCCTGAGCTCAGCCCAAAGCTTCTCCTCTGCAGGTGAACAATGCCAGCTGTGCCAGCCTTTCCTCCCAGCAGAGCTGCTCCATGCTCTGCTCATCCTGGAGCCTCCTCTGGGCTCTCTCAGCAGCTCCAGCTCCTTGCTGTGCTGGCCCAGGGCTGGGGCAGCTCTGCAGGTGCTCAGGGTCTCACCTGGGAGGAGAGGAGAGGAGAGGAGAGGAGAGGAGAGGAGAGGAGAGGAGAGGAGAGGAGAGGAGAGGAGAGGAGAGGAGAGGAGAGGAGAGGAGAGGAGAGGAGAGGAGAGGAGAGGAGAGGAGAGGAGAGGAGAGGAGAGGAGAGGAGAGGAGAGGAGAGGAGAGGAGAGGAGAGGAGAGGAGAGGAGAGGAGAGGAGAGGACTAAATTGTGCCACCTAAGCTTCTCATCAGTGTGACTGACACCTGTATCAAGAAGAAGCACCTTTCCCCAGCCCAAATCAAGTGGTCAAAAGTAGATTCAAAGGACAACAATTAAATGGTGAAAACAGGAGGTTTGTGCAGGTGCTGGATTTCCTTTCAAGCTCAGTTCCTCCAGGATCTCCTCATGTTCATACCCTGTCCCAGGTTGTGCTCCACCTACTGGGATACTCCCAGGTCAGTGGGATGCATTCAGATTTTTGTCAGTCCCCACAAATCCACTGCAAATTTAGAAGTATTTACCGATGCAAAATAAAATAGAATAATACCAGAGCATTTGTTTGCAACGAGCTAAAACATTGGGAAGTTCTTTCTTTTATATTACTCCTTTCAATTTTTAAATTTTACTACAAAATTCACACATTTGTCTATATTCATCCAGGATGACACAGAGCATGTAAATGCTCTGGAGAATGCTCCTCTTTGCCCTTTGCCAGCTACAGTTCTCAGCAATGTGCAAATGAGATGCAAAGAATAAAACCTGTTTATGAAACAGAACAAAAGAATGTGCACAATTTTATAAATGGCCAATATTTTATCTCTTCAGCATTTCAAGAAATGCCACACAAGAATCTGATTTAAAGGGCTCTCAAGGCAGTTTTTAGGAGATTTTAAAATCAGTAACATCTCTAAAAATATATATATCCACATGTAATTTTGCATTCATGATAGGACATATATGTTCAAGGTATAGACAAAAGTGAAGCACAAAGCAACCAGAATTTGTCAGTCTATCGTCTCCACTGGTATTAAAATTCACAATGATAAGAAATAAACAAACAGGAGGTTTGTCTTCGTGTGTGATGGAAAGTTAAAATCAAGAAAAGTCTGAAAAAAAGTCTGAAAAAATATCTGAAAATCTGTCTGTTAAAAAAAAATGTAGAAGAACTTTTTTTCTAAGAGTTATTCTAAGAGATAAAGCAGCTCTGAATTATGGTCACACACACAGAACCTCACAGTGCCAATTCTGTGCCTGGCAACGGTCTTTGGAAAACTTTGGAGAGGAGCTTGGAACCAGGGTCTGGCAGCAGGTCTGGAGAAAGCAGCTTGATCCTCATGTGTTCATATGTGGGAAACCATAGATAGATATTTATACCACCTGTATATATTTAAACCGCCTGCAGAAGACATATTTTTGATGTTCTTCTTAGGTTTCTGCTTGCTCCCAAGGTAAATAAAGGATTGAAGGTGTGGAAAGGCAGAATGTGTCTAGAATAGATAGAAGGACCAAGAACACAAACTCACCCAAAAAACCTTATCTAAACCCTGCAGTGTTCAGGCCATGTCAGGAAAATGGGAACCCTTAAAGGATACTGAACAATGTGAGGCCATAACATGTCCAGGAATACATTGTTCTGTTTTCAGGTGTGCTAAAATCAGCTCTTTTGAGGGGGAAGAGTATTAACAATGTGATTAATCTGTATTATGACTGTTGGTTTTGGGGTTTGGGTTTTTTGAGTTTTTTTTGTTTTGTTTTGTTTTGGGATTTTTTAATGTTTTTGTTGTTGTTTATGGGGTTTGTTTGTTTGTTTGTTTTTTGTTTTTTTATATAGGACAGTTGGGAGTATGGAGAGTGATGGGGAAAAATAATATAAATTACAAATAATATTGACAATTATGTGATAAGTTTCCTAATGAATTTTGTTGTCTGTGTTTCATGGCACAGCCTTCAAACACTAATTCATGCAATGATTCAAAGCCCAGAGCTCATCTATCATTAATAATTTTGTAGAACTGGCAATTACTAATATGTGCACAGTGCCATTTTACTTTATCAAAATGTCCTCTTAAAATTAGGCTGTCTGAAGTTCCTGATGTGCAAATTAAGCATCTCATTTATCTTGCCTGGTCTTCCTGGCTGGCTTGATCAGTCCTGTATTAGTAGGCAGGCAGAGAGGGAGTGCTAAATGTGAAACAGCAATCTCTCCAAAAATCTAGGAAAGGCAGCAGTAACAGCCAAGCATAAGGTCAGAGGTCACCAGCCTCAGTGAGGTGAGAAGAATGAGAACATTCCCAGCCTGAAACCGTCTTAATTTGTGCAATTTCCAGGAAGCTTTTGTATCTCCTTATCTGGAATTTTCCTGTATCATCCAATATCGTGTTCCACCACAAAGTACTGGACCTGCTGTTATTTTCACCAATGATGTGCTCAAGGAAGACAACTGCCAGAACTTTCCAAACCTTTGCTCTCAGATGGCTACCAGATCCTGAAAGGGAAATTAAAGCAAGTTAACTTTCCTGGCTGACAGCTCCATCATCAAGAACTAAACACAAAGATTAGACTGAGCACACTGCAAGAGGGGAAGGCAACAGAGACATGACAGACCACTAAAAATTATTTTCCTCCTTAATTCTGTGGCCAGGCACTTGTTTCTTCAAACTCTTCTTTAAGGAGGAAATATCTCTGAAAGCAGACAAACCTCCCTGGGGTTATATTTTGCAGAACAGGACCTACCAAGTCCCCTTGCTAGAGTAACAGCTTCCACAGGGAAAAGTCTGTTTGGAATTAAACTAAACAGGCATCACTGCAAGTTAAAAGGATTTTTCTTTCCTTGGAGGTTTAGCATCAAATCTAAACCACAGTAAACCACAGTATTGGGTGTTGCTCCCTGTAATTCCACTGCAATCACTTCTCACAAATCACTTGTGAGCACAATTCCAAGAGGTGCAATTGCAGGAGATAACGACTTGCTTACCTATTCAAACTTGATAAATCAATCAGCTCTAATAACTACTCAAGAACATTTGATATAGCAGCATTTCATTACTGCTTTCAACATTCTCGATATTTTATGACCATAAATAGATGGAAATTCAGTTCCTTGCTCTGCGGAATTGAAAGTAGGTTAGAGAGAAAAGTTTAGCAAACAGTTTCTGAGGAATATTTTGGATTAATGTTAACACTGACCTGACACTTGGATAGAATTAAAATGTGCAAATTTACCATTTTAAAGACTGTATTATCTTGTCATATTGCTTCAAGAATATTCTCTGCTTTCTTTTTCCTTCTGTCATAACCTCCACTGTTGCCTTGTCCTCCTTTTCTTTTAGTAGAATAAGATAATTTACAATGTACATTGCCATTTATGAACCTATCCAAAATATATGAAATCTCTCTGGAACCAGTAGTTCTGGCTGAGAAGAATGAAGAGAAACTGGCACAAAGGAAAGCTGGCACTGTGCCCTCCTCAAAATCTGGTCATTTATTCAGAAGTTGAAACAAAAATGTTGGGTCCTCATCTCTCTTGTGAGGTTTGGATCTTTCACCACACTTGCCATGAAACCTTGCCATAAATCATTTGGAGCTGTTCATTTACCTACGTTAGAAAGCTCTTGGCAGTAATGACTCCTGGAAACAATAGATCAGACAGCAAAGAGAAAGCTTCTGCAGAGCCTAAAGACTGGCATGGAGAAAAACTGTCACAGTCTTCCAAAATTACTGGCTCAGGGCGCTTGATTTTTAGGCTTCCTACATCAAGGCCTCTCAAAGCAGATGATGTTCCCAGGGACTGGAAATGATGACTTTGAAGATTCTCAAACTTACAGCAACAATACCTCAGTCTGAGCTGAATGGCTGCATTAATATCACCATCTCTCTTACCTTTACTCCAGATATGAGCCTAATTATGTTTAGCTTGGTTTAATTAGCTATATTTCTGTCTGAAGAGGATTCTTAGTTTGTTCCTTAGTTTTCAGAACTGACTACTTTATCTAGTGAGATCCTTTTGAAAGAAACAAAATTGAAGCTGCTTTAATTAAGCACTTTCTATGGGGGAGGTGCAAATACACACAAACAGCCCAACTTAAAAAAACATATTAATTATTTAATGGATAAAAAGAGCTCCCTCTGAAAACGGTGAGGCACTTCCAGGTTGACTGGAGAAGGTATGGCTGCCCCTGCATCCCTGGAAGTGTTCCAGGCTAGGATGGACAGGGCTTGGAGCAGCCTGGGACAATGGAAATGGTTGAAACTAAATGATCTCTAAGGTTCCTTCCAACCCAAGCCATTCTGGGATTCTGGGATTATGCTGCCATTCTCTCTGAGAGCATCGACAAGACCATGATGATCACAATGTGGGTGGATGCTAACCCAGCCATACATAATCCAGCCACAGGGAAAAGCTGGCACGCTGTACAGAAGGTCAAGAAAAGTTCATCAGGAATTCAGCTAAAACTCTCCTAGTTATTGGTGACATGGGTATTTCACTGGGAGTGATCACAACATAAACAAAGCGTCTTAAATACTTCATTTATTTTCAGCTCTGTATGGATCTGTAAGCCAAACACACAGCTTGATAAAAGGCAACGTATCATATAATGTAGTTTAGAGCTAAAAGAGCTGCAAACATAGAACCCTCCTGTTTGAAGTGTCTGTATATCATGTATACCACAGAGGAGGACAAAAGATCAAGGCAATGGGCTGAGTTACAGGCACAATGCTCAGAAGTTTCTATAGAAAGGCTTACCTTAAACCCAGTATTAGTGTGCAGGAAAAAAAAAAATTCCTTCTGTTTACCTGTTTTGTGTTATTTTCTAAATGTTTTAGTGAAAGGCTTCAAGGTGAGAACTCCAGAGAACTGCAGCCTTATAAACTTCTAAGAGCATCAATACATTTTCAGCCTCAATTTCAACACAGCCAAGATTTGTCCAGTCTGCAAACTTCTCCCCAGTTTTAGGTAGCCATAGGTTGATACCATTTGGGAAAAGTGCAAAGTTCCTTGATTCCCTTTCAGCTGTTTTCTGTCAGGAAAATTTGAAACACAAAGGAAGGAAAGAGTAAGATTGTATTTGAGAACATTTTCATTTCCTCACTTTCATGTCTGTCTGTGGTCTGTGCATTAAACAACATCCCTAAATGGTTTATTCTCTCATTCTCTGATGAAGGAGGTCCTTATGTAGTTTCATATTTTCATCCTCTATGAAGCACCTTTATTTTGTTTTATCTGTCACAATATACAAAAGAAAGACAAAGAACGTAGGAAAAAAACCAAGAATTGCAAAGCTCCTTACAACCTGCTGCAATTCACTTTCTTGCTTGAATGAAATATATAAGAAAAGATCTGATTTTGAGATAAATACATAGCTGTTTTGAGTGTCCCATTATGCCAAAAGAACATAAAGTAGATTACAAACATGACAGGGCTTAAAAACTAAACCTTTTGACAAGCCTGATTTGCACATAACTGTGAGATTAGTGAGACATTAAAAAGATTTCCTTTCAATTATCATTATTCCTTTAGTTTTCTAAACACTGACAGTCTCAATATTTTGAAACGTTTTAATCTCAGAGGCAGAGGTAGCACAAGGCTCCTTCTCTGAAGATATTCCACCCTACCTAGATGTGTTCCTGTACAAGCTGCTCAGGTGCCTTGGCAGGGGGTTGGTGCAGGTGAGCAGAGCCAGGCTCTGCTGCACTTTCAGTACATGAAGTTGTGGTATCAGATCTCTTGCCCATCATACTTTGAAAAAGGGGAGAAAACCAACTAAAACCCATCAAGTGAGAGACCTGCCTGTGGTGAGTGCAGTTTCCCAGCACTCCTTCCTGGCTCACTCTGCATGGTTCCGTTTTGCATGCTGGGCTCTCTCTCAGGGCTTTGTCTCGGAGCTCTGAAATGAGGCTGAGGCGTCCTGCCCCTTACCCGGACCTGGCACTCCAGGCAGCCAGAGATGAAGGCAGATGAAATCTGAGCTCTGAGCTCCATCTCCTGTGTTCCTTATTCTCTGTGCTCCGTCAGAAATTCATCTCACAGAGGTTTTAAATGCCCTGCCTCATTATTAGCAAATCTGTACCACACTGCAACCGTTCTCACTTTCTGAAAGAGCCTGAGGTCTTGCACCCTCTGACCACACACCATGTGGAGTTATTTTCTCTCCCTTGCCTAGTTAAGAGGTTATTGATTGCCACTCACACGCTGTAATGAATGGCTTTCCACTGCCCACGTTTGCATTCCTTCTGTATTTTAGCCTCTGGTTCTCCCCTTCCCTCCGATGCTGTTGTAATTTGCAATGTGTGTACTGGTGTGAAGGTCAATACACTTTGCTGGACACTGCCTCAGTGATTTATTTTCACATCTCCTTAACTAAATCCTCGCAGTGCAGAGTTTTTTCAACCAATTGCCAGAAAACTACCATCCCAATTCCTGCCAGCTTTGTTGTTGTGCTATTGCTGTTTGGTGAGTACATTCTCTCAGAATTCACCCATTTGTTTAACTGCTGGTTTTCAGAATCAAGTGCTTATTAACCTTCATTTCCTTCTGGAGATATTCTTCTGACTTTTGGCATGAACTTAAAATTTCCTCTTGCCTTAGAGTTTACCAGATTTCCCCATGGGCACTTGCAGCCTGCATGATTAATGCTGATGAGTGAAACCACTCCTATTTATCACCTTACAAAAAATTATATGACCTCTCTTTAAGTTACTAAATTGGCCAATATACGTCATGATATGAGCTGTACCATGGAATTAAAAAAAAAAAAAAAAGCAGAGTAACAACAGAAAAGCAAAGATAACATGCAATAAGAATATAGTGCAGTGATCTACCAGCTGAGATACCCTCCAGGGTTCAAGTTTACACCACACACAGACTAATAAAAGGCAGAAAATTTAGTCCAGAACTGCTACAGAAAACCTGCAAAGAGAGTTTACTGCCCAAGTAACAAGCAGGGGACGAGAACCCTAGAGATGGAGGCCTTGGGCTGCTCATGCAGGTAAGTTTTGAAATTTTCTGAATTTATCTACCTTAATATTATCTTGACCCTTTGTTAAAAAACTGTCCAAAACAGCCTTGTTTCATTTAATGCAAGGTGATGAGCTGGTTTCAAATTTAAAGGTCTATTAATCCACAAGTTAAAGTGCAACCAAGGATATCAGTGTAATTTTTTAAAAGAGCTTTACAATAGAAAGTCCATATCTTACAGTTTAGCTGTCTGCAGCCACACGGATAACAGTTAGTGCATTAACTTTCTTAAACCAGAATTTCAATGATGTTTTATTACTTTCAGCAGACACACCAAATTGATTAAATTGACAAGGTGCAGAAATGGTTTCTGACAGCTGGGAGCTACACAGTGCAAGGACAAAGGTTTGTTAGGAATGAACTCTACAGCAACACTAACTGATAGCAAAAGGCTTTTAGCTAATCTAGAGAAGGGGAAGTTCAGATTTTTCTCCTTTAGGAAGCAAGAATAAGCTGCTTGAACTTTTCATATTAAAGGAGCTGCCTGCCTTTCAGGCTTTGGCAGCTTGGCCAGTCTGGAGCACTTTTGAATGTGCAAGTTAAAGACTCCATAAGAACACATAAGCAATTATTTTGTTTATTAGTAAGTTGCAGGATAAATCAGAGCCTGCTTCATTTTCATCTCTGTGTGATCACCAAGACACTGTGGAAAGACTCTCTAAATAAAATATAGTTTATACTCCATTGCTAAACCACCAACAACAGGTAACTATTGACTGGAAAGAGGCCACTTCCTAAGAGAAACAAATCAAATCCCAGTGTCAGCAGAACAATGATCCCAGGAGGAAAGAGCAGGCTGATTGTGTCTATAAAATGGGCACAGTTGTGTCAGTCAGGAGGGACTGAATGACTGTGCAGTGATATGTCACACATGCACCATCAATTAATTATGCCTCAGAATGCTCTTGCACAGCCTGGTGTACGAACGGGCATAACTGGAATTTGTGCTGACTGAAAAAAAAACTGAATCATAAAATCAGCCTGAAACTGATTCAAATTATTTTTCTCCCATAGGTGGTGTTCTATAACCAAACAGCATATTGTTGTTTCCCTTAAGCACTGTTATATCAATGTAGTCCTTGATACAGCAGAAGTCAAACAACATTTAAAGCGCAAAGACCCTGGTTACATATTTTTTTTTTTTAAGTTCTGTGTGGCTGTTTTCATGGAAAGAGCTCCAGGTAAACAACACAGACCATGTGATTAACATGAAATACTCTACAGAGAATTTTTGCAGCAAGCACTTAGAAATGCTGGGTTCAGCATTTACCATAATTGCCATTACCACTTACATGCAGCTTTTCCCCAGAGAATTTACACAGAGAATGTTTTTATCTTGTTTAAACCTAATAGGCAAAAATTAGATGTTGATAGAAATTCCACAATAATTCACTAGGTGGGTAAACAGTATAATGCAAACCAGAAGCAATATTTAAAGCAAAACAAAATGCCATTGAAAAAATACCAGGTAGTCAGCAAAGATATTTTTTCTACTTATTGGTAATTTTAAAAATAATGAACCATTCAGCTTAAGTGTCTTGGGAACTTTCAAACTTTCATAATCCTACTTTAGAAAGAAAAAAAATGTACTTACATATTTTTGTCGACTCCTGACATCATACACTTTGGTAGAAAAATATTGTTATCCCGTTTTACATTAAAAAAACCCACATGCATGGAACATGAATGGTAGCAGCTCTGATTCTCTGCCTGCAGATTGAAGAGCAGCTCCCATCACCCCCAGTTCCCAGGGCTCCCATCAGTCAGAGAAGTGCAAATTTAGCATCAAACCCAGACTCAAAACTCAAACCTTTGTCCAGTCTGGAAATACTTATAAGGTACATTTTTGTCTATTTAACAGTGTTTGAAGCTCACAGCAAATCTCAAATTCCTGCATTTACAAAGGGGGAAAATTGATTTGCTTTTCAACAGGAGAAAAAAAGTATTTCAGTCTGTGGTTTAACAGAATTTTGCTTCCCAAAGTTGAGGGCATGAGACTACGATGGATAAAGACATTCTTTTTAATATTTTCCTCAACCTCTACACAGATATGTCATTTCCTACATATGCTCCTAAAGGAAAGCTCACCTCAGAATTCCCTGAGGCAAGACCACAGGACAGGCCAGAGCTGGATCACCAGGTGGGAAGATTGTTCTCTCAGGATTTGTGCTGATGGCTGCAGAGGTGGTTTTAATCCCAAGGGTTGTGTGCAGCAACTCTTATTTCACTATTATTTTAATAGTATGGCCTAGAACATTCCAAAACCATGCTAGATTAGGATAAAATAATGTGGTGAGATATGCTTTATTGACAATGAGTCAAAGAGAAGTACTGCATGCTTTAAAACACAGTAAGAATTGCAAAATGTTCTAAATGCACATAAAATATTTTCAAAGGAACAAAATGGTAACCAAAAAGCAGATTCTGATGCCAGCAGTGGGGTTTTTTTTGTAGTTCTTAAGCATAATGGGGCAAATCTGAAAACCCAGAACTGATAAAAATATCTAATGAACTTTAGCTGG
This sequence comes from Acridotheres tristis, assembly GCA_037013685.1. Lineage (NCBI taxonomy): Eukaryota > Metazoa > Chordata > Aves > Passeriformes > Sturnidae > Acridotheres > Acridotheres tristis. The sequence continues at coordinate 307,193 of CM072898.1, read as the reverse complement.
GATTCAGCATCTTCAATTTGCATGTCAGCGTTCTATGGATATATCACATGTAGCAACAAAACACTCTGAGGGCATCATGTACAACAATGTAACTTTTGCTTTTTTTCTTCTCTTTTTAATTCAATTTGATTTATTCACTACATGTTTCTCGGTGGATATCACCAAACCATCCCACTTTGCAACCTGTAAATGATGACTCAGAGTTTACAACAGTTCACTGCACTTTTTCTACAAATGTAAAAGCAGAAAAAGAGGGGATCTGTAGAAAATTAATAATTATCTTCATAAAAGCAAACTGCTCACAATAGAGACACAAAAGCTTCCTTGCCAGAATATGAGTGCATTACAAATTTTAAACAATATCACTGTCTTGAAATAGCATTGTTGGAATTAGCCGTTATGGAACTGAGACCCAAATCATTTAATGTGACCTTTAACTGGACATGATTATTGCTGTAGCAGCCTTATGTAAACTGGAGCCTCACTTAATTAGCACCAGAATTACAATGATCTAGGACTAAATGATGTGGTAAAACATTGCAGCTCGCAGGAATGGCCACACATTTCTTGTTTTACATTTTATCTAGGCAACATTCCTCATTCCCACCATTTTATCAGTTAAGCCTCTGCTGCCATTGTGTGGAAGGATTATCAGGTTTTATTAGGAACAAAACACACAGTTATCTGCATTGTTTCAAAAAATGAATGGGACTCAAACTTCATTCTTTCAAAAAAGGAAAACAAACAATAACTGAGCAACTTAAAGAAAACTGAGTTATAGGAAAAAAATAACTTTCAGCTCTAGTCATCATTTTTCCTGACCCTCTCTCAAGCTTTATTTCACCAAGTAACACCACATTTGTAAAGATTAAGATGGGGAGAAATGTTCTGCCCAGACCAGTGAGGCTTGCTAGATCAACATGATTACAAAGGCCGGGTAGTTGTGTTTGGTTGACATGAGACAAATTAAAGGCAATGGTAACAATGTCATTCGGCCCAGACCTGGCCACTCTTCAAATTGAAGTGAAAGGTCAGTGATGAAAGGTGTCTGAAAAATTCATGAACTCCCTGGAAAGTGTCCTTGTAGTGAAACCCTTGAGAAGTCAAGGAGCAGGGAAAGCAAATTAACTGAAGAGTCCATTCTTTGGGCTGCCTCTTACTTGATTTCTTGAGGTCTCAAATTAGACCAAGGTCATACAGATCAACAATTTCACTGCTGATACATTCCCCCTGCTTTTTCCTACCAAATAACAAGGAGAGTTAAAGGATGACCTAAACTGTAAACCACCAGTGGGCTGCTGAATCCTGTCACCACATCCCAGCTGAGGTTAGAGCACTCTAAAGAGTCCCAGGGAGTGGCTAATAATGAGATGTTGGGCATCCATGCTTGAAATTGTGGATCATTTTTGATTAAATATCTTGCAGAGGAAATAAGGCATAGCATCCTCACGGTGAGTTTGTAGTGCAATATGAAAGTGCATAAAAGCTAAACTTGTTAGAGGTGATCTACAGAGTTAAGAGGAATTGACAGGGGAAAACCAGCTCAGCCAAACTGAGACTTAACTCATACTGCTCTTCAAAATTCAGAAAGGACATTTCATTCAGAGAGTTGAGCTAAGTCTTCTGAAAAATGCGAGTTTAAACTAAGTTTCTATGTGCAGTTTAGGTCTAAAAAGAGAAAAAACCCTCTTTCTTTATTTCTAGAGTTACTATAAACTGCACATTTAAAAATGCAGGAATTTTAAAGGTCTCTAGCTGCTACATGCACAGAAGTCCTGAGGATTTGTGGTGGGCAGAGCTGGTTCTTCACCTTTCCAGACTTTTTGGCAGAAATATTTTGAGACGAAGATTTCATTTTTAAGGCACCAAATACCAGGTGCTTCCCAGCATCATTTCCTGACATTATTCATAATTCCTGAATGACCCAAACAAATCAATACATTTCTTGGCATAAAATATTTATTTACTTCTATGTTCTCTCTACCCTGTCCAGCGAATATGTTGTCTCTGATCATCACTTTTTGCACATAAAATGTTAATCTCAGTTAGAAGCAGTAGGCACCACAGTACACACCCATAGCAGACATATCCTTTGAAACAACACAATATTCATAATATAAAGGATAACAATGCGGGGGTTTTTCACCAGAAAACAAAGAAACTTCAGCATTTACGATCAATAAAGAGTGACCAGAATGTTGGCAAAGTTTTCTGCAGTAATCCAGGACATGTAAGATCAACAAATGACATTAGTATAACTTGCTTCCAATTTTTGACTAAGAACATTATTCCTTCCACCTCGTGTTGAATGCAGATAAACAAAGGAATGAAAAGTATCTTTCAGTATAGCACAGTCAAAGCATTTACAATTCAAGAAACAAAACAAAAAAAAAAAGACAAGAAAAATTATTAAATTGGTTCAAACGTAATAAACTGTGCTCTGGTTTTAGAGTCTTGAGGTGTCTAATGCTTTTTTCCCCCCTACTGTTTTAAGAACATGGGCATAATTACTCCTAAAGAATGTTTTTAAAAGGGGGAAAAGAAGCAAAAAATGTTGCATCAACGCAAGATTCTCATCTGGCACAGGACTAAGGACTAGAAGGTGAAGGAAAAAAGACAAATTCCACTATTTACATGAGCAGCATTCACTCCAAAAGTGAAATTTTGCAGGGGGGCACTTGTACACATAAAAACAAGGAACAAACACAATAATATAATTAATAAAAATTAACCGATATGTACTCCAAGGCTGTGAAGTCTTCCAATGTTGTGTTCCCTTCTTTTTCTGGGTTATTTCAGCTTCACTACTTCCTCCATTCCCCCCAGGTGTGTGGTAGGGAGGAAGGCTTTGCAGCAGCTACCCTGGCCTCAAGCAGGTGATGGCCATCCCTAACGTGCATGGGCTTTTGGGGGGTGGCTAACAGCCTGGTATGCAGCAGGGACCTCACGGGAGGGAGGCTGTCCTGTGCTGATGGTCAGGACTGTTGGATGTGTTACAAACCCCTCAGGAGCCAGGGCTGGTGCTGCAGCAGGATAATCAGGCTTTGGGGCTGGGACATGCACAGCACCAGTAAAATGAGCTCAAACATTTGTTTTGAGACCCCTTGAAGGACACGTCCGTTGTGCTGTTGACTCCCAATTAGTCCTTTTACACCTCCATATGTTTAACTCTGCCTAAGCAGGAAACTGCCAAGACCAAGATTTCTACAAATCTGCAAGTACAAGCTGTGACAGCTCATAAAAGATAATTACTACTATTTACCAAATTAATTTTAGCTGTCTTCAGTCTGTGTCTATAGTGTATTTTATGGAATTAATCTTTCATACAGTTTCATGTTTGTCCAGCATTCTCAGCATGTGTCATTGCAGTTAAGGCTCCTCACTGGACTGCACGAGCCGTGCCAGAGGTGGCAGGTAAGAGTCAGGTCCAATCAAGTCCAGACACCAAATGCAGACAGCAACAACATAAACTTTGCAGATATTATTTCAAACATTTTTTTTCTCATTATTCTGTTCCTCATCTTATGTCTTATTACTCATCCTAGAAGGAACTTTCAAATAAGAACCGTGCAGTTCTGAATTCTCATCCCCTCAGCAAGTTCCACAGGTTGAGTTTGATGATATTGGAGGTCTTTTCCAACTTTAATGATTTTATAATAGATTTGCAGTTTTCAGAAAGAAAACCTATCATGTTTACCCTGCCATGTTTACAAATCTATTAAAAAACAAGGGACTGGATTTTATCCTTTGTATCTACCAAATCAGTGTTTTGCATCCTATGAACAAAAACTTTAAATGAGCCTGGAAAATGCATTTCAATTTCAATTTTCTTAAAGCACAATGGCCCATCAATGAGAATTGGAGGCTTGCAAGTGGAGCACACCATTGTTAACAAAATGTCACAAATGGGAATTAAAAAAATACCTGTGACTTTACCAGAAACAAATGGCTTGAAATAGCTCAAAGAAGATTACACATGACTGAGTTTATGCTTCAGGGTTTCTAATTGCTTCAGCTATCCTTCGTCCCTCTTAGCTGTATAATATAGGTAGTTTTCTTTAACAGACTCTTAGACTTAATGTTTCTGCCTTGCTTCAGGACAACATCTTTTAATCGCTTTAAATTATCAGTGATGTCTCCAGCATTTTCACTGAATATGGATTGATTTCAATTAACTTTCTCACGCTTTAGCGTAAAAACAGTCTTATTCAATTTGCCCTAATTAGATCACCAACCTCTTGGAGCTAAAGCAATGACAGTCATTAAAAGGTTGTACAGAGAGAGAGAGAATCAAGGCTGTTTACTGCACCGTTAGCCTTTTGTCATTTCCAAGCTGCAAGGAGAGTTTGTTCCTATGTCCATATGAAGGATTTAAATTCAATTCCAGAATTTAAAACTTGGGGAATTTTACAGGAGCAAATTTTGTGTCAGTATCAGGATGGTTCTTTTGTTTCTGTTGCACTGACAATGATCAAGCTTTGCACTGCTGCCAGTAATGCACCTACACCTGTCACTGTTTTCCCATCTTGCAATGCACTAAGAAGGATATTATTAATTAATGGATATTAGTGATTAATGGTTGTAATGTTCCTTCGGTTTATATCTCCTTGGAAATTTTCTTTTTCCTTTACTGCCAGCTGCTCCAGAAAGGGACATGAAGACATTCTAGAAATGTTCTTGCAATTAAAAAAACAAACAAAAACAAGCTTTGCAGACTGAGGTGGGGAAAAAGGAGGAAAGGAGAAAAAAAGGCCTGTAGCAAATGGGTCTGAGGGATGATGAGATTACACAGAGTCATTAAGCCTGGTACTCAGCAAGCAAGAGAACTCTGCAAAACTGCAAGTGCAAACATCTTCAAGACAGTCACAGCTTTTCACTCGCCTTTCAAAATCTAAAAACACCCCAGACCCTAACAACAAATCTATTCTAGCAGAAAAGGCCAAAAGACTAAGAAAAAAGGGGAGAGTAAAACAGAGAGGAAGAGAGGACACTCCCAGTGTCCTCCACAGTGTTTTTCTAATCCCAGGAAAATACTCACACACATAATCCCAGAATGGTTTGTTGGGGAAGGTGCCTTAAATCCCACCCAGTGCCACCCAACCCTGTGCAGGGACACCTCCCACTGTCCCAGGCTGCTCCCAGCCCCAGTGTCCAACCTGGCCTTGGGCACTGCCAGGGATCCAGGGGCAGCCACAGCTGCTCTGGGCACCCTGTGCCAGGGCCTGCCCACCCTGCCAGGGAACAATTCCTGCCCAATATCCCATCCAGCCCTGCCCTCTGGCACTGGCAGCCATTCCCTGTGTGCTGTCCCTCCAGCCCTTGCCAATTGTATCTCTCCATCTTTCCTGCAGCTCCTTCAGGCCCTGCAAGGCCACCCTGAGCTCAGCCCAAAGCTTCTCCTCTGCAGGTGAACAATGCCAGCTGTGCCAGCCTTTCCTCCCAGCAGAGCTGCTCCATGCTCTGCTCATCCTGGAGCCTCCTCTGGGCTCTCTCAGCAGCTCCAGCTCCTTGCTGTGCTGGCCCAGGGCTGGGGCACTTCTGCAGGTGCTCAGGGTCTCACCTGAGCAAAGAAGCTCAGAGCTGCAGAGCACTGGAAATGCTCTGGTTTTCTACAACAGACACCATTGCATTAAGGAGCCCAAAAGAACTTAGGAGTCCTAAAATAATTCTGGGGTGAGGGCAGGACTCTGTAAGTTGCTGTTATAGAAGCATAAAGATGACATTCAGTGTGTTTTGCTTCTTTCCTGGTTGGATTGTGTGCTTGTGTTTGTAACACAGTGATTATCTTTTAATTACTTTCAGAGTTGTAATCAAAACAAACCAACTTATCAAGAGATCACATAACAGGGATAACTTGGGACAATTAATTTGATTTCAAAGCAAAACAGCTTCCAGTGCATACCAGAACACTGTGTCTGGTTCTTATTATGACCTTAATTACAGCATGAAGTCATACTTGTTCTTTTTCTTCTGAGCTTGAATTTAACTCAATTCAGTCCTTCTGCAAGTTATATAAAAATTCTTGCACTCAATCAAATATTATAATTTCTGCAGATTTCTATGTAAATAAGGTTTGAACTTCTCTGTTAATGAAACATGACTGAGTGAGGTGATTGAACTCCTCTTCCCTTCTATGAACAGATGCAGTTTAACTGAAACTGCCAACAAGCCTATTTCATTTAGAGCAGATTGATAGAAAATAGAGGGTGTTTTCCTTCATCCATTAATTCCTTGATCTTTGCAGTTGGAGTTTGTGGAAGGTCTACCTCCCAAATTCAAAGATCAATTTTTTTTTTAACCAAAGAAGAGAAGAAAAACCAAAAAATTTGGCCTTGAGGAATATGAATAAGCAATATCTTTCCTCATTGTTTCAAAACATTTCCAGATGCTTGTTCTCAGTTACAGCTGCTCTAATTTGGGGAAGAGTAGGACAAGTTCCTTTGATTATGGTAACAGCATCAAGGGTCACAGCTGTTGATAGAGCTGCTGCTCTAAATTTCAAGCAACCTACCTAGATCAGAAGTCCCCCATCAGATAAATCTTCACCCATCATCAGGGAGAATTAGAGAGAAATAATTGCGTTAATTACCTTACACTGGTTTGCAGACTATGAGTATTATACATATGTTCAGCATCAATAAGTATTTTTAACTCAAGAGAATTTACCATTAAATATGCTTTTGGTGATTTAGCTCACTAAGATTCTTTGTCTTACCTTTGGTATCATAGAGAAAAAGAGAACAGACGTGGGCACAACCCAAATCCCTGGATCAGGTGATCACATAAACCTTCAAGATCATCAAGTCCAACGTGTGCCCAGCCCCACCTTGTTAGTCAGCCCAGAGCACTGAGTGCCACACCCAGTCCTTCTCTGGAGACAAATTTCATGGCTAATCCATATTATTGTAAAGAGTGAGCCCAGTTCTGGATAAGGACCTTTCCTACCACCTGTAAATGTACTGAAGGTGAATGCAGATAAAACAGTGGAGTTGTTATGTCCTAGGGAAGAGTAAATAAAATGTTCTGTATCCAGTCTCTGCTGAGTGACACAGCAAATCCCACACACAGTAACACAGATTTGTATTCAATCTTCTCACATTTTCCACCCACAATTTATAGCAACTAACTCTGCTCCTGAAATGTAAAACTCAGAGGAAAAGCCCGAGGACTAGTCTGCGACAGTGTGATTTAAGAAGCAGAAAATAGGAAAGTAAAGGTGAAAAGAAGAACACCAGAGCAAGTGGCTATTTCACAGAGCTGTACATACAGCTCCTAGGCATCCTGCTGGGACAGCTACTGGAATTTCAAATGTGTGTTCGTGGATGGAATAGGTGAGAGAAGTTTTGGACACGTTTCTGGGCAGATGTGCTTCTGTCTCCTTTACAAACATCAACCAGAATTCGAGATATTCTCCTGGGCTAGAAAATTTAGGGGGGGGGGTCTAAGCAGAGCCGTATCCTGAAATGCTTCAGGGGCAGGAAATTAACGTGGATGAACCTGCTCAATCCATGGGGAAGTTGTATTCAGTGCCAGCTGGTGAATTTTCATTAATAAAAAATAACAGGAGCAATCAGAGCCAATGACACTCAAACCCTTCCTTCAAACCCTTCATTTAAATGAAAGCTGCCCTTAATTTACTCTCTCGTATAGAAGGTGAAACATTTTACAGTGGCAAATCTGATTTAAACGACTTTGTTTAAAACAAACTAATAACCTCCCCACCTATCCTAAAAGCTGCATTAATACAATATTTTTATTCACAGTCAAAATGGGGGATCTTTGTCATTTTACCAGCTCTTCCTGGTATTATTCTATTTAAGCCATTAAAAATGGTTTAACACTTTATGAAAAATTGAAATTAACAAAACTTTTTTATTTGGTAATAAAAATAATACAAGATTGATCTGTTCCTAATTCCCCCCCACCCCCAGAAATGGTATTTTTGACATGCTTTCTGTGCAGCCTCTAAAAACCACAATTTTATTATCTCATTATTGCAAAATATTATCAATTATTATAATCCCTCATAGCCTTTCTTCCTTTTTCTCCTAAACAATTCACAGTGGTCACTGTATAAAAACGTGGAAGAATTCTGCCAACCTGGATTTTGTGCAGAAAATGTGGTAAATGATGTATTTCAACAACAAATGCAGCATAAATTACATTATATGCTGCAAACTGTCATATTTCTCTCTCCCACTATTCCTGTATTCCACTGAAATTTCTGTTCTCTGTTTTATCCCCCATCCAATCTCACTGAGTGCATCAGGCCTTTGGGGTATAACCATGTGCCTCTGGGGAACAAATAAACCATGCTGGCTATTTATAACATGATTTAAATACTATATTTTGCCCTGGATTACTGAAACCAATAAAAAGAAATGTGAACAATTACACATTGTTGATTAATATTACAAATACTTTTAAATACATTAAGAGAATGGAATTTTCAAAATGGTGAGAGAAAAAAGGGAAAACACTTCAAATACTTTCTGTATGCAGCTTTCAAGAGAAGCTTTCAAGAGAGCCTTTGTGGCTCTCTTAATTTTGATTTAGTTACCTATTTATCTATCCTCATGTGTTTTAATGTCTTAATTATGAGAGAAGTGCTTAGAAAGACTTACCCAGCCCTGTGGTTGCCACCTGGTAAGTGCAGGCACAAGCACCTCTAATCCATTTCAGAGCAAAACAAGCCAGCTCAGATGAAAAATGGAAACCCCCTTTAACCACTGCAAATTGTTGCAAAAATAAGGCCCTGGTTAAATTCAGCAATGATGTTGGCTTACACCTGATTCTAATGAATCGTTGCAGATGCAGAATGCAAAACTGCATTCCAGTTCTGTTCGGGAATGTCATCGTGCTAGATGGGTGAACTGAAGAATTGTCAACGTTTATTTGACTAGATCTCCCTGAGCAGCTGGGAGAACTCAGACACTCACAAAGCAAAATGGGAATTGTTGTGTTTACACATATTCAGTTATAAACTCAGGCTTGAATTTTAAACTGTATATATTTGGTTTATGTATTATTTTCACTGTACATGTTTTTTATAAAAGGCATTTCTGAACGATTTTTATGGTGTCTCACAGTCCCCTTCAACATCATCTTGTTCTTTATGGCAATCCAACATATTTTATTTATCGTAACCTCCGGCACACTTCTTTTTGTTGTCCACATTTAAACTTTTTTATCAGGTGTTTTTACACTCGCTTGACTTTACTCTTTAATCTTCCTACTTCACCTTTGGTCCAGATATTTTACACCTTATAGATGTCAGTTTCCAACACTTTATTTTTCATCTCCATTGGATCTTTTTTTTTTGTCATAGTGTATTCACTGCTAGATGAAAGACCTTCATTTATCTTTCAACACTTTCTATTTCCTTTCTATGTCTTCCTTACATTGATTTTTCTCACCTCCCCCTAAGAGAAGATCAGCTGATACTCCATCAGCTTTTTCTTCTGTTTTGTCTACTTTGAGTCCAAATGCAAACTTAGCATGGCTATGGTAATTAAACTTTTGAACTTTCTTTTCATTGGAAACAGGAGATGGAGAGCAGCTTTTTAAATTGATTTATTCCTAAATTAAAGAGACAAAGTATAATAAATCTTCATTTTTCTGTATCAAATTATTGTATTAATGATGAACACAAAAATATTAATAGAAATAAAGACAGAATGAGCCATAGTTACATTTGTGATTTGCAGAGCCCTGACAGTCACTAACAAGTAGGTGAAAGACTAAATTAAAAATCTGGAAGACAATTTTGAACAAAATTTCTGGAAGTTGGGACAATCCTTTTGAAAGGCTGGTTTGAATTTCTTTCATGTTAAAGTCCTCTGAATCAACCACATGCTAACCAAAGGGAAAAATATTTTTAAAGTTGTGTTTTAACAGCCCACAGATTAATTTCTGAGGTAATATTGCTCCCTGTGTTGAGATCCTTCTCCCCACTCATTGAGCTTCCTCCTTTAATCACAGAACCCCAGGCTGGGTGAGGCTGGAGGGGCCCCAGGGGCTGCTCTGGTGCCACCTCCCTGCTCCAGCAGGGCCATCCCAGAGCACAGGGCACAGCAGTGTGTCCATGTGGCTCTGGAATATCCCCAGGGAGGAGACTGCACAGCCTCTCTGCACACTCTGCTCAGGGCTGGGCACTGCCCAGGGCCGAAGTTGTGCCTCCTGTGCAGGGGCAGCTCCTGGGCTCAGCCCCTGCCCGTGGCTCTGGTGCCATTGCTGGGCCTGGAGCAGAGCCTGGCACTGCTCTGAGCCTGCCTGCACACAGGGACACACAGGGACAGACAGACACACAGGGACACACAGGGACACACAGGGACACACAGGGACACACAGGGACACACAGGGACAGACAGACAGACAGGGACACACAGGGACAGACAGACAGACAGACAGGGATAGTCAGGGACACCCAAGGCTGAGGCCCCTCTCAGCTGGGGCTCCTCTCCAGGCTGGGCAGCCCCAGCTCCCTCAGCCTTTTCTGACACTGAGCTGCTCCAGCCCTTGCTCAGCTCCAGGAGCTCCTGTCCCTGCTGTGCTGAGGATGCAGAGCTGGGCACAGCACCCAGAGGGGCCCCCAGGGCTGGGCACAGGGCCAGCAGCGCCCCTGACCTGCTGCCAGGGCTCTGCCCATGGCCCGGGCACCCTTGGCCTCCTTGGGCCAGGACACTGCTGGCTCAGGGACAGCTCCGTGTCCCCAGCACCCCCAGGACACTCTGCTGGCTCAGGGACAGCTCCGTGTCCCCAGCACCCCCAGGTCCCCCAGTCTCTGTTGGTGCTGGGCTTGTTCCTGCCCAGGAGCAGGACCTCCATTGCCTTGGGTGAATTTCACATGTTTTCTCCCTGCCCATCTCTCCCAGCTGTTGAGGCCTCTCTGACTGGGGAATCAGCCACTCCCAGGTCTGTGTGTTGAAATGGACTGGGAGCAATGGAACAATGTAATGGAATGAGAGCAGTGGGTTTTTTCCAGTGACTCTTGATGACTATGAGAGAAACAGCAGCAACTGAAGATGTGTGAGTGCAGGTACCTGGAACAATAATTAAATAAAAGAAACAATCAGCTGAAATAGGTGTTGGACAGCAAACCACGACCAGGAGGAAGACTGAACATGAACTATTAAAAGACCACATGTAAGAGAGTGTGCAAAAATTTACCAGTGTTCAAGAGTTTTTAAGGAGGCCACTGCGGCCCTGTCACAACCCATCACTTGTTTGTCAGCTCTGTTCTCCTACTAGGAGTAAATAGAAAAAAATATATTGTGGGCAGCACTTGATGACAATGCAAACCAACCCATCTACACCCATCCAGACTAGACACACCAAATAACCAAAATGGAGAGAACAAATTTTTCATCAGAATTTATGTGGAAAATACAGAAGAATGTATTTGGAGGACAGCATTTATCAAAGAATAAATCATTCTGCATTCCAACAGATGTTGAAGGTGACAACACAGTTAACAGACTGTAGGTTGCAAATCTTGATTGATTTTTGCTACTGTTCCCCTTGTCAGAGTCTATTCCTTTTGTTTTCTGGAATTGTGATGATGTGGCAGCAGAGTACAAAGCTTTTTTGGTGATAATACTGATTACATGGGAGCAAGTGACATGGAACAGCACAGCAAAATCAGACCTAGGGAAAAAAAATCAAGAAGCTTCCTAGAGGATGCCTTAAGATTTTTGTTTTACAGTATTTCCACTTTTTGTTAATTTTGAGTCATGATTGAGGATCTATCAATGCCAGTGGAAACAGAAGCATGATCCATAGGGAAATTTAGATGCACTTTCAGTAAAATCTCAGGAATATTGTTCAATTCTGAACACACTGATGTATTAAGCAATTAAGCCATGTTGGAAGAGATTATTTACCTTCTACATTAAAGTATTATGGTTATACATTTCATTTTCTCAACATATTATCAGCACCATGTTATCACCATATTATTCAGTCACCCAGTTTGACTTGATCCTTTGGGAAATTTTACAATTCTGTGAGGTTTTCTTTAGTCTAAGGAATTTTCTGTTATCAGCAATATTCACCAAGTCATCCACCAAATCAATAATAAATATACTGCAGAATGTCAGGCCTGATGTTGTTACCCAGGGCAGCCACTACTAACTGCTTTCCACTCTCAGAAAATTTATCTGCAGTTTCCAGGAAAGTGTGTCTTTTCCAGCAGGCCTGCCTGCTATGTCATATTGAGATAACTCAATGCAAGTCACATAATTACATCATGTAACTTTATATCATTTGACATGGCTGAGGCAACCTAACATAAAATATCACAGTATAAAGCAACAGCTGGAAAATTTAAACATTACTTTTTTTCTCCCCAAAAGGAATAAGAAGAAAAAACACAATATAAAACAAAACCATAATATTTATTTTTTTCAACTCTAGCCTTGGAAGGAAAAAAAAATATAGCTTGTCTAAAATACTGATTTTTTATATATGTAACTAACACTGAACTGACAGTGTCTTCACTAAAACCTGAATCTAGAAGCTTCTTGGGAAATTGGCTGTTGTCATGATCAAAGCCAGACTTCAGCAAATTGTCAGGGCTGCATTTTAAAAGAGTAGATGTGCACTGCTACATTAGATTAAACTTGTATATGTACTGCTCCACCTATGTACAAGGCATTCTGATATATGTGCAATTCCCTGTGCCATGAATTTCCTAGGACATGAATTAAAATGGATTACAGGGCTAAAGAAACAGACATTTTGGCAGCTTCATTTACTTGTATCACTATAAAATTAGTAATTGCATTCTGATGTAACAAATGCCACATTGTAATTCTCTTTATTTTCCTGTCTAAAAAGAGGATGAGAACTGCAAGGTAGATTTTAAAAGAATATGGCTCATCCACAGGTCTCCTTTCTGCAATCTTTTTGGTTTGAAAAATGACAGTTTTATCCTTGTGCTGAGATTTCAGAAGATAAAAAAAAATAAGTCTATTTTCAGTCATTTTCAAAACAATGAATTCAGCATTTAGAGGATAAACTAATTTAGTGGAGACAAGAAATATTGTGACTGCAAAGAAACGTGATATAGAAGGGAAGTTGAGATTAATATGAGCTGAAACAATGAAATGTGACCATAAAGATAGTTTATAACAACAAGAAGCACACTCAGCTGAAGGTGAAGCAGGAGCTGATGTGGACATTCCCACCTGGATAGCTGGCTAGTGGCACTGACTGCTGGAGTTATCTGCCAAGGCACACTGATATGGGTGATCAGAACTGGCAGGGAACGCCAACAGCAGCAGGAGATTTGAGGCAAAGTATATTTATAAAACATACACAGGTATTATATGGAGCTAAGGATACCAGGGAAAAGGGACTAAGAAAAGCTGCTGGAGCTGAAAGCTCTGTCCAAAACTGAAGGACACAGACTGGCTTGTTTGGGGTTGGACTTCGTCTTGGTTACAGCAACACAAGTAGATATTTGCTTGGATTGAAAATGAATGCTGTTCCTTCCTTTATAATCCAGTCTTTGGTTCCCTAAAGGATATGCTAAAATATGATGTATTGGTTTGAAAGCAAAACTAGCGAGAGACTCTAAGTCAGTAATACAATTTAATAGTAAAAAAGAGAAAAAAAATAAAATACATGCAATAATACAAAAGAAAAACCACTGACAGAGTCAGAATACAACCTGACATCCCATCAGTCAGGTGTTGGTAGTAGTGCCATTAAATGGTGGCTGCAGTCCTCCTGCAGTGACAGATGTGGTTCAGTTGAAACAGTGCTCCTGTAGAAGGGTGCAGTTTTCCTCCAAAGGTCCAGCGATGATGTGGGAAGGTCCAATTTTCCTCTGGAATCCAGTGGAAAAAGGCTGCCTTGATGTTTCAGATCTCAGTTTTTATCTAGGTAGGAAAGGCTTGGCTCCTGCCCCTGGCTGGAGCATCTCCCAATGGGATGATGTAATCTTATCAGTCACACAATAGGACTTAATGGCCCATTAACAGAATATATCTTCTGGAGGAAGGATGGGTTGTGAAAAGATAACGATGATCATCCCCCTGATTTTATCAGATGGCACATCAGCAGAGGATATCTCCCCCAGAGATAAGGATCACCACCCCTCCCAGATTTCAACAGATGGTGATAGAACACACATTTTTGCATTGTACCCCAGGACGTACAATTAGAATTCTTCAGCACTATTTTTCTTGAATATAAACACAGTGGAATGAAAGGTAAAAAAAGGCCTGAGGAAAAGCCTTCAGAGCTTAAATAGGGATTTCAGACTGGTACTTACAGAAAAGAGACTCCATCATCAATTTGAGCATGTTCAACCTCAGGAAGAGATGGCTGAGAGGGGCCCTCAGACCTGTCTGTCCCTCTGTGTCCCTCTCTGTCCCTCTCTGTCCCTGTCTGTCTGTCTGTTCTCCTTGCTGTGCTGGCCCAGGGCTGGGGCAGCTCTGCAGGTGCTCAGGGTCTCACCCGGGGGGCAGAGGGGCAGAATCCCCTCTTTACTCTACTTTAGTTTTATCAGACACCAGTGGAAGCAGCTTCAGCACTTTTTCCCAGCAAGATAACCAGAAATTTATAAGATCCCAGAAAACGACAGGGTAGCAGCTGCAAAGGTGGAATGTGGTAAGGTCCCCCTATAATATATAGGGATATATATAATATAGGACTAATTTTTAAAAAGTCATTATTGGATGCACAGCTGGGAGAGACTCTTGTCAAATGCAACAGGGACTGGAGCACGTTCCAAAATCATTCAAGCTTGGAGTGTTCAATTAGACTCAGTGTAAGGTCAAGCGTGGCTGAGCAGTGGGGAAAGGAACTTGCTGCAGGAAAATAACTGTCAGTGTATCCACAGAAGGAATTTTGGGTGATACCTGCAAGTTCATCTGCATGGCTGCACATTATGACTGCCACATACAAGATTCTATACCAGGTTAGAGGGCTTTTTTTTCAAATACCAAAAATGTTTTGGAAGGGAGAGTGAGAGCTCTTGTAAATGCTAGTAAATATTTCAGCAGAATAGACACACAGCGGCAGGGTAGAAAGAACAAAATGATTTAGCTTGTTTTCTCACAGTTTCAGTAAAAATGTTAAAGAAATGCAGAGGTCTATTTCCTTGAGTAATTCTGCAAATCTAAATTCAAAATTGCTTATTTACTATGGAACAAATACATAGCGAAGAATTTTTCAAGGGAGAAGAAAGGAAAACCTGTCATTGTAATGCATTTTGAAGCAGAAGATCTGTGATAGGGTTCATTTTCAGAAGATAAAATAGTTTTCATTAATTCACAAAAAACATTTTACATCACATTCTCAATAAATGTTAAATTAAAAATAAGTAGTTTGTGTTCATATCTATAATCTATTTTTTATTTATTTTCCATGCAAGCTGTTAAGCTTTGCAAGAAGAAAGCAAAATTGAAACATCTTTAACAACCACAGGCTTAAATTTGTGTGTTTCCTTATTAATATAGGGGAGCACGGAAGCTGTAGTTAGAAAGAACCATTGGAAAAAAAATTCTAGATTTAAGACCTTTTCCAGACTTTCTTTGTTAATTTTTTGTTAATAAATGAAAAGTGTTGCACAATCAGTGCTCATTCCCTTGGCAGGAGGCAACAAGCAAAGCAGGTTCGCAGCTGATCCTCACCTCTTCCTCAGAACATGTATTTTCCACTTGTTTTTTGAATAATCCCTTTCATGTAAAAGCATGTTTCTCCCATGGAGGATCAACCATTAATGTCAAGTGCATGCAAGTTTATTGTGGCAAGGTTTTCAAAACTCTGTGATAGGTAGCAAAGCTTTAAGGGGCAACAGTGATGTCTCGTCTGTACAATTTTTTTCCTTGAGTTCTGACAGAAGGAGTGTACAAATGTGTGCTGCAGCCTCGTTTTTCAAAAAGGTGGTTTTTCCCTTTTTTTTCCTGAATACAGAAACCCTCTTTGTCATTAAAAATGTAAAGGCCCTTCTGTTTTTGTCAGTTGAGGAAGAAAATGAAAGGAAATTCTTTTGTGGCAACCTGGTATACTAAAGAGTCTTCCAGTTAAGGAACTGCAAAAATACATGTGATTAAAGCAGATGCATCTTGACACAACTTGTCATTAAAAATAGATGTGGACAATAGGAGAACATGTCAAAACCGGAAAATGTTTGATACATGCAACTTATTTTAAAAGTCCCAGAATACTGTCAAATACTCATTTTATCCTTTTTTTTTATTCAAAATGAAAGAGTTTCCTACTGTTTTGAGCCCTAAAAAAGAAAAAAAAAGAAAAAGAAAGAAAGGGGAGAGAATAAAGCTTGTTTTTAGAAAAAGACTTAGGAAACTTAAGAAGATTTAAATAATTATTGTGCAATAAGTAAAGGAAAGGGGAAGCAAAAGGAGCTGTGCCAAGAGCCAGTAAGGTCCCTGGTACTGAGGGTTGGAGAGGTCTACCATTTCTAAATTATGCTGAGCTCAATCTGGCGTAGATCAAACCTAAATCTTCTTCTTGCTTAGAAAACACAGAATAATGAAAATAAAATTTACCCCAATGAAAAGTGAAAAGAAATGGAAATCACCAAAATTTCAAGGAGCAGAAGACGTTGAATTCTGCAGAAGTGCTCTGGGACACACTGCAAGCCTGTAATGGACACAAACAGGACTGGGGAAGCAGCAACTGAGATCAGGAGAGCTGAAAATGCCCAGTTTACCACAGTTCAGCCACTAGATCTTCCCCTGAGAAGCCAGGAAGATGCCTGGGAAAGCACGTTTGTGAATAATACACTGAGGCATTTTGTGCTCATTACTTTAAACTCATTCCAACTCATTATTTTAAAGTATAAAATTTGGGTTAAATAGCATTATTTATATTGTGATACCCCACATTTATATCAAGAAGAAGGTTCAGAAACCAGTGTGGTTTCTGGATTCAAATGTCTTAAAAACATTAAGACTCATTTTTTTCAGTGGACTTTATTGGTGTCTGCTTTTTGAGATCACCTCATGGAAGTCATTGTAGGGGCTATAACACACCAATGCTCCTCTGAACAGTGGCTATTTTAAAAGTGCCATATTTATTTATTTATTTCAAATGAAACTACTCTCTGAGTGCATTCAAAGTCAAATCCAAATACCTCAGTGACTACAATACTTTTCATTGCCTTTCACTCCAAGAAAGGGAGTAGAATTCATGAAGCAGTCAGGGGGAGAACTCCTTTATGTATCACAAGCAGGAACATCCCAGCTCTAAGACATCAGAAAACTACTGGAAATAACTGAAATTAAAGGTAACATGAGGAAAAATCCCATCTTTATAATGACAGAGAGATCCTTTTTAAGGGGAGAACTCCCACTCAGTACAGGAAATACAGGAAAGAATTTTAATAAGCATTTGGATTTTCCTAGTGGTGTTCTGTATTTGGTAACATAAGATAAACATGATTATTATACATTGTAACTTTTTTTTATCCAGCATTATCAAATTAGTGACTCATTTGTAATGTAAATAAGTATTATTAGTTTTAAATATGAAAGATTTACATAGCTAATGAAATGACTGTGAAAACATTGTCTTAGGGCAGTTAAAAGCTATGTTACATTCAGTAAAACTGTGAACATGAATATTTATTCTTTCACAACAGAAAGAATAACCAACTTCTTGTGAATATAAAATAATAAAGAAAATAGTGAAGAACATTTATAATCAATAATCATTCTGGAATTAATTTGTGTAAAACTGCCCTTTTCACCTTCTGTTTCCAATACATTTTGAACTTAATGGATTAAGTTCACTCCATTAATCAGCATCACAATATTTGGCAAAAGGCAGAGCTCATAAAAATGTACAGCAAACACTCAAAGATTTTTTCTAAGGAAGCAGTTTATATGAAGGAGCAGAAGATGTAAAATAATTAATGAAGTCCTAGCCATAAGCTTAAAGCTCTTTCTAATAGCACAGAAAACCTTTAAGGAGAGAAGACACTCTTGACTTCACCAGGGTGCAGAAGAGATGGTGAAGAAAATATTTCCCCAATATTTTGAAGATGTAATGACTAAATACTAGGATCATCACTCACCTTTTTACTCTTTCAAATTCTTTTTTTCCTTCCAGTCTGTCTCCCATTTTTTGGATTAAAAATGTCTACATCCTTCAGAGCTATTTATGGTGCGTTGAATTTACATGCATCTGATGAAGCAGAGCAACATAGAAAAGTAACTCTTACATGTGAGAAAATGCTCAGGGTGAACTCTTGGTGAGTGTCCTCAGACCTGAGATACTCCAGGTGTATTGTGTCCTGAGTACTCATAGGGTTAACTGACCTTCAGAAATATTACCAAAATTGTGGCCAAAATCTTGCAGAATTTTGATTTTTAATTAATTCCCAGAAGATAATACTCTGAGCAATTAAGTCTCAGTGCAAACATAGGCTTTTTTGGTTTGTGTGAGTAGCAACAACTTTTACATTCAAAATATGATTTGACAGCAATGGGCAAACTCTCCTGTTTTCCTGTTTATTTTTACATATGGATTTCTTTGCAATACCACATATCAGATCCTGTTCAGTGGGACATACTCCAATATCTTGGCTTGTTAATTGCAATCTTGCATTGATTTGAATGCTGCATTCTTATCTCTGAATTATACTTTTTTTCTGATTTCCTCCATTTCCACTATATCTGAACTGAAATACTTGAAATATTTTGAAATATTTCCCTATGTACAAATCTAGTTTAGATTATTCCTGTTTTTCCAAACAGTTCCAGCTTCATGGGTTTTGAGCTAATATGGAAGGGGTTTGTATAAAGAAAGCCCAAGAAAGAAAATGCAATGATCTAACCAGTGATATTCAGCTGCCAAACTTTAATTAATTAAATGAAATTCAAGCACTCAGCAGTTTGGAGAATCTGAGCTACTCTGCTGCTTCTCCCTTATCTTTTGAGTTCGAGATAAACAACATCCATTCTTTCTCTGAGGCTGCAAGGCACAGTTTGTTCACATCTCCAAAGTGTCTCGAATTCATTAGGTGGGAAGAGCTACAGAAGTGCAATTTGAGTGCCCAGAGTGCCCTGAGGTGGGAGGGAACAGTGCCAGCCTGGTCAGAGATGCCCAAATCCCTCCTGGCGAGAGGGGAGCCATCTCAGAGTGCTTTGCTCCCCACCGCCCTAAATAGACAGAAACAGTGCCAGGTGCCTCCAGCCACGCATTTTGTGCTGCAAACGCTGACTTAGGAGAAAGAGAAGTGAAACCATTGCCTTTCTGTGCTGATAATCCATCAAGCAGGGCCCGATGACAGTAAGAGCTTTTGGACCAGTAAGAAGGTTATTTGGAGCCACGTCTCAAGCACTGTCAAAAAACCAGTGTTTATTTTCCCCCTTCTCCCTTGCCAGTCACATGAACCATCAAGTCCTCTGGCATTTTAGGATTAGCAAGTGCAGTGCAGAATTATGAAAACACAGTCTCATTTCTCGTGGGCTAATTAGAATTATTTGACCCCAAAACCACATGGGTTTTGATAAGATAATGGACTTCAATTAACAGGAAATCATTAGAAGTACTGCACAACGTGAATTCATTAGCAAAATAATTTTCTGCAATCAGTTCTGTGGGTATTTTGAAGCCACAGAAACCAGTTCACTCACGGTTTTCCGAGGCCAATATCAAACTGGCAGAGTGTGTATAGATGGGATATTGGGCAGGAATTGTTCCCTGGCAGGGTGGGCAGGCCCTGGCACAGGGTGCTGTTAGGGGTTGGATTGCTCCCCTTTTCTTGCTGTGAATTCCTCCCATTGTTATGTTAAGTAGTTGTGGCTACACCTTAAACCATAGATAATGTTCTCTTGCAGGGGGGTGGGTGGAGGAGGAGGAGGGGGGGGAGAACCGGAAAAGGAAAGGTGGGAGAGGGATCTGGGGAGGGGACGCTCTCTCGCTGAGCTCGTGGAGGGACAGGACGCCCCGTACTTCGCTCTGGCATCTCCCCCGACATCTCCGCGCTGAGATCCACGCTCCCTGCCTTTGGACATCGCTCTGCCGCTCTCCCATCTCACCCTACTATCTCCGGACACTGCGGAGCACCACGACCGACACCGTGAGAGGGGGGGAGTCACCTTCTCACCCCCGCTCACCTCTGGGCCTCCGCCGCCATCACTCCAGCCCTCTGCAACTGCGCGGGACCCGCCCTGCCCCCACAGCACCGGTAACCGAGCACAGGGAGACGGCCTGAGGCCAAAGGGGACTGGAGCGGAGCTAGACTGTTCTGTTCTGTTCTGTTCTGTAGTCAATTTTTATAGCTGTTGTTGTTTTCTGCCTTGTTAGATACCAGTAAAGAACTGTTATTTCACATCCCCATATCTCCTGCCTGAAAGCATCTGATTTGGACCTAAAATAATTAAAAGGGGGGTTGCACTCTGCACTGCAGAAAAGGGGCTCTTGCCTTTCCTTAAACCATACCTGTCTTTTCAAACCAAGACAGGTGCCCAGAGCAGCTGTGGCTGCCCCTGGATCCCTGGCAGTGCCCAAGGCCAGGTTGGACATTGGGGCTGGGAGCAGCCTGGGACAGTGGGAGGTGCCCCTGCACAGGTGGAACTGCGTAAGCTCCCTTCCAACCCAAGCCATTCTGGGATTCTATAAAGTTAATTTTAGGCAGAGACCATGGACTGCACCTAGTCCCACTCTCATCCATAAGGGTTTCACCCTCTTTGCTCCATGAGAGGAGCAGCAGAATTCTTCAGAGACCCTGCTGCTGTGCTGTGAACAGACCAACTGTGATAGGTTGACTTAGGAAGAAGAAACTCAGAAGAGGTTCTTCCTAAGGGAATTTCCTCTGTGGGGGTTGGGATACCTGCAACAGCCAATTAGAGAAAGTTAGTTCGCTCCGTGCACACACATTTTGAAGGAGGTAATCCGAACTGAGGCTCTTGGTCTTTCCGGCGGCTGAGCAGGTAACACCAACCCGAGCTTCCCCTTCCCCCATGCAGGGGGGAGGCTCGGGAGGCCACTTGGGCCCCGTTTGCCAACGAGGGGGACCCGATGGCCGGGGGGAGGAAAAGTTGTGTGATAAGACCTTCACGGCTTCCTCCTCCACGGGCCTGCGGCTCTGGCGTGGGGGGGAGGCCGACTCTTGCTGCTGCCAGGCGGGCCGGGCCTGCCCGGGTGGCCATGAGCACTGTGGGGCTGCAGCCCAGCCCCACAAAGGCTGATTAACACCTCAGCTGCCCCCCCCCAGCGCGGCCTGAGCCTGGCCCAACTTTTGTAGTTGTGTTAAACTTTAACTCTTTAGTGCTCAGATAAGATTTCCAAAGCCTCCAGCCTTTCCTTTGAATATGAAAGGGAATAAGAAGATTTCTGAAGTCAGTGATGTAAGAGCTAAGTTTTTAAGATGGAAGGAGAATGAGAAGATGCTGAAATGGCTGAAAATCTTTTTGTGAAATTGTAGGGATGAACTGATGTACTGAATATTCCTATAAACCATGGAAAGAGACATGGGGGGATGAAAATGTTCCATTTAATAGATGATTTGACTAAAAAGCACCTGTGTTGAGAATTTTTGCCCTGAGAAAAGAAGGGGATTTCAGTTTTCTGACGATGAAGCCTGAGCAGAGAGAAAGGAGACAGAGAGAATCTTTGCTGTCAAACATTTCATTTTTAAAAGTAATACCCCATGAGACAGACATGACCCACATCTACAACTTTGGGATGGCTGTAGAGTTGGGAGGAGCGTCACGGTTTGCAGGTTCCCGGGCGGATGCAAATCGTGAAAGATAAAACCACACGAGAACTGTCTTTTTCCTTCTTGTGGGAAAAAATCCCTGCAACTTCAACAAGAAGAGGCTTCTCTCTCTGGAAGTGAACAGAGAAAGACTAAATTGGGCACTGATCGAAGTATTTGTTATATGTTTGTTTTGTTGTTATGAAGCTTGGGAGAGGGAGGGAAGGAGTGATCTGAAAAATCTTATTCTGAAATTTTTTTTCTTTTTCCCCCTCTTTTTGTTTGTGTAGTTAATAAATTTTCTTTTATACTCTCTCAAGTTTTAGGCCTGCCTTGCTCTTTTGCTCCTGGTTCTGTCTCACAACAGAAAGAAATAAGTTTATTTAAATTGGCAACTCAAACCGAAGACATTAATTTGGTGCGTTGGCCGGGAAAGTCAAAATTAAACCAAGACACCAACCCATTTTGACACAGTGAAAAACAATTCTATATCAGGCTAAACCTTTTCAAGGTGCTCAGATTCATAGCTGAGATCATTTCATGTCTGACTGCACAACTTCTGCTGAAAGGCAGAGCAGGCTGGTCACATAGCTAGTCTTCTCCTCCAGTACTTAAAACTAGGGGCAAATTTAAAGTGTTTAAGTGGAGATCTTTGTTTCCTGGGCACAAGGGAGCGTCACTCCTTAGTTCATAACTCCCCGTCAGGCATCCAATAATGCTGGGCTTAAGGGAAGCACATCCAGGGTCTCCATGTGTGCAAGGCTTGTAACTCTCAAAGAATTGCATTTTTTTTTTTTTTTGTTGGGGCTGACCCCAGTAGTCCCAGTGCAAGTCCTGCCCTTTGTTAAGAACAACAATTAACAAACAGCTTTGCATCATCAACTCAGAAATACTATCTCTAATTAACGAAGAGTTCAGCTAGAAGCCCTGAGTTACCACAGTCTGTTGGAGGTTGAATTGTTCCCTTTTCTTTCTGTGGAATTTTCTCCCATTGTTATGCTAAGTAATTGTGGCTACACCTTAAAACGACAGATAATGTTCTCTCGTAGGGGGGTGGGTGGAGGGGGGGGGGGAACCGGAAAAGGAAAGGTGGACGGGGGGTCTGGAGCAGGGGACTCTCTCTCTCGGCTCGTGGAGTGGGAGGACAGGCCGGGCTCCGCTCTGGCATCTCCCCTGCCATCCCAGCACTGAGATCCACGCTCCCTGCCATTGGACATCGCTCTGCTGCTCTCCCATCTCACCCTACTATCTCCGGACACTCTGCTGAGCACCACGACCGACACCATTGAGGGGGAGTCACTTTCCCCATCCCTCTCACCCCTGGGGTTCCGCCACCATGACCCAGCCGTCTTCAACTGCGCGGGACCTGCCCTGCCCCCACAGCACCGGTAACTGAGCGCAGGGAGACGGCCGGCGGCCAAAAGGGACTGGAGTGGAGCTAGACTGTTCTGTTTTGGTGTCAATTTTTATAGCTGTTGTTGTTTTCTGCCTTGTTAGATACCAGTAAAGAACTGTTATTCTTATCCCCATATCTCCTTCCTGAAGGCGTCTGATTTGGACCTAAAATAATTAAAAGGGAGGGGGGTTGCACTCTGCATCGCAGAAAAGGGGCTCTTGTCTTTCCTTAGACCATACCTGTCTTTCAAACCAAGACAGATTTTGGCGCCCAAAACGTGGAGCATTGCCGGAGGGCATTGAGAGAGGGGTAGAAAAGGGAATAACAGTTCTTGAATTACCCAAGCTTGTGGTAGGTGACACCATGCTGTCCAGCTTACCCTGGATTGGACTCCATGTGGTCACTGCTATATCTCTCCCATTTGCAAGCCCTTTTTTAAACATGAGTCTCATAACCCAGGTTACTGTGGCTATTATCCGGCTTATTATGTGGGTTGATCAGTTGAGGAATTCATGGATTTTTAATTTTCTCTGGAAGATGGCCACATGGATTCAGAGCTATCGCACTCTAAGTGTGTGTTTCTGGGGCTACTTCAATAATGGTACTTACTGTGAGGAAGTGGCAGCAGGTGAAATTTTTTCTCAACCCATCACAGGTTTTTTGAAGTTCACCCCACCAGTCTTCAGGGGGTTCCAATCCGCTTTAAATGCTAATGACATTATATTGTGGCTAGTGTTGCTTATATCCCTGTTAAACCTGTTCTATCTAACATTCAGAGATAAGGGGAGATTGACTTGGATAACAAGCCTGATACCTACCCCAGGGATTAGTGATGTTACCCCAGAGCCTGATCCTGTCCCAGAGACTAGGGAGGTTACCCCAGAGCCTGATCCTGTCCCAGAGACTAGGGAGGTTACCCCAGAGCCTGATCCTGTCCCAGAGACTAGGGAGGTTACCCCAGAGCCTGTCCTTCCCGCTGGAGGTTATCCCAGAGCCTGATCCTGTCCCAGAGACTAGGAAGGTTACCCCAGAGCCTGATCCTATCCCAGAGACTAGGGATATTACCCCAGAGTTTGACCCTGCCCCACAGCCCACCTCGGAAAGGAACCACCCAGAATGGGTGGGGGTGCTAGCAAAGGAGATACATGAGATGGGCCAGATGCTGAACGAGTACCTTTCCCCAGCTGGTGAGAAACCCTCCCCCTGCCTTAAAGAGGGAGACTCTGATGGTGCAGCAGTGGGACCCACAGATGTTACATCTGGCCAGGTTCCAGCTGAACTGCAAGGGCACTCACAGCCAGCAGCAGTTGCCCCTGTGGAAACTAGGAAGTCTAAGATGAAAACAAGGCACCTAGATAATAAGGGTCAGGAAGGGGGCCCCTCACAACCAGCAGGGGAGCCAGAAGTTGAGATCATCACCGAGTCCCTGTCATACGAGAGTCTCCGTAACCTGTGAAAAGACATTGTACGACGGGGCCGTGAGCCTTTTACAACCTGGTTACTGCGGGTCTGGGACCTTATGGGTACAGGTGTGCAACTGGATGGTACTGAGGCAAGGAATTTGGGACCCTTGACCCAGGACTCAGGTGTGGACCAAGTATTTGTAAGGGAGACAGGTCTCCTTTCCCTCTGGGAGCGACTTTTAATGAGTGTGAGAGAGAGATTTGTCCACAGGGAAAGAATGCAGGAGTACCACCAGAGAACACGTTGGAATACCCTTGAGGAAGGGATCCAAAAGCTGAGAGAAGTGGCAGTACTGGAGGTGCTCTTTGGGAGGGATGGACAGCATGACAATGACCCTGACAAGATCAGGTGCACAGGACAGATGTTGTGGAATCTGGCAAACCTGGGCCCATCTCAGTATACCTCCTTTATTGCAATGATTGATGCTGATACCAACCAAGTGACAGTGGGTTCTGTTGCCAACAGGCTCAGGAATTATCAGAGTATGATGGCTGGCCCAATGCAGGCTCATGTCTCTGCTGTGGCTAAGGACCTCAGAGAGGAGTTTAAGGAGGAGATGAAGGAGATAAGGGAAGAGGTGAGGAAGATCAGTGCAGCACCAGTGCGAGTCATGGACCTCAAAGGTAGAGCCCAACGCCCCTCAGCTAGGGAGAGAGGGTATACCCCACGTGCTGACCTGTGAGTTTTTTTACGTGACCAAGGGGAAGACATGAGAAGGTGGGATGGGAAACCCACTTCTGTCCTGGCAGCACGGGTGCGCCAACTCAGGGAGGGGAACACCAACAGAGGGAACTCCACTAAAGTGAAGGTAGCCTCAGCCACCCATGGAGGTGCAGGGTATTACAGAAGGGAGGATGATCTGTCAGATCCCCTTGAAGGAACCTCTAGTATGTATGCCCAGGAGAGAAATAATAACCAGGGCTAGAGGGGCCCTGCCTCTAGCCAGGGAGAGGAATGGGAAAACCGGATCTTTTGGACAGTGTGGATCCGATGGCCTGGCACATCAGAGCCACAGGAACACAGTGCATTGGTTGACACTGGTTCACAGTGTACATTAATACCATCGGGACATGTCGGGAAGGAACCTGTTTCAATTGCTGGGGTTATGGGGGGATCTCAGGAATTGACTTTGCTGGAGGCTGAGGTGAGCCTGACTGGGAAAGAGTGGCAGAAACATCCAATTGTGACTGGCCCAGAGGCACCATGTATCCTAGGCATAGACTTCCTCAGGAACGGCTATTACAAAGACCCAAAGGGACTCAGGTGGGCTTTTGGAATAGCTGCTGTGGCAGCAGAGGGCATTAAGCAGTTGAACACCCTGCCTGGGCTATCAGAAAACCCATCTGCAGTGGGACTCCTCAGGGTGAAAGAGGAACAGGTGCCAATTGCTACATCAACAGTGCACCGCCGGCAGTACCGGACGAATCGAGATGCCGTGATCCCCATCCACAAGATGATCCGTGAGCTGGAGAGCCAAGGGGTGGTCAGCAAAACCCACTCACCCTTCAACAGCCCCATCTGGCCTGTGTGTAAATCTGAAGGAGAATGGAGATTGACTGTGGACTATTGTGCATTGAATGAGGTGACTCCACCGCTGAGCGCTGCTGTGCCGGACATGCTGGAACTGCAGTACGAGCTGGAGTCCAAGGCAGCCAAGTGGTACGCCACTGTCTATATTTCCAATGCATTTTTCTCCATTCCTCTGGCAGTGGAGTGCAGGCCTCAGTTCGCTTTCACATGGAGGGGCGTGCAATACACGTGGAACCGACTGCCCCAGGGGTGGAAACACAGCCCCACCATCTGTCATGGATTGATCCAGGCTACACTGGAGAAGGGTGGAGCTCCAGGACATCTGCAGTACATTGATGACATCATTGTGTGGGGGGACACAGCAATGGAGGTATTTCAGAGAGGAGAAAAGATCATTGAGATTCTGCTGGGAGCCGGCTTCGCCATTAAAAAGAGCAAAGTCAAACAACCTGCCCAAGAGATCCAGTTCCTGGGAGTAAAGTGGCAAGATGGACGGCGCCAGATCCCCAGTGAGGTCATCAATAAGATCACTGCAATGTCTCCACCAACCAGCAAGAAGGAAACACAAGCCTTCCTAGGTTCCATAGGCTTTTGGAGAATGCACATTCCTGAGTACAGCCAGATTGTGAGCCCTCTTTACCTGGTCACCCGCAAGAAGAACGATTTCCACTGGGGCCCTGAGCAGCAGCAAGCCTTTGCCCAGATCAAGCAGGAGATTGCTCATGCAGTAGCCCTTGGCCCAGTCAGGACGGGACCAGATGTGAAGAACGTGCTCTACTCTGCAGCCGGGAACCATGGTCTGTCCTGGAGCCTGTGGCAGAAGGTGCCCAGGGAGACGCGAGGCCGACCACTGGGATTCTGGAGTCGAAGCTACAGAGAGTCCGAGGCCAACTACATTCCAACGGAGAGGGAGATCTTGGCCGCCTATGAAGGGGTCCAAGCAGCCTCAGAGGTGGTTGGCACGGAAACACAACTCCTTCTGGCACCCCGACTGCCAGTGCTGGGGTGGATGTTTAAAGGAAAGGTTCCCTCAACCCACCATGCCACTGACGCCACATGGAGCAAATGGATTGCCCTCATCACACAACGGGCCCGTATTGGAAACCCGAATCGCACTGGGATTTGGATAATTACCAACTGGCCGGAAGGGGAAGACTTTGGTCTTGCTGACAAAGAGGAACAGAAACAAGTGACCCGGGCTGAAGAAACCCCACCGTATAACCAACTGCCAGCAGATGAAACACGCTATGCTCTTTTCACTGATGGTTCCTGCCGCATCGTGGGGATGAACCGGAAGTGGAAAGCAGCCGTATGGAGCCCCACACGACAGGTTGCACAAGCTACCGAAGGAGAAGGTGGATCGAGTCAACTTGCTGAACTCAAAGCTGTTCAGCTGGCCCTGGACATTGCTGAAAGAGAGAAGTGGCCAAAACTCTACCTTTACACTGATTCATGGATGGTAGCCAATGCTCTGTGGGGATGGCTGGAAAGGTGAAAAAAGGCTGACTGGCAACGTAGGGGAAAACCAATTTGGGCTGCCAATGAATGGAAAGACATTGCCACCAGGATAGAGAAGCTGCCTGTGAAAGTCCGTCACGTAGATGCCCATGTCCCCAAGAGTCGGGCTAATGAGGAACATCGACACAATGAGCAGGTAGATCAGGCGGCACAGATAGAGGTGTCGAAGATAGATTTAGACTGGCAGCACAAGGGAGAGTTGTTCCTGGCTCGATGGGCCCATGATGCCTCAGGTCATCAGGGCAGAGATGCCACCTATAAGTGGGCACGAGACCGAGGGGTGGATCTAACCATGGACAGTATTTCTCAAGTTATCCATGACTGTGAGACGTGCGCTGCCATCAAGCAAGCCAAGTGGGTGAAGGCCCTCTGGTATGGGGGGCGATGGGCCAAATATAAGTATGGAGAGGCCTGGCAGATTGACTACATCACACTGCCTCAAACCCGCCAGGGCAAGCGCTATGTACTGACCATGGTGGAAGCCACCACTGGATGGTTGGAGACCTACCCTGTGCCTCATGCCACTGCTCGGAACACCATCCTGGGCCTGGAAAAACAAGTTCTTTGGAGGCATGGTACCCCTGAGAGAATTGAGTCAGACAATGGGACTCATTTCAAGAACAGCCTCATAAACACCTGGGCTAGAGAACACGGCATTGAGTGGGTGTACCATATCCCCTACCATGCAGCAGCTGCAGGGAAAGTTGAACGGTGCAATGGCCTGCTTAAAACCACCTTGAAGGCACTGGGTGGGGCAACTTTCAAGAACTGGGAGATTAATCTACCAAAGGCCACCTGGTTAGTGAACACCCGAGGTTCCACTAACCAAGCAGGCCCTGCCCAATCTGAGCCCTTGGGAATATCAGATGGAGATAAGGTTCCAGTGGTACACATGAGAGGTATGCTAGGAAAAACTGTTTGGGTGAATCCTGCCTCCAGCAAAGACAATCCCATCCATGGAGTTGTATTCGCTCAAGGACCAGGTTGCACTTGGTGGGTGATGCAAAAGAATGGAGAGACAATATGCATACCTCATGGAGACCTTGTTTTAGGGTGAAATACCTATAGTACTGTTCCTATGTCTCTAACTGCATGTATGTATATATAATGTAGCAGTTTAATTTGATATAGCATATTAGTATGGGAGAAATTCAGGGGTGGATAATGTTGGAGGTTGAATTATTCCCTTTTCTTTCTGTGGAATTTTCTCCCATTGTTATGCTAAGTAATTGTGGCTACACTTTAAAATGACAGATAATGTTCTCTCGTAGGGGGGTGGGTGGAGGGGGGGGGGGGAACCGGAAAAGGAAAGGTGGGACGGGGGGTCTGGAGTGGGGGTCTCGCTCTCGCTTGGCTCATGGAGTGGGAGGACAGCCCGGGCTCTGATCTGTCATCTCCCCTGCCATCCCAGCACTGAGATCCACACTCCCTGCCTTTGGACATCGCTCTGCTGCTCTCCCATCTCACCCTACTATCTCCAGACACCCTGCTGAGCACCACGACCGACACCGTGAGCGGGGGGGGAGTCATTTTCCCATCCCCGCTCACCTCTGGGCCTCCGCCGCCATCACTCCAGCCCCTCTTCAACTGCGCGGGTCCTGCCCTGCCCCCACAGCACCGGTAACTGAGCGCAGGGAGACGGCCTGAGGCCAAAAGGGACTGGAGCGGAGCTAGACTGTTCTGTTCTGTTCTGTTCTGTAGTCAATTTTTATAGCTGTTGTTGTTTTCTGTCTTGTTAGATACCAGTAAAGAACTGTTATTCTTATCCCCATATCTCCTGCCTGAAGGCGTCTGATTTGGACCTAAAATAATTAAAAGGGAGGGGGGTTGCACTCTGCATCGCAGAAAAGGGGCTCCTGCCTTTCCTTAGACCATACCTGTCTTTCAAACTAAGACACAGTCTCACTGCTTTATTGACATCTATTGACATAAACCTTATATTTCATTTATTTCTATATATTTAATATATTTCTATATATAAATAATCTTGAATTTTAATGCTTTTTACCATTGTCCAGTTCCTGTTTCATGACATGTCAAGCACAATGTAGAAGTCTGGGCACTCATTGCTGCAATGCTTGGAACATTACTATCTCTACTGATGATTTCAATGGGGGCACCATCTGTCTGCACATTCTAAATGAGAGAGGGGAAAATAAACCAAAATTAAAAAAAAAAGAAGGAGAGGGGAAAAAAGAAAAAGACAGCACTGCACAATGTTTCAAAATAATTTCATGTCAGGACTTTAGCCATGTATCCATAAGGTTATACAATGAATTGAGGGAAATACACACTGGAAAAAGGAAATGTTCCTCCTGAATGAGCCAGAAACTGAAAATATTTATGCACAATCAGCAGGTATCCTTTACATTCATCATAAATATCAGAATAAGTACAAAGCCTTCCCTAAACTAAAAATATAGCAAATAACTCCCACTATAAGCCCCAAAAATCTGAGCAATAGAGCTGAAACTTTCAATAGAAGTGAGGCAGAAAGATAAATGGAAACATAAAAGAATATAGATCTGTGCTGCACCTGTTTGACCTTAAGGCATTACTCCTGCTCCTTCAGGGGAGAGTACACAGCAGCACAAAAATAAAAAACTAAAAGCTGGCTGACTTTAAGCTCACCTTAAGAAGAGTCTGTCTCTCTGGCAGAGTTCCTTTTTTGCATATTATCATATGTGAGACAATTCCAGTTGGATTTATCTGTGTATTTTTAACTCAGTTGTAAAATTTTGCTTCAGGCTGAAACTTGGCATACCAGAGCTCAGCAACTTTTAAAAAACCCAGAAGGTGAAGGGAGGCTGAATCCTTAACCTTCAAGACTGCAAAGCTGTAGCATATTTAAAGTAATACAGAATAGGAACAAGCCCTAGTTTGCCCCACAAGAGCTGCAGCACATCACATGCAGTATGGACAGAAGCACATTTGTGAAGACAATATTATTTCTTGCCATTTAGATGCAGTTTTCATATTATCAATATTTATTGTCACAGAGGGGATGTTAGAAGGTGAATTGAAATCTCTTAGGGAGATGTTGTCCCCATCCCTGGAGGTGTCCAAGGAATGCCTGGAGGGGGCACTCAAAGCTCTGGGCTGAGTGACAAGGAGGAGATCAAGGCTGGATTTACAGGAAGCCAAGGCTAAGAGTGAAAATAATCAGACACTCCAGTCATGGATATTGTTGGCTGATAGAACTTTGCACTGTCTGGGATGGCTGAATACTCCATTCAGCAGGGGTCTGAATGCTGGGAAGCTGAGCAGAATAGAGTAGGACACCATGGAAAAGTTTAAAAAGATGTTTAAAAAATGAGAAGCCTTCCAAAGATTTAGGCCACCAGCACTGTTTTCTATTTCTTGGTTTCATTCTGAGAACATTATGAACAACTCTATTAAAATTTTAGACTCTTACCAAGATGGATTTATCAGGGTTCATCAATCAACCTTGCTGGACATTTGGAAAATGGGAGATATTCTAGCAGGGGATCTTTATGGGTGTGTACCCATAAAAGAATGTCAGCATAAACTGACAAACACTATTACTTACCAAACAATCACTCTGCTGGAATGTTGACTAAAAATACCTAGAAAAAAAATTGAGAAAACAAGTTCTGTATAGGAGGAGACAAAAATGGAAAAGCATAGGTGTGACTTGTTCAATACAAAATTTGTTCCATTTTCCACATCTAAAATGTAAGGAGAGGTGAGGCATGCACAGCCTGGAGTAACATAGTGCATCTTGAGGAGGCACAAAGAGCCCGTTCCATGTGGCTGGGACGTGTTGAACCACTCCTGCTGGGAATGTTGTCTCCCACAGGCAGGCAGCTGAACCAGTTCAAGTTCACAAGGTGTGCAGCTCCCAGTGCTCGCAGCTACACTGCAGCAAAACTGGATCAGGAGAGGGAGAGCCAAGGCATTTAAATACTCATCTAGGAGAGAAAACAATCTTGGAATTGCTTGGGCAGTGTGACCTCATGGCTTTGGCCCTGTTGCACACTCATATCCCACCACCTCAGACAGGAAATCTCTCATTTCATCTTCCCATAAAACCCCCGCCTGAATCACCCCCCCACTGCCATCCCAGATCATGCGTGAAACTGAAGGAAACTTGTGAATTAATACACACATACATTGTGCATATATAAAAATAAAATACATGCAGTTGTAAGGTTTATAATGCTTTCTCTCTGGGAGAATTCCAGAAGAGTTTTATAATTTAAATAAAATGTTGGAAAGCATATGCATACTCCATGTTTTATGACATGTTTTGGATAAATGAAAGGCAAAATAAAATGTAACCCTGCATCATAGAGGAAAGTTAAATTTAATAAAAAATTAAATTTAATTATTAATTAAATTAATAGCTCTATCAATACATTTTTGAACTGTATTTCATATATGAAGAAAAAAATACTTTTAAAGGAGCACAGGAAAAAAAAGGAATACAATAGGAGATAAAACTCAAATAAATATTTGAGAAATCCAAATAGCATTTTCATGGTAGAATTCTCCACTAATTTTCCTTTGTGGTATATCATACTCAGAAATTTGGACAAACCTAATCAACCTTAGGTTCACCTGTCATTTAGCAGAGATATTCACACCATTGCTTTGGCCTTACATTGGTTGTAGCTTCTCAAGTTCTGTGTCTCTTGCAGAAATGTGTTAACTGGGTCCCAGTCAGAGGACGAGGACCCCATAGCAAGATTTGATGGCTTTGGAGCCTAACAGTGGGATTTACAGACTGTTCCTCATCACAGGAATATTGGGCAGACCATGGGCTGCAGGATGTCCCCAGTAAGGGCTCAGGGTGCCCCATCGTGCTGCATCTCCCCACATTTCAGCTTATTGTCATCTCAGGGGAACAGAACCCCAGGCTGGGTGAGGCTGGAGGGGCCCCAGGGGCTGCTCTGGTGCCACCTCCCTGCTCCAGCAGGGCCATCCCAGAGCACAGGGCACAGCAGTGTGTCCATGTGGCTCTGGAATATCCCCAGGGAGGAGACTGCACAGCCTCTCTGCACACTCTGCTCAGGGCTGGGCACTGCCCAGGGCCGAAGTTGTGCCTCCTGTGCAGGGGCAGCTCCTGGGCTCAGCCCCTGCCCGTGGCTCTGGTGCCATTGCTGGGCCTGGAGCAGAGCCTGGCACTGCTCTGAGCCTGCCTGCACACAGGGACACACAGGGACACACAGGGACACACAGGGACACACAGGGACACACAGGGACACACAGGGACAGATAGATAGGGACAGACAGGGACAAACAGACAGACAAGGACACCCAGGGACAAACAGGGACACACAGGGACACACAGGGATACCAGACAGACAGGGACAGACAGACAGGGACACACAGGGACAAACAGGGACACACAGGGACACACAGGGACACCCAGACAGACAGGGACAGACAGACACACAGGGACACCCAGGGACAGCCAGGAACACCCAGGGCTGAGGGTCCCTCTCAGCTGGGGCTCCTCTCCAGGCTGGGCAGCCCCAGCTCCCTCAGCCTTTTCTGACACTGAGCTGCTCCAGCCCTTGCTCAGCTCCAGGAGCTCCTGTCCCTGCTGTGCTGAGGATGCAGAGCTGGGCACAGCACCCAGAGGGGCCCCCAGGGCTGGGCACAGGGCCAGCAGCGCCCCTGACCTGCTGCCAGGGCTCTGGCTGAGCTGACTCAAAGTTGATCCCTTTCAAAACTAATCCAGCAAAATGAGTGATGCGTTTTACACCAGGACCCCAAACCAACCCAACAGCAAAGGCCTTCAGGATGGGTCAAGGGAGAAAGACAGACAGGACCATCCAGAGGGTGAGACCACAGCAATCCTGAGTTAGATTGTTTAAACCTCTTTTAAGCCTCCTCACATGCCAGGTCCAATAAGCACATTCAGCTCTCTGCCTCATGCTATTGAATTCTGCTAAGACACAATGACCAGTTCTTAGAATTGGGAGGCAGAGAAGGACGAGGGGGAAATTAAAAATGCACATTCACAAGGAGCAGGGAATATATTCACACATTTACATTTATTGGCTTTTTAATCAGATAAACAAATTTGCTCTCAAAATCCATATGAAATAGTATTGATACTCATGCAAATTCTTTTATCAAGAATATCATAGTGTATTCTTCCACTGTTGTGTGATTATACAGGTGCACTAATCTAAATAAAACTTAAGAAATTTATTTTTTGTTTCAGAATTAGGATGCTTGGAGAACATAACTGAATTTTTAATTATTATTTTTTATTAAATAGGATGCCCAAGATAATAAATTCCAGGTTAATTTTGCTCAATATCACATAGGATTGAGTTAGCTCTTAAAATAATGTGCATGTTTTAAATGCCCACCAAATTTCCAGATATCAAAAAATGTTCTTCAGGATTTCTCATTTCTTCTAATTTTGTCTCTGCAAGATTTTTGTCTTTAAGGTCCCTCCTAAACCCAATCATTCTAACTCTATGAAATTCCACTAAAATAATTTTTTAAACAGTGAGATAAAATCAACTAAAAACAACAATAAAAGGTGACTTTTATATTCTTTGATATTAGTGGTTTAGGTACAGATCCAAATGTTAACTCCCACAGGTAGAGAACTGTGGTAATTAAAACAAACAAAAAACCTCTTTTTGGATCACTGCAGTCACACAGAATTAATCTGGCAAAGTTCTGTAAAAGGTACAAGTATACTCTGCGCTGTGCATTATGAAGCATCCACAATAAACCAAAAACTGATAGAATTTTATAAATCTTGAGCACATAAACTGTACTCTTTTCTTGCCTAAAGCATCTTAAATTTACCAGCTTGGAGGAAAAGACATGATCAATAACTACCTGTAAGAACTCCAAAAGGACTTTTGTATAGTGCAGCAGGAAGCTGAGGGGAAGATCAATGGATAAGCATCAACGTACCTGGAAGCAGAACTGATTTAAAGGGTCAAGAAGCAGCAGCAGACAGAGGATGCTCTCGGGCTCAATCGGGAACCCCACAGTCCCAAACCTGAAAACACCTTCCTGGCACATGAGAGCAACTACTGAGATGAGCCATCCTGCTCTTGTCAGGGGGATAAATTGTCATAAATTATTCAACATGGACTGCAGGGAAAAACAGGGAGTTACTACCCAGCAAGCAGCTGATGTGAAATGAGATCTCTCCCCAGTTCACCCCAGAATTCACACTGTGAACATCCACAGAACAGACCCAGCACCTTGCACAGATATCTGCAAGATGAATCCATTTCCCTAAAAGCCAATGAAAAAATACTTTTTAACATGACTACAAGGTGAAAATGAAGGATGGACTTCTTGTGAAGGGAAAAGGTTGCCTTCTTTCCCGCTTCTCAGCAAAAGACCCTTTTAAAGGAAAATTAGTGTGTTCCTCTTTGTAATAAATTAAATAATAAACTGATGCATAATGCATTACATAAGAAAACCACATTAATAATAAATGATCAAACAAAACCAATGGCATCCAATTTGGCCAGTGGCATCCTGATCGGGGCAGTGATTGTCCCCTGTGCTGGCACTGCTGGAGTTCCTCAAGGGCTGTGTCCAGCTCTGGGCCTCTCATGGGCAGAAAGAGCTGGAGGGGCTGAAGTGTGTCCAGGGAAGGGTTGGAGAATTCCTGAGGGGGATGGGAAGGGGCTCAGCCTGGAGAAAAGGAGGCTCAGGGGGGCCCTTGTGGCTCTGCACAACTCCCTGACAGGAGGGGACAGCCGGGGGGATTTGGGATCTGCTCCAGAGAACAGGGACAGGAGGAGAGGGAACGGCCTCAGGCTGGGCAGGGGAGGTTCAGGGTGGACAGCAGCAGGAATTTCCCCATGGAAAGGGTGGGCAGGGATTGGCAGGGGCTGCCCAGGGAGGTTTGGAGTGCCCATCCCTGGAGGTGTCCCAGGAAGGGCTGGAGGTGGCACTCAGAGCTCTGGGCTGGGGTCAAGGTGGGGATGGGGCACAGCTGGGACTCCATGGGCTGGGAGGGATCCTGGGATTCTGTGAGAACTGGAACACTGCTGTCCATTGTAAATCCATCTAATCTCACCACTGTTCTAATAAATTAGGAGCAATCCCACAGATTGCCACAGAAAGACATCAAAAAAAAAGCAGATTTAGCAAAACCATGAGTAGTTTGGCTGCCCCAGTCACTGGAGGACAGCATGGCTGCTCTTTAGCTTTCATGGGGATTGTATCCATTTACCCTGTTAGATGAACAAAAGCCTCAGAGCACAGAAACTGGTAAAAAATGGAACCAGTAAACTGCAGATTAGGGAACTTGCTGTTATTTTGGCCTTTCTGTCTGGGTATTACCAGTCCTTGTTTTCCCCTCAGTTGGCAAATCCAACATACAAATTCATTTTCAAATTTCTTTCAGGTCAGTAATCATTAAGGAGCATGTTACAAATACCACAGGTTTATAGGGACCAACAGGTTCAAAATCTGTCTCTGTAAAAGCGACTTACACTGCTGGGTGTTACTTTTATCAATAGATTTACTGCTGCAAGTTCTTAAAAATTTCCAAATTACATCAATGACAATTAGTGCTGGGAAATTACTGAAATGATAAATAAAAAGCAGTGGAAACAGCTGGAATCCTCCCATATTCCTTGCATCAAAACAACACTCAACAAACTGGTACCTGGCATTTTCTGTGTTGCTTATATGGCAATTAATAACCAACTTCAAAACATTTAAATGATTGGGTTTATTAGTAAACGTAAAGCTATTACAAGTATCAACACACTTTGCATTAAAATTTTGGCTGCATTTCTCTTCAGAGAATACAGAAGAAACTTTCTTTACAGATAGATACCATTTTTTTAACAAGTTATATGATACCTACCCATGTGTCCACTACTCCTATCCTTGTATTAATTTGCCTGGTAGAAATATCATGTTTAGAACTTCAAAGATACTCAGATCTCACTTTTTTGAAAATTCCCAACACAGTTGCCACCCTTCATTTCTCAGGTAATTAAGCAAGTTACCTGTCAATAGCAGCCACTCTCATTTTCTTTCAACTAAACACACACATGCGTGAACAACCATTTATCACAACCTCTTTTTGCTGGCTCTTCTGGCATCTCCTCACTCTCGTGGGGCTAGAGAGGCTGCTGAGCACAGAAAATGAAGTTCAGACTACCATAAATCAGAAAGGTCAGAGGTACAGCCAAGTGTGTTAAGGGCTAGGGCATCATGTGTGAGAGCACAGATGTGGAACTGGTTTAGTGAAGCTAAAAAAATCACCTGCAAAGTGCTTACATGTATCTACATATATCTGTTTTGCTTCTAATTACATCAGAAGAAGTGAAAATTGAAGGGAAAATATCCAAACCAAATCTACTGCTGGCTGCAGTGTTAACCGAGCTAAAAAAATTCAGAGGTTTTCAAAAAATCAGTATAAAATAACTTTCAGTAGGCCCAGGCATTTGTGACAGTGTGAGAAGACCTTTAAGTGAATAAAAGAGCCTCCATCAATCCATCAGGGCCTGCAGGGTCAGATGAAAGAATTTTGAATGAAGTGTTCAGTGATTTGTTGTTTAGGACATCAGTTAAAGGCCCTGAATTTCCCTAGCTCTCTCCTGCACCCCCCAAACCCCAAAATACAGTTCCTATTGGTGTCCTCTTACTCTTAATTAACCTGACTCTATCCATGATATTTCCAATTATTTGTAGTCAATATTGCTCTTTATTGCTGCTTATCAATTTCTCTTGTAGACAAAAAGAAATTTCAAACCTCCACTTGAGGGAAAAAGAAATTCTGGCCAATTTTCTTCACTTTCAGCATTATGAACACACTTACCTTCTGTCACAGCACAGCTGGTCTGCAGCTGGGCAATGAATTCAGCCATAATAAGGAACCCAGTTTGGCTAGCCTGGTTTGATGAACAGGTTCCTAGGTGAACAATGACAGGATATATTCAAACCCAAACAGGGACCTCACCCAATGACCTTCCAGCCTAAGCTGCAGACACCTCACTGGCCAGAGAGCTGGGCAGTCCAAGATCCCAACTAATCAGCTGTCTAAACCTGGGAAATCCAACCCCCTGTGTAAGAAGGTTCAGAACAATAAAACTGGCTGGTTTGTCTCATGATCTCCGGAGTTCATGTCATTTGTCTGTCTCTGACCAACGACCTCAAGTAACCATCTTCAACAACATCTTGTAGGTCAAGATTTTTGTGGCTTTACAAGGAGGGACACAATCCAGAAAATTTTATAATCATGAAAATGAGCCTTCAGAAAAGAATTCTGATTACAACATCAAAGTTCCACATAAAGCTCCGTAGCTACTTCAATTCAGAGCACTCCAACTAAAAAGAGAAATTAATTGTTTTAAAGGAGCATTACAAATAAGATAAATGAGTGGTCATTTCCATGTTTTTCCCAGACTTTAATCTTGGAATAAGTAATCTAATAGACAGAATGAAGAAAAATAAAATCTTCTCTCTCATTTTGCATAAATGAATTAGAGGCAAAAGAAACATTATTACCATATTTCAAGTATGTTCCTGTAGGAGCTGATTCTACTCAAATGATTGCTACATGCATAAAAGCAAAGAAAACCACTCATTTCAGCAGGAAGCAGAAATACCTACTTCTGGAAGTAGGAAGACTTTATTCAAGAGACCAATCTTTTTATGCTAGGAATTACTTAAATTAAGGAAAAATATGTGTAAGACAGTTCTCCTAAAAGCTACATTTTTCATTTGGAATCCCAGAGCAAAATATCCATCAAGGAGGAGACACCAAAAGCACACGAATTACAGCTCATGGAGCTCCAGCAAAGCTGTGCCTACAAGACTTCCTGAAT
Organism: Acridotheres tristis; assembly: GCA_037013685.1. Classification (NCBI taxonomy): domain Eukaryota; kingdom Metazoa; phylum Chordata; class Aves; order Passeriformes; family Sturnidae; genus Acridotheres; species Acridotheres tristis. Next base: position 268,804 of record CM072898.1, on the reverse strand, counting down.
AACTGAAAAGGCAAACAAGAGATAAAAAGTGTTTTGAAGGGACTTTTTAATGCCTAATCAATTCTATGTGTTTTAACTGAATTTGTATTGTTTCTCAAGCCTGTTACTATTTGGGAATAAGGATTTTTCTACTATAATGCCAGCAGTTAAAGTTATAAATGTCTCTATATCAGCATAAGACAGTCCCACACTAGGTGAAAAAAGGGAATATAGAATTCCCATTCACTTATTGCCAACAATGGAAAGAATCCTGGGAGCATCTGTCAGACTTCCATGAACCTTACTACACCCATTCATAAGGAATAGTTTCCCTCCCAATATCATCTAATGTACTCTCTATAAACCTCTGAGGAAAATGGTTTATGAGCAACAGGAAAATAAACAGGATTTGAAAGATCTGATGTTTAGAAGAAAAAAAATCATAAAATTAACAAGATTAATGGACGATACTGGATGATAAATTTCAGAGAATAATCCTCTAATGTCAGGATAAAGTCAAAATAACATAATAAATCCTTTCCCATCTATGATATATTAGTAGAAAAGTATTTCTGAAAAAAAATATATTGTTCACTGTGTTCTCAGTGTGGCAGAGGAAGCGTCATCCTATAGGATCTCATCAAGGAGCTTCATATAACTAGCTGGGAAAACAGAAGTATTTCTGATTAATTCTTCTGATCTGGCAGACTTTCTAAGCTAAGGATGGTTATCTTCCTTATAGAACAGCAACTGTGGCTGGATCGTATGTGTATTGACAAAAAGAAAAAATAAAGACATGTCTATAATCTGTAGAAAATTTCAAGGTGAACAATTCAAAATTTACATTTCACATATTTTTTTTTACATGTGAAGGACCAGAGCAAGATGTTTAACAGCACTGTACTCTGTATAATTAAAGACTGATACTTTTTGAGTGAGTGCTTTAAATAACTTGAAATTAACTCAGTACTCAAATTAAAAAATCTATATTCAGAAAAGAAATCAAAGCGAATCAGTAGCTACATAAGAACTGTACATTTGATGAGAAAAGGAAAACTGAGGCACAAAGTATTTACAAAAATAAATTTACTAACTTTATGTTAAATGTTACTGAAACTTGTCTTTCAGCTGGAAAGCAGACAAAATTATATCAGCCAACATTATGGCCCAGCAAATTTATTAGAAGACTCTTTGTAATAATTTTTTTCAATATTTTTTAAAAGCCTTAAAAGCCCCATCCCAGCACAGTCTCTGAGAAAATGTATATAGAGTGGCTAATATTACAATGTCTTAAAAATATTAGGTTGCTGGACAAATATGTACTTTTGGATAAACAGCACCTGACCTTACAGCAGCCATTTTTCTAAATGTTACAGCCCTACTAGCTTCAATTAAATAAAAATTAAAGCTGAGAAAATATCACAAAAGGGTAATCTAATATTTGATCATTAATGTGCCTATGTAAAGTGATATTTTCAACAGCATTTGGAGATTCAGGAAATTTTCCTGAAAAAAAAAAAAGAGGTTTAATAACTTCTAGTACACTGAACTTTTGTGTCCTGCATGTCACATTGTCCCCAGAAGCACTGGAAGGGTCATCCAAGACCATCTCCTCAGGCTTGAAGATAAAACTTCCTTAGAGAGATGATTGATGAGGGCATGAAGTGCCAGCACACAGGGAATGGCTGCCAGTGCCAGAGGGCAGGGCTGGATGGGATATTGGGCAGGAATTGTTCCCTGGCAGGGTGGGCAGGGCTGGCACAGGGTGCCCAGAGCAGCTGTGGCTGCCCCTGGTTCCCTGGCAGTGCCCAAGGCCAGGTTGGACATTGGGGACAGTGGGAGGTGTCCCTGCCATGACAGGAGTGGCACTGGGTGGGATTTGAGGTCTCTCCAGCCCAAACTATTCCATGGTTCTCACAGACCAACCCTTCATCTTCAGGTCAAACAACGTTTCCATTGCTGCATTACACTGGACAAAACCTAACTTAGAACAGAGTCTTAACATATAAAAAGACCTTGATATTAGTGAAACAAGGGATTTCAGAGGGTTTTAAGGGGCGTATTTTTTTTTTTTTCTTCATAAAAGAGGTTTCCCAGCATTGTAATTGTCAGGAAAATTAATCCACAAACACCAGAGGTTTATGTCCAAAAAGGAGACAGAGGAGTCCTTTTTGCTTTATTCGATTAAAGGGAGTGGCCATGGGACATTCCCCTGGGATCTCTCAAATTTTTGGAGGATGCAGCCTCCTTTTATCCTGTTTTCCCGGCCCCATTTCCCTGTCTCTTTCCCCATTGGCTGAGGTACTTGAGAGGCACAGACTTCCCGGAACGCCTGATACCTGAAATTCCCCTCTAATGTATAACCCTCCCTTTTAACTTTTAATTCTTCTAGAATTTATAGGTTTTCCCCATTGCTTCTTTCATCTTTCAATATCCAAATTCAATTATCAGCAAACCTGCAGTTTGTTTGCAAAGGCAAATATCTTTTTTCATTCATTAATCAGTGGACTCCTTCCCATTGTTTCTTTTCTTTTTATCTCTCAGTGCTAGTCTCATCTACTAGCAGATCCACAGCTTGTTTGTAAAGACATATCCAACATTCCTCTCATTATCATTTCCTCAGTCCTGGGGTGAGCAATACTCAGAACCCTTGGAAGCCTCCAGAGCCAGAAATTGCAATCTTCCCTGGATTCATGATTACTGGGAATAACTTCCATGGACTAGCTGGTCATCTTCCAGCTACTGCCATTCAGCATGTCTGTGATCGAAGGGGAAGAACTGCCCAGGAAGTTGGAAACACTGATTCGCACACAGGTAGAGCTGCTGATGCCCTGCCCATCTCTGCTCTGCTGCCCCCTTCTCAGAGGTGTCCCCTGAGACAGAGCTGCCTGAAGGCCTGGCAGGAGAAAACAGCAAGAAGATAAACAACAACAGAAATGTCTGAAGAACTGTAATGTTTACATGAACTTCATATTCCCTTTGCTCAAATGTACCCCAGCCTCTTCAAGATGCTTTGGGGTTACATCTGCCCCATAAAAAAAGGGTCTTCTAAAACTCAACCATGTTATTTTTGTTATGTATTCCTTAGAATCTTATTCTGATTGAAGATACAGTCCAGTTTCTTGGATGAGAATATTTTTACTTCAAAGTTTTCTAGAAAATATATATTTAATATTATTAAAATTTTTTTAAAAGGTTAAAATTAGCCCATTGTCCCACTGACATCCACATAAATTTCAGAGGTCAACCTTGATCTCTTTGCATGTTGAAGACAAAGGTAAACCAACACCTATTTAATGCTTGTACCTCCTAGAGAGTCTGGTGTTCATAATAAACTCAGCAGTTTCTCCCCACTTTATCTTAATTGGTGGGCAGCCAGATGTTGTGTTCTGCTGGAAAACAGCACATGCTGGCAACATGGACATTTGTTTCAGAAATCAACATTCCAATGAGAAGGAAAGAAGCTAATTAGACAGCAAGATATTAATTAGTGACATCCAGCTGAGAAAGCAGAGGTTTCCTCACTGACAATATATCGATGTTACAACAGAGGATTGCAGTTTCTTCATGGAGCTTTCATGAGCTAAATAATATTATCATTTAATATTGCCTTTTTGTAGATAGTAATAAAGCTTAGATAAAATCAGAATGACTGAGTACACCAATATTTCCTTGTTTTTCTCACAACACTGTCATTTATAGCAAGTAAGAGCACATGCTGAGCTACTAAAGATTTCCTCAACAAAATTCTCTGAAATTAATTTTCATACCACCTGACAGAGCAAATTTTCAGAGTTGGCCACTTGCCATTTGAGCTTTAAATAAAAAGTCCATTATTTCTTCCAAGCCTTCAAAATCTGTGATGGTAGGATACAAGAAAGTATTTCTGAGAACACTGCCTAAATTTCAGGCAGAATTCTGAAACTCAGATTTTTCCTACAATCAAATTCTTCTCCATTTGCCATGAAAGTCAGATTTCTCCACAGAGCCTGGACTTCAAGATATGTAGTTTGTATTTCAACAGAGACAAAGATGTGATACCTTCAGGAGAGAGAAACCTGTAGATAATTTCTACTTTATACACAGGGAGGTTTTGGGATTCAGGGGATAATTTTTCTTTATGTAGGAATGACTACTGGATAGTTTTCCTTTCTAGGGTGTGGTAGAATTTGAGTTCTCTCACATTCCACACTACCTTTGGACCAAAGAGCTTTTGAAGATGATGAGGAGCATCACACCCATCACTGCAATTAGGAGCTGTGTTCCAGCCCCAAAGTCATCCCAAATAAAGCTTCAGCATCCTCAGTGGGTTAACTGGGTTCCCCAGGAACCCTTTTTTGAGGGTGAGAATAGATGGTAAGTGCTCTCTTGTGGCATTGGAACTGCACACATTAAGAATTTATGCATTCTTCTGCTTTATGTAGTTTATTAAATCATCAGCTGTTTGTGAAACTTGTTAGAACTTCATCCCTCTCAATGCAGTGGTAACTAAGCCTATCTTTAGAAAGTCTTGGAATTAAAATCTATTCCTTATGTATTGAAACTCCATCTATTCCTCAGCACAGTCACACTCCTGGGACTCTATGAAATGTTAACAACTGTGAGAGCTTCCAGTGTGTATGTCATTACCACCTGAGCTTCTCAGCCCACTCCTGGAAAACCACTGCAGTGAGATGTCCTGGATTATAGCCTTAGGTTGTATCTTGGAGGGAGATGACAAGAAAGATGGAGAGAGACAATTGGCAAGGGCTGGAGGGACAGCACACAGGGAATGGCTGCCAGTGCCAGAGGGCAGGGCTGGATGGGATATTGGGCAGGAATTGCTCCCTGGCAGGGTGGGCAGGCCCTGGCACAGGGTGCCCAGAGCAGCTGTGGCTGCCCCTGGATCCCTGGCAGTGCCCAAGGCCAGGGTGGACACTGGGGCTGGAGCAGCCTGGGACAGTGGGAGGTGACCTTTCAAACCAATCTATCCTATGATTCCATGATTATCATTTCCATATATAAAAAGCTGAAATGCAGACAAAATCACCAAGTGCTTAACTTTACCAGTCATTCATTCATTTCTTCATTCATTTGTCCATTCATTCACTCACCCACATAATCCTGAAACTACTTTGATCCCTTTCATTTCCTATATTCTTCACTCATCCACTTCCATCATATTGTCCATCAAACAAACCAAAGTGTTTAATGTATGGCTTTAACTATTAACCTGTGGGATTCTTAATTTAGCTCTGACATACAGAATAATTCTTCTGTCCTCACGTCATTCATGTAATCAATTCTTAGTGTCAGTTATCAATAAATTCTCTTGGAAAATGGTTGGCAGTATTTGATCCTCTGAAAGTCAGTAGTACAACCTAACCCTGGGCAGAAGGAGCTTAAGTTGCTTTGAACAGGCAACACACAATAAATATCATTGCAACACTAAAACTTGATCGCTAAATTATTACAGCTAATTTTGAGAACTTGGTTCTTTTTTATATTTCCTCTTGTCTTCTCTTATTACCTGCATCTTTCTCCAATTTCTCAAATTTCTATTCAAATTTTCTAGTATCTCCATCACACTCTCTTCTGCTTTAAATTCTGTCTTCTTTTACACTTCTGAATTTCTCATTCTTCTTGACGACAATTTTGTTTGATTAGTTTAATTTGAAAAATTAAGGCCCCACTACAATGCTGTTGGTTTGCATAGCATATCTGTATCTCACCACCATAAGATACATTTCCTATAAAAAAATACTTCCCAGCAGATCCTAATGCTTCTTTCTCATGGAGCACTTGAATATGAAATATTTTTCTGAGATAAATTTTATGCATCATTTAGATGAGCTAAATCCCAAGTAAGACAGACAGCCTTTAGCTTAATTATTCTAAATCATTCCATAACTTTTATGTAACATAATAATGTGGACTTTATTTGCTTCTGGGGAAATAGTTAAATTTTGCATGCATTCATAACTAACCAAAGTAAAAAGTAATTAAAGCTTTTCACTACTTGATGATAAGCATTGCCATGACATAGCAATTAAGCCCTCAAAATATCACAAATAAAATGCATGAAATTATAGCTCTTTAAAATCAGTATTAAAATAGGGAACCTGTGTAAGTTTTTGTAATATACATAGATGTGTACCTCAGGTGATGCCTGGAAATGAAAGCATGCACGTTCTAACAAAAGGAACTGCTCCAGTTTGGCTCTAAAGAAAGACTTTCATGAAAACGATTTCCATTATTGGAACAGATGGGAATCTCTCCTTTTGATGGATTCCCACCACAGCTGCCCATCCTAAATGCCCTCTTTACTGTCTTTATACACACAAAGGCTGCAGGTGCTGCTCAGAGAATGGATAAGGAATGTCTGGAGCAGCCTGGAAGCTTGGGCTGGAGGGATGGGTGGCACATTACATGGCATCTGCCTTGACAGCAGCTCCAGGAGTGCTGTGGGCACTGTCACTGCTGCATCCCACTACAGCTGAAGGAGAGCACGCTGTAAGGAGCAAACCTTTCAGCTCTCCTTGCTATAGTCTACGGCCGGCAAATTTTTTCCTATTATTTGAGTTTATTCCTTACAAAAAAATAAGTTTCTATTGTTATGGATCATGAACAAAATATTTGAAAATCTCATCTAAAATGCTAAACTTCTAGCTGGCAAAGACAATTGCAAAAGAAATCCAGATGAAAACCAGAATTCACAGCATGCTGGTTCACCAGAATTCTTTCTTCAGTGGCTGAGCACAATAGCCATGTGTGCCATAATTCCATCAAACCTGCAAGTATTCCCAAACCATAGGGAAAAGGCATCTTGTCACTAAGTCAGACTTAGCTTATCTTTGCCTCTTTTATCAGTATTCCCTTGCAGCTGCACCAAATGCACCTGACAAATATTGTGGTAAAATCCTCACAATATGGGACATGGGATTTAAAATTTCTGAGTCCATGTCTCTATTTGTGATACCTCCCACTGTCCCAGGCTGCTCCAGCCCCAATGTCCAACCTGGCCTTGGGCACTGCCAGGGATCCAGGGGCAGCCACAGCTGCTCTGGGCACCCTGTGCCAGGGCCTGCCCACCCTGCCAGGGAGCAATTCCTGCCCAATATCCCATCCAGCCCTGCCCTCTGGCACTGGCAGCCATTCCCTGTGTGCTGTCCCTCCAGCCCTTGCCAATTGTCTCTCTCCATCTTTCCTGCAGCTCCTTCAGGCCCTGCAAGGCCACACTGAGCTCAGCCCAAAGCTTCTCCTCTGCAGGTGAACAATGCCAGCTGTGCCAGCCTTTCCTCCCAGCAGAGCTGCTCCATGCTCTGCTCATCCTGGAGCCTCCTCTGGGCTCTCTCCAACAGTTCCATGTCCTCCTTATGTTGGGGCACCAGAAGTGTCTGTGGTGCTCCAGGTGAGGTCTCATGATGACAATAATCAATCATCAATATATGATTTCTTTACACCACTATAGACACTCTCACTACACAGGGATGCCAAGGGGATGGTTCAGGGAAGTGTGCTCAGTTTGCCATCCCTCATGAAAAGTAAGACTGAAACTGTCCCTGCTGCTTTTCAAGATTATGCAGACAGTTTAAGTCTTCCTTTCACCCCTTTTCTGGAAGGGTTTTTCCCCCTCCATACTCTTCCCATTCCTTTTAGCACTGAAAAATTACAATAAAAGAACAAACACAACCCCCACCAGTCTGGGCTGAGGTTCCACATACCCAGTACCATCAGAGTGCACAACACAAGGAGAACAAGCAGGTAAAGTGCAATTCCTTCTCAAGTTTAAGGATAACAGACCTTTAGCATTTACAGAATGCTTCCAAGTCACTAACTCTAAAGGATTACTGGGATGGAAAACCTCACCCTGCTGCTCTCAGTACTGCTGAGTAAGAGACATGCACTGGGGATGGTTCTCCATTCTCATTTCAATATTCAAATAAAAAGAGAGACATTACTACAAGTACTACCCAGGCAGCAAAATATACATGAATTCAAAAGAGGTTTGCAGTTGAAAATCTCCCAAATTAAGTGTCAGGAATGTCTATAAATGCCTATGATGGAGGAAGTTGGACCTTCTGAAAATTATGTATTACAGATATTCTCTTTTTTATCATCAAGGGGAACGTTTTCTGAAACAAAATGCTGTTCTTTGCATGCCCTTAATTTTCACATAGCCACAAAAATTTTCTGTATTACCTGTTCTAAGCAAAGAGAACATTGTGTTGTTAACTACACTGTGCTCTGGAAGTTTGATGTATCTTTTGGCCAATGGAAATACAAAACCCTGGAAAGGTCACCCATTTCAAGTCTTCCCCACACAATTAACAATATAGGAAAGAGAAGAGCAGTAAACAAGAAAGATAAGTAAAATTTTCAGCAATGCAGTTATGGAATATTGAAAAGGTCACAGTGTATAGTGTATTCCCCTAATTCTTTGAATATATGAGGCTCTAAAATTCCAAATCTCACTGAAGGTGGTAATGAGAACAGAACAGAAATGCGAAGCTATTATTTTGACAGTTATTTTAATGACAATGTGAAATGTTATAAACTTAATGTACTCCAAGGGAATCTGTCACCTTATATACAGATATTTATTTATAATCATACACATACATGGAGGCAATAAGATCCTATCGATTTTATATCTAAAAATTGAGGTTGTAGAAATGCTGTGCTTTCAATTCTAACTTGTAAGATAGAATGCAATAGAACAAGTAGTTTTAAAAACCACAGAATTGTTTCTTTCTTTCTATTCTCTGCCACCAGCAAGAACCTAGGCATTGTGAGCTTGGACAGAAGGAATTTTCCTGTGCCTTCAGATGAATAAATTATTTAGATAATGCTCAGTTCTGCAGAAAATTTGAAAATTAGACAAATTTCATAATATTCATAAAAAATTAACTAATTCACCACTTACAATAAACTTATTGTTTGGCCTCACCTGGGGCCAGGAAAAAACTTAAATTCATTTTAATGCACACAGTTAAGACTGCAATAACTATCAATACCAGAAATAAAAGGAAAAAATAAAGAAAAGACTGTCATTTGAATTTAGTAGATGGCTTCTAATTTTATTATTAGGCAGATATTGTAGGAATATTTTTTGGGATTAACTAACTAGAATACTTATTCAAAAATTCTTAGAACTAATTCTGTCTTCATTAAATTGATTGGGAAAATGATGTAACCAGCAGGACAGAGTTGAGATCATTTAAGAACAGTGACCTTTTTTATTCTGTTCATGCTCACACTGCTTTTATTCTCTGACAGGGAAACCCCCAAGCTAAAATCCTATGAAACTTGGCTTCAAGTCCAAATTAAAAGCATAATTGAAAAGTCCTACCCAGGTCACCTTCCTGTTTTTTATTTGAGCCAACTCAAATCAATCATTCCATCCCTTATGCTGTTTTCTGTAAATATAAATGATAAAAAAATAATCCTTAATTACCTTAAATGAAGGCAATCCAGCCTATTTATATTTTTTTCTCACTGTTTCCTGGTGCTTTATTGCAGCTATATACAATTGAATTAATTTTAAAGGAAGTTTAGGTGACAAATTTCCCCACGCTTGCAGAATACAAGATTAGATCACAGTATTCTCTGATTTATTCTCTTAATCTGCTTTCTTTCTGCAGCAAATCTGTGGTCCTTAAGCCAGTGTTATTTAAAGACTCCTTTTTATTTTTTTCATTTCTGACATTATAAAGGTGAGCTAATTTGATTAAGCATTTTTTCATATTATATTTCTATCTCTAAATCAATTAGAATCTTGTTTCTGCTGAGGATATCCAATTTTCCCCTCTGCTTGCTATCACTTAAAATTCATATTCCACTTCCATTCTCGGTTTTTATCTAAAGTTGCTGTTCCTGAAAACATTCTTGGCTTGTGTCCTCACTTGCTCAGAAGTCTACATAAATCCAACACAAATGAATTTTTAAATCAGCCAAATAAATTTGTCGGACAACTCTGAATAGATATGTTAAAAAAATATATTAATTCTGTGATATTTGGTATAATTCTAAGATCATTCATTTGTTAAACATGTAAATTACCAGAGATTATCCTCTATTGACAGAAGGAGCCATAGCCTTTGAAACAAGGATAAAATGTGGTGAAGGTTTCTGTCTCTGTTTCTGTGACAAATTTCTTCCTCAGTCATAAAGCAGAGCATTAATAGACACATGCAAGGAAGCTTTTCCAATTTCTCCCTGCATTATAGATGTCTTCAGTGTCATTAGTTCTTCTCTTAGATGAATATTAAAATTAAACCAAAGGACTTTCTCCTTTGTTTAACCTTGAAGTTCTGCATTTTCACGATGCCAGCAGATCAGCCTTTGAGGAAACAGTGGGGATGAATTTTGGGGCTAAAGGGGGAAGAGACAACGGCTGAAGTCCTGGTGCAAGTGCAAGCAAATCCAATGAAAAAGGATGAGCATCAAGGCAATTCCTTCCTCACCAGGGCACAGAGTATGGCCAAGAAAAGCTCCTTTTACATCCAAACTGCTCCAAGATTCTCTTTCCATCTAATCTAGACAGTAAGAATCTACACTGAAAGAAATAAGAGTGATGTGAACGCCACAGTAAAGATCCCAGATAAAATTCAATTAATAATACTGGTTTTTTTCTTTTCTTCTTCTTTTTTTAATAGAGACTTCTCAACTGCAAAGCCACAGTGAAGGGTTTCAGACATAAGTACTCCTTGACATATGAAGTACTAGGGGAAGCAATTCCTGTCAGAGTAGCCACATAATTAATGTAGAAGGGTACAATAGAAAGGCCTCTATTTTTTGCTGCTTTCTAGCAGAGAATACAGCCCACATTTTCTTTAAAATGTTAACATTATGTAAATCAACTATATTAATCCTAATTTCCATGCAGTCTTGTCACTCCTAAAGGGTTTTTTCTTTTTCCTCTGTTTATTACTATCAGGGAAGGAACAACAGAAAATGAAGGTGGATCCTGCCAAAAAATAGCAGCTACATTCTGTTTTCTCCTGATTTGTGTTTTAACATATCTGCTTCCACAGGATGTCTCAGAGTATTCCTGTAGAACAGGCAGAATTTGAAAGCCAAATAAAACAATTCTTCACTTTCATAAGTGAAAGCATTTCTCAACTATGTCCTCCACCTTTATTGAAAAGCATCACAAAAATGCCTCCTGTTACCATTGGTTTGTAAATACTGCCCATCCTTTAGATGAAAAACTTACAGGAAAGAAGTAGAAATCATTTCACTATACAGAATAATGTGATTTGTTAAAGGGTTATTGTCATGAACTTCATAAAGTTTCTCTAAAGAATCCACCTTTGACCACAGATGATGTCAGCAGGCAACAACCCCATGTACGAGTGGAATCATGAAAGGCAAGGCAGTTAAGACCCCTTTTACTGCCATCATTTCTATCAATTGACACATTATAAATTCCTCTCCACCCTCGTCATTATACTGGAATTAAATACAAAACGTAAAAAGAAAAGTTTGGGGATTACATTTTAATTAAAAAAGAAAGTTCTAAAATAAATGTTTCAAACTCCTACATTTCCTCTCTTTATCTCCCCCCTGCCCCAGGCAATTCGAGATTCACATGGACTCTGTGGATTCCAGGAAGTTTCAAATAATATGAAGAGAAACTAAAAACCCCAAACCAAACAACCAAAGCAACATCAGTTAGTTTTCTTCCCAGTCACTAAGGAAAGCTCCCCCTTCAAGCAGGGACTAAGAAGAACTGACCTGTCCTCCTGCTCCTCCAGGATCTGTTTCAATCATTTTGGCCAAGCCCCTTAGGGTGCCCTTGGCACTAAAATAAGACACGGCTTAGTTATCCATTCGAGAACTCTTGCCAAACACTTTTCTCTTTTCCCAGAGGAAATAAAAAGCCCAAAAGTATATTTAGAAATGCTCGACTTAGCTTTGCTTATTAAATATTTATTTGATAGAGATCACAGTAATGTAAGTTCAGTTTGATTCTAATCACAAGTCCTGAACTTGGATATGCTTTGGCACTTTTTAAAAATTTATTTAATGTACTAAGCAAATGATCTCTTGCAACTGCATTACTCTGCTTTTCTTGGAAGATCTGTGTCTAAAATATGCAGACACAGCAAGAGAAAGATCATCTTCAGGTTGTGGAGACAGAAAACAAATATTGTATTTTGTGTATTATCAACAGAAATGGTTACACTTCTGAACAGAAGTGTACTGTAGGCACTGCACATTGACTAGAGAAAGTCACGATTTATCAGTGGTATTTTTAGGCCATTGTGTCTGGTCTGATTTATAGATAGAACTCGCTTTTTTTTCATCCCAAGTTATTTAAGTTATATATATATATATATATTCAAAATTAACCTCAAGGAATGACTGGCATTTGAACAACTGAGCTGGAATAATTTACAGGTATCACAGTAGAACATTAATGAGAAATGCAAGCTGTGACAAGACAAAAAAAAAGAAATATTACTCTCTTATAATGAAATTACTTGTGTGAGCATCTGTGAGGCATTGCACCTACTGGTCTATTGATTCCACATCTTAAGATTGTCAGTATAAAATAGAAACAAACTACCCAAAAATGCATTACTGGGGTTGCCTGGAGTTCTATCATAGCAAAACACAGTAGCAATGACATAATAAAAAGGGAACTTTGGAGGAAGCTGAACAGTACATTAGCAGTATTATAAGCTATCATACAAGAAGACCCATCTATGGAGAAGTAAAATAAAGAATTTAAGAGAGGACTGAGATTCCTAATGTCTTCAAAGTAAATAAATTAATCAGTGCTGGCATTTCTGAAAAAAATGGGGAAAAGATTAGGGATGCCTGAAGCTGCCAAACCACCACCACCACAACAATGACTGAGGTAAAGACAGTTTTAAAGTCAAAGGGAAGAGGAAAAAAACCAGTCCTGGATAAAAGCTCATGTGGATATTTAAAAATGTGGACAATGATAACAAAACTATCCTACAAATGAGCCTTAATAGTTCATTAGCCTGAATAAGCCAATGCACTGAAAAATAAGTGAAAGGCTGATTTTTCACTACCTGCCACCTTTTATAACCTGCACCATGATGGAAATAAATGTGAGTTTTCTAGAGGGCATTTGAAGAAGAATCTCATTTGCCATAGTCTCTTAAAACTCCCCAGTAATATTGCACTAATTAGATTTAACAGCATCGACCATGCTGGGATAGATGCAACTCATAATTTAAATGAGAAGATTTGCCATAAACTTGGTTGTGTGTCTGCTGAGAGAGCAAGGGATCAAACGAGCTCTTAGCAGCCTCTGAATGCTAAGACACCCTTTGAAATTGAAGCCCATGGAGTCACTGATGTTGCTCACTTAGAACAAGAGGTAAATTTATGCTGGAAGGAGGCTCCAGAAATCATCTGGTCCAACCTCCCACTCAAAGCAGAGGCAGCTTCAAAGCAGGATCTTGTTGTCCAGGGCCTTGCCCAGACAAATTTTGAAAAGCTCCATAGATGGAGATTTGCCTGAGCTCTCTGGGTCCTGCTCCAAGCAGTTCTCATGGTGACAAGTTTTCTTCTGTGTCCAACTGGAATTTTCTTTGCTGTGTCTGCCCCTGGATCCCTGGCAGTGTCCAAGACCAGGCTGGATGGAGCTCTGAGCAGCCTGGGACAGTGGAAGGTGTCCCTGCCCATGACAGGGGGTGGAACAAGACCAGCTTTAAGGTTCCTGCCAACCAAACCATTCCATGTTTGTATCCCACAAGCAAGTTTGTCCTTGTTAAACTTCCTGAGGCCTTGAATGAAGGGGCTGGGGTGAAGGAGACAAGCAAGATCTGTCCCAACAGTCCTGTCCTGATGTCTGTCCAACAATAGCCCTGATTAAGGAAACTTGGCTGAAATGATGTATTTTTCACCTGCCACAAATCCTTTGCCATTCACTAAATTGGATGTCTTTAAAGACTCAGAAAAGGTTTGTGAAAAATCCTCTAAAACTTTAGCCATGGCAGTGGGAGAGATTAGACATCTATTCTGCACAGCTGAATGATAAGCAGTTTAAAATACTTCTCAGATATTCTGTTGCAAGATTTGTTTGCTTGCTTCCAAATAATTTTTCTCTGGTTTATCATCTTTTCCCAGCCTAAATTACAGGTGCTCCCTTGGCTATTAACAGATCTAACTTTTGTTTATCCAAACCACTAGGGATTGCTTTTAGCAGTACATAATAATTTCAGTCTCTTTCTTCCTCTACTTGCTAAAAGGCTGCCTTATCCCACTGAGATTTGGCCAAACCATATCTACAGCAGTAGAGTATTCCAGTTCTTCAACAATGTTTGATTCACATGGAAGAGAAGTCAGGAAAAGGAAGAGAAGGTGTTGCCTTCAGGAATCACTATTTATTTACCAAAAATAATGGTAACAGGGATGAAATTCAGTTAAACATTGCTTTTCTTATTCTGAACTGCAAGAACCCAGTAGGAATTCTATGCTATAAATGTTTCTTTGGATTTCTAAGGAAACTGGATACAAACACAGACTTTCTACGTGACACCAGGCACATCAAACATATTTTAGAGTACTGAGATCTTCTTTAGGGCCAATGAGCTCAAAACATGACACTAGATGTTTGAACATAAACCACTGGCAAAAGTTCTGGTCATATACATTAGTGACCCTTCATTTTTTTTTTTAAACTTGACAACAGACAAGTTAAAAAAACTTATTCCTGCCCTAATTGTCATTAAATCCTCATCCATTTGTTATTGCAAAATGGAAACGACACAGACTGCAGCTGTTTTCTTCTTCTCTTTTTGATTTTCATCGGAACTCCTTGTAACATCAACATTTCTTTGGTGTACCAGCTTCCTGGAATTTGCTACTCCACTTTTGACTCCTGATTTTCATATGCTTATACAATACTATCACAATTTTCCATGGAGAAAAATAAATGGCCTTGAAGGATAAAATATCTAAATTTCTTTAGTGAAAGATTAGAAAGATAAATATATTTTTCAAGAATAGTAACAAGGACTTGGCAAAAATAAGTCCAAGCCAGGAACTCCTGGGGCTTTCAGTGATGGGTAAGCAGGAGCTAAATTGAGAAATTTAAGTGTTCATGTTCACAGACCTTACATAAAGTTATGATAATCCTATTCTGCTTTATTTGGGACTTCATGCATGGATATGAATATGATTTCCCATCCCGTTGTCGCAGTAGAGCTTACCAAAACCCAGGTTTAGTGGTTAATGTCTGCTTTGCTCAAGGTTCATTAGGTGACAGCACAATAACAGTAAGGTGCACTGCGGGTTGCGGGACTTCCCAGAGAAGCAGTTCCTTGGACAGCTTTTCATTGTGGAGTTAGAGAACAATCCCAGAATGCAACCAGAGCAATGGCCAGAGTGTGGTTCACTCCTTAAACTGGGAAATCCTAATCTCAGTCGTGGGACAGCACATTAACAAATGGATTTTTTAGTCTGGACCTTCAGAGGATACAAACAGCAGCGAGCAGTGCAGAGAGGCCAGAGGTTCCCCTGGATAATTCCCTAATTCCAGGTTATTGCTCCCTGCCATAATGCAGAGATTGTGTGCATGATCCATGGCATGAAAGACACACACAAAGCAATTCCTGTGTGAGCCTGGTGAAACAACCTTGAGTCTGTAGGCACCATTAGTGGTGACAGGCACCACACGGAGATGCCCAGGGCAGTCCCCATAAAGGTCACTCGTAAAGCACATTCCAACTCACTGCTTTGCCTTTGAGCACAAATCCAATTACTTTGTTTTGCAAGTCAGGATCTTCAGCAGCAGCAAACAGCTGAAAACAAAACATACTTAGGTGACACTTCCTTAACTGTAGGCATATCTGAATAATGAGGCAGGGCTGGAATTAATTTCTTTTCTTCACGTCAAGAAGATTTCCTGAGTTGTGCAAAATTCTCCTTCTGATGCTGTTCATTCCCATTTAACCCCTGCCAAGCACGCTGAAAGCTAACACACTTTTCAAGCTGCACAAGCCACCCATCCGTGTCTTATTATCCCTGTAAATATAATGAGATATGATTTGATATTAATGGCTCCAGATTTATCTCTTTAGGTTGGAAATGCAACTCCCCCTGCAGTTTCAGCTAACTGGAAACATACCCAGTGACTTCAGCTGATGGAAATCAGGGGAACATGCTTCATAACTTCTGACATTTAAAAACGTTTAGTGCTTGGATTAATACTGGAGGCACTGCTTCCTGCTAGCAGTGTTCCTCACACACACACAGCCGAGGAGAGGAGAGGAGAGGAGAGGAGAGGAGAGGAGAGGAGAGGAGAGGAGAGGAGAGGAGAGGAGAGGAGAGGAGAGGAGAGGAGAGGAGAGGAGAGGAGAGGAGAGGAGAGGAGAGGAGAGGAGAGGAGAGGAGAGGAGAGGAGAGGAGAGGGAAAAGGGAAAAGAGAAGGAAAAGAGAAAAAGAAAAGGAAAAGAAAAGAAAAGAAAAGAAAAGAAAAGAAAAGAAAAGAAAAGAAAAGAAAAGAAAAGAAAAGAAAAGAAAAGAAAAGAAAAGAAAAGAAAAGAAAAGAAAAGAAAAGAAAAGAAAAGAAAAGAAAAGAAAAGAAAAGAAAAGAAAAGAAAAGAAAAGAAAAGAAAAAGAAATTAACACTTCTTATCAGCTACAGTTTTCCTGCCTAACCCTATAATCACAAATACACGATTTTTTACACTACTTTCTTCATTTCTTTGTGTTACTCATCTACATAAATTTATGCACAATCAGAATTGTGAATGCCAATACTCACAGCCTGTTATAACAAACTTTAATATATTTTTTCCTGAATTGGATCCTACTGATTTTCTTCCCTATTTTCAAATGGTTTAAGGAGAGCAAATGTGTCTTGGTGCATCCCCCTTTCATCTATCTTTAGATTATTCCTCTTGACTGAACCTCCCAGGCCTAGGTATATTCAATTAATATATTCCACCTCATTCCTGATTTTCTCTCAAAGATATTAACTTCCAATTCCAGGTGAAGCTCTCAGTTAAGAGCTCCGTTTGTCAGCAGTACCCAAGCCAAGGCAAATTTAAATACCACAAATCTGTTAATGCAGCAATAACTGCTCCCAAAGTAATTTAATTATGCCAAAACCTGCTCAACCAGAGAATTTGAAGGACTGTATTACCAAGGTATATTTCCCAAACAATATTAAGTCTTGTATATTTAAAAATATATACATTTCCCACAGGAACATACCCTTGCTAAAGTTCAGGTGTCAAGGGGGGAGTTCTGAAAGTATTTTTGGATTTCAACACTACTAGAAATAGTAAGAGTACAAAAAGAAA
Source organism: Acridotheres tristis (assembly GCA_037013685.1). Classification (NCBI taxonomy): domain Eukaryota; kingdom Metazoa; phylum Chordata; class Aves; order Passeriformes; family Sturnidae; genus Acridotheres; species Acridotheres tristis. The sequence goes on along the minus strand of CM072898.1, from coordinate 251,552 downwards.
CTCCTTTATCTTTTCCTAGCTGGAAATTCTTATTTCCCCTATGTAGCTTCAATGAGCCATTAGAAAAGGAAAAAAGAAAAAGCATTTCCTTAAAATTCTATTAAATATTTCTGATTATTATATGCTGAAATACACAGTTATAATCATGGACTTTTCCTTTTAGCCATATGGAAAAGTGAATTGAAGACCTACTCAAAGAATAATATTTTATTCATTAAGGTAATAAGTTGCATTTTTAAATCTAATTATTTAAAAGACTGCTTACAAACCTTCCTCTAACTTACTGAAAATTATTTTTGTAAGCTTAATATAAACTTATGTTAAGGTTTGCATTAACAGAACCAACAAATAATGTGTTTTCCCTTGGAAAATGTTTCTACAATAAGTATGCTTTATCAATAATATATCACAAGAACTCTGCTGTGTCTTGATTTGAATTCTAAAACTCATTCATTATTGACCAGAACTGGGAGAAAAAAGAAATATTATATTTAAAGCTGCATATGGCTACATTTAAACTAAATTTTAGGTCTCTACATATTCAAATTAAATTGTTCATAACATCACATTGTCCTACTCTGAAGAGCATGTCAGAATTCTTGACTTCAGGAACTGAATATCTCAAACATCAGGGAGCATAAATAAATTTTAAAAAAACACCAGAAAAACAAACCTGAACAATCTCTGATTTTTATAGTGCTATGAACAACCTGCAATTAAAACCAGATAAATTATTTATATATTAGAAATCTCATTTAATTTTCGTTTCTTCTTTCTTGGGACAAGAAGGGTGAAAGAATCTAATTTTTCTGTAGTACAAAACATATAAAAAGTACCTGTTGGTTTTGCATATGGCTATGGCTTTTTTCCCCCCAGAATTTGACTCTCTCAATTCTTCAGGATTTTATTCACCTGTCAGGAAGCACATGGATGTTACACTGGAGTCAATTATGACTCAAACTTGGATGAGCTGTCATTGTTCTCACTCAAACAGATCCCATCAGGGTGCTGGGGAATAGTTCCTCTTATTATTCTATAGTTATTTTGCACAAAGCTCAACACATGAAATCAGTGACTTTTCAGAAGATCACATTTTGCTATTTTGCCTCTTTAACTCCATGATTAATCTCTCATGATTTATAATTTTTTTTTTTTTTTTTTTTTTTTTAGTAGAAAACTACACGCATCTGTCGGGGGTTGGTTTTTTTCTTTTTTTTCCCCCCTCTCCTCTCGGTCTGGAATTTTTTCCCACTGGCATGCTAAGATAGGTAGTGCTGAGGGAGGCTCCCTGTTCCTTTTGGAGTTTCTCTCGCAGGGCGGGTGCCGGGGAGCTCTGCGAGACCGGGGGAGGAAAGGAGAGGAGTGTGCTCGGATAGCTCGGGGAAGAAGAGCCGCTGGAAACTTGCCTGCCATCCCAGCGCCGGGAGCTGCCTTTCCTCGGCTCCGGGACCCCGCACCGCCTGCTCTCCCGCATCTCCTGCCACCTCCACGCGTCCTGTTGGAGCACCGGGACCGACAGTGCCCCCAGGGATCCGTGAGCAGAGCCTCTGCTCCGCCTTGTGTCCATCGGGGACACGGCCATCACCACCGCAGCGCTCCGGCATCACCGCCCCCGGCAACCGGGAGCCGGCTGGGACCGTAACTGCTCCACAGGGAAAAGGGTCCACACCCGAGAGAGCCGCTACTGGTTTCCTGTTCTCTTTAGTGTTAATCTCCTAGTTGTTGTTGTTTTGTTTGCCTTGTCATATATACATATATATACATACATAAATATACATACATATATATACACACACATACGTATACATGTATAAGTAAAGAACTTTTATTCCAATCCCCGTATCTTTGCCTGAGAGCCCCCTTCATTCCAAAATGATACTAACTCAGAGGGAGGGATTTATTTGCTCCATTTTGAGGGAAGGCCCTGCTCTTCCCTAACATCCACCTGTCTTTTCAAAACCAGGACACCATCCTATTTTGCTGCTGATATTCAGCAAACATTACCTCTGGACAAAATAGGATTTTTTTCTAAACAATATTTTAAGAACAAGTAGGGATTTTTATTCAAATATTGATAAGCAAGAAGGGGAAGGAATGGATTCTGTCCCATACATGGAGCACCCTCTAAGCAGACTGAATACTCAGTGAATTTACATCACCAGCTTGGTATGTCAGGTCCAGATCATTTATTTCATGTCTCAGCTTGAAGTGCATGTGTTGGTTTGACTGTTAAAAAGTCAACCCATTGTATCAAGCCCATCTTTAATTTGTTGTGCTGTTCTGTCCCAAAGGAATGAAAACGTGCTTCAGAAAAGGGCTGCAGGTCCTAGATGAAATTATATGGCCTCAGTTGTTCTCTGTGAATATTCTGCAATACCAACTGGCTCATATTTTACTTCAGAGGCAAAGATCAATGCTAATTATAGAACTAATTTTGGAAGAGTTTTTAAACTTTACAGTTCTGGATAAATCTAAACCCCTCTCCCACTCAGGGTTCCTCCTGAGAATCACCTGCATTTTATTTTTTATTACTTCATTAATACAAATATCAGAACTGGATCTAAGGAAAAAGTAAATTCTGTTTATCTCAAGCTAAAATGCAGTGTTAGAACATCAATGATTAATAGCAATTAAGTAATCAATAGAAAGTGAATCAATAGAAAGAACAACTAAATAAACATGCACAGAAAAAGTTAAATAAATCCTCGTAAAATTTCTTTCTATTGCTTCTAATGCTGTTTTCTCCAAGTTCAGTAATTTTATAGGAAAAGAAAGTTTTAGGTAATGTGTAATTATATTTTGTATACTATAACTGATGCACAAAACTGTGATACTTTGTTATATTCTATCTTTAGTAGCTATGTAATACAATTCACTGGAACAATTGAAATTAAAAATGTATATGCAAGGCTTAAGTACTCAAAGGAGAGCCCTAACTAAAACAAATCATGGTGCTGAATATTTAAAGAGTTGCAATTACAGTGCCTTTGTGCTCCTTGGATAAGCCAGGTTTGTGCAGCTGAGTCTCTGCCATCAGTATTAGACAGGGCTCAGCACCTCAGGGAGTGTTCTGAGGGTGCAAATTGTAAATAACTGCTGTTATTTAGTCCTACTAAACATAACGAAGTCCTGCTGGAAGTCCCTCTGCTGAATCAGCTGTGCCTCTTCCACCTGGAGATACCTGTCCTGATCTTTACACCTCCTGCCTCCCATTTCTCCCTGGCCTCTGCAGGGAGCTGCTGATATTCTGATGGGAGGACTAACACAGCCTCACTCATGCTTGTAACTGCTGTGAAATTCCTGGTTTGTCCCACCTGTGCTCTTCCCCTGCTCCTGCTGCACCCAGATGGAGCCTGGTGTTGCTCCTAATTGGAGGAACAACACATCTCCACTGTCCCAGAGATTTTAATCTTCGCACAGACCACATTCACCACATTCATAATTTCAGATTAAAGAGAAAAACTGAGTTCAACTCTCCAAGCCAACAGCTGGAATTGAACTGTTAGGATACACACATCCATGGCTCAGCTACTCTTCTTCACTGCTTTAAAGTCAGAGACTTTAGGGTTGGACTCTTTAAGGAAGACAAATAGGCCCCTTCCACATGATCCATGTCACCCTGCAGTAAGTGTCTTATGGTCACACAAGGTATGCTACAGAATTTCCTCCTGCTCAGCTATAAAGACAGCCTCAAGGACTATTCCAAGGACACCCATTCTTCAGGTGATGTCCCATTTATGAAGATCTCCAGTTACATGAGATTACTGCCATTGCACAAAATCAAAATCTTCTGGTGATCCAGATCAATAATTTCCACCTTCCAGAGAAAAGCATTAAACTGATAACAGTTTGAAGACTGAAGCCCTTTATGTATCAGAAAGAGCTACAGGGAAGATGGAGAGAGACAATTCATCAGGAATTGGAATGATAGCACACAAGGAATGGCTGCCAGTGCCAGAGGGCAGGGCTGGATGGGATATTGGGCAGGAATTGCTCCCTGGCAGGGTGGGCAGGCCCTGGCACAGGGTGCCCAGAGCAGCTGTGGCTGCCCCTGGATCCCTGGCAGTGCCCAAGGCCAGGTTGGACATTGGGGCTGGGAGCAGCCTGGGACAGTGGGAGGTGTCCTTGCTCATAGCAGGGGGTGAAAAGAGATGAGCTTTAATGACCCAAACCATTCTGGGATTCTATATCAGCTGTACAAAAGCAGATCTGTATCTATGCATATTCCTTAATCTGTCTTTTGATTACAACAATAAATGCATTCCAATATTTGAGCTCTTTTCTCCTGCTTATATATTAATACTGTCAATGTATAACATAACAATAATAAAATCAGAAAGATATTTATTTACCAGGAAAAAAAACCAAACAACTCAAATAAACCAAACAGTATCCTGCAGATGCTGACAGTGTTTAAACACCCAGGAGCAGAGCACAGCATCATTAATATTTTCAGTGCCTGGTACTTTTTTAGCTCACAGAACATGGTTACAAACAGTTGGGATGCAGCAGCTGAAAGAAGCTTTGTCAAAGAGCATTCCAGGCTGCTTAAATCTGATCTACCATCATAATTCCTTTGAAGCAGTATCATAAGCAGCTCAATAAGACACATGTGAATGAAGCTATTGCACAGGACAGTTTGGCTTTTTGCAGCATTGCCATCAAAATTTACTGGTATATTAAAGGTCTTAATTTGAAAGTAAGTTTTCTGCCTTTTTTATAGTATGTGATATTTTATAGAGATTATACCCATGGAGGAACCTGGAAACACAGTAATTAACAACTTGAAGATCTTCTAAATGCCAAAGCTATTCCATGGGCTGACCGAGAACATTAAAAAGTCATGAATTATGTCAGAGAACATATTCCCCAAGATTAAATTATTGTTAAAGGAAAGATTAACACAGTTTACAGGGCTGTATCTAGGACCAAAAATAGTAATGAGCAAAAACCACACAAGTAATCAGAATAAAATTAAAATGTACAGTGACACAGACAGAAAATAGTTTTTAATATATTCCACCATTGTTGGCTGATATGGAAATTTATAATAAGTGGCAGTACACGGGTTGATCTGTCAATGTTCAGAGCCCTCCTGGAACAGATTCCAGGTTCCCTGGCCAAATCCAGCAGCAGCCCAATACAACTGGTGGGTTCCAAGATTGGCAACCAATGGTCTGGCGATTAGAGGGGCAATAACTCATCCAGAAAACACACAAAACCTTCAGTAAAAGAAAGAAGCACAGGTGCAGGACTATATGAGGGACCAAAACAATCTCGTATTTGTTTTCTCTACAAATCTAATTATTGCCTTTGTCCAGGTGTTCCTTTTGCTGACTTGACTTTAACAAATCACTTCTCTCTGTTGGTGGATGCTCACATGAATAAAAATCTCTGTTTTACTCCAGCAGAATCTTATTTGGGCAACAGTAAATATTTACTGATACAGAATGCTGTGCAGTCCTTACAAATGAACATGGATTTATTTCAAATTTGAGGGCCATTTTCTATGGTCTCCTCATTAATTGAGAACCTAAAAAAACCATGTCGAAAGTTAAAGGCTTTCATGAAAATGAAAGGCTGGCTGATCCTTCTTGAATAGATAAAAGAGTGAAGAAGGAATTAATAGTATTAGTAACAGTGAAAGTCTTAAAAGGAAAAAAAATATATCTAAAAAAATTAGAAAACATCACATTTTAAAACTTGACAAGAATAAGGTACACTGATTGGGGAGAGGAGGGAGGGGGGTTTGCCAATTAAGTTATTCAGCAGAAAGAAAGAAAGAGCAATTCATACCTCCTTCCTCATTTGCACAGGTGAATTTGTCTTTGCATCTCCTCTGTGTGGAATACTAAAGGCACCCCTGAGAAATACCTCGTGAATCTCTCTTAAACAATAATGCACCTTCACCGCCCATGGGAACAACTTGTCTTAGAGGAACCTCCCTCCTGTCCCTGCACCTCCAAAACACCTGAGAGGGTTTGAATTATCCCTCAACCTGACAGCAAAGAGAGCCCCTATTTCCTCAAAGAGCAAATACTGAAACTGGGAAAATAGGTGGCTGCTAATTTCTCCTCAGGAGTCTTGCACACACGTTTTGTTTCCTCCTCTGACTCCTACTTTGGAAAGAAGTTTTTAAACATATTCTCTCCCCTCTACTATAACCCCCTCATATTTAAACGGGAATTTTAATTTTTATTTTTATTTTCATTTAATATAAGAGGGTAAAATCTCTGTTGGTTCACAAAATAATCTCACCCAGCTGAGGAGGGAACTGAATATTCTCAAGGACAGGCAGACAGCTGGGCTGGGAGCAACTGCAGCCACCCAGTGGCAGCTTGTTCTGGCATCCAGTTTTAATCTGCATTTGTCCATCCCTTGGATGGACACAGCAGAGCCACCAGTGAGTCTGGAGTGGTCACTGACCAGTTCTCTCAAAAAGAGAGAAGTAGAGGAGGGAACAACTACGGGGGAACATTTTGCACTCCTTTATTTCTGCTGCATGTTATAAATATTTCAAGGGTTGGTATGTTAGAAAGGATTCGCTATCTTTCAAAAACAAATTTACATGACATTATTTTGTGTTTCTGCACCCCTTTACTTTCATACAAAGTTTCTGTGCCCATTTTGAAGGAGCTTTTTAAAAATCTTCCCTCTCCTCTGGTTTAAATACTCAAATTAAAATGGCAATTGTAGGACTACTTTTCAATCTTTTACTATAAAAATGATAAAATCTTGGAGACTCCTTTGAAATATCTTTCTTGATTGTCACAGACCAGTACTAGGTGGGCTACATTTTCTTGGCTCCAGGAAGTGCAGAAGATTTTGTTTAAAAGCTGCAGATGATGTAAGACAAGAATTATTTATCTTATTTATTATTTATCTTCTACCTCTTTTGTATAGTTAGATTTAATTTTGTCTTTTTTTCCCCTATAGTTTATATAAGAGGCAAATACTCTGAAATCCCAGCCAGGACTTCTTTTATTTGGGTCACTGCTCCTCTCTGGGGATGGTCAAAACTTTGTTCTCACTTCAATCAGTCTTTATTTCATCTCTGCCTAATATAATATATGATATGATATGATATGATATGATATGATATGATATGATATAATATAATATAATATAATATAATATAATATAATATAATATAATATAATATAATATAATATAATATAATATAATATAATATAATATAATATAATATAATATAATATAATATAATATAATATAATATAATATAATATAATATAATATAATATAATATAATATAATATAATATAATATAATATAATATAATATAATATAATATAATATAATATAATATAATATATCTGATGTAATTTCCTTACAAAATGTCCACTTCAAATGTGAAGACAAGGAAAAATAAAGAGAAGAAAAGTCAGCAGCTATGAAGTTTATCTGTGCTGAGGTGCATTTCCACACTGTCTTCCAAGCCCTGAGGAAAATGTGCTATGAGAACCATAATTATTATTCCTCAGTCAGGCGATGTTACAGCCATGACTGTTGCATTAGGCAACAAAACTGTGTGGAAAACGTCTTTGCACTGTGCTAGTGCTGGTGTCAATCACAAGAATAACTGCCTTAATGTCCACATTGTCAGGGGCACACACACTTTATAATAACTGCTTGCATACATTCTGAGAAACAATGCCAGCTCCCAAGACAAAACTTTGCTTATACTCTACAAGCTCATTTCTTTAGCTGCTTCTGAGACACGTGTGCATGTGTGTGTGTTCCATTTCTGACTTCTTTCTCCTCAGCTCACAGCTGCAATTACTTAGAAATATGCCTATCAAAATTCAGTAACTTCTTCTGGATCAATGAATGTAATAAACTGTTGATTTTGGGCTTATCATATTCAAGATCACAGTGGTCCAGCTGGAAAACCAAGCAGGAATGTACAGAGCCCTGGAATGCTGACAGGAGGGCGGGGAGATCAGCAGTGAAGAACAGAGGGTACAGTGCTGTAAACACACACTCACTGCTGATTTGGGCAGTAGAACCACAGCCTGGAGAAAGTCAGTTCAGATCTCTCACAGAAGCGATTTGTGATAAATGTGATTCGTGCTAATCAAATTGTAGCTATATTAACAAAATTGTATTTAGATCAATAGAAGACAATTGTTACAGAGTGAGGGGGAGATGGGTGAGACAGGGCAAAGGACATCTTCCAGATGTTGGGAGTCAAAGAAGGAGGTTGGAAGGGAATAGTAAAAGGATGTAGGTCTGACAAGCAGCATCTAGAAATAGAAAGTTTTGACCTTGAAATGGGCCAAAATGGGATGATTCCAAGCATGGGACTCAATTAAAGTCTTGTTATGGAAAACATCTGCTCAGTCACACAGGGCGCCTGCACTACCTGCGGGTCACACCTCGGTCACTGATGAAGACGATGAGCCTTCATCGGAAATAAGACCCTCAAAAGGATGAGAGACCCCCTAACCTATTAGTAGAGCATGCGCCACACAACATAGTGGAGTAGATTTTAGGAATAGAAACTAGGAGGAGTTTTCTAGAAACTTCTGTATCCTACAGTATATAAGTGGGATTGTTAGCCTGGATGCTTTGGTACGTGAGGAATGGGAGCCACTCCCCGTATCCCCGGTCGGAGGGGGGCTCCTCCCCGGTCGGTTTTGCTTATGCTTTATACGAACCTCAATTATACTAAATTACTTACTGCCAAATTTAGTATAATCTTAAATATATGCACTTTGATTGTTTCATCTCCAATACTTTAATTGTCATCTCCAATACTTTGATTGTAGTCATTTTGTTGCTATTAAAAATTTACTATTAAATTTAATCTTGTTGCTTGATAAATTGGAAAAATAGAACATCATTCATAACAGATTTAAGCACCATCCCAGAAGATAAACCCACTAACGAGGTGTGTTGGAGAGGAGTGAGAGGAAAGCAAAGCACTGCCAGGCTCCCTTGGCTCCTGAGTGCCTGCAGAGACAGGGAGTCCCCTGGGGGTTGTTTTCCATGATCCCTGAAAGATTTTCCTGTGGAGAGGTGAAAGGTGCAAACCTCCCAGAGCTGTTACCTGTGCTGAGCCCACCCTGCAAGCCAGGCTATGTCAGAGCTCAGCATAGTGAACGGGACCACTCGGGAAAAACAGGATGGATGTGTGGGATCTGGTCCAGCCCTGCAGACACCAGGTGTTCCAGCTGTGAGGGCACTCCTGGGCATCCGCAGCACAGGGATTGGGAACCTGGGAACCTCCTGGGCTTAAACATCACAAATAAGATTGTGGACACACACGTTTAGAGAGCCAGGGAATTACAGCTTGGAAATTCTTTTCAGGCCTGGATTTCTCCTGACTCTCAGGTCCATTCCCAGGCTGACAAGCTGACTGCAGCTTCAGTTAGGGAGGAAGTCTCCCAGGGTGATAACATGGTGAAAAACAGAATGGAATTCATAATAAAGATTAACACCTGGTGTCTTTCCCGTGGGATACATCCTGAGGTGCTGTCCCAAGGATGTTTTTCCCAATTGTCCAATGAGCTCCTGTCCTGTCCTAGCTGCATGTAACACACTTTAAATACAGGCTGTCTGTACAATAAAGTTTACCTTTTTTCCCCAAAGAAGTCCGTGTGTGTTGCTGTCCTTTCTCTCTCTTTGCAGTACAGTAACCACATCAGATAGGTTCCAGCATTTAGCCAGCTGCATGGAAGAGGTGCAAGAGCACAGACATTGCAATATTCCAAAACTTAGAGGTGTCCTAACTCATCTCTATATCATATATTCTTTATCACACAATTTTCAAAAACAAGTACAAGAAAGCTGATTTGAACAAACAATCAAAATTAAATATTTTCATTTTTGTTTATATTTTATTTAGAAGCCCTTTTTGGTCCTTACTCAAAGCATGTGGTTCCCCTATTTTCTCTCCAAATATTTGTCTTTAAGTAGAGAAATTAATTCATTTTATATTATACTCAAATCTCCACTTATCATCACACATATCTGATCTTATTAACATAAAGTGATGAATGTTTCTGCCATTAAATAGAATGAGCAAACCCCCTAACAGTTGAATAGCCTGACCTGATAAATATGATATTTTAGAAAAAAAAGTCTCAGTTCTTCTTTTCTACTGTAAACCATGTAAGAGTTCATGTTCTATTTATGTGAGGTTATCCAGATGCTGAATCAGAATTGAACCATTTATGTGAAATAATTTACTGAAGTCCTGCTAAAACCTCAGAGTCCTTGAGTGTTGCATTGGAATCTAGTGACAAAGCCAAAGAGCAGCAAAACGTTTGTCTTGTGCAGAAAGGTGAGATTGGGGAAAATACTTTTTATGCAGTGAATTTAAGAAAGACATTTTTGATATGTCACATCTGCCTAAGGATAAAGCTGTCCTGAAATACTCCTTGAAGGACCCCAGTACTTGTTATGTTAAAAGGACTTATGGTCTGTCATTAATAAAATGCCCAAACACCTTCTAGTGTTCCAAGAATCCCAAAAATGTGGTTCCAGGCTGCCTGACATAGGAGGTGGTTTGTGTTTGTGGCAACAAACATCACCAAAAGTCCATTGGTAACAATTCAAATTGAGTTTGTTGACCTTGACCAGTTGCCAAACACCCACTCAGCCACTCATTCACCCTCCTCAATAAGATGGGGAGGAAAATAAGATGAAAGGGCTCATGAATCACAATAAAGACTGGACATCATCATAAAGAATGAACATCATCAGGATCTGGCACAACAAATAAGCTGGAATGAGGTAAAAAGTACAGTAGAATCTAATTTACCTAAATTAATAAATACAGTTTTCTGTTTAGGCCTATTAAAAATCAAGAAAAGATAAATAATTGAAATATTAAAATGAAAAATAAGTGAGAAATAAATGTTCATATTCATTCACATTTAAAAAAAGTTTTGATTGCTACATCATGAAAGTCCATTGTTAAAATATGAACATCCTTAGTTTAAGACCATAGGAAAGGTTAAGTCTCTTACATGCTTCCAACAGTAATTATTTAAAAGAATGAAGCTAATGTATTTAATACCAAGAAATGATGGCAGATCCAATGGCAATGACACTCTTAGGATCTGGAAGGTCACTCAATGCATTAACCACATGAATCGATTTTACATATGAGCACTTCATGCAGCAAAACAAACATATTTTAGATTTAGAGGAAGCCCAGAAAACCCACGCCATTTCCAGGGGGTTGAAGCACATGCCCAAAGATTTTTGGGTAGAAGAGGGACTGCTCATACCTGCTTTGTTGAAGAAGGAATTTTGGACACAGTTTGGACACCTTCTCCTCAAAATTACTCAAGCTTCACCGAGATGAGACTTCCTCTTTACAGGATAAACACTGAAAGTTTCATTTTAAGGTTGATGAAAGGGACCTGCACCTTATAAATCAAATGTTTATTGTGTGAAAGTCTGAAAAGAAAACCTGATTTGGGAATACTAGGGAGTAAAAGTGTCTATGAGGCCAGATAAGCATCTAGTGTAGATAAGAACTCACAAAGAAACCTCTCAAAAAAGCAATAGCAAGTTCAGCAGTGAAGAAGCAAATAGTGATTTCAAAAACTAGAATCTTAAAAATATTACCATCACCATGCTCTCAAAGCTGCAGTTCTTTAATATGTTCAAACCTAGTTCAATGTATGAAGCTTTAGAAACTCTGGTGACCAACCACACAGGGGTTAGAGACTCTGGAATGTCATGGACAGCTAGAGGGTTGCCGAGGTTCCTTAAGTTCAGAGGATGTTAAATGACAGCCTAACACTTGCAGCATTGTTTTTTCCCCTCTAACTTTCTGGAACAGTGAACTGGAATATCCTGGAGCTGTTCGAGGCCGCACTGAAACAGGCCAGTGTTAGGAGCCTGTTACGTCCTTGTGCATCTTCCCTCAGGGAATGTGCTGTGGTTTAGTAAGGCTGGAACGGACAGGGTGGCTCCTGCGGTGCCCTGAGCCAGACCATCACTGTCCCCTCGCTGTCCCCTCCTGTCCCCTCGCGGTCTCCTCGCTGTCCCCCTCTCTCTGTCCTTCTGGGGGCAGCAGGCACAGGGCAGAGCTCCTGGTCCACAGCAGCCCCCCAGGACATCTCCTATCCCTAGATCCCAGAGCCCAGCCCTGCTCGATGCGCTGGGCAGCACTGGGGATGGAGTGGGAATGGAGTGGGGATGTGCTGGGGATGGAGTGGGGATGTGCTGAGAATGGACCGGGGATGTGCTGGGGTTGTGCTGAGAATGGACTGGGGATGTGCTGGGGATGTGCCGCGGGCCCAGAGCTAGGCCAGTCCAGCCCTGCCACGCCCATTGCCGGGATTCCTGCGGTGCCCTGGGGGCAGCATGGCACCTCTGCTACCGGGCTGGAGGCTGTGCAAGGGCCAGAGTCACAGAATATCCTGAGCTGGAAGAGACCCACAAAGATCAGACCCACATTACACTGATTCCAATTACTTAAATTAGATTAACTATTACAGAATCATGGAATGCTTTGGGTTGGAAGGGACCTTAAAGCCCATATCATTCCAACCTCTTGTCCTGTGCAGGGACACCTCCCACTGTCCCAGGCTGCTCCCAGCCCCAATGTCCACCCTGGCCTTGGGCACTGCCAGGGATCCAGGGGCAGCCACAGCTGCTCTGGGCACCCTGTGCCAGGGCCTGCCCACCCTGCCAGGGAACAATTCCTGCCCAATATCCCATCCAGCCCTGCCCTCTGGCACTGGCAGCCATTCCCTGTGTGCTGTCCCTCCAGCCCTTGCCAATTGTCTCTCTCCATCTTTCCTGCAGCTCCTTCAGGCCCTGCAAGGCCACCCTGAGCTCAGCCCAAAGCTTCTCCTCTGCAGGTGAACAATGCCAGCTGTGCCAGCCTTTCCTCCCAGCAGAGCTGCTCCATGCTCTGCTCATCCTGGAGCCTCCTCTGGGCTCTCTCAGCAGCTCCAGCTCCTTGCTGTGCTGGCCCAGGGCTGGGGCAGCTCTGCAGGTGCTCAGGGTCTCACCTGGGGGGCAGAGGGGCAGAATCCCCCCTGCCCTGCTGCCCACACTGGCTCAGCCCAGGGGAGGGGGTTTGGGGTCCCAGCTCTGCCCCACAGCTCCCCAGGGCTCTGCCAGCCCCAGCACAGACGGACTCCAGGGGATCCTAAATCCTGACCCAGGTGCAGTCCCAGCACTTGTCCTCAGGAGATTCCCAGGGGCCACTTTTGGATCTTGTCCAGATCCCTCTGGCTCCCATTGCAAACAGGTGTGAAATAAACAGAGCATATTTTGTACATCGGATTCCCTTCAGATTCAAGAAAAATCTATCTGGGTGGGCATCAGTCTGCCTGCGAGCAATGTCCAACAGAGATTGTATGTGGAAAATCTTTCTGGATTTGGTTTCAAAATTCCCTTAAAATTATGGACCATATGATAACAATACTGCATAGCACTGAAATTATTTCCTGATGGAAAAGATTGAATGTTAAGCAGTGCCATAAAATCGGACAATATTTGTTCTAGCTGTGAATGAAATTAGCACTAAAGAATTCAAACTATATCTATTTTTCAAACTTAACACTTTTTTTCTAAACAATATTATGTATTTGCAAGAATATGAAAGTAAGCTTTATACTATTAAAATTAGCTATATAAAATTAGTTCATTGGAATATATGATCATTGTATCTTTTCATGCACTTCAGCTACAAGGGAGCTGTAAATCACAAGTTTATTTCTGAAGTTTTCCTGTGTTTCCTAAATGAGGACACGGATTAAAAATTTATGAAAAAAATTGGAAACCAACAAAAAACAACCCACGAATAAACAAAAAACCCAAACACAATGACCCTCTCCAAGACTATAGAGAATATATAATAAGATTTAAGATCCCCCATCATATGCCAGACTCAAATGTTGTTACATACACATTTGAACTGACCCGGAACTAGACCCTAAACTCTGTTCTGCACAGCTGGTGCAATGTAATATTCTTTTACTGCCAAGAATATGTGTGAGCACAAAGAGAACTGGATGACTTTTTAATATTGTTCCTCTAACATTTAGGCTTTTATGAGGAGATCCAGAAATTTCAATAAAGGATAATAAAAAGTTTTATTTTTGGCATATCACAGAACAGTAAATGTAGCAGGCTAACCTTAAGCAAAGATAAAGGATGCAGATATTTTCACAGCTCAGGTTTTCTACTGCTGTTACTCACAGGTATTTACTCCAGGTGATGATGCTGCCTTAAAAATGTCTAATTCTTCTACAGTAAGTTCTAATTTTGATTCTTTTTTCCTAAACCCAAAGCTAATGAAAATGTAGAAGTATCCTCTGTCCACCCCATGCCACACTCCTAAAATACAAAAATAGAGTTAAAGAGAATGAAGGACCTAACAACAAGGTTTGATTTTTCCCAATTTAACCAGTCTAACTCCAATCCAGGAAAGGAAAATTTTACAGCACCCTTTGCATTATACTCAGGATGTTTTAGGGTTGCTTTACAAGGCTGAGTCCAAGTTTTAAGAAATCTCTGAATAAGAGAGGCTAAGATAAGCATATTTATCTTAAAATTATTTAAAGTTTTGAAAGTCTGTCTTTCCTTCCTTCCTTGTCAGCTGAAAATATCACAGAATCATGGACTATCCTCAGTTGGAAGGGACCCACCAGGATCATTGATTCCAGTTCCTGGCCCTGCTAGGAAGACTCCAAAATCCCACCCTCTGCATGAGATCCAATTGGTGGGGTTTTTTAATGAATTTTGACTTTAGATTTAGTCTCAGGATGATTTTCTCATGGTTGATCATAGAATCCAGAATGGTTTGGGTTCGAAGGGACCTTAAAAGCCATTTAATTCCACCATAGGGACACCTTCCACTGTCCCAGGCTGCTCCCAGCCCCAATGTCCAACCTGGCCTTGGGCACTGCCAGGGATCCAGGGGCAGCCACAGCTGCTCTGGGCACCCTGTGCCAGGGTCTGCCCACCCTGCCAGGGAGGAATTTCTCCCTAATATCCAATCTGAACCTACTCCCTTTCAGTGGGATCCATTCCCTCTTGTTCTGTCACTTGTAAAACTTAAGTGACATCTACTAGAGGAATTCAGCATTTTTCAAGAAAAAAATGGGAAAAAAATTACTTTATGATCCCCTCAGCAACTAAGACCCCTTAATTTGCCAGTCTTCCACCACTGGCCATGAGGTATAAATTGAAGTGTGCTCAGGGAGATGCCAAACTCATGTGATTTGTTGAGTGCTACACATCTTAAAACTAGGGCTGGGGCCAAGTCCTACTTAAGTGAATGAGTTCTTAAATTATCTACTGCAATACCTACATTAACCATACATGCTATGCTTTGTGTTTGGCAAAAAAAGCATTAAAAAGTTAAAATCCTTTGAAAAAGACCCTCTGGATTATAAGTGAGAGAGAACATAAGCTCATGTAAAAAAGCCCAGACAGCTGTTGTTAAGTTTTAAAAAAGAAGGAATAAAATTTTAAAAAGTCAAAAGCACCTGTAATTGTTCAAGTATATGACCACAGAAATGTTAGAAAAATAAATAGATAATTTCTATTTTCCTACTTTCTCTCTTGGAGAAATTAATTTACTTTCTGTATGATATGCGTCGAACAACTGATTTATGAGTCTGGCTTCCAGTCTGGATAGGTCCTGCTGAGGCACAAAATGGATTGGTCTGAAATGTAAAAGTGATGCTCATAATTCTAGGGATGTGAACACATCACACACTGAAAGGCAGGTTCTCTCTGCAATGCCACAAGGAAGTAAGCAAAAACCTGTGGAAAAGCTTCACCTATAAATCTTTTTGGGGTTTTTTCCCAGTTTTCAGTCCCAGACTAGGCAACCCCTTCCCAAGACAGGTGGGTCCTGCAGAGCTGTTACTGATTTCTGTAGGGCTCCACACATGCTCAAGCACTCATGGGTGTGCATCCTGCTCCTGGATCTTGGCCAGAGCTGCATCAAGTGCAGATCTTTCCCTTTACTCTGCATTTCAGCAGCTGAAAGTACAAGAGGAGAAACTTTGCATTTATGTCTCCAACGTGGTGGTGGCACCCCTCAGAAAATTGTCCCTGTTCTCTTGATCTTTGAAGTGTGCATGTGTGCTGCGATTCAGACTTTGTGCATGAAAAATGAAAATATCTCTGCCAAATCTAAAGCAATAATCCAAGTATTTACATCAAGCATTAGTTAATGATTTAAATAAATAATAAGCCTAAAATAAAACTTTTAAATCTTTCTAAGACTTACTTGGTTTCAGAGCTGTAAATGCCTATGCACTTTCTAAAGAGCAGGGAACACGAGGAAGCAACATACAAATTGAGAAAGCTGTTGGATCCTAGTTAGGAGCCTTATGCTGTATATTGTAAATTATGCCATATAACAGGATATTTAAACTCCATTTCCCTCTGATTTCAGAGATGCTCTTCCCAGTTCTGGAGACTACTTGAGACATTCACGTGCTAAAATGAGGGTGTTGCAAGCTCACCTTTCTCACCTTGGGAAGCAGGTGAGTGAGTATTATTCACGATTCTCTGTAACATCTGCAGTGTGTCACCAAAAATAACAGTCCAAAAAGAAAGGATTTCAAACCAGAGAGGGAGGGAGGGAGGAAGGATTCCAGGAAGGCTTCAAGAAAGAAAGAAAGAAAGAAAGAAAGAAAGAAAGAAAGAAAGAAAGAAAGAGAGGGAAATTTGTTCCATGACTATTTATGCCTGTAAACCCCCAGCTCATAAACCAATGTTTTACTTAAGAGTGTATCTGATAAGTATTCAATTTCAGTAGTTGTCAGTAAATAATACTGACCCCACTGGCTGCCTCTGAATGTCAATGAAAAAACTCCTGATGATTCCTCTGAGAAATTCGTCAGCATTACCCAAGCATAGAGGATGACACATCTAAATAAAGGAGCCATCAGCCTTGACAACAGGCATTGTCACTGTGCTTTTAATATACAATCTAATCCTTATCATTAACTCTAAAATTGCTTCAGGACCTTTAACATACACTTCTGCCACACTGGGGTTTTTTAATCTGTTTTTTAATTTGGAATATCTAATATAATCAAAAATTCATATATCTGTTATTGCTGCCACTTCTTGGTCCATGAGTCAGTGGGGATTGGTGAGGAAAGGAAGGAAAGAATTAACAGCAGGAGGCTGTGGTTCAGGGCACAGCTCCTGATCCTTACACAGCTGAGAGTGCAAAAATCACCAGTTTTATATCACTATCATATGATTCTCATAATCACAACATGGGTCAGTGTTTAACAACAATATTTTTTCTTAATCAGTTTGATTCTATGACAATGCAATATTATACTTAGTTTAACTGTCCGTGATGCCTTTGAGTGGGCTGTGGAAACAGAATTATCATACATAAGGTTATTTTAAATACAGTGTTTTCCATGTCTTTTCCCCCTCCCTCTCCAAAGGACAGTCTCTGTCATTCAACTCAATGAGCTGCAAAGATACACTGGGAAATGTTAGTTAACATCTATTTCTTTGGGGATCCTTTTCTAGTGGCTGATGGCAGAAAAACCTTGTATTTACTAAACCACATTTCCAGACACCAATTTGTGCTTTGAGACCTGGGAAATGATGGATGGAGCCATTTGTCTTGATAATAGAGGCTCTCCAAGCACAGAAAACCAGGAAGGAGTTACCAGCCCAAATTCTATCTAGACTCATGTGTTGGTAAACAACTACAGCATTCAACAGAGATTTTAATTAATATAATCACATGCTGAAAACATACAATGAGAAAAAACAACAAAAAAAGTTGAATCAAAGAGTTGCTTGTTTGTTTGTTTGATTGATTGATCTCCTGATTTTATTTCACAGAATCAGCTGGGTTAGAAAAGACCCTTATCAAGCATTATCAAGTCCAACCTATCTGCTAATAAGGATAAGCAAGAAATGATCAGGACAAAACTCCTTTTGTGGCCCTGGCAGCAGGCAGGGATGACAATGCTGCTGCTCACAGGTGGAAACTGATGATTCCAGAACTATGTAATGTCTGATGAAAATTAAACTCTTCCAGACTAATGAGGTGACATTTAAATTCTTAAAATTGGTGGCTGTGGAGTGGAACGTAACCATATTCACCAAGAACCAACAGACCCAGCTGTGTTTAGTGCCTTCAGTGCTGCTTTCATTCTGTTCCTCAGCCATCAGTCTCTCAGAAGTCCTCTTCAATAACCCTCAGTGACACTCCTGTGTCAGCTGTGGGAGAAATTCTATTTAATTCCTGTCTTTATGTTATTGTTGAGAAACAGAGAAAAATGCTTTATCATGACAAATCTGATATTCTAAAATTTTCAGACAGAAACTGTGCTCAGAAGTTCGTTTGATTTTGATTAAATTCGGCTGACAGGTGAATGAATGCTGCTGCATTTACTGTTATGAATATTTGTGAGCCTGGGTAGAATAGAACTGAAGCACAAGTTCCCAGCACCCTGAATACCAGAGCACCAGTTCATCTATGTAATACAGTTTAGTTGAACTATGAAAATATACATTGCTTGGATTTCTTTGCAGACATGTAGCAAGATCTATTGAAATATCAGACCTAAATTTTATTGTTCTCATGCCATTAATGTTGCTGGAAATAACAGAATAACACAGAAATAACTGTCATATGCTGGTCATAGTTAAATCACTCTTCTCAGGGTTTACTGACTTCTGGACAGAGCAAGGGCTCTCACATGCTTTGGTCATGAATGTTTTGAATGAAGCCCTATTTTGATATTAATCTTAACCCATGACTGTTGTAGTTCTTTGCAGCCTTTCCCTTGACGTATTTCTTTTGCTTTATTACAAAACACTGCTCTCTTCAGCAGTTCTGTATCATTCAATCCCACATCTCTATCCCACAAGGATCCCTCCCAAGTGTTACATGACCTAAGAAACCAAACATTTACAGGATTTTTGTCTTTATGCACTGCTGTGGGTTTGGCTGGCTGCTCATCATCCCGCTTACAGTGCTGGGTGCAGATGACTGTGGCACCAGTCTGGGTTTGCAGTGGGGGCTGCAGGCTGTGCGTGGGCAGCCAGGGACTGTTAGTTGGCAAGGACTGTGACTGACTGGCACAGGCTGGCACAGTAATAAGCTGATTTTGACCCAAATGAGCTCTTTACCTCCCTCTCACCCCACAGCTTTAGGACAGTGACTCGTGTATGGGTTTGGGTATTCTATGGTTGATTCTGACCATCCTTCGCAGCTTTAAGTGTACAGCATTGCCCTTTGTCACCAAAAAGGAACATTGATCACACAGGGGGGAGTCTGCCAGTTAGAGAATCATGGCATCCCAGAATGGTTTGGGTTGGAAGAGACCTTAAAGATAATTTAATTTCACCCCCGGCCTCACACAGAGACACTTTCCACTAGAGCAGGCTGCTCCAGGCTCCATTCCACTTGGCCTTAGGCATTTCCTCAACTTCTGTGCAATATGTGACATAAAGACATCCAGTCTCTCACTTCTCCCAGAATAATGATATCATCAATAACTAAATGTGGTATTTTATCAGCTTTCACTATCTAGGGACAGTAAATGGATTTTGGACTGCAAGATATCAAAGCTCAAAAGAAAATGGCATTTAGAGCTTCCTCAGGTGTGTGAGGGGTTGACTGGTGGTCCCAGGGCAACAGCAGGGTACAAGGACAAAGTGCCTCCCCAAAAACTTCATCACTAAGAACACATCCATCAGATGGGAGCACCATTAACCAGAGCAAGGAAGGATTTAGGAGCAGAGCTCAAAATACATGGAAAGGCTTCTGAGCTGCCCAACATCTCCAAGTATCAGCAAGGTATTGATGCCTCATTATTTAGTGATTATTACTGCTGCATATTCATACAATATATTCCAACCACAAGTCTTTCCAATGGAGCTGCAGCCTCTCCCTTTACCCCACTTGCTTGATTCAAGAAATGTCAATTTGTCAAATAGTGCAAATACATTCAATTAGAAAGCAGAGAAACAGTCTCATTTTCTTTGATATGAATAACAAGCTAATTAGCTGCTGCAGCATGTTTATTTCGTGTTTAATAAAAAGCTGACACGCTGGTCATTAGTATCTTAGGATGTACTCAGCTCAATATGCAAAGTATAGCAAAATTAACATAATAATTATATTAGAACAAACAGGATACAACACGTTTAGACTAATGTTAAGGGTTGAATTGCCCTCCTTTTCTAGCTGTGAATTCCTCCCATTGTTATGTTAAGTAGTTGTGGCTACACCTTAGAACGACAGATAATGCTCTCTCGTAGGGGGGTGGGTGGAGGAGGAGGAGGGGGGGAACCGGAAAAGGAAAGGTGGGAGAGGGGGCTGGAAAGGGGACTCTCTCTCGCTGGGCTCGTGGACGGAGAGGACACCCCCGTGCTCCGCTCTGGCATCTCCCCTGACATCTCCGTGCTGAGATCCACGCTCCCTGCCTGGGACATCGCTCTGCCGCTCTCGCATCTCACGCTACTATCTCCGGACACTCTGCGGAGCACCACGACCGACACCGTGAGAGGGGGAAGACACCTTCTCACCCCCGCTCACCTCTGGGCCGCGGCCGCCATCACTCCAGCCCTCTGCAACTGCGCGGGACCCGCCCTGCCCCCACAGCACCGGTAACTGAGCACAGGGACACGGCCTGCAGCCAAAGGGGACTGGAGCGGAGCTAGACTGTTCTGTTCTGTTGCCAATTTTCATAGCTGTTGTTGTTTTCTGCCTTGTTAAATACCAGTAAAGAACTGTTATTTCACATCCCCATATCTCCTGCCTGAAAGCGTCTGATTTGGACCCTAAAATAATTAAAAGGGGGGAAGTGCATTCTGCATTGCAGAAAAGGGGTTTTTGCCTTTCCTTAAACCATACCTGTCTTTTCAAACCAAGACAGATTTTGGCGCCCAACGTGGGGCATTGCCTGAGGGCATTGAGAGAGGGGTAGAAAAGGGAATAACAGTTCTTGAATTACCCAAGCTTGTGGTAGGTGACACCATGCTGTCCAGCTTACCCTGGATTGGCCTCCATGTGGTCACTGCTATATCTCTCCCATTTGCAAGCCTTTTTTTAAACATGAGTTTCATAACCAAGGTTACTGTGGCTATTATCCGACTTATTATGTGGGTTGATCAGTTGAGGAATTCATGGATTTTTAATTTTCTCTGGAAGATGGCCACATGGATTCAGAGCTATCGCACTCTAAGTGTGTGTTTCTGGGGCTACTTCAATAATGGTACTTACTGTGAGGAAGTGGCAGCAGGTGAAATTTTTTCTCAACCCATCACAGGTTTTTTGAAGTTCACCCCACCAGTCTTCAAGGGGTTCCAATCCGCTTTAAATGCTAATGACATTATATTGTGGCTAGTGTTGTTTATATCCCTGTTAAATCTGTTCTATCTAACATTCAGAGATAAGGGGAGATTGACTTGGATAACAACCCTGATTCCTACCCCAGGGATTAGTGATGTTACCCCAGAGCCTGATCCTGTCCCAGAGACTAGGGAGGTTATCCCAGAGCCTGATCCTGTCCCAGAGACTAGGGAGGTTATCCCAGAGCCTGATCCTGTCCCAGAGACTAGGGAGGTTATCCCAGAGCCTGATCCTGTCCCAGAGACTAGGAAGGTTACCCCAGAGTCTGATTTTGTCCCAGAGACTAGGGATATTACCCCAGAGTTTGACCCTCCCCCACAGCCCACCTCGGAAAGGAACCACCCAGAATGGGTGGGGGTGCTAGCAAAGGAGATACGTGAGATGGGCCAGATGCTGAAGGAGCACCTCTCCCCAGCTGGTGAGAAACCCTCCCCCTGCCTTAAAGAGGGAGAATCTGATGGTGCAGCAGTGGGACCCACAGATGTTACATCCATCCAGGTTCCAGCTGAACTGCAAGGGCACTCACAGCCAGCAGCAGTTGCCCCTGTGGAAACTAGGAAGTCTAGGATGAAAACAAGGCACCTAGATAATAAGGGTCAGGAAGGGGGCCCCTCACAACCAGCAGGGGAGCCAGAAGTTGAGATCATCACCGAGTCCCTGTCATACGAGAGTCTCCGTAACCTGCGAAAAGACATTGTACGACGGGGCCGTGAGCCTTTTACAACCTGGTTACTGCGGGTCTGGGACCTTATGGGTACAGGTGTGCAACTGGATGGTATTGAGGCAAGGAATTTGGGACCCTTGACCCAGGACTCAGGTGTGGACCAGGTATTTGTAAGGGAGACAGGTCTCCTTTCCCTCTGGGAGCGACTTTTAATGAGCGTGAGAGAGAGGTTTGTCCACAGGGAAAGAATGCAGGAGTACCACCAGAGAACACGTTGGAATACCCTTGAGGAAGGGATCCAAAAGCTGAGAGAAGTGGCAGTACTGGAGGTGCTCTTTGGGAGGGATGGACAGCATGACAATGACCCTGACAAGGTCAGGTGCACAGGACAGATGTTGTGGAATCTGGCAAACCTGGGCCCATCTCAGTATACCTCCTTTATTGCAATGATTGATGCTGATACCAACCAAGTGACAGTGGGTTCTGTTGCCAACAGGCTCAGGAATTATCAGAGTATGATGGCTGGCCCAATGCAGGCTCATGTCTCTGCTGTGGCTAAGGACCTCAGAGAGGAGTTTAAGGAGGAGATGAAGGAGATAAGGGAAGAGGTGAGGAAGATCAGTGCAGCACCAGTGCGAGTCATGGACCTCAAAAGTAGAGCCCAACGCCCCCCAGCTAGGGAGAGAGGGTACACCCCACGTGCTGACCTGTGGTTTTTTCTACGTGACCACGGGGAAGACATGAGAAGGTGGGATGGGAAACCCACTTCTGTCCTGGCAGCACGGGTGCGCCAACTCAGGGAGGGGAACACCAACAGAGGGAACTCCACTAAAGTGAAGGTAGCCTCAGCCTCCCATGGAGGTGCAGGGTATTACAGAAGGGAGGATGATCTGTCAGATCCCCTTGAAGGAACCTCTAGTATGTATGCCCAGGAGAGAAATAATAACCAGGGCTAGAGGGGCCCTGCCTCTAGCCAGGGAGAGGCATGGGAAAACCGGATCTTTTGGACGGTGTGGATCCGATGGCCTGGCACATCAGAGCCACAGGAACACAGAGCATTGGTTGACACTGGTTCACAATGTACATTAATACCATCGGGACATGTCGGGAAGGAACCTGTTTCAATTGCTGGGGTTACGGGGGGATCTCAGGAATTGACTTTGCTGGAGGCTGAGGTGAGCCTGACTGGGAAAGAGTGGCAGAAGCATCCAATTGTGACTGGCCCAGAGGCACCATGTATCCTAGGCATAGACTTCCTCAGGAACGGCTATTACAAAGACCCAAAGGGACTCAGGTGGGCTTTTGGAATAGCTGCTGTGGCAGCAGAGGGCATTAAGCAGTTGAACACCCTGCCTGGGCTATCAGAAAACCCATCTGCAGTGGGACTCCTCAGGGTGAAAGAGCAACAGGTGCCAATTGCTACCTCGACAGTGCACCGCCGGCAGTACCGGACGAATCGAGATGCTGTGATCCCCATACACAAGATGATCCGTGAGCTGGAGAGCCAAGGGGTGGTCAGCAAAACCCACTCACCCTTC
Organism: Acridotheres tristis; assembly: GCA_037013685.1. NCBI lineage: Eukaryota > Metazoa > Chordata > Aves > Passeriformes > Sturnidae > Acridotheres > Acridotheres tristis. Next base: position 227,998 of record CM072898.1, on the reverse strand, counting down.
AACAGCCCCATCTGGCCTGTGCGTAAATCTGAAGGAGAATGGAGATTGACTGTGGACTATCGTGCATTGAATGAGGTGACTCCACCGCTGAGCGCTGCTGTGCCGGACATGCTGGAACTGCAGTACGAGCTGGAGTCCAAGGCAGCCAAGTGGTACGCCACCATTGACATCGCCAATGCATTCTTCTCCATTCCTCTGGCAGCAGAGTGCAGGCCTCAGTTTGCTTTCACCTGGAGGGGCGTGCAATACACGTGGAACCGACTGCCCCAGGGGTGGAAACACAGCCCCACCATCTGTCATGGATTGATCCAGGCTGCACTGGAGAAGGGTGGAGCTCCAGAACATCTGCAGTACATTGATGACATCATTGTGTGGGGGGACACAGCAATGGAGGTATTTCAGAGAGGAGAAAAGATCATTGAGATTCTGCTGGGAGCCGGCTTCGCCATTAAAAAGAGCAAAGTCAAAGGGCCTGCCCAAGAGATCCAGTTTCTGGGAGTAAAGTGGCAAGATGGACGGCGCCAGATCCCCAGTGAGGTCATCAATAAAATCACTGCAATGTCTCCACCAACCAGCAAGAAGGAAACACAAGCTTTCCTAGGTGCCATAGGCTTTTGGAGAATGCACATTCCTGAGTACAGCCAGATTGTGAGCCCTCTTTACCTGGTCACCCGCAAGAAGAACGATTTCCACTGGGGCCCTGAGCAGCAGCAAGCCTTTGCCCAGATCAAGCAGGAGATTGCTCATGCGGTAGCCCTTGGCCCAGTCAGGACAGGACCAGATGTGAAGAACGTGCTCTACTCTGCAGCCGGGAACCGTGGTCTGTCCTGGAGCCTTTGGCAGAAGGTGCCTGGTGAGACGCGAGGCCGACCACTGGGGTTCTGGAGTCGAAGCTACAGAGGGTCCGAGGCCAACTACACTCCAACGGAGAGGGAGATCTTGGCCGCCTATGAAGGGGTTCAAGCTGCCTCAGAGGTGGTTGGCACGGAAACACAACTCCTTCTGGCACCCCGACTGCCAGTGCTGGGGTGGATGTTTAAAGGAAAAGTTCCCTCAACCCACCATGCCACTGACGCCACATGGAGTAAATGGATTGCCCTCATCACACAACGCGCCCGTATTGGAAACCCGAATCGCCCTGGGATTTTGGAGATAATTACCAACTGGCCGGAAGGGGAAGACTTTGGTCTTGCCGAAGAAGAGGAACAGGAACAAGTGACCCGGGCTGAAGAAGCCCCACCGTATAACCAACTGCCAGCAGATGAAACACGCTATGCTCTTTTCACTGATGGTTCCTGCCGCATCGTGGGGATGAACCGGAAGTGGAAAGCAGCCGTATGGAGCCCCACACGACAGGTTGCACAAGCTACCGAAGGAGAAGGTGGATCGAGTCAACTTGCTGAACTCAAAGCTGTTCAGCTGGCCCTGGACATTGCTGAGAGAGAGAAGTGGCCAAAACTCTACCTTTACACTGATTCTTGGATGGTAGCCAATGCTCTGTGGGGATGGCTGGAAAGGTGGAAAAAGGCTGACTGGCAACGTAGGGGAAAACCAATCTGGGCTGCCAATGAATGGAAAGACATTGCCACCAGGATAGAGAAGCTGCCTGTGAAAGTCCGTCACGTAGATGCCCATGTCCCCAAGAGTCGGGCTAATGAGGAACACCGACACAATGAGCAGGTAGATCAGGCTGCACAGATAGAGGTGTCGAAGATAGATTTAGACTGGCAGCACAAGGGAGAGTTGTTCCTGGCTCGATGGGCCCATGATGCCTCAGGTCATCAGGGCAGAGATGCCACATATAAGTGGGCACGAGACCGAGGGGTGGATCTAACCATGGACAGTATTTCTCAAGTTATCCATGACTGTGAGACGTGCGCTGCCATCAAGCAAGCCAAGCGGGTGAAGCCCCTCTGGTATGGGGGGCGATGGGCCAAATATAAGTATGGAGAGGCCTGGCAGATTGACTACATCACACTGCCTCAAACTCGCCAGGGCAAGCGCTATGTACTGACCATGGTGGAAGCCACCACTGGGTGGTTAGAGACCTACCCTGTGCCTCATGCCACTGCTCGGAACACCATCTTGGGCCTGGAAAAACAAGTTCTTTGGAGGCATGGTACCCCTGAGAGAATTGAGTCAGACAATGGGACTCATTTCAAGAACAGCCTCATAAACACCTGGGCTAGAGAACATGGCATTGAGTGGGTGTACCATATCCCCTACCATGCACCAGCTGCAGGGAAAGTTGAACGGTGCAATGGCCTGCTTAAAACCACCTTGAAGGCACTGGGTGGGGGAACTTTCAAGAACTGGGAGATTAATCTACCAAAGGCCACCTGGTTAGTGAACACCCGAGGTTCCACTAACCGAGCAGGCCCTGCCCAATCTGAGCCCTTGGGAATATCAGATGGAGATAAGGTTCCAGTGGTACACATGAGAGGTATGCTAGGAAAAACTGTTTGGGTGAATCCTGCCTCCAGCAAAGACAATCCCATCCATGGAGTTGTATTCGCTCAAGGACCGGGTTGCACCTGGTGGGTGATGCAAAAGAATGGAGAGACCCGATGTATACCCCAAGGAGACCTTGTTTTAGGGTGAAATACCTATGGTACTGTGCCTATGTCTCTAACTGCATGTATGTATATATAATGTAACAGTTTAATTTGATATAGCATATTAGTATGGGAGAAATTCAGGGGTGGATAATGTTAAGGGTTGAATTGCCCTCCTTTTCTAGCTGTGAATTCCTCCCATTGTTATGTTAAGTAGTTGTGGCTACACCTTAGAACGACAGATAATGCTCTCTCGTAGGGGGGTGGGTGGAGGAGGAGGGGGGGGGAACCGGAAAAGGAAAGGTGGGAGAGGGGGCTGGAAAGGGGACTCTCTCTCGCTGGGCTCGTGGACGGAGAGGACACCCCCGTGCTCCGCTCTGGCATCTCCCCTGACATCTCCGTGCTGAGATCCACGCTCCCTGCCTGGGACATCGCTCTGCCGCTCTCGCATCTCACGCTACTATCTCCGGACACTCTGCGGAGCACCACGACCGACACCGTGAGAGGGGGGAGACACCTTCTCACCCCCGCTCACCTCTGGGCCGCGGCCGCCATCACTCCAGCCCTCTGCAACTGCGCGGGACCCGCCCTGCCCCCACAGCACCGGTAACTGAGCACAGGGACACGGCCTGAGGCCAAAGGGGACTGGAGCGGAGCTAGACTGTTCTGTTCTGTTGCCAATTTTCATAGCTGTTGTTGTTTTCTGCCTTGTTAAATACCAGTAAAGAACTGTTATTTCACATCCCCATATCTCCTGCCTGAAAGCGTCTGATTTGGACCCTAAAATAATTAAAAGGGGGGGAAGTGCATTCTGCATTGCAGAAAAGGGGTTTTTGCCTTTCCTTAAACCATACCTGTCTTTTCAAACCAAGACAACTAATTTAACTCTTTAAATTATTCCATCTTTACACTAATGCACTAACCCAGGCAGTTGCAGTATTTCTCTTTGTGTGTGCCACATTATGATATATTAAATGCACCTTGGATACCTTTATTTATTCTCATAGCCCTCCATCCATGGCTTCCTGACCAGCACTATGAATAAAATAGCTCTCAAAAAAAAAAAAGATTTCTTTTTAATGCTTTACAGTATCTACATGCACACACAAACACAGTTGGGCTTACCAAAAGGGTTCATGTGCTTTCCTAAGGAGAGACATTTCTACCCTTAGAGTTCTCTTAAGTTTATTTGATTTAATTATAAAGCAACATTAGCTTGTTCCCATCTGCTCTTTTATGTGTTTTTAGCATTTTCATTTTCTCCAAAAATAAATTAAAACACATGGAAGTTATATTAAGGCTGCGCAGGTAAAATCACAAAGTTTAAGTTCTAACCATAACTTTTCAGCTGCACACATCTCCTTCTTTACTAAGCACAGAAAAGCACAGAGAAAAACCCACATTTATATCCTCTGCCAATTTAATGCTGAAATTCCAGTGCAGGTTTGTCATTTCATTTGTCTGGAGTTTTTTTCTGGATAAGAAGGAAGGACTGGGCAGGTGGAAGCACCTGTGGAAGTTTATGACTGTCTTTGCTGCAGCTGTATGTAAGTTTCATATAAGGTCTTTTCTGGGAAAGGCGTTTCTATCCTGCACCAACAACAGCCTTCACAAGAGGCATTTCTGCTCTCCCCAGACTGCATGAAAAAAGAATATGCGATCATTTTACAAATGAAAGTCAGCAGTCATCTGGAGAACTTTGAACTGACACACGCTTACAACTTTTTCCCCCCAATGTTGACATCTTTCAGTTCAATACTTCCCTCCCAGAACTAAGAGAATAACAGGAGACCAAAAGGAGAAGTAGCTGCTTGGGAGAAAAAGTGCAGACAGAGGAACACTGGAAATATTTTCACTTTCTTCAAATTCACATATAGACCACATTTTCTAATTAATATTCTGATCTGTTCCTTCTTTTGGTGAAAATTTGTTTTCAGGGAAAAAAAACCCTGTTTTTTCTCCTAACTTTTCAGTTATCATTTCTGCAGAAAAAATTTCCTTTGTGGCCATTGCACAGCCTGACTTTTTATACACTGGTGATCATGACTCAGGGTGTGCAGAGCTCTGTGGTCTACCCTGATCTTCAAGAATTACTACAATAAAAAAGACTCAAATTTAGGAGTCTTCAACTTAAGAAATCAATTCTTCGGCTTTTTTATTATAATAGAAATGTGACAACAAACAGAGATGCCAAAAGGAATACCAGGGCTTCATAAACCAATCTCATCTGTCCACCATGAGCTTGAATGTCTGTCCTTTTCGAGTTTCATTTTGTTCCACTCCAAGACCAGGAACAAAAGCAATCCCTGTGAATTCTGCTCTGGTTCTCAGGAAAACCTTTCACATCTTTTGTGGCATCCTGACTTCTCTCAACTCCCAGATCTAGAATGGGATCTGTATCCCTTTGCTACAGTAAGTATGCTCAGGAGCTTCTGGAGGGAAGGAACAACCTCCTTCCCCTCACTTTTCATTTTTCCTAAAAGAAAGTAGCATATTCCCAAAAGAAAAACAAACGAAACAGCAAACAAAACACCACCAAAAAAAACATTCTTCTTAAAAAAAACCAGCCAAACTCAAACCACAAATCCTCCAATGACAATGTTCATCACAGTGGCACTTGCAGAACAGCTTCCCCTAACTTTGAAATAGTAACAAGCCACGACATTTTCAAATACTCTGTTTTTTATGAAACAGCTCGTAGAGAATTCTATTTGATATATTCCAATATGGATATGTTCTAATAAAACTTGAATGCAGTTTTAAATCTGGTCTGCTGATCCTGGATCAAAAGATCTCTCTCTATTGGCCTCGGTGTCAAGATATTTTGAGAGGTCTATATTTTATGACTTTTAAGCAGAACTGTGTTCTCTGGGATGCCACCCTGTGTGGCTGGCAGCACTGTCTATACTTTGTGTGCAGGAGACATTTTCCAGAGGGCAGGGATCCAGTGGGGAACAGGGTGTGCACATCCAGGACCTGCTTTCCACCTGATCCATGAAAGGTGCTGGGATGTGCCTGCCTGAGAAGTGAAAACATTCAGGTATGCACACCCACAGCACTGTAAATTAACTGTATTTGCAACAAAATCTATCTACGATTCTGCAGATGTTTTTCCTGGTAAGAAAAGAAAAAAAAACCTGGGACTGAACTATTTCTCAGACAGTAGGTAATACCACTTTAATAGTGGCTGCTATTTATAGCTTAACTGAGAAAACTCTGTTCAACAATTAAATCAGCCTTGACTTCGAGGGGCACCAAGTTGCTGAAGGGACTGGAGCCCCTCCCCTGTGTAGCCAGGCTGGGAGAGCTGAGGCTGCTCAGCCTGGAGAAGTGAAGGCTGTGTGGAGAGCTCACAGCTCCTTCCAGGGCCTGAGGGGCTGCAGGGAACCAGAGAGGGACAATTCCTCAGCAACTGCAGTGCCAGCACACAGGGAATGGCTGCCAGTGCCAGAGGGCAGGGCTGGATGGGATCTTGGGCAGGAATTGTTCCCTGGCAGGGTGGGCAGGCCCTGGCACAGGGTGCCCAGAGCAGCTGTGGCTGCCCCTGGATCCCTGGCAGTGCCCAAGGCCAGGGTGGACACTGGGGCTGGGAGCAGCCTGGGACTGTGGGAGGTGTCCCTGCACAGGGTAGGGGGGGCACTGGGTGGGCTTTGAGGTCCCTTCCCACCCAAAACATTCCATGATTCTATGACTCTATGATATCCTACATATGGCACTACCCAAAAGAAAAAAAAAGCAGCAAACAAAACAATGCATTTTCTGTTCAAAACAAATATCTTAATTCCCGTATTAATTTGTTTAGCTGGAAAGGGTGGTCCTGGTCAGTGTTCCTTCTGACTCATTAATTTTTAAATACCTCATCTGTCTTGGAGGAAACCAATTATTGGAACTACTTAAGAACTATTTAATTAGCCAACTGTGTGAGAATAAGCTGGTACTGCAAGGAACCCCTATGGATGCCTATTAAATTTGTCTCCATATGGATGTATCTTCAACCCCAGGTTCCCTTTGTGTCCTCAGGAAGAGCCTCTCCTCGTTGGGAGTGTTTCTGATGTGCAGCATGTTGCTGCCTATTTTAGATGCTGACATTTCTGAGAGCAGTTGAGTTGATATAGTTGTACTAACAAACTGTGCTGGGGAAAGATTAATATTTTCCTGGCAAAGGTCAGTCGTGTGATAATGGCTTTTGCTTCCTCAACACAACTTTTTAAGGAAGGTTACAGTAAATTAACCCAAGTCCTGTCTGTCAATCCTTTTTCAGCCACATGACATGTTTGCTCTTTGATAAACTGCTACAGTTCAGCATGCATTGTGCTCAGCTAGGAAAGAACTGGAAGGAAAAAGCTTCTCACACAGACAGATTTAGACTCTTTGGTAATTTAGCCAAGGAATGATAAGCTTTATTTAGAAGAAGAGTCCCAAAAGTGCAGGTTAAGGTGGGTGTTTGTAGTTTATGACTATCTCAGTGCAGAACATGAGAATAAATGGCTTGATATTAATACATTCAAGATAGAGATTGCTGAAAACTCTTTTTTTTAATTTTCAAATTTTAAAATACTTTGGGTTTTTCATGTTTTCCAAATTCTCACCCCATTTTACTCTTTTTTTTTTTTTTTTTTCCAGCGAGGGCCCTGATTCAACAAAACTCTAAACCATCTTCTTCACAAAAGGGCTCCAGCAACCCTAAAAATAAACTTCCTGGGTTAATCGAGCAGTCCTTCTATATCCAACATCATTTCCCAAACAGTGGTTGGGCAGAGGCACTGAGGAGAAGGCTGCAAAAACATTGAACCCATAGAAAGCTGCACCCAGCCAATTACTCTATTCACTTCTCTCCATCTATGGACTGTGGAAGGTTTTGCTTGACTAACAGCTATTCAATCCACCTTGCACCCCAGACTTTTTTTGAAGGGACAAAAAGGTGGAAAAATGTCCTATCCCTCCAGGCAGTCCTTGAGGAAGACAGCAGCAGCAGGGAAGGTGACCCCTGGCTCACATCAGGAGGAGCTGAAGCATCAGGGAGCTGCTGAGAGCAGTGAGCCATCCCCATGCAGGGGACATTGGAGTAGGGAAGGAGCAGAGACTCAGCCAGGAACTCGGGCAGAGCTCCAAGACACCTGCCAGGACCGAGCCTTCCGAAGTCACCCTCCAGCAGCTCAGCAAAGCTGAGCCTGCAACCCCAGCCCCCCTCGTTTCACTCGGGTAGGAGGGCACAGGAGACCACTGTTCTAAAGGACACCAACATTCAAAAATCACAGAGGTGTGCTTTCTTTGCCTTTTCTACTGCCTGCTCCCTGTCCTTTCCTTAAACCAGGAGGCTTTATAGAATTCTATGTATTTCAGGAGAAAAAAGAAAGATGTCAGAAACAAAAAGGAAATAAAAAGGGACTGAGTGAATGTTAGAAAAGGAAATCATCAATGCCTAAAACTTGTCATAGTCTGTGGGATGGGAAACCAAGAGTTGGTATCTATTCTAAATTTAGACAAAGATTCAGTTTAAAAACTCCCAGATCACTGCCCATTCATTTAGATGCATTCATCATTTCTACTTCTGTCACTCTTACCTGGGTGAGGAAGCCAACACAAAAGATGCACCAGAGCAGTTAGAAAAGCACAATATACAGATCATCACTATAGCCTCAGAGCAAAGGCTGCTCTTTGCTGACACAACCTGCCTGGGGCTTCATCAATCCAGCTGGAAAATCAAAGGGTGCTAAAACCAGACAGTCTCCTAATTAGTACAGAGTGCTAATCCTCTGGAGTGTTAAAACTGCCTCACTGGTAGAAAATCTGATCATGGAAGTAAGATGGAAGTAAAATTTCTACAAGGAAACTTGTGATTAATGAATTAAAAATATGAAGCCAAATCAATATCGATATTGTTTCAAATTATATGATGTGCAAATGTGATGTGTTGACTTGGGAAAAAGAAACTCAGAGGGAAATTCTCTCTAAGGGAGCTTCCTCTGTAGGGGCTGGGACACCTTCAACAGCCAATTGGAGAAAGTTAGTTCGCTCTGTGAAAACACATTTTGAAGAAGGTAATCCGGAACTGAGTCTCTTTGTCTTTCCGGTGGTTCAGCCGGTAACATCAACCCGAGTTCCCTGCCCATGCGGAGGGGGGAGGCTCGGGAGACCGCTTGGGCCTGGTTTGCAAACTAGGAGACCCAATGGCCGGGAGGAGGAAAGGTTCCTTGATAAGACCTTGATGGCTTCCTCCTCCACGGGCTTGCATCTCTGGGGTGGGGGGTCTGGCTCCTGCTGCTGTCGAACAAGCCAGGCCTGCCTGGGTGGCCATGAGCAGTGTGGGGCTGCAGCCCAGCCCCACAAAGGCTGATGAACACCTCAGCCGCCCCCCCCCCAGCGCGGCCTGAGCCTGGCCCATCTTTTGTAGTTGTGTTAAACTTTAACTCTTTAGTGCTCAGATAAGATTTGCAAAACCTCCGGCCTTCCTCTGAATATGAAAGGGAATAAGAAGATTTCTGAAGTCAGTGATGTAAGAGCTAAGTTTTTAGATGGAAGGAGAATGAGGAGATGCTGTCAAGATGGCTGAAAATCCTTTTGTAAGATTATAGGGATAAACTAATGTACTGAATATTCCTATAAACCATGGAGAAAGACATGGGGGATTGGAGATGTTCCATTTGATAGATGATTTGACTAAAGAGCACCTGTGTTGAGAATCTTTGCCCTGAAGAAAGAAGGGAATTCCAGTTTTCTGAAGATGAAGCATGAACAGAAAGAAAAGAAATGAAAAGAACCTTTGCTGTAGAACATTTTATTCTTAAAAGTAATACCCCATGAGACAGACATGCCCCACATCTACAGCTTTGGGAAGGCTGTGGAGTTGGGAGGAGTGTCATGATTGCAGGTGTCCGGGTGGATGCAAATCGTGAAAAATAAAACCACAAGAAGACTTTTCTTCCTTCTTGTGGAAAAATCCCTACAGCGTCAAGAGGAGGCTTCTCTCTCTGGAAGTGAACTGAAAAAGACTAAATTGGGAACTGACCGAAGTATTTGTTGTATGTTTGTTTTGTTGTTATGAAGGTTGGAAGAAAGAAGAAAGGAGTAGTCTGAAAAAAATCTTATTCTGAATTTGTTCCCCCCCCCTATTTATATGTGTAGTTAATAAATTTTTTTTAATACTCTCTTAAGTTTTAAGCCTGCCTTGCTTTTTTGCTCCTGGTTCTGTCTCACAACAAAAAAAAAAAGTTTATTTAAATTGGCAAATCCAAACGAAGACATTAAAACATCAGGAAATATCTACATATTTATATGTGTATAAATATCAAAAAGGCCCTTTGTAAAGGAAAAATATTATGGTTGCTATCTGCTGTAATAATTTTATTGCATTTATATGCAATTTCAATATGAAAATATTTTTCTACTTGTACTTTGAATTATTTTTAAAATGAATACAAGGCCTTCTGCAATCATTTCGCATCTTCTATCAATATCACTGGGATTTAGATTATCAGATAACACTAGAAATTGGAAAACTAATCAATTGGAACTTGATGTATACCCAGATTCAGTTAATTTTTGTATAAATGCTTCAGAATATTAATGAAAAATGCTCACTCTTGAATAGCAAAAATCCCTCCTTCCCTGTCATTAGTCCTGGTGATCTCCAAAAAAGCCTCCCAGCCTCTGCTGTGATCTTTCCTTGTGGTGAAAGCTGAGAGCTCAGGATTTAATCAGCTCTGATTTCAGGGTGACCATGAACAATAATATCTATGTATGTATTCTCTTTGCATTTCTGCTCGGATTTTTACCGGATAATGAGAGCCATCATGGAAAGAGAACAGAAACCTGCACCTCTATGGTCATGCAATTCTCAGCATTTCAGTTTCTGTACCTTCTAACTTACTGTGAGTACTTGGAGGAAGTACTGAGCTGCCAAAAAATGACCTGTCTTTTCTTATCAAAATTTGAACCCTTCAAAGACCTCATCTGCTTGTTATGAATGATATTCTATTTTTCCAATTTATCAAGCAACAAGATTAAATGTAGCAGCAATTTTTTAATACTAACAATTATAAATTAATACAATTAAAGTATTAGAGATGAATACAATAAAAATACTGGAGATTTTAAGAGTCAGTCCGGAGTTCCCTCATTTGCCTGACAACCGTCGGGAGGATAGAGGCTGTCCCAAGGACCCCCACCTGCTTCTGGGCAGGAGTTCTGGCCTGGCCAAGGTGGCTGCTGGCCAAGGGACTGTTTGCTGGTGTGCTGTGCTTGCCGTGCTGCTATGGTACAGTGCCTTTGAACAGGTACTGCACCTACAGCTGCTTCTTGGAGCACCACTGCATGTTCTGTCTCGAGCACCTCACAATGACCCATAAATCTCCCCACCTCTTGGCCAGACGCCACTCGCTTTGGAAAGGACTATAAGAAAATGACCCTCTGGAGAAGCCTTTGAGATCTCCCCACGGATGAAGACTCATTTATTGGCTGGCCCATGAGGACGTCCATCTCGTCTTGTTGGTAGCTATTTTCCCATCCCCTTCTTTTTCTCTCTATACTTTATTTCCTGTATCTCTCCCCTCTATCGCAACTGATTTGTTGGCATTTAATAAAAATGCATTGCTGTTGTTGAATAAACTGATTTTGCTCCCTGCATTTTGCCTGTTTGCACCTCTGAGATCAAATGAACCATCACGACCCCCGCTCTATATAATAGCTGATCATGACAGAGATGAATACAGTCAAAATATTCAATACATATATTTCAGGATATACAAAATTTGGCAGTAAGTAATTTAGTATAATTGAGTTTCTTATAAAGCATAAGCAAAACTGACCAGGGAGGGGCCCCCCCGACCAGGGGTATGAGGAGGGGCTCGCCATTCCTCACGTACCAAAGCATCCAGGCTAACAATCCCACTTATATACTGTAGGCTACAGAAGTTTCTAGAAAACTCCTCCTAGTTTCTATTCCTAAAATCTACGTCACTATGTGTACGGTGCATGCTCTACTAATAGGTTAGGGGATCTCTCATCCTTTTGAGGGTCTTATTTCCAATGAAGACTCGTTGTCTTCCTCAATGGTTGTCATCCTCACGGAGGTGTGACCCGCAGGTAGTGCAGGCGCCCTGTGTGACTGAGCAGATGTTTTCCATAACAAGATTTTAATTGAGTCCCATGCTTGGAATCATCCCATTTTGGCCCATTTCAAGGTCAAAACTTTCTATTTCTAGATGCTGCTTGTCAGACCTACATCCTTTTACTATTCCCTTCCAACCTCCTTCTTTGACTCCCAACATCTGAAAGATGTCCTTTGCCCTGTCTCACCCATCTCCCCCCTCACTCTGTAACAATTGTCTTCTATTGATCTAAATACAATTTTGTTAATACAGTTACGATTTAATTAGCACGAATCACATTTATCACATGCTGGACAGAGGTCTTGTCCATCCACCGTAAATTTGCCAACTCCACTAATTATAATTACATTTTATTAACAGTCTTGTACAACTTGTGGAAGGGCTACAAAGCACCGAAAAGAGAACAGCAGTGAAAGGTGACAGTGGAGATTTCCTCAGCTCCTGATCATGACTAACAAACCCTGGAAAGGAGACTCACCTGCCCTTTGCACAGCTAAAAGCTTTGTCATGTTTTGGTGTTTGGTTCCATTACAAGCATCACACTGTGAATGATTCATGATGAAGGATCTAATTTAGTGGAAAAATAGTAATAAACCTCTCAGACACAGATTTGCATAGTAAAACCCTGCAGGTAAAAACCCAAAGGGTGTTTTGTCAATCTGGACAGCTTTGGGTTTTTTTAATGAAGTGCACATTCCTTAGTCTCCTATGAGTAATTCAATTACCCGGTGTTCATAATACTTGGATTACTTCCCAGCAGTTTATTATTCCCCACTTTTGCTGCACCAGGGAGAGAAGCTCTTATAACAGGTGAGACATTTCTATCCCAGCTGCTCCAGCTGAGATCTAGGATGTGAGAGAAGCAGCATCTGAGCAGTAGTTTCTCCCGGGAGAGAATTTTTGGGTCAAAGCCTTTGCTAGCATAGAAATTTGAAAGGCATGACAGGAGCATATTAGGTTGGGTTAAGAACAGAGGGCTGCAAGTCACATTAAAGATAACTGCAGAGCAACCGGGTAAGGAGAAAAGCAGCAAAGTAGGACAACAGAATATGTATGTATCTGAGACAGGGGTAGATGTTTCCTGATTTTGTTTCTATTTGATGCCCTCGCCCTGAGTGCTGGGGCAGCTCTGGATATCACAAGCTAAAATAAAGACTTGAAGACATGAGAGAGTTTCCAAAAGAGGCCATGACGATGGTGATGGGCCTGGGGCAGCAGCTGAGGGCTCTGGGCTGGTTCAGCTGCAGCAGAGGAGCTGAGGGCAGAGCTCTGCTCTGGGCAGGGACAGCACCAGGGAGCAGCTGGAGCTGGGCCAGGGCAGGCTCAGGCTGGATTTTGGGGCAAGGTTCTGCTCCCCCAGAGGGTGCTGGCACTGCCCAGGCTCCCCAGGGAATGGTCCCGGCCCCGAGGCTGCCGCAGCTCCAGGAGCGTTGGGACAGCGCTGCCAGGGATGGACAGGGGGATTGCTGGGGGGGCTGGGCAGGGAGAGGGGCTGCATCCAGCACCCCTGCCTGCCCTACACTCAGGATATTCCACGATTCTGTGACAAGCAGACACATGGGCTTCTGCCTCTGTTCTTACAGTTTCTCATTTGTCTTCCATTGGGTTTTCCAGAATTCTTTGAGTGTTACGTACACACTGAGCTACAGATTAACCTCTCTCCCTTGGGGAGATAACCACAGCTTCTTCCTCTTAAAAGGACATACAAATCCTCTCCTAGGAAAGTTAAATGCAGTCTGAATCCAAGTCAAGGCAACATGGGGCATTTTAAAGTAAAATCAGGCCGCAGGCTTAAGGATGAAAATCCTTCAGAGAGCTTCAATCCAACTGTTACTGAGCTTCTGCAAAAACAATACCACATCACAGTGCTTCTTAGATAACTCTGGTATAATTACCAGGAATAAAGTATGAGCAAGTTATGGAAAAAGAGGAAGGAAATTTCTAGTGAAGTCCTCCAACATTCTTATTAAATTACTGGGGCTTTGTTCTTGGAAGTATGTAAAATGATGTTTCAAAACTTTTGTTCTGTCTTATAGGAATTAAACTATGAGGGACATCTTAAATAGCAGAAGATAATTAGCAAAGAATCTAATCACTGGTATTGCTTTAGTGTGTGTTATTAAAACACTGAACTGTTGCAATATTTCTGGGCTACCTTTATTGAGACTTTGTGGCAGCACAGTTTAAATGCCACTGCAGTAGTGACAGAGGGGAAAGTAGGGTTAATGACTTCCTCAGCTGTGCCATATAAACATTCCCTGCTACCACACAACCCTTCCACCTTCAGATACCCAAGGCAAATATGATAAGCACAGGAATTTAATGGTAGTGGCTGATCTAAAATTACTTTTAATTTGCTAATTCTAGTGAAAATCAGAAAACAAATAATGCTGTGAATAAGCATAAATTATTAAAAATTGTCATTACAGGATGCAGGGGAGTGGGACAGAGAGCAGGGCTGGATGGGATCTTGGGCAGGAATTGTTCCCTGGCAGGGTGGGCAGGCCCTGGCACAGGGTGCCCAGAGCAGCTGTGGCTGCCCTTGGATCCCTGGCAGTGCCCAAGGCCAGGTGGACATTGGGGCTGGGAGCAGCCTGGGACAGTGGGAGGTGTCCCTGCCATGGCAGGGGGTGGAGAAAAATGAGCTTTAAGGTCCCTCTCAAACCTAGGCCATTCTGTGATTCTGTGATTCAAGGACATCACAACAGAAAGTTATTTTTGTAGTTACTCACACAATCTCACACTTTCACTACAAACTGCCCCAAACAAGCTGCTCTCTCCCAAACAACACTGATTAAATGTGGTGATTATTGGGAAAGGGAAGGCAGTGACTAATTGGATAGCAAACGCCAGAGTACTGAGGAGAAAAGAATCAAGCCACAGGAATAAATGTCAAATCCTACAGAAAGATTATGTTACTTCCAGTAATTAAACAGAGCATACAGGATTTGATTCTTGAAAGTTTCAGCTAAACTCTCTCTGCAACAGACTTTGTGAACTCTACAGAATTGAATTTATGAATCTTAAAAGGAAAAATGTCTGCTATGGATATGGCAGGATTGAACACACTTCTTCAGGGACCCAAATATTCCAAACTGGATATCTCAGATAATAAGAGATGAGTAGTAATCAAATGAAATTTTGGTAGTCTAATTATGAATGCATGGCAGAAACCTCTGCTGAGAGAAAGCTGAGGAAAATTACAAACTGACCACATGTAAACATGTAAACAGGAAAAAAACCAGTTATTAATTATTATTCGTGGATATTTGGATGCCAAAAATAATCAATGCTTCTCTTAAAAAGAAGGAACTTTGGCCACATATACAATGAAGTAAAGGCAAAAACAAGAAAGGAAAGCAAATAAAGTAATGAAAGTAATATAAAATACATTTTTAAAATATAAATAATAATTGGATAAATACTGATAGAAGACTAAACATAGAAAACAACCAAATCCTAAGTAAAAACATGAACCCAGATTATAGGAAAAGCACTGTATCAGAGTGAAGGACTCTAAGGCCAAATGTCATATCTTTCCTTCAGTAAACCTGGAATTGCTTCCTCTGCAAATCAAGACCGGGAAAGAGATTTATGATGACTCCACATGTACATCTGAAGAGCTATTCTAAAACAGAAGTATTTCTTTCATTTATTTCTTAACTTCCTAGATATGGTTGAGGAAAATAAAGTGGAGCAAAGCAAAGAGAAAGGCTGTGCTTCTGTCCTGTGACTTGAGGGACAGGAATGTATCTTCAAAAGGAGAGTGATGAGCTTGGGAATCTCAAGGAACCTCAAGACACCTAGAAAACCATTTGGAGTTTGCATAATTCAGCCAGCCCTGCTCCCAGCCCAAGCTGCAAGGCTTCTCAGCAGGACTGGAACAAATGCCAGGATCCTTTGGACAAGGTGATCTACTTTTTAATCTTTTAGTTCCCTTTTACCCAGAATTTCCCAAGGTACTTTAAACTAATCTAGCAACACTAAACAAGACCAATTTTAAGTTACTGGGGTTTTGGCAAGTTCATGTCAAAGAAGAGAAGTAAAGCAGCAATTGCTATCAGACCTTTGCTTGGTGAAGACCTCTCCCTCAAGTGCCTCAAACATAAAAGGAATATTTTAGGGATGGGAATTTCTTAGTATGAAATGTTGTGGAATGATAGACCACTTTCCTCAGCAATGAATGGCAGCAGTAATCTTCAGAATAATAAGCAATATTTACCAGACCTAAGTAACTTATATTAAAAGTATTGTCCCTAAAGGTAAACCCTTGGTCAATTACATTTCTATCAGCAGCACCATGTGACAAATGATGCAATATGAAAGTGTCAAACAACAGTATTGAAGTACCAGACTTCATTATCACAGTATTTCACCAGGTCAGAGCTACAGAAAATGGACTTGCTATTATTGGAGTATTTGGGGAACAGGTAAAATTAGGAGTCTTGAAACTACACATAGTGAAAAAAAAAAACAAACCAAAACAAACAGCCCCCAAACAAGCAACAAAAACAAAACAAACAAACAAAATTCTTAATTCTTTCTCCATTTACCAGAGGTGGCCTGAACACTTTCCATATTTTAAATACTCTAAAATGTTAACAAAACACACTATAATTTTTTTAGTTGTACTTTTTAGTGATTCATTGATTCTCAGGTATCCTCGGGCAGCTGCAGCACATTTCAGTTTTATGGGATCACTGACTGATATGCCTGCAAATTTGCTCTGCAGAAGAATTTATGCACAGCTTTAGTGACAATTGATAAAATACTACAATTCCTTCAGATCATATTTTGATGTCGCAGTCACTTGCACCTAAGAATGCTAGGTAAATTACTCAGCAGGTGAAGCATTTACCTAGGGACTGATAATAAAGCAGCTTGCAATCAGAAGATTATAATTAATTAGCCATTGACACAACTCTGTGAGACCAGGCTGGTACCAGCTGCACTGTGCAGGTGATGAATAACAGCTGCCAGTCACTCAGGGAGTCCATCCTAGAGTCAGGGAAGAAAGGAAGAAATTCCATATACACCAGACTGCATTGCCAATGTCAAATCTTTAGAAACAAATCAAATGGAGGGAACATTAATTATTCATTGGGATGAAGGTGTGTGAAGTCCCACAAAGAGCCCCACTTGGTTTAGGAGGAGGAGGAATGACAAATGTTGGAAAGACATAAGAGGACAGAGCACAATATAACTCAGCAATATTAATTAATAATTCAGATATGGTTTATTTTTAATAGGTTATAAAGCCATTTGGGGTTAATAAACTGACTGACCTTCAGCTTTGAAGTGCAGTAGGCACAAGATGTATTGCTATTTAACGAGGGAATGCTCCAACATTGCCTTGGAAAATTAACATGTTATTTGGTAACAGTGATTCAGTTTATTGCACATTATTCCCCACATGGAAAAGTGGATAATTAAATAACTTAAAGCCTGTGTATGCAATCCATAGTAAAAGAAATCAATATTTGTCTTTCCCTGAGTTCAGGAGAAGATCACTTCAGAGAAATCTATTTTTTTCTTGAGCAGGTCTCATTTCAGTCTTAAAATCTGCTGTCAGAACAGCTGGGGGAACCATGGCACTCACAAAATTATATCAAGAGTGTGTGGAGAGCCATCTGCATGCAAAACTCACTGAAAGTCAGAAATTCTAAACCCTTAATAGGAAAGGGCTGCAAATCCTGAACTTGCACAAACAAATACTGCAAGGAGGGGGCTCTGGCAGTGATGCTGCAAAGCCTGTGCTTTGAAGTCCTTGGAATCCACAGGCCCTTTGCAGAGTGGCTGGGTGCAAACCTCAAATCTGGGCTCTAAACCCTCGTTTTTCTGTTGTTCTGATGTGTAATAGAGTCAAATTTAGCCCCACCAGCTGTGAAGTCAGAGGTTTGGTTGGTCGATTGCTGGTCTGGTTGAAAATTATTCCCCAAGTACCAAGATTTCTCGATATTGAAGCATCTCTCTGGAATTGCTGGAGCCTGAAAATCCAGAGAATCAGGGGCACTGAGAGCAGCACTGGACCAGATGGTCCACTCCTGGAGTCAGGGGGCTGTCCCTTGTCAACAGGTCCCTGCCTTCAGGAGTGACCCAGATTTTATAAAAATGCATCTGGGGACATTGGTGAGTACTTAAAGGAAGCATAGTAATACCAAACATTATTATTTAACTCTTTAAGTGACACTGAGTAGTTGAAAGCACAGTTATTTACCCTGTATGCATCCATGTGCACTCTGCCTTGGTGTTGCGTTTCTGCTAAACCAATTCCTGTGCTCATTTAAAAGTGTCCCTTTGCACTGCAAAAACTGAATCTCTGAAGAACATTTTACCCCATTGTGCTGATTGGTATTTTTAGCTCAACATATAGACTCCTGTCCTGGGGTACAATGCAAAAATGCGTATTCTATCACCATCTGTTAAAATGTGGGAGGGGTGGTGATCCTTATCTCTGTGGGAGATATCCTCTGCTGATATGCCATCTGATAAGATCAGGGGATGATCATCGTTATCTATTCACAACCCATCCTTCCTCCAGAAGATATATTCTGTTAATGGGCCATTAAGTCCTATTGTGTGACTGATAAGATTACATCATCCCATTGGGAGATGCTCCAGCCAGGGGGAGGAGACACGCCTTTCCTACCTAGATAAAAAACTGGGATTTGGGACGTGAAGGCAGACCTTTCTACTGGGTCCCAGAGGGAAGTCGGATCATTTCCACATCATCGCTGGATCTTCGGAGGAAAACTGCACCTTCTGCAGGAGCACTGCTTCAACGGAACCACATCTGTCATCCAGGAGGACTGCAGCCACCATTTATAGGGACTGCTACCAACACCCTGACTGACAGGGTGTCAGGTTGTATTTCTGATTTTGTCGGTAGCTTTTCTTTTGTATTATTGCATGTATTTTATTTTTTTCTCTTTTCTCCTATAAAATTGTATTACTGACTTGGAGTCTTGCACTGGTTTTACTTTCAAACCAACACAACTCCTTAAATTGTGAAATGCTAACCAGACCACATAAACACTGCAGACATCATATTCTCTTTATTCTATATGTGCTGTTCTGTCTCAATGGGCTCTGCAGTATCTTGATGCATAATAATCTATTTAAAAACACATTTACTTATTTATCTTATCCTATAAACACACACTCTTGAGTCTATTACTATAAATTATATACTAGTTGAATGTGTAGATTGTCACGGTGTATTGTTTTATTTCGTGTTAATTCAATTGTACCCTGTTTCAAAATGGTTCGTCCCTAGGTTGTACCCCTCTGGTTTAAGATGTTTTAGTCTCTCCCCTTCCCGTGTCCACCCTCGTCTGTTAGCCCCAAAGCCCTCCTATAGTTCCAGATTCTTCCCTGCCTGTCACCCTAATCCCATCCCACTCAGTTGTCAATCGCCTTTTGCCCCTCCCTTTCTTCCAGAATGTTCAGTGTCCATCATTGCCTCCTGTGTTAACCATTGGCTATGTTGTGTTGTCTCCGCCTGTGTTCTTCCCTTATTGGTTAAGTGAAGTTGTAGCCCTGCCTTGTGTTACAGTCCCGGGCTGCTCTGATTTGTTGGCAAGTTGTACCCGCCCATGGGGGAGGACCCTATTTAAGTTGTTGCACAAGCGTTCTCCCTGCCTTTTGTGGTTCCTCTTCCCCGACTCCAGTTGGTTCCCTATCCCTTTCTGATAAACCTTACCCTTGGACCTACAAAAGGACTCTCCTGTGCTCTTTATTCTCCTCCAGACTGGTCCCACCACAGCAAGAGCTCGGAGCTCTACCTCTATCCTGAGTTTCCTGGATCTTGGGAAGAGACCGCTGTCAGCACAGGTCCGCACCGGAGCTAGCGGGGCTGCCCTAGTCAGAGTGGGCAAACGGCCAACCGTGTCAATAGATTTCTTACTTTTCTACAGTTAAATTTATTTCAATAAAGACTGTGAAGCTCAATGAGACATAAGACATTAATCTACATTAAATAAACATGCAAGAAATCAAAGATGTATTACTAACCAACCAGATTTATAGTTAAGGAATCACCACAGAATTGTTATCCATAGACTGTGCTTCCTTGAAACACTAAATTAATTGGTTAATTCAAAAAGCAAGCAAAAAGAACTAATGCTCCAGCAAAATTTCTAACATGCTGTTCAGAACAAAGTTAATCTATAGAGATATATTGTTGACTTCTATTATTTTAACAAAAATTTTGAATCTTTGCAAAATACAAGAGTAAGTTTATGATTAAATACTTTTGGTTTCCTGTTCCAAGAACTAGAAATAAAATTGAGCCCTTGCCCAGAGAAGTGGCACTACTGAATTTAAAGAGAAGAAATGAATCTATTTGTCTTCTCTGCATATTAATTGAAACAAGTGAAGTACAAAAAAATGATGAGGTACAAAGAAATTTGTCATCCCATAGCAAGCCAGGTGTATTTCTGCAGAGATACAAGTAGGTAAAGCGTATGGTCTTATAACCAAATACATGGAGCTCCAGCAGTCAATGAAAATACTCATATATCAAGCAAATCCAGTGTGTGCAGTGTGGAGTGAATTGGAATATTTGTCCTCAAGTCCTGTGGAATAAGTCCTAATTGCTATTAGCCTCATTAGAGAGTGCTGCCAGTATGTGCATGATGAATATCTTGCAAGAGGTTGTGTCTACTGAACATGCAATTCCCATGATCCACGAATAAGGGATACCTAAATCCCTGGATTTATTGAGGGACTATGTGCCCGACTCAAAATTAGGATGTCAGACTTAAAGCCGTTCATTCCCTGTCACAAGTCCATCACACTGTACTTCTACAGCTCCTTGCAGAGGATGTAGCTTGAGGAAGAGGCTCAAGGTGTTAGTTAAGATCAAAGTAAAATATAAGTTGTTAGCCAGAGCTCAAGGGTAGGAAAAGGGCAGGAATATTGAAAGATGACATGGAAAGTCCTGCAGAGGCTTTCAGAGTGGGTTCTTCAGAGATGATCTACATCCCTTTTGTCACCCTTCACAATCCAGCAAATTTCCTTTACAACACAGCTTCTGTTTCACTGCTGTTACGGAAGGAAATAGGAGTGATTTAGGCGCTTTTTTTCATCTAAGGGAACATTTTTTTGAAGTTCTTTTACAACTAGTGACAAGTAGGATTTTTTTTTCCCTTAAAATTTATTTTACTGGCTTACAGGAAGGCCAGTGGGTTTCTTTCTCCTTCCATGTTTTCCTAGAAATGATAGAAACTACCGAAAGTGACTCTTGCACTATGGATTCTTTGTTCAGGCCCAGAACTCAACTCACTCTTGGTTCATGCAGAAGATGTACCAGAATAAAAAGTGTTTTAAAGAGTTTAACTCACAATTGCCAGCAGGAATGGGGTGAGCAGGTTAGAGCAGCAACTGGGTTGTTCCATCACTTGTCCAGATTCACATCAACGTGTCAGAGATCATTTACATCTCAGAGGAATGGCCCCTCAGAGTTGTGTATTTCTGTGTTTCAGCATTATCACCCCCACACTCACTGTGTTCAGAGATCCTTTAGCCCAGTCCTATCCCTGACTGCGTGAGTTATGGGAACATGTTCAGGAAGGAGCAGAAATAATTTTAAGCTGTTTGCCTGCCTTATTTACTTGGTGAATTAGCTCCTGGTGGTGATTGTGTTTTTAGGCTTCCCAACTCTTGGTGCTATCTCAAGGATTTCTGGTCTTTAACTGCATTTTTGGGTGAAAAGTTGTTTCTATAGGACAATTCTTTTTCCTCTGGGACAGTCTTTATTTTCTTCAGTCCCAGTTTGAAAAATTTACATCAGTTGTCCAGTAAGGCCATTTTTCCAGCTTATATATGAACATTTGTGAGGCAATGTGCATTTGCTTGATTGAAAATAACGAAAAAGTATAACTACAAATTACTTAGCTATGTCTTGAGAAAGTCCAATTTTCATTGTCATATATGCATGAGAATACACAATGGAAAACGTGGTCCTGAAACCTATCATGCAAAACACAATCCATAGCTCCAAAAGCATGTCCTAGCAGCATTTATAAATATATTCTATACTTGTTCCCTTCCCCTTTTGGAGTTAATGCTTGCACAGTTTGCTTGTTTATCATTGTAGTAGGTTGCAAGGCAAGATGTAACCATAAGTATGGATTCTATTGCCATCTGTTGAAACCAGCTGGGGCAGTGTTCTTTATATTTTCCGAAACCCATCCTTCCTCCAGGAGATAGCTCCTGTTAATGGGCCATTGAGTTCCACTGCATGACTGATAAAATTACATCATCCCATCAGGAGATACTCCAGTCAGGGGGAGGAGCCAAGCATTTCCTACCCAGATCAAATCTGAGATTTAGAACTCCACAAGCAGCCTGTTTCTGCTGGATTCCCAGAGGAAGACCAGACTCATCAACTGGATCTTCAAAGGAAAACTGCACCCTTCTACAGGAGCACTGCTTCAACAGAACCACATCTGTCACTGCAGGAGGATGCAGTCACCATTTAATGGGACTGCTACCAACACCTGACTGATGGGGTGTCAGGTTGTATTCTGACTCTGTCAGTTGTACTACTGCATTTAATTTTTCAAACGTTCCTATTAAGTTGTAGGCTTTTTTATTTATATATATTAGTAAAGAACTGTTATTCCTACTCTCATATCTTTGTCAGAGAGCTCCTTAATTTCAAAATTATAATAACTCAGAAGGAAGATGTTTACATTTTCCATTCCAAGAGAGGCTCCTGCCTTCCTTAGCAGATATCTGTCTTTCAAACCAAGACAATTATTCACAAATTCAGCTACTGGCTGGCTGAGGATTTTAGGGAGTGGCAAACCCCTCTAAAACTTTGTGCTCTTATCCAGCAGTGTTATCAATACAATTACTTTTGTTTTGTATGAAAACCTGTGTGAGGGCAGGGGGAGCAGTGCAGTTATCCTATAACACCCAGAACACCCTTGGCCAGATGGTGAAATTCCTTCCTCAGAAGGTGAAAGGTGGCAGGAGATCAAATGCAAACTCAGAGATCCCTTATGGATTTCTGCAAACAGAGAAAGATCCACCAAGGATCCACCCAAGAGTGTAAGGAGCATATTCCTGTTAATGTCTCAGCAAAGCTTGCCCAGAGATCCCCTTGGGATGGACACAGTTCCGAGCAGCACCCATAAAGTGCTCTTAAGGTCACATAGGAGCTTCCTGAAAGCAGGGACTTTGACCAGCCCCCATCACAGCTCTCAAAGGTTATGAAAGCACTGCCTAACACATGGTAAAGACATAATGATTTATAACATATGAATCCCTACTGGAGTCTCAATACATTCCTCTCACAGTTCCTGTCAAAGAAGTTTCTTCTAAGATAATTAGATTGAGATTGGGAATCAATTTTACACATAAAATATCTCTAAGAGATGCTATCAATAAAACATACTGGTCTGGTAAACGTTGATTTGACCTTTAGAGGTTTGTATACTTTTTTGTGTCTTTGATATAGTTACAGTCTTATTCAACTCTTTTCTCCTAAAAGTATTATTTTACATGTGTTTAGCAAGCACTGTTTGGCTCCCTTTTTCTAAATTTTAACGGGAATCACCCTAGATTTGTACAAAATCATATCAGTTTTAAACTCCTTAAAAAGAGAATATCCCATTTATGTCCTCCAACACCTGCCTTCCACCTTGCTTCTGAGTAAGAGTTTGGAGTAAGATTGTTTATGAACACAAATGTTTCAGAGGTCAAAAAAACCAGACATAACAAAATCCAGAATGGTATTTCTGTCAAATTTGAACATAATCTTATAAGCTTTGTGTACCAAAATTTGTTCATGTGAGTATTCAGGTGCAATTTCCAGAACCTGCACCTGAATATGTTTATGTGCAAGTATAGGCTTGTAAAAAAGTGCCTGACTTGCTACTTGGTTAATTAATGCTATTTTAGCATTAATTCCTTGCTATCACACTGGAACAATCAGATAGTTTTCGGAAGTCCCCAGCATTTAATCTGGCTTTGAAAGCCTAACCAAAAGAGTATTGTGACACTTCCATTAATTAAGACACATAGTACAATATTGAAGTCCATTCATGTCAACTCTCATTAAACAGTTATTTTATTATGGCCAGAGTCAGCATCCAGTTCTGATCACTGAATTTCCTTTTCCCTCCATTCCCTCAAATCACTCTGCTAAAAATTGTGCAGTTGTTTGGAATAAAACTTGCAAGCTTTTAAAGGAGATCCTAGGAGTTGCTGCCATTTTACTGCATCAAGCGGATGACACTAAATGCTGCATTAACACTGGCCAGAGGAATCGTTGTCCACAAGAGAGGTTAACAATGTCCTGGACAGCAGGAATGACACTGGTGAAACATTGAGAAACATCATCTCACAGGAAACTACAAGCACTGCACTGCTAATTACTAATATTTTGATTTTGCATTTCTGGCTCTTACCCCACCTGCAGAGCTGCCCCAGCCCTGGGCCAGCACAGCAAGGAGCTGGAGATGCTGAGAGAGCCCAGAGGAGGCTCCAGGATGAGTAGAGCATGGAGCAGCTCTGCTGGGAGGAAAGGCTGGCACGGCTGGCATTGTTCACCTGCAGAGGAGAAGCTTTGGGCTGAGCTCAGGGTGGCCTTGCAGGGCCTGAAGGAGCTGCAGGAAAGATGGAGAGAGACAATTGGCAAGGGCTGGAGGGACAGCACACAGGGAATGGCTGCCAGTGCCAGAGGGCAGGGCTGGATGGGATCTTGGGCAGGAATTGTTCCCTGGCAGGGTGGGCAGGCCCTGGCACAGGGTGCCCAGAGCAGCTGTGGCTGCCCTTGGATCCCTGGCGGTGCCCAAGGCCAGGTTGGACATTGGGGCTGGAGCAGCCTGGGACAGTGGGAGGTGTCCCTGCCATGGCAGGGCTTTGAGTGGGCTTTAAGGTTCTCAACCAACCTGTTCAGGTTCATTTTTCAGCAGTTTAAATGTTGCTTTTTGCCTGTTGAAATATTGGACTGATTTTCCTCATCTGGCATTATTTATGTCTCTTTCTTTTGTTCTTCTTTCTATATTAGAAGATTCCTGAAATTTTACCTTTTAACCAGACATAGAAGAGGAGCTCCAAGAAAACATTTTCTTCAGCTCATCCTTTTGATCCAATGACTACTTTTGTCTTTCCTTGTGATTTTCTAGAATGTTTGAAATTTGCTTGCTCTTTGTGGGGACACAGAATTCTGCAAAGTAATGACACATTTCTCCATATTTTCAAATAAAACATCTAGCATTATGAATGGATCACAACAATTCATGTATTTCATCATCTTCATAAAAATTTACATTACAAAATAAAAAAAAATGAGAGTACATTAATAAAATATTTTTCTCATCTTAAGAAGTAACCAACATTTAACACTTCACATACAAAGGAATTTTTAAACAAAATTCTCCTTCTTAGAAAATAACTAAAATTATTTTCAACAATGAAAGATGATCTTTTGTGAAATATTAATGAAGAATTTAATACTGTAGCCCATTAATATATATGAAAAAGTTCCCACAAACTTCTTCTGAGGCTGGATTTTTTTCTTTTGCTAACAAAGCTCTAGGAGAAAGTTGTTACATCAAATAGAAATTATTGATTTTATCTTATCAGTTTTATCACTTTGTATTTCTCAAATTAATACAAAATTCTAACTGGTCAAGGGAAATGGAAGGCTGATGGAGTCAGCTGTTAATTCCCACCCTGCCTGTGAGTATCATACAATGAAAACAACAGAATCAAACTTTACTATCCCAGCAGGTTTACATACAGAAGCCTACAGAGGGTGGACAGCCAGACCTTCACAGAAAGATCCTTTGAACACAATGCTTAAATGGATATTCTGATATTTGCAGTTTGTAAACTACTAAACACCAATCTGAGTTTTGCAGATGCAGAATGTTCACTGGAAAAATGATTGATTTAAAAACTGGACCACTGGTTTTTTTGTGCTGTAAAGTTTGTTCTCAAACAATTCCTTTGAGACTTGAAATCATGGGCTGGTTTAATCTTTGCTGTGCTTATGTGCACCACCACAGACTCTGAGCCATTCCAGGCTTACCCCAGTACCTCTGAATGTTGAAAGTTAATATATTTCTGTTCTACTAACATCACCAGGGTTCACAGTGTAAGAAATTATGCCACTAAGAGGAAGTCCAGCCTCTCAGCCGGCTAAATCCAGCAGTGTGCTGCTGTCACCATCTATTGGTTGGCTCTGGGGGGTGTCAAAACCAAACCATTTCCAGAACAGAGCTATAGCTAATTGGCAAAACTAACAAACACAACAGAAGAATTTATAAGAAACACTGACTTAAGACTCTCAAATTCAAGTTGTGAATTGAGAGTGATTTAAAAGTCCATTTAAGGGTATGCACAGGAATGAGCAAGAAATGTGTCCAGCTCTTTGTGCTTATCAGGAGGGAGATTATTGCACAGGAGCTGAACCATCTGAGAGACAAAGGGATCCTTAATCTGGTAACATAAATAAACTCATTTCTGACAATCCATTTCAAGGACTTAATCTAAATTGCCCAGGTAATTAGCCTTGTTTACTGAGGCTTGCCCTATTAACTTTATCTGGCATTTTAAGAAGGCAAAATATTTCTGGTTTCAGGGAATACATAATCACAATAAATACATTTGTCCCCTCACTCTGAGCTGCTGTATGATGCTGAAGCTAAAATAGAGAAAAGAATAAGATATGTGTCAAGATGAAAACATCATCAGGGAAGACCAAGAAGTCTGTGGTCCAGCTCAAACAAGCAGCATTTTTGTAGGGATCAGCACCTTCCAGCATGGCCAGGACACTGGGACAACCTGGGCAGGATTTGCCTGTGCAGGATGGATGGTTGTGGGATGCTGTTTGCACTGTCTGCACCGTGCAGCCTGGCAAATACTGGGCAGCCAGCTCCGAAGGAGTGCAGGCTACTCTTAATATATGTGACAGCAAATACTGCACTTGGCAGGGAATTCAGTAGGGTGCTTTCCAAGCTTAAAAGGGCTTTCTGGGACTGTTTCTGACCCCATTCAATTCAATTCTTTGTAGCATGGCTTCCTTCCAGGAGTTTCAACATGCCATTCATTCAGGGAAATGCACTTTAAGTCAGTGGTAGGTTTGCTTGCATAAGAAATATGAGCTCTGTCTCTAGTACCCATTAATCTTGGGAAGTCAGCTTATGTGCAATCTATTTTAAAACTACTTTCCAATAGTTCACTTGCATAGTGTACACACAGGAGGGATGATATTTTGTGAGAACTCTGAATCTGGATTCCTAGTGAGAGAGTTGCTTTGTGTTTCGTTGTTTTTTGGGGGTTTTTTTCCCTTACAAAATTCAGAATTATATTGATGGGAAATTGTACCGTTTTCATCTTACCTTTTTTTATGAATTTGCAGCAAAAATATTTATACAAACACTGTTAAATTGCAATTTTAAATTAATCAGATACAGGCAAGAATTAATAGTCTTGTCAATCACCAATGTATAAAGAATCTAAAATTTTCTGGTTATTGCAGTTTGCTTTGATTTAGAATTTATAAAGGGCTTTCTGTCTCTAAAGGACGTTACACCAGAGAACATCCAAGTGAGCAGGAAAGCAGCACGGGAGAGAAAAGTGAGATTTCAAGAGAACACAATGCATATGGCCGTCACTTCTTTCCATTCATCCCAGAATGTCCTGCTGAATCAGGGTCTGACTTCACACAGAACACCGAGGTAACAAAGGGCAGGAAACTCCCCAATGACTTGCTCCTGGACACCCCAGGAATGGAAATCATTCTAAATAAAGAGCTAGAGCAAGATGAGCTTAGTGAGCTGTAACAACCGGGATTGTTCATGGGGTAACAGGTTCTTTGTGTGAAGAATTTGTCAGACTCTGGCCCAAACAGTTCGGCCCCTTTTCATTCCCAAAGGGTGAGACCAAGCACCTCCCATTCCCACCTCCCATTCCCACCGAGCTCTTGAAAATGCCACTGTCCCAGGAGCCAGGCTCCAGCCAGGGGAGGGACCTGCAATCTCACCCAAACAATGAACCAAAGTGTGCACGCTCACAGACCATTCCTGAGCAGCAAACAGGGCTGGATTTGTCCTGGAGGAGCATTCACTCGGAATCATTCACTCCGCTTGCACTTGAAACAAACCTTCTCTTTGTGTTATTGTAATGCTCCGTAATTACTTATGACTGATCAATTATTTGTGTTAATACTATATATAGTCAATCTGCCTGCCTTTGGTGTCACACAAGGATTCTCATTTTATGTACTGCACTTCTCCATTTCCCTTAAATGATGCCAAGTAAATAACATCAAGGTTTTGGCCTGTTAGTTTGCTCAGACATGTCTTCTTAGATATCTTTAAACCAGTCCTGACATTTTAATGGGATATAATTATCATAACGAGAAAGCCGTTATAGAGATGAGACTGAGGTCATATTAGGAAAACATTTTCCCCATTAGTTATGGTATGCACTGAAGTCCGTTGTTTGAAAGAGACAAAGATTTCTACAAACCAAAATAATTATAAAATACTTATGCAAGTAAAACTAAGTAAATCTAGTGTGGAAGCATTTCTGTTTAGCAATCAGATCATATACTTGATATGTATATTCACAGTGGCTTTGAGAAACTCCTAATGCAGTTCAGCAGGTATTCAGTCCTGACAGGAAAAATGGAAAAGCTCTGAATTCGCCTTTTAATCTATCCTGGGGTCTATTTTGTACATCTGTCAAACCATATAACATTTCTTATGTAATGCAAGCCTATAGAAAGCAGTTTTTATTTCCAGCTGGCACATTTCAGCACTCAAACACTCAGCCATAATTTAGTTATTTCTTCCCAACATGTGGATTGTTTATTTACTTTACAAACTTGCACAGAAAATGCAACTGTGCACTAAACCATTAGTATTCTGTTGGGAAGAGTTGTGTTTTGTGTTGGAGGCAGTTCACATTAAACTCAAGGTCTTAATACTCCTTTGAGGCTTCTGAAGCCCCATGGCAACTCTTGAAAAGACTTATTTCTTCAGCATATGTAAATTGGATAGGGTGAAGTCAATGTGATTTAAAGCTAACATCTCTTCAAGAACTCAGATGAGACAAAGGTTTTATTAAATGAAATAATGGAGGAAATTGAAGTTCCACATTTCAATGTAATATGGTCATCAAGATGGAAAATAATATTTAGTGAAATTAAAAGTTGTAGCCGTGGAATGGGGTTTTAACCCTTTAAGTGTGGCAGAAATAAGATGCACAGATACATGATCGTCTGTCATGACAGGAAGAAAGAGACAAGTTTATTCAGAAACACACTTGGTTTTATAGCATGACCCACAACTCCAAGAGCAGAGAAAAGGTGATTGGTTCAGAGAGAAGACACCCCATTCCCAGGGCCTGGTCATGCACCACAACAGGTGTTCTATCTTTGTTATTAATTCCTTTTTATTTTGACCAAATTATCACCCTGGGAGAAATTCTCCCTAGCCTTGAGCTGGACCAGCTTATCGGCTGGGAACAGAGCTGAAAAGCTCCAGCCTGGAATATTTTTCAGGCTGTAATTTTCCTACTTTCTCAATATGTATCCCACAAAAAGTGCAGGCTTGAAATTTACATCACTCTTAATGTACATCTGTGCTTTTCATTTAATTTATGACATGCCCCACTCCTTCCAGGGGAATTACAGCATGAGATCTATTGGATATAGGGATATTAGCAAGACTGCACTGGAGGTCACACACAGATTTAGGCAACAATCTTTTTGCTGTATTAATAAGGCAGAGATAGTAGCAAATTAAAAAAGAAGAGTTAAAGTTTGTACCTCACACAGATCCTTGCCTATGCTTATAATCAAGTGCAATATTTATATTCACAAACCCTATACTGTTACTTGAGAAGGCTTAGAAAGGAAAAAAAATAGTTCTCATAAAGTTTAATCTGAAAAATAGACTTGGCTTCAAATAATTTCTGTTTCAAAAATGAGTCCACTTAACATTTACTACAATATCTAATATAAATGGCACTACATTAGGGCTTAATAAGGTGTTCCTGTTTCCATAGATCCAAGAGCTGATCTATGACCTGTACCAGGTTATTTGTGCCAAAAAATTCTGTCATTTTGTTCATTCATAATTAATTGTTCAGAGTTCAAAATACTGCATTATGTGGTAAAGTGTTTTAGTTTCCCAAGTGGAAAAATCTAGGGAAGAGGGGGGAAAGAAACAATCAAAACTTGTTTACAGATATTTCAGCATTAATTAATAATTTTCAAGGGAGGCGGTAGCACTGTCAGTACAAGCACTACAAATGTCAGACAAGAAAATTTCATTCTTGGAGTCTTTTAGACTGTAAGAGGTACCAACACAAAGCACTGGATCAGAGGGTTTAAGAACTCCAGTTTATGCCTTTTTAACCCTCCCATAACATTTTTGCATCTCTATTCTATGGAAAATTTCAGTGAAATGGAAAAAATTGCATATAAAGGTTCCTTCTTACACATACTCCCTGTCATCTAGTAAGATATCAAACTATGGATCTCAGCACCAAATCTATCAATAAAAACTTGGAATTCTGAAGCAGCTTTAAAGAACATGGCCTTCAATACTTAATTCATAAGAACAGCATTTATATTTACTTTTATTTGAGCTTTTATTTAAGAAGTATGAAATAGAACCAGGTACAGAACATCGGGATTAAAAAAAACCTCCCAGGATGAACTAGAGCTTGTTCACTAAGAGAGACGCTGCTTTAAGTATAAAGTGTCTTTTTTGATGCACATTAACTACCCTTGTCCAGGTACGATCATATAAATCGTTGAAAACAGGGCTTAGAGTAATTTAAATGTATCCTGCCTTTTCAAGAATCAAATCAGACTACTTGAATTCTTTGGATGATCTTTCTGAGGACACTCAATGGCAGGGTTTGTATTCTGAGAATGCTTCAGTGTGTGATATTAATTCAAATTTGCATGTACCCCATTGTTTTCGTCCTTCATGTTGGACAAAACAGGAACCACTTGTTCAGATTTATCTTTTTTTTGCATCAGTTACTGACAAATCATAGCAGGAATTTATCTTAGGAGTTAAATTTATCCTTCCAAAATGGCAACCACTTTTCCAATCTGTTAAGACTGAAGAAAATAACTCATGTGATTCTTTTTAATTTTGTTTTTATTTTATTGTTTCTTTTTATTCTCTGCATAGATTTGGATTAGCTAGAATGAAACAAGTTCATTCTGTCCCTTAACATTCTTGCTTCCCATGGACAAAGGAGCAAGTACAGATTATTTGCACCAGGTCGCATTTCAAAATAATGTTTGTGCCTCATACTTGAATGTCACAGGAGGACAGATTGTTTGGAACAGAAGAGAAATCAAATCAATTGGTTAATTGTTCCTAATATAGAAAGGAATAGACTTAGCTCAGCTCTTCACAACTGGTTCTGAAAATGAATGGAATCAAGCCCAAGGGTATGGCTGCTTACAAAGTGCGAAGAAAATATCACAGAAGCAAAGAATTACTTGGGTTGGAAGGTACTTTAAAGCCCACCCAGTCACACCCTGCCATGGGCAGGGACACCTCCCACTTTCCCAGGCTGCTCCAAGCCCAATGTCCAACCTGGCCTTGGGCACTGCCAGGGATCCAGGGACAGCCACAGCTGCTCTGGGCAAACAGAGAAAATATATAAAATATATGTAATAGTTTTTTAAAACAGCCACAGTCAAAATTATGATCCTGAGCCTTCACACAGATAAGAAGAAATGGAAAAATCCAGCACTCTGACAACACCAGGCCTTAAAAGCATAACATTTTCCTGTACAAAGCAATACTCTGTTATGGAGCTTGCAATATATTTTTTTAGGTTATAACTATTTGTTAAATCTTTTTTAAAGCTTACAGATCAATTCCTATTTAAAATGGAAGTGGATATATTTTAGTTAAACACTCCTTAAATTATGGAGCATGAAGCCCCTTGTAGAACATGCAAATTTTCGGGTTTTTTTTTAGTTGGTTGGTTGGTTGGTCTTGAATATTAAACAACTGTGGGTTCACTTAAGGATTGTATACGGTGGCCAAATTGTGCAGTTTTTAAATAAAAAAAAATTCAGTTTTCAAAACAACAGAAAATTGCAACTTTCTATTCCAACCACAATCCTCTTATTTTATTCTTCTGCAATTCAGTTTATTTTGTGGGTTTGGTAAGTCATTCCTGTGTGTGCTGGCTGCAGTCACTTTGCCTGACATCTACACTATTTTCCCTTAAAATTTAATGCATGATGGTTGAGGAAAAGTGTGAAGAGTACCAAGAGCACAGAGAAATAGCAACACATATTTGAAGACAGTTAAAGAGATTATTTCCTTATCATGACAGTGAAATGGCATTATGCATTGTACATTATCAT
This sequence comes from Acridotheres tristis, assembly GCA_037013685.1. Classification (NCBI taxonomy): domain Eukaryota; kingdom Metazoa; phylum Chordata; class Aves; order Passeriformes; family Sturnidae; genus Acridotheres; species Acridotheres tristis. Next base: position 195,959 of record CM072898.1, on the reverse strand, counting down.
TCTGCAAGTTCAGAATGCCATCTTTCCCCTCTCCAGAGCTCATGTATTTTACATTGATTTCTGGTTCCCATATCCCAAGACACTGAATTTCAACACTGAAAAAAAGATCAACACTATGCTTGTGAGGTGGTATGATTTTCTGGGAGCTGCTGAGTATTACATGTGTATGGCTGAGGTAAATCTGACTGCTCACCTACAGTGATGAGGGTGTTTTGATAAAACAATCTTCTTCAAAGTGCACTGTCCTTACATAATGAATTTTTTACCATTGTTTATATTGATCCCTTGGCCATTTCACCATCTGACTACAAATACTTCTTTCCCAGAGCCACAACACTTAAATATTTAATAGAACAAAAAGAGTTGTCCTGTTAAGTTTGTTCAGCCACCTACTGACAGAATTCTGCTCTGCTGTGCAGATCAAAGGGAAAACAAGAGTAAATCCCAGAATCCCAGGATCCCTGAGGCTGGAAAAGCCCTTTAAGGCCATGGAGTCCCAGCTGTGCCCCATCCCCACCTTGTCCCCAGCCCAGAGCTCTGAGTGCCACCTCCAGCCCTTCCTGGGACACCTCCAGGGATGGGCACTCCAAACCTCCCTGGGCAGCCCCTGCCAATCCCTGCCCACCCTTTCCATGGGGAAATTCCTGTTGCTGTCCACCCTGAGCCTCCCCTGCCCAGCCTGAGGCTGTTCCCTCTCCTCCTGTTCCTGTTCTCTGGAGCAGATCCCAAATCCCCCCGGCTGTCCCCTCCTGTCAGGGAGTTGTGCAGAGCCACAAGGTCCCCCCTGAGCCTCCTTTTCTCCAGGCTGAGCCCCTTCCCAGCTCCCTCAGCCCCTCCTCAGGCTCCAGACCCTTCCCAGCTCCGTTCCTTTCCCTGGACATGCTCCAGCCCCTCCAGGTCTCTCTGGCCAGGAGGGCCCAGAACAGGACAGAGCCCTCGAGGTCCCCCAGCAGTGCCCCCAGTAAGTGGGCTCTTCAGGCCACACCATGGCTGGGACAGGCCAGATGTCATTGGCTACCTTGGCCACCTGGCCCCATGCTGGCTCTGTCAGCCTCTCCCGTCCAGCCCTCTTCACCAGCACCCCCAGGCCTTTCCCACCAGCAGCTTTTCAGCCCCTCTACCCCAGCCTGGAACACTCACAGAGTTGTTGTGACCCCAGGGAGGACCTGGCACTTGTCCCCATTGTCCCTCACACCATTGGCATCATCCCATGGATCCAGCCTGTCCAGATCCCTCTGCAGAGCCTTCCTGCCCTGCAGCAGGTCCACACTCCTGCCCAAATACTTCAGGAATGCTTCAGAATGCCATGTCAAGGCTGTTTTTTCAGTTTCCCTTTTGCAGCTTCACTTCTTTGCCATCACCCATGTCTGGGAACAGCAGACTGATATCCCACACCTGCCATCCAGACAAGAATGAGTAGGACATGAAGGATTACCATGAAATTCTCACCATAAAGTCAATAGTCTAAGCCTTGAGCAAGGCCAGTATTGAAGTTTTGCTTGTAGATTTATGCCTTCATCCAGCTGAAATAATAGTTTTCTGAGGCTGAGAGAAATTACAGAACTTCATTAAAGCTTCCATCATGGATAAATTTTTCAATGAGCACTGAGTGCTTGATGGATGACGCTGTGCACTTAAGTGCACTGTCTGATTTAGAGTTCAAATCTTTTGTAGTACAGTCCATGAAGATAAAATATTTCATGCCACTGTGTTTTGGGGTCTCTATTTTTGACAATATGTTTCATGCCTCATTTGCCACCAAAGTAATGAGATTTTAGTCAATGTTCAAAGACTGACTTCCCATTTTTCTTGGCAAAAACCCCGAAGGGTTATTTTTCTACACTAGTGTACTGCTAGTTCATTGAAGCGCTGAAGTATATGTGGACTTTGAGGCAACCAAAGTATAAAATATTGACTTCACAACACAGAGAAGACAAGAAGCAAAATGATTGGAGCTGCCCATTGGTTCCAAGGATATGGTGTCCCATTTATATTTTTTCCAAAATATCAAGGTGCACTGATATAATAAAAATCTTATCAGAAAACAACTTCTTGCATATCCAGATATAAAAATATAGATCATGGACCACTTGTTAAGTGTAAAATTCTTTTTCTCTCCCAACTCTAGTTCTGCTTTCCTAAGACATGTGGAAAAATATGGATTGCAAAACAGCCCAGAAAGCATTGCATGAAACATTGATGATGATTTTCCTCATTTTTCATAGAATAAATTATACTTGAAACAATTCTTTTGGTGAGAATTGAAATAAATATATTTCAATATGCGTACACATATGTTCTGTCAAAAGACTCAGTCTTTTTTATTTGAAGACACGAAAGACACAGAGGGGATTTTCTGACACTTTTGCAGCTCTTGCCATGCAAACTCTAGCATGGTCTTTGTTGGGGGTTGAATGCTTGCCTTTTCTTTCTGTGGAATTTCTCCCATTGCTATGCTAAGTAATTGTGGCTACACCTTAAAATGACGGATCATGTTCTCTCATAGGGGGATGGTGGGGGGGAACCGGAAAAGGAAAGGTGGGACGGGGGGTCTGGAGCAGGGGACTCTCTCTCTCGCTTGGCTTGCGGAGTGGGAAGACAGCCCGGGCTCCGATCTGGCATCTCCCCTGCCATCCCAGCACTGAGATCCACGCTCCCTGCCTTTGGACATCGCTCTGCTGCTCTCCCATCTCACCCTACTATCTCCAGACACCCTGCTGAGCACCACGACTGACACTGTGAGGGGGGGAGTCACTTTCCCATCCCTCTCACCCCTGGGCCTCTGCCACCATCACCCAGCCGTCTTCAACTGCACGGGACCTGCCCTGCCCCCACAGCACCGGTGACTGAGCGCAGGGAGACGGCCGGCGGCCAAAAGGGACTGGAGTGGAGCTAGACTGTTCTGTTCTGTTGTCAATTTTTATAGCTGTTGTTGTTTTTTCTGCCTTGATGGATATCAGTAAAGAACTGTTACCCTTATCCCCACATCTCCTGCCTGAAGGCGTCTGATTTGGACCTAAAATAATTAAAAGGGAGGGGGTTGCATTCTGTATCTCAGGAAGGGGGCTCTTGCCTTTCCTTAGACCATACCTGTCTTTCAAACCAAGACAGATTTTGGCGCCCAGAACGTGGGGCATTGCCGGAGGGCATTGAGAGAGGGGTAGAAAAGGGGATAACAGTTCTTGAATTACCCAAGCTTGTGGTAGGTGACACCATGCTGACAAGCTTACCCTGGATTGGCCTCCATGTGGTCACTGCTATATCTCTCCCATTTGCAAGCCCTTTTTTAAACATGAGTTTCATAACCCAGGTTACTGTGGCTATTATCCGGTTTATTTTGTGGGTTGATCAGTTGAAGAATTCATGTATTTTTAATTTTCTCTGGAAGATGGCCACATGGATTCAGAGCTATCGCACTCTAAGTGTGTGTCTCTGGGGCTACTTCAATAATGGTACTTACTGTGAGGAAGTGGCAGCAGGTGAAATTTTCTCCCAACCCATCACAGGGTTTTTGAAGTTCACCCCACCAGTCTTCAGGGGGTTCCAATCCACTTTAAATGCTAATGACATTATATTGTGGCTAGTGTTGCTTATATCCCTGTTAAACCTGTTCTATCTAACATTCAGAGATAAGGGGAGATTGACTTGGATAACAAGCCTGATACCTACCCGACGGATTCATGATGTTACCCCAGAGCCTGATCCTGTCCCAGAGACTAGGGAGGTTACCCCAGAGCCTGATCCTGTCCCAAAGACTAGGGATATTACCCCAGAGTTTAACCCTGCCCCACAGCCCACCTCGGAAAGGAACCACCCAGAATGGGTGGGGGTGCTAGCAAAGGAGATACATGAGATGGGCCAGATGCTGAACGAGTACCTCTCCCCAGCTGGTGAGAAATCCTCCCCCTGCCTTAAAGAGGGAGACTCTGATGGTGCAGCAGTGGGACCCACAGATGTTACATCTGGCCAGGTTCCAGCTGAACTGCAAGGGCACTCACAGCCAGCAGCAGTTGCCCCTGTGGAAACTAGGAAGTCTAAGATGAAAACAAGGCACCTAGATAATAAGGGTCAGGAAGGGGGCCCCTCACAACCAGCAGGGGAGCCAGAAGTTGAGATCATCACCGAGTCCCTGTCATACGAGAGTCTCCATAACCTGCGAAAAGACATTGTACGATGGGGCCGTGAGCCTTTTACAACCTGGTTACTGCAGGTCTGGGACCTTATGGGTACAGGTGTGCAACTGGATGGTACTGAGACAAGGAATTTGGGACCCTTGACCCAGGACTCAGGTGTGGACCAGGTATTTGTAAGGAAGACAGGTCTCCTTTCCCTCTGGGAGCGACTTTTAATGAGCGTGAGAGAGAGATTTGTCCACAGGGAAAGAATGCAGGAGCACCACCAGAGAACACATTGGAATACCCTTGAGGAAGGGATCAAAAAGCTGAGAGAAGTGGCAGTACTGGAGGTGCTCTTTGGGAGGGATGGACAGCATGACAATGACCCTGACAAGGTCAGGTGCACAGGACAGATGTTGTGGAATCTGGCAAACCTGGGCCCATCTCAGTATACCACCTTTATTGCAATGATTGATGCTGATACCAACCAAGTGACAGTGGGTTCTGTTGCCAACAGGCTCAGGAATTATCAGAGTATGATGGCTGGCCCAATGCAGGCTCATGTCTCTGCTGTGGCTAAGGACCTCAGAGAGGAGTTTAAGGAGGAGATGAAGGAGACAAGGGAAGAGGTGAGGAAGATCAGTGCAGCACCAGTGCGAGTCATGGACCCCAAAAGTAGAGCCCAACGCCCCCCAGCTAGAGAGAGAGGGTACACCCCACGTGCTGACCTGTGGTTTTTCTACATGACCACGGGGAAGACATGAGAAGGTGGGATGGGAAACCCACTTCTGTCCTGGCAGCACGGGTGCGCCAACACAGGGAGGGGAACACCAACAGAGGGAACTCCACTAAAGTGAAGGTAGCCTCAGCCACCCATGACCAAGGTGCAGGGTGTTACAGAAGGGAGGATGATCTGTCAGATCCCCTTGAAGGAACCTCTAGTATGTATGCCCAGGAGAGAAATAATAACCAGGGCTAGAGGGGCCCTGCGTCTAGCCAGGTAGAGGCACGGCAAAACCGGATCTTTTGGACAGTGTGGATCCGATGGCCTGGCACATCAGAGCCACAGGAACACAGTGCATTGGTTGACACTGGTTCACAGTGTACATTAATACCATCGGGACATGTCGGGAAGGAACCTGTTTCAATTGCTGGGGTTACGGGGGGATCTCAGGAATTGATTTTGCTGGAGGCTGAGGTGAGCCTGACTGGGAAAGAGTGGCAGAAACATCCAATTGTGACTGGCCCAGAGGCACCATGTATCCTAGGCATAGACTTCCTCAGGAACGGCTATTACAAAGACCCAAAGGGACTCAGGTGGGCTTTTGGAATAGCTGCTGTGGCGGCAGAGGGCATTAAGCAGTTGAACACCCTGCCTGGGCTATCAGAAAACCCATCTGCAGTGGGATTCCTCAGGGTGAAAGAGGAACAGGTGCCAATTGCTACCTCCACAGAGCACCGCCAGCAGTACCGGACGAATCGAGATGCCGTGATCCCCATCCACAAGATGATCCGTGAGCTGGAGAGCCAAGGGGTGGTCAGCAAAACCCACTCACCCTTCAACAGCCCCATCTGGCCTGTGCGTAAATCTGAAGGAGAATGGAGATTGACTGTGGACTATCATGCATTGAATGAGGTGACTCCACCGCTGAGCGCTGCTGTGCCGGACATGCTGGAGCTGCAGTACGAGCTGGAGTCCAAGGCAGCCAAGTGGTACGCCACCATTGACATCGCCAATGCATTCTTCTCCATTCCTCTGGCAGTAGAGTGCAGGCCTCAGTTTGCTTTCACCTGGAGGGGTGTGCAAATACACGTGGAACCGACTGCCCTAGGGGTGGAAACACAGCCCCACCATCTGTCATGGATTGATCCAGGCTACACTGGAGAAGGGTGGAGCTCCAGGACATCTGCAGTACATTGATTGGAATCATTGTGTGGGGGGACACGGAAATGGAGGTATTTCAGAAAGGAGAAAAGATCATTTAGATTCTGCTGGGAGCCGGCTTCATCATTAAAAAGAGCAAAGTCAAAGGGCCTGCCCAAGAGATCCAGTTCCTGGGAATAAAGTGGCAAGATGAATGGCACCAGATTCCCAGTGAGGTCGTCAATAAGATCACTGCAATGTCTCCACCAACCAGCAAGAAGGAAACACAAGCCTTCCTAGGTGCCATAGGCTTTTGGAGAATGCACATTCCTGAGTACAGCCAGATTGTGAGCCCTCTTTACCTGGTCACCCGCAAGAAGAACGATTTCCACTGGGGCCCTGAGCAGCAGCAAGCCTTTGCCCAGATCAAGCAGGAGATTGCTCATGCGGTAGCCCTTGGCCCAGTCAGGACAGGACCAGATGTGAAGAACGTGCTCTACTCTGCAGCCGGGAACCATGGTCTGTCCTGGAGCCTGTGGCAGAAGGTGCCTGGGGAGACGTGAGGCCGACCACTGGGGTTCTGGAGTCGAAGCTACAGAGAGTCCGAGGCCAACTACACTCCAACGGAGAGGGAGATCTTGGCCGCCTATGAAGGGGTTCAAGCTGCCTCAGAGGTGGTTGGCATGGAAACACAACTCCTCCTGGCACCCCAATTGCCAGTGCTGGGGTGGATGTTTAAAGGAAAGGTTCCATCAACCCACCATGCCACTGACGCCACATGGAGCAAATGGATTGCCCTCATCACACAACGCGCCCGTATTGGAAACCCGAATCGCCCTGGGATTTTGGAGATAATTACCAACTGGCCGGAAGGGGAAGACTTTGGCCTTGCCGACGAAGAGGAACAGGAACAAGTGACCCGGGCTGAAGAAGCCCCACCGTATAACCAACTGCCAGCAGATGAAACACGCTATGCTCTTTTCACTGATGGTTCCTGCCGCATCGTGGGGATGAACCGGAAGTGGAAAGCAGCCGTATGGAGCCCCACACGACAGGTTGCACAAGCTACCGAAGGAGAAGGTGGATCGAGTCAACTTGCTGAACTCAAAGCTGTTCAGCTGGCCCTGGACATTGCTGAAAGAGAGAAGTGGCCAAAACTCTACCTTTACACTGATTCATGGATGGTAGCCAATGCTCTGTGGGGATGGCTGGAAAGGTGGAAAAAGGCTGACTGGCAACGTAGGGGAAAACCAGTCTGGGCTGCCAATGAATGGAAAGACATTGCCATCAGGATAGAGAAGCTGCCTGTGAAAGTCCGTCACGTAGATGCCCATGTCCCCAAGAGTCGGGCTAATGAGGAACATCGACACAATGAGCAGGTAGATCAGGCGGTACAGATAGAGGTGTCGAAGATAGATTTAGACTGGCAGCACAAGGGAGAGTTGTTCCTGGCTCGATGGGCCCATGATGCCTCAGGTCATCAGGGCAGAGATGCCACCTATAAGTGGGCACGAGACCGAGGGGTGGATCTAACCATGGACAGTATTTCTCAAGTTATCCATGACTGTGAGACGTGCGCTGCCATCAAGCAAGCCAAGCGGGTGAAGGCCCTCTGGTATGGGGGGCGATGGGCCAAATATAAGTATGGAGAGGCCTGGCAGATTGACTACATCACACTGCCTCAAACCCGCCAGGGCAAGCGCTATGTACTGACCATGGTGGAAGCCACCACTGGATGGTTGGAGACCTACCCTGTGCCTCATGCCACTGCCCGGAACACCATCCTGGGCCTGGAAAAACAAGTTCTTTGGAGGCATGGTACCCCTGAGAGAATTGAGTCAGACAATGGGACTCATTTCAAGAACAGCCTTATAAACACCTGGGCTAGAGAACATGGCATTGAGTGGGTGTACCATATCCCCTACCATCCACCAGCTGAAGGGAAAGTTGAACGGTGCAATGGCCTGCTTAAAACCACCTTGAAGGCACTGGGTGGGGCAACTTTCAAGAACTGGGAGATTAATCTACCAAAGGCTACATGGTTAGTGAACACTCGAGGTTCCACTAACCGAGCAGGCCCTACCCAATCTGAGCCCTTGGGAATATCAGATGGAGATAAGGTTCCAGTGGTACACATGAGAGGTATGCTAGGAAAAACTGTTTGGGTGAATCCTGCCTCCAGCAAAGACAATCCCATCCATGGAGTTGTATTCGCTCAAGGACCGGGCTGCACCTGGTGGGTGATGCAAAAGAATGGAGAGACCTGATGCATATCCCAAGGAGACCTTGTTTTAGAGTGAAATACCTATAGTACTGTGCCTATGTCTCTAACTGCATGTATGTATATATATTGTAACAGTTTAATTTGATATAGCATATTAGTATGGGAGAAATTCAGGGGTGGATAATGTTGGGAGTTGAATGCTTCCCTTTTCTTTCTGTGGAATTTCTCCCATTTCTATGCTAAGTAATTGTGGCTACACCTTAAAACAACAGATAATGTTCTCTTGTAGGGGGGTGGGTGGAGGGGGGGGGGGCAGAACCGGAAAAGGAAAGGTGGGACAGGGGGTCTGGAGCGGGGGACTGTCTCTCGCTTGGCTCGTGGAGTGGGAGGACAGCCCGGGCTCCGATCTGGCATCTCCCCCTGCCATCCCAGCGCTGAGATCCACGCTCCCTGCCTTTGGACATCGCTCTGCTGCTCTCCCATCTCACCCTACTATCTCCAGACACCCTGCTGAGCACCACGACCGACACCGTGAGGGGGGGAGTCACTTTCCCATCCCTCTCACCCCTGGGCCTCTGCCACCATCACCCAGCCGTCTTCAGCTGCGCGGGACCTGCCCTGCCCCCACAGCACCGGTAACTGAGCGCAGGGAGACGGCCGGCGGCCAAAAGGGACTGGAGCGGAGCTAGACTGTTCTGTTCTGTTCTGTTCTGTTAATTTTTATAGCTGTTGTTGTTGTTTCTGCCTTGTTAGATATCAGTAAAGAACTGTTACCCTTATCCCCACATCTCCTGCCTGAAGGCTTCTGATTTGGACCTAAAATAATTAAAAGGGAGGGGGTTGCATTCCGCATCTCAGGAAGGGGGCTCTTGCCTTTCCTTAGACCATACCTGTCTTTCAAACCAAGGCAGTCTTTTATAATGCACACATAGAGTCCTACAACAAAATTCTTAACATAAAGATAGGGGGAAAGTGGGACAAAAACAAAGAAGACTGAAATGGCCTCTAATCCATCAGGCTTGCCTTTGAGTGCTTAACAAGGAGTTTGCCCACACTGTAATCAACAGTACTAACAGTTTAAATTGCTTATTTAAACAGGTATGGAGTGAAATGCTAACTGGAGTACTAAGATTAAAGAACAAGTTAAAAATCAACTTTATGCTGTAGCCAGGGCAGCCATTACTGAGTAATCTTACTTAAAGCTGCACTTTAATCACTTTGCACTGTACAGAGCCAGGAAAAGCACCAGAGATGTAAGAGATTTATGAGATGCTTTTAAGAATATATGTTAAAATAATAAAAATTGATTGCATGAGCTGCCTTTTGTACATTATGAACTATAACACAATATTAGAAAAAAGGAGCTGCCTGGTTTCAAAAGGAAGGTGTGAGCACTGTGGAAGGTTGTGACACTTAAAGAAAATGTTACTAATCACTAATCATTATTAAGAAAGGCTAAATACTGCAAGCTCAAATAAATTAGCAGCCATCAACTGTAAAAAAAGAATGTATATAAATTTAAGAAAAATTTCAGTGGCACTTTCAGTGTTTCTGCTTCCTCAAACCACATTTCCATGGCCAAACCTCAGGCACAGATATGATCATATGCCACAATCTTAATATTACAGGGCTTTTTGCAGCATGCAATGCACATCTAAGCATGACTTTTGCACCCCAATTTTACCCTATTCCAGAGCTGGGTATGAAAAATCCCCTGTATTAGAAGGACTCTACATCTACAAAGAGTAAAATCACAATCTAATTTGAATACACACCACGGTGACATTGATTTTGTAGGCTAAATGCTTATTCTAGAGCATTCCCTTCTGCACAGCTGTGCAGGAACAACCTGATATTGCTTTCTCCTGACTATTCAGGATGTAACGGTGTGCAGGACTCCAGGACAAAGCAAGAGGGAAAACTAGAATTAACAACCAAACTGGCACCTGAGCTGCAGCTGAATATTGTGGAATTCTATTTGTAGCATGTTCTCTCCTCATTCAATGATAGGCACCATTCCCCCATATCCCACTGCAGCAGTGCACTGTAAGCTGGATATAGGGATAAGATCCTAGAGTGGCTGAGGATAACACAGAATAAGACTGTGGAGCTGTGTAGCCTCTCCCAGCCATTCTGGCATAACTCGTGCCCATCTGTTCCCTTTCATGCTGCAGTCCAGAGGGAAGCAGATGGGACCTACTCTGCTCTCTTCTTCTGAAACTCATATTCATTATAACCTAATTTTAAAAATGACAGTCTTGCTGTCAGCAATGCTGCTCAACCAATTTTTTTCCTCTCTACAGAAGCAAAAACAAACTTTACAATAATAGGCTTTGCCTGTAAGGGTCAAAACATTAAAGAGACACTAACAAGTGAACCATCTTCTCTTCCCTGGAAGCAATCTTGTTTCCATTCCAAGCCTGAGACTGGATCTGGGCATGACTCGCTAACATGTGGTGTGGCTGATGCTCCTCTGATATTTTTCAGTGAAGATAGAGGAGTGAATGTTTTTTCTACTGTGTCAGGAACTGCTGCTTGTTGCACTGGCTGCCAGATCACCAGCTCTACTCCTTCCTGACATCCTGCTCTCAGGGAAGCACTGTCTCAAACACTTGGCTATTCCACCAGCACTTGTATTTAATAGGACTTTAATCAGTTTTGCTTTTCCAACACCATTAAAAGACTCCACAGAAAAATCACTGGATGGAGAAACAGTGATGTTTTCTGCTTGTGGGTGTGATTCTAGGCCCATCCTTAAATGAATTCCATTCCATTCCGTTCCATTCCATTCCATTCCATGATAACTTTCTGCATGGTCTCAGTGCATAATGTCCCTTTTTCTCTTTGTCCCTGAACTGAGCATACAGGGATGCTCTCCTGCCATTTCAATCACCAGTTTTACACTCTATTTTTTATGTGGTTTCTTCTTTCATTGGGCTAGAAAGAAGGTAGTGCTATTCCTTTCCTCCTGTGCTTTTACTTGAGGAAATAATTTAATATTTAAATTTTTGCAAACAGAAAATACTCAACTCTGATGACTGCCACTATTTATTGGAACATATCTGAACATAAGTATCTGTGAAATGTTTTTCTTTCAGTACTTCTTTCTCTTATGCTGTGGGAAAGTGCTGATTCAGGCATAGGTAATTACCCATTAAAATGGATTTGGTGGTCCTATGTCAGATCAGCTCAGGTTTTACCACTTTCCTGTGGCACTTACATCTCAAGAAGCCAACACACCTTCTCACTGATCATTTGACCCAGGCCAGCATGAAATAAATAACAAATCGTGATGGAAGAGGTACATGACAGACAAGTGTTCACCCTTTTCCAGTTACCTTGAGGGCGTAACAGGGAGTATGTGGCTGTGAATGAACTGAATTTTCTTTCTGTGCTCATCCCTGTGTGACTGGAGAGCTGTGGAACAGGAGAACAAGGCATAAATAAGTAGCAAGGATAAAGAGGGGGAAATGCTAGCAGACAGAAGTGCAGCTCATTAGCAAAGCTCCCATGACTTCCCTGTGCATCGCCTCAATCCGACCTACAGCCATGACACATTTTTCACACTGCTGCATCTTAAGCATCAGCCCTGCTGATTAATTTCTTTCTGTTGACCTGACATATTTTCCTAGCCTGATATTTTTTAAGTGGGCAGAAAAACTAAAATATTGAAGAAGTCCAGAGTGTCACAATCCCAGAATCCTGCCCTTCATCTCTTTGCAATGGAATACAAAAGGACTTCACAAATTATAGGTCTTCTCTTTGTGCTTTTTTTTTTTCCTTATGAATTTGACCTCAGGTTCAGAACACGTCTTTATGCCTTCTGGTAACCTTGACTATGGTCTAGGAGTATGCAGAATCTTAAGCATTCCTCACTCCCCCAAGGAAGCTGGCAAAGGTTGCAGTCTGTTCCATATACATGAGGCACTGCGCGTAGTGCTGATGAATCAGGCACACACAGCCCTGCTCTTGCCAACAGGCAGCAGTGGTTATCACTTCTCTTTCACACTGCTTAAGTGAATTATTTATTACAAGTTCAATTGAATTTTAAAACGCAAAAAAAATATATTAACTGCCTTAACTTGTGGTTCTAATTTAACAGGGTTTTCTCCCCCTGTTTAACGTATTCAAATGTAAGGATTTGAAAAGAACACTGAGGAAATATTTAAAAATAAAGCAGTGATACAGCTCATGGTTTGTTGCTGAAGTGGAATGATCCTAATTTACAACATGTGAACATGCACCACATGCAATTAGAGCATATCTAATACATATCCATACTTTGTTTTATACAACATATTTAGCTTCTCAAATAAATGAGAAGAGTGTTCAGAGCTCCTGCAGAATTCTCCTGCCCAACTGCACTATCAGTTCTCCTATCCTCTCTCTTTCACTTCAGGGTTATAAATCTTTGTTTTTCTTTGAAGAAGTTGCATTAATATTTAATTGAAAACTTCATAAAATGTTAGAAAAATATTATACCAAGCACAGAGTAATGCCCAAGAGAGTAAACAGCAGGATTTGTGTTATGCAGTTTAGCTGTGCATTTGCATTTCCTTCTAATATCACTGACCTACTAAAAAAAATTGCTCTCATTCTCACTGTGTACAGGAAATGTGGTTTTGTCTAAGGAAAGTAAACCAATGGAAAAGGTCCATCTAAGTTCCCATTTACCTTGGCCTTTTTGGGATGGATGCTTAAAATCTATGAACTTGTTTTCAAGGCATAACACAAAAGCACAGTTAAGTAACTGTTAACAATCTGGGATACATTTCATTGCTAACAGCCCTTCCCTTTGATTTAATATTTCTTCTTTTTTAACATCGGTGCACTATTACTCTGATATTCAAGGCATTCAAGTACTGAAGACAAAACCCTAGATTAACCTGAAATTATTTGATTTATACATTTTGACAATGAAGTGTCACTCAAATAACTCAAAAGATTCACTTTGAGTAGAGCAAATTTAAGATCTATTCATGTGTAGCTTTTATGTGTGTGCAGTTCATGAATTGAACACATTTATGTCACATAGAGGCAGAGGGAATATATTGTACTTATTAATGTATTAAATTAAATCATTGATAAACCCAGTATTCAGTCTTTTGTTTTTATTTTAAAAACACATGATGTCGAGCATTACATTCTTAATAATTGGACAAAAAAATCTGCTTATGTATCCAACTGCTTGAATTTTAATGCCCACATTAACAGTTTCATAAAATCAAAACAAACATTTGCACACAGAATTTGCTTCTTGATGAAAATGTAGAACCCCACATCAAACCAGAGACAGTTTTGTGTAACAAGTGAAGAGTCAATCTTTAACACCAAGCAATCACTGTCCCAGCCCAGACGGTTTTTTCTCGATTTTGCAATCATTCAGATGTGACTCCAGAATTAGCATCAGCGTCTGTGTAGTTTGAGCTTTTTCAAACACAGACCTTCCTCTGATGTCTCAAGTGAGATCTTGCTCCATATCCTAAGTCCCACATGAGTACTTGTTTCAATTTTGAAAGTCCAAGCCGTATCTTTCCTTCTTAAAGAACTCTGTATTTGGGACAAGTACAGAATATGTAATAGAGGCTCTCTACAGATCCACTTTGGCTTAGGAGGAAGATTTCATCTTTTATCTTAACATTTCATATTCTCTCAGAGTAACTGAATATGAAGTTTCAGTTTTGCATGTACAAATTCCTCTCTCAGACTGGAGCAGAGTGAGAGAATAAATTCTCCCCTGCAATTATCTTTGTCCAGATTTTCTGCAAAACTCTCCAATATAAATTGCCTTGTAACATTTTTTTTTACCATTTTATTGGTTTAGAGTGATGCCTTATGATTTTAGCCTTTATATTTTTCAAATCCTGTTCTGCATTAGCGTATAACTCTGAACTCCTTGTACAGTGTTTGCTACTGTCTACACATTTTGGTCAGACAAAAAAATCCCTCTAGGCCTGAAACTCAAGGACACCCTACAGTCTCAGGCCCTGCAAAGTATAGAAAAAGTGAACTGGGGGGAGAAAAACCAGGGGAATATGCTTTCACTACCTGAAGCTGTAGCTGAAGGATTGGCCCCTGGTATGTCAATAGACCAAACTTGTATCTGTCTGAAAAACACATGACCATCGTCCATCTTGGATGGAGCCCCTTGGGAAGCTTCATCTGCCCTTAATGTACCTGCAGGCCCTTCATTAAATATATCAGCTTTTATCCTTTTAACACTGTCTGGCCTCTGTGTCTAGGTAAGCCCAAAAAAGGCATCAAGAGTGCATTTCACCCTCGTACTGCAGAAAGTCTTTAGATTTACCAAATAGCCACTATTGTGAAACTCGGTACCAATATATATACTTCACTAGCAACTGAATTCAAGTATCTAAAATCCTCCTGCAAACCAACATTCTTTCAAGTTGGAACACCACAGTCAAGGCATTAAAAATATAATCATGACATTTCAAAGACTATGGCTGCACTTTAGTTTTTGGGGTTTTTTTTAATTTCTCCAACTGCAATACTGAGGCTTGTCTGAAATACCTTAGAATTAAAGGCAGTTTTAAAGAAAAAAAGGTCAAGCCTTTCAAAAGGTAGTCAAAGCATTACTATTTTATGATACTATAATTTCTTGCTGAGCCTTTACTTTCTCCTTCATTTCGATGTCTCTAATACTTGCTTTTTCAATTCCTTTATTATTTTTTCTCTTCCTTTAGCAGCCATCAAAGATGTTGTGAAATTGCGCCGTATCAAACTAACTGTAACTGGTATGAAGGAAGGGAGAGATTTTCTGTGTTTAAAGAGCAGCAATTATAGAAGACTGTCAGAAAGCAGAAGAAATCTGCTTTTTCCAGTTCCTAGTTTTGAACTGCTCTAAATGTTGCTCCTTTGTCATGTAAGTTACATTAATGTACTAGTTGCTTCTGACTTTGAACTGTCATTTTTTTCCATTATCTTTGTTTAAAGGCTCAAATAAATCAGAGGATGAACCTGTCCTCCCACAGTTTCCAGGATTTTGATTCTGTAATTCAAGTTGCTTCACTGGCACACTCCAGAATTTTGTTCCTGCTGTTACTGCAATTCATTGCTGTGATTCATTATTAGCAGACTTCCTTGATGCTGATTTTTTTCCCCCAAATCCCGTCTGTTGTGCTCATGAGATCAGAGATCTTTGACCATAGCATTTGTGTCCCCAGAGAATTTCATTGCCTCCTGGGGAAAGAGTAGGGAAGATTCAGGGCTGTTACAAATATGTGCTTCCATAGTTAAAGAAAGAAAGAGCAGCACTTCAGTCAGATCTTCACAGAATTCCAGAATCATAAAGGATTACCCAGTGTCCCCCCCACTACCCTGTGCAGGGACACCTCCCACTGTCCCAGGCTGCTCCCAGCCCCAGTGTCCACCCTGGCCTTGGGCACTGCCAGGGATCCAGGGGCAGCCACAGCTGCTCTGGGCACCCTGTGCCAGGGCCTGCCCACCCTGCCAGGGAACAATTCCTGCCCAATATCCCATCCAGCCCTGCCCTCTGGCACTGGCAGCCATTCCCTGTGTGCTGGCACTGCAGTTGCTGAGGAATTGTCCCTCTCTGGTTCCCTGCAGCCCCTCAGACCCTGGAAGGAGCTGTGAGCTCTCCACACAGCCTTCACCCCTCCAGGCTGAGCAGCCCCAAGTTTCCCAGCCTGGCTCCACAGGGGAGGTGCTCCAGTCCCCTCAGCACCTCCGTGGCCTCCTCTGGGCTCTCTCCAACAGTTCCATGTCCTTCTTATGTTGGGCACCAGAAGTGTTCACAGCATTCAAGGTGGGGACTCAGGAGAGCAGATCAGAGGTGGAGAATCCCCTCCCTCACCTGCTGGCCATGCCGAGCCTTTCCCAATCAGATATTTGGAAGTCTGACCCTTCCCTCACATAAATGAAGGAATTTCAGTCTTGCTGTCCATGATTTCATTGCAGCTGACCCATCAGAATATGTGCAAAAGATCTCCCTTTTTATACACATTTGCCTTATCCTCATTTATGCTTTGAGGATTAGGGAGATTATTTTATCTTTTTCAAAGGACGTAGCATACAGAATTGTAGCTCTGGACATGAAAAGATTGCTGACAAAAGCTCCAAAGAAAAGGCATTTTTATTTCATGATGCTTTCTTTTTGCTGGCCTGTAGGTATAAAAAAAAAATCACTCCTAATTAAGATGATCTTCTGTATACTGCCAAAATGAAATTCAACATTACTTTGTTTTGGAAACAATGAAAAGGAAAAGTGTTTTTATTGAGAAGGTGCTCCTGGGATTGGCTGGTGTTTGTTAGCTGAAATTAAAGAGAATTCTCAGTAGTTTCCTGACTTTTCACAAAACCACTAACATTGCTGAACAACCAGGCAGCTGACTGAGACCTCCCTTACAAGTACAATTCCAGTACTTCGCTGTTCTGCTTGTCAGAAATCAACACGCACTTGAAGAATCAGCATTTTGAGATGAAAAAACTGTTCTCTTGGAAAATCTCCAACCAGTCCTACTGATAACAGTTTTAACAGCAAAACACAATTTTCCTCTAAAGCTGTCAGAAAACAGGTTTTACTCTAATGGTTCACCAGGCAATTATCTTTTTCTGAGAGCCCAACAGACAAAAATGTGGATTTGAGTTCATGCTTTGTGTGAGAAACCATGCTGCTCATATCTGATAGAAATTCTCTAAGTGCTGGTCAGATGCTACCCCAAATGTGAATATTATGTTGAAATATCAGAGTCATAAAAATGAGTTCATGTTCCTGAGATTCCCCTGAAAATTTGAATTCTGCTGGAAGCTGAGGATGCTTGGCTAGGTTAGGGCAGCCAGGTGTTCCAGATCATATCCATAAGAAGGATAAAGTAAGATGCACTGTGTATGAAGACCTTGTATTTAAAAAAAATCTGTTCTTACCTTAGAATTCCAGCTGAATACACCAAACTTCAGAGGAATTTGGGAAAGCTCTGGAGAAAAAGCATCTCTGACCCCTCACCTGAAGTGACAATGCTGTTGCAGCATTGCTATTACTTCTTACAGAAGCAATTATAGTTTGGCAAGCGTGAGCCAATTATATGTGAATACCTCACAAAATATAGCAAATTATAGCCAAGACACTACTAACACCAGATCAAGTAATTATCTGAATTGCAACTAATGTAAATCACTATTCAGTGTTTGTTTATGCCTTTTATTTTCAGTCTTCAGTAACTCACTCAAAATATTTAAAAGACTATTCTCTTCACCATTTCCATGTTCAGTAACTCTTAATGTAATTTCTCCATCAAGATAGAAACAGAAATTCAGACCAAAGTAGTTTAAATTCTGAAAAAGAAGCAAGGACTCTATGACAGAGCAGTACAGTAGTGAGAAGGGCAAGAAAAGAGGAGAGAGAAGGAAGAGGAAAATAGGAATGAAATGTACAGTGCTACTGGCCTGGAGATGATACAGGAGCTCTTGTAAGATCACACGTCTCCATCATGTCAGTATGAATCATTTACTCTGATCCATATATTACACCAAATAAAAATTGAGTTGAATTACAGAATCTTCCTTCTATTTGGAGGGTATGAGTAGCATTCAAAACACTCAGACTTTGTTTATTGGTTTGTGAAATCACCAAATCTCTTTACTGGCATTATAGACTCATAGCTCACAGCTACCTGCTATTTATTCTGAGTATAATCTCCCTCTTTTCAGGGACCTACAATGTGCATATGAAAGATTCCCTAAGGAACAAAACTCAGTACAAAAAACCTCAGGCCTTGAGTGATTTATTTCACAAAATTATTAATAAAATAAGAAAGCCATGGCTACTAGTCTTGGCCCTTGTTCAAACTGTAATAGAGCCAAAGCATGAATAGTTGATAGCAGTTCTCTAAATATTTGGGCTCTCCTGGAAGTCACACAAGAGTAAATACACCACACACATATGGTCATCCCAAAAGAATCCAAAAGTCCTTTAAGAAACTTATGGTCTAAATTCCTCAGTGAGAAACATATCCTTTGTGGAAACACGTGCTAAAACCTTTTAGAAATAATGACATCAATAAGGTCATTATTCCTTATGGGAATCTGTTTTAAGTCTGTGTTAATAAATTTGTAACTAATTACTTTTCTTTTCAACTTTTTTTCCCAACTCACAAAATGCAAAGCAGACAATAATACATTTGCTCTGTATGTTCTTTGCTTTTTAACAGTTTTTGACAAATATCTACGGGAAGGGCTCAGAGCAGTGCTAGGCTCTGCTCCAGGCCCAGCAATGGCACCAGAGCCACGGGCAGGGGCTGAGCCCAGGAGCTGCCCCTGCACAGGAGGCACAACTTCTGCCCTGGGCAGTGCCCAGCCCTGAGCAGAGTGTGCAGAGAGGCTGTGCAGTCTCCTCCCTGGGGATATTCCAGAGCCACATGGACACACTGCTGTGCCCTGTGCTCTGGGATGGCCCTGCTGGAGCAGGGAGGTGGCACCAGAGCAGCCCCTGGGGCCCCTCCAGCATCACCCAGACTGGGATTCTTCACAACAGATAATGAAATAAGTAAATTCAGAATTATTCCCTCACATAGGTCGTTATAAATTCAGTGCACTGCCCAGAAGGGACTCTGTACACTTTCCTAACAAATTCCCCAAATAAAGGTCTTCTGGAAACACCCACAATAAGAACCATGCTGGTAAATGAACTCTCTGTGCTTGAACCTGAACCAAAAAATAAGCTCAACTGTTAACTGTATTGAGCAGGAAATGAGAAGAGTAAGATCTTTAGTCCTCAATGGCAAGAGCTAAAAGTTTACAAATCACAACCCTAGTGAGATAGAATCTGAATCTGCATTAACAGATCAAGTTTATTTCAGCAGCATTGTCTTCTTTAATGGGAATTCTCTTTGGGTAAAGAAGGTTACTTGCATTTGTCTAGCTTTTCAAAGGAGCCTAAATAAGGCAGGTAAGATTCACATATAAGTTCATGTTCCTTTATTCTCAGGGACAGTTTGCAGTCATTTACTGTAAATAAGAACAAAATCCTTAAGCTTTCAGTGGGAGAAGAAATAACTCAGGTTCTTTTGAAAATCCAAGCTTAAGCTCTCAAGAGGAGAACACAGCCTAAATAATACCAAGTTTCTTTATCAGAGCTCTTTCATCCATCAAACACCTGGAATCCTACACCATGCAGAGGTACCAAACAAGAAGGTTTGCAATTTAGGGTTCGAATAATGCAGGAACATTTTTTACAGCTGCCAGAAATCCAATTAATCACTTTTTAACAGCAATGGATGTGTCTGTGTTTCATAGTCAGGTAAATGTGCTCAATTCATGTGGTTATTACAGATTTTCACTACACATCTATATAATTACAAATGCGGATTTGCAGCTTGATGCATACATTTGCTGAATACTCTGCAACGATTAATTTATTTGACAGTTCTTTTAAAATTTATTTTAAAATACAGATTTAAAGATTGACTGACCTGATAAGAAACATTTTACATAGTGAAATATAAAGATTTTCTAAAGTATTCTTAATTTTTTTTAACAAAATATCTCTGAAAATCCATTGACTTTTTTTATTCAGTATAATAATTATGGCTGTGACTCATACAAATGAACCTTTCAGGTATCTTGTCATAAAATAAAGGTCAAGTCACAGAAAATATTAAAAGAGTTTCTTAAAGAATATTAATGGTAACTTCCATTAGTTTTACTTTTGAAACACTTAGAACTTATTATTAAAGTTAATTTCTGATGATTGTTTTTGAAACTACAACCTAAATGGAGCTGTAGCACGTGGCTCCTTCTCCACACAGAAGGTCTTTATGACATGCTCTAAAATGTTTATGGCCCTGCTGGAATTTCATCAGAGTTATCAATAAGTGGTGTAAGAAAAGGGCTGCAGTGTTCACCACCCTTTCATAGCGCTGCCTCCTCCTACTTGGAATGACTCTGATCTTAATCAAATTGAGAGAGAATGCAGAAAGTGTTATGCAATCCACCTTTGATAATCTATTCATCATCAATTAGCCTTGAGAATAAATTACTCTCCTAACCAAAAAGTTACCATGTAAAGCTGCACTGTCTCTGGCACTAGAAATCTTTATCATATAATTATGAGGAAATATTGTGTTTAATTAGCCTCAATTTAGATGGTTGTTGCCAGAGTTTAAATAAAAAAAGGCAAAGGGATGTTGTTAAGTCCATCTGCTACCACAGCTTTTCGAGTCTTTCAGGTTTTGCTTCATATTTCTGTTTAAAAGGAGTAGCATAGTAGAAGTGGAGCTCTTGGAAGAACCAGTAAATAAAGCCAAACAATTCAGTCTAAAAACTAATCAATGCATGAGGTTTGACACAAAACCAGAGACAATACATATATCACTGTCACCTCTATATCCCCATCAGATTACTGTGACAATAGAATTTTATTACCTTTACTTTAGGGACTATAATTTAAATGAGTGCCTGCAACCAAATTAACCCTTATTTATCTGCTGCAAATTCCTCATATATTTTTTAGACATATATGAACATGTGTCAGAGTGTCAAGCAAAATTTTTGAATCAGATACTTGAAAACTTGATTCAAGTAAACTGAATGTATTTTGAAAAGTAACTCTTATTTAAAGACATCTAGCAAAAGAAAGGTGTGGAGATAAACCCAGAGGCAGATGAAAGGCATAATTTCCCTCAGAGACAAAGGATTCACCTTTTTTTTCAGTCTAGATGAAGGTGACTTCAACTCTACCTTAGCATGGTCAGACCTGATGATTCCATGATTCTGTGATTCTAAGGCTGTAAAATTAAATTTGGAGGGTTGAAAGGGATGGGAGTGTGGACACAGCTATCTGGATTAAGAATCATGTACATATTTCTACACTGGCAAGAATTTCCTGCAGCTCACAGAAATCAGCACCCACATTGCTGTGGTGAGACCCTGAGCACCTGCAGAAGTGCCCCAGCCCTGGGCCAGCACAGCAAGGAGCTGGAGCTGCTGAGAGAGCCCAGAGGAGGCTCCAGGATGAGCAGAGCATGGAGCAGCTCTGCTGGGAGGAAAGGCTGGCACAGCTGGCATTGTTCACCTGCAGAGGAGAAGCTTTGGGCTGAGCTCAGGGTGGCCTTGCAGGGCCTGAAGGAGCTGCAGGAAAGATGGAGAGAGACAATTGGCAAGGGCTGGAGGGACAGCACACAGGGAATGGCTGCCAGTGCCAGAGGGCAGGGCTGGATGGGATCTTGGGCAGGAATTGTTCCCTGGCAGGGTGGGCAGGCCCTGGCACAGGGTGCCCAGAGCAGCTGTGGCTGCCCCTGGATCCCTGGCAGTGCCCAAGGCCAGGTTGGACACTGGGGCTGGAGCAGTCTGGGACAGTGGGGGGTGTCCCTGCCATGGCAGGGGTGGCACTGGGTGGGATTTAATGTCCCTTCCAGCCCAACCCATTCTGGGTTTCAATTGTTCTTACCCTGGGAAGATTCACATATAAATTAATAATCCTGGCAGAGGGTAAGGAGCTCAAAATCACAGACAGATTTTCAAGTGCAAGAGACAAAGTCCCAGGAGAACCCTGACTGGGGGATTATGTTTGTGTTTTTTACAGAGACTGAGTACATAACTCAGTTTCTTATTTTGCCCCCACTGAATACCCAGCATGGCCAGGATTTGCTCAGTTATGGGATATATGTGTCTTTATATAATAACTCCTGAGGCTGTATTGAATTAAGTACCTAATAATGGCACATGCAACACATTCTAACCCTGTGAGGATTCATTTCAAGCAGTCCATCCTTCCCTCCAGAAGGGCAGAATTCCCACCTGTAGCTGAGGCAATGCTGCATTCCTGTTTCTCTCCTCTGCATGGGCAGAGCTGCTGGTCTCCCAGTAAAGTCCATTTTGTCACTTCAATTACTTTTAAGTTCTTCCCACAGATGCACTGTTTCTTATGCCACTACATTGTTCTACCTGCTAAAAGCCCATCAATTTGTGTAGCACTGGAGCCCAGGTGTACAGAATAATTCACCACTTGTGATTTCATTCAAAATCCACCTTCCTAACATGTGCAAGACTTCAATTATTCAAAGAGGATTTCATCAGAAAATGATGTTTTACAAATTTTTTTGAAGTTTTACAAATCTGCTGTAAATGTTATCTCTACCTATTGTATTTCATTTTACAAGTTAGTGCATAAAATGACAGCTTAAAGACTGTGTAAATTAGGCCTATACATATTTTTATTTCAGAATAATTACTAATGAATTCTATAAGCTGTGCAGTTATAGCAACACAAAATAGTGAGAGAAATTAAAACATTATTAGTGCCATGACTATTATTGCACAAGCTTTAGCAAGATTGATACTGAAGGACACGTTCAGCCTTTTTACTGTGAGAAGTAGTGCAATCAACATTTGTGAGAAAGGATCTAAGTTTCAGTAATTTGTAGCACTGCAACTTTTGCCTTTTTTCCTAAATCTGCTCTGTGTGATTCAAGAATGTCCTTTTGGAAACACAGCTTCCAGTTTAAATCAGTCAGAGCCAGCAGTCAGAAGAATGCATTCCTCATTTCATGAGAAGTCAGATTCTGGAGATGGAATATTCAGCACATATTTCTCTCTGAGATTCCTGGCTAAACAATTACATAAGCAGTGCTGTTGTTGTTATCTCCTTAGCAATTTAATTTGAATTCCCCAAATTAAGAAACATTCATTTTCCAAGATACTTCCCAGTCAGAAGGATTAAAGGTTCCTCTGTCAGCAGGAAGTTTAAAAGGGATAACCTTGTTCAACTCAGGGATATGAGCTGTATACTTAATTTTCAGCATCTTAGTATTTAAAAAGTAGGTGAAGTTCTTTAGGAATTGCAAACATCAAGTTGAAACTTATATTCAAAGAAGAAGCAATATGTAATCTCCTTTTTGAGGGGACATGGAGTATTTGGGGTTGTATTCATTAGTGCAGCGGCTAAAAATAAAGGAATGGCAATGCCATGGGATCTTCTTCTTGACCTGATTTCATACCTACTTTCATAGAATTAAATAATTTAGGTTGGAAAATATCCTTAAGGTCATCAAGATCAACCATTCTCCCAGCACTGCCAAGGCCAGCACTAATCATTTCTCCCAGTGACACATCCACAGGGACTTTCAATCCCTCCAGGGATGGGGACTCCACCCCGGCCCTGGGCAGCTGTGCCAGGGCTTCCCCCCAGGGATTTTTTTTTCCCACCTAATATATAATCTAAACCTTATCTGGCACAAATCTTTGCATTGAAAGAGTTTGGGATGTCTTAGGGATGTTTAGGGATGACACTTGTTGGTGTCTGCTAAAAGTCAATGCAAATTAGTGCAGTGATCTCCCTGATAACACCAGATATCTTCATTAAAAACATGCTGCAACGAGCTATGAATTAATTTGCATGGGGGCCAGGATTTCACCCCTGACTGGCAGATTGTGCTGGTTTTACATTAATTGGCACTTAGAAGAGGGCATCGATGGAGGTTTTCTCCCTGAGAACTTCCTCTGTGACTTGACGGTACCAACTGGAGGCTGGTTTGGTTGTTGACAGCCTGGGAAACCAATTGGAAGATTTGGTCTGCCTCCGTAAATTCACATTTTGAAGCAAGTAAACCCCAGGAATGGCCCTTTTCTCATCCAGAAGGAGTGCAGGTAACAGGGGCTGGCATGCCCGAGGCCTGCTCCACCATGCCAGAGGCCTGTGGGCCTGGCAGGGCACAGGGCCGGGCCCCTATCTGGGGAGCTGGCATGTCCCGGCATGGAGGACGGGTGGCCATGGGCAGTAGGTGCTGCAGCTGAGCCCCAGGGAGGCTGATTCACGTCCCAGCCATCCCCCTGCCTCTTCCCAGAGAAGCCGCTGCCATTTCTGGCCTGGGCCAGCCCCTCCCAGCATGGCCTGAGTGTCCTGAGATCCTGGCACAGCACCAGCATGGCCTGGCCGCAGCCTCTGCATTCCCCAGGTGAGATCTTAACTCTTTCAATGTTCAGGTAAGACTTGAAGACCTTCAATCCTCCCTTGAGTGAGAGGAAAAAATAAAAAAAAGAACAGAGAAGGACACCAAGGTCAATGAAGCAGGAGGCAGGTTCCAGATGGAAGGAGAATGAGGAGACACCGTGATTTTGGGCTGAAAATCCTTTTGTAAGCTATAGGGATGGACTGTACTACACTAAAGATTCCTCTAAACTATGAAGAAAGACATGGGGGGAGGAAGAGTACAACTTGTAGATCATGAGCAAAGGTTCCTATGCTGAAGACCCTTTGCCCCAAGGGAAGAAGGGGATCTCTGTTCCTTGAGATGAAACATGAACAGAGAGAGAGAGAGATGAAGAGAACCCTTGCTTTTGAGCAGTTCGTCCTTAAAAGTAATATCCCATGAGTTTGACATGGCCCATAAGCACAGCTCTGGGAAAGCTGTGAAGATGGGAGGAGTCTCACAATTGCAGATTCCCACCCAGCTTCTATTCATGAAGAGTGAAGCCATGAGAAAACTGCTTTTCTTCTTGTGGAGAAGTCCCTATAGCCTGACAAGGGGAGACTCTTCCCTAGAGTGAACTGAAAAAGATTATTCTTAAGTTGGTAACTGACTGAAGCGTTTCTGTACGTTGTTGAGAAGGAGAAGAGGGTGTGGGAGAGGGGAGGAGAGGTGGTCTGAAGTTTTTATTCTGAATCCTATTGTTCTTTTAGGTTGTTATTTTTTTGAGGTTGTTAATAAAGGTTTTTCTTTACACCCTTTAAGTTTTAAGCCTGCCTTGCTTTTGCTCCTAATTCTATCTCACAGCAGGAAATGAGTATATTGAAATTGGTAAATCAAACCCACTACACAGATGTATTTCAGCTCATTCTTGCATCCAGCTCAGAGGTTCTGTCATCAGAAATGTCCACATTTTCAGCTTTTCAGCCAAAAGGAGGAATCAAAAATACAATCTACTGTTTTCCTGCACTCTTTTCAGTACTGTATGTAATGCACTTTGTTCATTAGTAGCAATGAACATTTCTATCCCTTTCATATCAATGTTTAAAGTCATATACATGAAGAAAATCTTCTAGGAATTATGAAATCAGTAACATATGGATAATAAACCCCCAGAAGAAGGGGTCTGTCTTGTTCAGTAGTTGTCTAGGAAGACAAAATCAGCCAAGGTGTGGACTAAAACAGCTTAAAGGATAAATAACTTTGAGTTTCTGGTTTTGTGTCCTTCCAACCAATAGAGGAAGTGTTATGAGTAAGCCAAAGGAAATGCATTTATAACTATGTGGGGAAAGAATTATTAGAGATAATCTAATAATTAGAGATAATATTAGAGATAATCATGGTAAGTAAAGGAAAAGGGGAAAATATTTCCTTTAAACTAGAAATGAATATAGTTGTGTAAATATAGACCAATACTTAGGTTTTGGAAGAAATCAGTGTGCCAATAGATGCTTCTATAAACAATTTTGAATATTGATTTTCTAAATCAAGCTATGTAGAGGTGGAATTTAATAGTGATTTTTACATATTATTGAAAATTTGAATACATATACATACCATAATTTGTTATTTACAGTCTCCTATCAAGAGAATAGAGGGTAATTTTCCTGTCTGAAAGTTGATTGAAAAATTACAATTTTTTCTAAATATACCATAAAGGGCAGAAAATGTTAAACAAATGTAGAACAAATAAAAAAAAATAACAACTTAAACTTTTTTCTTATGGTTTAAAATTTACTCCTCATGTTTTCATTTCATTTCTGCCAAGATAAAGAGGTCACACTGCATCCAACTGAAGGAGCTTAGCACAGGAAAGAGAAGGCTCAGGTGTAAAAAAATGTTATGAAGACGTAAAAATAACAAGTAAGGCTAAGATGGAAACAAACTATTCTTGGTGACAGACAGTGACAGGACACCAGGCCATGGACACAAACAGAAAGTAAGGAAATTCCACCTAAATGAAGGAAAACTATTTTACTGCAGGGATGGTCAAACCTTGGAAGGGTTTCCCAGAGAGGCTGTGGAATCTCCATCTTTAAAGATCCTAAAGAGGCATTCAGATGCAAAAGATGCATTCAGTCCTGAACAATGCTCTGCCCCTGATCTGAGCAACAGGTTTTGACCCAAACAATATTCAGAGCTCCCTTCCAGCTTGAACTGTTCTGGAATTTCATTTCAACTGCATTTTCACCTTCAGTGAAACAGAAGCATTCTTTGACTACCCAGAATATACATCAGAGTTATCCCAGAGAAGCTTGGGCAGGAGAGGACCTTAAAGATCATTTAATTTCACCCCTTGCCATGGACAGGGACACCTTCCACTGTCCCAGGCTGCTCCCAGCCCCAATGTCCAACCTGGCCTTGGGCACTGCCAGGGATCCAGGGGCAGCCACAGCTGCTCTGGGCACCCTGTGCCAGGGCCTGCCCACCCTGCCAGGGAACAATTCCTGCCCAATATCCCATCCAGCCCTGCCCTCTGGCACTGGCAGCCATTCCCTGTGTGCTGTCCCTCCAGCCCTTGCCAATTGTCTCTCTCCATCTTTCCTGCAGCTCCTTCAGGCCCTGCAAGGCCACCCTGAGCTCAGCCCAAAGCTTCTCCTCTGCAGGTGAACAATGCCAGCTGTGCCAGCCTTTCCTCCCAGCAGAGCTGCTCCATGCTCTGCTCATCCTGGAGCCTCCTCTGGGCTCTCTCAGCAGCTCCAGCTCCTTGCTGTGCTGGCCCAGGGCTGGGGCACCTCTGCAGGTGGGGTATATCTAGAAATAGAAATAAAGCCATAAATAGAAAACTGAACAATTATGTTGAAGGATTTGGAATAATATTTTCTTCTCCAGTGAAACATGGTCGTAATGGGGAAGGCCCATTTTGGTTTTGCAACATCCTGGATTTTTTCCATAAGCAGTAAAATTTCCAAAGAAAAGTCAGCAGCCAAAATTTCTGATGTCAAACAAAGCTGTAGCTGCATGCAAAAATGTGGGCACACATTTGGAGTGCAAATTGATTATATAAAGAGAATGTTCTTTAAATGTCTGGCATTTCTTTTCTTGTTCTGTCCTTTCACTTGTGTGAAATATTGGTGGGACTTTATGTTCCATGAAAACATAAATACATTGCAAGTGTCCTCAGAAAAAGAGAGGCTTTACAATACACACGAACGTAATTATGTCCCCTTCCAACTACCATGTGGAATGTAAAGAGCTTTTAGCAGGGGTAGTAATCAGTTCTACTGTCTTGTCTGGCGTGGATAACTTAGATACCTACACGCATTCTTTATATAAAAACCCAGAAACTCATGCTGTGCCACAGACTTGGGCTCTCCACAACATGGACTTTTATTAAAATTGCATGTAACACAGACCTGGCATTACCACTCTTATTTCATTAAATCCTCCATTTCCAGCTCATCTAGCTATTGCAAGGGCTCTTTGCTTTCTCTTTTTCATTCCAGATAAGATTAGACCTGAAAATTGAAAACTTGTTTAAAGGCCTCCAGATTCTTTCTATAGTGCCCCTATTCTTTCTCTGTACTTGAAAGAAATGATCAAAGAAGTAAATTGGACAAAGGAATGGCTGCCATTGCATTTATGCCTGTTTATGTACAATGTCTTCACTGTTTCTCTCAGAGTTTGTAACAGTAGAACTAAAATAGACGAGCAAATGAATATTAATAGAACACCTGAGGTGTTTCTGGTCCTGCATTGCATATCCCAATTATTTTAGATTATAATAGAATTTAAAAGAAACTGATATAAAATACATGGAGAGGATTAGACTGTCAGCAGTCCCAAGCATTAGGCAGACAGAAAGATTCCTGAATTACAGGAGCCAGAACAGTGCGATCCCAATCAAATACTCTCTCACTTGAAGAGTCAAAGGGAGAATCCAGATGTGTTCCTGTAAGGCCAGGGAGTGGTGAAAAAATACAGCAACACAGGCTTCATCCAGAAAGTAGAAGAAGTGATTTATTGCAGGAGTAGGCACATTTTTATAGACTGGTTCACTGAACCAAGGATAGAATAAGCTCATTGGTCCAAGGAAGGCAACACTTCTTGTAATCATGCTCTTACCAAAACATTATGTTCCTCATGCATGCTTTCTGTCCAGAACATCAGGTGCTAAACTTTGTTATTAATTATTTCCCTTCTGTTTTCCTTTGAGTAGTCTGGGAAAACTCAGACTACTGTTCTCTCTGGCTCTCACCAGCATCCACACAGATGTATTTCATAGAATCCCAGACTGGTTTGGGTTGGAAGGGGCCTTGAAGCCCATCCAGTGCCACCCCTGCCATGGGCGGGGACACCTCCCACTGTCCCAGGCTGCTCCAAACTCCAATGTCCAGCCTGGCCTTGGGCACTGCCAGGGATCCAGGGGCAGCCACAGCTGCTCTGGGCACCCTGTGCCAGGGCCTGCCCACTCTCCCAGGGAGGAAATTTTTCCTGATATTTGCCACAAGGTAATAAATGCTGTGATGCATGGAGAATATCTCATAAACAACAAAAACTGCAAACCACCAGAATCAATCAACAACCTGTTCAGTTTGGCTATAAAGCTGGGGTTGCAAACATCAGGGAATATTTCTCAACAGGAACAGAATGGTGACACTAACGTGCATCTCTTCATAGTTCATTTCATCAGCAGCTCTCCAAGCACTTCAAAGAATACAAATACAAGAATCACAATTTTATTACTGGTGAAGCTGAGTCAGAGAGAAGCAGTGATTTTCATCAAAGAAGAGAAATCTAAGCACAAAGAGAAACAAACCTCAGCTCTTAAGGGTCCTGGCTCACTGCTTTCCTTCCCAAAGGTGAGGATGTTCTTTAAAACCAGTATGCCCCAAAGAGTACAAGGGATGTATTTACTGGAATAAAACAACAGCCTGTCTTTACCCATGCATGTTGTAGCCCACTGTAATGTTTCAGCCAAAATAGTAGAGAAAGTAAAAATAAAAAAAGGAAAAATACAGTTGGTATTAAATGTCAATACTTGGGCAGTTCTAGTGAAGTCAGGAGAACTGTTACTATATCTGTGACTTGAACAATTTCCTACAATTATTCTACAACTTTCTTTGTCCTCAGCCCTGGAGATGTCCAAGGAAGGCGTGGACATGGCTCTCAGTGCTCTGGACTGAGTGACAAGGTGAGGATCAGTCTGGACTCAATGGTCTTGGAGTTCTTTTCCAAGCTTAATGATTCTGTAATTCTTTAGATTATTCTCTTATTGGTAAGTAACTTTATTTCAAATGTAGAGTCAATACTGAATGCCTTGATATGAAGGTTTCACCAGGAATTTCATGTCTCTCTCACCTCCAGATTCCTGCTGTTTCAAGTACACCACCGAATAATGCAAAAGGAGAGCCAGCTAACCCACAGGGGTGTGCTCATGCAAGATCTGCTAAGCACTCACTGACCTCAGGCACTCAGACGTATCAGTGTCCTTAGGTGCTAGTATTTCTGTCAGACAATGTGTGCAAGCCCTTGTGAGACTTCTGAGGTGAACCTGCTCAGCACCACGGATTTGTAAAGGAAGCCTCAAACCACTTGAATCACACCTGATTTTAGATGTCATTTTATAACCCAAATCAGAAGTGAAATTCTTGAACCCTCTACTGAACACCAGTTTCATGTGAAACTCTTTATCTCTACCATGAATTGGAGGTAAAGTTTAATTTGAAATTAGTTCTGCAATGCTAGAATGTAAAGGTATGTATTGTACAAATCTAGCAGTATCATTCATCCCCTATTCCTACAGGAAGCTTGCCTTGATTGAATTTTAGAACATGGGATAATTCAATCTGAAGGAAACCACTTACATATCACTGCATTCTAAATTAATTATAAGCTTTCAGAGAAAATAATCTGAATAGTTTTTTCAATGAGAAAAATACTTACAATATTTAAGCACCAATATTCTAGTCATATTCAGGTATTATTATTTCCTATTTTTAAAAGATGCATCAAAATCATTACAGTTACTGGAGATTCTATTATATTATGTTATATTATGTTATATTATGTTATATTATGTTATATTATGTTATATTATATCATATTATATTATGTTATGTTATATTATATTATATTATATTATATTATATTATATTATATTATATTATATTATATTATATTATATTATATTATATTATATTATATTATATTATATTATATTATATTATATTATATTATATTATATTATATTATATTATATTATATTATATTATATTATATTCCTGAAATAATATAATTACTTATTTTTAGGCTGTTAGAATTTTCCCATCAGAGGTGACGTGAAAGTTTCAACTCTTTAGCTTACATAAAACAGAATCAGATGCAGTTGTAGGCATATTTAAAACAAGTTATTCAGAATATAACTGATGTTCTGATGTAATCTGCTTTTTCTTAGGCTTGTACCTCTATTATTTTTCTAATCATGCATAATGCCAAAATTCTTAGTCATAAAGATCTTGTGTTCTTTAAACCACTATGATTTCAAAGAAATTAATTGTAGATTCAGGTCAAAATGGAGTAATTTTATATGTTATAAAGTATTTTTAAATTTCACAAAGTTCAAGATTTGCAGCATATCAGAGTGGTGTTATTCTACTAGTAAATATAAACAGATTTAGAAAAATACTCACAGACTCCTACTGATGGACCCATACTTCAGTCTCAAGCTGCCTGCAGAGGGGTTACAATGGGATATTCCCTGTAGAGAAACCATTTATTATGGAATAGTGAAAATATTTGGAGTTACACACTGTGGTGTTGCCTGTTTTATTTATCAGATTCAATGTGACTATTTTTATGCTTTTAAGTCGAGTTTATCAAGTAAGAACCACCCCAAATCTACAAAATCTCTACAATTAGCTGGCTTTGCAACCGGTGCTTGCATTAGTTATGTGAACTGAGCTGAGATTTCAGCAAAACTCTGCAAGGCTCCAAGGGATTAAATAAGGAAGAGAAAAATCTCTGAGATTTTTTTATAAAGTAACAGAGTTGACAATCAAACCTGGAGGTTCCAAGTTGGAAGGGTCTCAGTGATCTCATCTGAGCAGGTCATCAGGACTGAAAACTCCTCACTTCTACCTCCACCTCCTCAGGTAATGGAATATTGATGAACTCAGTCCCAAGAGGGGTGGATGGTATAGGTGATAACGTGAAAAGAGCTCAGTTAGTAACACCTGACTCTGGAAGAGCTGCTCATGGAATCAATCAGCAGTTCAATGCATAAGCTCAGCTTGGTCTCTAATTCCCTCATCCTTTTAGCTGGCTTCTCCTGCTTGCTTTCATTTTGTACTACTACTATTATTATTATAATAATTATTATTAATAATAATAATAAATTAACACCTCTCAGCTAAGTGTGAAGCAGGAAAAGCAAATATGATGCTAAAAATCCCAAATGATAGGAGCTCCCAGCTGGGCTCGGAGCTTTTAGTCCAGGATGTCTGGAGGAGAAAGGGAGAGGCTGGGGTGGCACAGCAGGAGGGCAGCACTGGCTTTGGCCGTCATTAACAGCTGTGAAATGAGGTGATCCCGCACACACAGAGTTCAGGGTAGGATGTGAGTTAGCTGGAAAAGAACCCCAAACAACAAAAAGCTTGCAAGCAGCTCGGGCATTTTGGGAACGCTCAGTTCAAGCTGAGAGGCCAGAGGCAAAGCAATCATATATTAACTATTTATTGCAAACTGAGAGAGATTTCCGAGTGAATTGGGCTGTAGACATCTGTCCTGTTCTGGCTACAAACACGCTGCTGAGGAAAATACTGTCCCCAGCTCCTTGTTATCCCTGCTGGAATTTACTGCCTCCACATTACTGGCAGCAAACTCCTTGTGAGTCCCTCATTGACACACTGCTTTAATCAGCCCACTCTGATAAAACTGATAAAAATCGGTCGATGCTCACAGCAGCCCAGGCAGCTTGTTTGGGACCCCAGATATCACTGAAAACAGGAAGCTTACACTTATAATGGTTTTGAGATTACTCTGAAGATATTAAATCTCTAACAGACAAAAATATATTTTTAGTATATATTTCAAGTATTTAAGAAGTTATTACTGATTTCAAAACAACCATATTCCAATTATCCTCATTTTAAAAGGCAGAAAAGATCTTTAAATACTAGGAGATAAGAAAATTATTGTGTGGGTTTTTTTTCCCTTAGGATGGTGAAAGGAAAACAAAATAGTTTTGTTAGCAGTAGGGTAGATTTTAATTATATCTTGCACAGTACTGAGTGATTGACCTTATATTCATTTAATTTTATTCCAGTCTTTTGAGAATTGAAGTTTGCAACTGAAAAATAGGCTGTTTTTTCCTGAATTTCAGTACTTTGAGTTCTTAGACTCTGTTTTCATATTGATTTACATAGCTACATGATGGGCCTGAAAAATGTTACATAAAATGCTGATATAAATGGGAAGGAATTACTGATTTTCTTCTTAAATTTCTTATATGTCTGGGAAACTCACTGATGCAAACTCTACTATGGCTTTCTTCTGCCCATAACTTGCTTTGGGCATCACAAATGATAAATGTTGCATTCTTTACAAGCTTGGGGTACAAAAATATACCAGAGCTCTGGAACTCTTAACTTCACCTTGTTTTCTTCACTTTGTTTTTTTGCTGTTAGTTGGTTTCCCACTTCTACTTTTTTTGCAGTGCATCTACTCTGTATAGGGTGAAAACTTTGAGAATTCCAAAGAAATCAATCCTCTCAGTGGTAAACTATAACTTTCACTAAATGGAAGACTATTTTATTGATTGTTTTGCAATCAATTTAATCAAAATCCTGCCCTCTATAAATTTTTTGGCTGCAGGAGTTGTTCTGTTTTATTTAGAATTACCATCTCAAGGGCCCTTTCATTGGAATTCTAGTGGTTTACTTTTATGAACAGCTTGGTCCTAACGCGTAGAACAGCTTGGTCCAAGCTAATGTCTGAAGATAAGAAAATTACCAGAAAATCTTCATTGAGGCTGAGAAATAACCTGGAAAGGAGGAGTGAGCTGATAGGATTTTCAGATGATGGGGACACAATAAACAATATAAACAATTAACAAGATAAAAAAATTTGAAAGAATCATGGGGAAAGAATGTACAAATAGAATGACATGAGCAAATGGAAGAGAAAATTAAACACAAAGGGGAATAATCTAAATTCCCTTCCCCTTCAGAGCTGCAGAACTCTGCCTTACAAAATGTGGATTACATCCATGTCACCTGAAAAAAGGATATGGTTGAACTAGAAATGACCCAAAGAAGGACAGGAAGAATCATCAGAGCTATAGCGTGGCTTTCATGGAAGGAGAGATGAGTTGTATGAAGCATCCTCAGCTTGGAAAATAAATTACTAGCAGAGGGGAAGAAAATGGCCTATAAAGAATTAGTGGGACATAAAAATCTGAAGATTATTTAGAATTTCTTATACTATATGAGCTGGAAATCAACCAGTAAAATGAGGCAGTGTAATTTCAATAGAACTTGAAGTTTTCTTTTTTTCTCCTTAAGTCTGGGGCATCATGTCACAAGAAGCCATGGATACTGATATGAAGGGATGGAAAAAGGTGTTCAATAAAATATACGTGCACTAGTGGCTCCCATGCCATGAGTCCCTTTATTGCCAATTTTTAGATTATGGTCTGTTTAACAGAAGCTATGATTTTATACTTATTCCATGTCTTTTATTGTTTCAGTCATAAATTGTTGCTCTCCTTTGTTGGCATGGCCCATCTTCAGCTCTCAGGAGATTCAATTTGCCCCTCTGTGGAGTTGTCTTTATAGAGCTCATGGCTGCTTGTCTGCATGCTACAAACACACTCCTTGTGTCTCTATATACAGCAAGTCCTGAAATGTCAAAGATTTGAGTTCTAATTTTGCAAGCAGAGATACCTGTCTTTTTAAATGGACACACAGCAGCAGTGGCACTCAGAAGTTACCTTCTCTGTGAAAAAAAAGGCTCTCAGTTCCAGGAACAGCAGAGCCAGAGCACTCAGTGCAGCTGTGCTGCAGCAGTGTGCCATGAGGAGTCAGATCAAACATTTCCATCAGAGAAAGAAAATTAGAGAATTTGTAATTTGCTTCAATCCAAGATCCAGAATTTGAAAAAAACCCCAAAAACAAAACAAAGCAAGAACAAAAAAATTTCAATATTTTCACAGTGATACAGCCAGAAAAAGCAGAGCCATGTGAGCAGCTCCAATGCCAGTGGCAAGCTCAAGCTTGATACCTGTTTGTGTAAGTCTGGAGGGAACACTGATGCTAATGTGGGCATATAGGTATTGCTCATTAAAGCCAATCCATGTGTCTCATCTCCTGTGTCTGTCACTGCCAGCTCACCACTTTACGAGGATCCATATCAGGTCACTGAAGCAGATGAGCAGAGGAAGTGAGCAAGAAAATGCAGGGATATTTCTCTACATAATGGAAAGGCCTAAGAACCAGCCTATGTCTGGAAAAAAATATGTACTGCAATCTCCTACCAGCTGGAGGTGAAAAAAAACCACTCAGCTTGTCACAGCTAACTAGAGCTGTTAATTTTATTATCATCTTTATTGCTTTTATATTGCAACAGCACCTAGATGATCGGGCTGGTAGCTGAGAGCCCCACTGTGGCATGAATTGAACACATAGAACGCAAATATAGCCCCTACCTCAAATCACTCACCTGCAAATATCTACTGAGAATTGAAGTGTAGCTTGGTTTTAAGGGAGATTTTAGTGGAGAATTTGGTGCTAAATGTCATATTCTAAAATAAACACCCATGCACAATATGCATTTGTATCAAACTCTCTTGCTCTGCACAGAACAGTCCTTGTCTTTTCTTGGCAGCTCCAGTGACTAAATAAACCTCAGCCTAATATGAAAACAAACAAAAAATCTCTGTTTTCTAAATGTGCAGTGCCTGGTTAGACACTGTGTCAGGAAAAATGCCTGCATTTGATAAATAGCAGGTGTCACTACTGTTCAATAAAATAAGTGGCATTAACAACATCTCTCTTTTCCAGTAACCTCTCGCTAGATTCCAGCAGAAAGGCTGTTTGGCTGAAATTTTGTTCACCTTGCTAGCATTCACGCTCATTATGAAGAATATTTTATTTTTAAGAAAGATTCCAAACACCCAGCTGCCACATCTAGAATCATTAGTGAACACTAGAGTCACAGAACCATTGAATTTTTTGGGTTGGAAAAGTTCTCCAAACTCCTCAAGTTCAGCCTTTGATCCATCACACCCATACCCACTCAACCATGTCACGAAGTGCTACATCTGCTCATTTTTTGAATACTTCCAGGGATGGTGACACCACCACTTTCCCAGGAAGCCCATTCCAATGCTCGACCACCCTTTCAGAGTAGAAAGACCTTGTTAACAGGGATTGTCCCTATGAGACCACATTCTCGTGTAGAATTAATGGAACAGTTTCTTTAACTCAAGAAAAACTCACAGCAAAATTATAGATTTGGTTGCAGGATCTCAGTTCTCCAGTACAAACCAGGGAAAAGCTGATCCCAGTTCACCAATTGCTCACCTGGTGCTGGGTAGGCAGAGACCTCACACCACCTCTTACCTCCACAGACAGCTCAGAGGTGCCTTGATTGATTCTTAGGAGTTAATGTGACACCTGCAAATCTGCCTCAACACTTTGTCCCTGGTGTCAGCCCCTGCTGCAGTCCTGTAAATAATGCAGGGTTTGCAATGTGAGCTCAGGAATTCAATGGTAAATTATTAATATGCTCAGGCATACAGTAAGGCAGACTGAGACATCACTAAGATCCTGCCTCAAACAATGATGAGGACAAGATGCTTCAGAGAACAAATCATGAAACACTGATCTATAAAAATCAGCTTCTCAGCCCCACAAATCCTTTTCAATGGTGGCTTTCATGTGTTAATTGCATCCTGTTAAAAACTAAACAATGCAGCTCATATGTCTGCTGCAAGGTTTACTGTGCCTGTCACTGGGACTTCGGATTTATTTCTCAGTCCTGCATCACGTTCACCTTATGTGATAACTAGGTGTCCACCCAAGCATGAGCACTCATTGATGCTTCTGACAGTGACACTCTTGGTGTTTTTTTTATTAAAATGCAGCAGTTGGACTGTGGAACATCTGACAGGTGTATTTTCTAGAAGTGAAATTAACTATTTTAAGGTTTTAATTTTCACCTATCACACAGATATTAAAATGATATATGGAGAAAGTTGGAGTCACTCTGATTTAGGTTGTCATAGTGATGTGCACAGAAAGTCCAAAACACTCAGGGTGTTGTCATGAAAGACTGAAAATCTGGTGTATTTACATGGAAGAAGCTAGGAAATCTTATTGAAGTGTTTCAAAAACGGTACCTACAAAACAGCAACATGTCTTATCTGATTTGACTGGTCCTTTGGCATTTTTTACTTGTAGAACTTTGTATTGGTTTGAAAGTAAAACCAGTGAGAGACTCCAAGTCAGTAATACAATTTAATAGGAGAAAAGAGAAAAAATAAAATACATGCAATAATATAAAAGAAACAACCACCAACACAGTCAGAAATACAACCTGACACCCTGTCAGTCAGGGTGTTGGTAGCAGTCTGTATAAATGGTGGCTGCAGTCCTCCTGGATGACAGATGTGGTTCCGTTGAAGCAGTGCTGTAGAAGGTGCAGTTTTCCTCCGAAGATCCAGCGATGATGTGGAAATGATCCGACTTTCCTCTGGGATCCAGTAGAAAGGTCTGCCCTCGTGTCCCAAACCCCAGTTTTTTATCTAGGTAGGAAAGGCTTGGCTCCTGCCCCTGGCTGGGGCATCTCCCAATGGGATGATGTAATCTTATCAGTCACACAATAGGACTTAATGGCCCATTAACAGAATATATCTTCTGGAGGAAGGATGGGTTGTGAATAGATAACGATGATCATCCCCCTGATCTTATCAGATGGCACATCAGCAGAGGATATCTCCCCCAGAGATAAGGATCACCACCCCTCCCACATTTTAACAGATGGTGATAGAATACACATTTTTGCATTGTACCCCAGGACAAAAATTAGTGAATACATAAAGATACCTCCTAGGACAGTAATGTTAAAAGACAAATAAACACAGTTAGCACCCAACCTTCATGGAAGTCATTGGGAAGCCAAAATATCTCACAAAAAGCTGTCTAAATAACCCTCCATTGACTCCTGTGCTGTACTGATGTAAAAGCTTGGGCTGCTGTGCCAGATAATGCATTTATAAATCAACACAACACCCTGGCCCAGCTGACAGCAGCTCCATCCAAACAGCTCCTGTTGTATCCAGGCAACATCAGCAGCTCCCTCACAAGGAGCAGGTAAGAAATTTGTTTACCTGGAAGTGAAGACACCCCAAAGTGTCCAAAGTGGTCATAAAACCAAAGCAAAACAGATTAGCATTAGATTACCTTCAGTAAATAAACTTCAAGGCTGCTCCAATTTGTTTAGTAAAAACTGGAAGTGGTTATGATTATTTAAAAACAGGTATATGGCGTATGGTACGTGCTACAATAAAGAATTTTTAGTTGATTTAATTATATCATTTACAAAACAGAACAGCTGGATTTACAAATTGCAGCTTAGTTCCCTGTGTTCTGACCAATATAGCATAATAAAACTGGGAAGTTTTAATGCAAGTTGATCCTGAAATAAAGCATCTTTAGCACACTGATAATACAGAAATTATAGAAAGCCACAGAAAACACCCTGGTATTTATTACTGGTTATACTCAATCACTCCAACTTTTTAGTTGTCTTCATTGTCTGTTTGAGTATGACAACGTAAGAATGGAAAAAGTGTTTCCCTCTCTTCCCCAGGAAAACATAGTGATGGGAGGAAAAGCTCTCTGCATCTACAAAGCTTTTACAAGGGTATAAAACAGGTTTATGGCAGAAGTTTGGCATCTGGACTCTAATCCAAGGAGCTGGATGAAAGGAATTTGCTCTAGATTATAAAAACCCAAGTCCAGAGTACTTGCTAAAATCCATATTTCTCGAACAGATTGTAAATAAAACTTCATAAGGTACTTTATAAGGATGTATTTCCCTGTACCTGTAGTCATTTAAGATTGCAGCAGGGAGATTTCCATACTAAAATAAAAATAACTAGTATTAAACTATCTCAAAAGTATTTATTTATTGATTGTAAGTTTAATTGCATGTTTAAAGATTTTTTAGATATAGCACCAATAATTTGTAAACTCACAGGTGCTGTCCTATATAGAACAATTTTAATATAATTGTAGCTTTAAAATTATTGATTTAGATTAATTAATTTGTATGTTTGTTTTTGAGGTTTGATTTTTGAGGTTTTGGTGAATTTTGGTTGTGGGGTTTTTTGTTTGGTTTTCTTGGTTTTTTGTTTGTTTGTTAGTTTGGGAGGGTTTTTTTGTTCTTTTTTGGGTTTGGAGGTTATTTTCTCCCTTATGCAATGATAAACATCAAGTCTTGAAAAAGCAACAACTTTACCCATAAAATACCCAACTGCACACTCAGACTAGAATTCAGCTTTTATTGTCACTGTTCCACTTTGAACTTAATGTACTGTATCTTAAATGTACATTTTGGAAAATGAATGCCTAAGCACTACCTATGGCTATTTGAGATGCACATCAAATATTCAAGATGCTTAAACTGCAAGCTGTAGACCAAGTACCACTTGTGATGAGAGGCAAGTGACCTTTTTGTTCACTGCTCTTAATCGCTAGTGAAGAAGAATGTGTAAACAAGTAATCGCCCTAACTACATCCTTGTATTCTCTAACCACAACCTTGCATTCTGTCTTGCTTGCGAAAATGCAAAGAACAAGAACTGCTATGCTTGCATAATAACAGACGCTTGTAGATATTGTAGTACTAAGGTCACGGAGAGAACACTGAAGAAGACTGTCGCGAGCCTTCATCAGCGACCACCAGGAGGCAAAATAAGACCCCCTAGCAACAGGCGGAGCAGGCGCAGAAGTGACCGGAAGGATAACTCGGCAGGCAGGCGCAGGCGCAGAAGTATCCGGAAAGAGGACTCGACAGGGGGGGACGAGAAAACTTAAAGGGGGGATCCGAGCCACGACCGGTGCGGCAGTTGGTGGGCAACGACTCCCCTGTCGCCCAGCGCTGCAACTTTGCTTTCTCTTTTCTCTTTTAATAAATTTGTTAACTAATTGACCGAAATAGCCCGTTGTGCTCATTTATAACAACTTGGTGCCGTGACTCGGATCGGGACTCCGCGGGGAGTTCCTCGTCTGAGGGGAGGCGCCCCACCGACTCGGTGGCCCCGGGACTTGGACTTCACCCCGATCCCGACCGACGATCCTAAAATCGAAGAAAAGAGGAAAGCAAAGGGGGTTCGAGGGCCGATACACCCCTTAAGTCTTGTGCACAAGGTCCGGACGAAGACGCAGGACGCGTGAGTATTACGGGAACCGTCCGGGCGGGGTTGGGATCCCGGAGTGCGACTGCGTGGTGTGTGAATGAGAGGGGGGCTGGCAGCCAGACTCCCCAAGCGAGAGCGGACCCTCAGTAGTGCGGTTCCCACAGACCCGCGAGGGCTTGGGCCACGAACCAGGGGAAGCGAGAGTCGATTGTGTGGTTGAAGGCACTCCGGAAGAATGGGGCAGGGGAAGAGTAAGTCCCCCGTGGGCATTAGGCTCCCACCCATACCTAGAGAAAGTCCCTTAGGATTTCTACTAGACAATTGGGAACATTTTCCAAGCACGCAGGGAAAAGACAAGGCTAAAATGATACACTACTGTGTGGAAATATGGGGTGGGAAAGAAATTTCAAAGAATGTGTTTTGGCCCATATACGGGTCCTCAGAAGATTGGGTGAAACAGAAACTAAATACTTGGGTGAACACTAAGAAACCCCTTTGTGTGGAAGAAAGTGACTATGCAAAGGTCTGGGTGGAACGGCCAGAGGTATTCATCTTTAAATTAACAGAAAAATCAAGGGAAAATAAGGATAAGAAAAAGGGAAGCCGGCCAGAGGAAACTTTGATAGCTCCCCCTCCGTATGTACCCCCACCTCAGGTACCGGGAACCGCAGACCCAAGTGCACCTCCCGGAGAGGATTCGGATTCTGACCAATCAGAACATACGGGACCGGTTACCCGCAGTAGGGCTCGGAAAGGACTATACCCACTGAGGGAAATGCCGATGGGGGGGCCCCAGCCGGGTATAGGGTTTATATCAGTACCTCTCAGTTCAGGGGATGTCAGGGATTTTAAGAAGGAAATGGGACATCTACTAGAGGACCCACTGGGGGTGGCGGAGAGGGTAGATCAATTTTTAGGGCCGAATATGTATACTTGGGAAGAATTACAGTCCATACTAAACATCCTGTTCACGGCCGAAGAAAAGAATATGATCAGGAGAGAAGGCATGCGTATTTGGGACGCACAGCATAGGCAAGGGCCAGCGGCAGACATCAAGTGGCCTTTACAGAACCCCAATTGGGACCATCAAAATCCAGCCCATAGAGTCCATATGCAAGACCTTAGGACAATAATTGTACAAGGGATTAGAGAGTCGGTCCCGCGAGGTCAGAACCTCAATAGGGCCTTTAATGAAAGACAAAAGAAGGATGAGACCCCCACAGAATGGTTAGAGAGACTACGGAAGAATTTTCAACTCTATTCGGGGATGGATCCGAACGATCCGATGGGGCAGGCAGTGTTGAAAGTGCATTTTGTTTCAAAATCTTGGGAAGATATTAGAAAGAAGATACAAAAGTTAGAGGATTGGCAGGACAGGGGACTGGATGAACTATTGAGAGAAGCACAGAGGGTTTATGTGCGAAGGGAAGACGAGAGTCATAAACGCCAAGTCAGAATGATGGTAGCTGCGGTGCGAGAGAGCAGGGAGTGGGAAAAGGGACCGAAGCAATCTGGGCGGAAGTCAGCTGAAGTTCGGGATTCTGGAGGGAGACAGGATTCAAAGGTGTGTTTCTACTGTAGGAAGAAGGGGCACTTCAAGAGGGAATGTCGCGCTCGGATTAGAGATGAAAAGGAGTTTAAGGAGGACTAGGGGGGTCAGGGGCTCTACCTATTGGGGACCCGAAAACATCAGAAAGAGCCCTTGATAAAGCTAAAAGTGGGTCCCCATGGCCAGGAGATTATCTTCCTGGTCGACACTGGTGCAGAAAGATCAACGCTCCAGTCTATACCCAAAGGGTGTGCCCTGTCAAGAGACACTGCTACAGTTATCGGGGCAAAAGGAGAACCCTTTGATGTGAAAATAATAAAAGAGGTAATGGTGGAATCAGAATCTAGATTAGGGTTAGGAGACTTTTTGTTGGTTCCAGAATCAGATTACAATTTACTGGGCAGGGATATGATTATAGAATTGGGTATTCAAATAGAGGTAGTGGAAAAAGAAATACGAATCAGACTTTGCCCTCTGAGACAGGAGGATGAAAAAGAAATAAATCCGGAAGTATGGTATAACCCTGGAAGCGTGGGGCAGTTAAGGATCTCCCCCTTTAAAGTCAAAATCAAAAACCCTGAGATCCCCGTAAGAATAAAGCAGTATCCTATATCCCTGGAGGGAAGGAGAGGGTTAAAGCCTGAAGTAGACAGGCTATTGAGCCGGGGGTTACTAGAACCTTGCATGTCACCATACAATACACCGATCCTCCCAGTCAAAAAGGCGGACGGGTCCTATCGCCTAGTACATGACCTCAGGGAGATAAACAAGAGAACAATAGCCAGATTCCCAGTGGTGGCAAACCCATACACGTTGTTGAGTAGATTAGGTCCGAATGATTTGTGGTACAGCGTGATAGATTTGAAGGACGCCTTTTGGGCTTGCCCTCTTGATGAATCTAGTAGGGACTACTTTGCCTTTGAGTGGGAGGATCCGGATACGGGGAGGAAACAACAGCTCAGATGGACAGTACTGCCCCAGGGATTTACCGAATCCCCAAACTTGTTTGGGCAGGCTTTAGAACAGATTTTAACGGATTATCAAATAGGTCCTGGGGTAACCCTGATACAATATGTCGATGACTTGTTGTTAGCAGGGAAAGAAGAGGAGGAAGTAAGGAGGGAAAGTATAAAGCTCCTAAATTTTCTAGGACTTAAGGGCCTGAAGGTTTCAAAGGCTAAGTTGCAGTTTGTGGAAGAAGAAGTAAAATACCTAGGACATTATTTAAAAAGGGGCGAAAAGAGGATAGACCCAGAAAGAATCCAAGCCATCCTATCGCTACCAATACCGAAGAATAAGAGACAGATTCGGCAAATCTTGGGCCTCACGGGGTATTGTAGACAATGGATTGAAAACTATAGTAGTAAAGCTAGATTTTTATACCAGAAGCTAACACAAGAAGGGTTAATGAAGTGGACTCAGGAGGACACAAATAAATTGGAGGAATTAAAGGAGAGTCTAGTTCATGCTCCGGTCTTGAGCCTCCCAGATTTAAAGAGGCCATTCTTCTTGTTCGTAAATATAGAGGAAGGAATTGCATTTGGGGTGCTTACCCAGGACTGGGCAGGGAAAAGAAAACCCGTGGCATATTTATCAAAAATTTTAGACCCTGTAAGTAGGGGCTGGCCCACATGCCTACAGATGTTGGCCGGATGTGCATTGTTGGTAGAGGAGGCTAGGAAAATTACTTTTAATAGTAGCCTAAAGGTATTGTCCCCCCATAATATCCGGGGTGTAATGCAACAAAAAGCAGATAAATGGATATCTGATGCTAGACTCCTGAAATATGAGGGGATTCTACTAGAATCACCAGATTTTACCCTAGAAACCACCACTTTACAAAACCCAGCTGCCTTCCTGTATGGAGAAATGGAACAGGGACCTTTAACCCATGACTGTCTAGCCACTATAGAAGAACAAATGAAGATTAGGCCTGACTTAGAGGAGGAAGAGTTAGATGAAGGGGAAAAACTGTTTGTGGATGGATCCTCTAGAATAGTAGGAGGGGAGAGGAAATCTGGGTATGCTATTATAGGGGGAACTGATTTACGGGTAATAGAATCAGGGGCCCTAGACAGGTCATGGTCAGCCCAAGCATGTGAATTGTATGCTATACTTCGGGCCTTGACACTCCTAAAGGGAAAAGAGGGGACGATATATACTGACTCCAAGTATGGATTCGGGGTGGTACATACCTTTGGAAAATTATGGGAAGAAAGGGGGCTGATAAATTCACAAGGAAAGGGATTGATCCATCAAAAGCTTATAGTGGAAGTATTACAGGCCTTAAGGGGACCAAAGAAAATAGCAGTGGTTCACTTAAAAGGACACCAACCAGGAATAGACTTTAAGAGTAGGGGAAATAATGCTGCTGATCAAGAGGCAAGACGGGCAGCAGTGAGGGAGATGGTCTTGAAGGAGAAGCCACAGATTAGGGAAACACTGGAGAAGGAAGATGTAGAACTTATATTTACTAGTGAAGAGAAGGAAAAATTGAGGAAAATGGGGGTAAAAGAAGATAGGGGAAAGTGGATGACAGAAGACGGGCGAGAAGTATTGCCCAAAGCAGTGGCCCAACGGATGTTGTATAGGCTACATCAGGGAACACATACCCGACCAGGGACACACTGGGGGGCTCAAGGGTTAGTTGACCATTTCGCGACTAAATTTATGAGCATTGGACTACTAGATATGGCTAAATATATCACCAAGAACTGTCCTACATGTCTGCGAGTCAATCGTAGCAACCTGAGAAAACTACCTCCAGGGGGACGGCCATTAGCAAAAAGACCATTTGCAAATCTGCAGATAGATTTTACAGAGCTACCCAAAGTAGGGCGGATTAGATATCTTTTGGTAATAGTGGATCATCTTACCCATTATGTAGAAGCATTTCCAACAGTCAGGGAAACAGCCCGAACGGTAGTAAAGACTTTGCTCGAGGAAATAGTGCCCAGGTATGGAGTGCCTGAAACTATTGATTCGGATAAAGGCCCGCACTTTACATCAAAGGTGACACAAGAACTGGCAGAGGCGCTGGGAATAAAATGGGAAAAACATACCCCTTATCATCCACAAAGCTCGGGGAGAGTAGAAAGAATGAACGGGGAAATAAAAAAACAGTTAACTAAATTGGTATTAGAGACTAAATTATCATGGGTAAAATGCATTCCGTTAGCCTTACTAAAT
Organism: Acridotheres tristis; assembly: GCA_037013685.1. Taxonomy (NCBI): domain Eukaryota; kingdom Metazoa; phylum Chordata; class Aves; order Passeriformes; family Sturnidae; genus Acridotheres; species Acridotheres tristis. The sequence continues at coordinate 151,714 of CM072898.1, read as the reverse complement.
ATTAGGACTCAGCCGCGGGCAGATGTGGGATTGTCCCCATTTGAAATGCTATATGGAATGCCGTACAACCTGGAGAGGGTTCAGACTCACCCTAACATTAGTGATCAATATCTCAACAAATATTTAATAACGTTAATGAAATTTAGGAAACAACTATGGGAAAAAGGAATGTGGGCTCAGAGACCACCTCTAGATCTTGTGTTGCACCAGGTACAACCGGGAGATTGGGTTCTGGTCCGGAGCTGGAAAGAGAACCCGCTGACACCGAAGTGGGAAGGACCATACCTGGTGTTACTTACAACAGATACCGCGGTACGAACAGCAGAAAAGGGGTGGACTCATGCCAGCCGAATAAAGGGACCGGTAGATCCATCTGAGTTCTCCAAGAAAAATAACTCCCGCTGGGAAATAAAAGGAACAACTGGTGATTTAAAGCTCGTCCTAAAAAGAACCTCATCTTGACACCCAGGGAAGTAAATGGACGCGGGGGACATTTGGGTGGGAGATGACTGGCTATTACAGAAAGAGTTAATTGGGACTTCCGAGGCGCCGGGATACTGTAAATATCTAGAGGAACTTGCTCAGCAACCATATTACAGACCTGTGAGATTAGAATACCATAGCCAATTGTATAATGGAGAAGGGAATGCAAAGCATAATGATATTAAAGTAGCGTGTAGTTGGTTAGATTGTGACTGCTACCCGTTTGCATGCTTCTGTTGTAAAATTTGTAAAGAGTTGTGGTGGGTCCACTGCAAGAAAGGGAGGGCTCCTAGAAGTGTGTGTCAGCCCTGTTGGGAGGAACAGCGCGAGCTGACTGCTTTGGTTTTGAACCAAAAAGTAGCAGCCCGAGAGCTGAAAGTGGGATCCCCGCTCTGGTGGCAAATATATTCAAAGGGGGTGAACCCCGACTTATATTGCTATCACCCCAACGAACCTTCTGGGCCATTTAAGACAGACATTGTGTCAGTCAAGTGTCGTAAGCAAGTAAAAGAACTCAGGTGTGATATTCCACCATTGAAAGATAAAAATTGGCATTCCAAAAGGAAGTGGAAAAGAGGAGTGAGTTCCGCCCCTGAAGAATATCCTTGCTGCCGTGAAGATGGTACACCTCGCAGTTAGTAGCAACCTAACTGGCGAGCGAGGCAGAGGGGTAAAAGGTGGGGACAGAGAATCTCACACAGGAATAGCCGTAGAAGTGCTTACAACCCTTAATAACCAGGAGCTTGGAGGTGATAGTATAAAGGGGATTAGAAAAAGAACTAATTCTATTCACCGCTCTTGCATTGGACATCACCTAACTCTAATGATGTGCATAATAACAAAGATGGGACTGGTGAGAGGAACGGAACAAAGTCATGAGCCCTTTGAATGGTCCCTCAGTAGATGGGATGCCCCTAGACCACTACAGACAGTTGTTACTTCAGGAGCACCGAGTTTCATAGTAGGACTATGTAACCTAACTAACATACCACATTGTGGGAGAGTTCTGAATTTAACAGGATTTTACATGTGTCCAGCATCAAACCCAGGAAAGTCATATTGTAATTACCCGGGAGAGTACTTTTGTGGATATTGGGGCTGTGAAACTATTGCTTCTGACTGGGGGACGGGAGGAGATCTTTTTTTAAAGGCAGGATTTGGACCAGTGGGCTGTACCAAACCCCGGCGGGGACCCTCTGGAGAGATGGTATACGCAGGAACCTGTTCCTTTATATATCTTAATGTCTCCCAGCCGGGAAAAGCTGAATGGGCAGTAGGGAAAACATGGGGAATTCGTCTCTGGGAACCAGGGAGGGATAGAGGCAATATGATCCTAATAAAAAAGAAGCCTGTACCACATGACCCAGAGCCAGTGGGACCTAACCCGGTCATAGGGGATGAGAGCAAGGGAACTATTACAAGCCTTTTGGTCCCGGGAGGAAATAAAACAGAAAACAAGAATGAAACCCAAGATTGGCCTGAAAAGAATCCATCTATCAGCGAATATAATACACTTTGGAAGGTAATGCAAGCTACCTTTAAGGTGCTGAACGATACATACCCTAATTTAACTAAAGAATGTTGGCTATGTTACATGATGAAACCACCCTTTTATGAGGCCATAGGATCCACCGCTGAACACAGATGGGTGAATGGAACAAATCCCAGGGAATGTTTATGGAAAAAGGGACAAGATAGTACCCCTGGAATATCTCTGGCTCAGGTGAGTGGTAAAGGAAGATGCGTAGGGAATATCCCTAGAAACAAGGATTATCTATGCCAGATAAAAATATCTATATCAGACCTAAAGCAGCCAGCTCAATGGCTCCTCCCGGCCGTAAATACAAAATGGGTTTGTAATACCTTAGGAGTCACACCATGTCTGGCAGTCAATAGTTTCAATAGTACCTCAGAATATTGTATCCAAGTTCTAATCCTCCCTCGAATAGCATACCATTCTAAGTATTATGTCCATGAGCATCATATCATCCCTGAACATCATTTAACAAAGAGAGAACCATTCACAGCCCTCACTGTAGCAGTTCTACTTAGCATGGGAGGTGCCGGACTTGGAACAGGTGTGGCGTCCTTAGTTAATCAACAGCAAGGAATGAGAAATTTGAGAGCTTCTGTAGATGAGGATTTGCAGAGAATAGACAAAGCTATAGATGGATTAGTAAAGTCAGTAAGATCCTTATCCGAAGTAGTATTACAGAACCGTAGGGGGTTAGATCTTTTGTTCTTACAGCAAGGAGGGCTATGTGTGGCTTTAAGAGAAGAGTGCTGTACCTATGTGGATCATACTGGTGTAACGGTTGATGCCATGGCAGAGTTAAGGAAACAAATTGAGCAAAGAAAAAGAGAACAAGAAGCACAACAGAGTTGGTATGAATCCTGGTTTAATCGCTCTCCTTGGTTTACAACCCTTTTGTCTACCTTAGCAGGACCACTAATATTATTTGTTCTAACGTTAACCTTTGGACCCTATATCTTTAACAAACTTATCAATATAGTCAAAAGAAGAATAGAAGCTGCTCATTTAATGCTTGTTAGGGCGAAGTATAAGCCGTTAAATAGAGGAGAAGTGGAAGACTATTTAGAACTTAGCAGAAAAGAACTGGTAAGATACAGTGAACAAAAAGAGTAAAAACAAAAAAGGGGGGATTGTGATGGGAGGCAAGTGACCTTTTTGTTCACTGCTCTTAATCGCTAGTGAAGAAGAATGTGTAAACAAGTAATCGCCCTAACTACATCCTTGTATTCTCTAACCACAACCTTGCATTCTGTCTTGCTTGCGAAAGTGCAAAGAACAAGAACTGCTATGCTTGCATAATAACAGACGCTTGTAGATATTGTAGTACTAAGGTCACGGAGAGAACACTGAAGAAGACTGCCGCGAGCCTTCATCAGCGACCACCAGGAGGCAAAATAAGACCCCCTAGCAACAAGCGGAGCAGGCGCAGAAGTGACCGGAAAGATAACTCGGCAGGCAGGCGCAGGCGCAGGAGTAACCGGAAGGAGGACTCGACAGGGGGACGAGAGAACTTAAAGGGGGGATCCGAGCCACGACCGGTGCGGCAGTTGGTGGGCAACGACTCCCCTGTCGCCCAGCGCTGCAACTTTGCTTTCTCTTTTCTCTTTTAATAAATTTGTTAACTAATTGACCGAAATAGCCCGTTGTGCTCATTTATAACACCACTAATACATTTGAAAGCAAGGAATCATTGTGCCAGCAATCAAACAAAAATCAAAGATCAGTAACATTTTGCTGAAGGTGTAAGTATGGATAATCAAAGAATACTTCTAACACTTTTATCTTATTTTAAAATATTTTCTTTTGAAGTAATGTGCGGTTATGTCATGTTTAAGGCAATGTCTGTGGGGAGGTTCATTACCAAGAATTTTCACTACCCATTTAAGAAAGTTTAATTTTATGCTTGCACTGAGCACAGCTGTATCTTTCTTTGAGAAAGCATTTCAAGATTTTCTTCAAAATGCCATGTTAGATTTTACAAGTACTGAATTTCCATTGTTACTAGGGCACTAAAAAAGAAGATATTTGTATAAACTGGAAGCAGAACCACTCCAGGTACCTGTTTCTTCATTGTTACACATGGCTATCCCAATCATTATGTAACGTTGCAAAGGCAAAACACTTCAGATCTGTATTTTTTACCGCGGTAACTCTGTTCTCTCCTTTAGAAACTTCAGGAGTTACAGGAACAGGCAGAAAGGAAAGGACTTCTCTGTGCAGCACCCCACAGAAAGAACTGGAATGCTGATGGGGTCCCTGCTTTGTTGTTTGATGATGAAATCGCCCCCAGCAGTGACACGCTCGCCTTGGCTTAGCCAAGAGGCAGCTCTGTCCCTTGGATCCATGTAAAAGGAGAAATTACCTGAGAGGTACTGTCCCAACTCTTAACCTAAGGCAGCAAGAGCCATGTGCTTCTGCCAGTGCCATGCGAGAGGAGCTGGTAGCTTTAATTCCATGCCCATTTCATAGCTTCCCTCTCTCATCTCTGTTTTCTCAGTAGGTCTTCATGTAAAAAGAGAATTCAGAAACTGCAGAAGCAGCCCTGGCAGGCTGGGCTATGGGAGCCACCGTTTCTGTCTGTAGCATGCACTGGCTGCAGTTTCACTCGCAAGCCCCTACTCCCATTCCCTTTGTGACTCAGCTTTCCGGAGAGTAGCATTTCCTTCCCTGCAGAGCTCCTAGAGCCTATGCAAAGCTTCTGGGAATCACTGATTAAGAGGCACTAAAGGAGTGTTTTTCTCATCCTCTTCACAGTCCCCTCTTTTCTCCCTAACCCAGTTTGTTTTCATCACTTTAACTCTGTCAGTAAAACACAGCTTGCCTCTCTCTGCTCAGATTCAGAACTTCCTTCAGAAGGATCTGAGACGTTGGAAACTAGACAGAGCTGGCCTAAGGCTGAAGGGAGGGGAAATTAGTGAAAAAATACTGCACGTTGTGCTCTGCCAGTGTTAGACACCACAACTGCATTGGAGGAGGGGAGCAGACAGTTTTCTGTGCTGTTGAGTTGCCTTAAGCATTACTGAACACAAAAACCTGCGAAGAACAGCCCACCTGTACCCAGTCTGTGTGTATCACTTATTATTTACATGTTCTTTCATCTCTCCTGCTCTGAATGGTTCAGTCGAAGACTTGCTAATGAAAAAAAGTCAATTCGGAGGAAACAGGAAAAAGCATGCAAGTAATGACACACCTGAGAGAGGGTAAATGAGTGGAAGTTTAATTCTGAAATGTTTTCCTCACAAAAAGACTATGGTAATACTGTGATGGCAAATTTCAAGGGAAGAGTGGAATAGGTAACTCTTTTACCAGTCATTACTTGTAAATGAACAATTAGACATTAATATAGGGCTACGAAAAATTAAGTTCATTAAAGTGCAATTGAAAAGGAAAAGTGAAAAGGAGGCTCAGGGGGGCCCTTGTGGCTCTGCACAACTCCCTGACAGGAGGGGACAGCCGGGGGGATTTGGGATCTGCTCCAGAGAACAGGGACAGGAGGAGAGGGAACGGCCTCAGGCTGGGCAGGGGAGGCTCAGGGTGGACAGCAGCAGGAATTTCCCCATGGAAAGGGTGGGCAGGGATTGGCAGGGGCTGCCCAGGGAGGTTTGGAGTGCCCATCTCTGGAGGTGTCCCAGGAAGGGCTGGAGGTGGCACTCAGAGCTCTGGGCTGGGGACAAGGTGGGGATGGGGCACAGCTGGGACACCATGGGCTGGGAGGGCTTTTCCTGCCTTAATGATTCTGTGTATGAAAATCATAAATGGGCTACCAGACTAATCCAGAACAAACAGTTCATACAATGAGACCAGAATTGTAGAGTGAGATTTAGCAGAAGTGCAAGTGCAAGAGCAAGTGCAGAATTCCTTTTAATGACAAAAGGTGGGCAACGAAAGGGTAATGTAGGAATCCTAAAAAGCTCAATGGCAAAGAGTGGGTGCAGGAAAAAACTGGAAAAGAAACAACAGGAAAACATATATTTTTGGGCATTTTTTGAAAGGTACCTTCAGGGTGATAGCTCTGAATATTCCTCTCAAGGGGATCTTTCAGAAAGATGGCATTGCTTTAAACTTGTACAACAAATGGGACATAAAAGATAAAGCTGAAAAGAACCAGTTCACTAGATACTCTTCAAATTAATATTACTGTGGCTCAATAATAAACATCAACATTCATGGCTTTTTAAAATAAACCATTTGGGAAGGGCAGGTAACTTTGCCTAATATCACTGTTACAACAAAAGTGCAATTTCTAATGCCTATATTTTAAAAGATCACATGCCAAAGACACTAAAAGTGTATAAACTGAGACAGAAAATGTCTTAATGGTGATGGCTTCCACAGGTCACTGAGTTGAACTTACACTGAGAAGATCAAAGGTGACCTGGTTGCACTAATTCAATTGTTTCTCTTCCCAGAGAAAATATTGTTAAAAAGACTTTGCAATCAACAGTGAAAATACACCAGATCTGCTACTTCTTGTTGTGCATGTAAGAAATCAGGGAAGTTTTTTATTATTACTGCAAGTTGCCAAGGTGAATCACCTACATCCTCCTGCTGGTTTGATTTCCATATGGTGATTAGGGGATTTTAAATATATATCTAGTCTAGACTAAACACAAATAAATTTATAAATTTCTGATTGAGGATACAGCTGAGTGTGCTTGGCCTATTCTGCCTTCTGTGGGAACTCACAATATTTAGTCCCCTAAGCAAAGATTAGTGTTTTCCAAATCAGGGCTCTTGGTTAAAGAGTTGTCTGTGTTACTTTTCCCTGCTTCCCATCTGGTATTATGGAATGAGAAACCAACCTTGGTCCTCTACCTCATGAAAATGCTAAGAACGAAAGTTCTTTTTCAGGACTTTGAGAGATAAACAGCCATTTTTTCTATTTTGAAAACACTGCAAGAAAGTTCTGTCATACAGCATTTCAAAAATGGTCTATAACTCAAGGGCAGGCAGGGGGAAGCCATTAGGGATTGCAAAGAGGTGAGTCAGAACAGATGAGAGAGAAATATGTGTTGCAGCAGCAGATTTAAAAACGAAAGAAGACTGAAAACTTCTGAGGATATTATCTAAAAAAAATAAAGTTCAAATTGTTAAAAAAGGTTTATCAATATAGTGAAGTTTGAATTAAGCAGCAGATCAGCAATTCCAACATTTTCATAGACAAGACTTGCTAGTGGTGCTTAAGATTTCACGTATTTTTCACTACACCTGTTTTAAGCTATTAATTGATGCTTAGATCCAAGATTGGGATCCATGGCTCAAAATTAAATGTTTTCTAATGAAAATGAAAAGTGGATTGAAAGAGTGAAAAAAGAGTGAAAAATCAAGACAATTTTCTCATACCATACCTCAGACAGTCCTAAAAAGTTGCAAATGCCAACAATGTGCGATGTGAAACAATTTCTCTGGCTGTGGCTGGAAGAGAGAAAAAGTTTCCCCACATATTTACAGGTAACAAAGGATAAAGTGCCTGAAGAGTCTCTAGTGAACAGAGAGGTGCAGTGGAGAGAAAAATGAAGACAAAGTTAATTGGCAGGAGAAGTGCAGTAGGAAGGCAGGGAAATTAATTCCACAATTTCTAACTGGAATGTCTCCTAGAGGACAGCATGGCCGTTTATCAGTGCAACCACCTGGCTGCCATCCCAAGTGATGCCTTAATAGAACTTGATCCACTCATGATGGGGTCCAGACATTGGAAAACCTCAGAGTCTGCTTTACATTAAGTTCTTTAGTGTTATTCTGTACCCTTCTAGCACTTCCTTTATCCTGTACACCCTGGATTATCAGGAAGCTGGAGCACACATAGGCCACAGGAAAAATTTACAGAATTCTCCTTTGTGAACACCGGGAGCAGCAAAAATCCCAGTGAACTTTTGCCTCTTTTTGAGCACAGGGTTATCAGTCCAAGATATTGCAGCAATCATCATCATCACATCATTCTGACTTCACTCCAGTAAAAGGAGATTTTTATTTATGTTTATAATACATTGGGATGGGAAAAACAACTGTATATGGTTACCTGAGAGAAAAATAACTGATGCATCATATAAGCACTGCTGATGCTAATCAAGTCTTACCTAAAAATATAATATGTCCTGTATAAATAAGAACTGGTTCAGATTAATGGAAACCATGCTTTGAATGTATTTTTAACCAGAGCACACCATGGTTCCTTTTCTGTTTAATTAAATGAATGTTAAATAAGTTGGTTTCTGAGCAACTTAGAAATTCCTAAGAAATTTGTGAAGTTTGTATAAACACCAGCTCTTATCCTGGCAGATACTTATATTGCAATTATGATTTATGAACTAATGAATGAAGTACAAATGAGATACATGCTGCTAATCCTTTTATTCTTCCTCAATTACTGAGATTAATCAAACATAATCTCTATTGCTCCAAGCAAGCCTATTCCCAAACAGAATGTGCATGGAGAAGCTACTGGGCTGTAAATGTGTTATCTGAAAGAAATGAAAAAGAAAAGGCATTTTTGTTCTTTTTGTACTTGTTATCAATGATGGGGGCTAAAAGATTATTAACTCTGCAGCATCAATTCCATACTCTGTAAAATTTCTTGGATCTAGCAGATGTTAGTCCAGTCTCCCCCATCTACTTCAGCTTTTCTTCTGTGATCTCTGAGATACAGTTCTAGTTTGGCAGCCTACACTGGATTTAGTAACATGAAAGACAAGCTAATTATTTCTACATTCTTATGTATCATAAGAATATAAAAAAAGTGTGGTTTTCCCTGACACAATTTTATAAATTTTTTTATAGGACTACACTATTACTATTTTTGTAACTATTGCCATTTGGGTGTCTCCCACAGTTCAGTGCTGGAAACAAAACCACCATTTCCACACATGGGCCTTCAGGATCTTTTGCAGCATCTAAGCTTTAGAAATCTCTCCACATCACCATGTCCAGTTTTTGCAAAACAGGAAATGCCTGACAGGGTTTGGAATTCAAATGTCCATTACTTCTGAGTCCACAGACAGAAGCAGCTATGAAGGTTAGATTTTGGGGATCAAAAAGCTTCCTCGGAGGATTATTTGTCTTTCCACTGTTGCCTCTTTGTGTGCAGGGCACAAGTAGAGCCATGCACACCTTGCAGCCTCTCCAGGGTGTCATTAGGGGAACTGGAGTGTGTTCCTCAGGCTACAAAACAACATTTTTAGACTCTGAAATTGACTGGTAGTGTAGCTTAAAACGTGGTAAGTTGAAATGTTCAATGATAAATGTTCCCTAAATTACTATCATTATGTAAAAGATATTACCCTTAATAGTCTGATGGTATACAATGATGAGTTCAGAAATACCCTGCAATTAGGAGCTTAATTCCAGGCTCTCATTACACCACAAAGTATTTCTTCAAACTTAGTTTTGAATGGAATAGTTTCTTCCGAAACTGCCATGCCAAAAAAATGTTAACGTCCAGAATCCTAAGATCATATTGAAAGTAATTAAATAGTTTTATGTTGCATTCAGTTCACGATGGACGGATTCATTATGTTCACAATGTGAGAGTGGAGTATCACCACTATTTAGAGATGCAATTAGGATCTCTCTTATAGTTGTGACAGGCCAATGTAAATGTAATCACATACCAATTAGCAAGTAATTATCCTGTTGCTACCTAAGTTCATGCCTTGAGTTAGCAAGTACCCTGAACCTGAGTTCTTAAATAGAAGAACAATGATTTGATTTGATTAGATTTATACACCAAAGAAAATAATGGAATTCTTTCATACAAAAATTCACCTAAGCACTATATTGCCATACTATGAGAGTATCAGATTTTAAATGGGGAAAGAAAATTACTAATAGTAGCGATTAATATTAAAAATTAACATTAACAGGCCTTTTTTTTCTAACAGAAGCAATCTGGGATGAATCTGGCCCATTAACAATTTGAAACGTTAAACTATTTGTTGAATGGTTCTGTGGCCTTCCTTCCTTCCTTGCTGTCAGTAACCTGGGAATAGCTTTATTGAAATGAAGAGAAGAATCAAGCTGAGAAGAAAAAGGTGCATCATCAGTCTTGTGACCTGTGTTTATGATGGCAACTTTAATCTCTTTATTTTATGTTGTTCAGGAGATACCTTCTCCACAGTGAGCATCTTCTTTGGTGTGCACCAAAAGCCATTTAATCTCAATCTAATAAAGCACTAACCAAAACAATTTTGCAGATTATAGGAGCAAACTGAAAGTTAAAATATTAACGCTTATAATAAAATGAAAAGGAAAGAAACATATGGCTTAAGGAAACCCAAATTCAGCTTACTGTCTGTCTGCTGTTGAAAATGAATGATGGTCCAATCTTCTGCTTCTCTGCCAAGAGCTTTGGGTCATTTTGAAAATCTTCATTGCTGTAACAATGCCCACAAGTTTAAAAACTTTATCAAGATCAGTAGAAAAGCATTTCAGGTCACTTTCCTTGCTCCTGAGAGATATTTTTCTTTGTTTTCAGTGTTATCCTTTTGGGAATTGCTTTTTCTCACATGTCTATTTATTTCAATTTATTCCATTCTCCAAGAAAAAAATTATGTGCATCTGGAAAATTGTGGGATTGTTTTAAACATAATTAAAATTTAAAGGTAAATCACCACTACATCTGTTTTCTAGGTCATAACATGTGTCTTATCTTTAATTTTTTTTTACTTCTCTCTCAAGTTCAGTTCACATTTTGCAGCTAATTGCATAGTGCAAATGAGCATCAGCCCTGAGGTTTGAGTTCCAGGCTTTGGTATTTGTACAAGTGATAAAAAATGAACCTGGCATCAAAAGTGAACACCAAAAGTGTTCCAAAAAAGTAAATCTGGTCTTGAAATTAGTCTCTAAGAAAGTTAAACTGTATAAAATAGGGACAGTCACAACATTGTACCCAAAAATAAAGTCCTAATATAAAATAATGACTGTTGTAGGTATTGCCAACAGACCCCACTGTATTCTCTCACACAAAATATTGCATGTGGATGCTGATAAAGTCCTCCAACAGATTTTGTTAGTGAGGATACCTGTCGATTTTCATCATAACCCACATGGAACTTTCAATTTAATTTTTAGATTTGCCTTAAAACATTCAAATACCATCCCACACTTCCAAACTGGATTAAGAAATTATTTATTCTTCACCATTCTGAGTGCTCTCACTTATAAAAGTGGAAGTTCAGGTGATGTCTTTCTTCAATTTCTAGTAATGCTCTGAAATTTCAAATTTGTAAAACTCTCTATTCTTTCTACATTTACTCCTCTGTGAGATAAGTCACAACATGCTGAACCATGATATTCAGCTTTATTATAATTACTAAATTGCTGTTTACTACATTTATCGTCTCCATTTAATGTATTCATCCATCCCTGCCCCTTGTATACATTTGGTGTTCATCATTAAGTTTGAAAAGCAGATTTATTTAAATACTGAAATGAATTTGTGCCTCCCACAACAAAGAGTAGCAACATTCCTCTTTCTCTAGACATCCTTCAATAAAAACGGCCTCAATTTTAACATCAAAAACAAAAGGAAATGGTTAATCAGCCCTGATAATTAATTTTACCAATTTCTTAAAGTCCTTTGGGTGCATCAGTAGGTTAGTTTGAAACAAGGTTATCAAGCCCTTGATCAATAAGAGCTGAATTGATTTTTTCTGCAATTCAAAAGCAATTTTCAAATTTGTTCCCTAAAATTTTTTTATTTGTTTTCTGACTGAAGGTAAGTAAGCCAGTTTCATGTCTTTCTTTGCCATGACAGTCATATGTAACAGCCTAAAGAATGGCCTAGAAAAGTGCCTCTTGATGACTGCTTTCCAAAATCCAATTTATTTTAATGGAAGATTTACAGAAAGTATACATTGTTGTTCCAGCATAAGTAAAAATACTTCTGTGAAGTGCATAATGTGCTATGATTTCGCTCTTCATTATTCCCACTTGGATTTCCATCACTGAAGAATTCCCCATCCCTTTCTATATTATTAATCAGCCAATAACACCCAAGGGCAGGTTAGTTAAACCAAAGCAAGGCGCAAAACATTGATATGAGTTTAGATTCCAGAATTCAAGCCCAAAATCAGCATCTAGGCCTAAGGTAATTTCTTCAGCCAACCATCATTTCTTACACTTGGCTGCTTGAATAAATAAAAATGAGAGCTCAAGTGGTTTTACAAAACCCAAGTCACTCACAGGCAATTCTGCATCCTGAATAAATACATCAGTAAAGAAGAAGACCAGGGGAATAGTATCCATCTATTAATTTTTAAGCACATGATCCAATTTGGGAAACCACCCCACATACATCTGCAGAAGAAGGAGAAGAAATAAAGAGAAATTTTAATACTAATTCAGATTCCCACAACTTCAGAGCTTGGCCTATTCCACCAGCTGAAATACGTTCCACTGTCCCACTACACTGCTGCTCTTCAGAATATATCTCAAGTTCCATGGCCTGGTTACTCAGCAAGCCCAGTCTTTAGGGCTCTGAGTTGGAGAAGTTGTCAAAAAGGCTGAGAAGTACACTTCCAAACCAAATGTATTTATAAATACATGTGGTTAAGTGAAAAACATTAACATCCATTGAACCACCTCTTGCTTGTTTAGAGCTGAAGTGAAGCTGCCTAAACTTTCCTCATTTGTCTTTGCCCTTTTTCATAGTTTTCCAATCAGAAATTATGTTAGAAGCTTGATGTCCTTCCCTCTTATAGCCTTTCCTAAACAAAGAAGAAACACTCTCACTCTCCCTTGTTTTTATGAGCTGTAAAAGTTATTAATGGCTGAACTCTTAATCTGATGTCCCCTTTTTGTTTGTCCAAGAAAGAACTTCCACACTGACAGGTGTTCCTGCCCCATGTTCAAGTATCTACTCTTGATACTTGAGGATTCTTAGTATTATCATGTTATTTGACATCAGTTGGGTTTTGTACAAGCTTCTATGATTTTAGACGGGGTATTTTTGCCATTCCTCTCACTATTTAGCTCCTCTTATAGCCAGAGCCACTCATCATGGCCTGACCACAGTAGCTACAATTTTGTGGCACAAAATTCTTTGCAGAATTTGGTTGAAATCAGACCTTCATTGAACAAACACATCTAGACCCCTGCTTTTGTAATTACACAAAAAAGAAACTGCTATTGCAAATGTTTTCATGTGGATTTAAAAAACACTAATAATACTACCGATTCAAGCTGGACTGATGCTGCTTCCAACTGATTAAGGCAAAACTTTTTTGAACACTTAATATTCAGACTATTTCTTCCACTTACTAAATAGATGCTATTGAGAAAAGCTGACCAAAGAAAACAACAAAGAAAACAATACTTCAGTTGTTCTAAAACAGCCTTTTGCTTTAGAAAAGAGCAAATCTTAATCCATTTCCATAAGGGCTTTGTAAAGTATAATAAACCCTCAGTGATTTTAGAAGATGACAGGGGAAAGAATCTATACTTGTTTCTCCTTGGGAAGGTGGTGTAGAAGGATTACATTTAAATACTCCTATTTCATATGTTATCTAGGCAAAAATCAGCCCCCTTGAACCCCTTTGAACCCACTAGGAACCCCTTTGAATCCCCCGAATCCCCTTTGAGCCCCCTTTGAGCCCTCCAGGCAGAAAATTGGGTGGACCCTCCCTTCCATGCCAACTTTCCTGTCCCAACACAATGTTTAGGATAAAATGTGGTTACACCTCATCCTTCACAATTATCTACTTCAGGCTTAGACAGGGTAAGACTTCCATGAGGAGCCAAACATAAAACGTGTCATGAAATCCAAGACACCTTCTGGAATACTCTGAAAAAGGTTCATTAGTCTGGTACAGGAATTCAGAAACCTGAACCATGGATTTCTTCAGGGGTGACAAAGATAATGGGAAAATGCATCAAGCTTAAAGATGAGACATAAACTGACAAATCACAGCCACACAAATTGAGTGCACTGGAGTGAAATCCTTCCCAAAATGGCTTGTGTCAGCTTTATTTTCATAGATCCTGGGAGGCCATTTCATTTCCAGCACCTATAGGAAATGCTCTCACAGGAGGCCTGGAATTCACTGCATGCTTATTACATCTTCTTTTAATCTCACTCATCTAAATACATCTACTTTTGTCTTTGAAACTTTACTTAACATAAAGTTTTAAAATATTTTTTAAAAAGCAAGGATTTGTGTTTACCTAAAAGCCCCAGAGGAAAACACAACAGATACCAAAATTCAAATTACTGTGTGATTTATGAATTTCATTTTTTTATTTAGCTAAAAGCAATCAAAATCTTCTTCAACATAGCTATCATTGCTCTCATGCTAATGATACCTTGTCAAGTTAGAAGGAAAATGGAAAACACTGATTTCTGAAGGACTTTTCTGAATCTGGTGTCGAATAGCACTAGAATAAATTAACTTCTAATATTTTAATAAAGTTAAATAATTTGTGAATCATCTCATGCAAGAGTAGAACAGCACAGCAGATTAACAGCTACTTCTCAATATGTTGCTCTAATCTGTGAATAATTTTTATTCACTAAAAAAATTATTAGATGATGCAGTCTGCCAAGTGCAGAAGAAGCCTTTCATAAATACAAAACACTCTGTATTGGTTTGAAAGTAAAACCAGTGAGAGACTCCAAGTCAGTAATACAATTTAATAGGAGAAAAGAGAAAAAATAAAATACATGCAATAATATAAAAGAAACAACCACCAACACAGTCAGAAATACAACCTGACACCCTGTCAGTCAGGGTGTTGGTAGCAGTCCCTATAAATGGTGGCTGCAGTCCTCCTGGATGACAGATGTGGTTCCGTTGAAGCAGTGCTCCTGTAGAAGGTGCAGTTTTCCTCTGAAGATCCAGCGATGATGTGGAAATGATCCGACTTTCCTCTGGGATCCAGTAGAAAGGTCTGCCCTCGTGTCCCAAACCCCAGTTTTTATCTAGGTAGGAAAGGCTTGGCTCCTGCCCCTGGCTGGGGCATCTCCCAATGGGATGATGTAATCTTATCAGTCACACAATAGGACTTAATGGCCCATTAACAGAATATATCTTCTGGAGGAAGGATGGGTTGTGAATAGATAACGATGATCATCCCCTGATCTTATCAGATGGCACATCAGCAGAGGATATCTCCCCCAGAGATAAGGATCACCACCCCTCCCACATTTTAACAGATGGTGATAGAATACACATTTTTGCATTGTACCCCAGGATACACTCTTAAAGCAGACATTCCCAACCTTAGGCCACTTGTAACATCCCTTTAAATGCAATTCTTTAACTGAAAATTAGGCATCTTAAAATAAAACTAGCATCACTGTAGATCATTTGGGTTGTTTTGGTCTCACCATGAATCGTAAATATTTTAAATTCTTAAGCTGCAAGGATAATGGGAAAATTCTTCAATTATAATGCCTACAAAACAAACAAAACCACAACAGGAATAAATTTTACTTAAAGAATACTTAGAGTTAAGACATTCTATATTTGAAGGAAGCAAAATAAAATATCTATTCAAAAATTCTGCTCTACTTGATAGACCTTTAGAAGCAATAAATGATTTTTGAAATTAAATACTATTCTGAAGGAGAAAAACACATATAAAACCCTGTAAATAGATTCTGAGTTTCCTGCAGGTGATTTTTCACATTTTTAGCTTTGTTAAAATTACATTTTCAGTAACTCTTGTCAGTTTTAAAGCATTGTATTGTAATTCTATAAAATGCCATTGGCATGTAAGTATTAGAGATTAAGACATTTAGAAAATGTCTTTACATCTTAAGATCCTTGGCTGATTTTTAATGAGCTATAATTATTTCCTCTATGAAAAAAATAAAACAATAAGCCCTTCTTCTTCATTGACAAAAGCCACAGAAACACCCCAAAAATGTCTGTTTCTCTGTTTCAGATACAATGACAAAAATGAGATTTAAAGATAACTTATCCTTTGCAGAGCCAGAAAAACGTTGCAAAGAAGCTTTCTGAAAAGAAATTATTTAGGAATCACCTGTTCAAAACAGAGGCAGAGCTACAGAACCCAGAGGCAAATTCACCCCTCTTGTGCTCTCAGGAATTTGTTCTTTATTTTTAATATAAAAAGGAATAAGAAGCAAACAAGGAGATCAATATTTTAATCTCTATGGTTAAACTGGCACCTTCTAGACATTAAAAAAACCCAGTTTATTATCGGCCACTTTTCAATATAAATAATAAACTTCTCTTCTTCCAACATCAGCCGAATATTATCTTATAAATTTGCCATTTTCATTCCTGACCTCATGCTACAGTTTCAAGTTCATGCAGACTTGGTTTTGTTGAATCCATTTTCCATTAGGCTTCCCAGTACAATGATTTGGCTGTGTATGATTATACAGCTCTCTGAGAGTGCAGAAAATTACCATTAATTTAGGGAAAAATTCCACAGCAAAGGCTGCCAGAATGTGCTCTTCAGTTTAAAAAAGATCTTCCCAGAGCCTGCTTGGTTTTGCTGGTTGTAAAATCTATTTGAGTCCACCATAGCCCAATGTATTATTCCAATAAATATCATTTTATATCTTTGTCATTCTCTCCCTCTCCAGTGAATTTAAATCAACTTGATGAAACCTTGCTCTTGCCACTGAATACATAACCCCACCATTCATTTAATTATACATACAGCAGCAGGAGAGAAAAACAGAGAATATGTTAGTACTGATGCATCTGTGTGAAACAGAAAAAAATAGAAACACATTTATTAAACTGAGACACTATTCTGGGCTCGATTCACTGATTTTCTCCAAAACAGGGGGAGTAAATGATCCTTCTTGAGTGTATTTAAAGATTCTGTTGATATTTTTTTAAAATACATCAATGATTAATGACCAGTGATCATCACTGGATTGCAACCAGACCTTCTATACTAAATTCCACTTTAATTGCATTTTCTGCTCATTCAGTGCTACTTATAGCTAACATTTATTTCAGCTAGTCTACCATAAGTTTCTCATGTAAGGTATAGAGAAAATTCTCGTTACTTTGGACTGAAATCCACTTTTTTTGCTGCCCCTTTTTTTAACCAGACACTTGTTATGGAATAGACAAAACCCAATGCCACGATTTTTCTACAGTCTCCTGTTTGTCAGCCCTGTTGATTAAGATAGGTGGTGAATAATCTATAGAATATAGATGGTGTTAGGGGTCAGGTCACAACTGAATTAAGATATCAAGGGGCTTATTGCATGTACCTGCACTTCCCTGATACTTCTACACATTTTTGAAGAGTCACCAGTAGACCAAAAAAATAACCAGTGCATGGTTCAACCAGGTAGAGTCTGACATTTCCCTGTCTATTCATCAT
Source organism: Acridotheres tristis (assembly GCA_037013685.1). NCBI lineage: Eukaryota > Metazoa > Chordata > Aves > Passeriformes > Sturnidae > Acridotheres > Acridotheres tristis. The sequence continues at coordinate 134,388 of CM072898.1, read as the reverse complement.
CCTTCAAAAACCACAGGAGTAATGTAAAACCAAACCCCACAACCTAAACTGCAGGATTCAATACAAAGTGGGGCTTATAATTTGAAGTTAATAGTTTGATAAACCTGAACAGTTGCAGTAACAGGTGGAGACAGAGCCGCACAACTGGTAGCACAAAATTACTTTCCTCTGGCCACACAAGGGTACTGTAAAAAAAAGTAAACAGAATTTTTGCACATGATTTAAGTGTACAATTTCATTCAATTCCATCTTTCAAACTAACCAGTGTTTCTGGGCTCGTAGGCTGCCGGGCAGGTTATGAAGAGGCACCTCCCACCCATACTCAGGCAGGACCTTGTGCTCCTTAGGCTTCAAAGAGAAGCTCATCAGGGGCACTGCTCCCAGGAACAGCTGCTGCTAGCCAACTGCTGTTTCAACAAACAGCCTTGGAAACTTGCCTGAGTAACAATCAAAAAAAGGGAAACAAGGTTTTTGTTATCGAATCTGAAAAGAAAATTACCCCCAACTCAGGGCCAGGATGGAAAATCACCACGACTAAAGCCCACTCTTTTGTGATCCTGTGAACAGCAGACCTAAATGAGACCCTCTGAGCTCCCCTGGACTGTGATCTTTGTCACAATATAATAAACACAAATACATAAGACAGGATTATTGTTCTATATTTTACTAGTTGTCAAAATCAAAATAAGGGTGAGATTTTGAAAGATCCATGAAAATCTGAAAGTGAAGAAGAGCCTTAATTCTCAGTCCACGTGTTGGTGCAAGAACGTGATATCAGAATAGTCTGACCTCCACTCTGAAGGAAAGGCAGAACCTGCTCATTCCCAGATGACCAAGAAACAGAGGCAGAAATGCCTGAAATTCATGTTTTGGAAATAATTAATCAGTCAATTTAAGGAGCAAAACAGGCCACACCAAGACCAGACATACTCTGTATGAAAAGATTAACCTCAAGATTTGTTTTTATTTGTCTGTTTGTTTGTTTTGCGAGATCTAGATTAAAGTGTAGTAAAGGATGTTATGTTAAAATACATATATAAACCCCGCAGAAGATCTGTCATGGATAGCACCACTCAAATACTGTAGAGAAAAAACTAAAGCAATATTTATCCTCTGTGTAAGCAGCACTTTCAGAGGAGACTCTCAACTCTGTTCAGTCTGGATATGGTTGACTCAAATGCTCTCTCCTGCTAGAAGACACAGGGAAGATAAATAAATAAATAGGGCTGCCTTGAAATAACTGATCTCTTCCTTAGCCTTATTTCCTGCCCCCAAAATATCCTTTTTGTATATTCTTAAGTGTGTTCAGGTATGGTTTGACATTTTTAGGTGGTTTCAACTCTCAGTCTTTTTCTGAAGCACGACTGCACAAGCATTAGGAAATACTGAAAAAATCATTTTGGTGGCCTGGTCTTCCTTTCCCACCCTGATATTTTTAGGTTAAAGATGGCAATTACAGCAACTTTCCAATGTCATGGCAGGGGGACAGTATTTGGCTGCCTGGTGGCAATGGCAGTCAGTGGTGGATGCAGCTCTCAGCTTGTCAGAGTACTTTAGTTCTGTCATGCTAAATTTGTAATAATGGCTCTGTAGTTCGCTCTGTGATCTACACAGCTAATGGCCTCTGGTCAGCATTAGGCACCTTGTCTCGTTCGGGCAGACAGCAAAATTTGCTTCTCTGCTTCCTTCTGTTGACTTTTTTCTAAGCATGGTTTCAGATGACTTCCAAAAGCAGGACAGAATTTGGGATGATAAACTTCCAGAACCCTCTGCTCATGCAGTAGCTTCTCAAAGACAGTTATTACAGAAGAATCCTTTTCTTCTCCCCAGCTCTGAAGTGTCAGAAATGTCAACTTTACAAAGCTGCTCACCAGTTGGTGCAGCAGCCTGACTACCCTGAAGTGTGTTCTCTGAGTCATTGGCACACAGAATTGCCACAACCCTTCCCCTTATTTTCTACCTCCACTTCACTTCCTGGTTGGCAGCCCTTGTATGAAGAGCACAGAGCCCCTGGCACGTCCATACAAGATCCAGAAAAACAGAGTGGGCCAGGATACTGGCATACAAATCCCACAAGATGTAGTGTTCAACCAGAAGTGTGGTGCTCTGGTAATGACCATGTCTGAAATTCCGCGTGGTCTTCCAGTGTGCTCTGTACTTTCTGTGGTGCTAGGACAGGTGATACAGGAGAGAAAAAGCTCCCGTACTCTGTTTGTTCTCCATCCTTCCTTTATTCTGCTTCTTCCCTTGAGGTAAATCCCTTTTCCTCTCCAGCCCTCCGGCTAGCTCTGGACCAGAGAGGGATGGGAAATCCTCATAGACAAAGGCAAAAAACCAAAGAAGGCTCTTTTCTCCCATGGGAAGGTGATCCACAGTTTATTCTGTCAGCATGGCAAAGGGAGAAAGAGAGAAAGAGGGAAGGTGGCAAGCAGTTTTAAACTCAGGGAAAGGGGAAGGGAGGAATAGACCCACGATCAAAGGGGCTAAGGGAGGACTGAACCAACTTCACCAGCTCCAGGGAGATACAGGGCAAGCCATTTTCTCAGTGCAATATATAATAGTGCAATATAAAACCATCAACAGTGCAACTTACGAAACAAACAGCACAATACAACATTCCCTTAATACAATTTTAGTTTCATAGTCACAATCAGATTTGCTGAGATGACAACAAGCCATTCCCATTTTCTTGGCAAGTTAGTTTACAGCTGTACCAACCAATGGGTCCAACTTCACCTTTTACTGCACAATCAGTTAATGCAATGTGGTAGAAATAAGGGACATAGAGAGAGGTGCAGCCCACAGCTACACTCAATCAAGCATAGTGTGAAATTGAGCTTTTAGGATGCACTCACCATCCACACAAACACTGGCACCTGGGAAACAGGGAGCAAACCAAGTCTCTCTAGCAGTATCTTGGATTTAGACTAAATTATGGCACTCCTGCGACACTGATCACAATTGTGTAATAATGGCAGAGACCACATAGCTGCCTTTTCATGAAGTGAGAGCTTAGAAATCCAAGACCCAGGTCAGCTCCAGAGATTACTGATGAATGCTCCAAGCATTCCAGGAAGGATATGCCTCTGTTAGGCTGGTGCTAAACTGCAGCATTCAGCTTGTTTGTCATCGTAAGATGTCTGATGCAATAGCACAACTAATGCTATGAAACTAGAAACTAAAAACTATCAATTATATATCTTTGATCTCATAGAATCATGGATTGGTTTGACTTGGAATGGACCTCAAAGCCCACCCAGCCCCACCCCTTCCATGGCAGGGACACCTCCCACTGTCCCAGGCTGCTCCAGCCCCAATGTCCACCCTGGCCTTGGCACTGCCAGGGATCCAGGGGCAGCCACAGCTGCTCTGGGCACCCTGTGCCAGGGCCTGCCCACCCTGCCAGGGAACAATTCCTGCCCAATATCCCATCCAGCCCTGCCCTCTGGCACTGGCAGCCATTCCCTGTGTGCTGTCCCTCCAGCCCTTGCCAATTGTCTCTCTCCATCTTTCCTGCAGCTCCTTCAGGCCCTGCAAGGCCACCCTGAGCTCAGCCCAAAGCTTCTCCTCTGCAGGTGAACAATTCCAATTCTCTCCACCTTAAAAGAAAGTTTAAAGATGAACAATAGCAGCCCAGCAAACAATTAGGCAATGGTTAATTACACAGAGTCAGCTGCAGCATTAATCAGCACATTTGGGAGACTTCCTAAGCTGTGGCCACATACACTAAAGTACACCACTGAAATATAAGGGTCCCCCATCCAAAGCTTCTCTGAGAAACAGGAATCTCTTGGGTCTCTTACAATTTCAGTCAATGCTGCTTGATGGCAGCTTGATTGAAAAGGAAATCAATCAAATTGAACCCCCACATCATGAAGCTCTGTGAATATTTATTTATTTTTGCAGAGTTGCGTTATATTATGCACAGTTACATAACCATAGCTTGAGATTGTAGGGTATAAATGTTTGTGGCTGACTGGATATTCCTGCTGTCTTTGTGAAATTTGTATCATATAATTGTGCTGTATAACTACACTGTGTAACATCATATAATCAGTCCCACCTGCCCAGCTGTCCTCTTTCAATATGCAACATGGCCTATAGACCCACTGGAACAAGTACAAATTCCACCTGTTTGGTTATGTGGGATCACAGAGTCCTGTGAACATTACTGCAAATGCCTGTTTTCTTTCAAAGGGAGGAAAAGAAAACCCTCTTCCTTATTATTTTTTATTTCATCTTTTTCCGAGCCAGTGATAGTGCAGGCACTATCAAGCAATTTGTTCTACTATTGAATTGTCTGATCCTTAGGTTTTTGCAAGTAATAGGTGGGATGGATTGCAAGTTTCGTTTTAAGTAGACGTCATAACTGGACTTAGAAGAAGAAGAAGAATTTACATTAGATTGCTAGCAGTTTTTCAGAATTAAAATTAAGCCTGCAGTATTTTTTATATCATAAAAAGCAAGTTATGCTTGTGCTGAAAGAAAATATTGTTTTACCAGCTGGGATTGATTTGTAGCCTCAGATTGAGGGACTGAGGTAATGCAGAATTTTCCCAGCCTTGCTTCTTTGCTCCAAGCCCTGCCTCCCAAGGGATGGATCCCAGTTGGCACTGCTGCTTTTCCTCTTTTGGATGTGTTGGTACAGCAGCAGAGACTGAAAGCAATGGGAAACCAGAGAAGGTACCATGAGTGATGGGATAATGCCAGAGTGGAGCAAAGACAGCTCCACCTCAGATTCGTCTCATGTAGAAGCTGGTTCTCCTGAAAAAAAATCTGCTTTGTGTTCCGGTGTTCCTCCTTTTCTCCTCTAGATGAGAGTTAAATACAATTCTGATTTGCAAGGTTTGCAGGGAACTGGGCTCTTTCTTATTATTTGCTGTGACACAATGGTCTATCTACCACATAGATATTTGGTTTATCTACCACAAGAAACAAGCCTGTAAATAGAACACTGAAAATTCTCCAGCCTCCCTCTTCCTCCTCCTATTCCATTTCGCAGGAGGTGTGGCAGCTTTTAAATGTACTCAAGAAAACACAGAAACAATTGATTTTATGTTGCACAAAATAGGTTTAATTGATTTGCTGCAAGCCACATTTGCTTCCCAAACTTTTCAAGGTTGTTTTGCTTTATTAAATGTATTCTACCTTTTATTTTTTGACAGAACACAAAACAAAATGTAAAATAACCCATCTGGGTGGACAGAAAAACAAACATTTTGTTAAAGGAAGGCAGAGAATTATAAGCAGAACAGTTCCACTTAAAACTAGATTATTTGGAGTTTTTTTTTCTCTTTCAATTTAAAAAATAAACTCACCTGTTTATGTCAATCTTCCTGAGATCTCATGTACATACCTGCAAGGTATATTTCAATCAATTTTCTACACAATCAAGAGATTATACCTTCTATATTACATAGCTTTATTACCAAAATTGCCTGTTCTTATTGGTTGGTTTAACTGCAAAACTGTTTTGATTTTTGTAAATTGGATGCAATATTATGCTTTACACAACGTGAGAATGTAGGACTGAAAACTCTCATTATAGTAAATCAGAATACAAGGGGAGAGTTTATAACTCAATCCTTTACAGCCTTCTTCTGTCTCCTGACACAATCCCAGTTCTCAAAAACATGTTCCAAAATCCTGAAGCGCAAAACAACTATTTCGTTGCAATCCTGTCTGAGCTATCTAGCACCTTGGGTTTAATCACCTAATTTTAAAGGGTTTAAGGGAAATTATAATCAGGACTGAGTAGATTCTGGAATCAGCCTCAAAACAGGACTTGACTCTATTGGAAAACGGGTTTCTTTAGGAAATATTTTTGTCGAGGGTCTTTGTTTTTGGGAACAATAACAAGCGGAAGTCACTGCAGAGACAGCAAGACAGCACAACAAAGCTACATAACATGAACATTCCTTATGAAATGTTTTTCAAGCTGATTCAGTAACAACTTTCTCACCTGATTAGGTCTCAAACAATATTTTAAAAACCTGTGTATCAGAAGTATTTTGATCATAAATCAGTAGGAACACAAGACAATTATCAGTTTTCTGCATCCTCCACTGCAAGTAGCGCAAACTGAACATTACTGAACTGGCGCTGAAGGATTTGAATTTGCAATGAGTGCTGCATTTGTGTCATCAAATAAATTAAGCCTCAATAGAAGATTCTGAGAATACAGAAAAACTAACTGAAAAAAAAGGAAGCAGAAAACTTGAAACAGCAAGAGATTGCTATCATATATTTTTAAAGAAAATTATGAAAGCTTGGAAAAGAGTGATTTCCTTCTCATGAATTGCCTTTCCTTCTCTCCTGCTTCTGTGCTTGTCTTGCCTAAAACTCCAATGCCTTGGTTGCTTTGCCTACTGCTCCCTAACTTGCCTTTAGTGCCCGTGCTTGCCTTGTCTTGCCCTTTTCCACCCACAAGAGATGCATTTGGTTTCTTTATTATTTTCTAACCACTGCTTTTAGACCTACAGACTTTCCTTAAATAGAACAGTATTATACAAACACACATAAAGCAGCCTAAAACACGGGAAATGTATTTTCAAGGAGATTCTTAAAAGTGAGGCAGTGCCAAAGTTACTTCCCACCAGGACTCACTCCTACCATGCTGTCAGCTATTCCACTGTGGATCAGCTCCCAGCTATCCATTGTTGCAATATATACCATGAGTTAAGAATCTGCAAAATCGGTGTCCTTGGTCCTCCTGCATTAACAGGGCATGACCTGCACAGCTCACTGAACTAAGGGAGTGAATCTTCAGCCTCCTCAAGCACAATTATGTCCATGCCTTACAAATCAATTATCAAAATGGTCAATCCTTAAATGCTGTACAAAGACATCAGTGACAATATAACACTAGAGAATATGAATTAAGAATGACACAAATAAAGATCAGTCCCACCATCCATCAGTAAATATCTACTAGTCAGGCAGATCTATCACACTGTAGATCTCAAGATAAAATTTGGAATAAAGACTTTGTTTTATAAAACCATTAAAATGCTGAAACTCAGAGTTAAAAAGATTATATTCTGCTCCATACACATTAGCTCTATCCTTAAAATATATTTGCGTGCATTTTAGAAGAGATGGATAAAAAAGATGGATTTTAAAACAAGGAAATGTCCTAATTTTCATTGCAAATCAAGTATTTCTGTTGATGTCTAAGATGCTTGGCTGCCTTTTAAGTATCACCTTTTGGTGGAAAAAAGTGCGGAATTTATGCGCATTCATCTCCTTTTTGATGCAATACTGTTTGGAATTGTCTCTGTACTGCATCTTGTGGGACCCCACCTGGATTGCTTCATTCAGTTCTGGTACCCCTACATAAGGAGGACATGGAACTGTTGGAGAGAGCCCAGAGGAGGCCACGGAGGTGCTGAGGGGACTGGAGCACCTCCCCTGTGGAGCCAGGCTGGGAGAGCTGAGGCTGCTCAGCCTGGAGAAGAGAAGGCTGTGTGGAGAGCTCACAGCTCCTTCCAGGGTCTGAGGGGCTGCAGGGAACCAGAGAGGGACAATTCCTCAGCAACTGCAGTGCCAGCACACAGGGAATGGCTGCCAGTGCCAGAGGGCAGGGCTGGATGGGATATTGGGCAGGAATTGTTCCCTGGCAGGGTGGGCAGGCCCTGGCACAGGGTGCCCAGAGCAGCTGTGGCTGCCCCTGGATCCCTGGCAGTGCCCAAGGCCAGGGCGGACATTGGGGCTGGAGCAGCCTGGGACAGTGGGAGGTGTCCCTGCCATGGCAGGGATGGCACTGGGTGGGATTTATGGTCCCTCCCAGCCCAACCCAATCCATGATTCTATGATCTTTGGAAGACAGTAGTAAAAGCAGTATTTCTTTAATTGCTCTCATGATGAGAACATATTCAGCTTTCTAATTAAACCTTATGTAATTCCAAAATCACCACAACCACATGGTCAAGATAGGACAGCTGAATATGGGTTCCTAATGAAAATACACATTCTTTGGGAAAAACTAGTGAAAGCTAAAAGGGCTTGAAATAGTGAGGAAAGAATTGTTAACAGGATTCCTACAAAAATTTCATAGCTCTATTTAGACATGCTGTAACACATTCTGGTTTGTTGTAAGCAAACAATCAGTTTAGGTTTTGGAGGGGTTTATGGAGAATATATAATAGCACTGGCACATTTCCCAGGAAGTTTTTAGGACCTGACAGAAGAAACATTAAAAAGGAATCTTGGGACTTTGTTGATTAATCATAAAACACTTTAGGAATTATGTTTCTTCTAGATGATAAACCAATGGGATTTATAAGGGTTGAGTGAAGCCCAGGAATCTGTTTTCAGGCTGGAAAAGAAGCGGTGAGAACTTTTGAGTACTTTCATACATACAGAGCAGGCAAAATTGGTCAGTAAAGAAACACTCTACAAATCACTGGAAGCTCCATTATAGAATCCACTGTGCAAAACACCCCCTACGCATTAAGAGGGGATGGCAAAACTCCAGGAGTGCTTGTCAAATGTGAAATATTTCCCCAGTGAACAACTTCATGGAATGGACACATTTCCAAGAGCACCAATAAACCCTGGAATGAAGGATATGTAGAGTTTTTGAACAAGTATATATAGAAAAAATACACTCTTTCCTTCTAAAATATGGTAACATGATATAGGATAGCAACCACTCCAGAGAGCAAGGTGATCCTGATAAACTGAAAGAACAGACAGAAACCAGCAAGGTACAATATAATATAGAAAAGTGTGAGGAATCATATTTAGGTAGAAACAATCTGATACATAGAACACCAGGGACACCTGGTTAAGCAGCATGAATAAAAAGTGGGCTTGCAGCAATCCACAAGCTAAATGAAAATCATCATTATCCCTTTTTTTCTTTTTTTAACAGATTAATATCTTACTAGATCAGTAAAATTAGATGCAAGTCAATTGAAATAGTCTTTTCACTTTCTTCAGCACTCTCACCATCCTGTGAAAAGAAAAATTAATCAGCGGGAGCAAATCTAGAGGGGACAGAGTGGTTGAAGGTCTCGAAAATAATAATTTATTAATCCTGGGGAAGGACTGAAATAATAGCCCTGTTAATGCAGAGAAACAAATACTGAAAATCAGACATTAAGAAAATCTAAATTCTGAGATAGCTAAAAAAAAAAATAAATAAAAACTCAAGCTTTGAGTTTCAGAGAAGTTGCAATGTTTATAAATTACAATAAGGAAGAATAAGTGTATACATTAGGTAAAAAATCACCAGTGTCTTGATAACTGAATATTGGCAAAATTGTTAATCTGTGAAGGTGCTGTATCCCTTTAAAACAAACAAACAAACAAGCAAATGAAAGTTGCTAAAAATACACCATTTTTTAAAATAAACTAATAAATATTAGTACTGAATAAAGGAACTGACTTCATCACCTTCTCTTTGTTGCCAATATTTAATTTTTTTCACTGTTTTGTGCTTCTACAAGAGTGAAAAATCCTAATAAATTGTTGAAATCTACAATTTCTTGGATAATGTTGATGTGACCAGTACAGATGTCCTGGTTTACTCAAAAAAACCCCAAACTTAGGGGGATTACAGAGTCAGAAATCATAGGTTTCCTGATAATTCCGCTTTCTCTAATGAATTTAAATGCTAATTTAACTGGTGCAAAACTTGTCTAAATGCAGCAAAAATCAGAGTGATCTTCCTCATATTTCTAGGGAAGATTTTGAAGCTTCAGGCCTGTGGAAGTTTCCTGATATAATAAAGTAAACAGACAACCCCTTCTGTAACACTGACACAGCAGGACAAATGGGCATTCTATGAGTTACACTCATGTCATCAAAAAGATGAGGATTTTTATCCCAAGAGAGGGTTTTTATCCCAGAGTCTTTAAAAATGGCTGAAATTTAGATCCAGGAAGAAAAGGGATTGGCTGTGCAGAGACTGACTTGAAAAACATTGATATCATCTGGGAGGTCTGTCACATACAAAGTTGCAAGAGTCCCTCAACAAGAACTGCTTGAAATATCTGTTTAAAAAGTAGGTAAATACCTCCTTCGTAACTATGTACAATAAAAAGAAGAAAATGTATTTTTTTATGGCTGTTTAAAAGAAATGCATGTCATACTCTCTTCAGTCCTTCATACAGAATGCTGCTCCTATTCTAGATGTGCCTCCCAATCTAATGTTTTCAGAAGTAAAAAGAAGAGATTATTATTTTTTAGCCTTAATTTTACCTCAAGGCAGGTGAACTAAAAATTCAAACAAAATTTAATAATGGCTGATATGAGTAGAATCTGATAGAGATCTGTCCTATTTAATCTGTTCCAGTTCAGGGAACTACAAACATATTTTTTCAGAATCCAGTTTATTCTCTGTGATGCTGTGAGGTCTATTTCAAAATATGCAGCACACTTGCTTTCTGCTTGTAAATCTTAAAGGATCTTGTATGTTCTAGACAAATTGTCGCAATCTAGGAATTACTCATACAACCAGGCATGCGTGGTTAACAGAAGAGTGGGGAACTCCAATCAGGCAAATAAATAGTACCTAGAATTGCACTGCTTTGCCATTTGTCCTCTTAAAAGAAAAGCAAAGCCAATAAATGTTTTTGTTTGGCAAACCATCAGGCGTGAACTGGAAGAGACAGGTCACTTGCCTCTGAAGTGTGCTCAGATCATCAGGTACACTCTCCTCACCACTGTAAGGGTGGTTTTCCACATCATTTCAGCCTTTTTCTTCTGCCTGAATGAGACCACAGTTACAAAAATGTTGCTGTTTAATTCCCTCTGATTTAATTTAGCTTCAGCACACATTGTCTCAAGATGCGAAATCATAAGCATGCATTTCAATTAATGTCCTTAAGTTCTCCTTTCTGGCTGGGAAACCTGGCTTTTGGAGCTAGAAAGAGGAACTAGATGTTGGCTACGGAATGAAAAAAAGGGGAAATGTGTGCTGCTGGTGCTGTTTCACTGCAGTCTGATTTCTAATCTCTGACATCGTGCACATACTGCCTAATTCTAAACCAAGCTTAAGGACACGAAATGAGAGCCCCTGAACTTGACTGCTTTTAGCTGTCACCTCAGCTTGGCACACTCAGTCTTTTCCCCCCGACAGACCTAAACAGAAATTAATATCCAAAGTGAAAATAGTCTGGCCAATGCCAAGGTCCCTGAAGCCAGAGAGGAGCACATGACCCCACAAATGTCATCTGGTTTCTGCACTTCCTCACGTGTAAGGTGACCAGATACCAACCTTCAGGATCCTGGTGGGGCTTTGCAGCAGGAACTGCCTGCAGAGCTGCTTTATACACTGTGAGGCTGCTCAACACTAATAAAAACTTAAGGTTGTGAAATTTAATAAATCTGCTTATCACTGTCTAGCTTGAAAGTGAAATAGAGTATGTGATTTGAGTCACTAAATACAGTCAGTCTGTGCTTTATGCATTCCCCCCTCCCTTCAGCAAGTCAAAGTCATGAAGAAATACAGATTTTTAACTTTTTACATTTCACTGTAAACGGGATTTGAACTGCAGGTTCTTGTTGGGATGGTGAAGGCAGCATATATAGTCCATCTTGACATACTTTTTGTACTCTTTCTCTTCCTTTATTTTGGCATAAAATGTACCTGCAAATTTATTTCTTCATAACAGTGTTGCAGTACAAACAGAATATTCCATTCCTATTAGACATACACCTGTTGGAAGCTCTATTAGCTGTAAGCTGATTTCTTCTCCTCTTCCCTAATAAAAGACATACAAAAATAATGACATTTTAAATCACCTGAGCATTTCCACTCCAACACAATTTGGGGGTGGCTTGTCACTAATGTATTTCATTTTGATGTGAAAAAGAGAAACTCGTAAGTAATTGGAAGATGGAAACAAAGAATTGTTGCAATTCAATTTCTTAAGCTACTCCAGATAGATCACCAAGGGCACATCTGTCTGAATACAGCATTTTAATCTGCGTGCACAAGTGGGAACAAATTTTAGTTTCACAGGTGGTTGATACTCTATATGCATTCTCTGTAAATTCATCAAATCCCTCTTATAAAGCAAAAGAAACTTTTTTATGTTGCTGGAAATGTGTAATTAAAAATAGATTATTTGGGGAAATAATGACTGGATTGTGCAAGAGACAAGTGTTACACGTTAAATGCAAAAATTTTGCAAATAAACAACCTCTGCTACTTGTTCAAATCATTTTCAATAATCCAAACAGAATTTTAAGAAAACAATATTTTGCATAAGTAATTCAAATCGCAAATATATTCACTAAGAACAAACAGAACAATTCCAATCTTAAGTGAATGAACAATTAGTCTTGTGACAGGTACTGCATTTGATAACCACTGGGTTGAATCTCTGATGGAGCTAGACTCTGAGCAGAATATGACCTAAACAAGGTAGAAATAAGATCAATTCAATTCAGTAGTTTTTCTTTGCCTCTTTCTATCTATGTGAAGTGCTACTTTGCTTGGCACAGGTGGGAAAATGCATGCGCCATCTGTATTAAAGATATTTGAAGAAGGAATTCAGAACTCTGGGAGATTTGTTTACTAGCCTTCATATAAAATATGAGGTTTTATGAAGGGAAAGAGAAAGAAACTTATAAACATGTACTGTTCTTGAGGCAATGTAGTGTCATTATCTGTGTTATCTGTAGTGTATTATCCCTCAAATTATTACAAATTTCTAAGAAAAGAGCATTATCTGTGAAATATTGAAGGTGTCAGTATTGCACTTTTCCTGACAGTGATGGACACAGCCCCAGTAACTGAAATTTGGGGTTTCGTTATATCTTTCTCCACATATTTTCCCTTTAGCTCCTAAAACTTCTGAATGCACTTTCACCTGTGTTGTAAGTCTGTTAACCAACAATTACCAACTTTATGCTGTCAGCTGCTTTCCACAAGTCAGTTCATGCCATTAGGCACATTTGTAGGGTTTTTTTCTCCTTCTACCTTCAGTTTTAGGAAGATGTCTAAGGATAACACCTTGTTTTAAAAGGTGATGTTTTTCCTCTCCCTGCTAGACAAATTTTAGTCCCTGCACCATTTAAATCTACAATCAGCAACATATCACAGCAACATGGCAGATCCAAAACAGCAGCACAGAACAGGCTCAAAGATGTCAGTGTATTCTGTGCAGCACAGTATAAATCTGCAAGAAGAGATTGTCCCCCGCGAAGGATAGATCTGGTAGAGCAACACTGTCAAAATCGTTCTGTCCTGGTGGTTAAATCCATTTCATTTGGAATGATGTCCAGGACCTCTTTTTATGAGATATGCCTTAACAGATAGTAACAGCAATTGCTAGTTCACTAGCCATCTCAGCTGACTGAAGGACAAAGGCAAGACAGCCTCTCAGAGTACAAGAGCTATGGGTGAGCAGAAAAAACCCTCCAGCTATTTTAGTTTGAGTTTGTTTGGGGGTTTTTTGTCTTTTTTTTTCCCCTTTAGGTTCCTGTTTGTGGCTCTTTTCTGTCTTAAAGTTTTAAAATTCACAGGTAAATAGTAAAAATTAGAGTTTTATCTGCTATGCACATGGTTTCTCCTTGTTAGTGAGGTTTACATTCCATAATCTCATTGATACAAACCCACAGTCCCTGATGTTCCATTAATTACCAGTAGTAATTTCTCCACTGGAGATTTACCAGAGTACAGGAAACCATGGAAGGGGGTAAAAAACCTACAAACCCTGAAGGCAGGAAAAATGTTACAGTTAGACAAATGAAGTGATTCTGCCTTCAACTGGAATTCCCTGTGACTTTGTGATCCTATCAGAGTTCTGTGAATGTTGCTATGGAAGGGGTTCTTAGGAGCTGCCAGCAGCCTGCAGAGATCGTGGCACTACCTGTGGCTGGTGGAATGGGTGATGCTCTCTGCTCCTCACCATGACTCCGGACAGGTCCCCTTCTGCAGGGAGCAGGAAAGAGGAAACAACAGTCCCAACCCACTGCACACTCCTAATTTGAGCAAGAACCAGCTCAGGATGAACAAGACTGTTTTCCTGGGGTAGTTGATCAATGGAGAGCCTGAGACACTGACTCCAGTGGAGTTTTATGGGTTTTTCAGAAGGAAAAAAAAACACAGCTTCCCAAACCCACAAGCAGCCCCGTTACCCACTGCCAAGAGCAGTAAATGTTTTGGTTGCATGGAATCAGGCATTCCCAGACTATGCTGAAATATACAAACATATATTCATTGCAAAGCTACCAACAGCAGCACAACCTGATGCACAAGGAGGAAAAATGCTATATATATATGTATTAAAGGTGATGGACTTTTGCAAATGACATATTTTTTTAACAAAATCACAGAATTACTAGGGTTGGAAAGCCCCTCCAAGCCCATCAAATCCAATCTGTGACAATCCCCACCTTGCCACCCAGCCCAGAGCAGTGGTTCTGTGACTCTCTGAAAACTGGGCCCAAATCACACAATCAAATGGACTCTCCTGAGATGCATTCTGGCACCTTGGGTAGCCTTTTTTCCTCTAAATGTTTATACTAATAAGTTTGCTTCTTAACTTAGCAGTCCCTGCTCAGCTCTCCAGTTATGAGTGAACTTTCACTGAAAGTATTTGCTTTTCTTTTACCTCTCACACATGTGCAAGCACCTGCAGGTCCATAACATATTAAACTGTTATGAGGCAGAGCCACCCAACGGAAATTGAAAGCCTAATCCACAGAAAGAAAATAGTTCTGTTTGTGATAAAACTCAAAGAAGAGGAGCCCTGCCATCCCTATCCTTACTCCATTTATCCTGATTTGAAAAACTGCAGCAGTACTTCCAAAGCTTCAATTCTAACATTTCCTTCATTTACTTTTGTCTTGGGGTGCTTTAAAGAATCACAGAATTACAGAATCAAAGAATAACTGGGTTGGAAGAGACCTCCAAGATCATTGAGTCCAGCCCATGCCCTAACACCTCAACTAGACCATGGCACCAAGTGCCACATCCAGGCTTTTTAAACGCATCCAGGGATGGTGACTCCACCACCTCCCCAGGCAAACCATTCCAATACTTTATTATTCTTTCCATAAAAAACTTCTTCCTAATATCCAACCTATATCTCCCTTGGCCCAGCCTGAGGCTGTGTGCTCTGGTTGTGTCAGTGCTGCCTGGTGAAGAGACCAACCCCAGCTGACACAGCCACCTGTCAGGAGTTGTAGAGAGCGATAAGGTCACTGTGAGTCTCCTTTTCTCCAGGATGAACATCCCCAGCTCCCTCAGCTGTTCCTCACAGGGTTTGTGTTCCAAGCCCCTCCCCAGCCTCGTTGCCTCCTCTGGACGCGCTCGAGCGTCTCAGCGTCCTCCCTGAGCTGAGGGGACACAACTGGACACAGCACTCGAGGTGTGGCCTCACCTGTGCTGAGTAGAGGGCAAGAACCTCCCTGCTCCTGCTGGCCACACCATTCCTGATCCAGGCCAGGGGCCACGGGCCTTCCTGGCCACCAGGGCACACAGCTGGCTCATGTCCAGCTGCTGTCCATCAGTGCCCCCCGGTCCCTTTGTGCCTGGGCACTGTCCAGCCACTCTGTCCCCAGCCTGTAACACTGCAGGGGTTACTGTGGCCAAAATGCAGGACTGGGCACTTGGACTTGTTAAACTTCATCCCATTGGACTCTGCCCATCCATGCAAACATTCCGGGTCTCTCTGCAGAGTCCTCCTCCCTTCCAACAGATCGACACACGCTCCCAGCTCAGTGCCAACAGCACATTTACTAATGAAAGACTCAATGCCCTCATCCATGTCGTCAGTAAAAATATTGACCAGGACTGGCCCCAGCACAGAGCCCTGAGGGACACCACTGGTGACTGATCCCCAGCTGGATGCAGCACCGTTCACCACCACTCTCTGGGCCAGCCATCCAGCCAGTTCCTAACCCAGCACAGAGTGCTCCTGTCCAAGCCACGGGCTGCAGCTTTTCCAGGGAATTCTGTGGGAGACAGTGTCAAAGGCCTTGCTGGAGTCCAAATACACAACATCCACAGCCCTTCCAGCACCCACCAGGTGGGTCACCTGGTCATAAAAGGAGATGAGATTGGTCAAACACGACCTACCCCTCCTAAACCCATGCTGGCTGGGTCTGATACCCTGGCCATCCTGTAAGGGCTGTGTGATGGCACTCAGTATAAACTGTTCCATTGCCTTACCTGGTACTGAGGTCAGACTGACTGACCTACAATTACCAGAATCCTCCTTCCCAACCGTTTTGTGAATGGGTGTCACATTGGCCAGATTCCAGTCATTTGGAACCTCACCAGTGAGCCAGGACTGCTGGTAAATGATGGAGAGGGGCTTTGCCAGCTCATCTGCCAGCTCCCTCATCAGCCTGGGGTGGATCCCATCTGAGCCCATAGCATCTCAGCTGCTCAGCAGTTCTCTGACTGCCTCCTCCTGGATAACAGGGGGACCATTCTGCTCCCTGACACCATCTACAGTCCAGGAGGACAGCTGTCCTGAGGACAAACCATCTTCCACTAAAGACTGAGGCAAAGAAGGCATTAAGCACTTCCACCTTCCCCTTATCTGCAGTTACTAAGTTCTCTCATCCATTAGAAAATCTAATTAAAAAGGTTGGTCTTACCCTTCCTTTTACCATTAATATATTAGTAAAAAACTTTTTTGTTATCCTTTTCAGAAGTCGCTATTTTAAGTTCATACTGAGCTTTGGCCTCCCTAATTTTTTTCCAACATGTCCTAGCAGCCCCTTTAAATATGTCCTGAGAGACCTGACCCTCCTTCCAAATATGTTACATCCTCTTTTTATTTCTAAGTTTCTTCAAAACCTCCTTGCCCATCCAGGCTGGACATTGCTTTGTTGACTCGTTCTTCAGCACACAGGGACAGTCTGCTCCTGTGCCCTCAGGATTTCTATTTTTAAACACATCCACCTCCCCTGAAATCCTTTGTTTTTAAGGACTGCTTCCCAAGGAACTCTCTGAATAAGTCTTCTAAAAAGGCCAAAGTCTGCCCTCTGGAAACACAGTGTAAGAGTCTTATTTTTGTTCCTCCTGATATCACCAACTATTGAGAATTCTATAATTTCATGATCACTTTGCCCCAAGGAGCCTCCAACCACATCTCCCACCAGCCCATCTCTATTTACAAACCACAGATCTAATATAGTCCTTCCCTGGTGGGCTCACTTACCAGGATAACAAGAAGTTATCCTCCACAAAGTCTAAGAACTTCCTGGACTGCCTCTTTTCTTCTGTATTAAGTTCCCAGCAGATGTCTGGCAGCTTAAAGTCACCTACAAGAACAAGGGCTGATGATCCTGAGACATTCTCCAGCTGCTAATAGAATAGGTTGTCCACCTCTTCTCCCTGGATGGGTGGATGATAACAGACTCCCAGTAGGATGTCAGCATTGTTGGCCTTGCCCTTAATTCTTACCCACAGGCATTCAACTGCATCATCATTAGTTTCAATACCTATGGCATCCATAGCCTCCTTAATATAAAGGGCTACCCCTTTATGTTATCCACCTCCTCACAAAAAAAAAAAATACTTCCATTGCCTACAGAAAAATCGTCATCAGACACATGTGCAGCAAAGAATGGGAAACTTATTATTTAAGGGGTAAATTTTTTGGCAGGTGGGAGAATGTATAAGGATTAAGATGGCCACAACCTCATAGCTTTTGAGAATATTTTTGGCATTGACTGTATTTATTTAGAAAAGAAATCACAAATAGCTCTGCTACAACAAATTTGGTAAATATTTTAATAATTTTTTTAAAAGTCAAAAATGTTACTTTGATTTTTACTGCAGTAGGACCTTGGAGTTTTAATTTTGTTGAAATTTTCAAACAAATCACAAAAATAATCTCAAAATTTTTCTATCTTTTAAATTACAAATATTATTTCACCTGAAAGCTTTCAGCTAAGCGCAATGTGTATTTTGTTTAAATTCTTGCATGGCAGACAGCTTTCCTCAGGCTAAAAGGAAGGGAAATGATCCAGAGAAGCTGCCCTTGCTAATGAGGCAGCCCCAGATTTGCAGAGGGGTTTTTAGTGAGACTGCTCCTGCCCAGGACACATCCCTGTCATTAACAACCTCATCATCCCCCTTGGGATTGTAGGTGGGAGCTTTGGAAATAATACTGCAAGTGTATCACTAGAACACTGCAATTTCACAGCACACACTGAAAATAGTCATTGTTTGACCTTGGCTGTGTTACATATTCATTTAACCACAAAATTCTAAGCTGTTTTAGTACATTCTTGCACTGATTTAAGCTTTGGGTTTCTTTAAAAATCTCCAGGTTTCATTTAATTCAAGTTAATTAGAACTTTAAGAAAATTTAATGAGGTTGTAATTAAACATGCTAGAATATCTTCTAGAGTAAATTTCTCATGTTCAGTTCTACAAGTTAATAACCACCCTAATTAGAATGACGTCCTTATTTATCCCATTTTTAGTTTTGGATTTAAAAGTACACTGATCTGTCTGAATTAATTGTCTGTACTGATACAAGCCTCTTGCCAAGATCCTATTTCCCCCCAGATTAACAACTTTCCATTATATTCATTTGTTTCTTCAGTACATTAATACTGCACAACATACTAAAAATATCAGCTTGTACAATGCTGTATTCAAAATTCCAGATGAACCCGCATTCTGAGGTTATTGCAGCTGTTCCCTCTGAAACATCTGTGAAAATTATTCAATTACGTTTTTGTTCAGGAGAAAAAGATCAACTTACAAGTATTAAGGCAAATAAAGTAGTAAAGAGACCACTTCACTGTATTTAAAAATACATTAAAATTGAGTCAAGTAACAACCCTTAACTTCCACACCTAGTGATACTACTGATTTATGACTTATGACTCTCTGCTGACCTTGCATTGTGCAAACATTTAGCTCCAAGACACATTAGCCACCCAGATATCCTCAAATAGATTTTTTAATATGTCGTACAGAAAACGAGGGCAAGGCTTGACTCACCAGTTTTTTAATCTCAAAAAAAATTATTTACAACATTGAAAGAAACACCAATACCTGAACTAAAACGTTGATCCAGCTCTATCATACTGCAGTGTTGCTTTCCCCTTATGCTTGAAATACAGATATTAATATTTTATAAGAAAACAATATATTAAAATAAACATTTAATTTATACTAAGCTTGAGAATTAATACACCACAATGCAGATTCTTTGTTGTCATAGTCACTATTTACTCAGATGTGTGCACTGATTATGCTGTTTTGATAAAAGCAACTGGGCATAACATTCCTCTGTGATGAATTTTAATAAGGCCTTTTCCATTGTCTCCTTCATCCATATTCTCATAACTCTTAATGCAGATCATGATCATGCACTGCTTTCTCATATTTGGACATACAAGGAAGTTCTCATATTTGGGCAGACTTTAGATAGGCAAGAATGAGAATAATTCGTCCAGTTTTTGTTACTGATCACCCCATGGCCATTGACTAATGCCCAGAACAAGTTCAATTCCACCTGCCAGATCCCCGCAAAACAAACTGAGTTTACACTTACTACAAGCAGAAAAAAAGCCCAAGTAATTATTCCATTTTAAAGACAAGTTCAATTGACTTTTTCCTCAGACAAATGCAAAAACAGTACAGAACTGCTTAGTAATAATTATGACTGGACTAGAGATTTTCTTTTATCAGGAATAAAAGTTGATGGTTTTGTTTTCTCTGTTTATGGCTCCCAGAAACTGATTTCAGAAAGAGAGCCAACAGCTTTTTTCCTTATCTTTCCCTAAACAAGGATAGTAGAATACTCATTTCCCACCAAAAGCTAAATGGAATAGGATCTCCTTTCGTCAGCCATTCAAGTAGGAGTCAGAATTCCTGAGCATGAAGCTGTTCTACTTCCCCAAAGGAAGTGCTGATGCACAGGCAGGACCTGGGGAGGATTTCCTCTTTCCTTATACCTTGGGAGCAGAAGGGCTCAGTTTGGGAGGCACTTGTCATCTGGAAACATAGAGTGGCAGAAGCTGCAGTGAGACATGCTACAAGGGAAAACAACCTGCTGGCACTTCCAGATGGTGCATCTCCCACAGATCCCCACTTCCAGGGACAACAAACAGGGACAAATGTAAGGCTGGGAGCGAAGGAAGCAACAGTCTGGTCACAAATAGAAGGGGGAAGGAAAGGCAAAAGGAGTGCCACAAGAGACAAATCACCTTTCCCACCTAGGAGGATGAAAAATGCTCAACATTAGGAAGGGTAATTTGAGTGAATAGACTTAGGCTCTATTTTACGCAAGGATTCATCATGGTAGGATTTATTCAATCCTTTCCCTCTGAGTGAAATTTACTTGTCTCTGTTCCAAAGCCCAGTCAAGTGTATAGGAGAGAGACCCTTCTCCACTCCATAATCCACGTGGTATCTTAGCAAATGTTATAGATCTAAGGGCTGAAAGAGCAGCTACTGTTCCCCTAACCCCTGGATTTCACTCTATACATACAGTACACTTCCAACAGATGCTGGCTTTAAAGACAAAAGGATCTTGCGTGGACTTCTAAGCAGAGCAGATGGTTTCATTTCAGAATATTCAGAGAGACTCAGTTTCTTACACTTTTGTGGGCATCTGACATGAATTTCCATCTTAAACCCCCTTGTCAGTGCTGAGATGTGTGTCAGCAAACTTAATCTTTGCTTTCAAATGGATATTTCTGCCCCTAACTGGCAGAAGTCATATTAATATCAACTCCAAATGGATTATAGCCGGAAAAGTCACCTTCCAGCATCAAAGTACAAAAGCTAAAATACTGTGTCATTTGTGGCTAACATAATGCTTATTTCAACTTCTTTATTATCATAATTATTATGTTTTATCTATGAGTAGCTTATTGCTACTTATTTCTGGCACTGTCTTCGAGAACTGCAGATGAAAACACCAAGCAGGTGCTGTGAAGAGAATATCCCCACAAGCCAATGTGCTTTGGATTCATCCTGCAAGCAATTTATAAGGTTGCCTAATACCAATGCACTTCCACTTTGACCATTACATGCATTGCTGTTATTACATGTTATAAACCATCCCAGAGAATCAAGACATTAAAAAACAGCTTCAAACCCCTACACATCAAGAGTTTATTTCGGCAGGGGGAAAACCTGAGGCATCTTTGCAGCAGCTGAGTAATACGACAGATTTCATAAGTGGTCCTAGTGAAATACAGTGGTCTGATGGCTCTGGCATCAGCACAGATTATGCTGGGCTTAATGGTCTCAGATGACAACTGTGCATGACACTCTGCACTGAATTCTGCAGCTAAATACATTATTATTATTATTATTATTATTATTATTATTATTATTATTATTATTATTATTATTATTGATGTCTTCCAGCTCTCACTTTATGAACTTTTTCTAATATGTGGGTGTATTTTATAGACAAGGGAGACTGATTAGGAAGGAGCACATTTGCTGCAGTTGACAGATTTCTCTATTTGCCTTAATGTTTGTTTTCATTAAGGCAAAGTTGCTGCGTGTGTTGATCAACCAGCTATTTATCACCATGTGGACAAAAGAACTCCTGCTTAGATAGGAATTTAGGCAAAATATTAATTACAAGAAGGGAAAAAGAAAATAATTAGCTCATCTGGAAATGCTTTATCCCTGCACACACACAATCCCCATAGCTGAGGACAAAAGAACTTTTACACATCCACCTTTTATTGCTTCTGCTTTTGCATGCTATCAAAATATGCTTTTGAAGACAACTTCTAGTACATGTAACTTTTAGATCTTGAAATATTGCTTCTACTGTGCTTCTCTCCAAGGCTTGCTTGGATGAGGTTCACTATTGGTCAATAAACAAACCATTGCTGAATGACTATTCTGTTGTCAAAGAATCCT
Organism: Acridotheres tristis; assembly: GCA_037013685.1. Taxonomy (NCBI): domain Eukaryota; kingdom Metazoa; phylum Chordata; class Aves; order Passeriformes; family Sturnidae; genus Acridotheres; species Acridotheres tristis. The sequence goes on along the minus strand of CM072898.1, from coordinate 112,565 downwards.
TCAGAGAAGCCCAGTGACATCATTCGCAGGATGAGAGATTGAAAAGCTGCATCCTCCTTGGGTGTTAGCAAAGTACTGCTGGAATATTCTGAGCTGGATGGGACCCACCAGGATCATCCAGCTTCTAGCTGTGCACAGACACCCCAACAATCCCATCCTGTGCATCCCTGAGAATGTTGTCCGAAGGCTCCCTCATTCAGAAAATTAACCAAGAGTAGGTGAGGATGTGGACCAACATATCCCAGCTGCATGACTTCTAAATGCAATTTCTGGAAACTAAAGAAATGCAATGATAAGACTCATATTTCAAAACAGCACACTACTGTTAGCACTGGGATCTAGAAGCAAATTCTCAGACTTCACATGTTAAGAAATCTTTTATTCACCAGAAAAAGTTAAAGTGGCTGATACAAAGAAACTTGATCAGTAAGCATGAAGAACAGGGATGCATTGTTACATACATGGAAACACTGCCTCTAAGTCCCCTCAGTGGTAAATCATATTAACTTTGACGTATACTGGACTAGATATATTTATTTTTCAGAAATAAAAACTGAAGGTTCTTTTTGCCTCCTTTTATGGGTCCAAGGATATATACTGCAAGCTTAGTGTCTTGTTTTCTGACTTTGCTAGCAGTGACCTACACTGCAGGTAATATCATTTCCTAAATAATCATCAACTTTTGTCACATTGCAGCTAATCTAAAAACCACGGGCCCGAGCTTAACCAGCCTAGGAGTAAACAAGTCCCTGAGTGAGTGATGGTAGGATGGATCTGAACACATACAAAGGATCCCAGCCAATCCATTGAACCCTAAGTGCAGATGTACCATTGGCCAGGGAAATGGGTGTCTTAAGACTGCAACCAATCACATGTGTATATTGGGGACAGTCAAACCCTCCATTCAAGAAGGGTCCAGAGCAATAAAGGGAGCTTTTGCCACATGAATCTCAAGAGGGCCATGTGTCTGTCTTCAGCTGTGACCCCATTCAACATTTTAAACTTTAATATAATTCTAGCCCTTAGAAGTTGCTGCTTTAAATAATTTGGAAGTAAACTGTATCTGTATACATTTTTTATTTTTCAAGCAATTTATTTTAAGTAATGAGTGATGAAAGAAGAACCACTCTTCATGCATTGGAGAGCCAAGATAAGTTGTACGGAAGATTTCTATCTAGAAGGGAGTTTAGGAATGTGCAATAAGGATCATAAAGGACTAGAGGAGTCAGAGCAGAGTCTGCCAGGAAGAGTAATTTCTTTCTCCTGTAGCTGTTTGTCAGTTCAATCAACTCCCTACAACTTCTCCCTGTCCTCCGCTCCTTTAAAGAACACTAAAATGAAGAAGTTCCCATGCTTACAAATTCTTTGGAGACCTGCACTTCGAACTGAGAGCACAGAGCCCTTCTTGGCAGGGCTGTGTCCATGGCACAGCATCTGCTGCAGTCACATCCCATCAGCTGCAGGCACTGACCCAGTTCCTCAGCTTGTGGTTCTGTTCCCCAAGTGGCAGAGATGTGAATCTGTCTCAGCTTAGTGGCATCCCCAGAGAACTATATCATATATATTTAACTAGAATCAAAGTCATTTTAGAACACTTGCTGTTACTAATTTTTTTTTCTATTTCATGAAATGTGTAATCCTAAATTAAGGGATTTGGGGTTTTTTCACTCTTTGGGACCACATTTTGCCTTTGCATGTCTGTAAATATTAAGGCTTCCACGTGCATTCTGTAAAAGAAAACATCGGATTTTTATTAACATATTGCCTCTCAGATCTTCATGACTCATCAGTCTGATGAAACATGCAGATGCAGCTACAGAGAGCTCAAGTTCAGAAAAGCCTTCCAATAGAAAATGAGACTGAAAACATCACATGCCCTCAAAATTATCAACAGGATTCTTTAAATCCTTGTGGGTCCTGCTTTCACTCAAGAGGAGGATCTCTTTTTATTTGAGCAGGCTCAGAATCAGAGTAAATTATCTATGGTTCTCACTGTTTTCTCCCTGTCCCATGAACTCCCCTGGCAACAAGCTCCCTCCTTTATTCTCCAAACATGGACTTTATGGAAATGGCAGCAGCTGAAGAATATTGCAATGCACTTTGTTATGTTGAAGTTATTCATGTCCCCAAATTAGCGGTGTGCTGGATGCTGAAATAACTGCACTTCAATCAAACCAGAAATATATGTTCATTTAACAATGTTTACCACATAACATATATTTTTAGAATAGTTAGTTGATTTATTAAGCTTCCATTTGCTGATTAATTTATGTCTCCTTGATTGATTTAATGGCTTTTCTCTCTCTTCTATATCATTAAAAATCTACCAAGAAATATTAAAATTAAAATCTAAATAAAAATCTAAGGGGTTTTTTTCCATTAGTTCATTCTGGTTCTCATTCTCTTTTCCAAGTTTGCCTACCAGATACCAGGACACACTTAGGTTGCTCTTTTTTCACCACTTTTAACAGGAAAAAGAGTGCCCAAGAAAGCCATCCTCTCTCTTTAGCTACGTGGAGACTAACGCTATATATGCAAAGCATCCATAAGATGATATATTAAATATATAAATAACTAACAAATATTTGACATGGCCCCCTTTCAGTGCAGATAAACTGGTGCCACATACTCTGTCTGACACAGTAAATCCTAAATCCTGCCCATGGTTTTGGATGTCAAGGCACTATTAATTACAATTTCCCTCAAGGAGGGCTTTTAACTCCTAGATAAAGGAGTTAGTAGAACAGCCAAATTTTCCAAAGGCTTCAGCTCCGGAAAGTACTGTCAACATATTGGAACACTGCAGAACCTGGACAAAGTGCAGCTCAGTTGGTGCCTCAGCTGGGTTTGTGTTCTAGCTCTCCCTGCTTCCAGCCATAACCCATCAGAGCCTTTGATAGCCCCTTACCCTGAATAAATTTGGAAGAATCCTGTACTGTTGCATGAACCAGTTTCAGGCTCCACACCACAATGCAGTTTTCAAACATTTTGTCTCTCCTCTTGCTTACCTTGTGCAGATCTCCCACGCTTAGCATGGTTGAGAAATTAATTCAGCACACTGAGATTTTCTTCCTTTGAAAACAGACATCCCTCCCCTCACTGTGAAAAGTTCAGGTCTTTTAAAAAGCTATTTTTAGTGTTTGCCTTAATGACTGCAGTGTCCTCGGGAAGGTTGCTGCTGTGCTTAGTTTGCCATCTCCCATACAAACCATGTAATCCCCCTTTCATTCTTTGAGTCTTAAACTTTTATTTTGTCCTGTATTTAAAGAGCAGGGACACAGCGTGGTGCACAGTCACATCTGGGAGGCTTCAAAGAAATCTGAGTGATGGCAGCCTCAAAAGGGCTCCAACACTGTCTGGTAATTGAGGGGAAACTCAAGTGAAAGCAGAGAGAAAGAGCTCTCAGTAAAGTAGGTTCTTTAGCCTGGATTGTGTCAATGAATCACTGAGATAAATGTAGCAATAGCGGGGAAGGAGACTGGATATGGTGGGACTTTCAGGGACTGGGTTGGTTTATCTAAGCTGGAAGTGATCAGCTAATTCAGATCGTGTCACATTCCCTTCGAGCTCCCTGGAATTACATCTTTTGCTGTCTCCTTTCTTCTCTCATATTAAGGAAGGCAGGAAGTTTAACAGGAAGGCCTGATCTTGGAATAATTGAAATTCACAAGAATGTTTTTTGCACCAGATTAAATAAAACTAGTTCTTGCAAATGAAGTCTGCATTAATATGAAGTTAGGTGAACAAAAATACTGTGTAAAGAAGAAACAAAGCTGCCTGACCTCTAAAATTGCAGAAGTGTAGAAAACCATCAATAAAATCCTATCAAGGAAAAGTAGAAGAGATTAACAAAAGATGACAATTAAGTAACAAAATAAGAACAAAATTTTTTTGCAAAAATACAAGCAATATCCAGAAATTATCTAGTGCTGAAGCAATGTCAGGCTATTTTAACAGTCCACTGAAACATTCACGAGATAGGTAAAAAATCCAAACCCAAACTAGAAAAACAAGTTAACATGGTGTTAGTACCTTTCTTGGTCAAACAATTGCTCATGTGAAGTATTGAGGTGAAAAACAATGCCAAACACTATCCTGACCCAATTATCCATATAAATACCGATTACAAAGTTTTAAAGAGATTCTCAAAACTGTAAGGCAGAGAAACCATTTTGACTAGCCAACATCTGTTCTGCCCTCTGATTTGATTTATCGTGAACTCACCAAACAGTGGGAGAATAAATAGACAAACGAAACACAGTTAGATTAGAACTTCATAGAAAGAAACACTATTTCACTAGTACTGCTAAATTATTAAATACATATCTATAGGTGATATGCAAAAGAAGGTTCTTTCAAATAAGCCACAAAGCATTTAGAATTCCAGGGTATTTGAAGGAAACCTCCTTCATGCAAAGTCTTTCAATTTCCATTTCTCAGGAAAAAAAAAATATATTAAAGAATGTTGTTTGGGTTTCTTCAAGGAAATATATTTATTTTCATAGCCTGAAAAAATATTTCCTGAAGTTGTATTGGATCATATTCCTTTGTGTCTCTGTTATGAGCACTTCTGAGAACTGCCAAACAAGGATAGTCTTGATTTGAATATCTCTAATATGACCTGTCCAGTAAGAAATGAGATTTCTGCCCTCAAGATTATCCTGTTGTGAGTTCCTAAATCAGGTAAGGAGAAAGAAAACACATTCCATATTACTGGCATTCCTTAGCTCCCATCTCTTCCACCACAGGTGTTGTTTCCCTCAGATTGTGAGGTGACAGGGACACAAGAAGGGGCACCAACACAACAATTCCTCATTCGCTGAACCCACCGCCAGCCGCTATTTCATGGACTCAGAACAAGAGCAGGAACTAAAACCCACCAACCCTGTGCCACTCACAGCTGTGCTTTCTAATCTATGGAAGTAGGAAGATACGTAAGTGGAGTTTGAGAGCATGAACCTTCTTGGCACATTATGTGTGATTAAAAATGTATAACATGCATGAGATGAAGAAACAAGTAGGGACTGGTAGTGATTTGGAAAATGCAATAGTTTAGTTAAGAGGAATTAGTAAAGTAGATTTAGCCAGAACAAAAGGAAGAAATGGAGGTGACCTGGAAGGCAAACTGGCTGAACTCACCTTTCATACAGAATAAAAATCCCCACAGCTCTACTTACTAGCAGCTGAGCTGGGGTCAGGCATGAACCAAAAATGATACCAGGTTACTACAGAAAATTCTCAGATCTAAGGGAACTTATGAGCTACAATTTCATACATGTTGGAGACCGTCCCTAAAGCTGACTTTGCCTACACTTATTTTATTTCATTTGCTCTTTGCAAAATTGTTTCAAATTGTTGTTTCCTAGGGTGAGGCTAATTATAGGATCACAAAGAACACTCTGATGCTGCCTTTTTCTTTCATGAGTTATTTCATTAAAAACACAATGGGCCCAACATATAAATATACGGAGGGCACCTCCTAAAAAGCAGGAAATTAATTATTAGAAAAATAATTGACAAAAAAATAAATAGATGCACTTGGAGTTTAACTTTTTGTTTCTCTCTCCTTATGAAACTAGTTTTAGCTGGAGCTATATATAGCATATACCTTAGGGAAATAAAGGAGTACATTCCTCATGGTCTTCAGAAGTATTTTATGCCCTGCTAGAGTCAGAACTAAATTTGAAACAGAACATGGATAGCAGCCATTCAGCACAAGGTTTGGCAGAAAGATCTGATGGAAAAGTTGATGGCTTTTATATGGAAGTGCTGATACAGACAAATGGAATCCCCTGTCTAAATTTTCAGCCAGCTGTACAGAGTGCACATTCCAGTCAAAATACAGATCTCATCATACCCGGAGCCACAAGGTTTAGGTTCATGTCTGATTTTATTCCAAATAGAAAAAATCTCCCCAAAACCAACCAAGCTATAAATGTCTCTGTTCCCTATCTCTGGCAAGCAAGTTTATTTTAACATCATTATTTATATCAGTAACTCCTACCTCATGTCTTTGAAGGAGTGGAATACCACTGGTATGAAGAAAATCTATTTCTGTATAATTGTGTCTATTTTAGTTTATTCTAAGGAAAAAATCATTTCACTGCCCAGCCCCAGAACACTTTTAAAGCTACTTTTAGAGCCAGAGTCATCCAAGGGACTTCACCATTTCCATGACAATTAGACAGACATGTCAACTTGTACTTTTACTGGCTTTTTCTCTTTTCATATTAAAACATATTTTTCAGGTTTTCACCAATTGTTTCTGGCTGGGAAAGCTGTTAATAATATTATGCTTTCCTAAGAGCGTCTGTGAAGGTTTGATGCTGAAGAATCTCTCACTGTAAGGAGCTAGGTGAACCAGGTCACCAGTCCAGGACTAAATTCACGGTGATATTTGCACATTTACATTACAAAACAATTTCATGATCTATCTTTAACAATAACTCCTGTAAATAACAGGCAGAAAGTAAAAACACAAAACCTGTAGATAAACAAGGTTTAAATCTGTCTTGGTTTGAAAGACAGGTATTTGCTAAGGAAAGGCAAGAGCCCCTTTCCTGAGATGGAGAATGCAACCCCCTCCCTTTTAATTATTTTAGTTCCCAATCAGAGGCCTTCAGGCAGGGGATGTGGGGATAAGAATAACAGTTCTTTACTGATATCTAACAAGGCAGAAAACAACAACAGCTATAAAAATTGACAACAGAACAGAACAGTCTAGCTCCGCTCCAGTCCCTTTTGGCCTCAGGCCGTCTCCCTGCGCTCAGTCACCGGTGCTGTGGGGGCAGGGCGGGTCCCGCGCAGTTGAAGAGGGCTGGAGTGATGGCGGCGGAGGCCCAGGGTTGAGAGGGGATGGGGAAGGTGACTCCCCCCCTCACGGTGTTGGTCGTGGTGCTCGGCAGAGCGTCTGGAGATAGTAGGGTGAGATGGGAGAGCAGCAGAGCGATGTCCAATGGCAGGGAGCGTGGATCTCAGTGCTGGGATGGCAGGGGAGATGCCAGATCCGAGCACGGGGTATCCTTTCCCTCCACGAGCCAAATGAGAGTCCACCTTTCCTTTTTCCATCTCTCCCCCCCGCCACCCCTCCTCCCTCCACCCATCTCCCTGCAAGAGAACATTACCGTTCTTAAGGTGTAGCCACTTAGCATAACAATGGGACAAATTCCACAGAAAGAAAAGGGAAGCATTCAACCCCCAACATAGTTAATCAGTCTCTCCATGAGATACAGAAACAAAGAGGATTCAAATAATTGGAAGGTAAATATCTGCATTAAAATGTAGAAGTGGACATTAATCCATAAACCAAACCAACTCGCTGGACATTCCTAAATATTCCTTTCTTACTTTTATTTTGTATTACTTTTTTACCTAGAACTTAGATTCAGGAGGCAGAATGGATATAGACAATAATTTGCTGTAAGGAAAAAATAACGCTGAGGGAATTGAGATTGTTCAGCCTGGAGAGGAGAAAGTTGTGTGGAGAGCTCATATCCCCCTTCCAAGGTCTGAAGGGGTTACAGAGAAGGCAAAGAGGGACAATTTATCAGGAACTGCAGTGCCAGGACAAGGGAGAATGGCTCCTAGTGCCAGAGGGCAGGGCTGGATGGGATATTGGGCAGGAATTGTTCCCTGGCAGGGTGGGCAGGCCCTGGCACAGGGTGCCCAGAGCAGCTGTGGCTGCCCCTGGATCCCTGGCAGTGCCCAAGGCCAGGGCGGACATTGGGGCTGGGAGCAGCCTGGGACAGTGGGAGGTGTCCCTGCCATGGCAGGGGTGGCACTGGGTGGGATTTATGGTCCCTCCCAGCCCAAACTGTTCTGTGTTTCTGTGAAAAATTTCATTGCGCTGTCAGCACATTTTTGCAGGACTAATGCCCTCAGGTCACAAACCAGACTGGAATAAGCCCTATTAAAAGACAAATTCTAACCCAAATATTCTGACTTACACATTGAATTCACAACAATTGTTGCATTGCTTGCCAAGAAGTTAAAAACCAGGAGGTGTTTGTATTTCCTCCACTGCACCCAAGACTGTGTAAAGGGTCCCACCACTCCCATGCACTGCATCTCACATTCTTAGTTCCCAAGGAGGGAATTTTCACACAAGTAATTACATTTGGGAATTTTTGCTTCCATTTTAACTCATATTCCATGGGAGGGGAAAGCATTTAGCCTTTAGAATTTAGATTTTAATGGAATGCAAAATGAGTTAATGAAACTTGGCCACAGACCAATAATGCCAGGGAAGCCCACACTAGAAGAATGCTAAAAACTCAGTCATGTAGATGCTGTTTTCTTTTACAGTAACATCTAAATATAAATTTATATGCAATAGAGCACACATATAAAAAGCTAATGTGAAAGAATGAATTCCAACCTTGTTTTTGTTGTAGAACTGCATTGTAGGCAAAAAGTTATACATAATAAAATATTGAAAGCCAGTTTAGGAAAGCATATATTAGCAAACTACACAAACACATTCTTAAAGTGATTCTTTGAACTGAAGCAAAATTGTCAGGCTGAATTCTAGATTCCCATATGGAATTTGCACATTAGGTAAAATATTGCTTCTAATCTGTTCCTCTGTCTGAGTTACCTGTGAGTACTTTGGGGAAATTTCTATAAATTCTGTAATAAAATTAGCCATTTTTGAAATAAATTTCATCATTATCTTGTTATGTTTGGTACACCAAAATTTCTAAAACTCTTTGCTCTTGCGTCTTACGACCTACATTGTACAGAATACCCCAACCAGAAACCACCCAATATTTTACAGCTTGTGGCAGTGAGTTCCCCAGACTATTTTTATGTTTTGGTGAAAAAATACATATTCATCTATAAAAGCGATAAATGTGGGGTTTTTAATTCATTATTTTCAGGCTTCTTATGTCCTATTTCACTGCTCTCTGCTCCATAAAGAGGGTTCTAATAATTCCAAATCTATCCTCTTACAAAGCCATCCGAGGTCTCTAATGATATTGTCACTCTTCTCTGGACCTCTTCTATTTCTGCTACATGATTTTCAAGTGCCTCCTGTGACATTTTAATATACATTTTTTGAAAAGAGTTCCAAGTCACTTAGCTTTTGCAGCAGAAACCTTCTTCACCTTAAGTGCTCCCTTCACTCTTCGCTCAGCCCAAAGACCCAGCAGCTCTCTCACAGACTGCATGTGTCTGAAATATTTAATTTCTCATTACCTGCTGCTTGGACATAATTCCATCAGAGCCCTCCTAATTCCCAGCTTTAAAACTATAGTGGGTAAAACTAGTAACTTCTTAATGTGCTCAACCAGACCTGCATTTCCATTTGCAGAAGATTTTTCTAAAACCCTCCAATCATATACTTGGTTGCAGTGACAGAGTTCCCTCTTTAGGACCCTTCTGTTGTTTTGGGGTTTTTTGGTTTGTTTGGATTTTTTTTTTAAATTTTTGTTGGGTTTGGGGTTTTGTTTGTTTTATTTTTCTGTGGTTTTTTTTCTTTTTTGTGTGTTTGATTGTTTCATTCATTAGCTGGGGTTTTTTTTGTTCTTTGCTTAATAGATTCTTCTTAAAACAATCCCAAAATATAGTTTATTTGGATAATCTTTAGTGGCCCAATTCCTCTGTTGACAGATAGTGAATTCTCTTCAGGATCATTTATGCTTCATTTTGTGCTTCAAGTTAAACACACTTGACTTCTGCCTTGAAAAGATTGTAACTTCATACTAAATGCTGTCCTAAATAAGGATTCTGTCTGAATGCTCTGGAATGAGCTGCCAATCCTTAATGTCTGATTCTCCCAGCAATGCCTTGTCTGTAGGACAGATAAAAGTTTTTCAAATTAAAAAGAGACAGATTAGCAGAAGCCCTAAAACCTCACGGTAAGAAAATAAAATATTCTTGAGTAAAAAACCAATCTACTTGAAAAATTGAAAAATAAACAGATATATTGCTTATGCAACATTTACACTCTCCTCGTCCTTGGAAAACTTCACATATTCACTTATATGTGAATATGTGAACCTATAACTTGGCATTGCTAAACAAAACAGCTAAAAAGTAAATACAGGTTTTCTTTCCAATATTTAATAAAGAAAAATACGTACTGTTTTAAATATTTAGCTTTTTATAACTTATTTTATTGGCAATAGAAGGTTGATATTATAATTTTTCTATTATATCAGCACTGATGAATATACAAATATCTTTTCCTCATATATAGCATATTTTAAGTGAATATGCAGACAACTGAGCATCTTGATAATGTTGCTGCCAAAGTTATAGACTGAATAAAGAAATTTTGGTTAAATGACACTGAAGCAGTCTTGAGGATTTGTTGAATAGCCCTGGTACTAAAGAGAAGTTAGAAAGACAAAAATGTTCATAAAGAGTCCCCAAAGATGAAGGTAAATGAAGAACAGGACCTGCCTGAAAAGGACACGAAAAGCAGAGCGTGGAAGCACACAAGTTTCTCCACTGACACCAATTAACAAACAATCTGAGCTATTCATTTGTATATAAATATTTGATGGAGATAATATCCACATATTCTCATAGAGGCTTTTCCTTCCACATTTTTCATTTTTCTGTGGCTGGGGCAAGGTTTTGGTGCTGGTAGGGCTGCAGGGGTGGCTTCTGTGAGAAATTACCAGAATCTCCTGCTCCTGTGCACAACAGAGCCAATCCCATCTGGCTTCGAGAGGGATCTGGCAAGAGCCAAGCCCACCAGTGACACTGGTGTCACCTCTGGGGCAACACACAAAGACGAAGAAAAAGCTCCTGTGGGGGTCAGCCTGACTGATATCCCAGTCAGGCAACCACCAATGAAGAAGAGTTGTATCCCACCCCTAGACCGTGGGAAGCTTTTGTTTAAATTGTGGTGACCGCAAAAAATAACGTTATGGGATGGCCCATGTTAATATCTAATTTGATAGTCAATTACCCCCACTCCCACATCCAGAATGTTCTCCCTTCCTTATGTTCCCATTGGCCCCCAATTGGTGCATTGTTCCACCCCACCTAACCCATTGGACCATGCTTCCCCTTGTCCCACCTCTGCACCGCTTTCCCCTATACCCATTGGACCCTACCTCAACTCCACCTCCTCTCCTACCCCATACTTTAACCCTGAATCTCCTTTGATCCCTGTCTTCAACCACCAGCTCCTAAAGAGACCTCACCCCGTTGGTAGTTGTATTTGGATTTTTGGGCTTCATCCCACTTTTACTTTCACTGCTGTTAAAGTGTTTTATGTTGCTAAGCTGTGGTTGTACTGCTCTTCTTTTATTTTGCCACTTATACCCTGAATATCTGAGAACCCTCAAAAGGATTATTGGGGACCACCCTCAACCCCGATAAAATCTCACACAATTCTTACTAAAGAACCAAAAGTATGGTCCTGTCAAGGAAAATAACCAGGGAACATCATCTGTTAGAGATGCACATCCCACTGGTTTGCATGCATTTGGAGGAAAACCAAAATTCATCATTAACCGGTTAGAAAAGCCTTTGGAAAAGCTGTTACTGTAGTGGTGCTGAGTGTAGTAATGCACAACGGAAAATCACTGTCTTTATATATCCATGCAAACCTCTGGATATTTTTGATTTGTGCTACTCACACAACTGATAATGTACGTTTAAAATAAATAAATAAATAAGCTAACACACAGGAGAGTTGCCAATGTTTAATTGTGTTCTCTGACATGCTCTTGGAATACAGCATGGCAATTTTCCCCTCCAGTGCCTTTGTGGCCCCTTTGCCATGTATTGATGGCTGGCAATGTTTACCTATTCAGAGCAATCCTATGCTTGAACCTTAGTGTGAGGAGAAGCGCAGGGAAAACAACTCCTGAGATCAGGAAATCACTGCATGTTGATGTGGAAATCCTTAAAATCAGAGGGTTTTGGGAAAGCTGCAAAAAAGCAGGCCTCAGAAACAGCAGAAATGCAATTAGAGCTAAGCAGTAGCCATAAGATTTGTCAGTAGAAAAGTTATATGGTCTGTCCATTAACGCCTGGCTAGAATAACTCCCTAAGCTGCAGAAAAGTATATCTAGCAAGATATTAGGAAGTTCTAAACTTAATAATAGAGCTCTGTGCATTGTATTTTAAAATTTACAAGCAGGTATCGTATTCAAAATAAGTAAGCATTGTTTTAATCGAAGGGACACGTACTTAGAGTGGTTGGATAAAACTCTTGTCAATATGCTTTTGCTTTTTGTAATTGGTCAAAAACTTTTAAAGTGAGTTGTAACACCAAGTTCTGCAGCTGCCGCTGAGGATGTGAGCTGCTGGGATCTTCCCATTGTCCTAACCATGGAATGAGACTGATGCTGGAAAATAAACAGCTCGAGAGCGTTCCACAGCAGTCCCGTCCCATTCGTGATCCTGTACATAAATACGTGGCCACATTATGCTGAGAGTCCCTGGAATATGGCACAGCAGCACAGAAATGCAGTGATCCCAAAGCTGACCATGCCACCTTCCCTCATTCCTCAGGCAGGATGTTCCTGAGCCTGCTAATGCACTTCAGCTCCTGCAATTATTCCTGAGAGTTTCATATCCCTCTCCTCTAAGTGGCAGAACTCATCAGTCTGGCTGCAAGACTGAAAAGCTCCTTGGGGCTGGGCTGAAGGAATCTAATTAGCTTTCCATGTCGTGACTTCCTCTACCTCCTCTGCACTGCCTGAGCATTTACTCGTGAATAATCTTCCTTTAGTGTTGCATTTGAGTGCATTTCAGGGACAGCTCAATTTGCTTTATCCTGCATACAAGTCTAAATTCAAACTGTATTTCAAGTACAAAAAATTGAGGCAATTCTTAGGGTTTTTTTGCAGTGAAGTCCTCTTCCTCAGCCTTGACAATTTAAGATACTACAACTCCTAATTAAAAAAAAATCATTTACATATCCCACAGAAAAATATCATGTAAGTAATATTTTGGCACAGGCCCTTTGTTTATTTGTGAGGATACTACAATCCTCCCTGGAACTCCTCTTAAATATAATAAATATTTTTCTAAATGAAATATTTTATATTCCATTATATCTCAATAGCATTTTTAGTACAATTTTTAGCTCTTTGTTATAGCATCCGTAAAAAAAAAAAAAAAAAAAACGGTTCAGAAACAGTCATGGCTATAATATCTCAGGAGTATTTAATGGCTTTTTATTGTAAAATACAAGCAGGTTTCTATCATTTTATAAGCCACAAAATTATAAATGAAAGTGATATGCGTACAGAGGTCAAGTAAATTATTTTACCCTGGCTAAAATCATGTGTTTAAAGAGACAGCATTTCTCTTTACATCTCTCTTGATCTGATGATATTTTACAAACCTATGTCTTGTGTTGACCTGCCTCATATTATGACCTTGAAAACAGATAATCTGTCTCCTGCAGATCTCAGGGTTTTGTCTCTAATCTCTAGCACAAAAAACCCCAACCAAACAGTAAAAAATCCCCAACAAAAACACCCTAACAGGCTTATAAGTAACAAATTGCTATGTTATTATTGCTAATCTAGATGCATGTCAGCCCTATATTTCATAGAAGTTTTCAGAATTGCTTAAAAAATTATTTAAGAATTGTGCTACCACAAGATTTTACTGTGCTTGCTAAATTTTCTGAATAAGAAAGCACCAATACAGTGATACAGGCAGGTATTGCTAAAATTAATTCAAAGCCAATGTCTTCATAAGAAGTTACTTGAAGAATGCAAATTCCTTTTTTAAGGAATTCTTGAAAGATAATATGAAATTTTTGGGCTTGGGTTTACATATAAGTTATATTTCATTCCTTCAAATATTCATGAACATTTAGTGAATGGTCAACTCTGTAGAAAGAAAGTCTTCAGTACAAAGCAATAAAAGGTGGTGTATATATATTTTCACCCTGTGTTTCCATCTTCTTCCACTTCAGGTCAGGAATATCCTTTTGCTGGCACAAACAACATACTCAATGTAGGGTAATTTGCTAATATTTTCTCTCTTTTTTTGTTTGTTTTTGTTTGTTTTTTAAAGTATTTATGCCAGGTGTGTTCTAGGAACATTTGTAAAGCCCACTGGTGAAATACAGGCAGGAATTGGGGATCAGCCTGTGTCTGTTACAGGAGATGAAGGATTTGAGAAGTCAGACACAAGGAGCAGTTGTTTATTTGCAGATGGTTTCAGATGGAGCCTGAAAGATTTATCATTTGATGTAGACTAAAACTGAAACAGAACACTGATGTTACATGGGGCATTTGTGGCTTTGTTTGTTTGGTTTAAATCTCAGTACCCTTCATTTAGTAAAGTCCTCTCCAGAAATATTTACTTACCTTTTATTTAAGGACAATATTTGCTAGCACTTAAAAAAAAATAAATAAATTCAAAATCTAATCAGTCCCATATTTTCCTTCTCTACCAGGTGCACATGAAGCACTAGTCAATAAAAGGTAGTAGAAATCAAAGTAATCTTCCCTTCTCTTACATAAACCAGCAGGCCCAACCCTCTCAGGCTGCAGGGACACAGGACAGCCCCAAGCTCAGCACCTCCCCTACCCCAAAAAGCACCTCCAGCTCTCCAAAGCCCACCTGGGGAGGGAACTGCAGTGCCAAAGGCTCCTGACAAAGTGGGGCTGCAACAGCTCTTGGAAGATGATGGAAACAGGCCCTTTCTCCCAAGTGGAGATAATCCAGCTCTGCAGATCCAGGAGCAGCACTTAAAGAGCAGGAGGCTTGGATTCACAAAGTGCAAAGCTAGTATTGCAGAGATGACATTAAACAACATAAAAGACCAGACTGCAGCTAAGAAATAGAGTTTATGTGCTGCATCCTAGAGAGAGTATGTTTCTCCTGTTTTTCCTCTGGCACAGAGAGCACTTGGAGCAGGATTCACCACGCCTCCACGTCTCAGCTTCCATTCCTTCCACTCCAAATCCTCAGCAACAACTCACTATCTTCCAATATGTCAAAAAGATCTTTGAGATTAAACATACCACCAAAAGCTGGGTGTAAAGGCTGGCCAATTCTTCTTGTGGGGGTTGTGATTTATGTGC
The DNA here is from genome assembly GCA_037013685.1 of Acridotheres tristis. Classification (NCBI taxonomy): domain Eukaryota; kingdom Metazoa; phylum Chordata; class Aves; order Passeriformes; family Sturnidae; genus Acridotheres; species Acridotheres tristis. Next base: position 97,551 of record CM072898.1, on the reverse strand, counting down.
TGTGTCTCACTGTCTGTGTGCCCTCACACAGAGCGTGGAGCTCTGCACAAGGGTCCATTTACTCCTCCAGCACAGTCTGTTGGCAGCTCACACTGTCAGCTTCCCACCAACGAGCTGGGTTACAAATGCACTCTAAAAGTCACCCAGATATTTATAGTCATTAAAATTGATCTCAACCCTTCTCTTTTGACATCACTGGTCAAATACAGGATTATGCGTTTAAAACCACAAAGTATCTTAACTATTTATCAAAATGTTATTAGTGAATGAATTTTGGAGAAGCTCTTAAACTGAAATCTCCTGAGGAATAATTAGCCATCGGACAAAGTTTTGTATCTCTCATTGGAAAAAAAGCTGATGGCCAAAAGTAAGCCCCCAAAAATGATCAGCAGCATGTTTCGTCACTCCAAATGGAGGAGAAAAACAACATGTTACTGGACCATCATGTGCTTTGTCAAAGATATCTACATGTTCTCCTTTAAGTGCTAGAAAACAGTAGCTTTGGTAGGGTTGTGCTCCTTTTGCTGGACCAAATCCTAGCATCCCATCTGTGGTGACAAAAGAACCCCAGGGGTAGTTTTATTGCTTATTATTTAGCAAAAACGATATGTAAATATTGATAGGAAATCGTTTTCGAGACAAGTTAATTGCTTTTATTTTTAGTGACTCGTGTAAAGCATCAACACAGAAGTGGCCATTTGGCAGAAGTATTAGCAGCTGAATAATGTTCTTAGAGAAGACTACTAACACTCTTCAAAATTCTCTACTTTAAAATCACATCATTGATGAAATACTTACAGTAGAAATAGAAGGAAAGCAAACGGCTTTGCAAAACAACAGTCATTGCAAAAAAACAGCTTAAAAAACCCATTAATTCTAACAAATCATTAAATAAATTATTCCGTTCTTTGCTTGCATTTTCATCAGTCAGGAAAAATAAAGTATGTTAATGCCTTTCATTTGTTGTACTGACAGTTAAAAACTGTGTAAAAATTACAATGTTGGAGCTAATTTAGCCTTCTGGGTATCTCATTTCCAGAAGAACAAGTGGACAGATACTGCTTATTGGAACCCAGGCTGTTGCTTTAGCACATCTTTCTACATTGTGGTTTTCCTTTTTAGCCTAATAGTGCAAGCAAAATTATCCCTAAAGGAAATTTCCTCTTTCTCAGTTTGAAGCCATTTCGCCTTGTCCTGGCACTGCAGTTCCTGATGAATTGTCCCTCTTTGGTTCCCTTCAGCCTCTCACACCCTGGAAGGAGCTCTGAGCTCTCCACACAGCCTTCTCCTCTCCAAGCTGAGCCAACCTGTCTCCACATCCATTTCATTTATCCAGTTCATGTATCCATGACTTTCTCTGGACTTGCTCCAATAGTTCCTTGTCCTTCTTATGCTGGGAGCACCAGAGCTGTGCTTTCTCACATAAGAATTAATGGGGTAGGTTGTTGGAGTCAGTAAGTCAGGAATTTCTCTGATTTCTTCAGAAAGAAATCAGAATGCAGGGATTGAGTTGAAACCTTTAGATGGATTGAAGTATATTAGGCTTCTCACTTATAAGGCAGAGGTGAAGACTTAGGTTGTAACATAAGAGAGAGAAAATAAGTAAGTGAATGGAATAAGTTTTAAGTGCTTTTAGTAAGCAAAAGGTCTTAGATGCCTAAGAAGTAGTACGTTTTAGTGAAGGTTGAAAAACAGAGGCTTAGAGGCTCCAAGAACCCAGCTTCAGACATAATAGAGTTAGAGTTAAGAATATTGCTTATATTTTTCAATTTGAACAAGATAGGCCATAAACGTAGTCTATACGTAACCTGGCATGCTAAGAAACTAGAATTCTAATAGGTTAAGAAGTAGGGGTCCAAGTTTGTGTCTTAGCTGGTTGGAAAGTTTCTATAAAAGAACATGCATCAGGGAGAGCTGGGGCTCTATGCCGGGGCTCCATGCCATGGCTTTATGCTATGTGCATTTTGCCATTGCATTTTGCCACTGCAGCTTTGCCATTGCTTTTAGCCATTGCTTTTAGCCATTGCTTTGCCTTGCTTTGTATTTGCTTTTGAGACTGATGTGCTTCTGCAATAAATAACTTCATAGCAACTATTAGCCGCTTTGCTTTTTACACAAAAGAAGAATAGGCCCGACAGTGTGGGTGCACAGGAGGCACCCGGAGGTCCCCCCTGAAACCTCACATTTGGTGCCCCATGTGAGGAATTATTACCCTCCCAGAGGTCCCCTCTGAAACCTCACAGTAGGTGATGTAATTTGTGATACTGCCTTAAAAGCCAAATGGTTCTGTGTCAAATCTTTTTTCATACCTTTCACCACCTAGTTACATCTCACACCACAATGTTCCTATTCAAACCTTTATAAATTAATAATGAGTAATAAAGCACATATTAAAATAATTCATTTTCAGGAAATCTTTAAAATTCATATCCTGAATCAGTTGGCTTTGTTTCCAATAAGTAATTCAGAGAGGTGGGAACAATGGTGATCTAAGTTTATCTTCCCAGCACATTACCAAGGGTTTCAGCATGTTTTTGAAGCACTTTCACAGTGCATGATAAATCAATCAAATGGGGAAGCAGATGTCTAATGTATTCTTTTCACATAAGCGAACTAGAAATGGGTCGCAGTGTGTCAGATGGAGCACAACTGCTTCTCAGCCAGGCTGGCCAAGAGATAATGGGTGTTGATTGACAGTATCAACTACCAAAGTTTGAACCAGGGGTTCCTGAGAAATTCAGAGTGGGTATTTTAGGGATAAGAAATATGTTCCTCCTAAGCATTAATTACTTTTTAAATGATTACTCTTAAAAGCTGCTGGTTTAGCTTTGTAATGTAAAAAGATTTACAGATCAAGAGCAGCCCTGGGAGAAGGATTTGCAGGAAATGGTGGTGAGAATTGAATATGCCCAGTCCCAGAACCTCCACCCTGCCCCGGGCTGAGCCAGGGTGGGCATCAGGGCAGGGGGGATTCTGTCCCTCTGCCCCCCAGGTGAGACCCTGAACACCTGCAGAGCTGCCCCAGCCCTGGGCCAGCACAGCAAGGAGCTGGAGATGCTGAGAGAGCCCAGAGGAGGCTCCAGGATGAGCAGAGCATGGAGCAGCTCTGCTGGGAGGAAAGGCTGGCACAGCTGGCATTGTTCACCTGCAGAGGAGAAGCTTTGGGCTGAGCTCAGGGTGGCCTTGCAGGGCCTGAAGGAGCTGCAGGAAAGATGGAGAGAGACAATTGGCAAGGGCTGGAGGGACAGCACACAGGGAATGGCTGCCAGTGCCACAGGGCAGGGCTGGATGGGATATTGGGCAGGAATTGTTCCCTGGCAGGGTGGGCAGGCCCTGGCACAGGGTGCCCAGAGCAGCTGTGGCTGCCCCTGGATCCCTGGCAGTGCCCAAGGCCAGGTTGGACACTGGGGCTTGGAGCAGCCTGGGACAGTGGGAGGTGTCCCTGCCATGGCAGGGGTGGCACTGGGTGGGCTTTGAGGTCCATTCCAGCCCAAAACATTCTATAATTTTATGATTTATGTATAAATAACTATATGTAGTTATTCCAGCTCATGAAACATCAAATGGTAACTCTATTGATTTTTATCAGAACCAGCTGGATTAGATGTGTATTATTGATTCATGAGATCTGTATTTTCCTAATCAGTGATCAACCTTAGTGAATGTCATGGCAGTCCCAAGTAAAAGAATATCCATATTGCTTTGATAAGAAATATAAATATTGAAATATTTACAGCAGAAATATGGAAAATAAGGTATGTAGTGTAGATATAGTATATCCTGCTCTGGCACACCTTTCCATCAACTTAAACACAAGCAGAGGTGAACTCCGTAAGAAACCAAGGCTTCTCTCCCCTCCAACCTTTACCAGTGTCATTGCTGTCCTTATCACTGAAATTCACTACCTAAGACTGTACTACTTGATCCATCCTTGACTCTTCCCATAGAACTAGAGATCGACTCAGTTTCGATGCCTTCTCCCAGCAAAATTTCTCAGGTAAAAATGTTCAGTAATCATCTTGTTTGCTCCTTTGTTTTAAATGACCCATTCTGCTGAATTCGTTAATAATAGCCTGAAACAAGTTAGAATATGATCTCCAAACTTGTGGCCAATTTGTGCCCTCTTGGCTTTCATCACTGCTTGTCCTTAAGTAATTCTCTTAAGTCTTAAGTAATTTCCCCACTTCATCATAGGGAATCCATTCTTCCAAGACAAACCCAGAGGTGTTCCTCCTCCCTCATCTGCCTCCTCTCTCCAGGGCTGCTACACAATCTCTGTTCTCCCAGCAAGGACACACCATTGACCAGCTCCTTCCGATGTCTCTGCACTTGTTTCCAAATTACCCTTCCTGGCCTGGGACTTCCTCCAGCTCTCTTGAAATGTAATAGAAACATTCTGCAAAGGACTGCATCTCCAATACAGTCTTTTCTTAACGCTCACCTGTCTTAGGATGCCTAAGACAGCAAATTTGTGCTGAGAAGAATAAAAATACAAGTGCAAGTCTGAAAAGTGGCAACAGTTCAAATGAAAGCCACGTAATGTTTCTCATCATTGAATGAATACATTGAATTTTATCCAGTACAATTTTTAAAACTGAATGTTTCCAACAAAGCTTTGGACTCAGTCTTAAAGGTCATTTTGAGGTCATTGAACAAATGTGTTTTGCTGGTCCCATGAAATGCCATTTAAATTTGGCAGTTTTAAGCTAAAGAGAGTCATGATTTCCCATCTGTGATTTCAGTTATAATACTTGATATCAGCAACCTGTCAGAACGTTGGAGCTTTCCCAAGCCCTGCTCATAGCCCACACATGGCCACGTCAGGACTCTGCCCAGAGCCCAGCAAGGCCACTGGGATTGAGGAGTTGTGGGAGCAGGGCCTCAGCCTGGAACCAGGACACAGCACATGGAACACTAGGATTTAGAAATTCTGACCATCAATCTTTTTATTTATTTAATTCTGATTGTTTCCATTAGAGTGTCCCTCATCCAAATCCTGTCAACCAGGCTTTCTCCCAGATTGTTCTAGAAGAGACATCTTTGGAAAGCACATTTCTATTTTACAAGTCCAGATTTTTATTTTAATTCCTTCTTTTGCAACCAATCTGACTTGGAAGAGCACATTAGTCCCACAACACGTTTTATAGCTGAACATTTCTTTGTCATTCGAGAGTAATTCAACTCTCATTTAACTGCATTCTGCTTTCTGTAATATGATTTGGCTTGGTAGATAGAAATGCACAAGAAGCACATAGAAAATATCTTCTTTTCACAGAATCAATTGCAGTGAAAGAAAGGGAACACCGAAAGCTGGCTGTAGAAAATAATTTAAGACTATTCTTGCCTTGTTTATACTACTCTTCATCTTTTAATAAACTAAATTTACACTGTTAAATTGTTTCAGCAATGTTAATGCTCAACAACGAATAACGTACTGACGTCCAATTTTTGTTTCCCAGTTTGTTTATTATAATCCAGCTCATTACAGAGCTATAAAACAACCATGGAAACATATAATCAAATATATCACCAGAATATTCTGTTCATTGGGCAACACATGTTTGAAGCCAAATCCTTTTTCCACTGGAAAAACAGCTTGATTTCAGAAAGTAAGGACAACATTTCCTAAAAATTATCATGAGATCTCAGACTGGAACATTGTTTAGTCATCAGTAACACACTAAAATTTACACTACACTTTTGGATGAATCAAAAAGCAATTTGTTCCCTTGAAATATGATTCACACCTGTGTCTATATAGAAGATACTGGTTGAAGAGCATTTTGTTTAATCTCTTTGTTTCAGCAGTTGCTTGATTTTATTTTGAAAATGTCATGCTCAATTACGCTCTTTGATTGATTAAGGAATTCATTTGAGGGGCAGATGATCAGATGTTGAGCTGCAGTGTTTTCACCTAAACACAGAGGCTACTCTTACATCTGCATTACACAAATGTAATACACTGCCATGGTTATTGCGAACACCCAACCTGAGTCTCCCAAGTCCTGAATAAGAATTTCTACAGGCTTTCTATTCCTTCTCCTATGGGCAGAATCCTTACATCCCAAAAAGGTGCTTTTGCAGGATAAATTCCCCATCAATAACTTTTCTTTCCTCTCTACTGCCTCTAAGCCATTATACTAAAGAAAGGATATACAAGTAAACTGCTACTCCTCACCTGAGATTTCGACTCTTTCAAAGAATGAATAAACAAACTCTTTCACTTTTCTTCCTTTGCATTAAGCAGCATACCACTTGCAATAAAAAGAAGGAAAACTTGAAGCAGTACAAAATAAAAGGAACAAATGCTTCTTTTTCTTATTCTTAATTTAAAACCAAACCCACAAAGAAAGCCCAGAGCAGCAACTTCAAGGATTTCTTTGAGAGAGGACTTTTCTGTGGGTCACACAAGGACAAAAACACTTAGAGAAGGGAAGTCACAGACATGTTTCACTTGATCTTGGAGCAATCTGATACAATGGTGTGTGTAAGGAGAGTGATTATAATATCAGCACTGCTGAGCTGCTGCTGTGGATAATGGACCAGCTCAGTTATTAAAGACAAGTGCTTATAAAATAATTCACTTCAGAACAGAGGGAAAGCACTAACAGCGTGCTCTAAAGATCAATACCAGGCCACTTTTGTGCGATTTATTTATTCAGCTACCCCAGAGAAACAATAAGCCAGGAGGAAGGAAATCTGCTGATTGTGGGAAACAGAGCTCGAGCAGGAAGGGTGGAGAAGGGAGGGAGGAGACTCGGAGAGAGCTCAGCACAAATGGCTGAGGGAAAAAGGTAAGGAAAAGAACAGGTACCAGTCCTGGGGATCCACATCAAGGAATGGACAATCTATAAAACACTGACTTCAATCATTTCATACAGATGTTGAAGTGACACTTCCATTTTGCAGTTTTGTGGCTATCGTAGCTTCTTACTGTGGTTTTGACGGCATAAAAGAAAAACTGACCAAAGATATGGGGGAGAAGATCAAACACTTCCAGCACTTATGGGTGAAAAAAAATGCAGAAAAAAAGGTACAACAAGAAATTTTGGGTTGTTTGTTTTTAAACACCAATAAAGTTTCTGATATTGAAGTAGTAGAGAGGGTTTCTGACAGTGCAGTTTTCAGTGCAGTACCAGACCAGACAGCCTGAGGAGACCACATGCATCCTTTGGCACAGAACATGTGCAAACACCTGCCAGGAATGTGTGATTGTGGCTGACGCTCCATAAGGAATAAATGTGCTGCATTATGTAATGAAACCCCTTTGAGTCCTACTTCTTATGATTGTATTTTGCTGGTAAAGAAGCAACTCAAGACTCTTGACATAGAGATCAACTAGAGTAAAAGCATTATAGTATGCAAAAGCATGACTGCATTATATTTACAGTAATAAAAACACAAATATAAACCAAAGGATGTTACATTGCTACTCAGATTTCAGTGTGGTATTAAGAATATTTTGAAGATTATTATTAAAAGTGCATCAAATATTTAGAAAAAGTTAAGCCAAGGTCATGCAGAATTCAACAGCTCTGATTAAATGACACCTCTGTTTAGAAAACAGTAGATAAAAAGTATATGAACTTCTTCAGTGAAAAGAAAATTGTGTGTCACAAAGAACTTCGTGCAAATATCTAATCTGGAAAAGCAAAGTTCAGTTGTACTAAACTAACTCATAAAAAGCTGGACAAAACGAACCTCTGAGCAAAAGTTCTTTTATCACAGAAAGGACCTTCAGAACAGCCTATAACTGATAAGGGGGGGAAAAGTCCCACAGAATTCTCCAGTGTACCTATTTTCCCCTTAAAAATCTAAGGAGAAAATGTGCATGTGTAATGATGGCAAAATTTGTGCACTTTCTTCTTGTACATTTAATATTTATTTTGGTGAGTAAATACATTATTAGATTTAGCCTTTGCTGTAGCAGAATCTTTTCCCCACTTATGTTGAGACCTTTTTTTGGTGTTTTCTTAGTTTGAGTGACTTTTTTTCCTATAAAGAATTTACTTCCCTGAAAACATACAGAGAATTTTGGAAGGACCCCATGTGAGGATGTAGGTGCATAGTTGGGCATATTTGGGTACATCACTAGATCAGCTGCTTACAATATCTGCATTCCCTCTTGTTGGGTGCCTCCATTTGAAAATGGTTTAAACAGGAGCTCTGTCTCAAGAGAAAATGACATCTTGGTCTCTAAACTTGTTTAGTCCTCTAATCCATTATACTCCACTAGAGCATCACATTTGTCACTTTTCATCAGAAGGAAAAAAACTTTTACGGGCAATGCCACAGAAATCTTCTATGGGACTGACATTTCAAATCTTGCTGTAACAAAGTTAGTAGAATAGTCTTTTCTAGACCTAGAGAGAGAGCTGGCAAATATCTCTTCTTGTGGAGGGTCAGCAAGACTTTTCCTTCTGATACATCAAGATAGTATATTTTAGGAATCTTTTGGTTTTATTGGGCAATGTAGTTCCAAATAAGCTGAAGGAATATTTCCCTTGCAGTAACCATAGTTAGAAGTGTCCCAGGTGTGTTCTTTGGGTCATATTTTGTGGTGTAGCTACAATTCAGGTTCCTTAGGTTTCCATGAAACACTGATTGTTCCTTTCTCCAGCAAGGCCCAGGCAAAAAAAAAAAAAGGCGGAATTGGGAAAGAATAAAATACCTCTATTAAAAATGAGCAGATTTTGTATCATACTAACTTCACTATTATTCTTCTCTTGATAAAATGGATGATTGCAAAAACACTTGCTTAACATGCGAACCTGATATAAAGACTTTCTTGTCCAACAGAAATCCGTAATTCATAAAAGCTGCTGTTTACACCAATTGCACATCATTTTGCCAATTGTTTTTAATTTCATTCACCGGAGATAGGGGTTCAGACCAAAACCCACCAAATTTCCTGTTCCTACTCACAAAATTAAGCAGAAAATCCCTTGTTTTCAAATCTCATTGTAAATATTTAGTAAGTCATTAAACCCTTTTTCCCTTTAGCAGAGTTTTAGCACATCATCTCACTGTGCTCCACTGACTAGCTATAAATAAACTCTCTCTATTATGTAGAAATGTCTCCTCATAATAAAGTCAAGGGCCCAATTCATTACAAGTGTTTTGCCAAGGTCTGAAGACGGTTTACACTTTTCATTTGCAGAGTCTCCAAACTGTTAATTGTATTCTTAATTCATCCTGGATTATTTACATGCAGGTCACACACTTCGTTGAGTGTGCTGGGTTTAATGCCATTATGAAACTGTCTTCTGAGAAAGATAAGAGTTGAGAATATATTCCATTTTGGCAGGTGAAAACAAGGTCTGATAGGCCCAGTAATCATTTTTTATCTTTACTTTGAAAGGACACATTAGAAACAAACAGGAAGGTGCTGGTAAGGGAGAGGATGTAATTTTGGCACTGATGAATGCAAAAAAAAAGGCAAAGCAAAGCACATGGGCCTTTTTATTGCATTATTAATATTATCACAGCACGAAGGGTATTATAAAAGCACAACCTTGGTGGTTTCCACTGTTCCTTGGAGCACAGAACACAGGTTAGATTCAGAAAATAAAGCCACCAGGATTTCACAGCAGCAGAACCTGGCATCAAATCATGTCTCTGCTAGACTTAAACTACTCAATGTAAAGTTACATCTCAAAGTAAAGGACAAAGAGGATGTAGCAGGTTTGAATCTGGACGTTAATTTTTTTTCTTATTTTGAAAAAAAAACCTGTGTAGTATAAAAACTATCACTCCAGAGAAATACGAAGTCAGTGTAAAAGTGTTCAGCAGTGGTAATGCAAGTATCTACTCTAATAATCTATAACAATTATGTGTGAAGGGCTGGAGCTGGGCCAGGGCAGGCTCAGGCTGGGTTTTGGGGCAAGGTTCTGCTCCCCCAGAGGGTGCTGGCACTGCCCAGGCTCCCCAGGGAATGGTCCCGGCCCCGAGGCTGCCGCAGCTCCAGGAGCGTTGGGACAGCGCTGCCAGGGATGGACAGGGGGATTGCTGGGGGGGCTGGGCAGGGACAGGGGCTGCATCCAGCACCCCTGCCCGCCCTACACTCAGCATGGGAGATGATTTCATGATTTTCTCAGAAGATACATAGCACATCTTTCAGTAGGCTACAATAACTATATAATTTTGTCAACTGTTGTTAAACTAGATGGTAGTTTTATGGAAATATGACCAAGTTTAGCAGTACATTCTTATTCTCATGATCATTTCTGTAAAAATTAATTTATATTGTATTGTTTCCCATGGTAAAGTTCATCACACAGCCCTAAAAATTAGATAGGGCAATATGCTGCATCTGTGCTAAGAAAGTTAAGAGCAAGTTGCCTTATATTGACATTTTTAGTGTTATGTGATTTCTTTTGTCATTTCCTTTTGCTTTGTTTATAGACTCAGGATCTTCTAACAGTATAGATAGTCATTAAAAAACAAGGAATATTGGAATGAAAAACTTCGTGTATGAGTCTCATTTCATGTACCATACTGGAAGTGTAAATTCAGGGTCCTTTTCAAACAAAACATGAAAAAGAGACTACCCTTACAATTAATCCTACATGTCCTCAGTCTCCTACCCACTCCCCAAATTACTTCTACTTTAAATCAAACAATATATTGTTTTATTTGTGAATCATAAAACACGTATTTCCATCTTTTCAGCCAAAACCAAACACAATCAATTAAAGTAAACTGGGATTTTCAAAAGTCTAAATAATAATTTTTGAAGTTTTCAATAATTTGCTTTGCAGCAAGGCAAAACTCTAACCAAATTTATTTTTTATTGAGCTTCATAAACCAGTGGTTTTTGATTTATATTGTCTGCTTCCTGAGAATTCCTGAATACTTGTCAAGAGAAAGAAAAAGAAATTTGAAATTCTGTTAAGCACTGAAAGTACGTTCACTTAAAACCAATTTTTCAACACCAGCTCCATTCTTATAAATATTGGCAGGTTTGGCTTGCCTCAAGGAGCAGGAAATTATAAGAAACAAAAGTTAGAACTTTTGTCATGCAATGAATCCACTTGGTCATAATGACATTAAACACTTAGAACCTTTTGAAACAGAAAATATTGTTCTATCCAACACTCCATCCCTAGGCAAGGTACATTTTATGCTCCCAGAATATTTATGTGCAGTTTTGAGGCAAAGTGCACAATGTGAGCAATAACCTCTCTGTTTCAATGAAAGACTGATGTAAGCTCTCCTCATTTGCTAAATTCAAGTTATGCCAACACAAGTCCTGTCAGAGCACTGTATTATGACAAATGCATTAACCTTTTTACAGATCTGAAGGCACACACAAAGAGAGAGGGCAAGCACGCACCTCACACCAGGTTAGATGAACAGGAAAAGAGAGCTTTATTTATGTGAAGTGTCTATTTATAGACATTTAACAGTGATCATGGATTGGACAATACTAGAAGAATCTCTGACTCCAATTGGCTTGTTACTATGTCAATTTCTCTTCCTCCAAAGAGGAAAGCAAACAACCTCTGTTTATCAGAAGAGAGTGTGAGAAAGCATAGAAGAATGTTTCAAGATCAGAAGGCAAAACTCAGAGGCAACACATGTGAGTCATGGAAATTTTACTCAGAATCAGCATTTGAAATGAAAGTACACAATAACTTTTTGTTACAAATTTTGTGCTCCTCATGCACTCAGAAAATGCTCAGAGCTGCAGGGAATGAAAACTCAGCTTCCAATTTGTCAAATCCATCCTTATGGAATTAAGGGATTCTTATATTAGAATCACTGAATCACAGCATGGTTTGGGTTGGAACGGAACTTAAAATCCATCTTATGCCATCATCTGCCATGGCAGGGACACCTCCCACTGTCCCAGGCTGCTCCAGCCCCAATGTCCAACCTGGCCTTGGGCACTGCCAGGGATCCAAGGGCAGCCACAGCTGCTCTGGGCACCCTGTGCCAGGGCCTGCCCACCCTGCCAGGGAACAATTCCTGTCTATCTGACCTAAATTTCCCCTTATCCAATTTGGGTGTTCAACATATCAAATCAATATTTTAAATATTTCCTTCTAACCCCTTCCTCACAGTGTGCCAGTGGGCCTCCTCTTACTTCTCCCAGATCTTTTTCCGCCTTTCATAGAGAATTGCCTTCTGTGGGATACCTCCTTCCCTACAACCTGGCCATTTGCACCCTGCCCCCAGAGATCCTTGCTCCCATCCCTCCTGTTGGCATTTCCCAACTCAGGTGTTTCCTCACAGGTGTGGAGGAAAAATTATACAGTTACACTTCCTTTTAGATTAGTCCAAGTAAAGTGTAGTCTGGTTAACTTTTGTTTCCAGATTTGCTATATATCTCCCTCAAGTGAGACTCAGAAACAAAACCATGAATTAGGCATTGAGCCAGTATATTTTTAGAAATATGCTACAGTAAAATCAGGTTCTAAATTCAAGCTGAGAAATTGCCATGTCCAATGGCAATTGGGGTGAATAATAGGTGGGGTGAATATTAATTCTTCATCAGACTTATGCAAATCTACTGTGATCATTAAAGATATTTTACACTTTCTGGTCACAGAAAGAATTTTTTCCTAAACTTGCAGTACCAGGAGAGGGACATCTGAGAAACACTTCCAAGGAAAATACTCGGTCTTTTAAACTCAGAGAAGAATGCATTGTTTATTTTTAAAAAATGTCATCCTTAAAGCCTCTGCTAATCCCATAGTCAAAACAGTCCATTTAATTTATTATTTATCTGTACTTCTTATTTATCTGTCCATAACAAATAAACTCTTCTTCATTTCTTTGTCCAAATAAGAAGTCTCTTTTTCCACCAGGATTTTGGGAATCAAGTGATGAATATTTTAAATATAAATGCCAGTTTATGTCATATTTTATTGTAAATTTATTCTATTGGATTAATTTTACATGTATTTAATGGGTTTAACTACATGAACAGAATTCCATTTAATTCCATTTCTATTAATGGAAAGATGTACTGATAAAATGGGAGTTGAATTTTATAACACCTGGATCACAAACACAGTCACTATTGGAGTTCTCCATAAATTCACATAAATCTATTTTATTTTCTAAATCAATTCTGTAGAATGCAGTCCTTCATATCAATACCTATGCTTTCTTCAGAGGAGAAGTATTTCTACAAGGATATTCATTATTTGCTTATGGCTTACTGTGATTGATTTCTTGTTCCTCATCTATTAAAAGCTCTGATCATTTCCAAGAAGAAAATTTTTCCTGTTCTGTTACAAATCAAGCAACAGTGAGAGTGAACAAAAAATAGTTCAGAAAGCGATTCATGCATCCCTATGCATGGCAAATAATCAATTTGCTGAAATGCATAAACTCCTTGGCAAGTACTTGATAAAACCTTGCCCATCTGGGGTCAATCTGAGAGCTGCATGCATAACGGACAAGACCAGGATCATCCAAAGCTGAGTCAAAGACAGAACTCTTTATTTCATGTCAACCTCAACAGGTTTTTGATTAAGCCCTAAAACCTGAATGATAAACTTAACACTCTGTGCTCAAAGGTGAACCTTAAAATAAAATGTCTGCTTTGCCAAGAACAACCCAGCAGCTCCCACTGCACGCTTAATACATTGCAGATGAAAGAAATATAGACTTGAAAGGGGGCTCTGAAGAATAATTACCAAAGTACAATCAGTCATATAAAATGCAAACGCATTCTGGTGATCAACAAAACTGCATTCCGTAAGATTTATACAGCTTGAAATATCTAATTAACATCCATGCAAATACCAGGCATTGTCAACAAAAGCACCAGCTGCAGATGGGGAAATTCCTTGATAATCTCCAAAGACCTTGTGAAGTTGTGGGCACAGAAGTTACACAAACATCAGAGATCTGGGTGGAAAACTGAGCTCAGAAGTTCCACGTTTGATGTGATGGTGCATGGATATCTACCCTTGCTGTCCACATTTGTTCTCTTCAATGAATATGGATTAGCAATTAACCACTGCTCCTCTAGAAGTTAAGATGTACTACAGGAATAAATTCAATGTGGATTATAAGATGTGAACTTCTTATTGATCAACTTGCAGAAAATGACCTCAAAACTGCTGCCAGGCTTATATGAGTGGAATTACTTGTTTTATTGTTGTTGTATCCAGTTGTGTGAGATGCATCATTATAGATGTACCAGTCTTGCTAGGAAGCAATTAGGATTAAAATGGTTCCAGTAATTCTGCACATTCCCCACTCCCCAATAGGCATTTCATTTTCTTCTGCCCTTCTGCATGGAGTACTTGAAAGAGGAAAATGGATGCAGCTTGTACAGCTCACTTCTTTCAGAACAAAACTCATCAAGGAATTGCAAATAAAATAAAACACAGGTGTATTTACTGGACTTTGCATAACTTGGGAATGAGAACCACATATTTCAGTTAGATGTGGATATTCTGTAGAAAAATTAAAAAAAAAAACAAAACCAAAAAGCTTTTCTTTGCTATGGAAGAACCATGAAACTCCACATAACATGATGCCATTAGGGAAAGTGCAAACCCTTGATTCCATGGTGCTGGATCGAGCTGAGCCACACTAAACAACAAAATACTGCCAAAGAAACTAAACCACAACCGAGCACAAGAAAGGAATTACAAAAAGAACACTACCTCATTTTAAGGTGTAGCACACTGAACAGCTGAAAAGTTTGACTAGCATACTGCACTGAGGGGTAAATACCAGGGAAAGAAAGATAATATTGTCAAAATAGTTCCTTGTCACTGACAAAGTAGATACTAAATCCTTATTGCTCAGTAAACTTGAGGCAGAGTGGAAGAATTACAAATCCAAATTATAAACCCCCAAGTGGCAGAAACACATGCACCGTGTGTTTGCAGTCCTGATCTAAAAAAGTAGAGAATCATTTACAACAAAATATAATCACTGAGTTCATCTCTTGGACACTGGACAGTCTTAAAAGGACTAACCCCTAACCAAAGTCTGTGACAAAACTTGAGAGATCTACGAGCCCCAAAACAAATCCTTGACGAGGCAAGCCGAGATTTTTAAATAAATGAAGTTACCTATGTCAGAATGAAGCCTAAGTGCCAAAAATCCTTTGATCCTTTCAAAGCTACACTACAGCAAATATTGCCAGTTTGACATTTAGGAAAAGCCATTCTGGTGCTGGTTTAGCCTCATTTTCAGGAGCACCAGTAGAGTAAGCACAGCAAAGATGGGAACAGAAGCAGTATTGATTATTCAGATTATTCAGATCTACCAGAAAGAACTCTATCAAATTCATAGAGGGGAGAAAAAGGAAAAGTCAGGGTACAGACAATTCACAAGATTCCCAGAAAATAAGGAAAGGGCACAAATATTTCTGGCTTTAGTCATGGGAATGAGGAGTGGCCTGACTTCGTGCAGGAGGGAATGGCTGCAAACTCACAGCAAGCTCATAGTGCTGCCCAGGGAAATCTGGCAAGCTCACAGCCAAAGCAAAAACCTGGCAATCCAAATAACTAAAGGTGGTATCAAATTACACTGAAAGAACTATAACTACAACATAATTTTGGGTCCAAGAACAGTCATCAATTCATGTAACAAAAACCAAGAGATAAAAGAAGAATCTAAACAGAAAGCCCCAGCACTAAAGGAAGCAGTGACTCCAGATGGACAAATTCTGCTCTGTGTTTTTGAAAATTGTTCCTTTATCTCAGTAGGTTTAGGACATGTACTACTCCATGCAGGACTTCAGTGATCCTAGTGAGTCCCTCGCAACCCAGGATATCCTATGATTGTATGAATCTTAACAGCAGTATCTATATCAATGAGTTTCAATTTTTATTTGAATTGTAGAATTTTGGAATTCCTCCTCAGCAGCATCTCATCTTATCTACTAACCAGCTAATGTCTCTTTAGAGTGGCTGTTTCCTCAAGTGTCTTTAAAGATTTGGCTGCACAATCATAAACACTGTTATTTATGTTTACAGAGTATTGGAACTGTGAATACACAGCTCTGAGTAAATGTCAGCCCTGATCAATAGCAGCTCATTAGACCTAATCATACCTTGAAGAAGGCTTGTTATGAATGGTTTTCTATTTTTCCAATTAAACAAACAACAAAGATTAAAAGTAACAACAAATTTTTAATAGTAACAATTATAAATGAATACAATCAAAAGTATTAAAGATGATTACAAAAATTATTGAAACTGAATACAATCCAAGTAAAGTATTACAGTTGTATAATTTGGGATGGATAAAATTTGAGAGTAAGTGTTTTAGTATAATTGAGGTTCGTATAAAGCATAAGCAAAACCGACCGGGGTACGGGGAGGGGCCTGCCCTTCCTCTCGTACCAAAGCATTCGGGCTAACAATCCCACTTATATACTGTAGGCTACAGAAGTTTCTGGAAAGCTCCTCCTAGTTTCTATTCCTAAAATCTACGTAACTATACTGCACGGTGCATGCTCTACTAATGAGTTAGGGGGTCTCTCATCCTTTTGAGGGTCTTATTTCCGGTGAAGGCTCATCATCTTCATCAGTGACCAAGGTGTGACCCGCAGGTAGTGCAGGCGCACTGTGACTGAGCAGATGTTTTCCATAACATGACTCTAATTAAGTCCCATGCTTGGAATCATTCCATTTTTGCCCATTTCAAGGTTGAAGCTCTATTCCTAGATGCTGCTTATCAGACCTACGTCCTTCTACTATTCTTATTTGACTTTCTTCCAACCTTCTTCTTCAACTCCCAACATGTGGAAGATGTCTTTTGTCCTGTCTCACCCATCTCCCCCCCCTTTCACTCGGTAACAATGGTCTTCTATTGATCTAAATATAATTTTGCTAATATAGTTACAATTTAATTAGCACGAATCACATTTATCACAGGCTGTTTAAAAATGCCATTATAAATCAGAGAGGAATTGTTGACATGATGAACCACTCAGACAGAAACTCTTGACCACAACTTCCGTGGTACAAGAATTGAGTTTTGACAATTTTCCACTGAAAAAGGCTCAACTTCTAAGGCACTGCTGATCAAAGCACCTGCAACTCTAGAACTGCTTGGAGTTTCTTCTAAATTATTCAAATATCATAAATTAAACAGCTGGACATTGCGCCAACCTGCTCTGAGCTGATTATATAAAATCACACCATATGGCTACTCGAGCATTCCCAGGCATGTCACAGAGGTCAGGTGCTGAAGAAGCCAGGAAATGCTGATCTGAAACACTGAAATCATCTTGGCTGCTCACAAGTCTGCCTTTTGTCAAAGGAGGGTCATGTCAGGTGTCCCCAAACCTGAAGCCACCCTTCATTCTTTCACAAAGAGTGACATTTTCATAATTAAAAAAGTGAAAAGAGCAAAGGCACACATTAATCAACACTACAATAATACCAGACAGCAAAGTTTATTTTTATGAATTTGATTTATTGCTTCAACAAACCTGAAATCTCTCAAACGACATTCAACTATTTTCACTCATAACAATATCTTAACTATGGCATTTGTTAAAATTTAGGATAAAAACAGCTGCTGAAATACTATAATATTTGTGGAGACCGAATATTATTTTTTCACTTCGTACTAACAACAGTATTCAAACGAGTAAATGCATTAGGGGGTAAAATCATCCTAGTTCAGGAAACTGGTGAGAATACTGAAGGATTTGTTTAAAATGACATGAAAACCTTTTCTAGCCAAAGCCACTGCACCCCAAATTCCTCTGAGCATTTTCCTCTTTCAGGGCATTAGTCAACCATCTGTTGATTATTTAAAACTCAAAGCAATTCACATGGTATCACTTCTAAGGTGAGTCTAAAAAAATTAAATAAAAGAAAAAAAATCTCAAGTATTTCTTGTTATCAGTTTCTTCTCAGAGGAGTTATTTTTAGAGGATCAATTTGAGCAACTGCTAATAAGTAATTTCTGTATATCCAGGAGGTTAATTGGTTTGTTTTAGTTAAGCTATTAGGTTTTCCTTTGCTCCATCTCCTGTGTTTCCTTCTCTAGTTTTTGACACTTTCATGGAAAAACACATTGATTTCTTCCATCATAATGAATAGAAGTACAAACATAGTCACATAGTCATATCAACATATCAAAATTAGACAGAATTTGAATATGATGTTATAGTTTAACACCCTTCTATGCCCTCATGATCATGAAAATACAATTTGAATGGTGGCATTCCTACTATTTTTATTTTTTTTAATCACACTGAATAATATCTTTTAATCTGAAGAAGCAGCAGAATAAACCACAGAGCAAAGACCTCAAAGCTGAGTTCGGGGATGCAGCCAAAGGACTATAACATAAGAAAACTCCACTAAAATGTTAATGAGAAAGAATGAAAAGGAAAAAATTTAAAAAACAAATTCCTATTTTCAGAAATACGCTAGAGATATTTCCTTCTGACTGTTCATCTAACCCTGTCTAAACATGCTGAACCTTCTCCACTACAAAGCTTAACATTTTATTTATTTACTTATTTAAAGAAATAGGAATTTATATAAATATGTATTTATCATTATCAACAGTTTTTACCAAAAAAAGAAGTGCCCACACTGCTTTTAAGTTCGTTACTGTAGCTGTTGGTAGATCAAATTGAAAGTGTGTATGTCTTTCAGAGAAATTATTTCAGTGTTCCTTCACCAAAAAAATCTTAAAAAAAATACAAATCACATGACTTTGTGACAATTTTGCAAATTTTAAGAGCATGTTTTTAAAAGGAAAAAATTATTTAACTGCTAATAATAGTAGTCTTCAAATCAGTGATTTCTGAGAGGCTGAATTTTTATGCAGAGTACACTGTCCAATGGTCAAGAGGAGTCGTTGCAAAAATGACAGTAATTCAACAGCTTCTTTGCATTTAATTTTCTTTCTATTTTTATATTTTTCTTTATTTTTTAAACTTCCTTAGTAGGAATAATCATTATACAAGGATCAGTTTATAATATTTTGGTTAGATGATCCCAGTTTCCTTTTATCCATATCAGATTTTCATTAAAGGAAGCTCAAAATCTGCATGGATTTTTAAGGTACTTTAACTTGGCCCAAAGATTCCTTTGTCATTGGTTAAGAGAAAAGGACTGAAAGACTGAATGACCACACAATCCTAAATTCCTAAACAATAAAATAAAAATAGAGAAATTATGATCTAGAATATGATCTAGAACGATTATCTCAGCTGCATGCCCAGTTCCCTGACTGTTCTCTCATCCTACTGGAATTCCTTCTGGTGATATTTTGTCCAGGGTTTTCCTCAGTCTTTGGCACTTTTCTTCATTCCTATTCAAAAATTTCAGCCTGAAAACTATCCAGCAGCTGTTGGAGGTACTTTTGGAAGAAAAATAACTTCAATCTAATTTTTTGTGTTGTTCCATGTAAGCCATCAATTTTTGCCCCTAAACATACATCAGTATACATTAGAATATAAAAATTTTGTTATCTTACTTCAGAATAAAGTCCTTAAATACTAGCTTTATTAATTGTATACCAACTACGTTTGATTTTTTAAAAAATTATTTAAAACTTATTTACTTTATACTAAAAAATTAAAGCAAACTACATGAGCATTTCAAATTATTAATATCCTGGTCACCTCAGAAGTGTTGTGAAATGCTAACTTATTTTTATGCTCTGTAAGTGCTCTGTGTTCAAACAGGATAATACCACTGACTAATTGACACTACCACAATTATACTGAATAATCTCAGAGAAATATCAACATGGAAGCCAGCAAGCAGCTGTAACCATGACATCAAAGCTCTAAACACAACAATATCTGGATTAAAATGAAAACAAAATCTAAAGGCAGAGCATGAATAGAGAGAATGGTTCTTTCTGAACACAGGAAGAGGTTTCCCAGAGAAGACAAGGAATCTCCATCCTGGCAGGACAAGGATGTCACAGACCCTGAACCTTTCTACAACATTCCTCATACACAATATGAATAAATGTAGTTTTTTCCTTATTCATCTATCTCAGGTAGTCTTAATGAAGGTTATCTGGTCTCAATACATACAAAAATTAAATGAAAAATTAAACTACACTTAGCACACATATATATATTTACATGAATTTGCTTTGAGTTTCATTTTCATGCAAGCAGTCTGCAAATTTAAACAGGAGTAAATTGTGGTCAGAATGATAAAACTTGAAGTAGATTATTATAACTTTTCTTGGAACAGGCTTAATACATAGAATAGCCTAGAGTTAGTAGGTTAGTCTAGAGAATTAGAGTTTGGTCTACAGTTCACTGATAGAGTACAGCACTATACCTGCCATCAAGCTGGTTTCCTGATATCCGTATTCAAGATTTTTAAATTCTCTTTTGCTATAGTATAAATAGTTTCTTAAATTTTTCTATGTTCCTTAATTTATTTAGGTTCAATGTTCATGAACAAACAACACAGAGTATTTGGGTTATGGGCTAAAATTGAGAATATTATTATTAATAAAGTAGGTTCAAATTTGAGGCATAAGGTATATGTTTTTATCGTTTTGATTTCTTGATATTAAGATGAATTCATTAAGACATTGGTATTTTATGAGATCTCAGCAAAAGCCAGCAGAGTTTCTGCATTTTCTTCTCAGAAGTGGAATATAATCCTGTTTCTCACCTCTTGCATACTACACTCTCTTCCTGGAAAGGATGAAAGTGCTGAGAAATGAAGACAGGGGCACCATGACTTGAAGTTATATTTATTTTTTTAGCAGTCAGGTTGTACATTATCTCAGCTCCTTATACCAAAGCTGCCATTCCTGACTTTGTAACTGGGAGTTTCATGTTCATTAATAATGCATTTCTGTTGTAGTAGTTTGGTAGGTTGATTAGAGTTATCACTGCACTGACAATGATGTTCCATATTCCAGACTATCTCTGCTGGAAGGAAAGGCTGACACAGCTGGCATTGTTCACCTGCAGAGGAGAAGCTTTGGGCTGAGCTCAGGGTGGCCTTGCAGGGCCTGAAGGAGCTGCAGGAAAGATGGAGAGAGACAATTGGCAAGGGCTGGAGGGACAGCACACAGGGAATGGCTGCCAGTGCCAGAGGGCAGGGCTGGATGGGATCTTGGGCAGGAATTGTTCCCTGGCAGGGTGGGCAGGCCCTGGCACAGGGTGCCCAGAGCAGCTGTGGCTGCCCCTGGATCCCTGGCAGTGCCAAGGCCAGGGTGGACATTGGGGCTGGAGCAGCCTGGGACAGTGGGAGGTGTCCCTGCACAGGGTAGGGGTGGGATGAGATGGGATTTAAAGTCCCTTCCAGCCCAAAACACTCTGGGATTCAACCAATATTCCGAAGATGTTGCATTCCAGCACTCAGCTGAGCCCCTGAACTGTCATCTGAACTCTATATTCACAGGTTTTTCCCCAGCATTTCCTCTAATGCTACAGGATTTGGGGGTGATATATTAAGCTTTTTAAAAGGAAGCTCTTGTTTAATTCTTCACTGAACTGAAGAGCTCTTACACAAGATACTTAAACATAACAACTTCTCATATGCTGTATGTATTCATCTTTAACTTTTAGTGATATCACCTCTTTGCCCCAACAGAACTGAAAGGATTTCTCAACTGTGTGGTTTGGGTCTCTATGTTATGTTTTATTCAAAGCCTTAACAATTAAAAAAGCTCAGAAGCACATTTAGCAGTTTGTTCCCACTTTGCATTAACCTTCAACTTTAGGAAGCCTGCCACAAAATTCAGGATCATATCCTGATTCATATATTATACATGGGCACATTTACCACATATTATCAACATAATAACTCTGAGCATTCTGCATTCTGGAAATGATGCAGTTGAGCAGATGCCTCCCTTATGGGAATGTAATTTTTTAAAGATTGAAATACAAGCCCTTGCAAAAATTTCAACTTCCTCCATTCTGAAAGTTTCCAAAATCTACTGAAGTCATGCATGAATGATCACTCCAGGCAAAATGGTTCTTTCTCTTTGCATTTGTTCAGGAAATAGAAAGTTAAAACAAAATTTCATAACTTTTGCAACTAATTAATTACAATTCTACCACAAGTATTTCCATTTTCAATGAAGAGCAGCTAAAGTTAACTTAGACAACAAGAGCAGAAGATGCCACAGCAAATTCTAGATTTCTAGATTTCCAGGCACCATGAATTCATCTTTATTTAACTAAAGGAAACAGCTACAGAATGCTACTTTGCCCATGGTGCTTTCGCAGAACAGGAAAATCAGAACTGCAATTATATAAGCAGAATTCTTCATTTACACTGGTGTATAGGACAACAAATATCAACATGTCTGTGATGTACAAGGGCTATGGAATGAGAAACTATAAATGGAGTATTTAGCATCTCTTGGAGAGTGGGAATAGACCTAACCAGAAAAATTTCTTACTGACTATTTTTTGCAAAATGTCCGTGCTTTTTGCTGTGTTTTTCTCAAGGGAAGATTAGAAGCTTGCAGGGCACAGAGTGGGCTAAAAGGAAGCTGGAGAGGCAATTTATGATCTTTTCTTATTGTATGAGATGTATCTCTTATTACAGTGGGAGATGGGAACTTGAAAGGAACTTTTGGGCGTTAGTGCACCAAAAATAAATTTAAAAGTAAGATTTCAATAAGCCCTTCTGGGCTGTTCCCTCAGCTTCTCCTCAGCTTCTTTAGCAGAAGGATTATAAGGATGTCCAAATGCTTGATCTGGCAGCCATGAAAACAAACAAACAAACAAACAAACAAAAGAGTCATAGAATCATGGAATTATAGAAGGGACCCACAAGAATCACCCAGTCCAACTCCTGTTCCTGCACAGACACGCCAACAATCCTAACCTGTGCCTGAGAGCATTGTCCAAATGCTCCTGGAGCTCTGGCAGCCTTGGAACTTGCTAAGCGAAGTTCAGCACCTCTAAAAGGTGATCAGCATCAACAAGACTGAAGTCTCTAAGCAGAGAATGTTTTATCTGAAAGTCTCAGCATATTATTTTGCTGAGTTTTAAGCTTCAGCAAGGCAAAATTTGCTCTATTAGAAGATATGGCCCAACTGACATTCAAACACCTTTTCATGTTTAATAGGTCTTCGTATTTTAATTTCATAATAAAATATCAGGGATATTTTTAAAGCCTCTAAAGCATGATGCTGCAAATTTTCAGGTCCTCTTGCACTTTTATAAAACATATTTGAATTGTTCCTAAAACAAACCTGCAAAGAGAAAATGTTCCAAAGCTCACTTTACTTCAGGATATTGTGCAACATCTGGACAAAAAATTCCTCCAGTTATCAGCAAGCCTCTATGCTGCAGTAAGGGGATTACCAGAAAAAGCTCCTCATTGTCATTCTTGAGCTGAAATTATTTTATTAGTTAATCTTGTATTGAATTCTCTTTAATGAGATTTCTGCTAAATGCTGCAGATTGCATTTCCTTTACCCAGCTTGAAGAAAGTTTGCACTTCCATGCTCATTTAAATGTTTTGGGGAAAGATGAGTTGTGCTCCCCTCACCTAGAGGGAAAAACCTGTCCAGATTCCAGTGCGTCTGTGGTGTGTGCAGGTGCACTTTCCTCCCCACCAGTGATCTCCTCCGTCACAGGCACTGGAATGGTTACCAGGTGTCTGCAAACAGATGGGTTTGCTTTGACACAGAGCTGGGGCCAGCGGGGAGAAGATCAAAGGGAAAGGTGGATCACCCAGATGTTCAAACCTGCCCCTCTTAGTTTGTGGATTTTCTGTTGGGCTTATTTGGTTTTTTCTTTCTTTCTTTCTTTCTTTTTAACCAATATTTAGGTGATAGCAATATTCACAAACTTGGCTTTTCCACAGTAACAAGTACAGGAAAGATTAGCAAGAACACCTGTTAATGGAGATACATCTCCTTGTTCCTTGCTACATCTGTGTGGAAAAGACCCTCAGTTCACCCCTTTCCTGCAGCTGCAGATCAGAATGGAAGAAAGGAATTCTGAGTGCTGGTACAGATGAGACACTTCTAGCTGGACTTATTTCCCACAGCTATTTTTGTTCATGCCTTGAGCATAAAGTAAAAAATACATTAACAATTGCGACAATTGTTATATTAATAGAATTTTTACAGCACAGCAGGGACAGGAGCTCCTGGAGCTGAGCAAGGGCTGGAGCAGCTCAGTGTCAGAAAAGGCTGAGGGAGCTGGGGCTGCCCAGCCTGGAGAGGAGCCCCAGCTGAGAGTGGCCTCAGCCTTGGGTGTTCCTGTGTGTCCCTGGATGCCTCTGTCTGTCCCTGTTTGGGTCTCTGTCTGTCCCTGTGCGTCCCTGTGTGTCCCTGTGTGTCTGCCTGTCCCAATGTGTCCTTGTCTGTTTATCTGTCCCTGTGTGCAGGCAGGCTCAGAGCAGTGCCAGGCTCTGCTCCAGGCCCAGCAATGGCACCAGAGCCACGGGCAGGGGCTGAGCCCAGGAGCTGCCCCTGCACAGGAGGCACAACTTCTGCCCTGGGCAGTGCCCAGCCCTGAGCAGAGTGTGCAGAGAGGCTGTGCAGTCTCCTCCCTGGGGATATTCCAGAGCCACATGGACACACTGCTGGAGCAGGGCCACATGGACACACTGCTGGAGCAGGGAGGTGGCACTAGAGCAGCCCCTGGGGCCCCTCCCTCACCCAGCCTGGGGTTCTGTGACATTGATGTTAATTTTAATTCTAATTGCAACAAGGCCTTATTAGAAACTTTTGTGTGCATAACTATGTAAGAAACTTAGCTCAGGAAGGAGTCAAAGTAATGGCTGTAAAATCTGAATAGTTGATAGAATTGAGTAAAAGTGATACAGGAAGAATGGTATCCCCAATAGCTGAAGTAAAACAAAAGCTGCTGCCTAAGGAGAGATAGCACTAACATCTGGTTACATATTTAATTGAACATTCACTGTTTAAAATGAATTCATCACTAAAACCTGTTTTCAAATTGCCAGTGTGGGTATTCTATAAATAAGATCATTAAACAGAAATGTTGTGAACCTGAGGCAGGAGGTCACTAAAAGAGCAAGTACCAACAAAACTGAGGAAATGTGAGTTGGCAGGAATTATGATTTTGTTGTTTGTTCGAGGGTTTTTTCTTGTTATAGGATATTTTAGTATTGTAGCACTGAGCCCACACACTGAAAAGAGTAATTCATTTTACTGGTTTGAAAGCAAAACTAGTGAGAGACTCCAAGTTAGTAATACAATTTAATAGGAAAAAAGAGAAAAAATAAAAGGCATGCAATAACACAAAAGAAAAAAAAAACACTGACAGAGTCAGAATACAACCTGTTACCCCATCAGTCAGTCAAGGTGCTGGTAGCAGTCCATATAAATGGTGGCTGCAGTCCTCCTGGATGACAGATGTGGTTCCGTTGAAGTAGTGCTCCTGTAGAAGGTGCAGTTTTCCTCTGAAGGTCCAGCGATGATGTGGAAAAGGTCCAACTTTCCTCTGGGATCCAGTGGAAAGGGCTGCCTTGGTGTTCCAAACCCCAGTTTTTTATCTAGGTAGGAAAGGCTTGGCTCCTGCCCCTGGCTGGAGCATCTCCCAATGGGATGATGTAATCTTATCAGTCATACAGTAGGATTTAATGGCCCATTAACAGAAAATGTTTTCTGGAGGAAGGATAGGTTGTGAAAAGACAACAATGATCATCCCCCGATTTTATCAGATGGCACATCAGCAGAGGATATCTCCCACAGAGATAAGGATCACCACCCCTCCCACATTTCAACAGATGGTGATAGAATACACATTTTTGCCTTGTACCCCAGGACATTCATATGGCTCCGAGTTACTTCAGCAAATTACAATCACACAAAATCTGTTCAGGGTGGATGTGACTCGAGTTTTTCCTTGAATATGTGTCCTACATTCTCCTGTAAAGCAAAGCTATGTGAAGCCTTCTATGTTCTATAATAACTTTGATTAACCTGGAATATTCTATAGTTTGATATGTGTAAGTCATGTTTGAGAATTAGACAGTAGCCCACCCACCTATACACAGCTTTCTTCTTTCCCCTCTCTAAAGAATCTGAGGCAAAAGTATCATGAGCTTTAAAAATGGCTTCGATTTCATGCTCTTCTTCCCTTGGTTTGGCTGAGAGAAAATGTCTGTCTTTAGTTTCTGCACAACCATTATTAAAAATTCTCATGTGTTAAAAAATATCACCATAACCAGAAAAAAATGTCATCATTCTGTCACAGATTTTAGAAAGCTTTACCAAAGAAAATTTGTTCTCTACCAATATACGATCCTAAGTAAATTAGAAGGAAAAGATATTTTGGAGGTGACATTACCCGGAAATAATATCCAGACAGAAATTCATGTGGGAAATTTAGTAAGTGACTAAAATGAGTTTCTGGAATGTATCCCATGACCAATTCTGCTTTTTCAAATCTCAAGGAAAAAAAAAGTAAACCAAATCTGTAAAAGAGGCATACAGTGAGGAAAATGAAATGAGTGAATCAAGTTGCCACATAATTAGAATTAAAAAAGAAATGCTACATAAATGCAGACCTTATAAAAGTACAGGACAAATATGTTACAATAGACTGGGGAATAAATCAGCCAAACTGCTGAACTGCTGCAGAATTTCCTCAGCTTCCTCCTTGTTTTGTTCTGTGCTGTTTGAATGGCAATGGATGAGCAGCAGGGTGGCATGACTGGTGATCACACAGCTCACCACTGCTGGCAGCAGGACAATGTTGAGTTCACATCTGTCTCTCTCTGGGAAAGCTATTTACAACCTAACTGGCACAGGGAGCAGAGAGTGCTTTAGACCATGGTGTTGAAAAAGAACATTTCAGTGATTGCATTCTCTGAAAAATTGCCCTTCCCACCACTTGATTAACAATGACCAAAGAAAAGCAGAACCAATTCTTCCTTGGGGTCCACAGGCTTAGGTGGAATGAAAGCAAAACCAACAAAACCACATTTTCATGAAGCTGAAACACTGACAGGTCTTAGAGATGTGTGATGGATGGGTAATGATTTACCCTTAATCAGAGTCACAGAATGGTTTGGGTTGGAAGGGACCTTAAAGCCCAACCAGTGCCACCCCTGCCCTGGCAGGGACACCTCCCACTGTCCCAGGCTGCTCCCAGCCCCAGTGTCCACCCTGGCCTTGGGCACTGCCAGGGATCCAGGGGCAGCCACAGCTGCTCTGGGCACCCTGTGCCAGGGCCTGCCCACCCTGCCAGGGAACAATTACTGCCCAATATCCCATCCAGCCCTGCGCTCTGGCACTGCAGTTTGAAACTGCTCCCTTTGTTCTGCCCCTCCAGTCCCTTCTAAATAATGCAGGGCACATTTTGCATTGAAATTTTAAGATTTTCAAAGTTCCCTCATTCCCACTGCTTCCTTGGGTGACTTGCAAACACGTTCCAGTATATTCTCCTTACTTAAATCACAGTCTGCAACTGCAACTGTGTCTTTGTTCAAAATGCAGTTTAAATTAATATGAAAGAAGGTACCATGAAGACCATGGTATCATGGTTCTCAGGTATTAATTTTAATGTAGCAGAGTTGATGTGAATAAATGATAAACACTCGGAAAATGATTTGAAAGGAGAAAAAAGTATTAAAAATTAAGGATAGAAGTTAACTAAGGCTGTTAAAAAGTTTATCAGTGTGTAAATGAAAGGAAAACAAAATAACAAAATCTCAAGTAATGTTATTCACAAAGCTATGACTGAATTATTATAAGCTAATTTTATGCATCTTTTATTTGTTTTGTATTACAAAGATTTGCAAAAAGTTAATATAATTTTGCAGCAAATATAGATAATATGTTTGTTAAAATATTAAACCCCTGGCTATTCATTTCCTAGAGACTGATGAAACTCATTATCAGGCTGTATATTGTAAAGCAGAAAAATAATGTCAGAATGTAAAAAATATATCATGTAGACATAACAAGCATCATCCTGACCAGCTAACAAGACAAATGCCAAGTAGCTGTCTGGTCATTTTGTGCTGAAAAGCAGCAATCTGCTTTCAGTAAAGGAATAAGTTCCCAGATAGACTTAATTTATTGTGATTTGTAATCACAATTTGTTTTCACTATCTTGGAATGAAAGTCAGGGATCAATCTCACTGTTCCCTTTGTAGACTGAAGTCCAGCACTCAGTGTTTTCTCCAGAGAATTTGTGATGGCAAGGACAGGCATGGGCTGCTTTCCAGGAATATTCTCTGCCTCCCCCCAGACCTCCAGTGAGTAGTGCTTGTGACCAAAACAGGCATCCCAGAATTTTGCTTCAAGTTTCTCCTGCCAGCTTCACAAAGCTCGAGGCTACAAGAAACTAATGCAAAAATACCCTAAAATTCAGCATAAAATCACACTGATTTCAGAGCAGGATAAATCATCTCATTGGGCTTCTGTCATCTCTCAGGTCAGAACACAAACCAGAACACAACCAACAATGCCAAGTAGAACTGATCAATATACATAAAACAGGATGTGACCAATAATGCCAAACTGAACAGCTCAATAAGCTTTATCTTCTTCTGCCTCAAAACACCTCAGTCTTTTCTTGTGCTGAGCCTTTCCCCAGGCATCAGGCTATTCAGGCTCTCAGATTACTTTCACTGCCAAAAAACCCAGACTTCCTTTCTTATTTGTAATTGATTAATTAATTAAATTCTAAATGTTTAATTTTTTCCTGCATTTACACTGATAAACAGGAACAGAGAATACTGCAGTCAATAAGAAAAGGGAGGTGCTATCAACATAACGTTGTTTGTTGGGAAAAACTCAAACAGCCAAAAGTGACCTAGTGGATATTCCCTTACTACTGCTGCAGGCTATATTTAAAATCAAAATTTGGTTGAGCTAATTAGCACAAGCAAGTAAATGGCCCTGATCATTGGCTCCTGTAAATTGCATTCTTGTACTGTACTATGGTAAGAAGTGTTCTTTCGTTTCAGTTGTTAGGGAACATTTTATAACATATTGCAAATCACATCTAGAATTTTTTTCCCTTGTATAGATCTTGGCAATGATAAAGTAATCTTGAAAACTTACCAGCAAAATTTCCCCAAATGCTAATGGCAAAATATTCGTAAATTTATCAAACCTTTGGCTTAGATGAACATTGCTGGGACCAGCAATTAACTGAGACAGAAAGTTTGGCAATCATCACATATGACATGTGATGCAGATGTTGAATGATATGAAAATTAGAAAATACATTTAATTCAATACATGCAATGTGATTTACTGACTGAGAAAAGATAGGCAAACCTCAGACTCCAAGGCCAGAAGAGGGAAAAAAATCCTACTTGGGCAGTCTCCTCTCTCTAGAATTTGTAATTCAACAGCCTCTTGTGCCAAGGAAAAGATTTATGGTAGCCAACTAGTGTCATCCTTCCAGACAAAGTGCTTCCTGCTTGGCTGCATCTGCCCTTTCCATGAAAATTAACTACAGCTCCCATTTCCTACCCTTAGAAAGAAGGACATTTCTTTTATTTTTTATATTATTGGTTTATTAGTGCTGGAGAAGGGACTTATACCCTTGCTCCCACTGAAAATGTTCCTCTCAGCATATCAAGAACAAATTTATTTTTGCCTGTAGCAGGTGTTACTCAGAAATCTCAAACAAGAAGTGCTTGAAATGCTATAAAAGTAATGATTTGGAAGTTTTATATAGTTTTCTGTATAAATGATACTAAAATATTTTGCTGCTGCACCTGCCTACTCTTTACATTAGCATAATTATTCATATCTTGACGAACACATCAGTGGCATTGGTTAGATGAACAGAAAAATTGGAGCTTTGTCCATCTGTAAAGCATCTGCCATGACAGGAAAATTCCTGGTTTTATTATTTTTAAAAAATAGGTGAGGTTTGTTTTGTCGTTTTTCTTTGATCAGTAGGTCTTCAGTTTTATTTTCTTAACTTAATCTACGAACCACCTAATACTATTAAGCTGCTTGTTCCAATGAATACTTCCTTTAAAAATGAGGTTCTAAACATGCCCACGATAATCACCAGAGCACACCACAGGCTCCACTGCCTAACACCATTCTGACCATTATATGATCTTCACTGGGAAGGAGTTCCCCATTGAAAGAATATTTATCTCAGATGTGAATACAACAGGAAGAGGAAATGTAATATTTTAGAGCTTTTGGACATGTGTAGACTTTGTATAAAGGTGACAAAATAGCCCCTGGATGCAGTAATAAATCAGGAATTTTACACTGGGCAATTAAAAACTTTCCATATGGATATAAATTCAAATGTATGCTAAGATGTTCTTCACATTGGCTAGAAGTGGCTTGTGCCTGTGGTGGACCTGGTAGCAGTTACAGCTGAAAACTATGACAGAACAGTCAGCTGCAGCAACGGCAGAAAAATCTGTCTCACATAAAATGGAATGCTTATGGACTTATGGAATGCTTTGGGTTGGAATGGAACTTAAAGCCCATCCAGTGCCACCCCTGCTGTTATAAATGTAGTTCATGTTTAGGGGCAGAATTGGGGATAATTAACTGATATTATTAATTGATATTGTTAATTGATATTGTTAATTGATATTGTTAATTGATATCGTTATAAATGGGTTGGGGTTTGGGGCTGTCAAGTGATGTAATAATGTTATTTAACATTGTATCATTGATCAGCTGTGTTGTAGGTTAATTGTCAAAAGTCTTAAGTTGTTAGTCAATTGTTATAAATAATCAGGAAGTGCCTAAGATGGCTGCGGGCAAATGGTGCCTAGAACTTTCCAGAACATTATGTCATGGTGTGATGTCAGCAGCTTGGACTTTGATTGGACTATGTGTCAACCAATGGGGACAGCCAATCAGGAAAAGATTGGTCCCGATTGCGCCTCCGTGAGAACCAATCAGCAACCGAGAAGGGAACCAATCAGAAGGAGACTCAGGAAACGCAAGTCTGGGAAAACTGAGGGGTATAAAGAGCCCTGACCGCTCAGCCTTGGGGGTCTTTTTGAGGGACTTGAATCTGAGGAAACACCCTGTGCCGTGTTGTTTTTGTTTTGCAGTTTATCCTGTCTGGTTTACCGAGAGGGGCTTGAGCTTATCTTGGGCTCCTGCCTCCGATGCTTGGTAAATAAAACCAAGCTGATTTTCCTAGAAAGTCTGAGCGGCGTTTATTTCACCTGCCGTGGGCAGAGACACCTCCCACTATCCTAGGCTGCTCCAAGTCCCAAGGTCCAACCTCGGACACTGCCAGGGATCCAGGAGCAGCCACAGCTTCTCTGGGCATCCCATTCTACCATCTCACCACACTCACTACCAGCAATTTCTTTCCTATATCCAATCTAAATTTCCCCTCTTTCAATGTGAATCTATTTCCCCTTGCCCTGTCACTGCAGTTCCTGATGAATTGTCCCTCTACTCTCTTCTGACATAATCTCAGTGCTGGATCATTTCCTGTATTTCTGTTTGAATGGTATTTCAACTTCATCACTTTCACTGGGGATCTTTTCAAAATCCATCAGAAAGTTCTGTCTAGGAAGGGAAATGAATGCTTGAAGTCACATTACATAAAGAACAATCCCTCTGCAGCTGTGACATAAGGGTATTAATTGACTTGAATGATGGCTTTGTAATATTTTGACATGCTTTTGGATGGCAAAAAAGATTTACAGTATGGAACAAGAAATACTAGGTTATTTTGTGACAACAAAATTTGTAAATGTATTAATATAATTTAAAGCATTTTAAAGGAAAATTTGGGGTGGGGACGTTTTAATCCCACGGTGTTCAGGATTAAAAATCAGAATTCAGCAAAAATCTGTACTACTCGGGCTTTTTTTAATTGTTCTTTCTCTTTTTTTCCTGGTATTACAGCCTGCTGCTTGAATTATCAAAGATGTGTAAGTAGTTTGAAGAAATGTGTTGTGCCAACACAGAATATTTTATAAGGCTTTACTTTTCCTAGATACAGAGTGTCTTATTTGGTGAGCTTTCTTTTGCTTGACAATGAATCTTTATTTTCTAATTCCTTCATCACTCACATAAAAATTACATTTATAGAGTAAAATCTACATATGATTTGAGCAACAAATTCTGTGATCATTTTGG
This sequence comes from Acridotheres tristis, assembly GCA_037013685.1. Lineage (NCBI taxonomy): Eukaryota > Metazoa > Chordata > Aves > Passeriformes > Sturnidae > Acridotheres > Acridotheres tristis. The sequence goes on along the minus strand of CM072898.1, from coordinate 65,577 downwards.
CTTTCAGGATGGATCAATCATGTCAGTAATCAGTGGCTCTAGTCAATAATAATGCAGAGACTTTTTCAGTTAGTTTACCAATCACTTCAGCTTGATTTATAGAATGTATTTAAAACATGAAGTATTATACAAGCAGAATAATAAAAACATGCCCCAGCCAATTTTCCAAAAATTTGCACTGGTTTGTCACTAGGGATGTTCAATATCCTTCAAAATCTACTTCAAAATCTCACCTAAAATAGAATGAGTTTAAGATCTGACACCTGTTTTTTACAACTTTGCATGCAAGAGCAGAAGATTTGTAACAGAAAGAAAACTGCTGTACGATAAGAAAGAGCTGCATTTCTGGTTTGAGATTGTAATCTCAACCATCCTCTGAATTCAATGTTCACTGTCCCCAGCCATATCTTGGAACTACTGTCTATCAAGAACCACAGGTCTTTATCACAAATTATCTTGAAGTAAATAGAGCATAATCAAAAGAAAAAACAATTCCTGTGTCTCTTTCTTTTATTGCTAGTTTAAAATGTATTTTTAGTGTAAAAAAATGAATCATTTTTTCTAATTTTCATTTAGCAGGATCAGTCATTTCAAAAGGACTAATGCCCTGAAGATAGTGTAGTACCTTATTGGGGACTTCTCACCAGGAAATTGGTATTTAAATTGTTAAAACTTTGTTAGATACCACACAAATGTCCATTGGGCAACAAAGTAATTTAACTAAAATAATCGAACAGTTACTACTTTCTTTTGTTGCCCAGTGTCTTGTGTAACCTGCTAAGCTACAGTGAGCTGTTATAAAGCCATCCTTTCTGCTGGTCACCTCAGTTTCACTCCTTCATTTGTTCTTGTTGAGTCCTTGTTCCCTGAAAGGCATAATATGCAGTTGTTCCAAGGATTTTTTAAATCATATGATGTCATGTTAAATGCAGACAACACATTTTGCTATTAAATTTTATTTTTATCAGCTTCAGATCAAGCTTTTGTGCAAAAATCAGAGACTGATTCAGAGCACACAAGGAAGGGTAGGACTTAATATCCCTTACTTTACTAAGGTAAAGTTTTAATAACCAAACTTTGAATCAGATGGCCCATAAAACCCTTGCAAGTCAGAAAGTATTGGTTTGTAAGAGATGAGTAACCCAAAGAAATGGTCACAGTGATTCAATACTTCTGAATTTAGTAAGGCTGTTATTGTGATAATATTTAAAATCTCCCTCCTATGTATTCAGCTTATCAAAAGTCAGTACTTATCCAAACTAGTCTTTTTCATAGAATTTTAAATTAAGTGGAAAACTTCACCATCAACAATTTTGCCAATGCACTAATTAAAGAGATATACAGTGGAGAGTGAAAAATAAATTTTTTAATTTTTTTAATTTTGAATTTTGAATTTTGAAGGCAAAAGTAACTTCTCCTCCCACACAATTTCATGCAGATTTTCCTGTTTACCTGCTTTGGTACTTGTTTTCCACAATCACTGTACATTGTTCAGCTGGTATTGCTCAGCTAAAGATTTCTCCTTATCATAGCCTGTATGTTTTCATATAAAGGTAATTTTAGATCCAAACTAACTCTATTTCTTTTAAGGCAAACGAGCTTTGCCTGGCAACAGCAACTTTCAGGATAGTAACATTACTGAATTCCAAGTGCACTCCTGCAAAAATATTTTCCCGATCTCTTGAAGATCAGGCAACATTTATCTTACAGACATATTAATAGAGAGACTGGGTTTGTGTCCATATACACACACCGTCCTGTGCCTCCATGGCTTTCACTGCAGCTCAAGCAGAACTTGAAGTTCCTACATGATATGAATCAGGGCCAGATAAAAACGGCCAATAGATGTGCCAGAGGACTTCTCAATCCTTTAAACCACGTTCAATTTGTGGCATTGCATAGGAAAGCAGGGAAATGTCACCAGAATCTAGTGGGAGACAAAGAGAGGGAAGGATTATACAACATTGTTGGGTCCCAAGACAGTAAGAGCAGCTGGGAGGGACCTGGAGAGGCCATAAATCACAGCAGATCTATGGGTAGAACTGGGAATTTCCCTTCCTCTTTCTCTCCCAGTTTTCAGTCCATATTCTATCCTTGAACCTTTCTCATCCCCCATCACAGCCTAGCTCACTCTCTCACAAAGATCCCCACAGGATACTGAAAGAAGCACTTTTCTTTATCCCTCAGCCTGCTGTAGCCCCTCAAGGGCTGTGGAAATGGCTGGAGAGGACAGCAGAGGAAGCCCTGGAGATTCTGGGGGGGGTTCTCTAGCTTTCTCTCAGGAGCAGAGGCTGGGTGTTGTTGTTCCTGCTCCCCAGCTGTGGGACAGGAGTTACTGTGCCTCCTGTTACCTGTCTCCTGCAGCAGCTACCCTCATTACCATTATATTGGCTGTGCTGGAAGAGGTGAAGACCCTGGGCCAACCCCACTCTCCTTGGCTGAGGGATGATGCAGGGAATCATTAAAGAAAAATTAACCTTGTTATGTGAAAAATGTAACAACAGGGGAAATGTCACCTATAAAATACACACAGTCACTCGGAGATATTGCTCTAAAGAGATAACCATTCTTTAAATAAAAGTGAAGAACTATAAAATTGTTTTAATTATCTAATCACATTTACTCAGTGTACTGTTATATAGAATACTTTGATTCTGAATTGAACAAAGAAGAAAATTACTTAAGGACCTATTCTTATCCAGTCCTAACCTTGTGGTACAGTACATTTGAATGTTTTTCTTTCTAAATATAATTTCATCTTTCTTTTGAACACTGTTTTTGAAAATACTATTCAATTCAACAGGGGGCAATATAATAAGCATGGATATAATTTTGTGTTTCTAGTAATTGATATAAAATGACCCATATAAATCCGTTTGAATGACTGAAAACTTTTTATTAATTAAGACTTGTGACAAAATCTCCCTGGCTGCCTATGTAAAGTAGGATGATAATCCTAAATGATTTAGTAACAGTCATGAAGGAAAGACACAAAACTTGAAAAGCTTACAGACTTCAAACAGATTGGTTTCTTTTTCTCCGATGATTTTGCATACCTTCAACCTTGTTGTAAAACTACTGAGCCAAGGGAAAGAGACAGAAAAGATACGCCTTCAAATAAAAACAAACCCCTTTAAATACATATTTGATGGGAGGTTGGATTCATGGCTTAAGAGCTGTATTTTCCACAGTCATCCATTAACAGAGAGTTGAAGCTCTCCCTGCTCACATGGGGAAATAACTTTTGCTTGGAAGTTAACACAGCAGAGAAAAATTGGAGAGCAACAGCATCATCCTAGAGTTCCATAGGGAAATAATCTGACACTGCTGTCATGTTTTTGATCACATCTACCTCAAACTGTGTTCCAAAATAACAGTGATCCTATTAATCACTCCTGATTATCATCCCAAACCTGACACACTAATTTGGCTACAAAAGAAATCTGAAGTATCATCTGTATTTCTCCTTTGTTGTGTTAATGTCTTGGTTTGAAAGACAGGTATGGTCTAAGGAAAGGCAAGAGCCCCCTTCCTGAGATGCGGAATACAACCCCCTCCCTTTTAATTATTTTAGGTCCAAATCAGAAGCCTTCAGGCAGGAGGTGTGGGGATAAGGGTAACAGTTCTTTACTGATATCCATCAAGGCAGAAAAAAAACAACAACAGCTATAAGAAAATTGGCAACAGAACAGAACAGTCTAGCTACACTCCAGTCCCCTTTGGCCTCAGGCCGTCTCCCTGTGCTCAGTTACCGGTGCTGTGGGGGCAGGGCAGGTCCCGCGCAGTTGAAGAGGGCTGGAGTGATGGCGGCGGAGGCCCAGGGGTGAGAGGGATGGGGAAAGTGCCCCCCCACCCCATGGTGTCCGTCGTGGTGCTCAGCAGAGTGTCCGGAGATAGTAGGGTGAGATGGGAGAGCAGCAGTGATGTCCAACGGCAGGGAGCGTGGATCTCAGTGCTGGGATGGCAGGGGGAGATGACAGATCGGAGCCTGGGCTTTCCTCCCACTCCACGAGCCAAGAGAGAGAGAGTCCCCCACTCCAGACCCCCCGTCCCACCTTTCCTTTTCCGGTTCCCCCCCTCCACCCACCCCCCTGCGAGAGAACATTATCTATGTTTTAAGGTGTAGCCACAATTACTTAGCATAGCAATGGGAGAAAATTCCACAGAAAGAAAAGGGAACAATTCAACCCCCAACAGTTAATCAACATCAAAGGCCAGGTTACTTCTCCTCAGTGCCACTTGCTAACTGAAAATCAATCTGCCTGGTTATTTTTTCTCCTGGACAAATACAAGAAGACTTTGAATTTCTTAAGATTTTTTTTATTAAATCAAAGAGACCTGTCTTGTCCTGAGATGAAAGACAATTCCTTTCCTAAATCATATTGGGAAAGGTCTCCTTTTGGAACACATAACCTGAATCATAAAAATAGCATAGGATTTGTGGGTTAGGATTCCTGCTTCCTAAACTTTCCTTGAGTTTATAAAGCTCTTTAAATTACAAATTACTTTGATTCTTAAAGAGAAGAAAAGTTAGATTCACATTTATTATGTTTTTTTCCTCAGCAGAATTCTTTGAGAATCTCTTTCATTAGTATTATGACAGCATGAAAATGATACACTTGGTATATAATGTTGGATTAAATTCAAAGTTATTTCTGTAGCAGTTACTTCATTTTGTAAAGACGTATATATTTTTAAGGAGGGGGTTTGAGGCAGATTTTTTCTTTTTACTTAATCAGTTGGTTAAAACAAATAGATTTAAAGTGTCACACTGTAGTATACTTTCATCTGGATCAAATGTAAAGTGAAATAGAGAAAAAGATTGAATGTTTTCCTGAAGAGATGTTATTGTTCATGTCCATAATCCTTTAATCCTACTGGGACTATGGCTAACTTCAGTGGATGTTTACATAAGGAAGAAGGGAAGGTTTTACCCACAGTATGGGTAAACTGCCCAACATTCCTACTAACAGTTTGTGTTGATTATAGTTCTACTCAGTCTGGGCTGAAATATCCCATTTTCTTTGAAAAACGTCTAGAATTAGTTCATCAGTTTCTGAAAATAAGCGTCAGGAAAATAACTTTTCCACTTGTTACAAAACTTATGGTGACCTTATCTTCCATCATTTGTGTCGTTTATAACTCTGAGATTTGGCAGAGACTGCTGTGCATGTCAAGGCTGCACTTTTTGGCATCCTCTTGAAAGTCACCCAAGTGTCACACCTATAGTCATTGAAAATTGCATCTTGCCTATGCCCAATAGATAATTACTGGTCCCTCAAACCCAAATTTCTTTAAGAATTCAAATATTATGACTCTGGATAACTGTAGGTCAAGTGGGCTATTTTAACTAAGGAGAAACAGCATGCTTTTCAACTTCTCCCATCAAGAAAAAAAAGAAAAGAAATGTAGAAGAGTTAATATCAAAGTCTTATAAATAACAAATATATGGAGCCAAGGATGCCAGGTTTGGAGCAGTAAAATTGGCACAAATTGTTGGAGAGAGGCAAGAACTTGGAAGAAAGGAAGACTGGAATATTTTTGCAAGGAGATCTGTGCAGAAGATTAGGGTCAATGAATTAAAAGGCACAGAGGTACATATCAAGATACAGCAATGAAAAAAGAATGGGAATGGGAAGCAATAATTAGGAAATAAATCCTGTAAGCTGAGGAAAAGGACTACAGTGGAGAAACAGAGCATATCAAAAGCAAGGTAGAAATGGGAAAGCAATTTGCAGCAGGGAAAGTCTCTATGTACAATATACAAGTGTAAAGAGAATTAGAGACTGTGTTTAGGATTATCAGAAGGGAGATAGAAGCAAGGGCAGAGAAAATACAAAAGTAGCAGGTTGGAGGGCATGAAAGATAAGGTAGGAATTTAAAACAACAACACTCCACCTTAATTTGTTCATAAAAATTTTCCATACTAGAGCCTGGAAAACAATCTGCAGATGACTTCCACTTTACTGTGTGTGAAACTCATTGTCTGTGTGTGGATGACAACTTGTTGTGCTGGTGGTTTGGGATCTGCTGCTTCCTCCATGGCCAGCATGGCTTTAGTGCACCAAATACATTATCTTGCTGATAACAGCCCTGGGAGTCCATGTGTGCTCACAGTCCAGCTCATTTTCCTTAAATACAAATGCTGAAAATCTGTGTTCCAGTACTACTATAACACACAACAAATGCCATCATTAAACTCTGTGCAGCCAATGGCTGGGAATGATCTACATTCAGGACTGTGGCTCCCTGCATGTTTGTCCCAGTATTTCCTCCAAGACTCATGATGTGTTGTGTTGACTTGCTTGATTAAAGTGCACTGAAGGATGCTGTTCACTGAACTTCTGCTCCACTTGTTGTAGGAGGTGAAAAATTAATAATGAAAGAGGCAGGATATTCAGGGATCAGGAAGGTTGGTTTACAGTCTGCATTAGAGCATCTGAATATAATCTGACTCTGTTATCTGTGACACAGAAGTCCTTCCCATGGCTTTTCCAGAGGATTCCTAGCTGTTCTCACAGCCTACAAGCCAAACCAGAGGCCTCACATCTGCCACCAAAACCAGTCATTGAAAAAAAATTAACAAATATATGGGCTAAATAAATGGCATTTCAGATTAGATTTCCAAAATGGACCAGCTGACTCCATCAATCTCTTAATGAAGAGAGATGGTGTCAGCTCATCTCAGGTGTCCTAAAAATCCTGTCAGACTCAGAGCTTGTACAAAGCATCATTACAGAACAAAGAATCACGGGGCCATGAAACAATTCAGATTGAAGGGACAGCAGGAGGCCACCCAGACCATTCCTCCAGCCCTTCTAAGGTCCACTGAAGGGTCACTCTGTCTATCCCCCCTAGTTTAGTGTCATTGACACTGATATCAGCCCCATATTGTCCAAGTGCCACACAAGACATGACACAAACTGCCTTTGTATTAAAACATATGGGACTGGATAGTATTGTCAGTGGATAATACTGATTTTATCTAAGCGAAATTTAGAAAATTATAATTTTTTCATCCTTCATTGTCCTACCACTGTCTAGAGCCTGAACTGGATTGTCCTGTGGCCAATGCCTAAAATCCACGAAACTCAGAAAATGCTTTGACACAGGGCAAATGCAATTATTTGCTCTATAAGATATAAATATTTTTTAGTGTGTTACTTTTAAAGTACCTGAAATATTTGATTTTGTCAAAAACTTTGGGCTATCCTAATTGAAACAAAATCATTATTGCTTTTCATTAGTGCAAATGAGACTAACTTCAAATAAACTAAAATACTAAGCACGAAAAACAATCTAAAACCCTAATACAAGCAAGAGAATGCTAAACGTTAACATCTTTAAAAAGAATACAAAAGTAAAGTATCTAATTTTGCATCATGTATTTAAAAGAAACACCCAGTGTCACCAATAATCCAATCAGTTATCTTCCCAGCAAGGCCTCCATTTATTAGAAGTGACAGCAGACTGGAATGGAGGGAACTTGGGAAACCTCAAGGAAATAATTAAATAGCAAAGCCAGCACTAATGAGCTCCAGCAGGAACCGGCAGCACTTACAGACAGGATCAGGCAGCACCCTCCTGGAGCTAATCTGTAGGAATTTTATCTTAGATGAGATTCTTGCTGAAACCCTAAGTGTCCTGGGCTGGGAATGCTGCCTTAGATCCAGGTTTTCAAGTCAGAACCACTCAGGCTGAGCTCTCAGTTGTAGTGGGACTCAAGCGATCCCACTCGTAAACATCAACCACGAGTAAAAGAGAAATGGAAGGACAGAAGTCAAAGAGAAACATCTAAAAAGAATAAATGCTGACAAGGGAAAGCAAACGAAAAAATAGGAAGTCTGAGTGAAGATATTGAAGGAAATGTGGAAGTTTCCAGTCTAAAAGGCATCCTTGAGGTATATGCCTGGCCAACTAGAAAATGTTATATAATGATTTCCTGAGTAAAGTTATGGGTAAACATAAAAATTTAGCAGAAAAATACGTAGGAGTAAAAAAAGCCATTAAAATATTTATTGAAAACTTGGTTCATATTTTTATCATCTGCTGGACTATGATATAAATCTCTTACTGTATCCTGTTCAAAACCAGCCATTTTCAGATCCCAGCCCCATTTCTGCCTCAGTGATTTATGTATTGAATTTATATTGTTGCCTCCTTATACATACAAGTAGCTTCTGATTCTTAGTACAGAATTTAAATGTTGGCTTAACATACAGTCTCCAACTATTTCTTCTTTTTTCATTTTGATAAGTTCCTCATCTGTATAAAAGAACTTGTTCTTTTCATTCAGAACAGTGATTAAATATTTGTTCATTTTTTAATGCTTAATTCGTGGAAAAAATAATGTCTATTTGTCTGTTAGATGTGTAGGATTTGCTTCTATTGCAGCTGAATTAATGCCTTTGACCCTTTGAACCTTCTATAAGCACAATTAATGTAATCTTCTCCCTAGCTTTCTATTCTTGCTTTGTCTGGTTTGTTCAAATTCATCACCTTTCAAGCAATTCTACCAAGCATGTTATCTCAGCTCCTTGGGGGAAGCTTTTATGGGAGCAAATACTTTGCCACTTAATTACATTCCAGAAAATTATTAGATTGCACTCTCAGGTTTATCTTGTAAGGGAAAAAGGGGACTCTGGCTATTTTGTTTATGAATTTCATATGCACGGCAAGTCACCTGTTTGATACAGGTTTTACTTTACAGTAACGAGTTAAATTAAAAGAGATTGGGAGTGATAAAGCCACCTGAAGAACCCAAAGAGCTTTCAAAGCCTCCCTACTCTCACACACATGGTTTTACTCTCCCCTCTATGAGCCCAGGATAAAAAAGAACATGAAATTTCAGAAGGGGTATCAGAAGACAATTTGAATGGGGTCTCAGGAGCTCCTCAGAGTGAGGGTGCCAGTTGAAACACCTCATTATAAAATTAATAAAGCCCCACAGACACTTTAGTGAACACTTTGCTTTCCCCCTTTTAACAATAGGTTTTTCATATTACATTTTATCAGGCATACAAGGAAATACATATATTAATATTTTCATTACAACTCCTTATCCTGCACTACATTTTTCTGAGTGTACAGGTAAATAACCCTTTTGATTTCTCCCGAAAAAACAGATTATTTATCAGTCTGAACCACTGCCACACTGTCCCAGAGGAAGTAACTGGCCGAACTCATGGAGTCCTGTCAAATTAACATAGTTTGAGGTTATGACCTACAAAACAGGTTCATGTTATCCCTTATAAAGGGAGATTTCAGCAGCAAAATCAGTTCCCCAACATGCACATTAAAGAACTCATGCTTTACAGTTCGCCATTTCCACAGGATAAGCCAGAAGACAGCATGGACGCAATCCGGAGTTCTCTACCTGGGTCCAAAACAGAGCTGGCTGAAGACTTACAATGCTTCACAAATCTGTCCTGCCCTTACATAGCCCTGGGGTTTCAAAAGTGAAGCACATTATTCTGTCCCTTGCAATGTCTAATAAAGTAAAAACTGGCTTTTACTCAAAGGAGCATTTCCAACTCCTTCTCCCTTACAGATGAGGGACAAAAAAGCACACAGACATTTTTTGTCTGTTTTGCAGGAGTTTATTGAGTATAGAATTCCCATGCACCAACTATTGCTCAATCTACAACATTTGTAATGTCCACAGGAATCAAACAAAAGCTTCCAGCTGCTGCATACACATGAATTATCAGTCTATAGTCTAAAACTCAGCTTTACGCATTTTTTCTCTATTTTCTTACAGTTTGTCAGATGGATATTAAAAAATGCCACTCCAGTTTCTGTTGATCAAAGTGCATTTATCTCAGATATTCCTTTAAATTGTGTTAGTGACTATCCAGTATATGTTTTACCTCAAATTGTTGCTCCCATTGGTGCAGCAACAACACTGAATTTGTCTTGTTTGCTATTTTTGTACTGTCTCTTCTGTGGCTTTGGGACTAACTACATAAACTGGATATAATCATCTTTTAGTGTAAGATGTTTAATCATCTTTTAGTGTAAGATGTTTATAACAGGAAGGCTTGAGCTCCAGGAACAATAACCTGCCCCTTCTCTAACACACTGATCAATCACAGCAGCTTCCCTGAAATAATTCACTCTTATGCAAATTCTGTGTATAAGCAAGCAAAGGGGAAAAAAAAGGAAAAAAGTCCCCAAAATCTAAGGGTGTGGCACATTCCCAAAAGAAAGACACCAAAACGATACAATTTACACCATCACAGGAAAAGGTCATCACAGACGCATAAGAGCCTTGGGGTTCCAGCACAGCAAGGAGCTGGAGCTGCTGAGAGAGCCCAGAGGAGGCTCCAGGATGAGTAGAGCAAAAAAAAGATTGCTGCTGGCTGATTAGGGAAAATACTGGAAGATAGTGAAGGTATTACTAATCCCTTTAACAGAAGGAGTTTCTTAGATTTTTAGCAATAAAGAGCATAAGTGAAACATTCTCAGGTATTTTGAGTAATCAAAATTGCTTTTTTTTCTAGGAGGGTTAAGGCAAGCTGTGATGTGAAGCTCATTTCAGCCATTTCTGCTTTTGCAGCTTGCAGATTCTATAATTAGATGTCAATCCAATAGGGGGCTGTCTGCGTTGGTAAAAGGCTGTACCTATTATTTCTAGGGGATAAGAATCACAGGAAGGCTGGTGAGCAGTTTTCAGCCCCGTGAGTAAGAAGTCAGGGATGTGTTGGTCTGAGGACCATGTTACACTGGTTTTCCCCTAATTCATGCTGTGTCTCAGTCCGTGCATTTTATTCTCAGTGCCAATTTTACCCTCCCAAACTATGCTATTACTTCATAAAAATGGATATACAGGAAATAATACCCTGGAAACATCCCAGGTACACCTTCACACTCAGCTTCCCATGCTCCTGCATCCCCTAACTGTGGTGCACCATAGCAAGAACCAATGTTTCCACAAGGATAATTTATTAACAATGCCAGAAGATGGATCATGCACATCGCTGCGGTGTTGATGGATTAGGGAATGATTTGTTGCCATAGTGATGACTTGGCCTGGGCATGCTGGGAGAGGCTACTCAAAGAATAGGGGAGGTTGGGTTTTGCATGTACAGTCAACTTAATTAGTCTTGACATCATGAAGAATAGAGCAAGAGTCCCTTGGAAGAACTTTTACAGTGAGGCATTTCTGATGTCCTTGAACACTAGAGTCAGGAGATAATTCTGCTAAATTTTTTTTACACATTTTCACTTAGTAAGAAGTAATTTCTTTTCGTTTCAAATCCTTCATTTAGACTTAAAATCACTGAAGCAAATGGCTTCTTAATCATATAATTCTTACTCTAACAATTTGCACTGGTTGAATACTTTTTCAGTGTACTTTAGTTAATCATTTAGTTAATGATTTAAGAAACACTTTAAAAACTGAATACCATTTTCAGTGAATAGCACTGTATAGAACAAGTATTTTGTTTTGTTACCTAAATAAGTAAGTATAGAAAAATAGATTGTAGAGATTGTACAGAATATAGAATAACAGAATATATAGGTGTAAAAACTAGAAGACAAATTGAGAATGTAAGCAAAAATCCTCTGTGGCATCCATTAGTCTATTATTTTTATTTTCATTCACAGACATCCCACTACAAATGAAACTATAACAAATTATTCTCTTTTTTTTTCCTTAATGCAGTTCAGTATTCACAGGCCAGTGTTTTTTAAAAAAATATAAATGTAGAACCTGAGAGAATTGAAAATGTATTCATTATATATGTTAAAATGCTCTTGAGGTATATTCATGATATAGACCAGATATAAAAGAGAAGGATATTTTGGCCATTGAAAAATTAACAATTCTTAAAGCAACACTGCTTTTGATTTTCAAGAGCTCAAACCTATTTGCATACTCTCTGGTGTAGAGATTTTTGTCTGGAATTCAAGGTACTTAAATAATTCAGCACCTGCAAGGACATAAAGAAAGAAATAAAGGAAATAAATGAGTTCTCAGATCTATATCCCATTACATATTCTAGGTACACCCAGGAAGGGAAACACATTTTATCTCCCAGTATTCTTATGGAATATGAATTGCTTCTGTATTTAGTTCTGTTGTGTAGCGACAATAACACAGCTCATGAAGTTAGATTTCACAGGATATCAGTCAAACTTATCGTTGTATATGTGTGGTGATCCTGAACATAAACTCCACAGTATTTATCAAACTGGGGGTGTTTACCTGGATTTATTTTCCTGTTCATTTTTCCCAATGAATTTCAGATGTTCCTCATTTGGCAACAGGATATTCATGAAGCCTCAATGTAAGGCATCAACTCCCAACAGAGTGACAGACACAAAGGCTACTCAAAAAAAGGGATTGACTTCATGCAGGGTTCAATCCATTATATGGATAGGCGTTACATGGAAATATGAAAGGATTACATCCATTACAGGAGGAGGATATAGGAGGATGTAAAAGTAAACGTTATTTGTACAGTAATTAGCTTAAGTGACTTTTTACATCTTGATGACATCTCCCCTATTAGCTGACTTGTCCATTCAAAACAAATATACAAGAATCAAATATTTGAGTCTTGAAGTAAGTTTTGCTGCCAGAGAGCATTAATGAGATGGGCTAAAGAAGATTGGGTAGCTCTAATTGGACTCAGAATTAAGCTTTTTATATATTTTCTTTGGAAGGTCCCTCTGCCTAATTCTAATTCCAAGCTGTCTGAGCAATGTACACTCTCAATTATCAGCAGCAAATGTTACACAAATGGGTAACTGCTGCTTTAACCAGGCCTCCTTAGATGTTGCAAAAATTGCACTTTGGGAAGTGTCACTCAATGATACAGCTTGACTTGGGAAATAACTTGGGCTCATTTAAAGCCTGTAGGAAAGGAAACTTCATTCCTGCTTCTCCTTCATAAAACTGTTTTAGGTTCCATGCCTGGGGAGCACTGTGTATATCTTCAGACAAAATCATCTGAGTATTATTTATTTATTCTGGTTTACCTGAGACCTAAGACACTGGCAGAGCTTTAATGCAATGCTGGTGCTGGCCATGTTCCCTGTCCCAGTGCCGGAAGTGGTGGGCACTGGATATCTCAGACCTTCCACTTAAACATTTTTGTTCTTATTAGCCAAAGTTGTGTGAATATTTGCTTTGTTTTACAGCTGCTTCCTAGGCTTTGCTTGTGCTCGTCTCACAAGGATGTCAGAAAACGCAGCTGAAATGATGGAATGGTTTGTTATCACCAAAAAGGATGACCCCAAACTATTGCCCTGCTTTCACACCTTTTTCTCTCTGTTTCAGTGCCTGCCATGCACACACATCTCTCCTTCGGTCTCCTTACTGGTATGGAGTGTTGCCTCCCAGTCAGGAACTGAGCACCACAGGCGCACTTACCTTCTCCCCATCAGCAGGATGGGGGAGAGAACAGTAAAATGAAAAGTGAGGAACTTGTGCACCTGAGGAGTGATTTAACTCACCTCACTGGAGTCACTGGGTACAGTGCCTCAGACAGGCACTGGCCAGAGGACTGGCTGAAAAACAGGGAAGGAAAAGGGTTTGCTTAAGGCCTCAGCAGCAGAGTCCATCCCTAGTTCAGTTCTGAGTTCCTGGGATTTCTTGTCTCCACAGTACCTGTTAATCGTCTTCCTGTTAGCTCTGGTAGAATTTAATCACTGAGGCTGGGTTTACACTAAAGAACGCCAACTGCTCCTGCTATGCATAGTCCTACCATGTCCTTCATGACAATATCACAGCCTGGGCCAGCAGAATTTGCACAAAGAATTCAGCATTAAATCCTATGCTTCATTACAATTAAATATATGTTACTATCAGGAATGTATCACGTAAAGAGTTGTAACATGTAAAATCATGCCAATTAAAAAGCAGATTTATCTATTACATGAGCAGTCTTAAATGTGTCTTGTGTGATTCCAAGTCGTTCAAAATCTCAAGGCAACTCACCAAAGACTGCAGATCCTTGATCAGGGATTTATGCATTAAATAAAATTATATGTGATCAGCAGGGGTCTCAAAACAATCCCTTTTTTGCATATTATATTTACAGTTACTGGGCTAAACAAGGTGCATAAACACTCTCAAATTAAGTTTTCTCATTGAGAACAATGATTAAGTTAACATGAGCGGAGCTCAGCTCATCCTTGCTCAGCTAACCATTAAATTCAATCTTCCAGCCCCCTGGGGACTGAAGCACAGAAAAGGAGAATGCCAGCCTGGAAGGCAAAATACTTCAAAAAGGAAGGATATGCATGGAAGTGTCAGGTCGTCTGTTGTGATTTCATGTAATAAGTTCACCAGAGCATCCATTGATTATCAATCAGAATTCATCACATGATATTCTTTGTGCTGTTCAGCACACCAGGGGCCATTTAAAATAAAATTAAAATAATTTAAAAGGAAATTTTAAAATGAGCTTGAATTAAATTCACTTTTCTTGTTCAAGGATGCTTGATTGCTCTCTAAACTCAGACCATTAAGGGTGTGCACATATGGCATGGTGCTCTGAGGGATTCCTGGTGGCTTCCTGAGGAGTGAAGCATCCCAGAGAATGGACACAGCTGAGGAAGATCCAGTAAAGCAATTTGAGGTACACAGATGTGTGATGCTGGAAAGGCCAGTTCATCAATTCCCTCTGTGTGGGAATTCATGAGCTCCTTTCACTCCTCATTGCTTGACTTTGCAGTACCTTGGGTGGCCAGACTTCCACTCCTGTTTGCTCCTGAAGCTTCTGTCAGACTCCAGCACTGCAGATCATGGCAGAGCTCAGAATGGGGACCAGAGACACGCCAGAGTTTCACAAGGTAATTGAGCTGCAGACACATTTTAAAAATGCCACACAAATGCCAGAAACATTCCAATTGAAGAGAGGATGCCCAGAACTATTTTCTTTTATAAACACAGCATGAAAATAATGTGATATTCCTTTTTTTGTAATTATTTTAGCTATTAAAAATCATGTTATGCTCCAGAAATTGCCTTAAATATTTTGGGTATATACTACTTAATTTCCACACAAGTGTCCCGATAGTTTTTACATGAGGTATTGAATAAAACCCCAAATATATATGAAATTCATTGATTAATTCAGTCATTCAGAGTAACTACTTTTGCCCTGTTTAGTGTAGTTCAGTCCCAGTCTATCTGGCCTAAGACTCAGTCCAAGTTTATCAGCAAACCTCTGCCTTCAGAACGACAGTGTCAAGTGCTCTTCAAAATTTCATTTATGAATAAATTTACACACCCTGCAATTCATACCCCTACCCAAATGGTATTTTCAAGCATTGCTTGACCTTGGGTTCCATAAACACATGAACATACTGGATTTCACCTTATAACCTCTGTTCAGTCATCATTTCTCAAAGTAGCACAGTAAAATACACTTCAGATTCAAAGTAGGAATCTGTTTGCTTCATGGAAAAGAGAGAAGATTTATTTCTTACTACTTTTATTTAACTCTAAGCATAACAAGTAGTCCATCTCCACTCATAATCTGTGTAAAGGTTTTCTTGCTACTTGGTAGATGCATAAGAATGTTCCCTGTGATTCAATGTTTTTTCCCTTTTATGAATTGTGATGTCATAAACTAATCATGTATGGAAATTTAAACATAGAAAGGAATCAGAATTTCTGAATGGTTTTGGTTGGAAGGGTTGAAAGCTGATCCAAGTGCTGTTCCTGCCATGCTAGGGACACCTCCCACTGTCCCAGGCTGCTCCAGCCCCAATGTCCAACCTGGCCTTGGGCACTGCCAGGGATCCAGGGGCAGCCACAGCTGCTCTGGGCACCCTGTGCCAGGGCCTGCCCACCCTGCCAGGGAACAATTCCTGCCCAATATCCCATCCAGCCCTGCCCTCTGGCACTGGCACCCATTCCCTGTGTGCTGTCCCTCCAGCCCTTGCCAATTGTCTCTCTCCATCTTTCCTGCAGCTCCTTCAGGCCCTGCAAGGCCACCCTGAGCTCAGCCCAAAGCTTCTCCTCTGCAGGTGAACAATGCCAGCTGTGCCAGCCTTTCCTCCCAGCAGAGCTGCTCCATCTCTCTCATCAACTTGGTTTGTCACAAGGGCATATTGCTTTCTCCTGTGGAACTTGTTGTGCACCAGCACCTCCAGGTCCTTCCTTGCAAAGTTGCTTTCCAATTGTTTTACATCCATCCAGCTTGTGCTGATGTGTGGGATTTTTTCTGCCTACAAGCAGGACTTGGCATTTGCCTCTGTTAATTTCCTTTTGCTAGACTTCATGAAGTTTATCTCAGCTTGATTCTCTGGCCTGAATAATTCAGGTCCCTCTGAATGGCAGCACACCCACCTGCTGTCACAACAAACTCTCCCAATTTTGTGTCATCTGGCAGCTGCTGAGTGTGCACTCAGTGCCATCACCCAGGTCAGTCACAGAGATGTTTAACAGTGGTGATGACATTAGTGACACCTGGGCTACATAACTCAGGATTAGCCTCCAGCTGGACTGCGCGTCCCTGGTCCTCATCTCCCTGAGCCTAGGAGTTCAGCCAGGTTTCAGTCCACCTCCTGTTTCTCCAGTCTGTATTCCAACACTTTGTTATGTTACAGGGGAAATGTCAAAGTCCTTGCTGAACTCAAGACAAGCTGCCTCCACTGCTCTCCCTTCATCCACCAATTTCTTTGTCAAGGCCATCACACTGGCCAAACGTGACTTCCCATCATAAATTCATGTAATCTACTGCCAATTACGTTCTAGTTCTTAGTCAGACATCTTAATACCAGGACAGCAAATATGTCCTGGTTAAAACTTCACTGCCTGGTTTCATGGTCAGTTTTGTAATATCAACTGGGAAAAAGCCAAAGCTGAGGAATTCTAACTTCATCCACCAAAAGTACTGACATGGGCAAATTATCTTCTCTGTCAGCAAAATATGAGCTAGGAATGAGGCATTTTTCAGTACTTATTATGTGATTGTGGGTACAATAAGAACTTTCCATATAAAAGAAATAAGAACTACAGCAGCCACAACTCATTCAGTTTGAAGTTTCATTGCCAAACCAAAACTGAAACCAGAGTCAGTGGAGGCCAAGATTCTTCAATTAACTCCATAGGAGGCTGCAGTGTGAGTGAGTCTCCATTGAATTAATGAGAAATATGGTACATAGGCTTGATTTTTACATTTACTGAAACCTACATTCAGGGCAAATGCTAGAGATTCCTGGGATCCCTCAAAGGGGAAATGGTCAATTTTTACAGTTATAAGCTGTTCTGGAGGGGAAGAGCTGCTCTCCCTCCCTTCTTTTTCATGAACTGATCTTCAGCATGTAACAGAATGAAAGGGGAAATCCTGAACATGGGGTGGGGCGGGGGAAATGAGCAAAGCTGTGCAGTCTACAATTTGCAGAACTCTCCCAAATGGTGAGCAATGGGGTTTGCATTTACAGATGTTAAAACAAATCCTTCCTAACAGAGCTCTTGAATTGCCGAAAGACTGGATAATTCTTTGAGGAAGAGGGAAGGAATAAAAGACAAGAATACCACCAATCTCCTGAAAGTGGCAGTTATTCTTGATATTTTTTTTAAGGATTTAGAATTCTACCTTCATTAGAGACTGGTAGCTGTGAGCTACAGCTGAATAAAGCCACCTGTTTTTGGATCCAAATGCCATATCCACCTAAAGGAACCTTACACAGTGACCCGAGGCTTTCACAAGCATATGGGGTTTGCTGTGAGCTCCCAGTTCTGTCAGCACTGTAGGATGCTTCCACTGAGGTTTTTGTGCCTCCTCAGTCCATCCCTCTTTCAGCACCACTCACACCAGGCACAGGGAAAAGGCTATGCCTTCAGTCACATAAAAAACAAAGGCAACAGAAGAAACAGCACATCCCTCTTGGTTTTGACCTGCACACCTGAAGTGCAGGATTCTGCCTGCAGAGCACATAAGCAGCCTCAGCTTGGGATTCAATGCTAAGGGGTTTGACCTGGTGGTCAGATGCCCAGAGTTAGGTCTTGCAAAGCTCTGGCATAATTCCTAAATGTCTTTGAACACTGGGCTAAGTTGCTGAGGCTAAATCAGCACCTCAAGCAGTCATTTTTCTTAGTGCTTAAGGCTGGCTTTGGGAAAAGCCTTGAAAAATATGAAAGCCTTTACTCAAGAATGGAATAAAACTTCTCAGGTCAGAGGATTACCATCAATATATCTACAGGGATCATAAAATACCCATAATCTAAGCATAATTATCTTCTTTTCTCTCTAAAAACAAACTGGCACTTATTAAGCCATACCTTTTGGAGAGTTTGCTGAGCTGGGCCAGGATTTTTACAAGACCATGTAGGGACAGGACACATGGAATGGCTCCCAGTGCCAGAGGGCAGGGCTGGATGGGATATTGGGCAGGAATTGTTCCCTGGCAGGATGGGCAGGCCCTGGCACAGGGTGCCCAGAGCAGCTGTGGCTGCCCCTGGATCCCTGGCAGTGCCCAAGGCCAGGTTGGACATTGGGGCTGGAGCAGCCTGGGACAGTGGGAGGTGTCCCTGCTCATAGCAGGTGTGGAATGGGATTGTCTTCAATTTTCCTTCCAGCCCAAACTATTCCATGATCCCAAGGTGCACTCCAAGGCACTGCACTACAGCCACCATTCAGACTCAGGGTGCCGAGGAATTTTAAAAACATGGAAGCTGTTCCTCTGAGCCACCTGCAGAGCCAGCAGCGCACCTTTATTCGGGTGGGTTTGTCATCCAGCAGCTCAATGTGTCCACTTTACACGTGTTATGTGCCAATTTTTAAAACTAATTAAAATACATGTCATAAAGATGAGAGCTCTGGAGCACCCAGTATTCATGGTGTGTTCTCAGGCTACACCACCAATCCACAAGCCAGCCTTTGTTCCATTTTGTCACTACATTTTTTTTTCAACTTGACTAAACTTAGGAGACTTGCATAAACATTTCTGCCTTGCACACACTGCTGACTGAGCCTATAACAAAAATTTCCTTGATCTCATAGGTGTCTGGAACACAACTCAGAAGAAAAGAATTTCAAAATGAAGAAGGATTAACTTACGCAAATAAGAGGAAATGTATTATTTCCTGAAAAGTTGTAAAACCAAATATGAATGGCAAATTAAAAATTCCCTCAAGGATCTAGACTTTTGATGTTACTAAATACTTTATTGTCAATTTATTGTCAATTACTAAATGTATTTTAAAATCTTCTGATGATTTGTAAACCTGATACAACACAGATATAATAATCATCAGATTTGAAAAATTCCTCAGTTTGCCCAAGGGAAATAATTAGGAACAAAGTAAAATAAATACTTGCCAGTATTTCTCGTTATTTTATGAAAAATATTTCTTAAACATTTATCTTTTAAGTGAGAGGTTTCACCTTAAACACTCTAAATTGTTTGGAGAAAAAGACTAAGGATGATTCAATAAACTGATTCTTTAAAAAAACCCTGAATATCTATTAAGCCACTGAATAAAAATGACATTTCAGGTTAAACTCTTCTTTCTGGCTGATCCCCAGCCTAGAAGACACAAGAATTCAGTGTGTCAGTTAACCATGAGATCCTCAATAAATCCAGTCATGAAGACAACTGCAATTTAGATCAACATATGAACCAAATGTGGGTTTAATACTTTAAGAATGACACTCAGCCACATTATTTGCTTAAGCCTAGGACTTGGAAAGCATTACACATCAAGAAATATAAGATTTAAACTCTGAAAGGAATATCAGTGTTTCTGGAAACCTTATTAAACACCTACATGAGTACCCAGAAATCTAAATATCTTAAACTAACCAAAACTCTCTAGTTTAAATTTTGCTTTCTTTAAAAATTAAAAAAAAATAAAAAAGCATAGCATGAATATCCCAAGATAATTTAAAGGCTGAAGTTTCTTCTAACACAAAAGAAAACACAAAGAATCTGTTGCTTTGCTGCTCCAAAAAGGAAGATGGGGATTTACATGGCCAACACCTTTAACTGAGAAACGAGCAGAAAGACTATTTAAGGCAAGAGATTACATTTTGGGCAGATCTCACTGTCAAAATATTGGGCAAATTTGTAAGGGAATCACACAGCTAAGTTCAGCAGCGTGTTAAAGGCATTGATTCAGTGGAACTACAGCCCCATTGTCCTTCGTTTTAGTGACAGTTCAGAGCTGAGACACTGAGCCCCTGACACAAGAAAGAATTTGGGAATGGAAGAAGCCTAAAGAGAGACTCAACCTGTGTTGCCTCCTGAGCCCTGCCAGCCATGCCAGAGGTCTTTGGTCCTTAGGAACAGGGCCCAGGAATTCCTTTATATGAAAGGAATCATCCCATAGGAGAAAAGTTTCTGAGGAACTCTGCACTGAGAAGGTCAGCAATGTTTGATCTCCTCCAGCTGCTTTCTTACTTATTGGAAAAGGCAGGTGCGAAAATGAGTAAATGACACCCTTAAGATGTTTCAGAACATTGGGAATTGGTCATTAGACTCTGAGACCAGCAAATATTAAATCTTATTGATCAAGAAGACATGGGGTATTGAGGAAAAAACATGTTGTTTTGTTCTCTTTCCCTTTTACTTAGACAAGTTACATTCCCCTGTGTCACACCAAATTCTTCTGACTATTGATTTTTTTCAGTCCTGCCTTGACATTTGAGGTGACTGAAAAGGTTCAATGTGAGATACCGAAGAAAAAAGAGGGAAGTGGAACAATGGTTCTGTATGGAGTCTGCAGCCTGCAATCCATCCATAATCCACAGAAGATGACAAGGCAGATGGATATTAAGCCATTTTCCTTTCATGTTATTATGTCGTTTGCCTCAAATGTTCTGCTAAGCAGTCAGAGAGCACATCACAAGGGGCAGCTTTCTCCCAACAATTGCAAATGGTTTGTCCACCAAAGGTTAGAAAGCATCTTTCCCAAAATATGCAGGAGGAGCTCCCTCTACTGATACTTTTCAGCTTTACAAACTTTGCATTCACAGCTGCAATACACCCAAATACATTTACTCTATACACACTTCCAGCATTTTCCCTTGTTATATAAAGGGAAAAAAGTCATCATCTAGTGTAAGCCCTATCTAATATTGGCATTATATATTTGCATAAATACATTGCTACATCCATATTACACCCTTGTGATTCACCAGTAGAATTAGGAGAAAAATACCCATGCTATTATAAGCAGTTCTAGAGATTTGCCATATCATGAGGCACAGCAGCTTTGAGAGGCTGGAAGAAGCAGTGTAGCTGTATTAACATAGATTTGGTCTCTGTGATAGGTTGACTTGGGAGGAAGAAACTCAGAAGTTCTTCCTGGGGGAGTTTCCTTTGTGGGGGGTTTTTGGGATACCTGTAACAGCCAATCGGAAAAGTCAGTTCGCTCCGTGCACACACATTTTGAAGGAGGTAATCCGGAACTGGGGCTTTTTGTCTTTCCGGCGGCTGAGCAGGTAACACCAACCCGAGCCGCTTCCCTTCCCCCCATGCGGGGCGGGGGGGGGGGGGTAAGGCTCGGAGGCCGCTTGGGCCCCGTTTGCCAATGAGGGGGACCCGATGGCTGAGGGGAGGAAGAGTTGTGTGATAAAACCTTCACGGCTTCTTCCTCCACCGGCCGCTGCTCTGGCGTGGGGGATGCTGACTCCTTATGCTGCCGGCCGGGCCGGGCCTGCCCGGGTGGCCATGAGCCATGCGGGGCTGCAACGGCTGATTAACACCACAGCCCCCCCCCCAGCACAGCCGAGCCTGGCCCAACTTTTGTAGTTGTGTTAAACTTTAACTCTTTAGTGTTCAGATAAGATTTGCAAAGCCTCCAGCTTTTCCTTTGAATATGAAAGGGAATAAGAAGATTTCTGAAGTCAGTGATGTAAGAGCTAAGTATTTTAAGATGGAAGGAGAATGAGAAGATGCTGAAATGGCTGAAAATCTTTTTTGGAAAATTGTAGGAATGAACTGATGTACTGAATATTCCTTTAAACCATGGAAAGAGACATGGGGGGATGGAAATGTTCCTTTTTAGGAGATAATTTGACTAAAGAACACCTGTGTTGGGAATTTGAATTTCTGCCCTGAGAAAAGAAGGGGATTGCAGTTTTTCTGAAGATGAAGCCTGAGCAGAGAGAAAGGAGACAGATAAAAATCGTTGCTGTTGAACATTTCAATTCTTAAAAGTAATACCCCATGGAACAAACATGACCCACATCTACAACTTTGGGATGGCTGTAGAATTGGGAGGAGGGTCATGGTTGCAGATTTCCCGGGCGGATGCAAATCGTGAGAGATAAAACTACAAGAGGACTTTTTTTTCCTTCTTGTGGAACACATCCCTACAACTTCAACAAGAAGAAGCTTCTCTCTCTAAAAGTGAACAGAGAAAGACTAAATTGGGCACTGACTGAAGTATTTGTTATATGTTTGTTTTGTTGTTATGAAGATTGGGAGAGGGAGGGACGGAGTGATGTGAAAAAATCTTATTCTGAATTTTTTTTTTCTCCCTTTTCCCCCTTTTTTGTTTGTGTAGTTAATAAATTTTCTTCTATACCCTTTCAAAGTTTTAAGCCTGCCTTGCTCTTTGGCTCCTGGTTCTGTCTCACGACAGAAAGAAATAAGTTTATTTAAATTGGCAACTTAAACCTAAGACATTAATTTGGTGCATTGGCCGGGAAAGTCAAAATTAAACCATACCTGTCTTTTCAAACCAAGACAGTCTCTTAGCAAATGCATTCCTTTTACTTTTATAAAAAAATGAGCATATTTTTATCAGTTTCATTTGTGGTATCTTAAAAAGAATTAATATCAGTAATATCATTGTCTTAAGACAGCAGAATTGTCTTAAGACAGTTAAAGATATAATTATTCATCTGTTCTGGGTCATTATCTACCACATTAAGGTAAAACAATTTTGTCCTCTGAACACATAACAAAAAGAACAAAGTTTTTATCATGACTGCAAACACTTAAAAGTGCAAACATGATAAAAAAAGCCGAAGAGGTTCATAGCACTAAACATCACTATTCAGTCACATTTTTGGTAACATGACAGAACAGGCTTTGAAAATCAGCTATTAATTGCACATTATTATTGGTCATAGCAGCTGTTCACTACTCAAAAGACATACAGACCAAGTGTACCAAGGTCTACATTTTGTATCTGACCTAAGAGGTGGAATTTTTCATTCACTTCACCAGATTCAGGCCACATTACATTTTAAAAATCCATCTTGGTACAGAGAGAAATAGAGATAACAATAGGAAGTTGGGCGAACTCATTTTTTGTGTTCCTAGTGATTCATTTTTACTGAAATGTCTTCAAATTCCCTATAATCTCCGTAAGTTATTTAAAAAATATCTATTAAAGACAGTGCTTGGTTGAATGAAGGGTGACAACATAGTTCAAGCAATACAGTGGAAGAGAGAAAAGAAGAAATATTTGTGTTGAGATGCAACTCTGGGGTATTTGCCACAAGACATTCCATTTTTCTGAGCCAAAATGTGATGTGAGTCACTACATTTGAGGTCCATTCACATCAGTTGAGATCTCTGCCTTTGGTTTTATATGAATTAGGCTCCTTCTGTCAATTTAAACATTTTATAATTCAGTGTGAAGGTTTATATGACTACTGACTTTGGCCATTATCATGTAAAAGAAAATGTCATTATTTAGAAAATTGCTATTTCTTACTTCTCAGGACTCTCTATTTTGCCAATTCCATTTTCAATGATATGCAGAAAGCCAAATGCAATCAGGACAGCATTTGTCCTTCTGCTTCCATGCAATTATTTTATTTTAAAGTTGAAGTCAGATAAGTCACATATATTTCAATGCTTTACACCTCAGGGTGAAACTTCAGGCTGTCATCTAGGGCTTAGTGATAAAAGAAGGACTGATTAAAAGAGACTGACACTACAGAGCTGATAGAGTTGAAGGACTCTAGGGGCTTCCATACTATTAAAAATCAGCCATGATTTTCTCTCAAGAGGACTGTTTCAAACAATGAGATTTAAATATTAATTCAAAACAACATTTGTTGCCCCTCTGCTGTGTGTATTTCTGGATGCTTCATTACAAAAATAATTTAATTGTCATCTGTATCTGTCAAATGGAAATCTAACAAAATGCTGCCTGTACTGTTGAAGCTAAAGAGATATCAGCTTATTCAGAAATTGCTTTGTGCCAAATCCTACCCAGGCAGACTCCAGCTGAAAATGGGATGATTGCTGTGGTAGCTCTTCCATGAGAAAACATGATTTAAAGCCTAATTTGGATGCAACAATTTAATATTTACACCCATGCAAACTATATCGTTTAACAGTGGGTTTCCTGCTTAAAATTCAGGAATTACTGTATTCAGCAAAATATTAATACACTGCATTTACACAGTGCCTCAATTACAGGATCCAAAAGTACTTTTTAGCATTAATTCAGATTCACATCATCCCTGAGAGGAAGGGATGTGTAAGGAGTATTATACTTGATTTTTACAGCAACTGAAGTAAGAAATAGGAATGCTACACTCCTGGCCCAAGGGCACACAGCAAGGCAGCAGCAGAGCCAGGATGAGAATTCTGGAGTTCTGTTTCCCACTTCTCTTCTCTCACCATTAAACTACATTTTTTTTCCCCAATTTTTCCTTACAATACCAGTTATGACCTTAGGCAAGCATGCACATCATTATCTCTGTCTAGACTTTGTGTGAAGATTTGTCCATTGAGTTCAATATATTGAAATTTTCCATGAAAACCAGACTCCATTGGTACCTGTATGAAATCTGGCACAAATCGGACAGTAAATCATTTACCATTTACATCTTCTAAGGACTGTTTAATTTAATCATGTAAAATAATATTTTTCTCCTACTACTGGAACATACAGTTGGATGGTTCTTCCTACCTAGTGATTAATGTCTGAACTGCCCAGCCTTAAATCAGTCAGGGAACAATCACACCAAGAGCCACAGCTTGTCCACCCCGAAAGGGAAATAAAATGTTTTAGTAGGTAAATAAAGGTAACATGAAAAATCCCAAAATTATTTCTGATAACTATCAGATTACTTATAGTTTAGGGATTTGATATTGTATTATCAGATTACTGAATTTTAGACTGAGAAACTTGGGGCTGCTCAGCCTGGAGAAGAGAAGGCTGTGTGGAGAGCTCACAGCTCCTTCCAGGGTCTGAGGGGCTGCAGGGAACCAGAGAGGGACAATTCCTTAGCAACTGCAGTGCCAGCACACAGGGAATGGCTACCAGTGCCAGAGGGCAGGGCTGGATGTGATCTTGGGCAGGAATTGTTCCCTGGCAGGGTGGGCAGGCCCTGGCACAGGGTGCCCAGAGCAGCTGTGGCTGCCCCTGGATCCCTGGCAGTGCCCAAGGCCAGGTTGGACACTGGGGCTGGGAGCAGCCTGGGACAGTGGGAGGTGTCCCTGCCATGGCAGGGGTGGCACTGGGTGATCATCAATGTCCCTTCCAACCCAAGCCATTCTGTGATTCTATCATTCCACTTTAACAGCCTAAAAGTAATGTCAATTAATTCCTTTGAAATCCAATCCTTGCCATCCCAAAAACTGAGCAGTCTGTAATATTTCCAGTCATTACCAACATGCAGTGCTAAGTCACCATTTTGCCAGAGTAGAATAACAAAGAAGAAAATAAGAATAGAGCTGCAACACCTGTGTAAGGAAAGATTTTTATACTGCACAAAAATAACTTATTAGAAGTTATCACTTCAAGATATTCAAAGATATTATCACCACTATAACTGCACCATAAACTTTTCCTTTGGATAGGATTCTGTTGTAAAAGTGTTACTTGTTTGCTAGGAGTAAATTTTCTTAGCATTAGTTACTATTTCCTAGAAGTATCTTCCCTTTTTTCTAGGATAATTTACCAATAGAGAACAATGACAAAATCGTATTCCCTTTGCCAAAAGGCTCTGAAGAATCTTATTTACTGTGATACCAGGCCTTTTAAAAATGCTGCTGCTGAAGGCTTGATTTTCAGTGTGTTTTCTTTTGTCATTTCATGAAATGTGTAATGTCACTTTATATCTCTAGGTTCTCCATATCTCTTCCCCTTTCTGTCCCTTTCTATAAAACACTTTCGTGCATTGTTTAGCTGATGTCAAGAGCTCTGGAGAGCAGGTAAGTAGTTCTCCCATTGGCTGCTTAGGCAATTCAAAGGACGTCATAATAACAGAACAAAACAGCAAAGAACAGTAAAAATGTGATGAGAGCTTAGAGTGCAAAGGGTGAACTTTCTATTTTCCTACAGCTTGAAACTGTATTTTTTTTTTTAGCACAGGTATAGATTCCACTGAACTGTAGCACTATGTGAACTCACATGTTATTGAAAACCTTACCACCAAGGCTTACAAGTATTCAATCATCAAAAAATACAGACCTTTTTAAAACAGAGGAAACTGGAATGAAAATTTAATTTTACTGAAGTATTTCATGACTCTAGAAAGATCACAGTCTCACAAAGTATTGTGTATCCTGCTGATAAAGGTGATGAATAAGTGGGAAAAGAGATAAATAGATGGAAGGAATCTGTCCCTAAATATGCCAAGCTGCTTTCAAAGGATTCTTCCTCTCTTTTTTCCTGGGTAATAGGAGGAACTACTGAAAAGTAATACTTTCTGGGAGCACTGCTGTGTGGGGGCAGGGAGGGGGGAAAAAGCTTTATCTTTTTCTGAAAAGATAAACTGAAATAAAAATCTTCTCAAATGTACTGCTTCAAGAAAAGGCATTTCCTCTTTTTGGTTTTGCAAGAAGGACTTGTCTATGAGGGAACAGGTGGAGAGCTATTCTAAGTCCTGCCTTTTAGTGGGGAATAGAGCTGGATATTCCTGGCACCATCAGGACTGTAACATGGACAGGCTGCTGAGGAGCTGCAAATACAATGGCCTGAAGAGTTCTGCAACAGCTCCTCTCTTGCAGTTTTGTTACATGATGCCAAGTGCTGATTTAATCTTTTTTCTAGAGCTAGTTTTAGTTTTACAGTTTATGCTGAGTCTGAGTAATGTGGTGTATACAGCTCATCTACAGATACCTCTCTGGCATCTTTGAATACTAAGCCACCACTTAAAAAATAAAATAGAAGGCCAAAATGTGAGTTTTCATTCTTTTGACATGGGGTATGAGACTCAGAGTTTGAAACCTGAAAGTAGAGAGGAAATGGCCCTCTCGGTCACTTCTCTGATTAGTTGTGTGTTCACATGCTGTTCATTTTACCCAGTATTATAGGTCCAAGAAAAGGTTTGGCAAATTTTGTGCTTAGAGCTTGGCTGTGAGAATCACATGACAGAGAACTTAACTTTCATAATTCTGATGCTATCACAACGCCAATGAAAAAGAAAAAGTACACATCAATTTTTGGTTCTTTGTAGAAGCCTGAGAAGTCTGTTAGGACCAATTTAGAATGCACTTAAAAGAAAAGGCTTTAGGAGATACCTGATAAAATGACATCCTGTGACAAGGTCAACCACTACTCTTCACCTCTGCAGTCACTGCATTCTTCTTTTAAATCCTGAAAAATCAGTGCTGAAGCTGTAACTGTTTTAATGGTTGGTTAAACAATTCCTCCCAAACCAGAATTTCAAGCTGGAAACTTTTTTCAAGAAATATTATGCATTGCTATAGGTTCAAACAAAGGTTTCCATATATTATTAGTAGCATAAAAAATAATGAATTAAAATTTTAACCAAGGTTGATGCCAAAAGTAGGCAATATGCTGAACAATTTTTATTTTAAAAAACATTCTTAGTGGAACTACATGTTTGTTTGTTCTTTCTTTATCATTTTTCATTATCTTCATTTATTCCTCCAAAGAGCACCCTAAAGGATAGGTAATTTCTAGGGCAGGTGAACTAGAGTTGAGACACGGCTGACAAGGACAGACTGTCCACCATAAAGGACAAACCACTATAATATGTCAAGAACAGTGCAGTGAGGCTTTTTCTTGGCCCTAAAATGGGGTTCTTCATCCTTCCTCCGGTCTAGCTCAGGTGTTA
This sequence comes from Acridotheres tristis, assembly GCA_037013685.1. Lineage (NCBI taxonomy): Eukaryota > Metazoa > Chordata > Aves > Passeriformes > Sturnidae > Acridotheres > Acridotheres tristis. The sequence continues at coordinate 37,612 of CM072898.1, read as the reverse complement.
GGGTGAAGTTTCCCTGGGCCCTTGACTCATGGACGTAAATAAGATAACGAAAGAGGCTCTTTCCCCTGATGAAGTTACAGGGTTTATTTCTCGTGGGTAGTGAGGAAAAGAGGGAGGGAGAGAAAAAGGGAAAAGAGAGAAAAAGAGGGGAAAAGAGGGGAAAAGAGAAAAAGAGGGGAGAAGAGGGAAAAAAGAGGGGCAAAGAGAGAAAAAGGAAGGGAAAAGAGAGGAGAAAAGAGAGAGAGGTCAGGGGGCACAGACCTTTTCTAGGGTCTGGAAAGGGGGGCGGGGAGAAATTGGATCCCAGCCAGCCCTGTATGGCCAGGAGGGGAGAGGGACCAAGATACAGGGCACAGCAGGGGTCACGGAATGTACCATTTACAATGTATCTAGGAAATGCAACAGTGCAGCACTTTTCAGAAGCATCCATTACATCCGCTAATTAGGAAGGGCAAAGTCTATAATGACATCCAAATTTTTAATACCCAAGACTTGGTTAGCTTTTGCCTCCTCTCCTAAAAGAGTTAATTTTTTCAGAATCTCTTAAAGAAAGCTTAATTAGTTCACTTTCAGAGTTGCCCTAAAGAAACAATAAATGCTACAAAGGGAAACAACACTAGAAAGAAGAGTATTATCATATGGGAGGAGATGTTTTCATGTAAGAACCTTGAGAAGAGAAGGCAGATTATTACGCTATACCAATTAGCAGTAAATGTTTCAAAAACTAGAATTAACAAGAGAAAAATAATTTATGAGAGGACATTTGAATTAGAAGAGAGGGAACTAACCTGTTCATTTAAGCTAGCAAAGAATTTCTTATGCTTTAGAGGACTAAAATATCTCATTATTAGTAATTTGCCATGGCATGAAATTAATATGCCAAATAAGAAACATTGTCCTCTGAATTACATATCAATATAAGAAATTAACCCATAAACTTTTTACATAAGTGCATCTGAAAAACTCTGCAGGACTGAAAACATAGTCAGCTATTTGAATAATTGATCAAATGTGGAGAATTGCTAAGGAAGTGTGACTGGAGTGAAAGACTCCTGCTGGGGAAGTAAATGGCTGCAAAACAACTGGCCTGGGGAGTGTGATAAAGTGTGACTGCCTGCTCACTGCAGAACACCCACTGCCTTCTGTGATTTTACATCTTGGACATCACTTTTAAATCTCTACTTTCCCAGCATTGCATGTACTCCATCCTGTTCAGATTTCACATGGTAAATGCAGTTTTGAAGTTTGGATATGGGTCTGCTGTTGTAAAAAAAAGCAAAATAAGTCTGTAGGTGATGAAGCAAAAAAGCCCACAGACCTTGTTTGAAACATCCACTGGCTGAAAATATCAGAATCATTATTTTATAGCTGCCATCAGAAACAAAAAAGTTCATGATTTTCAGTTATGACTTAGATGTTGAATTAATATTTGTATTCACCGCTTACTGTATATGAATCAATGAGAAATGGAATTAAATCTTAAAACGGGATATGAATCACAGAATCACAGAATCATGGATTGGGTTGGGCTGGAAGGGAAATTGAAGATCATCCAATTGCACCCCTGCCTTCCACTGTCCCAGGCTGCTCCAAGCCCCAGTGTCCACCCTGGCCTTGGGCACTGCCAGGGATCCAGGGGCAGCCACAGCTGCTCTGGGCACCCTGTGCCAGGGCCTGCCCACCCTGCCAGGGAACAATTCCTGCCCAATATCCCATCCAGCCCTGCCCTCTGGCACTGGCAGCCATTCCCTGTGTGCTGGCACTGCAGTTGCTGAGGAATTGTCCCTCTCTGGTTCCCTGCAGCCCCTCAGACCCTGGAAGGAGCTGTGAGCTCTCCACACAGCCTTCTCTTCTCCAGGCTGAGCAGCCCCAAGTTTCCCAGCCTGGCTCCACAGGGGAGGTGCTCCAGTCCCCTCAGCACCTCCGTGGCCTCCTCTGGACCTACAGGATTTTTCCATTGCTCTCTGGATTGCAATGAGGATCAATTAGTAGAGAATGTATGTCAAACCATGTCTACTTCCATTCATGCTTCTAACTCCAGAGGGTTGCCAAAAACAGAGAAAAAGAACCATCTGATTTTTTACTCAGCAATATAAAGATATAAAACCAGTCAGAATAGGCATAAAATATCTCCTTATAAAAGTATTTCATTTGAAGTTATTTTTAATTTATTTTTAACTTATGCTTAGTCTTTATTAAAAATCTCACAGAATTAGTTAAAGGAGTCAACTGTAAGACTGTTCTGGAACTTCTATTTCTTTTTACATTGCTCTAGTATTTATCTTAAGGTTGTTTTCTTTTTTGTTTGTTTGTTGTTGTTTTGGGGGGGTTTGTGCCAGTTTTTTGTTTGTTTTGGGGAGTGTGTTGGGGTTTGTTTGTTTGTTTGCTTGCTTTTTCTTTTCTTTGTTTTTTAAGTATCTCAGTGTCCCAGGATCACTAAGGCAGAGGATATACAGATAATTTTCTGATATTATAATTTATTATGTAGATATAGGAGAATAACACACTTAAAAACATTCAATGGTGAAGTCTACTCATACAGTTAGACCTGCTGAGGTACAGAAATCCTTCAACATCTTCTGAACTATGACACCCAGTAGCATTTTGTCTGCATGATCAGTAGCTTGCAATTAATAGCAAGTTTAAGGAACACCTTGATGAATCATTCAGCAGACTTTATAACTTCATTTTATTCACCATGGGAAAAGAGAGAAGGAAGGTGCAGAGAAACTGAACTTGCTGAGGAATTATGTTCCAGAACAGAATACAAGAGTCCTTATGCGCTTTACCTCGCTGCCTCTGCAAAATTTATATATGATCCTAATTCAAACTAAGCTGGGCATCCAGAAGCTTGCCAAAATTTGCTAATCACTAGGACACATGTAACTCACTCTGCAGTCAATAGGTAACAGTTGGCAGGAGCATAGCCTTTGGTTTGGAATTGATTTTGCATTTGTTCAAGGATGGCATTTGTACTGACAAGTGAGACCAGATAATTCAGATTTATCAGTTCTGATCTGCTGAATAACCATGTCAGAGAGATGATGCATGGCACCCAAACTGGCACTATGACACTGCTTGGAGAAGGTGATAAAAAATTAGCTCTCTCTGCGCTGCATAGGTCAATATTCAAAAATGTTAAATGGCATTATCATAGAATTATTGAATGATTTGGTTTGGAAGGGACATTAAAGCTTATCCAGTCCCACACCTTTTCACTGTCCCAGGCTGCTCCCAGCCCCAGTGTCCAACCTGGCCTTGGGCACTGCCAGGGATCCAGGGGCAGCCACAGCTGCTCTGGGCACCCTGTGCCAGGGCCTGCCCACCCTGCCAGGGAACAATTCCTTCCCAATATCCCGTCTCCTCTCTGTCAGTATGAATCCGTTTCCCCTGTCCTGTGACTTCAGGCCCTTGGTAATAGTTTCTTTCCATTTTTGTTGTAGCTTCCTTTCAGGATGCCAGTATCTTCCCAAACCCATAAAGGTTCAAAATTTAATAAAACAGCTATTTGAACTATAACAATTGTTAGACAAGAAACACTGAGGTCTCCATGCCATGAAAGACATGGGGCTTAAATCAGCTTGGAGTAGTCATCACTCTGAGGAGAGAAAGACTCATACAAAGAACTCCCACCAGTCTCCCAAGCCATTGCCCCCAAAGACAACAAAAGCAAAGTTCATTTCTGACACTGGCATGACAGCCCCTGAATTTGTCTGAAATGACAGTTCATCATCAGTGACATTTATGACCAAGAACAGAGCAGATCCTTCAGCTGCTCTTGGAGGCTGAGGGCGTGTGGGGAGGAAGGCCATGGATGCATCATCTTTGGCTGTGTGCCATCTGGGAGGAGAACAGGACTCTGAAGAGCAGCCTGTGGCTTCCAGGACCTGGGAGAGAATGAGGAAGTCCTGGCAGGCAGGATGCTGCATTCTGGTGTGCTAAGGAAGTCCAGGAAGAACTTGTCAGACCCTGAGGAACATGGTCCAAATTGTGGAAATCATAGAAATTGATCAAGTTCTGCATATATTTTATTAATTTCTTCCATCATTGTTGCCCAGAGAGGACTGTAATTAAAAGACATTCTGTAGAAATACTTACAGAAAGCATATTTACAGAAAACAAAGGAGAAAATTATTGCAAGTAATAATTCAGCTGTTATCTCTCTAATGGTTTATGTAATAATTAGTAAAAATACACAAAACAATTATAAATTCTCTCTTATTCTTACAGGGACAGAAATGTACACCTTGCTTTCTGAAAATGGATGTACTTCAATCTTAAACTATTCAAGGACATCTACTTGTAAAATTTTCATGAAGGGCTTGGATTTTTTGTAAATTATCTGTTTCAATCCTTTTTTATAGGATAGGAATATCTTTCTACAATTTGACTCTGGGCACACCATCTCAGTGTTGAGAAAACAGAGAGTTCTATAAAAACCACAGGTTTTAATAATGCTAAAGAGACAGAATTAGGTGATTCTTTCATTAAATTTTCCTGTGCCTGCTTTAAAACTCAAAGGACCTCTCTCTGGCAATCTATTAATACAGTATTGCAATCACTGTAAATGTTCATGACCTCTCAAATGCGGCATTTAATGTTTAATTACTAGCTCAAGAATAGACATCCTAAGACTCACAAGAGAGGGTAATAGTCAAGAACAATTTCATATTCTTCCTTACAAGACAGAAAATGTTATTGAACATTGTCGACACATTTCTCTCGTATTCACCTATGTAAACAACTGCTCATTAAGACTCATAAAGAGAAAACTCTGTGTAAAACAGATTTTTTCAGAAAATAAGTAAAAAACTATGCAAAAGCAATAGCCATTTGGATAACTGGTTCTCAAAATTCTTACTATCATGTTGGTTTTTTAAAAAAGGGAGTAATTCAGTATTAAAAATCAGACCTTCTACATCCACATATTTTCTGACCATCTGGAGAGACAGACATGTATGCAAATACAGAAATAATTAATTGATAACTTCAAGATGTTTAGGAAAGGTAGTCACTATTCCCAAAATATATATTTTTGCTTTTAAGTGTCACTGACTATAATCTGTGCATAACTTACAGCCAAATTTTAAAGTACAATAAATTAAATCCTGTAGAAGTGATTTAGGCAATAATAATTTCAGTTATCAGGGCCAAATCTACATCAGCTGGCAAAGTAACTTCTAGAGTGCCTTTATTATTATTATTAATAATAAGAATAATAACAACAACAATAACTAGATAAAGAGACTCTTGTGTAATAACAACCCATAACTCCTGAGATTATTACAACACCTAGCAGTGAATATGGAAATACTCCCATATGGGAAAACACGCCTGTAGATCTCTTGTGTGCCATTGTTTCATCAAATAAATTGTTCTTACATTGCCATTCCATGGTTGGCAAAGTAACTCATTAAAGATACACACAAATGGATCCTTAATTTGTCATTTTACCAAGAATCCTAAGTCCCCAAACTTAGTCACAAAACTGTTCCAACTGTTGTTTGACTGCCAGGAAATCCTTGAAGGCTAAACATCTACATCAGTAAAACTCTTAAGTCCTATCACAAAGTTGGTCCTTTAGTATTGTGTCAAGAGAACAGACCCATCTGTTCTCAGGTAACACTAAAGTGTCCAAGATTGATTCAGGACTTTTCTGGCATAACTGATACAGGAACAGACAAATACACTGAAAGAATAGCACTCAGCTTCAGCAGGAACAGATCCACTGCAGCATTCCAAGATTTAGTGTGAATCCCTTAGGATTTCTTGTAGGCTGTCTACTGCAAATTTGTGAGAAGCATAAGACCACTTACTTCTTTGTACCTTATAAAAGTATCTTTTTTTTAATTATTATTTCTCTATTCCTTGTTAACACCCTCACTCATTTCACGAGGCTCAGAGGTGATATATCAATGGTATCTATGGACTTTTTTAAAAATACTAGTAGAAGCACATAAAGAAGAAGTTCCAAAATTCACACTGCAAATTGGGACAGTAGGAGATTGCAGCTCATAGGAGGTTCCACGAAGTCCTATTGACTTCAATTAAGCTGTGCTGGTTTATGGTAGCCAAGAATTTGCTCATCCATCCCTACAATCAGGCCTTGATGTATCTTCATATTTGCCACTGCATCATCTGATTAGAGCAGATCAAAGTAGAAAGTCAAGCTCCAAACGCCTTGTGACAACAGCTTTAAACTGAGAAAGATTTAAAGACATTAGTACAGCTTTAAACTATGATAGAATCTTTCTTTTGTAATTGAAATAATCTCCTTGAACAGATTAAAATCCCAGAAGCAGCTGTCCTGTCTAAAATTCATTTAAGAGGACTGCTAACTTCTCCATGCAGTTTATTGGTGAGGTTCCGCTTCTCCCTTCTCCAGGTGAGTGCTTGGATCCATGTCCAGCTCCACTTGAGGACTTAAGTGCTTATACTGAAGTATAGGATACATTCCTCAAAGGTACTGAACCACCACAATATTCTTACCACTCACCTGTAATGCTTCTTCAGAGACTAAACAAAATAATTTCTGAGGTTTATTGATTCTGAAAGAGTATCAGTGAGGCAGAGTACTTCAAATGTCCATTAACATGCACTGCTCAGAGTACCAAAAGGAAGAACAGCAATGTAAAATAGATGGGTCTGAAGCATCAACAACATCATGAAACTCCCTGTAAGTCTCCAGAGCAGCTGGAAATAGGGAATCCACGACACACAGTATTCCCTCCTTTTGCAAGGCTTCACAATCCCACTTAACAGGACCTGGGACACAGATGAGACCATGGAAAGTCTTGAAGGAGCATGTTTGAACGGGGAGGCAGAGGCAAAAAGAGAACAACTGCTCAGAGAAGCTTTTAGTTTCCTTGCATATAGGTCTGAAGCTGTAGTTTCATTGAAAGAAGCTGGAAAAAAAGCCATTCCTTTTGACTGGAGCCTCAGTGCCCTACAGATTCTCGTTGGAGAGGGACAATTCCTCAGCAACTACAGGGCCAGGACACAGGGAATGGCTGCCAGTGCCAGAGGGCAGGGCTGGATGGGATCTTGGGCAGGAATTGTTCCCTGGCAGGGTGGGCAGGCCCTGGCACAGGGTGCCCAGAGCAGCTGTGGCTGCCCCTGGATCCCTGGCAGTGCCCAAGGCCAGGCTGGACATTGGGGCTTGGAGCAGCCTGGGACAGTGGGACATGTCCCTGCCATGGCAGGAGACGTAATCAGATCTTCAATGTACTTTCCAGCCTAAACTATTCCTTGATTCTATAACCTTCATGTGCACAATCACAGTCAAATCCTCTCCCTTGAGATCAGTGGTGCTTCAGAGACAGCAACATTTATTGCCACTTGATACAGAAATGGGACATTTCCAGGTTCTTTGCTGATAGATTTGGTCTGTGCACTTGTTCATCAGTCCCTGACTTTCTGACATTTAAAATGCAGTGTGAGACATCACTTCTTGGTCAAACATTTGTGTGATTTTATGGTTGCTCTTAATTATTTATTGCAGTTGTTTCAGATGATGCAAGGTCTGGGAATACTTATCCTGCCTATTGTCAGTTTGATGTTTGCTGTTTGAGGTTTTTCCCCAGGAGCACCCTGATGACATTAGGAAGGGAACATAAAACAAACCAGCAAACAAGCTACTGCAAATTATGATAAGTCTGCTGCATTTGCCCACACAAAAAGCCTCAGGTTTGTTTGTTTTTAAATTATTCTAAATGGAATGATTTTTCTTCTCGTATGAAAGTCAACCTCTTTAGCAGCACAGAGTAAGAAAAGTAAGAAAAGTTCTGCTCTGCCTTGTACCCTACAGATCTTGCTATTGAGTCAGCATTAACTCACATTGCTGTATTGTCTTGGTTTGCAAAGACAGGTGTCTGCTAGGGAAAGCACGACCCTCCATTGGAATGGAAAATGTAAATCTCCTCCCTCTGAATTAATATAATTTTGAAATTAAGGAGCTCTCAGGCAAAGATACGGAAATAGAAATAATAGTACTTTACTAGTATGTATCAAAAGGAAAACAAAACAACAACAACTATAGAATTAATAACAAACAGAACCAGGAACCCAGGAACAGTCCTTTTGGCCATGGGCACTTTCCCCTTTGGTGCAGTTACTGTCACAGCCGGCAGGGAGCGCTGGTGGCTCCCGGTGGACAGGGCAGGTGCCATGATTCCCTCGCGGCTGCAGGGGGCGCTGTGCCGCGGGCTCGGGGAGCACGCAGTAATGGCGGCTGTGCCCCAGGCTGGAAGGGATGGAAAAGAGAGGCTTTGCTTCACGAAACCTGGGGCAGTCAATCCCAGTGCCCCAGTAGGACTCTGAGGAGCACGGAGCTGGAACAGCAGGAATGAGCAGAAATCCCAAGGCAGTGGACAAGGTGTATCAGAAGCTCTATGCCAGTAGCTGGAACTGCAGGATGTCCCGTCAGGCCCAGCAGCAGAAGAAAGGCAGCTCCTGGCTGGGTTATGGCAGTGGTAGGGAAATTCCTTTCCCTAAGCAGCAGCCTGATCTTTCTCCTCCGAAGCTTAGAGAGACAGAGCACACTGCTGCCCACAGCCCCGTCTTTTACCTGCCTGAAATCTTGTGGTATATCCCCTCTCGAAGAGAAACTCCCAGAGAAAAAAGAAGTGTACCCAGATGCTATACTCCTCTCTCAACTTTGGCCAGTTCTTTTGTTTTTTTCTTAAGTACTCATAAGTACCCAGCAGTTAGTTTCCTAGCAACTTATAGGAAGAAATTCTACAAGTAAAAAAGAAAGAAACCCAGCCCCTAACATGTACCAAGAGGTTTATTTGAAATGTTTCTTATTAAAAAGGTGATTCACATGGCCATGAGTTTGAGATCTAACAGACATAACCAGAGCTGGTCTGGCTGTGACTAAGGCAGTGCGGAAAGAACTTCATTAATGAAAAGTACAACTTTTTTCAATAAAGGAACAATCAGGAAAGGAAAATGCAGGGAAGGTAAACATACAACGGGACTCACTAAACACTCTTCAGGCAGAACCAGACATGGAGAGAACTTGATATTGTCAGGAAAATTAATCCACAAATACCAGAGGTTTATGTCCAAAAAGGAGACAGAGGAGTCCTTTCTGCTTTATTCGAATAAAGGGAGAGGCCATGGGACATTCCCCTGGGATCTCTCAAATTTTTGGAGGACACAGCCTCCTTTTTATCCCGGCCCCATTTCCCTCTCTCTTTCCCCATTGGCTTAGGTACTTGAGAGGCACAGACTTCCCGGAATGCCTGATATCTGAAATTCCCCTCTAATGTATAACCCTCCCTTTTAATTTTTAATTCTTACAGAATTCATAGTTTTCCCCCGTTGCTTCTTTCATCTTTCGATATCCAATTTCATTTATCAGCAGCCCTACAGTTTGTTTGTAAAGGCAAATATCTCTTTCCATTCATCAATCAGTGGAATCCATCCCATTGTTTCTTTTATCTCTCAGTGCTAGCCTTATCTACAGGCTGATCCACAACTCATTTGTAAAGACAAATTCAACATTCCTCTTAATATCAGCACTAAAACATGCTGATACTTAGTTCTTTCCTGCTCCTTCCAGTCGCTTTTGAGAACTCTCTCCACAATGTGTCATTGGATTTGTCTTTCATGTGCTCTTAATGCGAACAATACAATGCTGGCATTGTCTCTGACACTGCGTAATCTGTATAATGGCAATTTGAATACATTTTGTTCCAATCTATTGTTTTAGGTGACAGGTGCCAACCCCCACTCCCAGTCTACAGTATCATTCCAAATGCACAGAATATGAAATTTCATATTCCTTCAGCTTCACAAAAATACAAGAATTTGGAATAATTCCCTTAGCTGCTATTGTTTTTGCCAAAGGTCTCCTAATTCTGTGCTAGATCAGTGCTCCTGATTTAGCAGTGCAGAACCGGGGGACAGGAAAGCATTCAGGCTTTAGACATCTTAGTTCTGCAAGAGGAAGAACAGCAAGGACAGAGACTGCATACAAATGGGGAGGCCAATTTGTATTTAGATGTCTTTGAGGCAAGTCATCAACATAAAGGACTCTTAGACACCCAGAAATTGCTGGAAGACTTTACAATTACATGGCTAGTTCAGGATACCAATCACAAAAATTGAAATGTAGGTAGCCATTATTTCTGGTATCTATCCCTCATCAGAACTGTTATTCACAGCTGATTTCTAGCATAAAACTTGGTTAGAGAGCTGGATGCAATAAATAAATGAAACAAGAGAAATATTTCAGGTAATACTAGAATAGATAATTATGTGACAAGTTTGTTTATTTATATATGGATTAAATAATCCAGAAGCATTGCTATTCACTAGAAAGCAGTTACTCCTACCAATAAAGAAGCATGAATTGAAACAGTCAGGTTGAAGATACCACTGAAGTACAAAGTTGGAATGATTGCTGCTTCTGGAAATTTAGGTTATTTTCTCATTTTACGTGAGTGGAGCTTTCAATGAATTTGACAGTATCATCACTGACTTTCTTAAGGGTAAGAAAAGCATACGTGTGTCATTATGTGTGGAACTAAACTTTCAAAAGCAGCTGATTTTGCCCTTAAAAAAATACATATAGGAAACCAACTTTTAGACTGAAAAATGAGAGCTCTTTCTTTTTTGCAGGAACTGGATGATTGCACTGAAGACAAGGTATGGTAACTAATGGCACAGAGCCACAACCTAATTGAAATGCAAATGGTGTTGCAGAGTGCCAGGGAATATTTGGCTTACTGTAAGAAGACTAACCTTGAGAATTCAATTTCCTTTGTCCAAGAAATATCATCACTAATCTCACAGTGTAGTTCATTTGTAATTAGTGATCAATCAGGGAAATTTCCATATTCATTAACAGAAATTAGTGAGTGTTTTAAGGGACCAGTAAAAGAACTACAGATCCAGGCTTCTAATTTAGTCTTAGTACAGTGGGATCCTTTCTTCCCTGTTCTTATGGAAAACTAACTAAAGTATGCAACAAATGTACTCTGATTTTCACATCATGCTGCTTCTTAGATATGTCAGAAACCTTTCACATTTTGAATTCTGAAATATTCTGGACTTTCTAGTTTTCCAGAAGTTCTTTAAGCATTTACAAATCTTGCAAGAACATGAGTTTCTGTGAGGAGTGGGCAAGGAGTCTGAGCTTGTCTAGTATGGAGAAAAAGAGGATGAGGACGGGGTAACCTCACTGCTCTCTGCAGCTTCCTGAGGGGAACATGAGGAGGGGAGTGCTGAGAAAATCTGGAAAAATTCTATTCTCTTATATATGACAGCAAGCAAGCTTAGACATAATTTTGTGAGCGTGGCTTCTTGACTGATCGATTTCTTCACAAGGTGTTAGGGGTTGGATTGCTCCCCTTTTATTTCTGTGAATTCCTCCCATTGTTATGTTAAGTAGTTGTGGCTACACCTTAAACCATAGATAATGTTCTCTCGCAGGGGGGTGGGTGGAGGAAGAGGAGGGGGGGGAGAACCGGAAAAGGAAAGGTGGGAGAGGGGGCTGGGGAGGGGACTCTCTCTCGCTGGGCTCGTGGACGGGGAGGACACCCCGTGCTTCGCTCTGGCATCTCCCCCTGACATCTCCGTGCTGAGATCCACGCTCCCTGCCTGGGACATCGCTCTGCCGCTCTCCCATCTCACCCTACTATCTCCGGACACTCTGCGGAGCACCACGACCGACACCGTGAGAGGGGGGAGTCACTTTCCCCATCCCGCTCACCTCTGGGCCTCCGCCGCCATCACTCCAGCCCTCTTCAACTGCGCGGGACCTGCCCTGCCCCCACAGCACCGGTAACTGAGCACAGGGAGACGGCCTGAGGCCAAAGGGGACTGGAGCGGAGCTAGACTGTTCTGTTCTGTTGTCAATTTTCTTATAGCTGTTGTTGTTTTCTGCCTTGTTAAATACCAGTAAAGAACTGTTATTTCACATCCCCATATCTCCTGCCGGAAAGCGTCTGATTTGGACCTAAAATAATTAAAAGGGGGGGGGGGTGCACTCTGCATTGCAGAAAAGGGGCTCTTGCCTTTCCTTAAACCATACCTGTCTTTTCAAACCAAGACAGATTTTGGCGCCCAACGTGGGGCATTGCCTGAGGGCATTGAGAGAGGGGTAGAAAAGGGAATAACAGTTCTTGAATTACCCAAGCTTGTGGTAGGTGACACCATGCTGTCCAGCTTACCCTGGATTGGCCTCCATGTGGTCACTGCTATATCTCTCCCATTTGCAAGCCCTTTTTTAAACATGAGTTTCATAACCCAGGTTACTGTGGCTATTATCCGGCTTATTATGTGGGTTGATCAGTTGAGGAATTCATGGATTTTTAATTTTCTCTGGAAGATGGCCACATGGATTCAGAGCTATCGCACTCTAAGTGTGTGTTTCTGGGGCTACTTCAATAATGGTACTTACTGTGAGGAAGTGGCAGCAGGTGAAATTTTTTCTCAACCCATCACAGGTTTTTTGAAGTTCACCCCACCAGTCTTCAAGGGGTTCCAATCCGCTTTAAATGCTAATGACATTATATTGTGGCTAGTGTTGTTTATATCCCTGTTAAATCTGTTCTATCTAACATTCAGAGATAAGGGGAGATTGACTTGGATAACAACCCTGATACCTACCCCAGGGATTAGTGATGTTACCCCAGAGCCTGATCCTGTCCCAGAGACTAGGGAGGTTATCCCAGAGCCTGATCCTGTCCCAGAGACTAGGGAGGTTACCCCAGAGCCTGATCCTGTCCCAGAGACTAGGAAGGTTACCCCAGAGCCTGATTTTGTCCCAGAGACTAGGGATATTACCCCAGAGTTTGACCCTGCCCCACAGCCCACCTCGGAATAGGAACCACCCAGAATGGGTGGGGGTGCTAGCAAAGGAGATACGTGAGATGGGCCAGATGCTGAAGGAGCACCTCTCCCCAGCTGGTGAGAAACCCTCCCCCTGCCTTAAAGAGGGAGAATCTGATGGTGCAGCTGTGGGACCCACAGATGTTACATCCATCCAGGTTCCAGCTGAACTGCAAGGGCACTCACAGCCAGCTGCAGTTGCCCCTGTGGAAACTAGGAAGTCTAGGATGAAAACAAGGCACCTAGATAATAAGGGTCAGGAAGGAGGCCCCTCACAACCAGCAGGGGAGCCAGAAGTTGAGATCATCACCGAGTCCCTGTCATACGAGAGTCTCCGTAACCTGCGAAAAGACATTGTACGACGGGGCCGTGAGCCTTTTACAACCTGGTTACTGCGGGTCTGGGACCTTATGGGTACAGGTGTGCAACTGGATGGTACTGAGGCAAGGAATTTGGGACCCTTGACCCAGGACTCAGGTGTGGACCAGGTATTTGTAAGGGAGACAGGTCTCCTTTCCCTCTGGGAGCGACTTTTAATGAGCGTGAGAGAGAGGTTTGTCCACAGGGAAAGAATGCAGGAGTACCACCAGAGAACACGTTGGAATACCCTTGAGGAAGGGATCCAAAAGCTGAGAGAAGTGGCAGTACTGGAGGTGCTCTTTGGGAGGGATGGACAGCATGACAATGACCCTGACAAGGTCAGGTGCACAGGACAGATGTTGTGGAATCTGGCAAACCTGGGCCCATCTCAGTATACCACCTTTATTGCAATGATTGATGCTGATACCAACCAAGTGACAGTGGGTTCTGTTGCCAACAGGCTCAGGAATTATCAGAGTATGATGGCTGGCCCAATGCAGGCTCATGTCTCTGCTGTGGCTAAGGACCTCAAAGAGGAGTTTAAGGAGGAGATGAAGGAGATAAGGGAAGAGGTGAGGAAGATCAGTGCAGCACTAGTGCCAGTCATGGACCTCAAAGGTAGAGCCCGACACCCCTCAGCTAGGGAGAGAGGGTATACCCCACGTGCTGACCTGTGGTTTTTTCTACGTGACCACGGGGAAGACATGAGAAGGTGGGATGGGAAACCTACTTCTGTCCTGGCAGCACGGGTGCGCCAACTCAGGGAGGGGAACACCAACAGAGGGAACTCCACTAAAGTGAAGGTAGCCTCAGCCTCCCATGACCAAGGTGCAGGGTATTACAGAAGGGAGGATGATCTGTCAGATCCCCTTGAAGGAACCTCTAGTATGTATGCCCAGGAGAGAAAAAATAACCAGGGCTAGAGGGGCCCTGCCTCTAGCCAGGGAGAGGCACGGGAAAACCGGATCTTTTGGACGGTGTGGATCCGATGGCCTGGCACATCAGAGCCACAGGAACACAGAGCATTGGTTGACACTGGTTCACAATGTACATTAATACCATCGGGACATGTCGGGAAGGAACCTGTTTCAATTGCTGGGGTTACGGGGGGATCTCAGGAATTGACTTTGCTGGAGGCTGAGGTGAGCCTGACTGGGAAAGAGTGGCAGAAACATCCAATTGTGACTGGCCCAGAGGTACCATGTATCCTAGGCATAGACTTCCTCAGGAACGGCTATTACAAAGACCCAAAGGGACTCAGGTGGGCTTTTGGAATAGCTGCTGTGGCAGCAGAGGGCATTAAGCAGTTGAACACCCTGCCTGGGCTATCAGAAAACCCATCTGCAGTGGGAATCCTCAGGGTGAAAGAGCAACAGGTGCCAATTGCTACCTCAACAGTGCACCGTCGGCAGTACCAGACGAATCGAGATGCCGTGATCCCCATACACAAGATGATCCGTGAGCTGGAGAGCCAAGGGGTGGTCAGCAAAACCCACTCACCCTTCAACAGCCCCATCTGGCCTGTGTGTAAAACTGAAGGAGAATGGAGACTGACTGTGGACTATTGTGCATTGAATGAGGTGACTCCACCGCTGAGCGCTGCTGTGCCGGACATGCTGGAACTGCAGTACGAGCTGGAGTCCAAGGCAGCCAGGTGGTACGCCACCATTGACATCGCCAATGCATTCTTCTCCATTCCTCTGGCAGCAGAGTGCAGGCCTCAGTTTGCTTTCACCTGGAGGGGCGTGCAATACACGTGGAACCGACTGCCCCAGGGGTGGAAACACAGCCCCACCATCTGTCATGGATTGATCCAGGCTACACTGGAGAAGGGTGGAGCTCCAGAACATCTGCAGTACATTGATGACATCATTGTGTGGGGGGACACAGCAATGGAGGTATTTCAGAAAGGAGAAAAGATCATTGAGATTCTGCTGGGAGCCGGTTTTGCCATTAAAAAGAGCAAAGTCAAAGGGCCTGCCCAAGAGATCCAGTTTCTGGGAGTAAAGTGGCAAGATGGACGGCTCCAGATCCCCAGTGAGGTCATCAATAAGATCACTGCAATGTCTCCACCAACCAGCAAGAAGGAAACACAAGCTTTCCTAGGTGCCATAGGCTTTTGGAGAATGCACATTCCTGAGTACAGCCAGATTGTGAGCCCTCTTTACCTGGTCACCCGCAAGAAGAACGATTTCCACTGGGGCCCTGAGCAGCAGCAAGCCTTTGCCCAGATCAAGCAGGAGATTGCTCATGCGGTAGCCCTTGGCCCAGTCAGGACGGGACCAGATGTGAAGAACGTGCTCTACTCTGCAGCCGGGAACCATGGCCTGTCCTGGAGCCTTTGGCAGAAGGTGCCTGGTGAGACGCGAGGCCGACCACTGGGGTTCTGGAGTCGAAGCTACAGAGGGTCCGAGGCCAACTACACTCCAACGGAGAGGGAGATCTTGGCCGCCTATGAAGGGGTTCAAGCTGCCTCAGAGGTGGTTGGCACGGAAACACAACTCCTTCTGGCACCCCGACTTGCCAGTGCTGGGGTGGATGTTTAAAAGAAAAGTTCCCTCAACCCACCATGCCACTGACGCCACATGGAGTAAATGGATTGCCCTCATCACACAACGCGCCCGTATTGGAAACCCGAATCACCCTGGGATTTTGGAGATAATTACCAACTGGCCGGAAGGGGAAGACTTTGGTCTTGCCGAAGAAGAGGAACAGGAACAAGTGACCCGGGCTGAAGAAGCCCCACCGTATAACCAACTGCCAGCAGATGAAACACGCTATGCTCTTTTCACTGATGGTTCCTGCCGCATCGTGGGGATGAACCGGAAGTGGAAAGCAGCCGTATGGAGCCCCACACGACAGGTTGCACAAGCTACCGAAGGAGAAGGTGGATCGAGTCAACTTGCTGAACTCAAAGCTGTTCAGCTGGCCCTGGACATTGCTGAGAGAGAGAAGTGGCCAAAACTCTACCTTTACACTGATTCTTGGATGGTAGCCAATGCTCTGTGGGGATGGCTGGAAAGGTGGAAAAAGGCTGACTGGCAACGTAGGGGAAAACCAATCTGGGCTGCCAATGAATGGAAAGACATTGCCACCAGGATAGAGAAGCTGCCTGTCCGTCACGTAGATGCCCATGTCCCCAAGAGTCGGGCTAATGAGGAACACCGACACAATGAGCAGGTAGATCAGGCTGCACAGATAGAGGTGTCGAAGATAGATTTAGACTGGCAGCACAAGGGAGAGTTGTTCCTGGCTCGATGGGCCCATGATGCCTCAGGTCATCAGGGCAGAGATGCCACATATAAGTGGGCACGAGACGGAGGGGTGGATCTAACCATGGACAGTATTTCTCAAGTAATCCATGACTGTGAGACGTGCGCTGCCATCAAGCAAGCCAAGTGGGTGAAGGCCCTCTGGTATGGGGGGCGATGGGCCAAATATAAGTATGGAGAGGCCTGGCAGATTGACTACATCACACTGCCTCAAACTCGCCAGGGCAAGCGCTATGTACTGACCATGGTGGAAGCCACCACTGGGTGGTTAGAGACCTACCCTCTGCCTCATGCCACTGCTCGGAACACCATCTTGGGCCTGGAAAAACAAGTTCTTTGGAGGCATGGTACCCCTGAGAGAATTGAGTCAGACAATGGGACTCATTTCAAGAACAGCCTCATAAACACCTGGGCTAGAGAACATGGCATTGAGTGGGTGTACCATATCCCCTACCATGCACCAGCTGCAGGGAAAGTTGAACGGTGCAATGGCCTGCTTAAAACCACCTTGAAGGCACTGGGTGGGGGAACTTTCAAGAACTGGGAGATTAATCTACCAAAGGCCACCTGGTTAGTGAACACCCGAGGTTCCACTAACCGAGCAGGCCCTGCCCAATCTGAGCCCTTGGGAATATCAGATGGAGATAAGGTTCCAGTGGTACACATGAGAGGTATGCTAGGAAAAACTGTTTGGGTGAATCCTGCCTCCAGCAAAGACAATCCCATCCATGGAGTTGTATTCGCTCAAGGACCGGGTTGCACCTGGTGGGTGATGCAAAAGAATGGAGAGACCCGATGTATACCCCAAGGAGACCTTGTTTTAGGGTGAAATACCTATAGTACTGTGCCTATGTCTCTAACTGCATGTATGTATATATAATGTAACAGTTTAATTTGATATAGCATATTAGTATGGGAGAAATTCAGGGGTGGATAATGTTAGGGGTTGGATTGCTCCCCTTTTATTTCTGTGAATTCCTCCCATTGTTATGTTAAGTAGGTGTGGCTACACCTTAAACCATAGATAATGTTCTCCGTAGGGGGGTGGGTGGAGGAAGAGGAGGGGGGGGAGAACCGGAAAAGGAAAGGTGGGAGAGGGGGCTGGGGAGGGGACTCTCTCTCGCTGGGCTCGTGGACGGGGAGGACACCCCGTGCTTCGCTCTGGCATCTCCCCCTGACATCTCCGTGCTGAGATCCACGCTCCCTGCCTTTGGACATCGCTCTGCTGCTCTCCCATCTCACCCTACTATCTCCGGACACTCTGCGGAGCACCACGACCGACACCGTGAGAGGGGGGAGTCACTTTCCCCATCCCGCTCACCTCTGGGCCTCCGCCGCCATCGCTCCAGCCCTCTGCAACTGCGCGGGACCCACCCTGCCCCCACAGCACCGGTAACCGAGCACAGGGAGACGGCCTGAGGCCAAAGGGGACTGGAGCGGAGCTAGACTGTTCTGTTCTATTGCCAATTTTCATAGCTGTTGTTGTTTTCTGCCTTGTTAAATACCAGTAAAGAACTGTTATTTCACATCCCCATATCTCCTGCCTGAAAGCGTCTGATTTGGACCTAAAATAATTAAAAGGGGGGGGGGGTGCACTCTGCATTGCAGAAAAGGGGCTCTTGCCTTTCCTTAAACCATACCTGTCTTTTCAAACCAAGACACAAGGCCTCTCTAGAGGCTGGAAAACCTTGACTCAAGTCACACCTTTTTAAAAATTCCAGTACTCCTTACACACACGTTAAAACAGGTCACTAGCAGGAGGGTAACACCAACTGCTTTTCCCACCACTTTCTGGGGGTTAAGAAAAAGTCTTCAGAAGAATACAGAACACTTGAGTCAAGAGAGCAGGAAATAAAGGTTTTGAGCAGAAGGGGCAGTGTTACAGAGGAATGAACTGGCAGATTATGAAGCCCAGATTCATAGAAACCTGTAAGAAGATATTTGGCAAGCACCTGCTGGAAATATTGCTAATAGCTATAGCTAGAAATCTTGCCAGTGCTCTGCTGAGGGAGAGGAGTATCTTCATGGAAGCTTTTCTGTCCCTGTTTATATAGCACATGGTTGTGGTACACATACTCCCTTATCCCACCCCAGCATTATTGCTGCTGTGTTAATAAGCACTCGGAGACCCATATTGCAGCAATTTTCAAAATGGAAAGAACACATTGCTGGGTGACATCAGATATAGTCCAGCTGCAGTATCCAAAATGCCTCATATTCTCTCTGAGACCCAAATCCTTACATGTCATCTCTGCAGTGTGATAACTTTGGGGGCTACATTAAATCCATACATTCCTTAGGTGTTTCCTACAAAATAAGGCCAATGAGAAAGGTACCCATTCTCAGATGATTTCTCTCTACTTGCTAAAAGACCTCTACAGCAGGAGCAGCTGTTGATCAGTCTCCCAGGCACTGAGGTATGCAGCAGCCTCTAAAGCTCCACACACTTCACAACAGCAGTTCAGATCTCTCTGAATTTAGATCTCTTCAATCACAGAACTACAAACATCACCCCTAATGGCTGTGGTCTTTCCTTACGACATCTTCTGACCTGTGCTGCCTGAAGCCAAAGCAGGAGGATAAAATGTCATAACCCTCTGTTGACTGCTAGGGGGTCCGTGGAGATGGGATGCTCCAGACGCAGAAAGCTGCCAACCTTCCCAGAGAGAGTCTCACAAGGGACTGCCTTCTAGGGGGTCTCTGGCAGCTCTCCCAGCTGCGGGATACACCTCAGCAAGCTGTGGCCTGTGGCCACAAGTGATCAGTGCTTTCAGCTCAGCAATTTCAGCTCTGCTTGCAAGGCTATCCCAGGCCGACTCAGAGACAGAGAGACAGGAGCGTCATATAGCAGATTCCACAGAGATTCCTTTAATATCCAACAGCTGTGCAAAGGGAGCCAGGGACGACAGCTCCCTAAAGAACTGGGGGGAAAACTGGGGTTTTTATGGGGGAAGCAAGGGTGGTACCAAAGGGGAAAGACCAATGGGTTACAAAGGATTAACATGGGTACTAGGGCATGGTGGGATAACAGAAGCTTTTCAGGGATAGCTCAGCATGATAAGAAAAGGTGTGCCAACCTAAGGAGCATCCTTCCAGGAGGGTTGAAATAAGCTAATCACAGCCCATTCAAGGGACATCCTATTCAAGGGTCGACCTCCAGGGCAAGGCTGCAGGCAGAGCAGTGGCAGGCCCATGGGCCTCCACAACCCTCTGTTCTGGTTTTTTTAGGGTATAGAGGAGCATTTTCTTATCTCACTGTCCCACTGGGAAGAGGTGCAGTGCTGGGCCAGCCCAACAGTCCAGCTCAGCGCTCTGCCTCCAGCAGCAGTAAAATATGTTTCTGGAAATCAGAAAAGCTCAGCTACTTTCTGCAACCCATTGCTTTGTCACCCCACATGCACTGGAGTACGGAAAAGGTACGTTTGCCCTCCTTTTTTAGGGTTTGTGAAGACATTGTCCACAGATTTGTCTTACAGTAAGCCTGTTGACACTCTCCAGCTCTTCCATCTCCTGAGGGAAGGAAATCCAAAAATTAATTGGCTGCAGTGCAAAGCTTACCTTCTCTGGCCCCTAGTCAGTGACACACCAAGGGTCTGTCAGACTGCCTGTCCAAAAATATAGCTGTGGGGGCCAGTGGGCTTTCTAAGCCACAGTCTACAACCTTCTCCTGGAGGGCATGCCTCTAGGCAATAACCTTCTATGTTGTGGCAAGTAAAGAGGTTTTTCCCAAAATACTTTCCTATTCTATGCTGATTCAATGTATCCCATTGGCCCTTCCCCTTGTCCTGCCTCTGTACCACCCCTTCTTCTATCCCAATATAAACCATTTATGCTGGTTGTGCATTGATTGGTGCCTGGGGAGGAGGGCATACACGGAAGTTTTTCCTCCTTGAGAACTTCCCCTGTGAGTTGATGGGGCCAATTAGAGGCTGTTTTGGTTGTTGACAGCCTGAGAAACCGATTGGAGAATTTAGTCCACCTCTGTGAATTCACATTTTGAAGCAAGTAAACCCCGGGAAAGCTCTCTCTTGTTTCTGGCCTCTCACAAGGTAACAGCAGCCTGGGCCCCCTCCCATGCAGCCCGGGTCAGCAGGGGTGGCTCTGGAGGCTGCCGGGCTGCGTTTTCAACTGAGATCATGGCACAGCTCCAGCATGGCCAGCTGCAGTCTCTGCATCTTCTATGTGAGATTTTAACCCTTTCAGTGCTCAGATAAGACTTGCAGACCTTCAATCCTCTCTTGAGTGAGAAGAAAGAACAGAGAGGATACACCAAAGTCAGTGAAGCAGGCGTCAGGTTCCACATGGAAGGAGAATGAGGAGATACCTTGAATTTAGGCTAAAAATCCTTTTGTAAGCTATAGGGGTAGGCTAAAAACTAGGGATATTCTAAAATTTCCTATAAACTGTGGGAAAAAAATGGGGGTTTGGAGTGTTCAATTTAATAGATCACTGACTAAAAGTACATATGTTGAGGATCCTTTGCTCCGAGGGAAAAAGGGGATCTCTGCTCCTGGGGATGAAGTATGAAAAGAGAAATGAAGAGAAATTTTGCTTTTGAAAAGCTCGTTCTTAAAAGTAAACACCTCGTGAGTTTAACATGGCCTATAAACACAGTTTGGGAGAGCTGTAAAAATGGGAGTAGTTCATGGAAAGTAAAGCCACGAGAGAACTTTTTTTTTCTTCTTGTGGAAAAAATCCCTATAGCTAAACAAGAAGACACTCCTCTCCCCACAGTGAATTGAAAAAGATTATTTAAGGTGGCAGCTGACTGAAGTGTTTCTGTATGTTGTTGTTAAGAAGGAGAAGAAGATGGGGGGAGGAGGGGGGGGGGGAGGAGGGGGTGGTCTGAAGGTTTTATTCTGAATTTATTATTTCTTTATGTTGTTAATAAAGTTTTTCTTTACACCCTTTAAGTTTTAGGCCTGCCTTGCTTTTGCTTCTAATCCTATCTCACAGCAAAAATTGAATATATTGAAATTGGCAAATCTAAACTAATACATTAATTGGTGTTTCTTCCCAGTTAGGAACTGAAACCAAAAATACCCTTGCTCCCTCTGACTTCCCTGAGTCTTATCTCCTCGCTGGACCCCTTCACAGCAGAGGTCTAATAAAGACCCTCTGTGGAACTCCAAACGAAGACTCCTGTGTTGCCCACCTCACAAGAGCTGAAGACTCTAGGCAGGAGTGCAGACGTGCCTGTGCCCCCAAGGTGTCATTTTCAAGATGCTTCTTCAGGAAGGTCATAGCACTCTGGTCAATGCCTACTGCCATGACAGGTAGGTCTGTATATCTTTATATATTTATATAAGCTCAGTGCAGGGCTGAGGACTGCCATTTGTTAGAGGGCTACCATCTCCAGGCAGGCACTGCAGAGTTGTTCTGCACAGGCACAGTTCCCATTTTTAAGCATTCAGAGCAGAACAAAGTGCTGGATAACTATATTAATATTTCCTACTGCTCAGGAAAAATTTCCAGTGGAAAGAGAAATGAAATGCCTCAGCCTACAAGGAATACTATAAGTCCACACAGATTTCTGAATTCTAATGATCAAGCAAAACTGGTACAAAAAAAAAAAATCTGGTACAAAATATTTACTTTAGTGAAAAGAAGAATGTATAGAAGGTACATCTAATTTCTTAATTAATTCTTTTAATTCTCAGGCAAAGTCTCAAAGCATTCAGTAGATTTCTAGAGTCAGATCTTATATTTCATTATGTGTTGTGTGTTGCAGAAATTCTTCATGATTCTCTTAGCAGGTAACCATAATGTTTATGATAAAACAAGTAATACTTACTCTTCTGTTAGAATTCTACTGGAACTTTACTATCATTATTTTGGACTTTTTATACTAATTTTCTGACTTTCCTGTAGGATCAAAGTTTATTGCCATTATATTGTAACATAATTATACCTGACTTAATAGGTACAAAATTAAATTTAAGTTACCTTAATGTACCTATTTTAAAATGATGATATTCAACTCATAGTAAGGACAATAAAAAAAAGAACATCCTTAAACAAAGGAGAGAAGTGCTTGAAGGGAAGAAATCCTTTCATTTTCAGCTAATGAAGGATTAGGTGTGGAAATAGTCAATTACTTTCTGTTGAAATAGTGTTTCACCTTTAAAGAATAAAATAGCTTTTCTTAGAAGTTTATATAGGCTTGGCATACAACATATGTGTTCTTGAGAAATAAAAACTCCATTAAATCTATCTTTCAATATAAAAAAGAAATCTCTTGTATATAGAGTGCAATCTAATTTATTATGACAAAAATAAGTTCTACACTTGCTAAAAACTGATACGAAGTAGCTGAAAATATTGGATTTTTAGTTTACTGCTATTTTGTCTGCAAGTTTCATGCAAATACTCATATAAGAATGTAGAGGAACAAGACAATGAGAGAAATAAACAGAAGTATCATATATATATATTTCTACAAAACATACCTTAGGAGTTTTAGAATAAAACTAAACAAAGAGTGCCTTTTTCATATTTAAATACCTATATTTTATTATACCAAAATCCCGTATCTATTATGAACATTGTGTCTTTAATATATTGGTTTCTGTAGACCCTTCTGTACTCAATTTCATAGAAACACCACTATTACAAGGATAAAATTGTATATAAAATCAAAGACTTTGCAGCAGTGAAGGCAATATTTTGGAGATGTTTCAAACTACAGGCTTGTTATGAAGTTCGAGAAAAGCCATGTCAGGCCCTGATAACACTTGGCAATAAATGCCAATCCCAGCTGTTCCAAACACAAGGATCATTGAGTTCCCAAACAATGACCCTTCATCCATGAAACAAAAGGGTTTCCCTTTCCTGGGCTATGAATTTTGAGCTGCTGAGGTCATGGATTCTCAGTCTTGAGAATGAGGGAAACATTCTCAATCAGTTCCTCTGGTTATTTCTGCAGGAACTATGCTTTGGGAGGAGGAAAGGCAATATTTTGGTACCGCAGAATATCCAGGGGCAATCACTGAGCAAAACCTTCCCTGCACTTAACAAAACCTGAACAGCAGGAAAAGCACAATGCCTGAGACTTTAAATTGATATATCTGAATGGATGCAATGGCCAACCCCAGCAAGGACAGGGTGGGAGGAGGGAGAACCAAGACCAGAACTGAAGCTTAGCAGAAATCATTCCCTGGGTGAGTCTTGTGTGAGAGTTTTGCTCTGCTCTACCAATCATTCTGTAAACTTTGGAATGTTTCTGAGACAGGATTTGACAGACATTTCTGTAGGTGTAAAAACGTACAAATTTCCATTCTTCCGAATCACACCCAGTGATAATCAAACTCCACAAGTGAGGCCCCTAAATATTCCGACCAAGCAATCAGCCAAACAAAACAAATTTACTGGAATGCCATCTGTAAGGAAATTTTTTGAGTTTGAGCTCTTGCTTCAGACAGACATTGATCATTTGAGAGCAGAGTTGTGTTTTCACAGTTGTAGGGGTGCCCATTAAAGCAAACAGCTTCCTGCTGACATGAAAATGTATGTATTGAGTCTGTAATGGGTGACACAATATAAATTGACATCTATAAGCTATAGTACTTTAAAAAAGTGCAGCTCAAAGCATGTTGACATGTCTAATAATCATAAGTGACAGATGGCTGCAGGTTTTCATATGCTTAACAACTGAGTGGAGAGGCAACATTTATCTTGGATTAAACTGTTGCATTTTGGAATTGTTTTTGATTACAGGGGAAGGTAGGTTATTAAAAAGAAATGTATTTCATTAGATCATTTTTTTTTTTTGCAGTCCACAGCTGTAAGATATGTTTTAAGAAAATTTATCATACTGTGAGGAGACAAGAGTTATGAACGAGGCCAGGCTTCCATCCGAAAGCCACCCGTTTTTTTTGAAACAGACTAAAGACTTTCTCATAGAAAGTAGCATTCGTTTATTAAATATAGCTACAGAAGAGAGGAGACCCAGGATAAGCCTGGCCCCTGCAGAGCAAGTTGGAGAGGAACAATTCCATGTGTCTGGGCCTCAGGCACACAGGGCACTCCCTTGGACCCACAGAAGTACAAACACAACTGTCCAACACCCCCTTTTGTACCCCCCTTGGGTCCAGGATCAGTGGGTTTTGCATCTTCACAGCAATTGGTCCATTTTGGGGGCTCTTACTGGTCTTTAACAGCATTCATTCCTGTCCAATCCTTTCTTCAGGGCATCAAGAGATTGGACAGGCCCTCTTACCAATCTTCGCTCACGGTGCTGATGTCACTATGTAGACTTCACTCACACGATGTTACCATCCCCTCACACCTCATCCTGGGCCTCCCGCCTTTAAAACTCTTAACATTCATGTAACTTATTATAACATTTCAATTAACTTCAAAAACAATTAACTTCTTCATAAAGCCACAACATGGCAACAATTAACTTAGAAAATTAACAACCTTAACTTGCAACAAACTAACCAAATTTTACCCATAACACAAGGACCAGAGAAGCACAGCCTTAGTTTAAACTGATATAATTGGCAAATACATCATATCATAGATTGAGGATTTTTCAGAAGAGTCAGAATTCCAGGTCTCAGCATTTATCACAACAGTCAAAACAGTGTCAACTTTGTCATGTTGAATTGTATCCCCATTTGTCTGTTTAGCCCAGAAATAAGTTTTGTACCTTTAAGGCTGGATTTCAGAGTGAAGGAGCAAGGAGGAAAAGCAGTGGGATGTCTGAGGCAGCTGTTTTCATAACACAGAGATAGGAGTTCCATCGTCTCATCCTCTTGGACTGTGTCACCATGGTGGACAGCGAAGAGAGCTCTCCTTTGCTTTTTGTTAATATCTGACTAACTGAAGCAGAGAAGTTCCCCGGAAAGTTTTTTCCTTTTTTTTTCCTGGAATTATTTGAACCTGCTCTGGACTAGGGGCCCGGGGGGAAGCACCAGGATCTTGCACCTGCGGCCACTGGGGCCTGGCCTGGGCAGCGGCATTTTCCAGCACCAGAGGGACTGAGAACAGACTGAGCCGAGCTACCACCACAGGAGAGAGACCTCCTGAATTTGTCATCTCTTCAGAGCAGCAAGAGGTTTTGTTGTTCGGTATTGGTTTTCTTTTTTCTTTTTTTTTTTTTTTTTTTTTTTGTGCTATGCAGTGTTGTGCCTGTTGAATAAACAGGTTTTTTTCCACTTCTCTGAGGAAATTTCTTCCTGAACCAGTTGGGGGAGGGGCTACTCAGGTTTGTTTCCTGGGGCGGGGGGCCTTTCGAAGTTTTCTCCCAAATTTGCCCAAAAAACAGGACAAGCAGACACTTGGGGTGTAGGTATAAATGAGGAAAACTTCAGGCTTGCAGAGTTCTACTGATGTAATTCCAGTAAATCAAAGAGAGGAGTCAACAATTCTCTGCATTTTAGCATGCAAATGGTGGCTCTTGCTACAGGCAGAGGGCAGGAAAATTCTATGGACAATTACATTATAAAAGGCTTTTCTCATAACTGCCTTGTTTATAGTGGCATGCCTAACTTAGTCCTGGCAGTCTCTGGTCTAGCTGGTTGTGTTTTATTTTGCTGATGCCCAAATCAGCTCAATAGGAATGGATTCATGTTGATCTTTACCATGCCATTACTCTTAAAAAAAAAAAACCCTTTCTAATTAAGTCACTTGTCTCTCTTTGCCAGAATGTTTTCTAAGATAAAGACAAGCCCATCCTATTCAGTGTTTTTTACAGATTGCTGGTTTTTTTATGATTGCTGTCTCTTCATGACATGAACTAGTCCGTTCCAATCATAAAGATCATAGCAGTGTCTAAAATAACCAAAGAAGATAATTGAAATTATGATGTAATAT
The DNA here is from genome assembly GCA_037013685.1 of Acridotheres tristis. NCBI lineage: Eukaryota > Metazoa > Chordata > Aves > Passeriformes > Sturnidae > Acridotheres > Acridotheres tristis. The sequence goes on along the minus strand of CM072898.1, from coordinate 11,321 downwards.
TTTTGGAGAAGGTAAGATTTTAAGAGCTGAAATACAATTGAGCTGATGCAATTGGTTCAGTTTCAGGCAATTGAGAATTTCAGTATGTGCTAAAGATTTGTTAACACTACCACTTTGTTTAGCTTTTTAAATATTTTATTTCCTTTTGCTTTCTATTTTATGGTTAACTGTATTGTGTTTTAATTGCTTGCTTGACATGATGGCATCTCAGTGGGGGCTCATGGGGGAGTTTTATAACATTTTAAATAATTAATAGTAATTAATAGAGTGCAATAAATCAAGCTCTCCTAATATTTTCTGTATCTTCTGTGTACCCCAAAGCTTTCAGATGAGTTTAGCTCATCTTTTATGGTGTTTTAGGCTATTTATTTTTCCCCCATAAAATGTGAAATACTTTAGGACTCTTCTTTGTAGTATGCTGTCCTTTGTACTCCAGAACAGCATCAAATGCATTGGAGACATTTTTATATCTCATTTAATTTTTAATGAAAATGTCACACTGGAAAAATAAACACTTATAATTTTGGAAAGCCACATTTTGTCATCCTTACATAAATAAAACTAACTGATACTGAATAAATAAGGGGGGGGTCTACTTCAATTGATTCTTATGGTCTAAACCTGGCCACAGAAGTCCAATTTTTACTTCCTTTTAGGGTCCAATTTTTACTTCCTTTTATCTGCTCAAACCCACAGAAATCAAGTTTTGTTTCTGGTGGAATGGCCTGAAATCACCCAATTGGAGTAAGGAAATCCTGTACTTGAAGCTAAATCTATTTGGTCTCTCAAAGTCACTAAAATTTACTTATTTATGATTTGCCAGATCCTTGACCCACTGTATGTGAGTATTTGAATAAAGTGCATTTACATTTTCACCCCTGGGACTTCTTTTATAAAGTGCTTTCCTACATTCAGCTGAAACATTCGATAGGAACCCAAAGCTTATTCCTGGCCGTGACATCTTTAAAATACTTGCCTACTTGCATAAAATCACCTAATAACTTCTATTTCTTTCACACAAGGAAAAATAAAGTGACAGAAAACTCTCATTTTGTCTTTCTGAGTGATGTTTATCGTTGAACTTGCAAAAAATCTTATTTTCCTGATTTTCAGATGTGTTTATTATATTTACAAGACATGCATGGAGTATTTAAGCTGTCAGATTCATTTTTGCCACTGATAAAAATATTGGATGCCAAAAACGTCCATATTTTCTTAAAACTGCAGATCTCTGTTTATATAATCAACTATGTTAATATTTTCTCGTGCTTTTAAAACTCAGAGATTAATGTAGTAAAGGCTCAAAGGCCACACGTGGGTATTCTCAACATCAAGGTGTCTCCTATTTTCTTCAGTTTTCACTAAGGATACACAGAGTCTTTTCTCAGTTGTTTGTATTTCCTTATTTCTCATGTTTCAAAATACACCGCTGTCCTACTTTCCTTTTTTTGTACCAAACTATGCCTATATAACATCTCTTTGTTTATTAATTAAAACTCCCTTCTAGGAGAACATTAAAGAATGTATAATAACATCTAGAAAGTCTGTGTAGCCACAATCAACTCAGAAAAAATATTAGTCAGAGAAAAATTCAGTCAGTCACAGAAAAAATTAGATTGAAAGTGATCTCATTATGTTTGTAGTCCAACCTCTTTCTCTGAGCAAGACTAACCCCAAAGTTTGGTCAGGTTCTTCAGGGCTTTGTCCCATCAAGCCTGAAAATCCCCATGGATGGGGACAGAGCATCTTCTTTGGTAATCTGTTCTGGTGCTTAACTACGCCCATGACAGAGAGATTTGTCTTATAGCCAACTGCAAAGTCCCTGAGCTTTTTCATCCTCTGTGCTTCTTTCAATGAAAGAAGCCACAGATGAGGCAGCAGGAAACTAGGAAACAATATTGAGATACTTCACCCAAAAGTGAAACACTGAAAAGACTGTTTAGAAACACTTCATGAAGTCAAAATCTGTAAAGTGGCATGAACTCTTTCGAATTAATTTAATCACAGAATCATGGAATTATTTGGGTTGGAAGGGACCTTAAAGCCCATCCAGTGCTACCCCCTGCCATGGCAGGGACACCTCCCACCATCCCAGGCTGCTCCCAGCCCCAGTGTCCAGCCTGGCCTTGGGCACTGCCAGGGATCCAGGGGCAGCCACAGCTGCTCTGGGCACCCTGTGCCAGGGCCTGCCCACCCTGCCAGGGAACAATTCCTGCCCAATATCCCATCCAGCCCTGCCCTCTGGCACTGGCAGCCATTCCCTGTGTCCTGTCTCTCCATCCCTTGTCAATTGTTTCTCTCCATCTTTCCTGTAGCTCCCTCTGGAAGGACAGAAGTGCATTTCCTGCAGGACCAAGGACCGACGTCAGTCAGGTGTATCCCAGATTTAAAACACCAGTTAGGTTTTTGAAAGACAGAGGTACCCAGAAATGACATAAGAAGTGAAAAACAAAGATAAAGCTTCAAATCCTGTGACTAAGAGAAAAACAGAGCAGCATTTAATAAGAGGTTTTCAGACTTTCATGAATATGCATTGTGAGTGCTTGGGTTATACTCACCCACATGCCAGTTTTCCTTAATATAACCTCCCTTTAGATTTTATGTCAAGGTAAAGAGATCTTTCCCTTGCATACTTCTTCTCTTGCAACACTCAAGTTCATACCTTTATGAGAACTTTCTTTTCTGTGACAGAATTCAGATAAGGGACAGAATTCAGACTTTGTTCAGCTGTCTCATCGACTTTCAATTGGAGAAATATTTAATTCACTGCTTCTATTTTTAAACAATGTTGCTGAATAATATGAACGATTGGATGCTGAGCAGAGTGTTTCTTTAAAATAACACTTTTCAAGTGGTATAATTAGAAACAGAATAACCCCTATAAGGTATTACATATAAAGTCATCTCTTTCTTTTTCAACTTCCAGAAAATTCATGAAAGCCATTGTTCACGGAATGAGTGTATACATAATACTCTGCTTATGAATATAAAGCAAAAAACCACTGAGAAAATGGTCTGTCTCAGGATGACTTCTGCATTTCCCTGTGATTTTATGCAGTTTCAAAAGTAGTGTAAAAACAAGAAATCGGTTTCTTAACTTATGGAAAAGATGCCTTAACTTCAATCTTGATATAAAAAGGACAATTTTTAGACTAAAACAACTGTTCTCTGGAACAACCTCCCCAGGGAGGTGGCAGAGTCCCCATCACTGGAGGTTTTAAAGATGTGATGGGATGGTGAGATACATGAACTCCTTGTCCCATGAAAGTCTGAGCACAAGGATCTTTCAAGGTCCATCCCAAACAGCCAACCTGCACTGTTTTCAGTTTCTAGGAATTACCACAGCCAATTTCACTTGCTCCCTTCTTTCACCACAGCCACCTTCAGAGTAACAGGCATAGGGGTCCCTAACTCTTAATTACTCCTTAAGTCTTAATTATAGCCTTCAATATACTAAGAAACACATGACAACCAGAAAGAGAAAAGAATCACCTGTACTTTTTGTCTGCACTTTGGCCCTTTCTTGTGGCTTTCTTAAAGATATAAACAAATTAGGAGGTATCTCTCCCTCCAGGTGCCAGGGATATGTGTAAGATCTCCATGCATAATTTTTAAAATTAAAAACAGCAACAGATTCTTCATTTTACAGAGCAGCTATGCTCAGAACTTGAGACGATAGAAGACTGTTGCAGACTTCTGGTCATGTACTGGTTACAAATTACAGCACTGATGGATATGCTGAGCTCAACAGACATGGGACTGTTAAAAATTGTCAGACATCCCAAGGAAAGAGCAATGTCTGGAATGGTAGAGAAGAAATAAAGGGAAACAAAGCCAGACTAAAATAAGAAAGTTGGGAAAAGTAGACGTTTTGAACGGGTGAAAGATACAAAGCAATGAAATGAAGATTCTTGTAAATTGTACCTGATTTTGTCCATCCTTTTTGTCAGTGTTGCACAGAATTTTGGGGTTTTTTCTCTGAATCTGTCACAATATTTTGCAAAAAGAACACTTAAACCCAGACTGACATAATCATGTAGGCCCTATCATCAGTTGCGGCACATGTGGGGAAAAAATCCTATCTCTAGCCCCATGTTTAGAACTTGCCAAGGAAGAGAGCAAAATAATGCAACAAGCTCCCTGAGGAATAGGAGAGCTCCTCCTTCTCTGCTTTAAGGCCCAGCTCAATTCACAGCCTGGCTACATAAATTACAGGCTCTTTCCTAGGAAAGTCAACAAGGGGAAAAGACAGCAGCCATCTATCTGTGAAATGTTAAATACTAATGGAGAGTACGTAAACCTTTTTTACATAGACTACACACCATTAACCTACTCTCCTCCATATTTTTTTATCATGCTGAACTCAGCTCCTGCCTTTACTCAAATGTTTTTATTTGCTGTTGCTCACTTGAAAGAAGGGTAAAATACCAGGTTATCTAATCACCATGGAACAAAGCTGCTATAAAGGAAGTCAAAGTTCTGAAGGCTGCCTCATAATTCATATGATACAAAAGGCATTATAATTACAATACCTCATTCCTTTGACAAAGATTATAGCAAGGACAGAAAATGCCCACAGATTAATCCATCACTCTGACACCATTTTTGATGAGTGGGAAATGCCAAAAATATGATCCATTACCTTTGCAATTCAAAACCTGTAATATCATGGACCAATTTGAGCTACTTAGATCTGGCATTCCTGCCCAGGAGCTTGCCGCTCATCAGACTTTTTAAAACATACTGCACATCACTCTGCACAGATTAGGAATTAGGCATGCATGATTTTTATTGTATTGTAGAGCAAGAACAAGAGGATTTTCCATCTTAATTGCTTTTGAAATAACTTTCATTTGAACAAAAGCGTAATGTCCCAGTGTCCCCTAGTGGGCACATTAATTCAGAGGTAACAAGTTCGTTTCATATCTGTCTGTGCCTATCAGCATCAACACCTTCAGAAAAATTGTGCTGGGCTATTGCATGAGTTTGAAACAATTTTCCATTATAAAAACACACCATGAAGACTAGGACTGATAAATTCTTGTGAAGAAATAGTTAATTCAGAGAAGACAAAACCAGGTACAATTACCTGGGGTATCCAATGGGACAGGAAGAGAGAACAGATTTGAACAACTACTTCTGTTTACTCCTCTATGCTCGGTAGGGTGATCTTGGGAATATTATTTCATGTACATGGGCTTCAGTTTTCTTGGATATAAAGATATTGACAGATTCTTAATCACCTTCTCATGGAAGCACTGCACTGTAGCTGTACTGTTGTTTCAGTATTATCTACTGGTTAAATAACAGTTGCCATATTTTTTTCAAGAATGTGTCAATCATCTTCCTTCTCACTTGAATTACCAGTAAAAGTCTGGACAGATCACAGGAAAGCAGCCTAATGAAATGTTTAAATCAATGACTGAAATAGGGAACTATCTCAAAACGCACTTTTCTTTTAAATGAATGTAGTCCTCGTGAATTTGAGGAATTCAGAAGTAATTTCTTGATTGGGGGAGTGAACTCCTTCTTGGAGCATTGGAACTCTCAGATTCTTTTAAGAAAAGATTTTCAGTTATATTTGAGTTTCACTAGCACGAAATGGGTAAAAGTAGTAACAATCAGGTTCACAACTTAAAAGTAGCACAAATACTCACTTGTGCCTGGATGTCTTTTCCTTTTGGCATCCAGGCGCAAGTATCAAAGCTTCAGTCGCCCTACCACTGGGTGAAGAGCTGGAGCCACAATGTCAGGGATGGGTATTGACATTAAGGAGATTCAGGATGTGGCTTTTGAAGAAATTTAGCATTATTTTCAGTCAAGATCAGACACAGTTTAGAGGCTGGGACTGGGCAGCCTTCTGTAGGAGTTGCCTGAACAATAAAACCCAAAAACTCAATGTGTCCTGGCCGTGTGAGCTGGGAACCCCAAACCCCCTGCCCTGGGCTGAGCCTCTCTGCCCCCAGGTAAGACCCTGAGCACCTGCAGAAGTGTCCCAGCCCTGAGCCAGCACAGCAAGGAGCTGGAGCTGCTGAGAGAGCCCAGAGGAGGCTCCAGGATGAGCAGAGCATGGAGCAGCTCTGCTGGGAGGAAAGGCTGGCACAGCTGGCATTGTTCACCTGCAGAGGAGAAGCTTTGGGCTGAGCTCAGGGTGGCCTTGCAGGGCCTGAAGGAGCTGCAAGAAAGATGGAGAGACAATTGGCAAGGGCTGGAGGGACAGCACACAGGGAATGGCTGCCAGTGCCAGAGAGCAGGGCTGGATGGGATATTGGGCAGGAATTGTTCCCTGGCAGGGTGGGCAGGCCCTGGCACAGGGTGCCCAGAGCAGCTGTGGCTGCCCCTGGATCCCTGGCAGTGCCCAAGGCCAGGTTGGACATTGGGGCTGGGAGCAGCCTGGGATGGTGGAAGATGTCCCACTGTTGAAATTCCATTCCATAAGTTGGAGTGAGGTGATTTTTAAGGTCTATTCCAAAGCAAACAATTCTATGATTCCATAAGGAGAAAAATAGCACAGATTTCTTATTCCCTACTTAGCAAGTTCTTCTCATAAAATAACATTTTTACAAAAGGAGGGGAAAAAGCACATATAATTAATGCCACAATTTTAATGGTATACTTACACTTCTAAATACTTCAAAAGCAAATATTACCTGGTAGAATGGCTCTTCAAGAATTATACTCTCAAAACTAATATTGTGGGAGATGCAGATTAAGACTTTCTCCCTAAAATCCCTTTGTGTAAATCATGGTAAAATGGTAAAATCATTTCATGTCTCTGGGCATTAGTTGTATCCTCCAAATTGCATAATCCTTCCACTGCATGCTTTTTAAAGAGCTGCTCATTTTGTCTGCTTTTGAACTCTTCAAGTCCTGAGTTAGGATCTGACTCTATGCAGGTGCACCAGGGGAATCTGTGACAGCAGGGTCTCTATCTTTGCCTATGCATCAAATAATAGATACCTTTCTCCTCAGCTTATTTCTTTGTCTCTTGCTTTGATATTCCAGCATTTATTTTTTTATAGGAATGGTTTCATCTGCCTTGCAAGATAACCTTCAACCTTCCAAAAGCCAGAACCTCAAATCTGTTCAGTAAGAAATGAATACCTACAGCACTGCATACACATTCTGCAATCACAAAAATCAATACAAGATAATTTCAACATTTCTTTAAAGAAATGGAATTCTGTTCAAATACACCTATCAAGATATGTTTTATTACAAACTAAAGCTTCAAGAAGCCAACATTATTGTTCTTCCAAATTTATACACGTGCTAAATCACCTTTTTTCACAGAGGGTATCTTTTTAACAGCAAATGCAGTTTTATAACAAGAAGAACAGGAGAGCAATGAGAACAGTAGAAGTGCTACTACCTGCCTTATCTTGCATCTTTAACCTTTCAAGAGATTAACCAAGCCAGGAAATACTGCTGTGTCACGCTCCCCAGTCATTCAAACTGGACTCAGTCCAACCAGGGAACCCCTGCTAACCACTCTCTGTGTTGTGAGAGACCTCATGATCAGTGTGACATAACCTCAAATCTTATAAATATTTATAACTTTTAAAGGAACAAAACACAGATATAGGGAAGCTTCTGAGCTCAGGGTGACACGTTTTGTTCTGTAATCCCAGCACAGAGCAGAAATCCAATAGTTGTGGAGGGCAATTTTTTTCTCTTTCCCAAGGAAAAATGCAGCAGGTTCCAGTGTTGCATCACCACATCCCCTCTGGTTACTTTATATTGCCTTCCTAATCACACTTACCTGCATCCTGCACCTTCAAACCATCTTCATATTTGCATATCCGACAAAGTGCCCCTCCAAGGAGCCATAAGGAAGGTATATAATTGTGCCAGGGTGGGGAGAGGCAGGACAAAGCACCGAGGGCAGCAATATGGATTCCCAAAGAATATGTTCCAATGAAAAACCAGCAGTAAAAAGGCTAGCTTTAATTATTATTAGAAGTGTCTACACTGGATATCTAATATGTTTGACAACCAGCTACTTCATTTGAGGATTTTGGTCTTGATTCCAGACTCTTCACCAAATCCACTTTCAGAACTCCGTGGAATATCTGTGTCTTTTTCCTTCCAGTATGGCATGCACTACAGTGTTTTTAAAGAGGAAAATACAGTTTTAAGTATCTGAGTCTTTAAAATTTGTTCAGAGTTGAAGTTATAAATCAATAGTGTAACACTTTCCATGAGAAGCCTCATATTTAGTGACAAATCCTTCCGTGCAGCTTCAATGGAGTTAAACTCCCAGATGGAACCCTTCACAGTCTGAAAACACCACTCCCCTTCCCAACCTGATCTGCCTACCAAAGCAAATTTGCTCAATAAACCTATCACATACTGAGAAGAAAATAATCCAGGCTGTTGCAGGTGTTCTGAGACCAAAGTGTCTTTGCCTCACATTAATGAGAGTTAGAGAAAAAGCCTCTTTCTGGCATCATAATCAGAAAAGGAAGGAAAAGGAAAAAAAATCAGAAAAGGAAGCAAGGAGAAAAGGACAATCATGGTCTTTTCAGTTTCATCACTTACCAGATTTTGAAAGATATAACCTATACAACTGATTTTGAAGGAGTACTTTTTGGTTACTACTGAGCATAAGTAAACACAAAAACGAGCAGAGACGACTTGGCGAGGGAGGCAGAGATGGGTGGGGGAGTGAAATGAAACCCCTGCCAAGTCCATCCTTGCTCTATTTTCTGGATTACCCTGGAATCCAAACATGCGATTTATTTTTTGGATGGAGGTGCAGGAAAAGAACAAGTAGGGTTAACACATCCATTCTGAAAGACTATTATTTTTTCTCAAGTACACAAGGAAAGATGCAGCAGGTTTTCAGTGTTATTGACCCTTTCCTTCCCACAGGAGCTGAGTGGTTTAATGAAATCTCATTTTTTTAACATTAACAATCCTTTGATTAAACGTCTATTTGTGTCTTTCTCTCAAATCTCTAATACAGAACATCACAGTCTCCAATTAAAATTTAAACTTCAATAATGAAACAAGTTCTTGTACTGTGGGTGAATCAGGGTCTGCTCATGATTAAGAAACACTAAATATGACAGATTACTTGCAATTAATTATTACTTCATCTCCTCAGAGAATATAAACTACAACAGAATTCTTTCACACAAAACCATTAATTTCAGAGCTCCCCAACTGCTACAAACAAAAGCATTTTGTTTACCTATTGCCTATGAAATAGGTTTGTTTGAAACCTGACCTGGGTGATAAAACTGTCCAATATTAATTAAGTGCTGTAGCCAGAACAGAATATTGATTTGGGGGGTGGGGTTACATATAATGACATCTTTCTCCCTATATAATTATTTTTAAAAGACAGGAAGAAAAGTAAAATAAAAGGCAGTAGAATCTAAATACCTTTCTCTCATCCTCTTCTCTGCAGTCACTGGATTATCCAGCCTTCTCAGGCTGAATCAATGTGCATTAGGAATGTTCCCAATTTCAAATACAAAAATACCAACGTCAAATGGGAGAGTATCCACAGGAGTCTAAACTGAGGCTTGTCCAAATCTGTTTGCAGCAGAAGGGTCATGGAAAGCAATCGCCCTCTGCACACTGGCTCAGAGGCACTGAAGTCTTAATGAATTTCAGGTTCAGACCAGTTTACATTTTCTGGCACTTGATGCCTCAGTGGCACCTGGTGGGGGGTTATTTATTTTTATTTTTTATTTTTCTCTGCAGCACAAGCCTCAGTAAATTTGCAAGGTTTTTGCAAGTAAGCCTGAAGGGCTTGTTCACCAGACCTTGAATTATCAGTAAATGCTCAAAATTAGTTGTCAACTTCAAGTAGGATAGAAAATCCAGTGGCATTGGAACAAATCTTAATGCACAGTGCTTTGGAGGCACTCTGGAAGCTTTGAGAACAGTACCTTTGGGTTTCCAGCTGAATTCGGGGGGAGCAGTGTTGTCTAAGCTTTTCCTTCATCACTGCACCTCAGCAGGAGCAGAGATCTGTCATCCCGCGGAGCAGGCTCTGCATTAGTGGTGGCACAGGCAGTTTGGCCTTCATTTATCAAAGGAAAACATTTACCTTCAGCCTTTTAAAGCTCCTGCACAAGTTACTTTGGCTTAATTCATTTGTTACTCCTCTTACTGTTTTCTCCAACACATCATCTCTAGTTCTAATTCTGTAACAGCTGGAGAGAGTACAGTGGGATATTGAGGATGAGATACAGGCCAAGAAATGCAAATGCATAAATATCGACTACAAAACATCAGTGGTAAACACAGAAAGGCCTCAGTTACAGACTCACATGTGGGGATGTAAATATTAAGTTTATAAAATCAAGGCCTAGAGGCCAGGAGGTCCTAGAATTCACCTTAGCCTTAATTTCTTCAATTTGAAAATATATATCCCACTTTCTGTATACTTCATAATATCTGATAATGTCTGTGATGATACTAGAATTTAATGTCCTCATGTCTAATTCTTCCATGAGACCAACTCCTCACAAAGGCTGAGTTCAAATTTTTGGAGCAACGAGACTAGTTGAGAGACGTAAATATTTCTGTGTTAACCATCTAGATTATCAGAATATTTTCAGATGTACATTTTTTTCTGTCTTACAAACAGCCATGCTGCTTTGGCTAAAACTTTGCAAACACCTGTGGAGGGAAACCCATGAAAAACTGCAGCGAAAAATATGGAGCACTACACATGAGGAGAAAGAGGTGTGGGATAACCATTTTAAAGTGCGTTGTTTAAAAAAAGGCAGCACTGCATATATTCAAAACATTTTAGCAAGTAAATCCCAAAATAACCCCTTAAAGTTGATAGAAAAAAGTGAAAACTGGTAACAAACATGAATTAAATAACTTAATCATGCAGTCAGTAACAAAGGAGATGTTGCATTCCACGTTTGTCCTGCTCTGAAACCAATGTCAAACCAGCCCATGAAAATGGTTGCAATTTCTTTAAGGTACATGAAGCAAACCTTTGTTTCCACCAAAGCATACCTGTCCAGACGGAACAGACAACTAGGTCTGAAACCACCTATTTCACATATGAAAATGCATCCTGATGGAAACAAATGGAGAGGTTTCAGGTAAACAAGCTTTCAGCAAATTTGCAAGTGAAAAATCTCTGCCAGTAGGTGGTAATTTGGTCTACCTTGGACAATTTTAGAGCTACGAAATTGTATATAACCACACTTCAACCTATATTTCACTAAATGCTGTGTTTTCCTTAAGTATTTGGTAGATGGGAAAACCAGAGTCAGCAAAGAAACATACAAACAAAACAGCAATCACTTTTCATTTCAGGCCTCTTCAGTCTGGCCCACTCCTAC